>JAWZYU010000025.1:57420690-58718190 GCA_038380435.1 Ryuthela nishihirai
TTCCTGTAGATGAGTGGGTAGGGGCCTACAATACTGTTAAGACAGCACTGGGTATGACCCAGTTTTCACTTTCACCCTAAGCTATAAGAACTTACAAATGGCAAATACTGCCATTAATGTGGTGTACTATCCTAAAACTTCCATCTATTACTCAAGAACTTTTATGTCATAAAAGAAAGCATATTTAAAACTTGAATGGGAGTTTCTATAATTGCCAAAGCTGCAATGGATAGTTAACTGTAGAGTTTCTTAGTTGCTTGCTCAATGGCAAAACTTATATAATAGTAGTATCATGGTAAATTAAACTTAATTTTAATTGTTGCACTGTGAAGCTCTACTCTAATTTTTGCCACATTGCACTGAGAATTCAATTGAACCTTTGATGAAATACGAATTAAAACTTGAAATAAAATTCTGATAACAACAGCTAGGTAGTCACTGGAAAGTTATGTACTAATCCCTGTGATGATGCACAAAATGGGCCAGCCTAGCACCTAAAGTCCAACCCTGCCTTCTCTGGTGCAGATGTTAGTACCTTTCAAAGAGATGCTCTCTTGTGGAAGGGAACGGAAGAGATGGGCTGCCAGATCAGTGTGACCTACTGATCTGAGCAACTTTTTTTATACCCTACTGAGGAGTGGTCAACTCACAGGGTCCTGGTGCTGACCATATATGGACCAACCAGAATGGAATAATGGCTCTCAGCTTCATTATGGATCCTGAATTTGTTGTGCACTGGTAGGCTTCTGTTGAAGGAAAATCTTCCACTGTGTTTTCTGTTTGTTTGTAGGTCGACAGCCCCAAGAGAATACAGATTCACAGGATACCTTTTATCAGCTGGTGGATAATCCCAATCTTAGGTCATCACAGGTACCTTAACTCATACTTCTATGGGCATCGTCTAACCTACATTGGATTTGGGTTCGGTTGTTTTACCTCTGAGCAGCACTTTTTTTGCACACCATGGGCTAAATGGCCAGGTCACATGGACCCCGAAGACTCAGAGAAGGTTGGGGGAGGGGACCCACTAGAACAGCTGTTGGGAGACTGATAGCTTCCCATCAAGGCCATCCAGTATGTTCTTTAACGTGCACAGGGTATGGCTCTCCCACACATGGAGCCACGGCTTAATGTCCCATCCGACAAACGGCAGCCTTTCCAAGCCCGTCAGTGTCCCCTACTAACTGTGGGCAGGGCGGGAAATTTTGCGGAGATAAATCTCAACATTGACCCAACTGGGACTCGAACCTGGGAAGTACTGATTATGAGCCTGGCGCACTACCGACTGAGCCTCCCCCGCCCCACCTATATTGGATGAAGTCTTCTAATGCAGATGGCTTCAGCCTTTAGTAGTGGGAGAACAGGTTTTGCCTCATGCCCGTGATTAAGGGGCTGCTTGATATTGTCAGCACTTCCTCTCTCAATAAACATAGTTTCTTTAAACATCCCACTAACCATTTTCTCTCCATAGGTAGTTGGAATACGATGACTCTGCATGTAGATTATCCTTTTGATATCCTCGCACAAGAATTTCACAGTTATAATTTAGATATCATCGGCTTGCTAGAGACCAGATGGACAGATAAGGATCATATATTAAAAAATAATCTTAAATTTCTCTTTTCAGCGAGGGAAGATAAGATGCATTCCCAAGACATTGTTTGCTTCTCAGCAGACACACCAGTGGTCCTCTTCTAGAATATCAGTGCATTAACGAAAGGTTCCTTACAGCTAAATCTCAGACAAGCATTAAAGACTTGAATGTTATCTGTTATGTTCCCACTGAGGATGCCTATCAGGATGAGAAGGATCGGTTTTACAGACTTCAGAACATTTTGAATTCTGTCAAGAGATTATTTTAGGAAACTTCATTGCTAAACTTGAGCTTGGTACTGACTCTGATCTTTGGGGAGGAGTGTGGTCCCTTTGATATTGATAGTTGCAATGGCAATGGGCAACATCTCCTCCCCCATCCTCCTCCTTAAGCAGCCATGGGCTACAGAGGTCCAACAAGACCATGCAATTTAGTTCTACAAGCATATCTGTCCTGAGCAACATCTGCTGCATCCAGCCACTGCACACCAATTCTAACAAGATCCTGTTTGACATTGTTTGCCCACTGCATCCTAGGTCTACACCTCTTTCTGAGGCCTTTAGGCCCAATGTTCATAACCCTATTCACCAATCTATAATTATCCATACGGGCAACATAGCCAAACCAGCAGTCTCTCTCTGCACAATATCCTGCTTAAAGGAGGTTGCAGACTCCATTGCCTAACCTCATCATTAGTTACAAAGTTAAACCACCTAATACCCAAGATACTACGTAAGCATCTAGTTTCCTGTTATCTTGTTTACGGAGCATCCAAGTTTCACTACCATAACTAATCCTAGAAAGAACCAAACTACTATACAGTCTAATTTTAGTCTACTACCAGTCTATTCAACAACTCGAATGAAAGAGTTCATCTCATCAACATCATTTGCCAAAAGAGCTAAATCATCAGGATAATCTAAATCAGAAATTTTAGTATCTCCAGACCATTTAAGGCCAAAATCTTTCCCTTGCAATGAATTTCACATAATGTAATCAATAACCAAACTAAAGAGAAAAGGAGACAAAATGCACCCTTGTCAAACACCAGAAGTAATGCTAAACCAATTGCTACAAGCATTACCAACTCTCACACATGACTCGGTGTTATTATAAAAAGCTTTCATTATGTTAACTAACTTGTCAGGTATACCATATGATCTCACAATCAACCACAAATTATGACGATCAACAGAGTCGAAAGCCTTTTTGAAATCAACAAAGCTAGCAACCAAAGGTTTCTGAAACTCTACTCAAGAATCTGCCTAAGTGAAAATATCTGATCCACACATCCCCTACCACTTCTGAATCCACACTGCTCATCACGCAATTGACTGTCAACCAGATTCTTAATTCTATTAAGCACAATCATGCAAAGAATTTTCCCTGGAACAGAGAGTAGGCTGATACCCCTATAGTTATCACAAGAACTGCGATCACCTTTTTTTAAGAGGGATAATAATTGCTCTGGTAAAATCCTTAGGAACTGTTCCTTTATCATAAAAGGTATTCAAAATTTCAGTCATCCAAGTGGTAACAGAAACATTCCCAGCTCTAAGCATTTCTGTAGCAATTTCATCTACCCCTGGGGATTTATGAGGTTTAAATACAGAAACAGCCAAAATAACTTCAGATTGTGTTATAGGGCCAACATTAAAGCCACCAATGCATCTATCATCATTACAAACAATGGGAGTAGAACTACCCATATTGTTTAGAACATCACTGAAATGCTCAGCCTACCTAGCCATGACAGAATTCTCACTTATAACCTTACCTTGTTTATCCTTCAATCTCTATATACCTGTCCATTTTCTACCACACAAAACATTAACTATCTGGTACAGCTCTCTGCTGTTGTGCTGTCTAATTGCTTCTTCAGCTTTGTCAGCCAAGCCATCAAGCCAAAGATTCTTATCAGCAACTAACTGATCCTTTACACGTTTATTAAGCTCTCTGTAATGCTTTCTATTAGGACTAGTAGGGTATTGATTAAGGACATTCCTGCAGTATTCTTTCTGAAATAAGCTCAAGTGCCTTATCACTCAAATAATTCTTCCTTCTCTGCTCCTTTTTCCCTAAACGAGTAGTTAGTTTCCAAAAAAGCTTGTTTAAAATGGTCCCATTCTTCCTCAACTTCAGTAGCAAGCAAACCATGACTGTCATAATGACTAAGTAACCTATCATGGTAAGCTTTAGCTATAATTGGGTCTTTCAGAGCTTCAGTATTAAAAGCAAATTTTTTAACCCTAGCACAACACTTTTTAACGTTTAAGTTGCAAGACACTTTTAACAAGATAATGGTCAGATCCAATTTCAGCTCCCCTATATGACCTGGTATTCCTAACAGAACTAGCCCACTTGCTGTTAATTAATATATAATCAATCATATTCCTATGCAGCCCATCAGGTGAAACCCTTGTGTACTTATGTATGTCGCAGTGTTTGTAATAAGTGTTAGTTATTCTGAATCCATTGAGTTTACTTACCTGTAGGAGACGTTGCCCATTGCCATTGGAGCTACCAACACCAAAGGGCCTATCACCCCTCCCCAAAGGTCAGAGTCAGTACCAACTTTGGCATCAAGAACAAGGGTAATATCTCCTTTCTTGACAAAATTCAAAATATCCTGAAGTTGTCCATAAAACCTATCCTTCTCATCCTCATCGGCATCATCAGTGGGGGCATAACAGCAGATAACATTCAAGTCTTTAACGCTTGTCTGAAATTTTGCTGTAAGTAACCTTTCGTTAATGCACTCGTATCCTAGAAGAGCACCACTAGCATGTCTGCTGAGCAGCAGACCCACGCCTTGGTGATGCTTTCCATCCTCCCTCCCTGTAAAGAGAAATTTAAAGCTATTTTTAAGTATCTCACCTTTACCTGTCCATCTGGTCTCTTGCAAGCCTAGAATATCTAGGTTATAGCGCTGAAATTCCTGCATGAGGACATCAAGAGAATAATCTCTATGTAATGTCCTCACGTTCCACGTTCCTGCAGAGAGAAAATGATTAGTAGGATTTTTAAAGAAATTAGGTTTATTGAGATTGGTAGGGCCAACAATATCAAACAGCCCCCTGATCGCAGGCATGGGGCAAAGACCTGTTCCTCCTCCGCTAAAGGCTGAAGTCACCGATGCTGGTAGGAACTTCAGGCACCACCTTTTCAAGTGGACTTTTTCAAGAACCATATGGCCTGCCTGAGACACATTACTCCAGTTTAGGCTTGACGATGCCCAACTAGCTAAGTAAGGTTCAGGTACCTGTGATGGCCTCCAATTAGGATTATTCACCAGCTGATATAAGGTTTCCCATGCCACTGTTCACTTAGGGCTGGCAACCAAGAAGAAAATAGAAAACACAATGGCAGATTCTCCCTCAACGGAGGCCCACCAGTGCTGCAAGTCCAGGATCCATAATCAAGGTCAAATCCATAAACAAGTCCAGTAGGTATAAATGGTCAGCACCAGGACCTTATGAAGTTGACCACTCCTCAGCAGGGTTGATAAAAAAAGAAAAAAGTGGCCATAGATTACCAGATCAGTAGGCCACACTGAACTGGCAGCCCTCCCCTTCCATTCCCTTCCAAAAGAGAATATCTCTTTTGAAAGGTACTAAAGGCCTGCACCAAGAGAAGGCGGGGTCGGACATTAGGTGATGGACCTGGCTGGTTCTGTGCATCATCACTAGGGATTTGTACACAGCTCTCCTTCCAGTTTATGCCTAGCTACGATTTACAGACCATTTAAAGCTAATGATGCATATATCCTCATTACAAAGTACACATGGGTTTCACCAGATGACCTGAATATGAATAGGATTGATCGTGCATTTAATTTACAGTAAATGGGCTACTTCTCTTAGAAATACCAGTTAAAGCTTACCATGATAGGTTACTGATTCATTATGACTGTCATGGTTGGCTTACTACTGAATTTCAGGAAGAATGAGACCATTTTCAACAAGCTTTTCTTCAAACCACAGTACGCTTTTGGGTAAAAGGGAACAGAGGTGGCAAAATTATTTGAGTGATAATACCCTGTAGCTTATTTTGGAAAGAAATAACCGCAAGATTGTCCTTAATCAATACCCTTTCACTCCTAATAGAAAGCATTACAAAGAGCTTTAAAAATGTATAAAGGAACAGTTAGCACTTAATAAGAATCTTTGGCTACATGGCTCGGCTGACAAAGCTGAATAAGCAGTTAGACAGCACAACTATAGGAAGCTGTATCAGATAGTTAATGTTTTGTGTAGGAAAAAAATGGGCAGGTATGCAGGGATTAAAGGTTAAACAAGTTAAGGTTAATGAAGGTGAGGATTCTGTCATGGCTAGGTTGGCTGAGCATATCAGTAATGTTCTAAACAATGTGGTTAGTTCTACACCCATTGTTTGTAATGAGGATAGATGCATTTTTGGCTTTAATGTTGGCCCTATATCGCAGTCTGAAGTTATTTTGGCAATTTCTAAACTTAAGTTACATAAATTCCCAAGGGTAGATGAAATTTTTGCTAAAATAATTAGAGCTGGCTGGAGATTACCACATGGCTGGCTGAAATTTTGACTACCTTTTATGATAAAGGTATTGTTCCTAAGGATTTTACCACATCTGTTATTATCCCCATTTTTAAAAAAGGTGATCGCAGTCCTTGTGATAACTATAGGGGTATCAGCCTACTATTTATTCCAAGTTCTTTGCATGATTGTGGTTAATAGAATTAAGAATCTGGTTGATGAACTATTGAACTGAATCAGCAGTCTGGATTCAGTGGAATACTGAATCAGGCAGTGTGGGGATTCAGAATTGGTAGATGATGTGTAGATCAGATTTTTTCACTTGGGCAGATTCTTGAGAAATGTTTAGAGTTTCAGAAACCTTTGGTTACTAGCTTTGTTGATTTCAAAAAGGCTTTTGACTCTGTTGATCATCATAATTTGTGGTTGATCATGAGATCTTAGTGCATACCAACCAGTTAGTGAACATAATGAAACAACACAGTCCATGTATAAGAGTTAGTAAAGCTTTTAGCAATTGGTTTAAGAATTGCTTCTGGTGTTCAACAACGTACATTTTGTCTGCTTTTCTCTATAGTTTGGTTACTCATTGTGTTATATGAAATTCACTGCATGGGAAAAAGTGATAATAGCTGGTCAGGTAGGCTGTGGTTCAGTAAATCTGAATGGTTGCACTCTTGAACATGTGTCTCACTTTAAGTATCTTGGGAGTTACGCAACAGATACTTGTGATGTGTGTCATGAGATTAACAGACAAATAAGGATTACTGTTGGGATTTTTAAGAATCTATGGAGAGCATGGAGAAATAGGTATATATATCTAAAGACTAAAATTAGACTGAATAATAGTTTGGTTCTTTCGAGTTACGGTACCGAAATGTGGACCCTCTGTAAACAAGATAACAGGAAACTTTATGCTTTTGATTAGTCGTAGATGCTTATGTAGTATCTTAGGGTGTTCAACTTTGTAAGTAATAATGATGTTAGGGAAAGGAGTCTGCAACCTCCTTTGAGCACAATATTGTGCAGAGAGAGACTCCTTTAGTTTGGCCATGTTGCCCATATGCATAATTATAGATTAGCGAATAGGATTATGAACAGTGTGCTTAAAGACCTTGGAAAGAGGGAGAGACCTAGGATGCAGTGGACAGACAAAGTCAAACAGGACCTTGTTAGAATTGGTGTGCAGTGGCCAGATTCAGCAGATGTAGCTCAGCGAAGATGTCTGGAGAACTAAATTGCATAATCTGGTTAGACCTTCTGAAACAGGTTATTAAATGTTCTGACTTCAGTTCGTATAACTTTAAAACAGTAAATTATATTTATCTATTGTTCTATACTAATTAAGGAAGTGCTTATTGGGCTAGTGTAGTCCAAATAAGCAAAGAACTAGTAGCTCTTTTGGCACATTGGGCAAGAAAAAAGATGCTCCTTCGAATTTAATGAGTAGAAAAAATTGCACATATGTAAGTTTGAATTTTGTTCATTTTAACAAAGTCATAGTTATCATAAAATACATTGATAATAAAAAATTTAGTCATAAATAATTAGCATATATAATCATTTAAACTGAAAATGGCTAAGTTACCAACATAGTAATCAAGGGAATTGATTTTATATTTTAATATATTTTAGAAGTACCAAGTACAAGTAAATGAAAACAATTACAGTTTCTATTAAACTGTCTGGCACCCCTCTATTCTTAAGGTAATATCAGCAAAGAAATATTTTTCCTCAAAGATTAAAAAATGGAAGTAAACATGATTACACCATCAATTTTTATGTTTTGGAAAAAAAATTTTTCCTTGATTATAGAACGATTGGTCAATAATAAAGCATAATTTACTATTTTCAAGTAACTGAAGTTGGAACATTTAATAACCTGTCCCAGTTTTTACTGATCGTAATCTGATCACCTTATATATCACTCAACATTTGTATTGCTAAATTAAATATTGAATAAACTTGACTTTCTTGTATATACTAAATATTAACCACTTTGTAAGTTGATTTAATTTTAGAGGAAAAATTGTCTTGAGCTGGGTGGGATATGAACCCCATCAATTAGAGGAGATCTTGATCAGCAGCCAGTAGTTCAGTGGTTTAGAGCACCTGACATGTTGTCAGGAGGTCGTGGGTTCATATCCCACCCGGCTCAGGACAATTTTTTCTATAAAATTAAATCGACTTACAAAGTGGTTAATATTTAGTGTATTGCTAAATTTGTTACCTCTAAATTCTGGGCTTTTTCGTTTGCACGTTTCTAAAAATGGATATGAACTTTTATCAATAGTAGCAGCTGAATGCTAGTTGCAGTGGTTGGAGTTACAAAGTTGCACTTGAGTGAAAGCAGCAAACATGTCAGTAGCCTCTCCATGAATCTCCTCTAGTGCACATGCACAAGAGTGTCAGTGTGATCAAAGCAGTCTGAAGGTAAAAGCCTGATGTCACGTGATTTGGGCTGTGCCATAGAAGTCCTATCAGAGCAGAGGCCAGTCGAAGCACGAATCTTGTATCTAAGCCTGCATGCTTTGTTTCAGTATTCATTTCTTTATTGTTTTATAGATAAATATTAAATTTATGTTAAATGTTCTGACTTTGGTTTGTATAACTTAAAAACGGTAAATTATGCTTTATTTTTGATCTAGTGTTCTATAATAATTAAGGAAGTGCTTAATGGGCTAGTGTACAGACAATATTGTTGAAATTGAAGTGCATTTATAGTAATTATTATTGTTATCATGCCACATAAATGTTGTGTTCCTGGCTGCCATAGTAATTATGGTGGATAATTATGGTGGATCATATGTAACAATATTTCGTTTTCCTAAAGACAAAACTGCAAAACAGCTATGGCTGAAAAAAATTCCATGGAAAGATTTTATTCTCAGTAAGGAGATATTATGTAATAATATATTATGATTATTAATTATTCTCAGTAATAATATATTATGATAACTTCCCAGTGATAAAGACCCTGTAAAAGCCTTACGAGGCACACCAAAATTAGTTGTAGATGCCTATCCTAGTATTCTTCCAAACCTGCCTTCATATTTGTCTGAAGCTAGTAGCTCAACAAAAGCAACATGCCCAGAAAAAAGAGCTACAGCCCTAGAAAATCAATTATTGACGTATGTTAATATTATAAAGCAAGTTTTGAAAAAAGAAAGTGTTTAGCACAGATTTTCAGTGTCCATGTGGGAATAAAATAATTGATTTGTTTATAAAATTACATTAACGTGTGGAAATGTGTATATGCATAATTACATCCAATCCAAATATGCACCCAAAAAATCATCCAAAAGAAAACTAACACTTTGACATAGCACATGTTCAATCATTTTACCAATCTGTTAAATTTTACTGGTGTACTACTAGTCATGTCTAAAATGATAAACATTGGTATATTTGATGTGGTATTCAAATAATTATTTGTCTTAGTTACTATCATCAGTATATGGTATTAACTGTTATTATTTTCCTTAACAAGCTGCATGGGTTATATTTCTTGTTATTATGGAACATTCTTCAATGTTCACACTGAAATCTGTAATTTTTGTATATTACTATGAATTCTGTTAAAAACTTCAGTAAGACAATAATATAGGGTTCTCATTGGTGTACTTATTCATTTATGTCTAGTGATATGTCTCAATGATAGACATTAGTTGTCGCAAACTATTTTTTGAAGCATACATGATTGATTTATCATTGGTATATTTGATGTATTCGAATAATTATTTGTCTTTGTTACTATCATCAGTATGTGGTATTCAGTGTTATTTTCCTTAACAAGCTGCATGGGTTATATTTCTTGTGATTATGAAAAACTCCTGAATGTTGCACTGAATTCTGTAACTATTATTTTATATGCTATGTAACTATTATTGTTATGGTATAAACTTCAGAAACACAAGAATATAGTGCTTATATATTCTTTTATTGAAATTTTCTTGCTCTACTAGTCGGTATCAATGATCAACAAAAAGCATCAACTATTTTTTTAAAGCACATATTATGATTAAGTTCAAATTGGTATATTTGATGTACATTTCAATGGTAAACTGCAGTATAAGGTAGCATTTCTAACATTTTTCTTAATGATAAGCTGTAAGGATTATATTTCTTGTGATTATGAAAATCTCCTGGATGTTCACTGAATTCTGTAACTTTTTTATATGCCAATATATTATGGAATAAGCTTCAGTAAAACAATAATATAGTGCCCATATGCATCAATATATACTTTTCTTAATGTTAAACTGTATCAGTTATATTTTTTTGATTATGTGATACTCCTGGATGTTGCAGCGAATTTTGTAATTTTTTTATAGTATAAGCTTCAGTAACACAATGATATACTGCTTATTCATTCTATTTCTAGTTCCCAAGTTAGAGTCCCAGCTGGGTCAGCATTGAGACATCTCCGCAAAACTCCCCGCCCTGCCCACGGTTAGTAGGGGACACCGATGGGCTTGGAAAGGCCGTCGTCCGTCGGATGGGATGTTGAGCAGTGGCCCCATGCATGGGCGAGCCATAGCCTGCGCACGTTAAAGAAGACACTGCATGGCCTTGACGGGAGACCACCATCTGTCTCCCAACAGCTGTTCCAGTGGATCCCCTCCCCCGACCTTCTCCAAGCATTCGGGATCCATGCGACCTGGCCATTTAGCCCATGGTGTGCAAAAAAGTGCCGCTCAGAGGTAAAACAACCCAAAACAACCCAACCCATTCTATTTCTTGAAATTTCATTGCTCTACTGGTATGTGTCAATGATAGACATTGGTTGTTGCAAACTATTTTTTTGAAGCATACAATATGATGAGTTATAATTGATGCAGATTTCAAATATTTGCCTTATACTTACTATGATGAAATCTCAGTCGATAGCATTCATTTTTCTGAATAAGCTGTATGAATTATTATATTTCTTGTTATTATGGGACACTCTTCAATGTTACACTGAAATCTGTAGATTTTTGATATTTCTTTATATTCTGTTATAAACATCAGTAAGGCAATAACATAGTGTTCAAACATTGTATTATTAAATTTCACTTATCTACTAGTACATCTCAGTGATAGACATTGGTTGTCAAACTATTTTCTGAAGCGTACCATATGATTGAGTTATATTTTATATATTTGATGAGGACTTCAAACATTTATTTCTCTTGTTGGAGTATGTGTAGTCACTGTTAGCAATATTTTTTTTTTGTTCATTTAGCATTATTTGAAATGATTGTCTTGAAGATTCATACTGATCTCATATCTGAAGCGAAAATTAATTCTTTTGAGGTTTTCAATATATTTAGTTGTAAATATTTCAATGTAATCTTTGTAATAATTTCCTCATGTCATCATGTTTGTTAATTAGGTCTTATTTTGGTGTTTGTATTGGTGTTTATTTGAATTATGTGATATTGATGATTTTAATCTTAGGAGATAATTCTAGTCTTAATAAAATAATTAAATTGCACTGATCAATTAAATTGCACTGATCATTTAGTCAGCTGTGAATGAAATTCTGATCTCAGTAGTTTTCCACTTAGAACCTAAACTATGCGAGATTTAAAAGTTTTATATGGAATGTTACCATATTTTAGTGAGAGACTATGAATGTGATATTTATGATGATTGTTAAAACCTTATCTGACATTAGTATGAATATATTTTGCTAACCTGAGAATAAATAATTTATCTATACCAATATTTATGGTAATGCTGCTCATATATTACACTCCAAAATCTTTTGATAAAATAAAAAAATAAATAAAATTTTGCTTTAAAATTCGGGTGTATCCCATTTTCTTAGAAACATGGTTTACAATTAAATATAATAAAAAATTATTTAAGTATTTCTAGATAAGATTTTTTTTTTACATCTGTGAAACTAAAATATTTCCTGCAAGAATGAAATGCTTCTCAGCATATATTATAATTTGCTTTATAATTGATATTTATTCAATTCAGTTGAAGAAATGAAATCATTTAAAAAATGCACACATCGAAGAGAAACAAATCAGTTCCAGCTATGATGCAATGCACGGACTCTGCTTCTGATGTCATTAGCTGTGCGTGTCACGTGACATCAAAGTTTTCTCTCCACACAGCTTTGGTGTGGTCCCCCTGAAGTGCATTATTAGCAATAACATTGGTACAAATTCAATATTTTTTTTCTCATTATCAAAGAAATGACCATACTTCAAATTCCGTACGTTTCTATGGAGTATAATGTACAACATGTCAGTTTTAATTTTTTATCTATAGGGCTGCATCTTTTTTTACATTTTAAAATTTTTAGTTTTTTAATTTTTTTTTTTAAGTATAATTAAATTTTTCAAATTCCATTTTTTTATTGAATTAATAAGGAAATTCTACACCAGTACACCACATTTGGTACCAACCTTTAGTCATAATTTCAATTTTTATATTTTCCCCTTAGGTTAAACGATTATAACTCCTTACAAAAATTTTTTGACTAAAAACATTTCAGATAATTAGACGTCTTATGTGCACTAACATTTATGCTAAAGATCATTGAAATCTGTGATGGGTGGTAAACTGGCCTGTTTGAAATAACATGGAATGACGCACTAAGCACATGTGATATAACTAGTTTTTTCTTATCCTACCTTCTAAGTTACATATCTTCTCTGATAATCCTTTTAACTGGTTGTCCACTATGTTTTTCAAATTAATTTTTGCTATTGCTGCTTTTATGACACTATTAACATCAAAATCCATCTCAAGAACTTTATTCTTCAAATCAAGTTCACAATTCAACCGTGGTCGTTTGAAGTCTGGTGGTAGTCCATCTTTAGATTCTGTGCAGTTTTTGCCCTTGTCCAGCAAGGACAGAGAAGAGATTTGTCTTTTTGAGTGGCCAATGTCAGCAATTATCTCTACATCATCTGTATCTCCCATAGCCATTTTACTTCTGTCCAGCTCTTCAAAACATCTAGGATTATCTGTTTGGGGGAAAAAATATAATTAAATATATTCAATGGGGGAAAAGAATTAACAGTTTAACTTCAAAATATTCAAAAGATTTAAATATATTAACTCAAACTGAAAGTATATTCAGGAATAGACTTGGTTAATAATAGTGGCGTGACCAGTAGCTCAGTTCATCCCTGCAGTAAGCAAACAAAAATATGACAATTCTGGCTCGAAACTATAATCAGAGAAAATGTGGAATTTTGCTCCACATCTCAAATGAGAAAACAAAAAAGGAAATATAACTCAAATCACAGTCATATCTAACTTCATTATATTATCATTGTATCCACTAATTATTCAAAACAAAGTTACTGCTATATCAAAATGGTCCTGAGAAACAAAATGCATAATAATATAAAAAAAAAATGACAAATATTTTCTATCTAGGAAATCTCTAAGAACTCTTTAATAAACATGTAAAAGATCAGTTAGCTGCTGATAAGAATCTTTGGCTTGATGCTTGGCTAACGAAGCCGAGGAAGCAGTTAGACAGCACAACAGCAGAGAGCTGTACCAGATAGTTAATGTTTTGTGTGGTAGAAAACGAACAGGTATACAGGGAGTGAAGGATAAACAAGGTAAGGTTATAGAAGGTGAGGATTCTGTCATGGCTAGGTGGGCTGAGCATTTCAGTGATGTTCTAAACAATGTGGTTAGTTCTACTCCCATTGTTTGTAATTATGATTGATGCATTGGTGGCTTTAATGTTGGCTCTATAACAGTCTGAAGTTATTTTGGCTATTTCTAAACTTAAACTACATAAATCCTCAGGGGTAGATGAAATTACTACAGAAATGCTTAGAGCTGGGAATGTTTCAGTTACCACTTGGATGACCGAAATTTTGAATATCATTTATGATAAAGGCATGGTTGCTAAGTATTTTACCAGAACTATTATTATCCCTATTTTCAAAAAAGGTGATCGCAGTTCTTGTGATAACTATAGGGGTATCAGCCTACTCTCTGTTCCAGGTAAAGTTCTTTCCATGATTGTGCTTAACAGAATTAAGAATCTGGTTGACAGTCAATTGCGTGATGAGCAATGTGGATTCAGAAGTGGTAAGGGATGTGTGGATCAGATATTTTCACTTAGGCAGATTCTTGAGAAATGTTTAGAGTTTCAGAAACCTTTGGTTGCTAGCTTTGTTGATTTCAAAAAGGCTTTCGACTCTGTTGATCGTCATAATTTGTGGTTGATTGTGAAATCATACGGTATACCAGACAAGTTAGTTAACATAATGAAAGGTCTCTATAATAACACTGAGTCGTGTGTGAGAGTTGGTAAGGCTTGTAGCAATTGGTTTAGCATTACTTCTGGTGTTCGACAAGGGTGCATTTTGTCTCCTTTTCTCTTTAGTTTGGTTATTGATTATGTTATGCGAAATTCACTTCAAGGGAAAGATTTTGGCCTTAAATGGGCTGGAGATACGAAAATTTCTGATTTAGATTATGCTGATAATTTAGCCCTTTTGGCAAATGATGTTGATGAGATGAACTCTTTCATTCAAGCTCTTGAAAGACTGGTAGTAGAGTAGGTTTGGTTATAAACAGAGAGAAAACTAAAGTGATGAAAATTGGTCAGGTAGGCTGTGATTCAGTTAATCTGAATGGTTGCAGTCTTGAGCAGGTGTCACAGTTTAATTATCTTGGGAGCTATGTAACAGATAATGGTGATGTGCGGCATGAGATTAACAGATGAATAGGGATTGCTGCCGGGACTTTTAAGAATCTATGGAGAGTGTGGAGAAATAAGGCATATACACCTAAAGACTAAAATTAGGCTGTATAATAGTTTGGTTCTTTCTAGGGTTAGTTATGGTAGTCAAACTTGGACACTTTGTAAACAAGATAACATGAAACTAGATGCTTTTGATTCTAGATGCTTATGTAGTATCTTGGATATTAGGTGGTTTAACTTTGTAACTAATGATGAGGTTAGGCAAGGGAGTCTGCAACCTCCTTTAAGCAGCATATTGTGCAGAGAGAGACTCGCTGGTTTGGCCATGTTGTCTGTATGAATAATTATAGATTGGCAAATAGGGTTATGGACAGTGTGCCCTAAAGGCCTCAGAAGGAAGGGGAGACCTAGGATGCGGTGGGCAGACAATGTCAAACAGGACCTTGTTAGAATTGGTGTGCAGTGGCCAGATGCAGTAGATGTAGCTCAGGATAGACTTGCTTGGAGAACTAAATTGCACGGTCTGGTTGGACCTCCGTAGCCCATGGCTGGTTGAGGAGGAGGAGGAGGAGGAGGATGATGATAAAGTACTACAAGAAGATTTTAACTCAGTCACCAGATAGTTCCACATTAATTATTTTCATTAATATTTAAAATCAGTTTGTTAATGTTCATTCTACAGGATGCAGATTCACTTCAACTCCCTTTCTCTGTTCACCATTCGTTTTGCCTAAACAATAAAAACACATCAAACTCGCCATGTTCTTGTCCACATTTAGAACTTGTAAATGAAATAAAATACTTAGGTATGATAGTTGATACCAATTTAAAATGGAATAAATATAAAAATAAATTATATGAAAAGCTTAGACACTGTGCAGTCAAAATCTACTTTTGAACCTTTTCGGCCCAAGACACATCAACTTGCTATTTTATAAATCTACTGCAGAATATATTTTAAAATACAGTTTAACAATTTATAGGAATACATTTCAAATTTACTTGAACAAATTACCTGCTATACAAAATTTTATTTTAAAATCGATTGATCCCAGCATTAAAAAGCTAAATTTTTCAAATAGTAAAAACAGATTCTTTCATCATACTTCCAGTTGAAGATTTTTACATTATAATTGTACAAAATTATTTTTCACGACCATAAACATCTAATTGATCATGACGTTAGTACATGACTAAAGCATAAAATTTCTATAAAATATCGAAAATTAAAAATAACTAGGGAAGAATACTAAATATTACGTGAATCTTTTTCTCTTCAACCAACTACCCAGAGAATTACTATATACAAGGCGATTCAGTTAAGCGTGAACAAACTTCTGGGAGGGGTAGGTTGCACAAAGACGAATCGGAATCATGTAGCAATGCAGGGTCGGTAATGGCATCTTCACGCGGTAGATGGCATTGTACGGCCGTGGGACTGCACAATGTCCTCGCAGGTAACCGTCATTTGCGAACCGCCCACAGAGGTAGTAGGATGGCCGATTACACAAACGCGGAGTTGGCCAATATGCATCTTGCATACAGGGCTGCGGACTGTAATGGGCGAGCCGCTGTGCATGTGTACCAGGAACAGTACCCGATGAGGCGTACTCCCAACCCCCAACCACCAGATGTTTGCACGGCTGCATCAGAGGTTATGTGATATTGGTTCCTTCCAGAGACCTGCCAGGAGTCGGGAACAATGGGCACAGACCCCTGACATGGAGGAGAATGTGCTACGTCATACAGAAGACACTCCAAGTGCCAGTACTCGCCCATTGGGTTGGTCTTTCCCAATCCACCATATGGAGGATTATGCATGATAACCAATTGCATCCATATCATGTGCAGCACGTCCAGACACTGAAGCCTGAGGATTACCCACAGTGCATTGCATTTGCGCAATGGTACCTGCAGAAGAGTGCAGCAGAACACCAATTTCCTGCTTCTGTGCTGTTCACAGACGAGACATGCTTTACATGGGAAGGTAGCTTCGATGCACATAACATGCATACATGGGAAGTGGAGAACACCCATGCTATACGAACAGCAAAAGGTTTTGTGCAGCACAAAACCATTTTGCTGTAAATGTTTGGTCTGGCATTGTCAGGGACTACTTAATAGGCCCATACCTCATGCCGGTTCGTCTGAACGGAAGGAGTTACCGGATATTTATGGAGGACGTCTTGACAGAACTTTTGGATGAACATAAGTCGCTGCGATGCCCAATGTGGTTCCAGCATGATGGGGCCCCCACCCATTTCAGCCATGAAGTTCGTCAACACTTAAATGCAACATTTGGACAACAGTGGATCGGGCATGGTGGTCCCGTTCATTGGCCTGCAAGATCACCGGACCTATCATGCCTTGATTACTTCTTCTGGGGTTACATCAAAGGACTGGTGTTCGACACCTCCGTTGAAAGTGCTGAGGACCTTGTCACATGCATCTCCGTAGCTGCCTCGGAAGTTCGAGACATGCCAGGAATCTTCAAGAATGTACATGATTCCATGCCCGACGAGGTTAGGCCTGTGTTACAGCTCGTGGTCGCAACTTCGAACACCTTCTGTGACCTCTGTGCATTTTGCAAATGTACCTATTGTGATTAATAAAAAGCATTTTGTTCACTGCTGCTTTGTTACATGCTGCTCTTTCATTCACGTCCTCTCTGTACACTTGCACATGTTAATGCCGTTACCGACCCTGCATTGCTATACGATTCTGATTCGCCTTTGTGCAACCTACCCCTTCCAGAAGTTTGTACACGCTTAACTGAACCACCCTGTATATATATATTTATTCAGTCCTATTCTAGGCTAAAACAGTTATTAAAAATTTGGTTAGTTCGAAGGTAAAACAAAATGAACTAACAGAACAAATACTACGACTTACACACTTTTTTAAGCATAGGTTATATTCCCAGCAGATAAGCCTTAACAGGCTTCGCGGAGATGCACAAATGTTTTTTCTCTTCATTGCTCTCACACGCGAGAACTTCTCCCGTGTGAGTTAAGTAATATTAGTGCTCAAAAATTTGCTTTTTTTCAATTTTTTTTTCATTTATTTCCAGATCTTATAAACCTTATATGATATACATTTACATTGCATTTGCTATTACATGTCTTTCTTGTTCAATAAACTGTTAAAGTCTGCATTAACTTAATGAAAAGCAAAAAAATGTTGAATGCCTGATGTGGAAGGGATTCCTGGCATTCTCCTGAAGTTGGGAGAAGGAAATGACATTCTTCTTAAAGGAGGAATCAATTTTGCCTTTTTCGGTTTCCTCATCTCATTCATGATAAATGCACATGGCATATATCTTTCTCCTCTTTAGAATTTTAACATCCCTGAGGAGTTTAAAATCATTTGCATTTGCAATGAATGTCATTAGATAAATTGTCGCTGATAGGCGGTATCAAAATTTCACTGGTTTGAATTGAAAATAAAAAAAATTTTACGCGCCTCTGAAAATCACGGTCAAGCAGATTTGCCAGTGATTTTTTTCAATGTGTTCAAAGAGAAAAAAAAAAGGTAATGCGGACACCCGTTGAAATAGCTTTTAATTTTCTTAAGCAGCACTACACAACAGATTACCTGACTAAACATGCTTGAGTGTACATATTGTTGCAATTTAAAATGGATGAGCACTGAGCATGAGTTCAAGTAAAAATTGGTCAATGAAAATTACAATACAATGCAATTCATTACAAAGGCATGGATGAAATTATTTATAAACAAACTAAGTCAACCGGCACGAAACTATATAATATTACAAAGATCAACTTTCAGAAGAATACATTATCTCAATTCTATTCACATCCAATTCACGAAACAAGACTAAAATCATTCAATGAAAAATAAAATCATGTTCATAAATAAATATTAAATCTAACTAGAATTTATGGTTGAGATTCAATTTCTAATTAATTTATGGTTGAGATTCAAAACCATACTTCCAGATGAAGCATGAACTTCTATGGATAGCTTCAAAGCAAACATATTTAATACTAATATGAATTCAAACAGATGAAAACTTAGTGAGAGTTCAAAAATAACAACTAGTAACAATAAATCTAAAATAATGCGATTTAATAGAAAAGTATGGATAGAAACATGCACATAAACTAAAGATACCAATGTTTATCTATGTGTGAACAAATTTTTAATCTAGAGAGAATCATATGTGAATACTTGCAATATCTCGAGAATACCTTACCAATTCCTAAATAACTATACACAAAAATTATTTCCTTCTTAGGTTTTAGTCCTCAAGTACTCCAAAACTGTGGCTAAGTATACTGGTTTCTAAAAACCAATTCTTTTCAGGCGTTGATCACCACACACAAGATGACAAATTCTTCATCTTTACCAGCTTAACACAATCCACACCAATAAACTGATCGACCTACCGTGCACACACCAAATAAAACCATTTATTCTTTAGACCAGTGGTTCTCAACCTTTTATGCTTCATGTACCCCCGGAAATGTGTAACTGTCGTACCCCTTGTATAGATAGATAAAACTACAGTCATAGTATAACAATGGGAATAAAAAAAATACCCCTTCCAGCAGCTGCTTGCCACAGAGGTCTGACAGGAGCCTGTCAGTTTATATGCCACAGTAGAAAATCTGAGAGAATGGCAGGACCTCAGCAGAAAAAATGACACATAACATCCATGCCTTACCTAGGGCTCGAATCCAGGTCCCTTAGATCAGTAGCCAAGCGCGCTAATAAACACACATATATATATATACATTAAATTTTGTACTTAACTTACATCTGGCAACTTTTGAGCTCTCACAGCGTACCCCAAAAAATTTTACCATGTGCCCCACGTTGAGAACCCTTACTTTAGACTATCGTGCACAGACTAAGGCTGTTTATACCTCCTTTCAGATCTCCACAATTCCAACAACTCTATCTCTTCTATTTTTTCAGATCAGTTCTGTATTCCAATTCGTTGGTTAAAATAAATCACTCACAGAAGCTTACATGAGCGTTCATGTCACGTTTATCATAAACTCACTGCAGCATGTTCATCTCTCGTAACAATATAAATGTACTAGTTCAGTCAAATGGCTGTAATTTTTTTTAAGACGTCTGTCATTCTGGGCAATTAAAATTTTTACGGAACTCTATTATTTTATTTACACTAGACATATAAATTAAATATGCAAAAGGTACAAATATATTATATCACAATAGAGTCACAAAAAAGTACACAAAAACACAAATAAAAAGTACAAAAAAGTACGCTAACCCATTCATACATGACTGACCCAAAAGAGGATTGTTAACGTTGCTCGTCAGGTAGGGGGACAAAAGATTCAACTACCTCTAAGTGGCACTTTTTTTGCACACAATGGGCTAAATAGCAGGGATCCTGAGAGCTCAAAGGAGGTTGTGGGGAGGAGGCCCATTGAACAGCTGTTAAGAGACTGATGGTAGCTTCCGGTCAAGGCCATTCAGTCTTCTTTAACGAGCACAGGATATGGCTCTCCAATACACGGCACCACGGCTTAACATGTAATCCGAAGGACGGCGGCTTCTACCAAGCCCATCGGTGTCTCCTATTGACTGAGGGCAGGGAGTTTTGCAGAGATAAATAATGCTAAGCCAGCCGGGACTTGAACCTGGGAATTGCAGATTACAAGCCTGGAGCACTATCTATTGAGCCACCCCTAGAGTTATGGAAACTAGAATATTTCACAACAGTAATGCATAAGAATTTTACTCAGAAATTAGAACTTAATAAGTAATGTTTCAAACTATTTAATAAAATATACATTTTAGGAGTTTGCATAATGACAACGAATATTCTTAAAAAAAGAGATTTAAACAGATTCAATTATATATTTATCGTCAGTTGCATTTTTTCCATTAAATGCATATTTTAGAGGTTATCCGAGTTTCAAAATTTGATTTTCACTGACAAGAGAATGGAAATTCTCTAATATTTTGGAAGGGAAGCGTAGTTTATTGTAGCAAGACAAGCCTTAAATGCATCACAAAATGTCCTCCCAAGACAATTTCAAAAAATAAAAGTGATTAATCGTAGTTAAGGGCATTCCAGGGCCACAACTACTCAGGACAGCTCTATCTTTTAACAGCAAGACGACATAAGGAAATGACAGCTAGGAAATTGTCTCGTGAGCTGTCAGCAGTAATAAGGCCTACAGTTTCTAGACATTGTGTGTACATATAAAGCTGCACGAACAAGGTAAAAAAAATACCCCCTCAAGCAGCTGCTTGCCACAGAGATCTGTCAGGAGCAGTCAGTTTATGTGCCATAGTAGAAGGTCTGAGAGGATGGCAGGACCTCAGCAGAAAAACAAAACAAACATCCATGCCTTATCCGGGGCTCAAACCCAGGTCCCTTAGATAAGTAGCAAGTGCTAACCACTCAGCCATGAGATGGTAGAATGACAACAAATGGTTTGTCTCCCCGATTCTCTTCGATAGGAGAGCTCATTTAACACGTTCTGAAACATTTGGAGAACCAGATCAGCAAGAAAATTTGCTTTTGAGAAAAGTACAGATTCTCGACATGCGATAGTCTGGAGAGAACAAGGAACTCTCCATAACCACTGTAATATCCGAGAAAGAGATACTTTGATAGCATTTGTGCGTGGATATATTAAATATCGCTTGTAACCACTGTTGTCAGTTCACATGTAATAAAATAAGCTCTAAAAAAAGGTAGATTTTGTTTTCATTTGAGAAAAACAATTTTCTTTAGATTGCAATTATCGTTGTACATTGACGCTATATTCGAGTTTCGGCAGGTGAAATCTCCGTGTTGTAAAATTTGTAGTGTGAATTAAAAGTAAATATGACAAGAAAAGATGAACTAGTGATCAAAATGAAATCTTTCCAGAATGAAGTATATTGTATAAGCCTAGTTTAAACACTTTTTGAGCTTTGTTCATTCCCAACTGTAGAGTTTACGACTGGATGGCTTTATTACAAAGTAAATTGTTAATGGATGCAGTGAGGATTTTTATTTTCTCAGAAGGCAGAACATGTTTGGACATAGGAATAAGACCTAAAAATAAATAATAAATACACCCACAAGCAACTGCTTGCCACAGAGGTCTGAGAGGAGCTTGTCAGTTTAATACACCATAATAGAAGGTCTGAGAAGATGGCGGGACCTCAGCAGATAAACCACACAAACTTCCATGCCTTACCCAGGGCTCGAATCCAGGTCCCTTACATCAGTAGCCAAGCACGCTAACCACTGGGCTTCAACTTAAAATAACTTGCTGTAACATCAATATTAGCGGTATCCAGAAATTTGTTCGACAACATTTGTTCACTGGAAATTTGTTCAAAACAGAAACTTGTTCGATAGAAATTTGTTCAGAAGACAGACCGCTAGGGGAGGGCTCCCCGTAGAGCATAGCGTTATAGGCCTTATGCTTTGTCACTAAAGAACCTCTGGAGGGGGGGGGGGGGGGGCAGGGGGACTGAAGAATAGCAGCTGAAAAGATCATCGTGGTTTAGGTCTTTCTTTTTAAATGTAAAGTGCAAACCTTCTTGTTTTCGAGTCAAACTTGCCACCATTTAGTTCTTCACAGTTTTCGCTATTACATTAAACTACAGTCAGCTTCTTATAAAAAGGGTTGTTACAAATTTTAAACTGCAATATTTTTCAAACTAAGTTGTTTTCTAATAACACTAGTACCAGTATTTCAAATAAAGAAAACAAATTTAAAAATTTTAAAAGTACCACCATCTATAACGTAAAAAGTAGAAATAAATCAAAATCATATCGATGATGCAATCAGTAACTGAGTTCGTATTCACTTCAAAGGAAAATAGGGCACTGCCAATCTTGCAGAGTAGATAAATCGGCGCCCTATCTTCCTTTGAAGTGAATACGAATTTTGTGACCGATTGCACCATCGATATGCTTTAGTTTTATTTTCTACATTTTAGGGCACATATGGGAAGATTATTTTTTAAGTTTTTAAAATTATAGTTTTTCTTTATCACTAAAAGCATTTACCTTCAGATACTTTCATTGATACATGAACATCAACCACATTTTCCCTCCCTAGTCGGGTTTAATGTAGCCCGTGAGCTTATCACATCTGTCATCACCTCTCCAATGTCGAAAATCCCCCCCCCCCCCGGTGAAGGATAAAATTCCAAACAGTCTACTACATCGTATGAACTTTCATTTGACACCTAACACGTAATTATAGGCCTTCGCTTTCAGAAAATATAGCGGAACAATCATTTCATGTTTCCCATTTTTGGGGGGAAGAAACCGTGGGAGGTCAGTTTTGTATCATCTATGACACTCCTCGCGTCATAAGCCTTCATTTGACGTATAAAGCTTGTTACTTTTGCTGTCCCGTGGCTGAGTGATTAACGTGTTTGGCTATTGATCAGAGGGATCTGGGTTCGAGCCCCCAGGTTAGGCATGGATGTTCATGTTGTGTTTCTACTGAGGACCTGCCATCCTCACAGACCTTAATACGTGGCTCCCTGTCAGACCTCTGTGGCAAGCAGCTGCTTGACAGGGTATTTATTTTTTATTGTTACTTTTGGCAATCGCGCTCTGTAGATATAAAGGAATAATCGTTTTCATATTTTCCCTTTCTTGGTGATGGAAGAAAGCATTTGTGATCAGTTTTTTATACCCATGACACTCCCTGCATCCAAGCTTTCATTTGATACATAAATCCCCATTTCGTTCAAAATATATGGTGGAACAACTGTTTGACAAATCCGCAAACCAACAAACCGACAAATGACGAGTGAAAAGCAATGGGAAGATACAAAAAATATCCCCTCAAGCAGCTGCGTGCCACAGATGTCTAACAGCCCAGGTGTGTATGTCGGGACCTCGGCAGAAACACAGCAAATATCCATGCTTTACCCGAGGCTCAAATCCAGGTCCCTTTGTTTGCGTGCTAACCACTCTGCCTAACTTATAAGAATAATGAAAACTGAAAGGAATTAAACACTACCTAGATTATCTCGGAAAAACAAGTATTTTACTCTACTTAATGTAAAAACGAAGCCTTCTCTTTTGTCACCGCACTTCCCAGATCCACTCCCTCTCCGATAATCTCCCAGGAACAAAGCAGAAAAGACCTTATTGAGGAAAACGCCCCTATCGGCCTCTCAAACTGTCGACAAAATATTGCTCAAACAACTTTCATTCGAACAAATTTCCGTTTCGAACAAGTTTCCGTCGAACAAATTACACTAAACCAATTAGGGATGGTGAGGAATTCACTTAGGTCTGCACTGGGAATTAAAAGTTTAAAGAAAGTGTCTAAGGTGGTAGCACTTGTGGAAGCTTTAGTCCGTGCTTCGATGGGTAAGCATAAGTAACACACAATACTAATCTTATGTAGCATAGCCTGTGAATTTCAGAATCGCTAAAACCTTTCTTTTTTCACTTAAAGACCTAATTGAACAGTTAAAATAGATTTCACAACTTTAGTGATTATTCCATTTCGGGTCTTATTTTTGAGTAGGTTCTTTTGGCTAAAGATCTATTCCACTTCTGTGAAACAGAACTGTTCACGAAAGCACAAGGAGAGTGAGCAAAGCTAGCAAGTTCTTCAAGTGGATTTAGGCCTGAGGCATCTCGGTATAAGCCGATTTCATTCCATAGCTGTACTAGCAGGATTGTCCACCGCACAAAATGCAAATACATTATTTTAAAATAGTAACCTAAAAAGACAGTGAAGGTTGCGTTAAATTCATGTAAAAAGATTGCGATCGTAAACAGAAATTAAAAATGATGGTTACCGACGCATGCTTTATTAAAGTATGGCTAAATTCAATCATTCCTCCCTCCCTCTTTTGATATTGTAGACGTGGTTAACACGTTATGAGACTGAAGGCTGTTTCACAGGAATCAAACGCTGCATGTATAAGAGACAGAGGTTGGGTAGCATTTACTGGAATGCACTTAGAAAATTAATTGAAGCAAAATTTTAATCGTTAAAACAGCTGTTTAAGGCAAAAGTAAAAAAAAGTAAATTTCCACATAAGGAAAGGGAAATTTTTTCAAGCTAGAGTTTGAAAACAGCTACATAGGCAACACTGTTGGGTTGTTTTACCTCTGAACTTTTTTTGCATACCATGGGCTAAATAACCAGGTCACAAGGACCCCGAAGGCTCAGAGAAGGTTGGGGGAGGGGTTGGGTTGTTTTACCTCTGAGCGGCACTTTTTTGCACACCATGGGCTAAATGGCCAGGTCACATGGACCCCGAAGGCTCAGAGAAGGTTGGGGGAGGGGACCCACTGGAACAGCTGTTGGGAGACAGATGGTAGCCTCCCGTCAAGGCCATCCAGCGTGTTCTTTAATGTGCACAGGGTATGGCTCTCCCGCACACGGGGCCACGGCTTAACGTCCCATCCGACGGACGGCGGCCTTTCCAAGCCCATCGGTGTCCCCTACTGACCGTGGGCAGGGCGGAGATAAATCTCAACGCTGACCCAGCTGGGACTCGAAACTGGGAACTACAGATTACGAGCCTGGCGCGCTACCGACTGAGCCACCCCCGCCCCCTGGGGGAGGGGACCCACTGGAACAGCTGTTGGGAGACAGATGGTAGCCTCCCGTCAAGGCCATCCAGCATGTTCTTTAACCCTTCCAGGGCCTAGCCCGTATGTACACGTACGGAGAATGTAAGTTGCGAGTGTCGATGCCGTATGCATACGGTCTTAGTACAACAAAAATATATCGATTTTTTAAAAATAAAAATTGCAGTTATAATTTCTATATATATATATCTTATAAAAATATATAATTCAGGCTTCAAAAATAATATTTTGCTTTTTAATTTGATGCATATTTTACTAAACTACAATATAAATCATTTTATAAAGCTATCTGACTGCAAATTTTTAGAAGCACTAAACGGTATTGCCGATTTGCTTGTTAACGTTCCTATTTGCTGAAGCAACCTTCTGATTTAAGCTCACAAGTTTGATTTGAGCTATTATCAACAAATTTTTCTCTAAATTTTCGTAAATCTCTTAAAAATTAACAAAAAATGCTATTTTTAAAAATGATTAATTTTGAAAGTAATTACAAAATACATACCGCCATTTTTTTCCCCGTTTCACACTCTTTTCTGTCAAAAACCTAGTCAGTATTCCCAAGTTATTTTTATCATTTTTTCCCCATCATTCTATGCATCTTTCCTGCCTTCAAATCGAAACTAAAAGGAAACACGTCCTTCTTTAGAGATTCTGGTTGCACCTGCATTTAATTAGTTATGCTTCACTGAGGCAAACAAGCCACAGATGGCTGGTGCAATCTCCATTGCTTGTGCTATGTGTTGTTACAGTTTTGGTCTAGCATATTGGATACTCTTTGTCAAGTTAGTATTTTTTTTATATTTAAACCTCATCCTTAAGCTTTCATTTCAGTAGATTTATTTTCGGAAATTAGCGATCTTTTGGCTGATAGATAAGTACAGATTTTTTCATAGTTATGTTATATCGTACGGCCGGCCTACAACTTGTGGCTGTGGATATTTTAAAAATTAACATATAGCTAATGCGATGTTATTTTATTATTTTATTTTTATTTTGTTATTTATTACTTTTCCAGTAAAATTTTGATCTACTATCATTTTCTGAAAATAAATGAAGTCTTGGAAGCAAATTAATTTCTGTAGTTTTATTTCCGCTAGTTAGAGATTTTTAGATCAGTTGATTTATTGATTACTGATATATCTTTCCGAGTTGGCTAGATCGGAAGCCGGCTTAAAAGTTGTTGCGGATATATTATTTATTAATCCCATTTAGGTTATATGTAATTTTTCTTTTGTTATTTCTTGTTTTTTTAAATAAAAAAACTAAGCTTGTACGATTTTCTGAAATTGAATGTCTTGGATACGGAAGCAAATAGACTTCCTTTCTACGGAAATCGGCCATCATTTGGGAGGGCAATTTCGGGAAAGGCTAGTTCTTGGTGCACAAACCTTTCTGCACTTAGCCAAGATCGCCAAACTTCAACACCCAAAGAAAAAAATTCATTAGTAAAAAAAAAAAGCAGCCAAGGAAGTTTTTTTTTCTATTTCATAACCAGTTCAGAAAGTTCCATAAATGTGAGGACAAGTCACATTGTATAACACTAGCCGTGTTTAAAATATATGATACTGAAAAGAATCATTAAAAGAAATAAAAATCATATTTCAGGTGAATATTATATTATTCGGGAGGAAATTTCCTTTAAATAAATATATAATTTAACTATTTTTATTCAGCAGATTTTCCAAAATGAAGCCTTAATTGTATAGTGCGATCTTTTTTTTTTTCACCATATCACATTGAAAAGGCTTATTAAAATCAATATGCTTGCAAATTTATTTATATTATTTATTTTCATAAAATTTGTAATTAAATTCTGTTTAATTTCGTATATAACATGACCTATTTCCGTTGATTGGTTTTTTTTTTTAATTCTAAATTTGACTTGTTTATTTGACTCCGCACAATTGGCTAAAAACCTGGAATTTTCTCAAAGTATGGTACCGAGAAAAAAATTACAAAACGAAAAAAACATTTACTTAAAACCAAAAAATAATTTTTTTGTTATTCAGAAATATATAATCATTCTATAAAATAATTTTTGTTAAATACTTGATATTCAGAAAATCCAGAATTAAATGCTGATTAATTTGGCATACAACATGCCATAATTCTTTTCATTAGTTATTTGGCAAAAGAGTTCTAAAGCTAAAGTTTTTTTTTGGCTGAGCATAGGCAGAAAATAGCTTGGTCCCTGGATAGAAACCTGTTTTTCAGCCTGGGCCCTGGAAGGTTAACGTGCACAGGGTATGTGCTCTCTCCCGCACACGGGGCCACGGCTTAACGTCCCATCCGACGGACGGCGGCCTATTCCAAGACCATCGGTGTCCCCTACTGACCGTGGGCAGGGCGGGGAATTTTGCAGAGATAAATCTCAACGCTGACCCAGCTGGGATTCGAACCTGGGAACTGCAGATTACGAGCCTGGCGCGCTACCGACTGAGCCACCCCCGCCCCAGGCAACACGGTAATAACATACCTGTTTAAGAGTTAGTTATCTCTATAGAAAACCAAAAAAAAAAGAGGAAATCAACTTAGTGCGGACAATCAGATCTACCTGATTTCACAATAGCTGCTACAATTAAAAGATAAAATAATCACATGCAAGTTACCGAAAATATAAAAATACCCTAAAAAATATAGCTAAAATAACAATAGTCTTTAAACAGCATCTGGTGCATGGAGAGAATGCGTTTATTATGCAGAACTGTTAGTCCACAGATTTATAAACAGTGTTCCTAAAGACTCAAAGAGAAAGAAGCAGACCTAGAAAATGTGATGGGCTGATTATGTCAAACAGGTTCTTATTAGAATTTGGCTGCAATGCCCAAATGCAGTAACGCTTTCTCAGAATAGATGTATATAGTGGCCTAAATTAAAATCTAGTTGGATTTCCATGACTAAGGCATCAATTTTACAGGCTTTACCGATATTTTTTCTTTCCCAACAAATTTTTAAAAATTCGAGTAAAGCTTGAAAAACCACATTATGAACTGAACAATTAGCAGTACATTAGGGGCTCTACTTCTGCACCCACGCCTTTTGCTCTGCCTGAACTTCACCATTTCACTGCATCACCAATATGGGTTGGGTTGTTTCACCTCTGAGCGGCACTTTTTTGCACACCATGGGCTAAATGGCCAGGTCACAAACCCCGAAGGCTCAGAGAAAGTTGGGGGTGTGGACCCACTGGAACAGCTGTTAGGAGGCAGATAGTAGCCTCCCGTCAAGGCCATCCAGTGTGTTCTTTAACGTGCACAGGGTATGTGCTCTCTCCCGCACACGGGGCCACGGCTTAACGTCCCATTCTACGGATTTTTCAAGCCCATCGGTGTCCTCTACTGACCGAGGGCAGGACGGGGAGTTTTGCGGAGATGTCTCAACGCTGACCCAGCTGGGACTCGAACCTGGGAACTGCAGTTACGAGCCTGGCACGCTACCGAATGAGCCAACATCGCCCCCTCACCAAAATGGAATATTTATGATGATAATAGTTTTAACTGATGAAAAACGTATGCGCTCAATGTGCAATCAGTTCCGACCAAAAACATTTAGCAAAGTTATTAGTGTTGCCAACTTAGTTACTTTGTTGCTATATTTGAATCCACATTAGGTAAACTTTTTAATAGCAACTGGCTGCACTTTTTTTTTTTTGGCAATATTTAGTTGTTATTTACAATTTTGAGAATCTGAAAGTTGGGTTATTGATTGGTATCGTATACAGATGACACTCTGTGTAAACAGTAAAATCAGAACCATATTTTTACCACCCCTACGATCAGAGTATCAGGAATAAGTTTATTAAATAAAAACGTTCTGTGATTTGGAAAAGTTGAAAATCCCAGATTTAGGGAAATGATCCACAAGATTTTCGAACCAGTAACACACTTTTGCTTTGCTGGCTTGAAGGAGACACCAAATCAATTACAAAGAACAGTGATTCTCAAAGTGTGGTGGATGGATCCCCAGGGATCCGCAAAACTATTTTTGTCTTCCTACTTTTGTAGCACAGGGTTTTTCGTACTCTTGCAGTTGAAGAAATCAACGAAGAGGAACAAGCTCTCGAAGATAATATGAGATTAAAAATTTCAATGATTCAACTGGACATAACACAGCTGTGTCATCACAAAAACTCGAGGGGCGGGGGTGGCTCAGTCGGTAGTGCGCCAGGCTCGTAATCTGCAGTTCCCAGGTTCGAGTCCCAGCTGGGTCAGCGTTGAGATTTATCTCCGCAAAATTCCCATACTCTGTGCACGTTAAAGAACACGCTGAATGGCTTGACGGGAGGCTACCATCTGTCTCACAGCTAACAGCTGTTCCAGTGGGAGTAACAGCTGTGATCTCACATTGTCAACAATTACACAACTGTTTCACCTGCGCCTGTAGTACTGCTACATGATAGCCGACATCGTACTTCTCCCCTTTATATACCTCACATCGCGGGTGACATCATCCCTGTGATATCGTGGCCAGCGTGTTATATGCATACAGCACACTGCGTGTACTTCAGTCGCCATCGGTGTTTCCATTATTTTGGTAAACCCCTGTACATTTCACTGGTATCATTGCCATGTGTTTATCATGATAAAGTGCATGTAAATTAGAATTAGTTTTTTTTTATGTTCGTTTTACTTCTGAGATTTATGAATTGGGCAACTTTTGGGACGGTTTCTGCTGTATTGCAGTTAAATGATGTTAAAAAATAATTTTGTGTATTTTTTTTCCCCTTTGGTCATCATAAAGCACATTTAAATGGAAAACGTTTTATCTTCTACAACAAAAATTCAAGTATTTCCATGGCAGCTGAGCAATATAAGTGACAAATGCGAAATCTAATCAGTCATAACTATATTTCACCATAGTCAAACTATACAGGTTCAAAAATGGCCTGGTAAATCAAACACATTTCACATAATAATACATAAGCCGAATTATTTATTTAAAAATACCTATATTCCTGTATGCCGTCCCGTGGCCGAGTGGTTAGCACGCTTGGCTACTGATCTACGGGACCTGGGTTCGAGCCCCGGATTAGGCATGGATGTGTGTGTGTCGTTTTTCTGCTGAGGTCCTGCCATCCTCTCAGATCTCCTACTGTGGCATATAAACTGACAGGCTCCTGTCAGACCTCTGTGGCAAGCAGCTGCTTGAGGGGGTATTTATTATATTATATTTTTTATATTCCTGTATGCGCCCTAAATAGTGAAAAATAAAAGTAAAGAATACTAATGATGAAATCACTCACTGGATTCATATCAACTTCAAAGAAAGAGAGGTCGCAGGAAGGGCTGGATCAAGAGGCATGTGTGGAGCCCATAGTAGACCCCAGACAATAATTTTAGGTCTCAATCGTAATAGGCCCCGTAAATTTAAGATACATTGGCCATATGCTTAAAATGTAAATAGAAATTATGGTAATACATGCATTTAAATATTACAATTTTATTTAATAAGAAGATACAATTCATTAAACATATTCAATAGCGAAACAATATTTACTGAGTGCTCATCAATTTCAAAAGTGGCCGTGTAAACAGCAAAAACGACATAGTTGCTCCATCTAAAAGTGGGTTGAATTCTGCGTTGCATCTTGGGTTGCGGCCTTGAGCGGCGTAGCTCAACCTTTCTTAAAAATAACAGAATTTGGTGTTATCACCCATACCACTTTTCTTATCCTCATTTGGGAACAGCGAACTCAACAGGCTAAACTTTCCTTAAATTTTACTACTACGTGCTAAACAGTGGCAAGCAACTGCTTGAGGAATTTTTTTTATTTACAATTAACCTTCTTGATGGTTTACCTTAAAAGAGCTGAATATGACAAATGATCTTATCAGAACTACTTTTTTCAAACCCTTAATCGCGAATACGAATTTCGGAAATTAGAGCAGAAAAGAAATTAAAAAAAAGTATCAGTGGCTACATATTTTTTAAACGATAATAGAATTTTTATTTTTCCCATCACAATATTACAATCCTACATAAATAATACGCTATCTCTGTCAGAGTATAACGGAGTCCGGTTGCGAGGAGAAACGAGATACGTTAGCTGACGTTATGCCAATGTCTCACACTCTGCAGCTTTCTTTATAATTTATAATTAAATTTAAAAAACTTTTTTATGATACTTTTCAGTTATCTCAGGTCACATTTTCTTGGCGAATTTTTCTTTGGAAAAAAGTGGAAGTTTTTGATGGAGTCAGAAAGGTTAATGAGTAATTTAGGGGTGGGTTATTTGAGCTACAAGTTTTTGTGTTGTTGTCTCTGATGAGATTATTTAGTTTCGGGGGCTTTTTTACAATTCGGTCGGCAGTACACTTTCCGATTTTCATGTTTTTCGGTTTGTGTTGTCTGCGAGGACATTTAGTTTTGGGTGCTTTTTTATAATTTGGTCGGCAGTGCACTGTTTCCGATTTTCATGCTTTTTGGTATGTGTTGTCTCCAATGAGATTATTTAGTTTTGGGGGCTTTTTTCGGTTATCTCCGGTCACATTTTCTTGGCGACGAAAAATAAACACCAAAGTAAACCAAGAACATCATCGACAATGCATCGCCGACTGGCATTATAAAAAAGCCCCCAAAACTAAATCTCATTGGAGACAACACATACCAAAAGCATGAAAATCGGAAACAGTGCACTGCCGATCGAATTATAAAAAAGCCCCGGAAACTAAATAATCTCAGAGACAACAACAAAAAAACATCTTATAGCTCAAATAACCCACCCCTAAATTACTCAACCTTCCTGACTCCATCAAAAACTGCCATTTTTCCCAAAAAAAAGTCGCAAAGAAAATGTGACCGGAGATAACAGAAAAGTACCCTTTTTATTATTAAAATTTTACTCATATTTATTTTATATGGTATCAAACAGCTGTTTGAGGGGTTGGGTTGTTTTACCTCTAAGCTGCACTTTTTTGCACACAACGGCCTAAATGGCCAGGTCATAAGGACCCCCAAGTGCTCAGAGGTTGGGAGAGAGGACCAACTGGATAGCTGTTAGGAGACAGATGGTAACTTCTCGTCAAGGCCATCCAGTGTGTTCTTTAACATGCACAGGATATGGCTCTCCCGCACACGGCTTTACGTTCCATCCAACGGACTTTCCAAGCTCATCGGTGTTCCCTACTGATCGAGGGCGGGGAGTTTTACGACTGTGCCACTCCATCGGCTTGTGGGATTATTTTTATTTTTAGTCTATAGGTAAAAGGAAATTATCAGTTCATTTTTATTATGTCGAAATGCATTTTACTAGATTATCAGAGTTTAATTATTTTAGCCAAAATTAATCATTAATATCTATGATCAGACATGGAGAAAGGGGGGTGGTAGAATCCAAGCTAGCTCCGGGCGGCAAAATAGCTAACGCCGCCTCTGGGGAAGAGGACCCCTTCTGGATAGCTGTTGCATGGTAGGGTTCCGTCCAGGCCATCCAGCATGTTCTTTAACGTGCATAGGGTATGACTTTTGTTCATAGAGCCACGGCTTAACGTGTCTCCTGATGGACGGCAGCTTTCCCAAACCTATCATTGTTCCCTTTCTGACCGAGGACAAGGTGAGGGTTCAGCAGAGAAATCTCAAAACTGACCCGGATGGGACTAGATTATCAGACTAGTTTTCACTAAATGGAAACTTGACTGCATTTTCACATAAACAGTTCATACAATCTAATCGAGTGAAGTGCTTTAAATGTTTTTACTCCAAAAAAACTTTGAGTTAGTTTCACAATATTATGATTATTATGTAAAGCAATACAGCAATCATGTATTGTACGCACTTTATCACCTGTCTATGCAGTTTTTACAGATTTTTGAACCAATGCATGTAGTACCCTACTGGCTTGCTACAAAAGCAGCTTGGCTCTTTATTACATCATCCATAAATACAAATTTTGATGTGGCTTTGTTTGATGAGTCACTTCTGAAAAGAACGAGCGACGCAAGATAACGGGGGGAGTCCAGGGAGGGAGCAAGCCACCTCGACGGCTTAAGCAGCAAGGGCAGAGCCTTAGTTTGAAATTTTCATAGGAATCCTACTTTCAAATAATGGCGTTTGCTTTTCAAAATCTTTTTCAAAATCAAGCGCAGCAACCCTGCACTAACTCTTTGTTTTATAAATATAACGTTCTACCAATACCGTTGACGATAAATAGAATTAAAATCCACCATTTTGTCGTTCTAAAAACTACAAGTAGTACCATAATTTATAATGACAGAAAGTAGATTTTACGTCTATGACAAAAATGACTATTCTATGATCACACATTACCTGTATCTTGGCTTTACTGTGACCCCCTGCACGGAATAAATTATTATCATTATTCTAAGAGTGCGAACTCCCTTAACCACTAAGCCTGAACAGGTATAGTAGCTAGCTACTGTTCCAGCAGGGTGAACTTTGTTGTGTTAGCTCTGAGGTAGTGGTCAGCTTCGGTCTTAGTAGGGCATGTCCTTGTATGAGAAGGCCTGTAAAAGCTAGGAGTGGCTCTAGGATTTTTCTATGTGAAAAAGAACTTCTGCTTTAAAAAGAGCAAAAAAAATAGCATTGTATGCAAAACGGATATAAAAAGGAATTTTTTAATTATCTCTAGAGCGGAAAAAGCAAAAAATGTTAACTTACCAAATGCTTCAGGCTTTATAATTTCAAGTTTGCGATAATAATCGAGCACTGTCTCATCCATCCAAGGAAAACGACTAGGCACTGCTAATAATCGTAGTCTTTTGCGTATTCCGAGGCAAGATGATGTAAAATCACTTCGTTTAAAATGAAGTGAACAAACTTTCGTATTGCCTGTGATGGTAAATTTTGTACCTTGCTTCTGCCGTATTGCAGCAATCCACTGCCTCTTTACCTTTTCATCGACAGGAAAGCTATGCCACGAGAGGGTTTTGCATTCACGACGCCTGGCATCACTATTACATTGTGGTACGCAACAATACCACTTCCCCATTCTGAATACTTCAAATCGAACAAATAAAAATGATGGGCTGTCACATAACATGAAAAATATCGCATATTGCTGTTCGAAGCAACAATGCGATATTTCATATTGCTGTTCAAGGCAAAGAGAGTACTAAAATTCAGAATCAAAGGCTAGTAGCATTTAGCTGCAGAACCATGCACAGCTTTCTCAGATTTAAAAAAATATATTTAACCTTATAAAAATTCCTTTTGTACATTTGGAGCAATTGCCTTGTTATCCTCACTAGAAATATGATATAAGATTCATTTCACGATTATGCTGAACACGAACACAATTATTTAAGGCATCTCGCCCATACAACTGCCCCCAATAACAAGATTCGTTAACTCAAGCAGACACTACTCATGGCGCTACCGCCATTTTTCAAACAGATCGTTCTCTCTCCACCAGCAGTGACGTTAGGAGCTGCAGCATCTGGAGCTGAGCATTCCCCTTTATAACGGGTTGCTTTCTCACAGTGGATAAATGCGTATCGATGGATAGAGAAAAATTTCCGTCCGACTCTTCTATGAAAAATTGCTACTAATTTTACTTCGCATTGACAACACAGAATAAGCTACTCTCATAAGCTTCTACGTAGCGAGCTTTCGGCCGAACGTTACAGCGCCATCTGTCGCTAAACAGTTTTTACTCGACAATGTATAATATCAGCACATTCGATAATTCGATTTTCCTTCTATACAAGTACCCATTTTTTCGATTTCACTGTGTACTGCCAAGCTTTATTTTTTTATAAAATAATGACAAAATTACTGCTCTTCAAGTTGCTTACGTGACTTGTCATTATAATAAGTACAGAAATCTGTGAAAATGGGCCACACCTCAGAACAGAGATATCAGAAAACAAATATCCATAATTCAGGATTCGAAACCTGGCCCCTTTATTCTGAGCAACGCACGCTAACCATTTGTATATTTACTATAAATCGTAAGCTAAACAATTTTCCACTGTACCTGCTACTAACTTATTTACCAAACAGGTGTGCTGAAAAAAAGACGACGCTTGGGGCACATGGGGCTGAGTTTAGTATGGAGTTCCAAACCTTTGATTTTTTTTTACAGACAGCGAACCATTTTTGCTTCAAAATTGTTACATAAAACACCGATATTAACTAAAACAATTTTGCATGCAGCTAATTTAATTTTTATCTATCTTCCTATTGCTTTTTGCTCGCCATTCGTTGGTTGGTCAGTTACCGTTTTGTCAAAAACTTGTTCCACCATATTTTTCGAGCGCGATGGGCAAATTTAACGGTTTATATGCCAAATGAAAGCTTGTGACAAGGGGAGTGTCATAGGCTATAAAAAAAGTACCCCCCTATGTTTTTCCCCCTTAAAAAGGGAGAAATATGAAAACGATTGTTCCGTTATATCGTCGGGCTGTTTTACCCCTGAGCGGTACTTTTTCGTACACCATGGGAAATGGGCAAGTCACAAGGATCCCGAAGGCTGAGAGACAGTTGGGGAGGTGATCCACTGGAACAACTATTGGGAGACAGATGGTACCCTCCCGGTGAAGGCCATCCAGCGTGTTGTTTAACGTGCACAGGGTCTGGCTCTCAGTGGCGTCATAAGGAGAGGGCCATGGCCCTCTCCCACAAACTTGGGAGTTTTTGAGGAATTTATAAATATATTTATATGTATAAAAACTCCCAAACTTGGGAGTTTTTATACATATAAATATATTTCCTTTTATATTTTCCTCTTCATAGAACAGATGTTGTTTGTAAGTTAAAACTGAAAACTTCCTATACCATTTTGTATATTCCGCTTCAGTGCACATATTAAGTTTTCTTTCGACTACAAACAATGCAGCCCAAGAGTTTGCCTTGGAGTAGCATTCAGAAGTCACCCTCTTAGCAATTAAAGCTAGGGGATTTGGAGACATGATAGCCATAGCTGCAAAAAAGCCATAAAAGAACTACAAAGGAGGGAAAAAAATAATATGGGGGAAGCGATAAACACTGCAGAAGAACAAATAAGGCAGTGTCAGTAAGTTGGAAATGTAGGAACAGAGAGAGCGGTCAGCTTACACGGATATAAAATCTAGATGTGTTACTACCCTGGAATCATTTAAAGATGCGAAGAAGTGTGCGGGATGGGGTGTGGAGAGGGGACTTAGCAGATTGTTTTATGATAGGATGCCAATCAGGATGTCGTTTGAGGGACATTGATTGTTACCCGAAGGTGTTCACAGCAGGTTCTCGCTTGATTGTCGATAGCGATTCCCTTTAATCTTGGACGTTTTCTCAGCAGCTAGCAGATCACAAAAATATTGACGACGACTTTCAGGAATGGTTATTCATGGCCCATGATAGGCTGGGGGGTGAGTTGAGAATGGTGAAACGTGGCTTATTAAAAACTGACTGCTTGAGGGGTAATTTATTTATTTTTTATTAAGATAGAGTCAATTATTATACAGTAAACAAATACCGAAAACTACAAAATGGTATACAGGTAAAATAACCCTGAAACGTGTCTTGTTCTATGCCATTTCTGATCCTCCTTTGATCTACAACATAAGGAACAAACCCGAAACACGATTTTTATTTTTAATGAACTATATTCGTCCTCTAATCACTGGATTTAAATAAAAAAAGATCAAATTCTTTTTGCGTAAAACATAGTCTCAAAGTTGAGAAAAAAATCTGATAACAGCTATTTTTAGACATCAATCTCAGTAAAATATATTAAATATAAAAATTTGAAAAATTCTCTGGAAAATTGTGCCCTCTAGCTATTGTTAGTAACGTCATGCATTTTATCCCGATTTAGAGGTAAATAATTTTAAATTGCAGAAGTTTAAATATGCTGATAAAAAGCCAAAATTCCCTAAAACGGATTGAATTTTCGCGATTTTTTCTACTAACCTTACATCGCCCTATTTTTATGTGACGTGTTAACTTGCACGTGGTTTACTCGGAAATGTTGTTTTACTCTGCATTAAAACAGAATGAAAAATCTGAATTTCTTGAATGTCTTAAATTTTTACAATCTAAAATTATTTCTTGTCTATTATATTACAAATGTGATTATAGTACAAACCAATTTTTCTACATTTCTTACCTTAAATTTCACGTAATTTTCAATATATTTATCATTTGAAAAACTGGGTTGCCTGTGTTAGTGGAGTGCGTTGACCATTGGGAAGAAAACCTTATTTGCTCCAAGTGAAGTAGTACAATCTTATATTTAGTAGTGAAATTTTAATGGTTTTAAATTCAATCTTTTACAATGAAACTGAGAAGTAGTATTGTGTCAACCTACGGATCCCCCACTAGTGCTTTCCCCATGACGCCACCGACCACGCCCACTTCCCCCCCTCCCCTATGACGCAACATGACGTAATCATTACATAATCATTACGTAACAGGCACGCCCCTTTATTAATAATTCCTCCCCTTTTTTCACCTCCTTTCCCCTCAGTGGCGCCACCTGTTGACAGTGAGAAGTACTATATTCCCAAAAAACCCTTTAAGTCTAATTTCTCGTTTTCGGACCCCACGGTCGACCTACCTATATTTTAAGCCCTCCCTCCTCTTGTAGACCCCCTGGTTGACCTTTTAAGCCCTTCCTATATTTTAAGGCCACCTCCTTCACTCGGCTGATGCAAGCCTCAGAATAATTGCATGGAACGATTGACTGGTCTCAGAATAATTGCATGGAACGATTGACTGGTCTCAGAATAATTGTACAGAAAGGAATGATACAAAATTCCTTAGTAATTAAACACTCATCAAAATTCCCTTACCTCTATTAAAAATCATCCTACAGTTGAAACTCATTTTACTCTTACTGTTTCCATAGAAAATACCATAGGGTGAAATTAATAATGGTTTAAATTATTCGTAGGGATGACATGTTAAATCTGCTTTTAGAACACACGTCTGCAGTGGAAAAATTTTCAAACTCCGTTAATCAACTCCCTAGTAATTAAACACTCGTCAAAATATTCCTCACCTTTATTAAAATCACTCCATGGTCGAAATAAAAATCAGTTTTCTGTAGATGTGTTTCACCGGGGGAAAAAAAAATCGTCCCTCGCTCTGTGGATTCTGTCCGACTGTCTTGGGTTCCCGGACTATACCTTGTACTTGCTGTGGCTTAGATGCGGGCCAGACATTTCAGATATTAACCTAGCATTCTTTATAACTAGCTTTTCCTATGTATTTCTTACATCAAAACCAACACTACCACTGAACTCTTTTGAATGCGGATCTCAAATTGTAAATCAAACTCACAAAGCTGTATTTATCCCACCAAGACGGCTAAACGATTTTCTTATAATTAAAATTCCCTAGTAATTAAACACTCGTCAAAATATTCCTCACCTTTATTAAAATCACTCCACAGTCGAAATAAAAATCAGTTTTCTGTAGATGTGTTTCACCGGAAAAAAAAAAATCGTCCCTCGCTGTGTGGATTCCAGGACGCACGGGAATACGGCGTGTACTTGCTGTGGCTTAGATGCGGGTCAGACATTTCAGATATTAACCTAGCTTTTTCTATGTATTTCTTACATCAAAGCCAACACTAGCACTGAACTCTTTTGAATGCAGATCTCAAATTGTAAATCAACTCGCAGAGTTGTATTTATTCCTTAGTAATTAAAACCCTTTGCTATTCATTTAGCCAGGACGACTAAACGATTCCTTTATAATTAAAATTCCCTGCTATTAAACTCCCTAGTAATTAAACACTCATCAAAATTCCCTTACCTTTATTAAAAAAACCACCGTACGGTTGAAATAAAACAGTTTTCTGTAGAGGTGTTTTATCGAAAAAAAAAAAAACTTCTCCTCGGCAACGAGAGTCGAATGCGCTACCCCAGCTTCACTCTGTTCTTGAACAAGAACCAACCTGCAATGGAAAAGGCTCTGATATTGGCATTCCTGAAGTCGTACGTATCCTCTTACCGGTCAGGTAGCAACGAAACATCTCGTGACACAATCGCCCCGGGAGGTTGAGTGTCCAGCGCTCAGTGTGATTACTCATACGTTGTTGTTCTCTAAGGGTAGGTGACGTCATAACAAGGGGAAAGTAACGTGGAGTGACCAGCGAGTGACACGTATCAGAAGACTGAGCACTGGGGATGTTTAACCTTCAGTATAATTTTACACAGTGTGTTAGGATTAACAACTCTTATAGCATAGTTATTGCGGGTAGGCTCCCTCTCCCACTTTTAAAATTTAGATCTTACACCGACAGTCTTTTCATATACGTATTTTTATAACCATTTTAAAACCAACACTTATTTCTTTTATCCCTAGCGATTACTGGTTGTTGCATTTTTTACTAGAAGAAACCCTACCCCTGCAGTAGCAGCCCCCGCAGAAAATAAAAAATGCTATCGGGCGAAAAATTAATAAAATCTGATTTTATTCGTCGTGATGAAAAATATTGATGGGGTAATAGGTTCGACTTAAAAGACTTCTTGTTCGGATCCTCACCACGGACAACCTCTCGCTGACGCACTTAACCGTCCGTCAGCGAGAGGTTGTCCATGGTGAGGATCCGAACACGAAGTCTTTTAAGTCGAACCTATTACCCCATACGAAATTCGAACCTATTACCCTACGAAATTATTCCAAACGGGGAATCACAAGGTTTTTATTGACGAATGAATCTTGGACCTGTCCCACTCACAGCCTTGGAAAACCCACTCACAGCCTTGATCGTGTTCCCAATTTCCTTTACTAAGTCACTTCAAAAAACATTGTGATTGCAAAAGTATGACTAACTGTTTTATTACGCCACGTTTTAAAAATACTTATTACTGTTGTAATCCGCGGTACGGGAGAGTAACACTATTCGAAGAAAAATCAGGTAAAACAGTTTTTAAAAAAATCGTTTCCTCCGTCGTTTGCGTATGTCTCATCACGCGGGTGAAACCGGGTGAAAAAATATTTTTTTTTGTACGAGGTAAAATGTTAAAAGTACGTCGCGTGAAAAAACTTTAGTCCCATCACGAATGCACATTAATGGAGTAGGGAGGTCGTAGTTTAATACTTCAGCTATAAAAATAATTACGTCATGTTGCGTCATAGGGGAGGGGGCGGAAGTGGGCGTGGTCAGTGACGTCATAGGGGAAAGCACTAGTCCCCACTAGTGCTTTCCCCTATGACGTCACCGTAGGTTGACACAATACTACTCTGAGATATGAAACAACGTTTCTATTCAATTTTTTAAATTTAAAATTTTGCAACTTTAAATGGGGCAAATAATCTAAACAATATTTATTCTACTTAAAGTGCAACTAAACAAGGTTTAACAGATAAGAAACTTTTTGTCGAATATTTGGATGTGAAAATCTTGTGTGCAAAAGTGCAGTTTGTGTGTAAAAATGCAGCTAAGGAAGGTTTAACAGATAAGTAACTTTTTGTCGAATATTTGGATGTGAAAATTGGATGGGAAATTAAGGAATAAAAAGGAAAAATAAAAACATGTTAGGCGAAATAAACGTTGACCCCTAATACTTCAAAATTTTCTTAAAGTTGTGGACCTCATCACAAATGATAGAAAATATTTTGAGCTACATAATGGCTTTTGGTCTCATTATCTCTCTTAGTTAAAAAGTTACCGATATTGGCAAAATAATTTGTCGCAAAAATAGTATATATTTCTTTTGTTCATTTCGATAATGCTAGAAGGTCGTCTATGCATTGCCTTACCCCAGCTGCATTTTTGTGTAAACAGTGGAGAGGACACGAGGATACTAAAAGATCAGAAAGGAAAAGGGGATTCACTGGACAGCTGTTAGGAGATATTTGGTAGCCTCCTGTCAAGGCCATCCAGCATCTTCCTTAACGTATACAGGAACATATCTCTCCTTCACACTGAGCCATGGCTTAACGTATCATTTGGCGGGCAGTCTTTAGAAGCTCATCGTTTCTCCATTCTCACAGAGAGAAGAGACGGGGTTTGTAGGGGAAATTTCAACTTAGAGCAGTGGGGACTCGAACCTGGAATCGTCAGATTACGATCGTACTCCATTATCAAGTGAATCAACGCGCGGTCCAGTTGTAAAAGACTATTGTTTTTTTACAAACTAGAATATGATAGATGATTTTATAGGAATAATATAATTGTAGGATTTTAAAATTATTAAGTGTATGGTATGTAGTCGTCCCATGGCCGAGTGGTTAGCGCGCTTGACTACTGATCTAAGGGGCCTGGGTTCGAGCATGGCTGTTTGTGTCGTTTTTCTGCTGAGGGCCTGCCATCCTCACAGACCTTCTACTATGGCATATAAACTGACAGGCTCCTGTCAGACCTCTGTGGCAAGCAGCTGCTTGAGGGGGTATTTATTATTATTATTATTATTATGGTATGTAGCAGAGTGAAATTTAATAGAAATTGTATCTTCTTCAATTTCTGTTTACCAAACAATACTGCGCTTCTTTTGCTCATTTCTTTAAGGAAGTAAATTTCTATTTCTAAAATTTTATTAATAATTGCTTTATAACCGTTAAAGTTGTAATTAGTTTGGTATTTGGAAATATCTCACTGCAATGTATATGATTCAGAGCATTCTGTTCCTTTATTGCTCATGCAATTTAAGAATTTATTTATGCATCTCTGGAAAAATGTTTTAGTATTCAAGAGATATCGTCTAGATCAGGGGTTCTCAACGTGGGGGTACGCGGTAAACGTTTTTGGGGTACGCCGTGAGAGATGAAAGGGGTACGTGGAGAAACACGGAGGGCGAATTGTTATACTGCATTGCAAATCCATACTTTGCATTTTTTTGGCTCAATTTCTTCTTGCCCCCTCCCCTATTTTTTTTTCTAGATCCGGGCCTGCTTCAAAGCCTAGGTTCTACCAACCCAAGTGAAGCTCTAGACCAGTGGTTCTCAACCTTTTATGATTCACGTACCCGCTGGAAATATGTATGTAAATGGCATACCCTATATATAGATAGATAAAACTATAGTTATAGTATAATAATGTCAACTTAGCGACTTTGTTACTTGATCTAGCGACCTTTTGAGCTCTCACGGCGTACCCCAAAAACTTTTACCGCGTACCCCACGTTGAGAACCCCTGATCAAGACGATATCTCTTGAATACTTAAACATTTTTCCAGAGATGCATAAATAATTTCATAAATAGCATGAGCAATAAGGGAACAGAATACTCTGAATCATATACATTGCAGTGAGATATTTCCAAATACCAAACTAATGACAACTTTAAATTAATGGTTATAAAGCAATTATTAATAAAATTTTAGAAATATAAATTTACTTCCTTAAAGAAATGAGCAAAAGAAGCGCAGTATTGTTTGTTAAACAGAAATTAGATTTTTGTAATATAATAAACAGAGGAAGGTGCCATGGCCCCCTTCCTGTTTCGAAGTATGCTTACTGATATGACATAATTGAATGAATATTCATAGGATCTCGAGTGCAAATGTATGATATTTGTGATACAGAAAGTAATCATTGATTGCGAATCAGGGCCGGATCTAGGAACGAGGGCGGGGGGGGAGTGGGCCATACCGCCGCCGCCACCCAGATTCGGCCGCTTTGATCCTAGATATTCTTTATAAGAATGCTAGAAAGGCTATGGAGGCCAAAAATTATTACACTTCTGCATATTCACGCATTTTTCCAGAATGCTTTAAAAACCTATGAAATGAAGAGGAAACTGTTCATTGCAATGGAAATCCAATCTCTTGCCGCTCTTTCGTACTGACTTGACTGCGTCGCTTGAAAACATTCTATTATTTATTTTCCTAGGTCCGGGCTGGTGCGAATCATGCAATGCAAAATATATTATAAAAGTAACAGCTAGAAAAATAATCAATCTCCTCTGGCAAATATTGGACGTTCGTTTCCAAAGAGAAATAAGTTTTTATTTTCCCCCTTTAGTACTCTATAACAATGGAATACGAACTAACTGATAATTGGGAAAATGCAAATAGTAATATTGCTTAGTATCTATATCAAAGGTGGGCAAACTGTGGCTCCGGAGACAATATTGGGTCTCATTGTCAATTTTCCTAAAATTTTATATCAACCTTTTGAGATCCGCGAGAGGAAACGGTAGGCTTCCCGTTTATTCTTGAGAGGAATGAAATTCAGAAGTATACCATTGAAATCGCCGTTTTCAATAGATTACGAAGAAATGAAAACAAAACCAAAACTTGTTTTAAACCAAGTACGGATGATGCAATTGGACTTTGCGTCATCACTCTTCATGCAGTACACACAAGTTACGCATTTGCGGCAGTAGCCGAACAAACCAGTAACTGGTTTTTGGGTTGGGTTGTTTTACCTCTGAGCGGCACTTTTTTGCACACCATGGGCTAAATGGCCAGGTCACATGGACCCCGAAGGCTCAATCAGAGAAGGTTGGGGGAGGGGACCGACAGATGGAAGCCTCCCGTCAAGGGCATCCAGTGTGTTCTTTAACGTGCACAGGGTATGGCTCTCCCGCACACGGGGCCACGGCTTAACGTCCCATCCGACGGACGGCGGCCTTTCCAAGCCCATCGGTGTCCCCTACTGACCGTGGGCAGGGCAGGGAATTTTGCGCAGATAAATCTCAACGCTGACCCAGCTGGGACTCGAACCTGGGAACTACAGATTACGAGCCTGGCGCGCTACCGACTGAGCCACCCCCGCCCCACTGGTTTTTGGAAACAAATCCAAGAAGCAAAGTATCCTAATCTTCAGAAAACTGGCTTCCGACTACTCTGTTTTTGGGACAACTTACTGCTGTGAATCTCTCTTCTCTGTAACGAAATTTGTCAAGTCAAAACATCGTGCTATCATCACTAACAGCCACCTCGCTGAGCTTCTTTTCTTTTATTTAGAAATACAATTTTAAAACAATATTTTGTGTAGCTCTTGAACATTCAAAAATGAATAAAAAATATTTTATGTGGCTAATGAATCATTTGCCATATTAGTTTAGTTTGGGCATTTTCAAAATTTTTTCACTGCTGAAGGGTGTTATTAAAGTTATTGGGCGATTTGGAAAATACGAATGCACAAAGGGAATTTTTAATTTATTTCTAAAAACCAACAATTTGAATTTCTACAGACGGAAGCAGATAGAAGACAACCCCTGAAAGTGTTTCTCGGGGCCTATTCTAGAATATTTCTCGTCTGGGGGCGACATTTGAATTTAGGATTGATCTGATATCTTAACTATACGAGTCCAAGCCAATGGCTTATTACCTCTTAATCTCATAACTTAGTGCCTGATTGGCCAATGACAGAAATCCAAGAGATGAACCCAAGAGGAGCCACACGGGCTGTTTCAATAGCAAGTGTTCAAGAAACACTATTAGAGGACAAAAGAGCGGTCCTCAGAGACCATTAATTTTGGTCTCTTATAATGATCTCATATGGATGATCTCCCACTGAATCGAAAAAATTCTTCACAAGTTTCTTGATATGAGTATATATGTGGTCAGTGTCCAGATTTCTGTGGGTATGTTTGTTTTTGACAAACCATGGAGCACTGACCACTGATCTGAAGACCTTATTCTGAAAGCTTTGGAGCTTTCTGATGTTCGTGTCTGTAGTATTACCCACACAGGTGAGGCATATGTAAGAATAGGTTGCACTACTGTCTTATAAAGTAAGGGTTTCTTCTCCGGAGGCAGTTTGGAGCTCCATCTCATCAGTGGACCGAGTTTACATATGTTAGCTCTGGATAGCATATGGGAGATGTGAGCATCCCATTTCAATCTACAGTGCAATACCACTTCTAGGTATTGCACAGTAGATTTCCAATGAGTTTCAATTCCAAATATTTTGGGACAATCGGGATCCTCGATTCTTTTCCGAGAGAAGAGTACTGATTGGCTCTTCTTTGGATTGATCTTTATCCTCCATATGGAGTACCATTGTTCCACATTGTCCATCCCTAATTGCAGTCTCTTGATGGCGAGACTGGGGTTGATGGATGGAGAAAGTAGAGCGATATCGTCAGCATAAAGGGCAATCATGATGGGATGAAGCTCAGAGAGATCATACATATACAGATTGAATAAAGTAGGGCCCAACAGGGAAGAATTATTCTTGGTCGTATGGCTTCAAGTATTTCCTCTGTCGTTTTCTGTTTCCAATCACATATACTGCCGAGTGTTAACACCAGATGTTTTAGCTAAGACCACTGTTGTACTATCTTCGAGAGCGCATCCCTCTTCTATCACCTCGAACCTACTCGGGATCAAGTGAGTTCTCTTCTCGATGACCTTCACTCACTGCTGTACAATAGAAGTAATAATAATAAATAAATACCCCCTCAAGCAGCTGCTTGCCACAGAGGTCTGATAAGAGCCTGTCAGTTGGCGATTTGCCAACGTTATATGCTATAGTAGAAGGTCTGAGAGGATGGCAGAACCTCAGCAGAAAAACAACACAAACCACTCGCTTTGCTGTTCTGTGCAATAAATGGCTCTGGCCTAATGAGCAGTTATAAAAGAAATGGGCAAAGTGGAAATCAGAATCGGAAGTTCCTTCATACAGCACTTCCGATTTTGGAAAGTTAGAGTATTCCTACGGGAAAATTAATACTGTAGCTCTATCTTGAAGAAATCCCTAATCGAAAGAAAAAAAATTGACGTTAGACTCGCTAGGCTTGTATACATATTATATTCATAGGGAATAATTCGTATTTTGAATAATAATGAAGTAGCTAAGAAACTTATTTTTGCATTGATTCTCATCATCATCCTCAAGCAGCCATGGGCTACGGAGGTCCAACCAGACCATGCAATTTAGTTCTCCAAGCAAGTCTATCCTGAGCTACATCTACTGCATCTGGCCACTGCACACCAATTCTAACAAGGTCCTGTTTGACATTGTCTGCCCACCGCATCCTAGGTCTCCCCTTCTTTCTGAGGCCTTTAGGCACACTGTTCATAACTCTATTCGCCAATCTATAATTATCCATAGGAGCAACATGGCCAAACCAATGGAGTCTCTCTCTGCATAATATGCTGCTTAAAGGAGGTTGCAAACTCCTTTGCCTAACCTCATCATTAGTTACAAAGTTGAACCACCTAATGCCCAAGATACTGCGTAAGCATCTGGAATCAAAAGCATCTAGTTTCCTGTTATCTTGTTTACAAAGTGTCCAAGTTTCACTACCATAACTAATTCTAGAAAGAACCAAACTATTATACAGTCTAATTTTAGTCTTTAGGTGTATATACCTGTTTCTCCATAGATTCTTAAAAGTCCCGGCAGCAATCCCTATTCGTCTGTTAATCTCATGCCGCACATCACCATTATCTGTTACATAGCTCCCACGATAATTAAACTGTGGCACCTGCTCAAGACTGGAACCATTCAGATTAACTGAATCACAGCCTACCTGACCAATTTTCATCACTTTAGTTTGCTCTCTGTTTATAACCAAACCTACTCTACTACCAGTCTCATCAACAGCATATAAATTATTAAACGTTGGCTACCAAGAATTCCAATCCGCGGCAGTATTTCAAAGACTGATCATCTGCAGACTTTGCCAGAGTTTTTGCGTTCAATGGTCTTGGAGTGTGATTGGCATGAGGCCTTTCCCATTATTCGTGGCTTATAAATTTACAAAACTATACATCCAATACTTTAAAGCAGCGAGTTCTCAACCTTTTATGCTTCACGTACCCTCTGGAAATGTGTATGTAACTGGCGTACCCTTATATAGATAGATAAAACTATAGTTATAGTATAATAATGCCAACGACTTTGTTACTTGATCTAGCAACCTTTTGAGCTCTCACGGCATACCCCAAAAACTTTTACCGCGTACCCCACGTTGCTTAAAAAGGAATATTTGTGCTTATGGAAATGTTTGAATTTCTAGTCATGAGGTGCTAGAAAAGCTTATCTGCAAATTTCGTTTTTGAGATAATTAGAATAATCAAAAATTTAGCACTTGACTTCTTTTTAGAATTAGTGAACAATTAATGTAATTGGCAAATGGTCAACGGATGAATAATTATTTCTAGGTCATCTCGATATGCATAAGTTTTATTAGTTACTTACGACCTTAGTAGAAAAAATATTAATGTGACGTATTAACTGTAACAATGTATTTTCATTATAAGTGACTATACTGTAAATGTTAATGTGAAAATCAAATAAGTGGGAGATTTCTTTTTGGGTGTCATATTTTGCTTATTAATATGAATGGGTTTCGTATTTGTTTCGAACTTAGCAAACTTTGGAATAACAATAAAATAAATTTCTGACACTGTTATAAATTGATAAATCTGAACTGGCTATGAAGACTATAAATTATTTTTCTTTCAGTTGTCTTAAGAATATTACGTGATTTTACAAGCGATTTTAAAAAAACGTAGTACACGTAAAACAGGATTCGCTAAAGGAAATTAACTTTACCCATTGATTTTTCTTATTTATAATTTATTTTTGATAACAGGAGGGGCCTCAATCTTGAGATGCCCGGGGTCCCAGAATTGCTTGATCTCACCCTGAATTCTAAGCCCTGTAAACAATTTGTCAGAGAGACAGGCCCACGATCTATGGTCGAAAACCAAAGATTGAGAGAAGCCTGTTAACCTTAAAAACGAAATGTCGATAAATGCTTTTATAAAAACGAAATCGTCAGCAAAATAAATGTATTACAGGATTTTAAACATATGGAATATTTCATTTTTATACTATATATAAATATTCCCGATACAAAAAAATATATTTGTTTGACTGAAAAATCCGAAACTTCATCATTAATTTTGTATAAAATTACGGTTATTTGTACTTTAGCTAAATGTTTATTTAATAGTAATCTAACACTAGTACTCAGATTCTTTGTCCTGGCTGTAACTACATTAATAGTAGCTTTCATAACCGCCGGAACTACCAATCATTACCAAATTCTTCGTTGGCAGGAGCAAACGAGAACGACGCGCATGCGCGATCAGCCTGGCAGCTGGCGAAAGTGCTTGCACTCGGCAACAACGATAATGCCAAACGCACAAAAATCGTGATCGAACAAGAAACGCTATTTCCTCCGAAATTGTGAAAGTGATTTACGATACGACTGAAAAATCCTGAAGTTACTTTTCGCTAAAATAACAGACTGGTTTGGTTGATAATGTTGAATAATACTTACGGATAGCTCCAGGCTTATCAAATCGGACGAAATCTCCAAGACTACAAGCGGCATCCAAAGGTTAACTTCCACTGCACCGCATGCGTCCTGGCATAACCAGTCGAACGATCGCCGTTTGCTCGCTTGTACGATTCTGGTAACCAGAAGAAGGGTATGTCGTCTAGTAAAGTGCAAATTGGTGGACTATGCATTAATATTATACAGTTATATACTTAACCGTATTAATAGTTCATCTGAAGTTATTAAGCCGACAGTTTTTCTGAGATACTTAAATCCATTTAGTACTTTTTTTTTCTTTACTAGGATATTCTAAAATTCAACGATGGTCTCATATGGCGTGATGTCTAAAAAGGACACTGCAATAGCCGGGAAGGAAGTTTTTTTTTTTAAAAAAAAGAGATAATTGTTCGTTGTAAAAAATAATTAAAAATTCTTTATGGGTTGGAAAATTATTCATAAACTATTACGATTCACACTTTTCGAATCTTCAAAAAGGATCCCCCATGGGGGAGAAAATTTAGACTTCCACGGGGGGGAAATCTGACAGTTGTTTTTATGGTATTTTCTGCCCCTAATAATCAAAACTGTCGCTGTAGTCATTGCAATTATGTTATTTATTTGGGCGGTTTGCTTTTGCTCGTATTAAGGCACAAGAGATTTCAATTTGGATGATTGCTTCAGTTTAATCAAATATTAAAAGTTATATTACTTCCTTCGATGACCTCACTTATAAGTAGGACAGAAGATGAGTAATCTCTTACAATAAAAGCTAAGGCAACCATTTTGTTTCCGAATCCTCGAAAAAATTTAAAACGCAATCATGGTTATCAACCCATCAGATGTTTTGGAATAATTTCGTTTCTTCATTAATCATTACGGATTAATAAGAAAATGCAACATTATTCAATGTTTTGAAATTGAAATGTAAAATTAATAAATAAAAAACATTATTCAAGTGCAGTCGTTAAAATATATATTTTTTTAAACATTCAGTTCCACCGTGAAAAATAGTTACCAATCGATCTCGGAGACTTATCGTTTGTGTAACTGAACTAAAATAATGCAGACTGTATTTGTACAAACTGCGTCTGGAACTTTCAAAGCAATCAATTTAAAGGTGGTACTGAAACGGTCAAGTTCCCAACTCAAACCCAGACTCGAGTACCAAATGTACCTACCCGCTCTTCCTCGGTAAGAAAGTTCTGGAAGACCTTAACAAGATAGCTGCCACCTGTCTCTTAAAAGCTGCCAATGGGTCTCCTTCCCCAAACCTTCTGAACAATTGGAGTCTTTGTGACCTGGTCATTTAGCCCATTGTGTGCAAAAGAGTACTGCCCAGAGGCAAAACAACCCAAACCACTCAAAAGATCGATTTTGTACCAATGACCTATATAGTAAATGATCATCGGTCTGCGATACCTATCTCACCAGTTCCGAGTTAAGCGATATCGAAACACCTAGGGTATCTAGAAGTTAATAGTATCAATATGCCAGGCGTTTAGTGACTAAAGCAGGCTACAATTGAGAGTCTGCCACATTTAGACTAAAAATCGGGTTCCGTAGCCGACTAAAGTTTAAGCAATTAATGTTACTATATTGCACTTCCTGTGATGGGCTTTAAATACAAGAAACCGCGAGTCCTCTGTCTTTACATCAATTGCCACCAAGATGTTCTATTGGCAATTAAACCGCGCAAATTTAATTCCATTGTTTTCGTTTCTTCGCAGGTGTTTCTGCAGATATTTTTCATTTCGTTTACAATGCGTACAAAACACGAATTCTGCTAACACTTATCGAATCAGATACAAGTGTTACAATATCGTCGATGTGGATAACAGAACTGGCTTTTTAAATGCGGGCGAAATGTGGTTCGCAAAGATTGCCAATCCAGCTGTAAATAATATGGCTTATATCAAAATATGTCGTGAAAAAAAAATCTTGTGAAATGAACTTTCGACCAGACTCTTAGACCAGGTCTGACCAACTTAAGCTCATAAAACAGATTATCATTATACTGAATATGGCTCATTTCTTCGAATTTTTTTTGACCAAACATTTTTAAGTTCAAGGTAAATGATTTTGCCATTCATAGTACCCATTGAAAATGGATATTTTTTGTGGTTTTAAATCAGGATATTTTCTTAATTCCTTATACAGTTTTTTTTTTTACCAATTCATTACTTAAAAACGAAGCATACATTTGTAATGAGTAAAGAATTTTTCCTGCTGCTCTTTAAGAATATAGTTGTTTTTTTTTTACTTTAGTGGCTCTTCGGCAAGTTTGGGTTGGCCACCCTTCCTTTAGAGCAGGGGTTCCGAAACTTTTTTCTTACCGGCGGCTGGTTTTAATATAGGATGTCCTTGGAGCTTACTACTTTTTATTTATGCTTGAATAATATAAAGGGGTTATAATTTTGAACTTATCATCTAGGTCTGGTAGAACGGAGTACCCACCCATCCCACTCAGAGAAACGATCAGAGAAAAATATATTAAAATAAGTGAAGAAAATAGCACATATTTAAGGCAAACTTGGTAGCTTCTGAATTTAATATTGCTATTGTTTTTTGATGTTTAATCGGAGTTGGGAAAATTCGAAACGACTTTGTAAATTCCAAGTGGGTTGCGAAAATTTTGATTTTGTTTTTTGTAAAACTAAAAGGAGTTTAAAACTCTACACAACTTGGCAAAATTCGAAGCTACTTAGTAAAATACAGGTGATTGGCAGAATCGGGACAACTTGGCAAAATTTCGGTTAGATATCAAAATTGGGATTTTTTTCTGTAAAATTATGGCGAGTTAGCAAAATATGGCTTAGTTGTGAAAATTGGGATTGGTTTTGTGAAATTAAGGAGAGTTGGCAAAATCGAGAACTCTTGGCAGAATCTAGGATAGTTGTCAAAATTGGAATCCACTTGTTAAAATACAGACGTTGGGAAAATTAGGCTTGTTTTTGTGCAATTAAGGAGAGTTGATAAAATTCGAAGTGACTTGGCAAATTTAGGAAAGATGTAAATATTTTGATTATGTTCTGTAAAATTACGGCGAGTTGGCAAAATTCAAAGCCACTTGGTAAAATACAGGGTAGCTGTGAAAACACGATAACAGGAAACTAGATGCTTACGCAGTATCTTGGGCATTAGGTGGTTCAATTTTGTAACTAATGATGAGGTTAGGCAAAGGAGTTGGCAATCTCCTTTAAGCAGCATATTGTGCAGAGAGAGACTCCGTTGGTTTGGCCATGTTGCCCGTATGAATAATTATAGATTGGCGAATAGGGTTATGAACAGTGTTCCTAAAAGCTTCAGAAAGAGGGGGAGACCTAGGATGCGGTGGGCAGACAATGTCAAAAAGGACCTTATTAAAATTGGTGTGCAGTGGCCAGATGCAGCAGATGGGGTGGAGATATGAAAATTTCTGATTTAGATTATGCTGATGATTTAGCCCTTTTGGCAAATGATGTTGATGAGATGAACTCTTCATTCGAGCTATTGATGAAACTGGTACTAGAGTAGGTTTGGTTATAAACAGAGAGAAAACTAAAGTGATGAAAATTGGTCAGGCAGGCTGTGATTCAGTTAATCTGAATGGTTACAATCTTGAACAGGTGTCACAGTTTAATTTTTTTGGGAGCTATGTAACAGATGCTGGTGATGTGCGGCATGAGATTAACAGACGAATAGGGATAGCTGCCGGACTTTTAAGAATCTATGGAAATTGTGGAGAAATTGGCGTATACACCTAAAGACTAAAATTAGACTGTAAAATAGTTTGGTTCTTTCTAGGGTTAGTTATGGCAGTGAAACTTGGACACTTTGTAAACATAACAGAAAACTAGATGCTTTTGATTCTAGATGCTTACGCAGTATCTTGGGCATTAGGTGATTCAACTTTGTAACTAATGATGAGGTTAAGCAAAGGAGTCTGCAACCTCCTTTAAGTAACATATTGTGCAGAGAAAGACTCTACTGGTTTGGCCATGTTGCCCATATGGATAATTATAGATTGGCGAATAGGGTTATGAACAGCGTATCTAAAGACTTCAGAAAGAGGGGGAGACCAAGGATGAGGTGGGCAGACAATGTCAAACAGGACCTTATTAGAATTGGTGTGCAGTGGCTGGATGCAGCAGATGTTGCTCAGGACAGACTTGCTTGGAGAACTAAATTGCACGGTCTGGCGACTGATTACACCATCGATATGCTTTAGGTTTATTTTCTACTTTTTAAGGCTCATATAGAAAAATAATTAATAAATAAAAAAAAATACCTATTTCCGATTGCTTTTCTTTTGTCCTTTGTCGATTTGTGAATTTGTCAAAATAGTTGTTCCACCATATATCTTTCCAAAGCAATGGAAAAACTTGGTGATTTATGTGTCAAATGAAAGCTTGTGACTCGGGGAGTGTCACAGGCTGTAAAAAAGTGACCCCTCATATTTTCTTTCCTCTAAAAAAGGAAAAATATGAAAACGACTGTTCTATACCTTCAGAATATGAGTCGAAAGTTATGAGCTATGTGTGAAATGAGTGTGTGACGGAGGGAATTCGGAGGCTATAAAAATATTGATCCTTCATGCTTTCTTCACCCCTAAAAAGGAAACTTTGAAAACGATTGTTCCGCTATATCTTCGGAACGCAAAGTCGGAAAGTAACACGCTATGCGTCAAATGAAAATTTCTGATGCTAGGAGTGTCATAGGCTACATAAAAAAAAACCGACTCTTTCCCCCACCCTCTCTTAAAAGGGAAAATAGTAAAACGATTGTTCCACTTTATTTTCGGAGCTCCAAGGCGGAGAGTAACGGGCTGTGTGCGTCAAATGAGAGCTTGTGACATGGAGAGTGTCACAGGTTATTAAAAATTTCCCCCTCCCTTTTTTCTCCCCTTAGAAAGGGGAAAATACGTAAACGATTGTTGTTTTATCTTCGGAACGTGAGGGGCAAAAATGCAACGACATGGGAACGTTGTAGGCAATTAATATAGACCACCCTGATTTCTTCCCTCTAAAAAGGGGAAATGTGAAATTCCTTCTTCTACTATATCTTCTGAATTCGAGGGCCTAAAGTCAATCATTTAATTCCATAGATATGAATACATGGTATATACAGTTACATATACCCTGAAATAGTAGCATACAAAATTTTTGGAAAAATAAGTACACCACAAGAATAAGACACTCGCCCGTGGTGTTAGTAAACTAAAAGTTTGTACGTTAGTTTTAACAATAGCAACAGTAAAGTGAACTCGATAATAACTGTAATACAATGATTTACCTAAAAATACTCGCTTTTATAATGATTATTTCTTCATAACATGGTTTCAATATTTTCTATTTCATCAACATATTTGCAAAGTAATTTGAATATTTGTAAATACATTTTTCATTTTTAATAGTAACTGGCAATGAGTTGAAGTTTTTGGCGCCATATAAAAGTAAGTTTTTTTATTCTAGTTTTTCTAGGTGTGATAACGTAAATATTAGGACTTTCACTTTGCCTTGTATTATAATTTGTTATTGACAATATTTGATCAGACCACATTTTACTAACATTCGTCAAGATATTAAAAACATAATTTTCTTAGTGGAAATCATAAATTTCGACGCTATCAAATTTTCCTTTTATCATGCATCGTATTACACGATTCTGTGTTATTATAAGGCTTTCTACATTAGTAAATTACATACCTCCCCATGACATAATTCCATATTTCAAGTAGGGCTTTCCCAACAGTTATATAACAATTTTAATAATGAAATGTTGAGAAAGTTTCGAACATAATACAGTTTTGGTATTACAACATTAATTTTTTTCAATATATATGATCTATGATACGTCCATTTCAATTTATAATCCAAATAGACTCCTAAATATTTAAAACTTTCAACTCCATCTATTGGAAAGCATTTACAATCCTGAATATTACAACACATATGATGATAGATAATTTTATTTTGCAATAAATCATTTTCTCCCTTAAGCCTAAAGAATAAATATTTTGTTTTGCTTTTGTTTAAAAGTAATTTATTTTTCAGAAACCAACTTTAATGTTATTCAAATCGGAATTTACTGCTGTAATTAGACTCCACATCCGGAGCAGTAATCACTAGTGCAGTATCTCAGCAAAAGTACCTTATTTTCATTTCATTTTTCATACCTTATTTTCATTACTTATACAATCATTTATTTTTACTCTGTAATCTGCCACTTAAGTAGCTTTTACACCAATTAAAAATTGGCCCTCTTAAACCACAGCTATACAGTTTAAAAAGACCATGTGGAACTGATTCAAACACCTTACGTATATCAAGAAAAATTACAGCCACTTTCAAATTTTCGTTTATTCCTTTATATACTATTGATGCCAATTTCAAAATCGCATCCTCAGTACCTACTTGCTCCCTAAATCCATACTGATTTACAGAAAATAATTTGTTGTCATATAAAAATTTGACAATTCTTTTCTTCAGTAGTTTTTCAGTAATCTTTGAAATATTTGATAGAATGGAAATTGGCCTGTAGTTTCCAGGATTATTTCTATCTCCCCCTTTATGCACTGTAATGACAGTTGCAACTTTCAAGCTGTTTGGAAAACATCCTTTTAGAAATGAATTATTTATTAGCTTACATAAAACTTCTTTAATATATGTGCATAGCACTTTTAAAATATATGATGTCAGACCATCTTTTCCCGATGCTTTTCCATTCCTTAACGACATTATTTCATCCATTACATCGTGTTCTGTAATATAATCAAGGAAAAATGTTTGCAGAATTGTATTAATCTTCAAATGATTATCAGTTCCTACTTTAGGTATCTGACAAATTAAATCCCTAATTACCACCAGTGAAATAATCATTAAAGTTATATACAAAGACTAAAGAATTTTCTTCAAAATGATAAATCTTATTATGTATATTTCGGTTGGAAAAATCTCACTTTTACTATTACCCGACAGCTCATTTATTATCTCCCATTGTTTTTTTCAAATTTCCATAACACTTTGAAATTTTATCTGAATAATAATTACATTTTGCCTGTCTCATTAAATTATGCAGAACATTTCGGTATCTTTTGAACTTTTCTTTCAAGGCCGTATTTAAAGGTTGTTTTCTTCATAAGTTACGTATTTCATCTTTCTACAGATTGTATCAGCCCTAGAACTTAATCTCTCAACTTTACTCAAGTTCTCGAGTTTACTTTAGCCCTTAATCTCTCAACTTTACTCGAGTCTTCAATCATTTGCTGTAATTGTCTTGTAAAAGATTAAAATTGCACATTTACATCATTATTTAAGATGCCACTCCAATTCTTCTCCTTTGATAATTCCACCAATCGTTCTTATATCAAGATTTTTAGCATTTTTGTCACATTTTAAATTTTGATTAAAAATAGTTTGGAGATTCAGACCTACAAAATAATGGTCAGTAATGAGAATTTGGATAACGTACGAGTTTAAAATATCTAGATTTCGAATATGTGCAACACGATCCAAGGAAGTTTCCGATTCCTCTCTGGTAATGAGATCATGACCCATACTGAAACCTGTTTCTTCCATCAATCGCAAATATCGTGCATTTAAATTAGCTCTAGATCTAACGTCAAAATTCGAATCTCCCATCACAACAATAAAATTGTTATTTAATGTTTGTGATTTACTTTCTAATTCATCTAAAAAATTTCTTTGTATAAATATGAGGCCTGTAAAATGACAATAAAGTTTACATAATATTTACGTTTTTGAATCGGATTTGAACTATATCAGCATTTGAAAATTCAGTACAATAATCATTTACTTTAATACTATTTTTTACATAAACAATGACCCCACCAGCTCTACTTTTTGATTCACAATTATGATATAAATTGTATCCCGGTATTCTACATAAATCTAACTCATTTTCATTTGCCCAAGTTTCGGTCAAATACAATAACAAACTCTATAATAATACAAAGATGAACTTTCAGAAGAATCCATTATCTCAATTCTATTCACATCCAAATCACAAAACAAGGCTAATATCATTCAATGAACAATAAAATCATGTTTGTAAATTCAATCTAACAAGAATATCCTTACCAATTCCCAAACAAACTAACTATACACTAAATGACTTCCTTCTTAGGTTTTAGTCCTCAAGTACTCCAAAACTGCGGCTAAATGTACTGGTTTCTCAGCACCAATTCTTTTCAGACGTTGATCACTACGCACAAGACGACAAATTCTTTTCGTTTACAGCTTACCAACACGATCCACACCAATAAACTAATCAACCTCCCGCGCACTCACCATATAAAATACTTCTTCACTTTATACACCCATCGTGTACATTCTGAAAAACTAATTATGCCTCCTTTCGGATATTCACAACTCCAACATAACAATTCTATCTTTCCTATTTTTTAGATCGGTTCTGTATTCTAATTAGTTCGTTACAGAATTCTCACGCAGAAGGATACGCGAGCGTTCATGACACGTTTATCATAAATTCACTGTAGCACTTTCATCTGTCGTAACAATATATATATGATTTCCATATACATTCTGTATATTTAATTAGAAATAAATTTGTAAAGACCTAACATACCACAGATATTTAAAAACTGTCATTTTAACTTTTCAATATAACTAAATTTTTCCTAAAAGGAATACCTTGGCTCGAATTTCCTCACCCATGTTACAGAGTTGTACAGAATACCATTAGCGATGCCTACCTGTATCACTATGCACTCCTATGAGAATCATATCCATGCACCTATATCGATTCATTTCCCAGCAACATGCATATCAATAGACTTTGCACCAGATTAACAGTATCTATCGCGATAGAGTCCGTTACAAAAACTCTTTAATTCTATACAAGTATTTAATTCATGTCTATAACTTTGAAATACACCTATTCATCACAATTCTTACCAAACCTCTTAAATACCAGTAAAATATTCTAAAGAATTACCAAAGAAATTTTTTTTTAAATAACTAATATGCAGGATCAACCAACAGACAATTTAAAAATCGAAACAACTGTTAATCTACTTTTACACTACAACTGAACAATTGCTTGAATTCTTTCAAGTTTTTTTACATAAACTTCTATTATATTTGGAGAATTTTAATCATATTTGAAAGTTTGAACAGTAATTCATTTGTTTATATTCTTAACCGCTGTTCAAAAAACTGGTCCTCAGGGGCTTAGCGAAGGACTATGGTTGGAGGGGAGGGGAAAATCAAAAATTTTCCAACTAGAAAATCAAATTTTGCCAACTGAGCAAATAATGTCTCTATCATGTTTTCACCCTAAATTTTCGCTCCGCAGGGGGTTAAGGCAATTTTCACAACTCTCCTGCATTTCGCCATTCGACCTCCAATTTTGCCAACTAGCCATAATTTCACAGAAATAATCCCAATATTTTCATCTCGTCTGAATTGTAGCAAGTCAGTGTGAATTTTCCCTTGATTTCACAAAAACCAATCCCAATCTTTACGTCTCTCCTTAATTTGCCAAGTCACTTCAGAATTTTCAAACTCCCCAAGATTTTGCCAAGTTTTCTCGATTTTGTCAACTCTCCTTAATTTCACAAACCCAATCCCAATTATCACAACTAACCCGTATTTTCCAAGTGCTTTCGAATTTTGCCAACTGACCTACATTTTAATTTCACAAAACAAATTCCAATTTTCACCAATCGCCTATATTTTACCAAGTGGATTCAAATTTTGCCAACTACCTGAGATTTTCCCAATTCGCCGTAATTTTACAGAAAAAAATCGCAATTTTTACATCTTCCCTGAATTTGCCAAGTCACTTCGAATTTTATCAACTCTCCTTAATTGCACAAGAAAGGCACAATTTTCACAACTCCCCTGTATTTTAACAAGTGGCTTCGAATTTTGCCAACACCTCTAGATTTTGCCAAGAGTCCTCGGTTTTTCCAACTCTCCTTAATTTCACAAAACCAATCCCAATTTTTACAACTCTCACCTGTACTTTACCAAGTGGTTTCCAGTTTTGCCAACTTCCCTATATTTTGCCAAGTTGCCACGATTTTACCACCTCTTTAATTTCGCAAAACAATTCAAATTTTTACATCTCTTCGGAATTTGCTAAGCCACTTCAAATTTTTCCAACTCCCCAAAATTTTGCCAATTTCACAAAAACAATCCCAACTTTTACAAATCGCCTGTATTTTACCAAGTGAATTCGAATTTTGCCAAACTGACCTAGATTTTTCCAAATTTCAACGATCTCGCCACAATTTTACAGAAAAAAATTCCAATTTTTATATCTCACCTTAATTTTGCCAACTCCCCACGATTTTGCCAAGTCACTCGGAATTTTGCCAACTACCCCTAGATTTTGCCAACTCCCTAAGTTTTGCCAACTCGCCATAATTTTACAGAAAAAAATCCCAATTTTTACATCTCGTTCGAATTTTGCCAACTCCCCACGATTTTAGAAAGTCACTCCGAATTTTGTCAACTCCCCAAGATTTTGCCAAGTCTCTCCGAATTTTGCCAACTTACCTGTATTTTACTAAGTGGCTTCGAATTTTGCCGTCTCTCCATTTTCCAAACTGCCCTAGATTTTTCCAAATTTCAACGATCTCGCCACAATTTTACAGAAAAAAATTCCAATTTTTATATCTCACCTTAATTTTGCCAACTCCCCACGATTTTGCCAAGTCACTCGGAATTTTGCCAACTACCCCTAGATTTTGCCAACTCCCTAAGTTTTGCCAACTCGCCATAATTTTACAGAAAAAAATCCCAATTTTTACATCTCGTTTGAATTTTGCCAACTCCCCACGATTTTAGAAAGTCACTCCGAATTTTGTCAACTCCCCAAGATTTTGCCAAGTCTCTCCGAATTTTGCCAACTTACCTGTATTTTACTAAGTGGCTTCGAATTTTGCCAACTTCTCTAAATTTTGCCGTCTCTCCATTTTCCAAACTGCCCTAGATTTTCCAAGTTGCCTCTATTTTGACAACTCTCCTTAATTTTACAAAAAAATTCCAAATTTTCACAACTCACGTAGATTTAACGCAGTCGCTTCTAATTTTGCCAACTCCGAGTTACTTTCGGGAGGAGCCTCCCTCCCATCCCCCCATAGCTATGCCCCTGAAAGCACAGCAGCTTTGTTGTCAGTTATATGACCATTCTTTTGCTCTTTTCTTTGTTAATCCATATAAATGCCTGTTTAATGACCAATCAATTCCGTATTAGTGGAACTTGTGCAGGATGACAGTAAGAAGATATTTCTATGGTTTTCATATTGCCCTAAGAAGACTCTTTTGACAGAGGGCAGATTGTAGATGCACGACGTATGGGCACTCGATCTCCGAAATTGTCAACAAATTTGGATTTTCTCGTACGTCAGTTTCAAAAGTGTTCCGGGAAAATGAAAATTCCGGCAAAAAAACAAGCACCCGAACAAACTGCAAAGGACAACCAGCCTTCAATGATTGTGGGCTTCGCTGTCTGACCTGCATCATATGACAGACAGGAGTCAGACATTATCTGAAATCACCTACCATCTACACGTAGGTTCCAGCCGGGAAGTCAGTGCACGAAATAACAGTGCAACGCTCACTTCGTCGTCTCGGCCTCGGGAGGCGTCGACCTCCGAGAGTCCCACTTCTAACGGCATGACACCGGGCTCGACGCCTTTCCTCGGCTAAAGAACATCGAAAATTGGCAACGGATATCCTGAGTGATGAATCCCGATTTAAACTTCATCACGCCGATGGAAGACTGAGGGTATGGCGCCAACCACATGAAACCATGGATCCTGCATGTCAGGTCGGAACAGTACAAGCTGGTGGTGGCTCATTGATGGCCTGGGGTGTCTTCAGTTGGACGTCTGTGGGACCTTTGGTACGTGTATTGACGACTTTCAATGCATCCTGGTAGGTAGAACTCATGGCTGACCATTTACACCCATTTATGGCCATCATGCATCCCAATGGAGATGACGTCTACCAGCAAGACAACTGTTCATCTCACAGGTCAAGGTTTGCTACTGCAAGGTTGCAGTAGATTTTCTTCATTCTGCAGACTTTGAAATAATGAATTGACCACCTACAAGCCCAGATTTAAATCCCATCGAAAATCTTTGGTAATACCGTCGAGCAGAGTGTTCGGGCCCGAGACCCATCAGTAACGACTTGGAGAGAATTGTGGACAGCTCTGGAAGATGTATGGGTCGTCATACCTGTGGAACATTTGCGCAAGCTTGTGGAGTCCTTACCTCGTCGTGTGGCGGCCGTTATCAGGGCCAGAGGGGGTCCAACACGTTACTAGGTTGTTATCCCTAATTCAATGACGCTTCAGTGTACTATGGCATATAGACTGGCAGGCTCCTGTCAGACCTCTGTGGCAAGCAGCTGCTTGAAGGAATATTTTATTATCTCATAAAACAGCATCCCTACCAAGACAGAAGTCATAGCTGACCAGTACATCACTCAGAGTTAATAGAAACAAAGTTTCCCTCTTGAACAGCAGATAGTTCGAGTTCCTAACTAATGTCACTTAAGTCGATTCTCTTGATTGCGTGTCAAGTGTGAATAAGATTCGCATAATTTTTTCAATGAATTTAAATCCATAATTTTCTGAATGATTTGTTAATCGGTACTTAAAATATTGTGAAAGAAGTTTTTTTTTCCTCCTCCTAATTGAAACATGTTCTCCTTGTCCTTATTTCTAACTTTTTTATCCTTCTTTTACAACACTGGCAACTGGTAACCCTATAGTGATTAGGCTTACAGCCAATAAATAATGGTTGGGTTGTTTAACCTCTGAGCGGCACATTTTTGCACACCATGGGCTAAATGGCCAGGTCACAAGGACCCCGTAGGATCAGAGAAGGTTGGGGGAGGAGACCCACTGGAACAGCTGTTGGGAGACAGATGGTAGCTTTCTGTCAAGGCAATGCAGCATATTCTTTAAGGTGTATCGTAGGTGAATCGGAGATCGTACAGGACTAAATGGAAAGCCAAACAATTAGCCTTAACCTCCGTCATCGAAAGGTATGACAGAAATGACATGGGATGCGAACATCTTAGGAATAAACCACTCATACGCGGGTCCTGTGTTGGGCATTATATCTTCTGGAAGTGTTCAAGTCATGAACACTTCTTCATTTAAAAGATGCCAAGGTGTTCGTGAGCAACGACAGTCTTGGGTTCTTGATCTTGTGTTTCAAAGCGTGATCGTAGTCGGAAAGTTCATTGATGATATCACGGAGGTTGATTTCAAACGAATCATAAAATTTTGAAAGCTTCTTGATATGGGTGTAGATATGATCTACGTCCAGATCTTTATGGATACGTCTGTTGGACATCAACCAAGATGCGCTGACTGCAAAACGCAGGATTTTATTCTGCAAAATTTGTATCTTGTTAATCTTGATCTTAGTGGTATATCCCCAGATAGGACATGCATATAAAAGAGTTGGCCTAATCATGGCTTTGTATAGCAACAGTTTGTTCTTAGTTTGGAGTTTCGTCTCAACAACGGATTTAGATTACATCTGATATGCTTTATGGACAATCTTTTCCGTGTGCTGCATCCAGCTCAGTTTATGGTGCAAAACTACACCTAGGTAATCAGCTGTTTTGTTCCAGTTTCTATTGGTGTAAAATATGCTTAGGATTTGCATATTCTGAAGTCTTTTGGTCGAAAACAGGACCGCCTGGCTTTTGAGCATTAACTTTGATGCCCATCGAGAGTACTATTTTTCAATTTCCTTTAGACCTGCCTGCAGTCGGTTGACTGCAATAGAAGGATCAAGATGAAAGATGTGCAACATCACATGCATAGAATGCCATAGAAATAGGGATAGCAACCTAGTATTGGGCTCCCTCTGGCCCTGATAATGGCCACCACACGACGAGGTAAGGACTCCACAAGCTTGCGCAAATGTTCCACAGGTATGACGACCCATGCATCTTCCAGAGCTGTCCATAATTCTCTCAAGGTCGTTACTGACGGGTCTCGGGCCCGAACACTCTGCTCGACGGTATTACCAAAGATTTTCGATGGGATTTAAATCTGGGCTTGTAGGTGGCCAATTCATTATTTCAAAGTCTGCAGAATGAAGAAAATCTCTGCAACCTTGCAGTAGCAAACCTGGACCTGTGAGATGAACAGTTGTCTTGCTGGTAGACGTCATCTTCATTGGGATGCATGATGGCCATAAATGGGTGTAAATAGTCAACCACGAGTTCTACCTACCAGGATGCATTGAAAGTCGTCAATACACGTACCAAAGGTCCCACAGACGTCCAACTGAAGACACCCCAGGCCATCAATGAGCCACCACCAGCTTGTACTGTTCCGCCCTGACATGCAGGATCCATGGTTTCATGGGGTTGGCGCCATACCCTGTCTCCCATAGGCGTGATGAAGTTTAAATCGGGATTCATCACTCAGGCTGTCAATCATCTCTTGTCAATTTTTGATGTTCTTTAGTCCAGGAAAGGCGTTGAGCCTGGTGTCATTCCGTTAGAAGTGGGACTCTCGTATGTTCCCCAAGCATTCGTCATGCTCAAGGTTGCATATTCTGAAGTTGCATAGAAATCAGCCATCAATATCCTCTGATAAACACCTCCAAGTATGGTCCAGTCTGTCTTCTGAAAACAAAAAAAACAACAGAAATCTATATATTTCTGTTTTAATTTCTCCTTTGGAATTGCATATTCTCGTAGGTTGGCAGCTCCCAAAGCCGAGACGATGAAGTGAGCATTGCACAGTCCATGCAACGACTTCCCGGCTGGAACCCACATTCAGATGGGAAGCGATTTCAGATGTCTGGCCCCTATTGGTCCCTATGATGCGTGTCAGACGGCAAAGCCCACGATCACTCAAGACTGGTTGTCCTTTGCAGTTTTTTCAGGTGCTTATTTTTTGCCGGAATTTGCATTTTCCCAGAACACTCTTGAAACTGACGTACGAGAAAATCCAAGTTCAGTGACAATTTCGGAGATCGAGTGTCCCATCTGTCAGGCACCTACAATCTGCCTTCTGTCAAATGGATCAAAATCTCGTGCCTTTCCCATTACGCTTCTCACGACGAATGCTTGGGGAAGCCAAAGCTGACAGCTATATACGACTAGTTTCAGCCACGCATGCGCGCAAATGCGGGACTTGCGATACTGAATTTCAATAACGTCTCTTTTCCCTAATTCGATGGCACTTCAGTGTCTAATGCAACTTGAATTTTGTCCAATTGAGGAAAATCGCTGGAAAGATGTTAAAGAGTGTCGGTCCAAGAATAGACCCTTGAGGCACTCCTGCTTCAATCCTCTTCCATGAGGACATGGTTTCTTGAATTTGAATTTGGAAAGTTCTATCTTTAAGTTCTATCCGTAAGATAGAATTGAGCAATTTGAATCAATACAATAGGGAAGCCTGCTTTAATGAGCTTAAAATGAGGCTGTCAAGGAAGCTACATCAAGGAAGGTAGATGCGACAGTTTTCTTTTTATTCAAACCTTCAGCGATTGACTCCATTATTCAAAGGATCTCATGAACTGTACAATGTTTTTTGTTTACGAAAACCAAATTGAGTGCCAGAAATGACAGCATGGTCAGACGATTTTCAAAATATCTCGCTCAAACAGGAGAGCAAGCTGATTGGGCGGTAATTTTGCGGGGAAAGTGTGATCTTTCCCTGGTTTAGGAATAAGTCGATTTTGTGCAGTCTTGCAGACGATGGGAAAATGTTTTATTCGCAATTGTTTGTTACAAATCTCACGGTGGAAGACCACAGCCTTATGGGGCAGAATTTTTAGTATTTTGTTAGTGATCAGCTCCGAACCACGAGATTTTTTTTGGTTTTCAGTTTTTTGATGCCTTCATACAACTCCCTTCGAGTGGTAAATTTTATAATTCATACCTCGGTATGTTGCAAGAGTCTCAGGCATCCTCAACCTCGTCAGTAAGGTTATCATCAAGAAGTTTACCATTATCTTGAAATCAAGTTTCGAGTGTATTAGCGGAAGCTTCTGCCTTGTAAAAAATAAATAAATACCCTCTCAAGCAGCTGCTTGCCACAGAGGTTTGACAGGAGCTTGTCAGTTTATATGCTATAGTAGGTGTGAGAGGATGGCAGGACCTCAGCAGAAAAACAACACATACATCCATGCCTTACCCGGGACTCGAACCCAGGTCCCTTAGATCAGTAGCGAAGCGCGCTAACCACACGGCCACGGGATGGTGTCTTTGTCCTCATCATTATATGCAAGCCCCACCGGTGCCATGAATGGTAGGGTATGTAGTGTAAGGTTTCTTGAGGATTCTAGACATTTTCCAAATAGAGTTATCGCTGGTGGATAGGACCTGATTTTCTACCCCTGCTGTTTATTTCTAAATTTTTTGATTTCTTCCCTAACCTCGTCTTCTAAGATGTAGTATTGTGCCTTGATCTTAGGATTTCTGGAGCTCAGCCACCATCTTGCAAACCCTATTTTTTTCCTTTGATGATGCCCAGCAGGTTTTCTGGCAGTGTGTTGAAGTCAGGAACTGAGGCAGGGATCTTGGTGGCGTGAGTCTCCAATGTTGATGTGATGACAAAGATTATTGATTTCTTGATATATACCAGTAATAGAAGTTTCAGAACTTCTAGCTACTAATGTAGTATTCAGGTAGTGCTGAAATTTAGCCCCAGTTGATTATAAGTACGTTCACGAATCTGTATTTCTGTGTGTGCTAGCAATCCTAGTAGAACGGAATTATGATCGGAGTTCAGTTGGTTAAGGGAGTACAAGTAGGGCAAAAATGTCCAACCATAATCAGATCCAGAATATAAGGGCAGTGTGTAGATATGAAAAAATAAAATATCGGTTCTTCAGGTGCATCCACAATAAATCCCTTGTTGGTGGAATAGTCTAAAAGGATGTTGCCACTCTTATTTTCCTTTCTGGAGTTCAAGAGTCGATGCTTGGCATTTAAGTCTCCTGCCAAAATAGTGGGAGTATTTCCGTGGAAAATGGCATCTAGGTCTTTCGTAGCCAGCTTGGTGTTAAGGGGCTTGTAAGCAGGAATAAGATTAATCCTTCCAAAGTTGGATTCAAGTCATGGCTTCAGTACTACGGAGGTTATTTAACGAGTAATGTGGAGTAACAACTGCCAAAATAGTGGGAGTATTTCCGTGGAAAATGGCATCTAGGTCTTTTGTATCCAGCTTGGTGTTAGGGGGCTTGTAAGCAGGAATAAGATTAATCCTTCCAAAGTTGGAATTCAAGTCATGGCTCGAGTAACTACGGAGGTTATTTAACGAGTAATTTAACGAGTGGTGAGGTATATTCTTTTCTTCACAACCGCTGTTGCACCCCCTACGTTATGGAGTCGATCGGTTCTGTAAACAACAAAGTTTGGAACTTTAAACATATCACATGCACTCAGATGGGTCTCATTTAAAAGTGGAAATGAATATTCATTTCACAGAGAAAATTTTTGAACTCCAGCATGTCGCTTTTGATCTTATTGCAATTCTATGTAACAATCTTAAGAACGAAAGTGAATGACACGATTGGTGGATCAAGTCCTCAGATACGCGGAACTCGCATAGCGCTCTGCTTGCGGAATATTATCTAGTGAAGTTTCCCAGACAACTTTGGTATCTTCTTTTTGCCATTTTTATCTCGAAAAGTTCAAATACTTCATGATTTCTTTTGGGTCTTCCATATCAGGGTATTGGTCCAGAATTTGATGGAATAAATGATATATTTCTGTTTTAAATTCTCCTTTGGTATTGAATAGGGCAGCAATCGCTGGGTTTTCTGCCCCTGGTCTTAAATGTATTATTTCTTGTCTCAGACACTGGATTGTTTCTTCCTTTATTTTGATTTTTCTTCCTTTATTTTGATGAACATTTTCTTTTTAGCATCTCTCTTTTTATGTTCGTCCCTTTCTTCCTCATTTATTTTTAATCTTGTTTCCGAGTCTTCTCAGGTATCATCTTCTTCATAATTTTGTTCTTCGTGTTTCCTCTTATCTTATTTTCGTTTCTGGCGTGGATGTGTTTCTTCTCCCAGTAGCTTCCATTCATAGACCTACCGATTCCAGTATTTTTTTGCAATTGGTCATCAGATAAATTTTTGCATGTGACCTCACTGTTCTCTTGTTCGTCATTTTCTTCTTTTTTTGCTTTCATTTTGTCTCTAATTTGTTGTTTGTCTTTTCTTCGTTTTCTTTGTTGGTTCTTCGTTTTCTTGTGCTTTCTTTTTGTAATTCTTGCTCCATAACTTCTTGCAGTTATTTTTTCTTCTTTTTGTAAACACATGTTTTTTGGGCAGTTAATGACGAAGTGTCCCGGCTGTCTACATCTCTTGCATACTTTAGTCATACTTTTGTAAAATATATTCGCATTTATATGTGCCTACCCTGATGAAGTTCGGTTTCATCTGCTATTTTGGTTCCAGTTAGAATATGGTTCATATCCTCTTCTTTGAAACGTTCATCCTCTATTCATGACCGTAATTTTTGAGCTTCTTTCGGATGAAAAATGGGAGCATACTTATGTGCACTATTCTGACTGGTTTTAATTCCTTATCTTCGATCTTTGGTGATTCCCAGTCGAGGATATTGATGGCTGATTCTTCATGTTTCGTCAATATTTAAAGCTTTGATTAAAGCTTGGATTTATGGATGATTTGCGCTATCTCAATTTTCTTTGACCGCATATTTTTTATAATTCCTTAATAACGATTATCGAGTAGCGCTGTGGATTATCCAAAAAGTCCTGGCTAGAGCTTCATCTTCATTTGTATCCATAATAATAGTTTAGTCTTGAGAAAGACTGTTTCCTATTCCTGATTTATATTGAAGACCTTATCTATTCCCGAGCTAATCGCGACGATCCTTCTTCTACCATAACGTTCGAATCCCCTTCTCTTCTGCTCAAGTTCCATCGTCAATGCTCTTTTTATGCTTTAAAATATTTAGTAACACTTATGCATGGATGCAAAATATACCACTTGGTTTTTATTTTATTTTTTAATATTCTTTTTTACCTTTTAAAGAAAAAAATTCAAATTCCCCATCCTGAACACATTTTCGAAATACGCCACTGTTGCTAAATATATGCGTTTCACTGGTATCAAAACTGCCAATTTATATACGTATTTAAAGACAGACATGCTCACTGCCAAGCTGCTTAGTTGTTGAGTCACTTACATTTTAATGAGAACAAAACTAAGCAAATGCTACGATAAAATTAATTTATTGATTTCATTATAACAAACAGTAATTGGACTACTTCAGTTCTGATGGCAACATCTGATGCAATTATTGCCTGTTGCTATGCTTGCATGGAGTAAAAATAGAGCCTCGACTTCAAAATTTTAAGGCAGCATCTATATATTTCCAAATTGCTTTTTTCTAAACTTAATAATATTTTGGTAGTTCTCCATTAGTTATTTCTCTGAATTAAAATATAACATATAATGACATTTTACATAGAAATTTAAAAATGTACCTTTTCGATAAATTTAAATTATTTGCAATTTTCTTTTGGCAAATTTCTATTTTATTATATAAGTAATTGATTTTCTTTGTACATATTAAATGCTTCCGAATTATGTTATATTTGTGGCACATATATGCATCACTGGAAATTTTTAATAGTACATAAAGCCATATTCATTGAATGTGGAGGGAATGTAATTCAGAAATTTTGCCCAGGGCAAGAATATCTAGTTCCAGCACTGTACTATACTTCATTACAAGTTAATCGATTAAAATAAACAGAAAATAATAGTTTGTTCAGAGGACTGTAAAATTCGTTTAAAAAAGTTTGGTTTAAGATAAAAAATCATTATTTGAAATTTGTGATTGCAAATTCCATCTTAATTTCAAAGATCAATAAGCATAATAAATATTTTGATGTGGAACAACCGGCAGCGTCAAGAATTTTGCTCTCCTTTTCGCTTGCGGCAAAAGAATTAGCTTGACAACCCCTGTTACACATCATTTATTTTGGTTCCAGTCTTTGAACTACTAGCAATTGGAATTAGATGCATTGCCTTCTACATACAAAAAGGAACACTAGTCTCCTTCAGGATATCTGGAGATTTCATTGCGAAAAAATAGTTGCTGACATTTATGTAGCGCCATCTATGATTACAAAAAGGAACATCCACTAGATGAGATTTTGAAATCTGTTTCGTAACCATAAATAAAAATACTGAAAAAAAAACACCCCCATCAAGCAGCTGAGAAAAAAAATTTAATTTCTCTTTTGTGCTACGTTAAGAGTCACTTACATATGGAAGAATTTCTTGGAAATACAAAGCATATGCATTGTATGAAAATGATTTTCCCTCCTATAAAAATCTTACACAAGTCCCTTATTTAATACTGATATCATATACCAACTGAAATCAATAGAGGTGAAATTTTAGATATTCCTTTATGCCTGGCACACAGCAAATTGATTCTGAAGAATCTATACTGTAGTGACGTCACCTATGTTGAATGGCATGACGGGTAAGAGAAGTATGCGACCTTGAGAGCAAAGCGAGTAAAGCAGTTGGCTGATCGGTTAGTTACTTCAGTTGCAGGGCCCCAAGCATACTAGAGCCACAGAAGACAGACTGGACCATATTATTCCTTCAAATGAAAAGGTTTAAGTTTGGTCTACAGTCTCCAATTAGACAATAATGAACTCTATTTTGTAGTGATCTGTTAATAGCATCTGCAACTACTTCCAGAACATAATTAGCATTTAAATTTAATCAGTTCACATTACTTAAGATATAAAAAATTTCCATCATACCGCTGTTGATGTGTCAATATCTACTGTAAACTAGAGGAATGCATATTGCCTCTGACGTATATGTGAATCTCGTTTTCAAAAAGAATGAAAATTTTCGTTTGCCTACTTTTTCGCTCCTTAAAAGTTTTAATTCAAACTAATAGATGATGGGGGGGGGGCTAATGCAAGTAGTATTTTATTACCACTTATAACATAAAAAGTATTCGTCCGTTATTCCTTTAATTTACAAAAACTGCTTTCGTCTCACCCCTCTGAGAAAAGGGGGCGGATTGTTGCTGTCAGTGGAATATCTCTTGACATTATGGTAGAAATTTGAAATTTCGGTGGTAAATAGATCACTTGCATCATTCGTTAAAAATTTCGACGTTTCCATATTTAGGACTTCTAATAATATAAATTGAAACTACGTTAAGATTTGAAAAACGCGAATTATATTCCATTAATACCAATCCAACTAGAAAAGTTTTTCAATTATACCTTAAAACAATTTGGTTTCGCACCCATCGTGGACTAAGGTAGGGGTCGGGAACTTTTTTTCGGTTAAGACCCAAAACAGCAAAAAAAAATAATTCTCACTTTTACAGGCGATTATGTATAATTCCCAAATGAATTTGGTAAGTTTGATATATTCCACGAGTTATAGGGTAAAAATCTTGAGAAACGCAATCTGACCTCTGAGAAACCAAAAAAGACAGAAAAGGTGAAAAAGACACTTTCCATCCCTAAGATGTAAAGTCTAAAGCAGGAATCCGTCGTCCGAATTATAAAAAAAAAGCCCGAAAAAATTGTAAGCCCAGTGCGAACGAATTAGTAAAGATGGCATGTTAATCCTAGACTGGCGATTATGTACATAATGTCCGATAAATTTGATTAAGTACGATTTATCATATTTACAAAGGACATTATGCATAATCTCCAGTCTTTTTTTTATGTTATGTTAGAAATTTGAAATTTTGGTGTTGGAATGTGAAGATCACGAACTTACCATTGGCAACAATGGCTTGACCCTTTAGACGGGTGGGGGGGGGGGCTTTCTGGTTTTAACAGAAAATTATGTTTTAGAGATAAAAATTCTTTTTGGGTTGAACAGGTATTGATGAAATATTACTATTTTCACTTTCAGACTCTCTCAAAAGTTATAATCGCGCCCTCTAACGGTGGAAAAAATCGAAAGTTCTAAATTTCAAACATTGCAAAATGTGTGGTTATGCTAGAAATTGACATTTTGGTGGTGGAATGTGACGGTCTTGAAGATTCCATTGACAACAGTGAGTTGATCCGTTACTCCCAGGGTAGATAGGAAATGAAACTGTTCTGTTTTAAGAGGTAATTGGAAAACGTTTTTAGTTGGTACTAATGATATATTATAAATCGCATTTTCAAAGGTAGTTTTAATTTATAGCGTTAGACATCAGTAAATATGCAAACCGCAAAACTTTTAACGAATTGTTCAAGTCATATGTTTATGGTAGAAATTTGAAACTTTGGCTGTAGAGTGTCAGGAGACATTCCACTGACGGTAATGACCTGCCACCCCCCCCCTTTTTTTTTTCAGAGAGGTGAGAAAGCAATTTTTTAAATTTAAGAACTAAAAGGCAAATACTTTATGTTGTATAATAACTACTAATACTACTCTGTGCATACCCCTCCCCATCACCCAAAACTTTTAAGGTTTTTAAAAGTAGGTAAATGAAAAACTTCATTTTTTTTTTAAACAGATTTCTATATGTTCCACTGGTGAAATGCGTTCTTCAAGTTATTTTGCACATTCAGTACTCTCTAACAGTAGATATTCGAACTAATGGTGATTGGGAAAATAAACTATTAATCTGTTATTAGTACCTGTACAACATAAAAAAAATATTTTTCAAATATTTCTTAACACAGAAAAGTTGCATTTTACTAACACCCCTTTCATATAATGGGCAAATCAATACTATTAGTGCAAACCACTTGACCATTACAGTGAATCTCCAAAATTTTAAATTTTTAGCATATATACTAGATCGTTTGCGATTTTGTTTAAATATTTGGTATTTTCAAGCTTTTTCCGTCGCTAGAGGTTGCTTTTTGAGTTTTTGGAAAGGCGTTTTGATATATTCAAAGCAGAGATGAAATAGTCCTAATAGTAAAACAATAAACTAGATCCTTTCTGCTTCCAATTTGACTTATTTAAATAAATAAAATAAATACCCCCTCAAGCAGCTGCTTGCCACAGAGGTCTGACAGGAGCCTGTCAGTTTATATGTGTACACAATGAGTTTTGCCAATGCGCGAAAAAAAAACGTTCTCCCCACCCACCTCCACCACAATATGAACTATTGACTTCTGTATCAACAGGTAACTCTACATTTACTATTAACTGATTATTTCGCTGATAACGCTTTGATCGTCTTTCATATTTACATCCTATTCCAAGCAACACTGAAAACAAGAAGTGACCTTCCCCGATCATACATAGATGACGCCATGGGCGACAAGTTCTGGTAGATATACGTCACATTTGTGGCTAAATAACGGAGCCGGGGCTAGTTTAGTGGTTAGAACACACCAAAACTAAATCTCAATCAGGTATCGGAAGCATGTCCCACCCCTCATTAAACCAGCCGTGATCTCAGTAAACATACTTTATTTAAATAACAACTCATACCGCTAAACAACGAATCTTCGCTCCGAATTTAAGAAGGGGGGGGGAGGGGCAAAGTAATTTATCGGAGAATATGATTTTATCGGAGACCATTATTTTAACCATAAATCAACATACGCTAATTTGTAGTTATTGTGCTGATAAATATCGTATTGCAAGTTAACACTGTAACCTTTCTGGGTCATATGGCTAAAAATCCAAGATGGCGGCTGAGGGCCGTTGACAACATCGATACGGTTTCCGGGTTTCCGGAAAATTAATAGAGTACTATTTCTTGGAATCTTTGGTCGCATACCGAATGAAAATTTCCATTGTTCACAAGGTTCGTTTTTAAACGTCTATTTGGGTCTTTATTTGCTTCTCTTTGGGCAAACAAATGGCATTCTGAGGACCGTACACTGCACTTTTGCTGTAGATTTGATATCTTGTTTTTAAGTGGGGCGAGTTCTTTTACAATAATAGCAAAATTCCGCTTGTAGAAATTCAACGTGTAATTTAGTGCAAGTTACAGAGGTGGGGGGGAAGAGTTCGTTACGAAAAGTATAATGTATTTCATAACTTATCATGTCCTGTACAAAAGTTCTAGATTTCTTTCATAATATAATTGACCCGATTCTTTTAAGACCAATTCGTTTAAAAATTTATTTGAGTTTTTGGTTCATACCCTTGGAAGGAAATCCTATTATTGCATTGCAATAATCACGTATAATAACCGAAAGTCATATGCGAATATTCAGTCAAAACACAAAATGGCGGTCAGCAATAATGATTCTCAATAATTACCTTCACTTTAAACTTTTATTTTGCATATATTATATATTCACATGTTCGCCGAGCTTAAATTCATTCCGGGCAGAAGTGCAGTGTAGGGTTCTCAGTCGCCATCTTGTTTTTGTTTCGCCGCGGTGAAAAAAAAAAGTCCAAATGGTAAAAGTAGTCCGTTCCGCATCTACGTTATAACGTTTAGCGGATATGTATAAAAGAAATATGCAACGCTATATAGAAGAAAATCATGTTTCTGCACTAAAAAAAAAATCGCTGAAACGAATCTAATCAAAACAATATTTTATTACAACGTTTATCGCTATGGAATGACCCCTTGTTTCGCACTTAAAAAAAAAAGCCTTAAAAATAATCTCATTAAAATTAAATTATATTAACAGCTCTCATCGCTAAGGAATGAATCCTTGTTCCTCACTGACACCCCAAAATAAATAATCTCATAAAATGGTTTCATTAACAACAACGGTTATCGCTAAACAATGAAACCTCGTTTCCCACTTTAAAAAGCCCCCAAAATAAATATCAGAAAAACTTTGAAAACCCCAAAAACAATCGCATTAGTGAGAAGTATTTTAAACAGCATCACTCATAAACATTGGAGCAAGCGGATGGATATCTTATTACAACTCAACGTTACAGGTTTTCTGCTTTCCTGGAAAAATCCAACATGGCGGCTGAGGACCCTACAATGCTCCGTAGCTTAATTCCAAAATATTAAAAACCACCGAAACTAAGACGAGATCATGGAGCTGTTTACCTTCCTATATTGACTGAACAGCATTAACACATTTCAGTTTTCTACAAGTCTTAGTCTTTGTAGAGGAATCTATGCGACTTGAAACAAAGTAGGAAGCAGAACAGTGTAATCCAAAAAGCAAAACTCACAGCAGCTCAATACAGAATTTTCCGGCTATCATGACAGACTAGAAGTTGGTCTCTGTCATATATCTTACCAAAAAAGTTGATTCCGCGATAGGATTTGAGAACCTATTTTGGAAACTGGCAGACTTTAGATAAACGGGTCGATATCCTATTAACATTATAATAAAAAGTAATAAATTATCCCTCAAGCAGCTGCTTGCCATAGAGGTCTGACAGGAGCCTGAAAGTTTAATATGCCATTGAGACGCCTTACCAGGGGCTCGAACCACGAACCCAGGTTACTTTCGTCAGTAGCAAAGCACACTTACCACTCGGCCACTCAGTCGGCTCCTATGGCCATTATCCACTAAAAATTCAATGAAAATGAATCTTTTTTGCGACTTTTTATTTTCTCCAGTATCATACTTTTTTTTTCCTTTCGACTGCTAAGAAATGCATTATAACTCATGTTCAGTATTTACTGACTGCAATATTTTTCCACTTGATTTCTGCTTTTTTGTCCACTCTTTTTCTGCAAACAGGCGGAAAAATATATTTAACTTAAATATGGCAGGGGGAGTAAGATTGCTAATTCTACCTGATACTTAAGCATTCTGTATTTGTAGAAAAAAAAGTTTTAAAATACTTGAGAAATCGTATTACTAATCAGGGAATCCATTCTCATATTTCAGGATATTGGAATTTTTTTGTTTCTGCAGCAAAAATCACGTTCAGCGGCAGCCATCCATTATGTGCAATGTTTTCATGTTCTTTAAAAATATTCGTTAAGAAAGCATCCTGTATTACGATATTCTTTTTACGAATAGTCCCCTTAAAAGTTTAAGGGGTGGTTAAAAATTTGCATATTACGCCTCTGACAGACAGCTACTACGCAACAGAAAATTTAAATCGTATGCTTTTTAAAAAGATATTTCCAATAAAAAATTTATTTAAACATCAGATGTCTTACTAATTTGAATCATACCAATGATCGTTGGTTGTGCTTTATTAAGCTGCATTACGAGAGCTGCCGGTGGCACGAGGAAGCCAACATTTTAACGCATGCGCGTGACTAACAGTCGATGAACAGCTCCAACAACCGTCTGCCATACATAGCCAGAAACGTGGTTGCCTAGATCAGTCACAAGTTGTACAATGAGTATACACCATCATTATTGTATTTATCAGCACATAATTAAGTATACGTGACACTTGATAAATGTAGAGAAATAAATAGTACTTACATAACGCATCCAAATCACTGTGTAGAAAAGGTTCCAATGCTACACATTTCCAGGAGTAACTAATCCGTAAATCGGTATGATAATGCTAGTCTCTCATTGGTTGTTCGAATGTCACGATAACGATAAAGATGAAGACGCATAACAAAAAATCGTTTGCATATGAGTACGAATATTGCGGAAAAGGAACTTTTCACAGACTATGTAACGCATTTTCATTACGTAACGTATCATGGGTGATTTTCTTTCACATCATAAAAAAAAAAACCTTTAAACGATTGTAACACATTATTGGGCAGGCGAAATAACATTATATTAAATAAAAAGGATTTTAATTTCTTCACTCGCACTTTTATTACATTAATCTTCTTTAAACATTGCAAACCGAAAGATAAATAAATTTCAGTCATTTTTCGTTTTCATAAAATAAAAAGTTTTTACTCTACATATACTTATTAAATTTCCCTATGAACATATTTCAATTTCGAAAAATGTGAAACATTAAAAAAATTGAATAGTACATTTTATAAATTTTGCAATAAAAATAAATATAGCTGCTTCCAAATTAGCATATCCCAAATTAACTTTAGGCATTTTTCATGATATATCTCCGGATAGGGGGAGTCATTTTGAATAACAATAAAGGATAAAATCAATTTTAATCAGAGTGGTAAGCTACTATATTGTACTATTATTCACTATCTGCAACAAAGTGCAATTTAACTTCTACATAAAACAATAATAGAATAAAGTAAGAAGCTTATGTAACTTAAAATATATTTGCTGAAGTATAATTATTACTCAGTACAATTTGTCAGTTTTAGAGTTAACAAATCACCGTTAACTGCGCTCATGCCTTTTCGCTTTCAGAACAATAGTTTAACCCAAACAATTTATCTGCAATTAGATGATCAAATACAAGTCGCAGGAGTAAGATGGCCAGAAGTTTCCCTTTACCGCGAACCATTATGATGATAATCACTATGTTCATTTAAGTTTACCAGTTTTTACAAGATCTTAAAAATTTGAGCATAATCTATGCAGAAAACCTTTGAAATTTGAGGATTCAACTTAACAGAATTCACTTCATTTAACATCTGCGTGACTCAATAATTGTTTCAGTACAGCTTATAGTAATATAATAAAGCCTATGTGGCTATAGCTAAATCTAAATATAGATTATATAATATATAATCTATAATAAATAATAATAATATCTATAGCTATAGCTAAATCCTGTAGAGTACGTTTATGGATTGTGAAGGCTCACCATAAATTGATTCGATATTCCGATAACGAATATTTAAAACTCTGTCTTAAAACTTATCTATTTTGTGGTCTTATTTAGAATATTTATATATTGCAAAACTTTACAATCATATTAAATGTACACCAAATGCTAACAAATAAGTTTAATTACATGCAATGAAGACATTTTAATTTTTTCATAACGGTGTACATGCTACAATTGCTTTTTTTAAGTTGATGCTAACGGAAGTAATAGTTCTTAATGTACCTGTACTTAGCATTCTACTTTTTGGAACGCGCTTCTACGACACGAAGAGAAGCCAATCACCTCGCAGCTACACGATCGTTTGCAACGTGCTTCGGACAATGGCGCCAACTGCCGGCACATATCTGAATATGTGGTCTTGTTTAATCGCTAAGTTAAAGCTTCTGATATGCACAAATATTACATTGGATACGACTTCGTTAGAGATAGGAATATACTACATTTAGAACTTACCTTTCTCCTAAAGCTGAAGATATAATATGATCTGGCCAAGAGATAAATCACAGTACTGAATTCTTAACACAACTGCAGTTACCAGGAGTAACTAATGCTTAACAATCTTAGTAGAACGTCTGTTCATGGAAAGGGCCTTTTTTTTTAAAGAATTTTTCCTCCACATTATGTAAACGTAACGTATTTACGTGAAGTTAAGACGTTTAGCGACATCTCAATCTGTTTACTTCATAGTTTTTTTTTATATTTGCACACAGATTAACTTATCATACATCAAAATTTATATAATTCTAAACGAAATATTGATTTTCATAATTTTATATACTAGCCCTTATATAATTGATATTTTTCATAGTTAATTTTATATACTTGCTTATACCAGGAGATAGAATTTTTGTATCCACATGCTTAATTCAGGTAATCGAACCATAGGTAGTAGTTTACTGGACCTCTGTCGTCAGGTCTACTACTTATACACGGTCTCGCAAATATGTTGGGGAGGGGAGTAGCATGTAATCTCTCTCATACAAATTTTATAGCCGAAAACTAAGGTGAAGAAAAACAGCAAACGTATTCTTCATATATTGTGCACGAATATTTTCTTCAAAGGCCAACTAGAACGAAATGAAGATAAAATCATACGGCACTATTTCGAGAGGCAAATTTATAAAAAATTTATTCTGCAACAACATTCCGTTACAATTTAGCCACTTGCACCATGTGTTGGAGTTTTTTTTTTATTCTACTCAATTTCATCTAATGGAATGATCCTAAAATTACGGCAGATGCTACTGCACATGCGCCGCACCAGATGGTATTGTTTTTAGGGCAGTTAATTTGCCAATAAATTTAAGACCATAGCCACAATTAGGCTGATCATGGCCTATTTTTCAACAAGATGATCATTAATTGTTTTTGAAATGACATTAGCTAAATGAATCATTAATAGCTAAGAACAGACCGTGGAAAGGAGAGATTGATGCCCAAATCCGCACCCGACGACACCCCTGCCTAAAATATGTACTTCTCTTCCCACTTAGGACCAATTCAGCATAGTAATTAACTATTGGCAACAATGAGGTAACTTTTCTATCCAAGAGAAATCCTCCCACTGGCAAGATAATTTAGATTTTTTTTTGCATGATCACACAATAAATTATCAAATAATCTTAATTTTTAGGAAACTGAATCACTTATGTTTCATTATTGATTATGCAAAGGAAACTGATGCTTACTGAAATTCGTTTTTACAAAACTACCTGGGTTCGAGCCCCGGATAAGGCATGGACGTTTGTGTTGTTTTTCTGCTGAGGTCCTGCCATCCTCTGAGACCTTCTACTTTGGCATATAAACTGACAGGCTCCTGTCAGACCTCTGTGGCAAGCAGCTGCTTGAGGGGATATTTATTTTATTTCTTTCATTTATTCTTTAATATATACTACATATCGCAAAAGCCCAAGTCAAAGAAAGTTGATACCGTTGTTCTTGTTCAGTCTTTCCTGTTGGATATGTAACCGTATTGCTTGCTTATAAATCTTTGAAATTGTTGCTCCTGAATTACAACGAGCAGCTGTTTTTCTAATTTCTAACATTGGTAAGTAACATATAGTGCAGTTATCTCATTCGAATGAAATCAGTTTTGAGAATTAGTAATAAAATCGATATGTAGCACACATTATTCTTGCCAGTGCCGACCAGAATGAACTAACAAGTAACGACTGGAGAAGTTTGCGATTCCAATATCGACAGAGCATAGCGTACAACTCCACAAATGAATATTCCCATGTGGAAAAAGGATCCACACGGACTCATTCAGACAAATTTTTTAATTTTTATTTTTCATATACATATTTTTTTTATTTTTTTAATATATTATTTTCCTTTTTTTTTGTATATATCAATATCGATAGAAGATTCTCAAGATACGATTGCTACTACTACTACGACAGTCTGATCAAACAAAGACCATGATTATGCTATTTTGGAGATATTTGAAGTTCATGATATTGCCGGTTTACTTTGTAACCTTCTAATGTTTGTGCCATAAAGGTAAGTGAAAAGTAGTAAAAGATTAGTAAAACCACACATTCGTCGTCCAACGGCTGCGTCTTTCTGATGACCTTGACAGTAACACACATAGCATTTCGAGGAGTAACTAATCGCTTACCTATGTGGCCTTGGTGAACTAAAAAGCTGTTAGTTATAGCTTTCAATGTACTGGATCTGGAAGTGCAGATTAAAAGAAGCATACGACATATTATTGTGACAAACGATGTTTTCTGCACTCTTACCAGAGAAACCTTTACCTGATAAGTGTATTAAGTTTTCCAAAGCAGCCAATATAGCCCCCAAAACAAATAATCTCATTAGAGAGAACTATTCTAAACAGTATACATCAGTCATAAACATTGGAACATGCGGATGGATATCATATTGCAACTCAACATTACAGGTTTTCCTGGGGAAAAGTACAACATGGTGGCTGAGGACCCTATACTGCAGCGTAGCCTTACTGAACAAACATAATTAGGATATGTGAAATGATATGCAGTGCGTAATATCGAGGATTGTCTGTTGAATCTTATGAATCAGTCATAGTATATTAAAGTGATAAACGCGCTGAAAAAATATGCGAGCTGAGGAAAAATATGCGATATCTTGTGACTCAATGCAAGTCACGTATGATCAGAGCTAAATACAAAGTAGCTAGCTTTTTTTTTTTGCTTTTCAAGCACCCAGCAATAAAATACGACATAGAATAAAGGTGAAGCTTAGGACTTTTCTTTCTATTAACTTTTTGCGATGTCGTATCCGGTATCTGAATTCAGATCGCTTTGCTTCTGTATAGTTACTTATAAAAAAAAATAAATTCCCCCTCAAGCAGCTGCTTGCCAGAGGTCTGACAGGAGCTTGTCAGTTTATATGCCATAGTAGAAGGTCTGTGAGGATGGCAGGATCTCAACAGAAAAATAACACATACATCCATGCCTTACCCGGGGCTCGAACCCAAATCCCTTAGATCAGTAGCCAAGCGCGCTAACCACTCGGCCATGGGACGGCATCGTTACTTTGTATAGGAAAATAAATTTCTACTTAGAGAGTTCAGTGGTTCGCTCGACATCCATCTTCTGATCAGTCACTGGAATCTGTCAATAAAACAAACCTGTCTAAGTCAGTGGGTGTTCCTGTCAACAGTTAGTGCATCTTTTTCTGCCAAGGGTCAAATACTATTATTCTTCCTCATGATGGCTCCATATTGAGTTCAACATACACTCTGATAACTGTGCAAATTCAGTTAAGATTTGCCACGATTCTGTCACAATTGATTCTCATACCACAACGATAGGATAAAGTACATATCGGAACATATTCATAGGAACTACTATAATTTCCGGGATCGTGTTTTTAATTGGGCAGACACTTGACTACTCCACTAAAAAGAGAAACGGAACAAACGACACTTTCAGTACTAATGAAGAAAAAGGTTTCTGTCCAGATTCCTGTTCGAATGGGGGCGGGGGTGGCTCAGTCGGTAGCGCGCTAGGCTCGTAATCTGTAGTTCCCAGGTTCGAGTCCCAGCTGGGTCAGCGTTCAGATTTCCGCAAAATTCCCCGCCCTGCCCTCGGTCAGTAGGGGACATCGATGGGCTTAGAAAGGCCTCCGCCGTCGGATGAGACGTTAAGGCGTTGCCCCGTGTGCGGGAGTCATACCCTGTGCACGTTAAAGAACACGCTGGATGGCCTTGACGGGAGTCTACCATCTGGCTCCCAACAGCTATTCCAGTGGGTCCCCTACCCCAATCTTCTCTGAGCTCTTTGGGGTCCATGTGACCTGGCCATTTAGCCCATGGTGTGCAAAAAAAGTGCCGCTCAGAGGTAAAATAACCCAATAACCTCTTCGAATGTGTCATAATGTCTGCCGAAACGAGCAATGTCTACAGAACACGTTACTAAATTTTGTTCAGCAATAAAATATCACAGGAAAAAGTCCTGCAACTACCATTAGTGTCGGTACCTATTTTCCAAGGAGAAGAGGGGCAAAAATGTTCCTTTTTTTGTCATTTGAAATGATGGCATGTTAAATAGACATACGAAGATTTTCGCGTTTTCAAGTAAAGAGCATCCCCCTTCCTCCTTCACATCATCCATGACAGCCATTGTTCAGTTTCTGATTGCATAATATTCCAGGCATAGAATTAACACAGAAAGAAATCTTTCATTGCTTATTGCCTTCAATTATTTCCCGCAATAGAGATATTTGATATTACTTCTCGAGCTTTACCATGTCCAGTTGGATCTCCTAACTTGGACACAGGAGAATCAATAGAACTGAATCGAAGGAAACGTTTAAAAATATTTAAGAAAATGAAAATTAATAGATAACTAACAAAAATCTCTATTCTTCATCTTCTGCTAGTAATTAAAATATTCGCATTATATTAAGCCAGCTCTCTTTATAATGATCATAATCCAAAGAGTTGATTAATGTGCACAAATTCCGTCCAATCAAGCAAGATGGCACTAACAGTACAATGACAGTAATTAGTAATAATAAAAAGTACCCCTCAAGCAGCTGCTTGCCACAGAGGTCTGACAGGAGCCTGTCAGTTTATATGCCACAGTAGAAGGTCTGAGAGGATGGCAGGACCTCAGCAGAAAAACGACACACACACAGCCATGCCTTACCCGGGGCTCGAACCCAGGTCCCTTAGATCAGTATCCAAGCGCGCTAACCACTCGGCCATGGGACGGCGTTGTACTGAATGCTATTTAAATCACTTCAACTGTGCTAATGGTACATCGAAAAAAAAGTATTGAAGGAATTCATAAATGTGAGGTAATTTAATATTATTCGGTGCCTTTTAATAAATGCGTTTAAATTTTTTAAAGTGAATTTCGAGAACGAGAGAATCTTACGGAACGTAAGATAAAAAAAATAAATAAATAAATCCCCCCCTCAAGCAGCTGCTTGCCACAGAGGTCTGACACTTTATATGCCACAGTAGAAGATCTGAGAGGATGGCAGGACCTCAGCAGAAAACAACACGAACATCCATGCCTTACCCGGGGCTCGAACCCAGGTCCCGTAGATCAGTAGCCAAGCGCGCTAACCACTCGGCCACGGGACGGCCCCGTAAGATACTAGTATTTAAATGAAAAACTCGTTGAATAAGGTACTAATCACATATTAGGATATGCAATTGCAAAATTTCTCATAATTTCAATTTCTACAATTAGAGAGCGCAAAATGTGGAATATGGCAAATCTTGAAACGACTATTGCAAGCGATCTATTCATGCTAAAAGCATTCTCCATCGATTTTCCTTCTTCCCCCAAGGAGGAGAGGGAAACTGCTTTTTTTAAGAGAGAAAAAAAACCTCTTTGGATTCGAAACGGTTACCCTGCCTACAGTACTTTACCGTTTACAGTTTCTAAATCATCCATTAGTTCGAATTTCCACTGTTAGAGTGTGCTTAGTGTCAGTGCTTAGTGACAAGAGTCAGAAAATAAACTTATTCTTTTTTTTGCAACCGAGCATTTTATATTCACTAGGGGTGATACGTTATTCTTCTAGTTCTTAATTCTTAATAATTCACATATCACTTGGCATATTTTATATTTTATCCAAATATTAGATACAACTGGAGTGGCCCTGTCGTGATCCTGTCTGCCATTTTAGTTCGATTATTTCCTCCTCGAAAAACATTGGCTTAAAATGTAAATATCCAGACAAACATAATCGAACATAAAACTGCCCTCTATGTTATCGATGCATTAGTATGCCTAGCCTTGGTGATGACGTGTATGGGTGTTCTACACCCTGCCTGCGCCTAGTCGAGTGACTTCGTATCGCCTCTGGATCGGCGATGTCCCACAGCAATAGAAACCGTGGGAATGAGCTTCGGCATATGGCCAGAAGCTGGCGCCACTGGGGCGTGCTCTGCGCATTATGGGGACAGGAGTAGCTCGGCATTGGTCTCGAGATTGCCTTTCACCATACGAAAAGCAACGAATGGTAGAAAGTCGATAATTTTAACCTGGCATAATTAAGCGATGAGAAACTGCAGTAAGTTATCGTACATTTTGCATGATTATATGATGGTAAAAGGCATTATATGATAGTAAAAGGTATAAAATGCTGCAATTTCATCATAGCCTATGCGAAAGTTTTTACACCTTAACATCATGTATTGTCCATATCAATTCTTTAGTTATTAGGGCGCCTTTTTCTACTTTTTTTGGGAGTAAGGTACCAGAACAATTTGTTCTGTAAGAATACGTTCACTAACGTCGTTACTTCTGGAAATAATACAAAACAAGAACAACAATAAAACGCATAACATATTTCTAATTTCCACTAAATCCTTATTTTTCCGTACGTACTAATTTCTTTACTATTCCAAAAAGTGGTCAAGAAAAGTTTCTGAAACCAGCAGTGGAAATCTTGTTCAACCACACGAGATAAGTTCGGGATGGACCATGAGCGACGGAAGAAATTTTTCTAGGGGGCCGTAATATTTCTAGCAGGGGTGGAAAAAATACAAATCGGTGTTTCAAGATGGAAATATTTGTGTCAAGGCGTTCATTAATGAGTGCAGTTACAATTAAGGAATCACTCACATATCATACCATAAGACGAATAAGGATGCCCGAAAACAAAACGAAAGAAATGGAACTTATTATTGACAATACACGTAAAAACACATATTTCTTTTAGGAACAATATCAGGTGTACCATAAATTAATTTTTTGATCAATTTTTCCGAGAGGGAAAATTTCCTCTTTCCCTCTTTCCCCTTCCCTGCCGGAGCCCATGACACGGACTAAGATGGGCTCAAAATAGCCAGACAACTTCGAGCTAAGACTCAGCAATAGTTTAAATTTCGAAATCTTCATTTTATTTGTAAATATAAAAAAAAACAAATTTTTGTTACATTTTGACCAATTTTTAATATTTAAAAATAAGCACTTCAACCTTTGGTTTCTTTTTTTAGATATTTACTCTCTTTTGTTAATCAATCATTCTTATTAACGTTTATAATAATGTTATTTGAGAATTTTCAGTTTCTACGAATTACTTTTCGGTATTTTGCATTCCAAATAAATATGATTTTAATTTTGTTTAAAGTCGTCCCGTGGCCGAGTGGTTAGCGCGCTTGGCTACTGATCTACGGGACCTGGGTTCGAGCCCCGGGTCAAGGCATGGATGTTCATGTTGTTTTCTGCTGAGGTCCTGCCATCCTCTCAGATCTTCTACTGTGGCATATAAAGTGACAGGCTCCTGTCAGACCTCTGTGGCAAGCTGCTGCTTGAGGGGGTATTTATTTATTTTTATATTTAAAGTTTGTAATTTCACTTCATTAAACAAGTTTGGGGTAACTTCCTTTGAACAAAGTCGTAAGATATCACGTTGAGTTTGAAACTCATTTCCAACAGTGGTTCCCCACAAATTGGGAGAAAGGGTATAGTCACAAGGGCAGACTGACCTTGACCCCGGAGGGTGGTGTGCAACCCCAGGCAGACCTCACACAGAAGCAGGATGTTCTAACAACGGAACAGTCTATACGAAGGATTTCAAATATGTATTTCGATATATTCGTATGTTTTTCCGATGTTCTGGAGAATATTTCTTTTCTCTTAACAGAGCTCGGACTGAATAATTATTGAAATGGTTCGGGGCCGGGTTCGAAAATTTCAGTCCCAATTCATCCTTCCAACCTTAGAGGATACTTTAATAGGAAACTTGAACATCTAACATTTCTCTTTTAGTATTTTTATCTCGTTTTCAAGCAAAACGAGATAATAGTTTCGCTTTGTCGTTTGTCCGTCTGTAGACATTGAACTTTTTTTGTTGACAGAGATAAATTAAAAATTCTTTTTGGGTTGGATAGGTATTGATGAAATATTACGATATGCACTTTTCGAATCTCTCTAAAGCTATAATTATAACCTCCAGCGATGGAAAATTTGAAAATTCCAAAATTTCAAACAAATATTGCAAACGATGTATTTATGCTAGAAATTTTAAATTTCGGTGGTGGACTGTGAAAGTCACGAAGTTTCCATTGCTAACAATGAGTTGACCCTTAGATCCAGAGGGGGTGTGGGAAAACGCATCTTTTTAGTTTTAGCAGATAATTGTTTATTTTTAAAGATAAATGAAAAATTCTTTTTGGGTTAGATAGGAATTGATTAAATATTATGAATCACACTTTTTAAATCTCCGAAAACTATAGTTGCGCCCTCTAACGGTGAAAAAAAATTTTTAATTCCCAAATTTCAAACGAATATTGCAAACGACATATGTATGCCAGAAATTTTAAATTTTGGTGGTGGAATGTGAACGCCAAGATGTTCCCATTGGCAACAACGAATCTTGGACCAAATCGTTATCTGCTTTAACAGATAATTCTTTGTATTTAGAGATAAATGAAGAAGAAAAAATTTTTTAGGGTTAGATAGGAATTGATGAAATATTATGATTCGCACTTTCGAAATCTTTCGAACACTATAATTGTGACTGAAAATTCCAAAATTTCGAAAGGAGAGCAGGACTTCGAGCTCTGACTTCTAACAGTCATGACGTGTTTTTGCTGCGCTCCTGGATTACTTCAAAGTTTAATTATTAGTTAACGTTATACTTAAATTTCCTATCAGCCTTGGGCAAGACTGGGTGAAAAATCCCAGTGGAGCCCTTGGCAGGAAGGGTAGCTAGATTAGCTTAACTTTTTACTTAAACTTGTAGTTTTTTAGCTAGGGTTTTTTCAGATTTCTGATGTGAAAATAAAGTTTACAGTGGATTCTAAATCGGATACACTTTACAATTGATTCGTATTAGTACAGGCCAATAGCCGACCTGAGGTAGCCGCTGTCAGTGCCAGAAAAGTACGCGCCAATAGCCGACTTTAAGTTGGCCGTTATTGGCGTAGGAAGAGTACACACTGATAGCTGACTCGGCGCTTGGCCGTTATTGGTCTGGAAACATACTCCTAAAGTAGGTTTCTTACTTTGAAATCCTCCGTTTAGGTATTTTAGATTTTACTACCTTAAAAATCCTCCGTTGAGGTATTCTTAGCTCTTAGTTCTATTATTAATTTTATTCGATTTTAACCGCTACTTAAAAGTAGCTTTTTATATCTTATTCTTGTTAGTTTTACTTTTATTCTCTTATATTTGTACTCATTTGAGTTCAAATATTGTTTTTGGAAAGATTACTGTTATTTCAGTAATCTTATCCTTTGCAACTGGTCTGTACCGGTTCTTTCCGTTACAACTGTCAATTTTTACAGTTGTAACTGTCAAATTTATATTTGAAATTTTTTGGAATAGATTGCATTAATTTATATAAATCTGTTCTGTTTCTTTTTATATTGTTTATTCATACTTTTAACTACTTTTACTTATTTTGTTCGAAAATAATTCATACTTTTTGTTGTTGTTTGCAACTCCCCATATGAATATTCCTGAGATCAAGACAGATATGTGATCTCAGACTCATTCAGTCATAATACAAGAGTGATCATTTATATTTTCATAGTTTTTTTTTTTACAGTTTATCAAGAAGATCAATGTTTCTGATATAAGAAATCAATTGTTTGTACAAAATCCCTTTTAGGTGATTTTTGGGTGGTTCTAGTATAGATTTGAAATTATATTGATTTATATTGTATTTTTGTAATTTTTGATAATAAGTTTGTCTTTGATTGTCAAATTTTTTACATTTAAATATTATGTGTTCTAGTGTTTGTGGTTCATTCATACTTTTTGAACGCTTGAAATGTCTAGTTCTGACAATCAAGATTCTACTATCCCGGTCCTGACAGAGAGCTGTTCTCAAAGTGACATCAGACCGGACCTCTCTGAGACCTCTGACGCTCAAGTCTCGATGGAGAGTTCTCGAATCACTTACAGCGCGCAAATTTGCACGTTTTTATCACTCAAAAATGAACTTTTGGTTGAATTAAATTCAACCGTTGCTAAACTGCCATCTATGAAAGACATTCACTGTCTTCTACCCGATGATAGAATCTCTCAAGAATAGCGTCATTAAACTTGACTCTATCTTGAAAAAGATATCAATGAGCATGTTCGTAGTGAATTCTGCTCACGCCAATCCATTTTATTGGAAGGCATCAATGATTTGACTTCTGTGCCTATGCACGGAATGGATTTAATTGAAATTTCTACTGATGTTGCCAAAAAACCCAAGGGTAAGGGTGTTGGCAAAAAATCAAAAAAGGGACACAAACGAGCATTGTCTCCCGCTGCTGATTCAACTTACACTTCCAAGACCAGATTTTCTGTCTTGGAAGAGGAATACTTAGATCCTCCTACTACCAACATGGAGGCTACTGATTCTCCTAATATTTCTAAGGGGAACAAAAATGGGAAAATTCCTCCCATCATATTACGTTCTCCAAAGCATTGGCTGAACACCTGCAAGGAGCTCACCAAAATTGCTGTGGAAGCCTTCACCGCAAAGACCTCAGGAGAAACGGTCCGTTTACAGACTAAATGCTCCACTGATTATAGGTCATTTGTAAATTATTTTGAAGCTTCCAAACAAGAATTTCATACGTACAAGCTGAAGGAGGAGAAAAAACTCCGAGTGGTGATTAAAAACCTGCCCACTGATATAACCTCTGATGATGTTCGAGTTGCTTTGGTCGACTTGGGCTTCACGGTTATCAAACTTTCTCAGATGAGACATGGAAAGGACAAGACCTTAATCCCTGTATTCTTGGCCGAACTGCCAAAGAATGATGCCAATAAAAAGATCTACAATATCGCAGATCTTTTTCACCTCAAAATACATGTTGAGAGTTACAAACCAAGAAAAACTCCAACACAGTGCCACAAATTCCAAAGATATGGGCATGCCCAGAGTGGGTGCTTCAATACGCCACGCTGCGTTAAATGCGCTGGCAATCATCTGACAAAGGACTGTACCCGCAAGAAGGAAGAGAGTCCACCTAAGTGTGCAAACTGTGGCCTCGGCCATACGGCAAACTACAAAGGCTGCATCCATTTTCCGAAACGTGAGGTGGTAGCTCCTCTTAAGGAACAAACTAATATTGCCAGTGAAAAAAGGGCTGTTAGTGTTCCAGTTACCCCTCAACTTTCCTACGCAAGTGTTCTTGCAAAAAACATACCAGCTGAAAAGTCAACTGGAACCGGAAAGGCTTTACCCAAAAGAAAGCCACAAACTGCTTTACCTCCAAAGCAAACCCCCTCTACGAGTGAGCATTTTGATGCCACCATTCTGAATGACCTTAGAGAAATCTTTTTCATCTTTAAGAGTTTCAACATACCAAGAATTTTATTGATGGCCAAGTCATTGATAACTGAATATCAGAATGCCAATGGTCTCATGGGGAAACTCACCGTTGGACTCAAAGCTTTCGACTACCTACTCTCTACACTGACTTCAGATGCAGCAGAATAGTAAGAAGAGCCATCTACAGATCTTTTTTTGGAATGCTAATGGCATTCTTTTAGATTTATGGGAGTTCAGAAACTTTTTATCTGACTCCCAAGCAGATATCGTCCTTTTGGGCGAAACACATCTCAGAGCCTCAGATAAACTGAAGATTCCAAACTTTGAAGCTTATCGAACAGACCGTCAGCACAACAAAGGTGGAGGCACTACTGTGATCATCAGGCGATCTATTTAATATCAACTTTTACCAACTGTAAACTTCAAAACCTTGGAAGTTACTGCCATTGCATTTAAAGATGACTCTTTTGGAATCTTGAATGTTTATGCGGTATATAAGCCGCCCAATTCAGATCTTTTTCTGGAAGACTTTAAAACCATCTTTGACATCAATTCCCCTACTGTTATGGCAGGGATTTAAATTCTAAAAATGTTGCTTGGAATTCCAGTTCTTGCAACAAGAATGGAAAACTGCTTTTGGATTATGCCACGTCTAATGGCATAATTGTGGATGCTCCTAGTGAGCCTACCTTTTATCCTTATAATTCCATGCATAGACCAGATGTTTTGGATCTGGTCATGTTTGGGAATTTTTTACCCACATATGAACTTGCTGTTCATAACAACATGAATTCCGATCACTTGCCAGTTTGTTTAACACTATCTCTGACTGTTGCTACTGTCCCAGATACTTATAGTGTTGTGAACTGGGAGCTTTACAAATCGACTCTTAATGAAAAAGTCTCGGGATCTTGCAATTCTATTTCTGTTAGAAAGATTAATGATGCAATAATCACTTTTACTGATTTGCTGAATCAATCGAGGGTTGATGCCAGCATTATTCAAAGGCCACGTAAAGATTTTTACATTCTTCCGAAAGATCTCTCTGATCTGGTAGAACTCAAGAACAAAGCCAGGCAGAAGTGGCAGAGATCAAGAGATGCCCATGACAAGAATATTTTTTACTCACTCAAAACTGAAGTTAGACAAAAACTACTAGAACATCGAAGTTTTACATGGAGTAAAAAATTGACCTCACTCTCTACAAGTGACAATTCCATCTGGAAGATGGTAAAATCTTTAAAAAATCCTCGTATAAACTACCCCCTCCTCCCAAATTCATGGAGTGGCTGGTATGTGTTATAATGATGATGACAAATCAGATGCTTTCGCAGATGCCCTGGAGTTGCAATTTCAGGAGAATTCTGACCTCTCTGACAACGAGACCTGTGATGAGGTTGAAGAAACTGTTTTGCGTTTCTGTCAGATAGATTGTCCTAGAATCTCATTCACATCTCCTTCCGAAATGATCCAGGCCATCAATAAATTGAAGCCTAATAAAGCTTCTGGACCAGACAATATCAGCAATAGGATGTTGAAGCACCTACCAAAAAAGGCTGTCACCCATTTATGTGACATATTTAATTTTCTCCTCCGGAACCAAATCTTTCCGGAGGTCTGGAAGAATGCCCATGTGAGGCTAATTCATAAACCGGGTAAGGACCCTTCTTTCCCAACCAGTTATCGCCCCATCAGTCTGCTTTCCTGTTTGGGAAAATTGTTTGAGAGGATCATCCTTAACAGATTGGATGAATTCCTTTCCACTCATCCTATATTACCAGATACGCAGTTTGGATTTCCACGCAATAGATCTACCCAACATCAAGTCCTGATAGTCGTTGAATCCATTGCTGCGGCACTAAACAAGAAAGAAGTTGTTGCTGCCGTCTTTCTGGACGTGGCCAAGGCCTTTGAACGCGTCTGGATGAACAGCCTGATTTGCAAACTTATCAAGATGGAGATTCCTGCGGGCCTTACCCGTATTCTGCAATCGTACCTTTCTAACCGAACTTATCAAGTTCAAATTAAATCCTCTGTCTCTACTAAGAGAGTAATGGCCGCTGGAGTTCCGCAAGGCTCGCTCCTAGGCCCTACTCTCTTTGCACTGTATCTCTATGATATTCCATCATTTAATCGAATTGTCATTGCACAATATGCAGATGATATTGCTTTCATCTCCCCTTCTATGAGGGCTGATTTTGCAATCGACAGACTTCAGAATTGCCTAGATGTTATGGAATCTTGGTATGATAAATGGAAAGTGAAATTAAACACCGAAAAAAGTAATGCCATTCTTTTCGGTGGAAAGAGAAATAATAACTTTCGACCTCTTATTCTCTTGGATAAACCTTTTATATGGCAGGATACTGTTAAGTATTTAGGAGTTACCCTGCACAAAAAGTTAAAGTGGGATCCCCATATACATGGGATCATCACCAAAGTAAATACGGTCCGATGTCAACTAGGACCTCTCCTTGGACGTAACTCAGTTCTGTCTATCGACCATAAGCTTTTACTTTATCATATGGTCATCAGACCCATCATTTTATATGCTTCGCTAATTTGGGCGAATACAACCCATACCAATATACACAAGATTCAAGTGTTGCAAAATAAGATCTTGAGATGTGCGGTCGATGCCCCATGATTTGTAACTAATAGACAGCTACATAAAGACCTGGGCATCGACCACATCTATTCCTATATCCAGTTTATCTCGCGTGGTTTCTTCGACGCTGTTCGATCCAACCCGCATGAGATTATATCTTGCCTTTTAGACTATAATCATGAGGTCTTGAATACATACAAGAGGCCTAAAATGATGGCTCACAGCACATTGAGCTATCCATTTTAGGTCTCTTGTGCATCCTTATAACTTTGTTGTTGCTTCATGATTTATTACCCTTAGGGGCTCACCATAGCTAAGGTGGTTTATTCTACTATTGTTTTTACTGATGCCAATCAGGCGCATGCTTCGATGGAGGAGGTTATGGGTACTTTGTACCTGGCACTCCACAAACCAAGTACCCATCTACGATCCACAACAAAATTTCGAACGAATATTGCAACGATGTATTAATGATAGATATAAGAAATTTTGGTGGTGGAATGTGAACGTCATGAAGTTTCCATCGGAAACAATGAAAATGATAATTAGAGTTTTAGTTTGATGGTACTAGTAAAATATTATAATTCGCATCTTTCAAATACTTACTAGTTTATATAGTATATCTTTACAGATCACTGAAATGATGAAACAGCAAGAGCTGTTATCGAATTTTACAATTGAGTAGAAATTTGAAAAATCAATGGTAGTTTTTAAGATGACAGAAAACAATGATCTATCCACTTTTCTGAGAGAGATGTGGGAAATGCAACTTTTTAGATTTAAGAATTAAAAAGACTAATACTTTTATGTTGCATAAATTAGTAATGAAATACTATTCGCATTTTTCCCCCATCATCCGCTAGCTGAAATTAAAACTTTTAAGGAATGAAACAGTAGGTAAAGGAAAAACTTTCTCTTTGAAAATGAGATTCTCATATGCGTCCTTCGAGTTATACATGATAGCAGTCTGTTTTGCTTTTCTTGATCCTGTTAAATTCTATGTCATGGTTATTACAGTAATAATATGAATTAACATTTAATAGAACACAAACATTAAAAAACGAGCATTAATTCATCGAAATACTTATTAAAATGTTATTATCTTCATTTCATTATTTTACATGTTTAAAAGAAACTGAATATCCCTCAAGCAGCTGCTTGATACAGAGGTTTGACAGGAATGTTTAGCGTTATATAGGCTAAATACAGCTGATTCGTAAGTACACCGTTTCACAAAATATATAAATTCTATTTCTACAAAATAAAGCACTAAATATTGGTATAAATGTTTAATTTCTAATTTACATTTTTGTTTCTAATTTATATTGTTTATATTTTTATTCAGTTTGTAGCTATCCTTTTAAAAAAATTCAATTTTTGATAGTATAAGTTTGCATTAGTGATGTATTTTTCGTGACCAAAAAGAAATGTATGAGAAAATAATCCAAATTTATCTGAATTGGTGCAAATAAAGTAAAAAATAATGTTACATTAATACTTATTACTCAAAAAGATCTTGACATGAATCTGTAGAACAAAAACTGTTACTGTCCTTCAAAGTACTCTCCTCCAACGCTCTGCAAAGTTCCAGACGTCTACGCCAATTCTGGAATGCTTGGTGGTACTCCTGTTGGGGAATACTCCCCAACTCTGAACGAACGCATTTCGCAAAGTCTTGCGCCCTTGAAAAAGGCTTCGCAGCAAGTTCCTTTTTATTTTTTGGAAACAACCAAATATCGCATATAACAAGATGGGTGAATATGCTGGACAGGGTAGGTGTTTTTTCCTGCTCCAGATAGACCTTAACTTGCCGGGTTTTGTGAGCACTGGCATTATCATGGAGAACCCTTGGCATGCTTGTTGGACGCTGCTCCTTCATCTCCTTAATCATTTTAGGCAAAATAATGTTGGTGTAATATTGGCCATTTATAGTCATTTTTCCTGGTAAGGTGTCCACGACTACCACTCCTTGGGAATATAAAAAAATTGTGAACATCCTCTTCCTTGAGCGAAAGTCTTGTCAGAGGACTTAGGGACACGGTTCATCTTCCGCAACCCAAACATAGTTGTTGATCTTTCTGGGAGTTCTATAGTAATAAAACCGTCTAATCCCCTGTGACAATATCAGTTAACCGTTTTGGGTCATTAGGTTCAATATTGCCAGCATCTTGCACGAGTCGACTCTAGCCCTTTTTTGCTGTTCTGTCAGTTTCTGGGGTATCCATTTAGCACAGTTTAGTTTTCGGAATTTTAAATATTGATGAATAATTTGTTTCCACACTACCAATCGATACATTGACATCTAAACTTATTATCTGAACAGTTATGTGTGGGTTTTCCTTAATGAGTTCACGAACAATAGCGAAGGTTCTCTCGTTTACGGCCTCCTTCGGTCTTCCTGGACGAGGGTAGTCTTCGAAGCTCTGCCATCCTGCTCTGAATTTTCATATCCATCCCGTGTCATATGAACAGCCATGATCCCTATATACTTGTGATAAATCGGTATGAGTTTTTTTTTCGCATCGTCCACAAGCTGCATCCTTGTGAAAAGGTAAAATCTTTCCGTCTTTAGTAAGCTCCATAGAAATAAGGAACAGATTTCGCAGACCGAACTTTAAGTGCTGCCAGCAAAGAGAGCAACGATGATATGGCCTTTGTTTTAACTCATAATGACAAGTATAGATAAGCTTTCAAACGAGTCGTAGCTCGTTAACTTCGGAGGAAGGAGTGCAAATCTAGACACTTGTCAAGAATTTTTTGAACGCCCTAAAATTTGGACAAAAAATTTGAGATAAATATATATATATAAATAAAAGGTTCAATATACATTTTATTCCTAAAAAGATTCTTTTCGGAACCTATACTCCATAAGTCGTTGGTCTCCATTTGCATGCACGTTTCGATTTACACGGCGATTTCCTGGAACCCATCTTATAACTACCTTGTAAATTGGGGGATGGGTGTGTAGGTAGTACTGATTATGTTTAAAAACTATATATTTTCAATGCAATTCTGTTTGCTGTTAGAATTTTAATATTTTAGTATACAAATGAATGTAAAATCAGAAAATATGCACGATTTTTCAACGTATTTTCTGTAATAGAAAGTAATTTCCATTTCCAATAGAAATTACAGTCGTTTCAAAAGGTATTTTGTGAAATTAACGTTTGAAACTGAACACGACTGTTGCAAAACTACTAATATTAATTCTGCATCCCAGTGTTGTATGAAACAGTGCCTTTAACCACTTAGATAATTTATCAATAAATATTTTTGCGGAAAAAATTTCACCAACATACGGGACTTGAACCCGCATCTCTCCAGAAACATGACAAGTATTCTACCATTGAACTAATGCCAACTCTGTCTTTTTTCCGCCAATTTAAAGATAGATCTGGCATTAGTTCAAAGGTGAATACTCTGTCATGTTTCTGGAGAGATGCGGGTTCAAGTCCCATATGTTGGCGAAATTTTTTCCGCAAAATATTTATTGATTTATCGTCAAAAAGTCAGCAGGTAATGCTGTGATTGTCATCTATGTTTAAATAATTTATGTTTCAATATATGAATACATTGATTTTTTTTCACGTTATTAATTTTAGTGAATCACAAATGATTTGAAATATCTGATTTTGAAAACCGAATATTTCAAACGTCCTTATTGTAGTTTAATTGTAATCTGTACTTTTTATCAAACTTTTTTTCCTTTCACTTGTATGTTATCACAATATGTGAGTTTGTTTTAGTCCCTCATTCTATAATATATTTCAGAAAATTTTAAAGAAATCAAACCTGACCTTTCAGACAACAGTTACTGACACAAAGGTAACTGCCATATCATACCGATACCAAAATGATAGCAGTTACCACTGTGTCGGTAAATAATTTAATCATTGGAAATTTAACTTTGGGCAGAGATATTTTTTAATTCACGTTTTATTTTAGCTTTGTACAGAAACGTACAAACGTAAACATTGGCAAGAAATATTCTGGAAGAGTGGAGCAAATTTCTTTTATTATGCAGGAAAAATAAGAATCATTGGATACGAGAAATGAGCCGCTGCTTTCGGCACCTGTTGATTTCTCGACCCCCCCCCCCCGACCGCTATTTCACTTCTAACGGTGGTGATACAGGATCTGAAATTTCGTAACGTTTCTCAGATTTACAACTAGAAATACCTCTAGGCAATAATTCTCACCCTTCTATAAGGGTGCATAGCAATTTCAAGATCTATCTTGAGGGACGCATTGGGTCAGAAATTTCATAATGTTTCTAAGATATAGAATCGGAAATATCACGATGCGCCAATTTTCAAGTTTGTAGCCCACATAGATGAAAATTTTACCTCTGAGACATTGATGGACTGATCGGATCTAGAATTTCGCAACGTTTCTGACATTCAAAATCCGAAATATTACTAGACACCAAATATTAGCCTTTCAACACCAGTAAATGGAAATTTGATTTTTGACCTGAAAAGCTTCACTAGATTAAAAATTTTCATAGCGTTTCTGACATCTTCCCACCAATTTTGAACTCTCTAGCACTGGTAGATCGAAATTTGACCTTTGAACATGAAGGGCCCACCAGGTGAAAATTTTCATAACGTTTGAGATTTACGATACGAAATGCGTCTAGGAAGTAATTTTCATGTTTCTAACATTTGTAAATCAAGGTTTGACCTCTACGTGACTTCTATTTGACCTTGAAGGATATTTCAGATGTCAAATCTCGGATTTTTCCAGGGATCTACGACAAGGATTATCCCTAGATTCAAAATTTCAGAGTTCCATCATTTCTGCATCATAGTTCGAATTAGCGTGATCCCCTGTCAGTCACTCGGTCAATCACTCACAATTATCTCTATACATTGGAAAATTTCTTATGATCGACCCTGAAATAGATTTTCATTAAATCTAATTTATCTGCAGTTGTATTTTTTGATAAAATTGTTAGCAGCTCTGGAGCTACAAATTTGTTTTGCAATTGAAACAGTTATGAAAGCGATCGTATTTTGCAACATATCTTCAAAATTATATTAAAGAATATGTCATAAAAATTATCTTTCATTTCTAACGTTTCCTAAAATGCTTCCAATCGTGAGCACTGAAATCTGTAATAAATATTATCTTATGCTTTTCTACAGGGTGGGGCGCAAAAACTTCCTTTTTTTGAAGGCGAATGAAAGAAAAATTGTTGCTGATAAACAAAATTTATTTTTTGATAATGAAAAAACATAATTTCAAATTTCAAATCATGCTGTTTTAAACAAAATATTTTGAAGGTGGTGGCCACCGTTCTCTATGCACTGATGCAACCGATTTCTGACGTTTCCCTCTACACGTTCCAACATGTCCAGCGGATGTCCCCTCGAATCGTGATGAGCCGTCCGGGGAACATTGCCTCAAATCTGTCATCGAAGCTCGGGCTGTGTGGGCCGTGGCACCATCCTGTTGAACCAGACATTTCCTAGGTTCATTTCTTCAAGAGCTGGTTCGAAAAAATTTTGAATCATGTCCACATACCGCTGTGAATTGACAGTAACTGCTCGATTGTCCTCCTCAAAAAATATAAGGACCAATAATTCCAACTCTCGACAACGCACACCATACTGTCACCTTATCACTGTGAAGTGGCCTCTCATGGAACTCTCTAGGGTTGTTACCACTCCAATAGCGCATATTCTGTTTATTGATACATCCGGATAGGTGAAAATGTGCCTCATCACTAAACAAAACAATTGCGTCAAGGGGAACAGTTTCCAATAAAGTTTCGCACGCCGTTATTCGGTTCTGAAAAATCACGTGGTGACAATTCTTGTGCAATACACATCTTGTAGGGATGGAAATGAAGATGTTCCTGAAGAATTCGACGCATTGATCGATTGGATATTCCTAGGGCGACTGCATGTTTGCGAGCGGAGCGTCTCGGAGATTTCAAAATCGACTGTCGAATTGCCTCCACATTTTCTGGCGTCGTAACGGTCCGTCGTCGTCCTGGGCTTGTTTTCACCACACTCCCGGTTGTCCTAAAGCTCTCTACCCACAAAACAATCGATTTCCGGTCAGGAACCGGACCTCTGGGCTGAATTCCGAAGTGAGTACGGAACGCACGCTGCACCGCAACATAGGAACGGTTGTTCGAAAAATAGGCTTCGACCGCAAACGCACGCTGCTCCTTCGTCCACCTCATGTTTTCTACTGAGGTACTAGACAACAACTTCCGTGACTGCTGCGTTCGCCAAGCCCATCCCCACTTTTCTACGACCTTACCTCCCTTCACAATGTGCCGTCAGGAAAAGGAAGTTTCTGTGCCCCACCCTGTAGAATCCATAAGCATATGAGCAATCATCATCATCATCCTCAAGCAGCCATGGGCTACGGAGGTCCAACCAGACCATGCAATTTAGTTCTCCAAGCAAGTCTATCCTGAGCTACATCTACTGCAATACTATTCAGCTTTTCACGCCAAACAATCCGAGCGACTACAAAACATGGCGTCGAATTTGAGAAGGCCAACCTCTACCTATATAGCGCCTCTAGTAAGCAGAGCATCGGGGGGGGGGGGGGGGGGACTTCTCCAAAAGCATGCCTCCAATAATGAGGCGCCTGTATAGTGTTTGAAAAAGTACTTCGCATCGGGGCGTCAACATACCTAAAGCGTCCCGAGTGTAGATGATAAAAGAATGAATACAAAAAAGGAAATCGCTATGATTTTACTTTCTAAATTCTATACACTTAATTTATGCACTGAACATGGTTTATATGAATAGAGAAAGATGATAAAGAAGCATCAGAAGACATTTTATACTTAACTGCACAGATAAAAAAAGTGATCAATTTCGTCAAACTTATAAATTACTCTTACGGTTAGGCAGAAGTTATACATGGTAGAAAGTTTTTTTTTTATTTCGAATTGTGGTTGATATTCTTTCATTCCGATTTAATAATAAAATTCTGTAAATTAAAAATATGATTTAAAAACAGACATTTTGTATATCTATTTTTGATTAATTTTAAAAAGTATTTCCGTGCATGAAAATAAACAAATCTAATTATTTACATATACTTTTACAGTCAAAAAATGCAATTCTAGTAGGTAAAAATATTTTTAGAAAAAGTTTCTTTCTGCTCTATACAGGGTGAATCTGAAAAAGTGGGCAAAACTTTACGGGGTGGTAGAACGCAGCTATACGAGCAATATTCGTCATAGAATGTATGGGCGGAACGCAAACGGCGAGCCGCTAGGTGGCGTTGGAAATGGTATAAAAGGGTCGCCTGGTGTCTTCGCAAATGTGCATCGGTCCCTATCCCGCAGGTTTGAAGCCTGCATTACAGCTGGCGACAGCTCTTTTGAGCAATTTCTTTGAGCATGTACCTCAATTACATTCCAGTTAATAAAATGTTTTCTAAAGTATCTCCTCTCCTTCTTGTGTTCATTCTTTAAATGTGACAGTGGAAAACTACCTTTTAACTTCTCACCGCTTGCGTTCCGACCATACATTCTATGACGAATATTGCTCGTATAGCTGCGTTCTACCACCCCGTAAAGTTTTGCCCACTTTTTCAGATTCACCCTGTATATACTAATCCAAGTTTGCATTTCGTCTAGCTCTGTTATTAACAGAAATGATTGAAACTGAGCAGTGGCAATAGGGAGGAAAATGAGGGCTTTGGTGCCCGAATTAACTGGAGGCCCCTTTTTTCACTTTCCTTCAAACCCAAAAATTAAACTCTCTTTTCTCTAACCTTTTTAATATTGGATCTGTGCGAAAGTTCTGTAAGATTGGTTTCATCTGACACATTCAATGTTCTATGCCAATGTGCGGAGGTGACACGCAACAGTCAGTGTGAATGAAGTAGCTAACGATATTAATTTACCGTAGAAAATTAATATCGTTAATTACCGAATATCGTTTAATTTACTGAAGTATTAATATTAATATCGTTTAATTTACCGAAGAAGCTCGAATTCAGCCCGCTCAATTAATTATATCGTGCATTTCAAAGAGATTCCGAATGGAGATTGACCAAGTGCATATAAAGCGTATATTATTCTACTAGAAATCAATCAGTGCTTTTGGCACCTCTTGAGTTGTAGTCCGTCACTCCGACCCCATTTGACCTCGAACACAACACCGCATCGGAACATCAATTCAGATCTGATGTGTTCTACGGCTCGAAATAGCCCTATTCACTAACTTTAAGCTCTCTATAACGTTATATACAAACTTGACCTTTGACCTCAAAAGACATCGACAAAATTACTGAGATCTACGACTCAAAATGTCCCCAGGAACTAATTTTTAACCTTCTAGGACCGGTAGATCTATATTTCACCTTTGACCTCAAAGAACCCATTGCAACCAAAATTCCACAAAAACAATTCCGACCCAAAATACCCCCAGAAAATGATATTTAAGAAGAACCCTCCAGATCCGAAATTTTATTGCGTTTCTGACATCTACAACCTGAAACCAGTTTTTTGCTGCAATCTACCACTAGTCTTTATAGGATACTTTTTATCTTAAAAAAAATGCTTCTTTTAAATTTTTTCGTAGATGGTACCATGGAATCATATGATCCCTGCGAAGTTTAAACTTAGGTAAAATTATTAAATTAATATTATAAAAAAAATAAATACCCCCTCAAGCAGCTGCTTGCCACGGAGGTCTGACAGGAGCCTGTCAGTTGGGTTGGGTTGTTTTACCTCTGAGCGGCACTTTTTTGCACACATTGGGCTAAATGGCCAGGTCACAAGGACCCCGTAGGCTCAGAGAAGGTTGGGAGAGGGGACCCACTGGAACAGCTGTTGGGAGACAGATGGTAGCCTCCCGTCAAGGCCATCAAGCGTGTTCTTTAACGTGCACAGGGTATGGCTCTCCCGCACACGGGGCCACGGCTTAACGTCCCATCCGACGGACGGCGGCCTTTCCAAGCCCATCGGTGTCCCCTACTGACCGTGGGCAGGGCGGGGGAATTTTGCGGAGAAAAATTTCAACACTGACCCAACTGGGACTCGAACCTGGGAACTGCAGATTACGAGCCTGGCGCGCTACCGACTGAGCCATCCCCACCCCGAGCCTGTCAGTTTATACGCCATAGTAGAAGGTCTGAGAGGATGGCAGGATCTCAGCAGAAAAACATCACACACATCCATGCCTTATATATTATTATTATACTAATTTATTTAAAATTTTAATTTTAATTAAAATATACTTAGTAGAACAAAATAGCAATTTATTTCTTTGTTACTGAATTTTTAATATTCATGTGGATTGATCCCATTGTACCACTTACAGTTAGCATCCACTTTGCAATGTAGAGTATATTATATAATTTATTATTATATTTAAATTATTATATTATTTATATATATTTATTTTAAAAGTATGAATTATGAAAAATTATTTTAAAAGTATGAACTGTAAACCCCTCCCCCTCAAGCAGCTTCTTGCAACACAGATCTGACAGGAGTTAGTTGAGGAGTCTGTCAGTTTATATGCAATAGTGAAGGCCTGTGAGGAAGGCGAGACCTCAAAAGAAAAATAGTACAAACGTCCATGTCTTACCCGGGGGTCGAAACCAGCTCCCTTTTATCAGTAGTCAAGTACGCTGATAACTTTCCTTATGTTTAATATAGCTACAAACACAAAAACACGCATATTTAGTGTTTTTTGTGATAACATAAATTTTTCGATGGAATTCCTAGAAGCTGTTCTTAGCTTGTACAGGCCTTATCATGCAAGGATAGTAGGCGACAAACAGCCATGCCATCACTCAGGATTCAATCAGGGCAGCAGTTGCTGTAGTGTAAGTGTGAGACAACGGGATATCACTGTTTCACCCAGGAGGCTTGTAAATTGTTATAACACTGCAAAAAAATTGATAAAATAAAAAAAATAAATATGCTCTACAGCTCCCGATAAAGTCAACTTTTGACTCATGTTGAAAGAGTACGCCGCTCCTCTGACCGCACCACTACTTTAACGATCGACAGGAAGGGTTTAAGAAGGGAAGTTCTTAACAACAATGGTTGCTTGATAAAGCAAAGCGACTTTCAGGCGGAAAATGGTTATTTTGTGCCTGACAAAAATTCACTCTTTTCTTACCTCATTTTGGATGTAGGAACATTGCAATTTCGCATCTATTGTCGCAGATATCGCAGAGGCTAAATATCCGTACCTCGTGTAATCATAGATTACACTTGATAAATTTTATAAGTTACTATCAGGGAAGAATTATTCTCAGCTTAACATCTATATCAAATATAGAGGAAAATATTATCTTGAGCCAGGGGGATACGAATCCACGACCTTTTGATAACATGTCAGTTGTTCTGTCGCTGATCAAGAGCCTGCCTTCAAGAGTTATGTACTGCAGGTAAGAAAGTTCAATATGAATTAGAGGAAATTATGATCGGCGGTCGGTGTCTCAATGGCTAAAGCACCTGACATAGTATCAGGAGGTCGTGGGTTCGTATCCCATCCGGCTCAAAATAATATTTCTAGATTTGATATCGACGTTAGGCTAAGAGTGAATACTTCCCATCTAGTTGAACAAAAACGTCGAAATATTTCTTCAGTTTAAAAATTACTCTGATTCTCCAATATATGTGTCATTCTAAACAATGCTAAAATCTGGGTTGATAATATGCAAATTGAGTGATGAAAATATAAGTGAAAAGTTTATGTTTCCTGAAAAATTTGCTTTTAATTTTAATAAATCAACTGAAGAATATTACACTAAAAGCAATCTTACCTTTTTATTATTTTTTTCAAAAACGGAATCGATAAGTATTCAAGTATATTAATATTTATTTCACATTAAAACCCCCCAAATTATTAGCTATTTGAGAGAGGATACATAGGGAGAAATAGAAAACACTGGGGCACTTTCTTTCCCCACCCAATATTTCACTCTATTACCCCTGTAAGGTGATTTCACTGGGGTCTATGAATGATTTTCCGCTGAGAGCTATGCTTTGAAGCGTACCGGTAAGAAACGAAATCTACTTTCACCACTGCCTCTACATAACCTCTGTTTGACCCTTGAAGAACATGTCGGGGGTCAGTTTCACACTTTTTTGAGAACTACGACATAGAATACCCCTACAAGCATATTTTCAGAGCTCTACCACTTCTGCATCTTAGTTAGAATTAGTGTGATCCCATGTCCGTCAGTTAGTTACTCACAATCGTCTATATATATATACTAAAAAACAATCGGAGCCTTTAGCACCAACTGATTTCTAGCTGACCACTCCGACCCCTATCTGACCTTGAACGTAACACAGGATCTAAAACTTTCTCTTATTTCTGAGTTCTACTGCTTGAAATAGCTCTATTGATCTTTGACTATGACAGACCCATCTCATCCAAAATTTGGCTACTTTTAGAGATCTACGGCTCAAAATACTCCCAGGCACCACTTTTCAGCCCTCTAACACCTGTAAATCTATCTTTGATCTTTGACCTCTAAAGACCCATCACATCCAAAATTTTATATTTCCGAGATCTATGACAAAATACCTCCAGCACTGATCTAAATCTGACCTTTGATCTCAATGGACCGTCGGGATTTCAAGCTTTATAATGTTTCCAATGTCTATAACTTGAAACACCGCCATACCGCAATCTATCACTCGTAAATAATGGTTTGACCCTATGTGACCTCCATTTGACCTTGAAGGACACGTAAGAGGTCACACTTCAGATTTTTTCTGAAATCTACGACCCGGATTACCCCTAGATGCAAATATTCCGAGCTCTACCATTTCTGCTTCATACACAGATTTGGATCAGGCCATTGAATTATGTAGAAACCTTTATTCAATACCGATTTGGACCTCCTTTAGCCCGAATTACAGCACGTATGCGGTTTGGCACAGATTCCACAAGGTGTTGGAGTGCCTTTACATATACAGTATACCAGGCGTTTACCAGACAGTCCTTCAACTGGCTCAGTTTTGACGGTAGAGGACTTTGCTTCCTAATCTGTTTTTCTAACATGTCCCATACATTCTCAATGGGCTTCAGATCCGGGTTTTGTGGTGGCCAGGAAAGAGGGTGGAAGTCGCTGTCATGCTCGCTGAACCACTACTGAACACATCTCGCACGATGGATAGTAGCATTGTCGTCCATGAAACAGCCATCACCTGCTGGATAAAAAGTCAACATTACAGGATGAATTTGATTGGCAACAATGGTCAGATAATCCTTGGAAGACCCCCTTGACCTTCCACCAATATCAGGGGACCCACTCCGTACCAAGAACATGCCCCACACCATGACAACGCTTCCAGAAACTTGAGTTGGGTTTACAAGGCAAGCTGGGTCCATTGCTTCATGGGACTCCCACCAAACTCTCTGCCTACCATCGGTAGAGAACAAGATGTACTGCGACTCGTTGAATCACGTGACTTTTTTCCAGTCTTCAGTCATGGTGTTCCTGACACCACTGTACACGAACTTTCTGGTTGTTCACAGAAATCAGTGGTTTCCGTACAGGCATACGATTGCTAATACCAAGCCTCTTCAATTCCCTGCGTATAGTTCGCTGAGATATGGGTCGGGGACAGCCTTCATTGAATGCTTCGGTCAATTGCTGCACACAGGAAGTCCTGTTTCTCCGTACAAGCCTTCTCAGACGACGGCGATCTCATTCCTGACAAATTGTCGTCGCACCACACTTACGCCTCTTAGACAAACAATGTGGGTGCCCTGCTGTTTTTAAAACCGTCGCTCCAGCCAGACGGGCACCCACAATAAGCCCTTTATCGATCCCCCGAAAGATCCTTCGTTTTTCCCATTGTGATCAACACTGACGAGCAGCAGTCTTAAATAATTGCATAGATCACGTGGTGATGCACGTGACCACGTATTTTGCATAAACGCTGCGCAAGTGACGTTTACGTACATCTGAATAAAGGTTTCTAATTCAGTGGCCGGTGGGCATAGATAGAATTAGCATGATCCCCTGTCAGTTCATCACTGACAGTCATCTATTTAGACGTGGTATTAGAGGAGTTTCAAAACGGTGAAAGTGTATGTCACGGTTAGGAGCATTTTCTTTCTGGCGACTTAAACGTGAAAGACGATCCACATTCTAGGTGACCTAATAGTTGATACGGACCATAACTGAAAAGGATCCAACAAAAGATGAGATTCCAGAAAAGCTGGAATTTCATCAGTCAACTGCATTTGGGCACATATAATAAGCGAATGCACATTAATTATGACCAGAGGGAGCTGTATGCAGAATTTGGTAGCTTAGCTCCTGCCTTTTAGGAGGAGTTCTAGATCAAACAGACCTCTTAAATATATAAAGGGTTTCCTCGAATTATGAACCTCTGATTTACGAATCATCCTTATATCTCAGGTGGAGCAAAATGATCGTTAGTTTAAATGGTTACAGGTTCGAAACGGTAAGCACCAGCCCGAAGAAAACTCGATTGACGATCTGCGCTCCAAGAGTCAGACTCTATACGCTCTTTTTATTGAAACCATGACATCTGCAACGGATTTGGGGTGGGTTACACTATTAGGTGCGTTCTGCGCATGCTCCGGCCATGCTTTCTCAGTAATCTCTTTGTCTCGGTCCCCGACTGAGAGCAGTGTGCATTCTGTTTTATTATTAGAAGTAAACCAATAATAATGGCTAATAAGACCAAGAGTATTGGTAGTGAATCACCAGTGTGGAAAAAAAAAATACTTTTTGAATTGGTAGCATAAAATATCGCAGAAGGCTGCAGAGGTGGTGACTGAAAAACTCCTAGCAAAACTCTTCACAAACAAGAAATTGGCAGATGCCTTTAAGGATGATTGAAAAGGACTTGGTACTGACTGAGAAGCAAGAACCAAACTGTTAATGTCTCAAGAGCTGTCTTACATGACCTCGCATGTTGTAAAAATACTTACATTAAAAAAGAGGCTGTTGCGCAAAGTCCACTAACACTTCCGTTTTTGTGTCGGTAAATCAACCACAACCATTCACCTCTACATTCCATGATGCAAATGAACCAATGCCATCCACCTCTGCATTCCATGATGCAAATGAACCAATGTCATCCACCTCTGCATTCCATGATGCAAATGAACCAATGTCATCCACCTCTGCATTCCATGATGCAAATGAACCAATGTCATCCACCTCTACATTCTATGATGAATATGAACCAATGCCATCGATCTCTGCAGACTATGGAAGTGATAACAACCTGTACCATCAACTTCTATAGACTATGGAAGTGATGGCAAATGAAGAAGACCGAGCAACCTCTACCTCCCATTCCGCATCTAACCCAGAGTTCGGGGACCGGCGGCTCCGAGCAATCTGAAACACGGTTCTTGACGCTTTTTTGTTCAACATTCAATTGTGATAAAAAAATTCTTAATAATTTTTATTAAAAACAATTACCAGATCAGGTTCGCAGAAATACGTTCAAACCATTAACACAATTCAAATGCTCCGAGTACAAATTTCAATAAGTTGATCAAAGAGACAAACTCAAAAGACGCAATAATGAATAGCAGATTTTAAAAAAATTATTTTGAAAAGTTTTATTGTATGCATTTGAATATGAAATTTTAAAATGGATTTAATTTTCTCATTATTATTATTTTTATAAAAGAAAATAATTTGCCGCTTTTCCTTTTTTGCTGTTATGGTTAGGGCACATGGTCACCATAGTTATGGCAGAGGTGTGATATTATTCAGAGTCGAGAGTAATTTCAGTATATCCGTTGTTAATACTTTATTAACCAACTTGCTATTCTTTCCTGTTTAGATTGCAGAAGGGAGTTAAAGGGCAAAATCTCCCCCCCCCCTCTCTCTGGCTAGCACGGGCCTCCAAAATCAAAATGTATCATTTGTCCACCTCCGATGCCATCTACTAGAATTAATGTTGTTGTACAACCAATGAGATAGCTTTCCGTCCCGTGTGGCCCCAGTGCCGGGGTACCATCCTGTCTGCGCTACTGAATCTGGAGTGTTCAATCCATAAGCTATTCTGCATATTCCTGGCCTAAGTCCCATAGGAAATATCAATTAAAGTCCAATCGATTTCAGTTAGTATGGAATCCTCGTTTTCAAAGACAAAATGATATAGTTTTCCAAATGTAGCGCCCTCTGGCGGTGGAAATTCAAACTATTGAATGATTCGGAAAATGCGAATAACTAATACGATTTGGAAATATTTTAACAGTTTGGTTGTTTTACATCTGAGCGGCACTTTTTTTTGCACAAAATGAGCTAAATGTCCAGGTCACAAGGACCCCAAAGGCTCAGAGAAGGTTGAGGGAAGGGGACCCACTGGAAATCTTAGGAATCAGATGGCAGCCTCTTGTCAAGGCTATTCAGTGTGTTCTTTAGCTCACACAGAGTATGTCTCTCCCGTATACTGAGCCACGGCTTATAACGTCCCATCCGACGGACGGCGGCCTTTCCGAGATCATCTGTGTCTCTTACTGATAGTGGGTAGGTCGGGAAGTTTTGCGGAGATCAATCCCAACGATGGCCCAGGGAGGACTGCAAACTGCAGATGAGCCTGACGCGCTACTCACTGAGCCACTCTAGCCCCTTACTTTTGACAATACTTATCCAACTTTGTAGAAATTTTCAATCACTTAAAGCAGAAAAGTTTAAATCTTCCCTAGTCACTGCTGTCAATGTAAATTGATCATATTAACACTACAGCACTGAAATTTCAAATCTTATCCTAAATACATCGTTTACAATATTCGTTTCAAGTTTTGTAATTTTCCAATGCTAGTGCATTCTAATGGTGAAAGTGAATACTGTTAGAAGATTCGGAAATTGCGAATTGTTATATTTTATTAGCATTTATGGAAACCAAAGTTAATTTCCCAATTACTCTCATAGAAAAATATAATCAAAAGAGCCTCTACAATCTTAGCAACTTCAAGTACATTTCAAGTATGGAGTCATTTTTTGTAGGATTTTCATTATTATAAATATATAATAATAAATACCCCCTTCAAGCAGCTGCTTGCCACAGAGGTCTGAGAGGAGCCTGTCAGTTTATATGCCATAGTAGAAGGTTTATGTCTTTAATTCCAATTAAAATCACGATGATCGATTTCGGCCATTTGCATTTAATGGTCTCCCTTTATCATTTCTCGATCTTCATCAATTTCAAACAGATCAAAATCTGCGTTTTTAGTTTATGATGCACAGAGCAAGAGAAATAATTTTTTTCTATTTTTTCCACTTATGGCTTTATTTGATGTAATTCGTGGCATTTCAACTTCAATACCAAGTTTCAGGTCAAATACTTCAAACTCTTAAAAACATACCTCAAGTTAGAGGTCCTGTACAGTTAGAGGCCCGCCTTCTTCTTCTTGCACATCCCTCATTATGCTGGTCCTATTTGTAAAGCAAGCCTCGGCCTGCTTATCATCAGGACCACGAGCCAATGTCTTCTGTGGGTGATAGAGTGAGGGAGAAGGTGTTAAAAATAGGTATTTTAAATTTTTAGAGGCAAGGGAGGAAGGAAAGGCTGAAAGTTAGCACAGATCTTATTTAGCTCCAGAGTTGGTAAGCGCCGTAGAAATCGTGGAAGGAGAGTGAATAAAAGGGGGAAAAGGGTATAATTTATTGATAATTTAGTAATAAGGCGAGTAAACATTAATATTGTGAACGGGGGTGCATTAATTGAAGGGGGGGGGAATTAAGCCAAAAAATATCGTCAGAGTAGCGAGACGATGGAAATCGGTCGCAAAAGTCTCAGCCAATGGGAATGAAGAAATTTTGGTATTGGCTGATAGCGTGAGCAGGAGGTTTGTTAGGTTTGGCGCTAAAAGGAGTCAAGTGGGCAAGAGGGGTCTCAGCCAATGAGGGTAAAGGAATTTTGGGATTGGCTGAGAGTGAGGAAATGGAGAGGAGGCAGAATTTTGCTAATTCCCTTTCTCATCCATTTTTTTTCTGATATATCCCTCAATACTTTGGGACTGATACCTCCTCCCCCCTCCTTTTTCACCAAATCTCACCCCTTGGGCAAGCCCCTGCCTGAGGAGGTCAAAAAATTTGAATTTTTAGATTAATAAAAAATTTTTTTTTTCTTTAACAAAAAAAAAAAATTTTCTTTTTTTTAGTGCTGACACCCTTTACTGAACTTTTTTGTTCTATGCTTATTTCCTACACCTTACCCCACCTGCCCCCTCTTACCCCTAACCCATTTGCTCACCCTCCTACTCCTCTTGTGAGATGAATTTCCTTTGATTTTGGACACTCCCCTTTTTCATTGGCCCTGAGTCATCTTTTCACATCCCTGTTGCCATTTCTCCTTCATCTATAGGTGGCCTGCGGCCAAACGCCTTCGCCAGATTGTAAGTACACTGTGCTACGCTACGTTAGCTTCTGTCTTACATTCCCATCCTGCATCCTCTGACGACCCTTGCGTATGGACCAGATGATCCTAATTCCACTGGAATATGGTACAGAGTGGTCCAGATATGAATGAAGAGATTTATGTTTATGCAGAATTTTGATCGCAAAATGAGTAAGAAAGGGAGAAATGGACTAATTTTGAATAAGAAATAATAAAAAATCAGAAGAAAAGTGAATTATTTAAATAAAGGGAGGAGATTCTTAACTAATTGGAGGAAGTCCCAAGTAGAAAAGCAATCTCTCTGCGGGCATTTGCCTAAAGCAGAGAGGTAGAGGTCTCGGTACTTCGGCAAAATGAAACAGTCTTTGGATAGCGTTTTTTTAAGTGCTTTAAGGTGCGGGGGGAGGGGAATTTCCCATTCGGAGGAGGCTAATTTAGGGTTGGAAAGAAATTTAAGAAAATCAAGGAGGTCCTCAAATGTTTCAGTAAAATCAGGGGGGTCGGAATTTAGAGTAATGGAGGGAGAGGTGGATCGATCGATAATGAAATTTTGTATATTACCAATTAAAGAGGAGGGCGAGTAAGGAGCTGGCTGTTTTCTCTTCTGATGAGCAGGAACAGTAGACTCAGAGGCAGAAGGTGAATCCGATGGAGAGGAAAGGTGCTTTCTTTTTTGTTGAATGGGGGTGGAAATTGCTGACTCTGCATTAGCGGAAATTTCAGTTGAAGGGACCGGTACTTCTTCTCTTTGGGTGGAGGTTGGTGCCAGCTGTTGCGGAGGGTTGATGGTCGAGGTAGAGTCCGAAATGGTGACCGATTTTGGTGCAGGTGGCGTCAGAAGTGGTAGATTCTTCTTGGCGAAGGCAGCACAGTCCTTTATGAGATGACCAGGAAGCCTGCACCACTTGCAAAGTCTGATCATGCCGGAGTAGGTTATTGTGGCCGAAAAGGTAGAAATGTGGAGGAAGTTCGGAACCATTTTCTTCATCTCCATGTGGACTACCCTCGTTCCCGTCCGGATCGATTCCAATCCCGGGAGATTCAGGAACTCGTCTGCGATGCTTGTTATATTGCCGTATGGCTTGAGGGCGTCCACGATGTAGCTGTTTGAGATGAAAAATGGAAGTTTTGTGATGGTGACCTTTTGCGGGGGAATCCGAGCCGCTTGAATGTAATGGGCTGGTCCGTGGGAAAGTCCAGGTTCGGATCAGCGGCAAACTCATCCGCAGCGTCTTCAGAGGCGAAAGTAACAATAGTGATATCTTTAGAAATGCTTTGAGCGACTTCTGTAGTAGCTGGGTCCTTGTTGTTGGCTAGATATGTCACAAAAGTCTCGTAGCTGAGATCACGATGTAAAAACTTGAAGCAACGGTTTAAACGAGTGTCCATGTTGATATCCATTTTTAGCTGAGATCACAAAAACACGTGGGAAACTGAGAGCACAAGAGAACACGTCTTACTTGCTTGAAGTCCGGGGTTGGAATCTAGAGGCCCGCCATCTAGGTGATTCACTGCCATTGGTTGATTGAGTCACGTGGTTTATGGACGCCATGTTTTGTCGTACCGTGAGACGAAAGCCTATGAATTAGTGTACGTACCTAGTTAAAACTTCTGTTGTTATAGTTTTATATATTTATACCATTTTTTTGTCTACAAAAGCTGTCATATTTTATGAATGCCTCACTGTGCTGCATTTGGGTGTAAAAATTTCAATCAAAGAAATAAATTAATGAACATTTTTTCCCGAGAAACTCCATCAAAAGACTGCAATCGGCTGCAAAAGTGAAATGAGCCAACTGAAAAACCAACAAATAATTTCTTTTAAGATTCGTTTGAAAAACAAGCTAATGTTTTCACTTTGTCATCTGCCTATGCCAGTATTTGTTCGTCTGTCTGTCCGTCTCTCTGTTGTCTGTCCATCTGTCTTTCCACCTGCCTGTCCGTCTATAGACAAAGTTCACTTTTATCAATTTTTTTGGTTTGAGAGCTAAATGAAAAATTCTTTTTGTGTTGGATAGGTGTCGAACAAATATTGCGATTCGCAATTTTGAAAAATTTCAATAACTCTGATAGCGTGGAGACGCTAAAAAAACGCGGAAACGGCTTTAAAAGACGGAAAACGCTAAAATTTTAAACGAATATTGCAAACAAACTGTTTACACTGGAAATTTGAAATTTCGCTAACATAGTGTTATGGTTTGAAGTTTTACAATAGCAACAAGGCCTTGACGTCTTAGCCAAAAGGGGGGTGCGAAAATGAAACTTTTGTTTAAAGAGATAAATGAAACTATATATTCTTTTTTTTTTTACAGGCATTAACAAAATATTAATAATTTAAATAATATTTGATAATTTCAGTGTTACCTGTAGACGTTTAAATGTCTATAAATCAATAAATGTTTTTGTGGAAAAAATTTCGCCGACATACGGGATTCGAACCCGTATCTCTCCAGAAACATGAAACTCTCCTAAGTACCGTGCAATACCATTCAGCTACTGCACGCTAAACAATCCGAGCGACGACAAAACATGGCGTTATTTCGAGATGGCCAACCTCTACCTATACAGGGCCTCTTCCTCAAGGTAGCAGACAGTTGAAAGGCTATCCAGTAATATCGCAAAAAGTTACTAAAAATATCAGCCGAACTCAGATTCAATATAATAAAACTTAAGACAGTCAATGGGAGACAGATTGCTGTGTTTTGTGGCAGAACATAAAAATTAAAACTTTACAACTATTTATAAAGTGTGACAAATACCAGTGAACTTCTAGAAACGAATAAAGCCAACAGCGAATTCAAATAGAAATTTCATAGTAAAACGTAGCTAAGGCATAAGAGCTTACCCGACACCTCCTACCTCAAACCGCCCTGCCCACGGTCAGTAGGGGATACCGATGGGCTTGGAAAGGCCGCCGTCCGTCGGATGGGACGTTAAGCCGTGGCTCCGTGTGCGGGAGAGCCATACCCTGTGCACGTTAAAGAACACGCTGGATGGCCTTGACGGGAGGCTACCATCTGTCTCCCAACAGCTGTTCCAGTGGGTCCCCTCCCCCAACCTTCTCTGAGCCTTCGGGGTCCATGTGACCTGGCCATTTAGCCCATGGTGTGCAAAAAAGTGCCGCTCAGAGGTAAAACAACCCAAATCCTACCTCAAATACCAGTCAACTTGACGTCACTGTTATGCATTTAATAGACTCCTGGTTTCTAGAAAGTTATCCACTTAGTTATAGCCCTGTTGGGATAACGGATGGTCCGAAATTTCTGGGGGCGCTGCCGTCGCCTATCTTGGGAATGGAGTACGTCAACGACGGAAAGTTGTAAATGAACATAACGATGGGAACAGTTATCAATGGACATGCGATTCGCTCCTGGGTTTAAACTAGTTTTATAATAAGAGTCGTCAATTACAATCTGTCAAATTTGGGTGACCAGACATCCCAGTTAATTGGGAACCCCTAGTCACTACTTCAATTTGAATTTTTAAAATTCCCTCGATTCGTTTTTTTTAAAATCTGATCTGACAGGAGTTATCACACCAATACGTTGGTCTGACACGGAGTATCTTCACACCAGTAGTTGGTGCAAACGAAAAACTCACGTTCGTCACATTTCATGTTCAAAAATGTATAATATCAGGATAGTGGCAAAAACAAAGCGGCGGCAACAGTTACTGAAAAGATTTCAAAAACCGTAATATTTTACTAGCAAATCCTAAAACGTATATATTTCGAAACGATTTTCAGTACAAATGCTTGATGCTTTTGTGATTATTTAATGCATGTATAATATTGAACTACCGTATCATATCAATACTTATCATTAGGATGATTAGATTTAAAGAAAATAATCTGAGGACTTTATAAATTAAATAAAAAGGATTGAGCAGATCTCCGTAAAGGAGTCTTCTCAATCTAGTTTGACTGAGAGTTTACAATTTACGACTTTCGTTATAAAATTTTAGCTTCAGTTTTTCAGTCATTTACATTACGGCCGAAAATTTATATAACAATGTTGCCACTACTATAAAAAAGAATATAAATATTCCCTCAAGCAGCTGCTTGCCACAGAGGTCTGACCGGAGCCTGTCAGTTTAATACGCCATAGAGATCTGGACGAGACCTCAACAGAAAGATAACACAAACGTCCATGCCTTACGACCTGGACTCGAACCCAGGTCCTCTAGATTAGTAGCCAAGCGCGCTAACCACTCGGCTCTATTAGTAAAAGATCTGCTCATGTTATACAGTTGATATTTAAAAAAATAGTTTAAAACAGTTCCGGGAATGTCTGGTCACCCTACTTATCATAGGAAATTTCGTTTTCTAACTGAACACACTCGATTTATGATATGTAGTGTGCAGTAGGTGTTTCAAGGAAGAGCCCCCCTCCCCCATATACACTGGATGTGACATTAAAGTAGGCTAAAAATGGCATCCCCACCTCACTGAAATAATGTTAAACAGGCATTTGTCCCCCCCCTCCACACACACTGCGAAAATCTCTTAGTGCTACCGCCTAACAAAATCTAATCATTTTTATCGAGCTAAAAGGTTCCAATCATTTCTTTCAGCTATAAAAAAACTGACAGACTGGATCCCATGACAAAAAAAGCCTTCCATGAACCCAAAATTAGTAATATGTAAAAGTGCCTCCATTGTAAAATTCAGTTAAATAATAATATATTACTTATACGAAATAAGAATTAAAAAAAAAGATTTGTAATATACACTGTAAGGCATATTTGATTCCAGGATTTTTTTTTTTAACCTAGTAGTGTCATAAAATGTTTCGTAAAGAGAGAATTTTGTCTTTGGGGTGAGGAAGTGGGGGGGGGGGGGCTCAGCCAGGCTCATATTCTGCAGTTCCTAACTATACCTAAGATGAGATTTCTTACCGCTCCTGTTCGGCCTCAGTGAAAAAGGAACCATTGATGGAATCTTAAGCCGTGGTTGTTTAGGAGACCTAAATATATCCTTTTAGGATACCCTGTTCACGTTAAAATAGCATCACGTACCATTTAAAATTTAAAACAGTAAAATAATTAAAAAAATTAAATATTTTCCAGAATATGTTTAGGCTTTCAGCAACGACTACAAGGAAAACACGTGAAGAAATACAACTTAATATTCAGGTTAATAAGAATTAAAGAAATGAAAGTAATGTTTTTAAAAAATAACAGATTCTTATAAAATTGGAGGTTTACTCCTGCAGTTAAAACTGTATTGTTAAACTAAATTTACGAACTAATGATTTCTCATTAAAAACTTTATAAAATATTTGCTCCCATTCTTGCTTCTTTTTAAAAATTCAGGCTATGCCACTGGCGCTCTGTAAGATTACTATTTTTCTTAAACATTTTTCGCCCTGATTCGGATTTCTGACGCCATAAAGTTTTTATAAGATGCTTTTTAATTTTTGATTCTTGGTAAGTTTTTATTTTGCTTTCAGTGCTTTGGATTTTGCCGTTTAGTAGTGCGGATGTATTAATATATATTTAGTTCCTTTGCTAAAGGGCAAACTGTATTTAAAACTCTTGTACATATAATGTTCCCCGTACATAAAATTAGATAGAAATTTCTATTTCGAAAAAAAAAAAATTTCTTAAGGAAAAATAAACACTAACACGCTGCCACCAGTATTAAAATATCGACAGAATAAATAAAATGTATACGAACAAACATGTACTACCTGTACCACGTAGTGACGTCACTTGCGCCTGCGTGTTGTAAGCTCCTTCTCTCCAGACGAACGACTTCTCGGAGCGTGTTGTGGACTGGTTTGATGTTGCTTCCAGGAGATGCCAGTTGGTGGGAAGTTGATTTTAAAAAGGCTAAATAAATTTAGTCAGCAAATTGACTCTGTGGTAAACCTTCTTATTAATCTTATACAACATAATGCATTTAGTGTATCACTATCTGTTAATGAAAGAATCACAGAGTCATAAAGCTTTACGTGCAAAGATTTCAGAAACCAGGAGTAACTAATGCACTGCTCTGTTGACTGAAACCTGATAGGTTGCAACTGTGGCTGCAGCTAACTCGTGATTGGTTGTGCTGTTGTCATGGTTTTGTCGATATTTCATAAAATGGGGTTTAATATTTTTAACCTCTGCAATTCTTCTTAAGGTGTAATATATAGTATTCCATAAGTTTTTATTATTTTATTGTTTCTAGTTTAAATCGATCTTTTTCAAATAAAAGTATATAAAGTTAAAAGCAATGCGGAGTCGACCTATGAATTAAAAAATTCTCAAACACGAACTCTACTAATTAATGTAAGTTTAGTATGTTATAAAGTTGGGTTGTTCAACCTCTGCACATAATAGAGTAAATGTCGAAATGTTACAAGGACCCAAAGCCTTGGAAAGGGTACTCGCAAGGATTGGATTGGATTGTTTTACCTCTGAGCGGCACTTTTTTTGCACACCATGGGCTAAATGGCCAGGCCACAAGGACCCCGAAGGCTCAGAGAAGGTTGGGGGAGGGGACCCACTGCAACAGCTGTTGGGAGACAGATGGTAGCCTCCCGTCAGGCCATCCAGCGTGTTCTTTAACGTGCACAGGGTATGGCTTTCCCGTACACGGGGCCACGGCTTAACGTCCCATCCGACGGACGGCGGCCCTACCAAGCCCATCGGTGTCCCCTACTGACCGTGGGCAGGGCGGGGAATTTTGCGGAGATAAATCTCAACGTTGACCCAGCTGGGACTCGAACCTGGGAACTACAGATTATGAGCCTGGCGCGCTACCGACTGAGCCACCCCCGCCCCTACTCGCAAGGACCAAAGCCGGTAGGAAAAGAGTACTCGCTGGAGAATTCTTAGCAGATGGAAACCTGTCAAGGTCATCCAGTCAGGGTCGGACTTTGACCATTCTGTGGCCCTAAGCTACGATAAGTTTAAGGAGCCCCAAACTTTCAAAAGTCGAACTAAGTTATATATTTATTGTTCTGATTGAAGGGATCATTAAAAAATGAATATGAAATTAACGTGGTGAAAACATTATACTAGCATTGGTATGCAATAAACATTGTGTAAAGCTGAGATCAGCAGTGTTTGCACAATATTAATTTGAATATCAAAAACATTTTGCGACCGGTAAACTTCAAACTTAAAATTTTTGAGGCCCCTTATTTTGCGAGGTCCTATATCTGTAGCTTATGACTAAGTCCGGCCCTGCATCCAGTGTTTAATGTGCAGAGGGTAAGGCTCTCCTGCACATGGAGCCACGGCTTAACATCCTATTTGAAGGACGGTGAATTTTCCAATCTCATCGATGTACCCCTTCCTCACCGAGAGCAGGGGGTGGAGATTACCTGTGATAAATTTCAACACTGACATATGTGGGATTCGAACCTGGGGATCCCGGCCCCACCTTATAAAGTAGTTAATACACAGTGCGCTCATAAATACGTTTACATATTTTATATCCATATTGCAAAACATTGATCCTCGATTTCAAACGAATTTCGTTTCAAATCGAGGATCACTGTTATCATTCAAACGAAATTCGTATCGAATATACGAATATCGAAATTCGTAAACGAATTCGATCATTTCAAACGAAATTCGTTTGAAATGAAAAAAAAATAATCGGTTATTCAATGCAAAATCGAATCCGAACAGCTTCCTGTCTGCGAACTGTTCTACTATGAGATATCTTGCGGCTTTGTTCAAAAGAAGTCACTTCTAAAATATCTTAAATCTGCAATTTCAAATCGTGTAAAACATTACAGCAGAGAATAAACCGTATTTAATTCCCACAAAAAAGGAGACTTAGGTATTTCATGACTAAATGCTCTTATTAATGGCAAAGTTTGTTGCAACTTTGTAAGAAACTGATATTCTACATCGACATTCGCATAGGCCATTAGTTGACTGAACTATCAATGACTAGGCATTCAACCAAAGATCTACAAGAACTGTTGATGTTGAAGCCGCGCAGTGCAATTCTCTCAAATGCTTCCCAAGTTCTCTCACACGACGCTACTGACCCATACATCAACACTGGTTTCCATAAATTCAGGAAAATCCCTAGTCAATGGGAAGCTAACGTCAAAGTTCTATAACTTCTAAAATAAGTGTTTTTGTTTTGAAAAATGTGATTGCAGATAAAGATCTCAATCAAATAAATCAATATCTCGATTTTCAACAATATTCGTTCAGTATTTAATGAGTTATGGAAGTTTGAATATTTAACAACAGCAATGCCAGTTACAAAAAATGACTTCAGAAGTTAATTAAAACTTAGTAATAAATATTGTATCGAAGTGTTTAATAAAATAATTTGTATTTTAGAACTTTGTGTAAAGAATTCTTTCACTATTCTTCAGTTTTGTATAAATTTCTTAAGACTGGCATTGCTGTTGTTAAATATTCAAACTTCCATAACTCATTAAATACTGAACGAATATTGTTGAAAATCGAGATATTGATTTATTTGATTGAGATATTTATCTGCAATCACATTTTTCAAAACAAAAAAATACTTAGAAGTTATAGAGCTTTGACGTTAGTTTCCCATTGACTTAACATAGGGATTTTCCTTAATTTATGGAAACCAGTGTATTATGCATTTGATTAGTCGGAATTTTGTTGCTTATCAAAATAACTCATTTAGGAGTTACACTATCACTAATAGTAATCATTAGTAATATTTATTACTTAGTTTAAAAAAATAACAACAGAAATTATGTGAGCTTAGGAAATTTTGCTTTCGTTTTCTTAACTTGTATATTTTATTTGCGCAAATAAAAAATTTTATTTTTAATTTGCGCAACCGCGAAACGATCTTCCCCCCTAAAAACGAACATGTAGTAGCTGCAATATTTTTTATCAAACGATATAAAGAGAAAATGTCAATAAATTCCAAGAAAGTTTTTAAAAAATTTGCTACACGTGTCCTAAAAAGTCAAAAATGAAATTAAAATAATTCTCCAATATTATAATAACACTTCCTGAAATCATATTAAGATGGGACGTTAAGCCATGGCCCCGTGTGCAGGAAAGCCCCATCCTGTGCATGTTAAAGAACATGTTGGATAACCTTGACAAGAGGCTCTCTGTTCCCTAACAGTTGTCGAGTGGCTCTCCTTCCGCCAACCTTCTCAGAGGCCTTGGATACGGTTATTTAGCCCATTGTGGGCAAAATAAAAAGGGTCACGCAGAGGTAAACAACGCAATCCCATATTAATTTCAAATGGTCATAGGGTGCTTAAAAGCTGGTTTTGCTTTTGTGTTATTCTTTTTTTCTTTTTTGGATTTTTAGGGCACTTAAGGGAAAGATAGGAATTCAAGACACTTGGATTCGCTCCACCATAAAACTTCAGCTTACATATTTTTTTAATTATATCGCTGTTAATTTTACTTTTTTGCTATTTAGAGAGTTAGAAAAGAATTATCCCTCAAACGGATGCTTATCACAGAGGTCTGACAGTAGTAGCCTGTCAGTGTAATACGTCATAGAGGAGAACTGTGAGGATGGCAGCACTAAGTCTTATAAAAACTCAGAACCATTAACGTTCGTTAATAACTCTACTACAATTAAACGTAAAAGTACACAACATTAAGCATAATCCCCCTTAAAAAGTTTTAAAACGCAATTTATATAAGCAATAATTGAATAACAATCATCCATATGCAACCGGAAACACGCTAAAACTGGAACAAGTACCTGTACCACGTCTTGACGTCACCAGCGACTACGTTGTAGAGGTTTCTCGCTGCAGCTTAGGTTATCGTGGCGTGTCTGGCGTTCGCTTTTAGTAGAACTCAGCGATTACCAACCAGTCGTTTCAGTAATATAATTTTAATTCTCACGCTAACTCTATGCTAAAGTTAAGCTGTTCATTATATTATATTAAAATTAAAGAAAGCAAAATTGAATATATGCTGAGGTAGAAATCATGAAAATCGCCTCACACAAAGGAGATTCATTCCATTCCAGGAGTAACTAATGCAATGCTCTGATGACTAACGCTTAACCGTCAAGACACAGATTGTTTGTGATTGGCTGTACTGTTCTCTTTTTTAAGAATCAAAAAAATTATAAATAACTGCACTGTTTAAATATTTTTCCAGCATCAAAACTGTATTAACTAATATTAAGTACATACAACAATAATAAATCGTTTGTATTTGGCATTAAAGAACATTTGCTTTAAAATACATAAAATTAAAAGTAAACTTTTTGATTATGTATATATCTTTTTTTAAATGGGAGAGATGTTTCGCTGAATTCTCAATGTGTGTAAAGGGAAATAATTCATCTTCCTTTGCATTCAAATGGTAGTGCTTAAAAAAAAAACCATAAGTTCATTTGCATATTTTAATTTATTTGCATTTATTCTTATTCTTAACAAAATGTGTTTAGGAAATTGTTAATGTTAGCGTTTCAGAAAATATGTATAATTTTAAATTAAGAAAAGGAGCAAAAGTAAACTCTCTTGTTAGTGTGGGTGGCACCAGTGGCGCACTCAGGATTTAATCTTAGTGGGGGGGGGGGAGGGCCGAGGCTTGGCAAACGAAGTAGCGCTCGGTCCGCCCGATTTGTTCGCCATGTGTTCCCGAGCTGCCGTGATTCCCGAGAGCTCTCGGGTATTCCCACCTTATGTGACCGCTAATTCATTAGTAGTAGAGAAATAGAAGATACGAAACAACATAAATATAAAAAACGAATTTTAATTAGGAAAAGATTTTTCGAAAATTTTCTAGTGTTTTTTTTCCTTTTTCTTTGGGGGGTGCCAGGGCCCCTTGGCTCCCCCTCTGGATGCGCCACTGGGTGGCATCATCAGTAACATATCATGGGTTTCGAAGTTAGGGAGATAACACCACAGGAAGCGCGAAGGTTTTTCGTTCCGGTGTTGGGCCTACTTTGGTCTTTTTTTGACCGCCACTGACTGATATTTAAATTTTATAAATATTTTGCTCTAACACAATATTTAAGTGCAAGTTTTGTTTATATTCAACAAAAATATTTAAAAGAGGGCTTTAATCTGGCTCATTTCTTCCAATATTTTGACCAAACATTTTTAGGTGTATAAACTCAAAGATTTTGCCAATTAATAGTATTCCTTAAAGATGTGCTGTATTTTGTTTCATTTTCTAATCTATTTTCTTGAGGGGGCGAGGGTGGCGCAGTCGTAGCGCGCCAGGCTCGTAATCTGCAGTTCCCAGGTTCGAATCCCAGCTGGGTCAGCATCGAAACTTATCTCCGCAAAACTCCCCGCCCTGCCTACGGTCAGTAGGACACCGATGGGCTTGGAAAGGCCGCCATCCGTCGGATGGGACGTTAAGCCGTGGCCCCGTGTGCGGGAGAGCCATACCCTGTGCACGTTAAAGAACACGCTGGATGGTCTTGATGGGAGGTTACCATCTGTCTCCCAACAGCTGTTCCAGTGGGTCCCCTCCCCCAACCTTCTCTGAGCCTTCGGGGGTCCTTGTGATTTGGCCATTTTAGACCATAATGTGCAAAAAAGGGCCGCTCATAGGTAAAACAACCCAACCCAACCTATTTTCTTGATTACTTGAAAATATGTTGTTATTCTTTTCCAATTCATTAGTCATTTTAAATATAAGTTTTCTTTTGAAAATAGGGTATTTTTCCTGCGGCTTTTCCAGAATATATTTTATTCCTTTTGGCTTTTCACTAAGCTTCGGTTGGTCGGGCCTGATCTAAAGTAATGCTGCACATTTCGCTATGACGCAAGATTACATTAGTTATAAATTCGGAATTCACGAAGTCACGGCTTGCGTAATATTTTTTCAATATAAAGCCATCCCTCAGTTTCGGTTTTACACGGTCAAGAAAATGCACCCAGTTTCATTTTACACGATTCTCGGCTCGGTTTTACACGGTACGAATTTAGATTTATATACATATATGTAGATATAATACATCTTATTAAGATAGTAGTGACATAACGTCAAGAGACACTATCAGACTATCATCCCAAAGTATAAATCAAATAGTTTCAATTGATATTTATTTTCAAGAATAAATAGATAACATTAAATTTATATATAAATAAAATCGTCATCTAGTCAACTCTCGTTAACTCTAATTTCTCGTTAATTCAGATATTTTTTAAATCCCCATGAGGATTCTTATAGATTTTCTCACTCTTTAACTTTCTCAGTCTAACTCAAATTATTTTTTCATCGTCACCTCGGAAACTCCAAATAATAAGAACACTATTTGAAAGGAATTCACAGGAAATGCCCTCTCGACCAGAAACATTTGAAATACCGTATATTTCCGCAGATAAGACGATAGTTGAATCAATAAAAAAGGCCCCCAAAATCCGAGTCGTCTTATAGGACAGATACAAAAAAAATTAGATTGAAATTTATATAAATTGAAACCATTATTACTACAACTTATCGAAAAATCTATCATATTATTTAAATACGCTATATGATAATGAGCCGTCCCATGGCCGAGTGGTTAGCGCGCTTGGCTGGGTTCAAGCCCAGGGTAAGGCATGGCCGTTTGTGTTGTTTTTCTGCTGAGGTACCTCAATAAGCTACTCTGTAGCTTATTGAGCTACAGAGTAGGGTATGTCCACAAAATAGAATAGCCCATACGACGCTTTTGTGAATAGTCAAGGTCATTACCCGAATGCCCGAATCAGTGCGAATGTTTGCGAATAGGACATAATTCCGTATACACTATACAGTATTATTATCCAGATGATGATCGCCGATCTAAACTAAATTCATAGGCCGTTGATAGTTTGGGGTCGTCTTATAGGACAGATATATGCTAAAACTATAAAACTTTGACGAAAATTTATACCTCGTCTTATCTGCGGAAATATAAGGTAATTTTGCTGAAAAAATTGAGTTTCGTCCTGGGTGGAAATTATTCTCCTTTCGATAAGTCTTTTTTTTTAATTATTCTCCTTTCGATGTCTTTTTTTTTCCTCCCCGTACCTTCCCTCTCTCTCAAACATGTTGATAGCGTTTGCTGTCAATTTTGATGACTGCGAGGCTTAATTCTTTTCTTGCAGCCATCCTCCGCCCGTCCCTTCCCTACCTTTGAGGGATGATCCAGAGCCACCCAGTTTAGCTGGCATTGTCAGGTGTTGCTAAGTCCATGTGCAGTGAGGGAGATCGAAAGGAAAGCAATCAGGCTGTGGGGGTTGGAGGGCGCACAGAAGCAAGAACTGTGTGCGCATCGCGGCCTCTACGAAGGAAATCTTTCGAGTGGTCAGCTTGGGGAGAGGGAAAATTTGGAACTTTTGCCATCCTGAAGATCAGATCTTCACAGAGAAGCTCCTCTTGGGTTCATCTCTTGGATTTCTGTCATTGGCCAATCAGGCACTAAAGTATGAGATTAAGAGGTAATAAGCCATTGGATTGGAACTCGTATAGTTAAGTTAAAATATCAGATATCACAATACAAAATACAAAGGCCTTTAGGCCAGTAGTCTTCCTCTGTCAGCTTTCTTTAATCACAGTTATACGAGATTGTCGCCTGGCAGTTCGTGTTATTGATAGTGGATATTTGAGTTTGAGAGTGTTTCATTACTTTTTTAAATAATTACTTAATTTGTGCCCCATCATGTCAGAAGAAAAAGTCAGTAAGCCAAAGTGGATCGGCAAAAAGAAAAATTAAAAAAGAGAAGGAAGAAAATGTTTAAAAAAATAGATATTTTACCCATCTTTTTAAATCTTGTGACGAAGTCTCGAGACTAAATGTTGGAAAGGGCGACCGAGATATGAATGTTGACGTAAAAATAAGTAAAACTGAGGAGATAGTAGAAAACAATAATAATGATTTCGTAATGCTATCTTATTGAAACGCTTGTCACCGAGAGAAAGAAGCTGATACGGAAGAATTCATGCCAATTGCATATGATACTCCTCTGATTACTCGTACGAACTGTACTGAGCATTTCAAACATTTCGAAAAACGATTATAAAATTAATTTCAAAGATCCCCTCACTTGTGATATGAAACGAATGATTACCAACAATGGCCCATGCCAACCTATTTCCCAGTTAGTTCCCTAAAGATCCAAAGCAGAACAACGGGTCCTTTTCAGAAGCCTATTATTATTCGACGAATAAAGAAGGGGTACAAATAAAACGCACGTGGCTCTGTTATTCTGTAGGAATTGATGCCTGTTGGTTATTTGCGGAAAAACGGATGTATCGTGGGTTACAGGGATTCGAGACTAGACCCATATTTGGAGGAATATTAAGCTACATGAGGAGTTTACACTGCATATTACTTGTTGCATGGTATACGATCAGTGGAGGAACCATAAAACACTATCAGAGGAAGCAGAAACTTTACTGCATAACGAAGTCAATTATTGGACTAAAGTTCTGGAAAGGGCTACTCTAACCCTGGCGCTGTGTAACCTGCTATTCAGTGATCACGATAAAAGCCTTCAAAGCGAAAACCAAGGCGTGTTATTTCTTTGCTCTCTACCTATGACTCTGTTTTAAAAGAATTGTTGGGAAAAAAAGAAAGGGAGAGGTATAGTAAAATATTGTCCTACAATACAAAATGATATTATTCAAATACTATCGAGTAATGTAAAGCATGCCATTTGTGACGAAACAAGAAAAGGACCAATTTTTTTCTATTATTTCTGATAGCACGCAGGACACATTACCAAAAGAGAGCAGATGAGCTTAGTAATTAGGCATGTTTTAATTGAAAATGACGAGAACGGAATTCCCAACAAACTGACCTTGAAAGAATCTTTTCTGGGATTTACTGTAGCAACTTATCATTCAGCAGCGGGACTTTACAAACTTCTGGAGGCTAATTTGAAAGAGTGCGGTCTAGATTTAAATAAAATACATGGACAGAGTTATGATGGAGCAGCTGTAATGAGCGGTGCATATAATGGGGTCCAGACTAAGATTAAAGCAAATTATAGCAATGAAAAATATGTGCACTGTGCGGCTCATAACTTGAATCTCGCTGTTAATGACGCTATGTCTGCATCGGTTCAGGTAAAGACGTTTTTCGATTAGTGTAACGACTTGTGTTTTTCTCTAACAGCGGTAAAAGGTGGGAAGCTCTTCAGTCTATGTCTGATTGCTAAAATAACCCTCATCAAATTTTCCGCAACTCACCGGTCTTCACGATATAAATCTGTGCATGCCTTGAAATACAAATTTATAGATGTGATGAAGACACTGACTCAAATAATTCTTCTCAGTAAAAACAATGAAGGAATTTTGAATGCAAAAGCTTTAAGAAAAAAATTATAAAATTTTGAAAACATTTTTCTCCTCGAAATTTTATTAAAATTTTGCAATCAATAGATGCTATCTCTAAATTTCTGCAATCTTCAGGTGTTGATCGTTCAAAATCTTCCCAATTTACTGCACACTGCACTAGAGGGCTTGCAGGAATCCAGGAACAATTTTCGTAAATTCAATGAAAGCCCACAATAGATAGCATTAATGTGGGGTGTAGAAACAAAATTCCAGACTTCTTATATCCCTAAAATAAAACTTATGGATGGTGAACTATGTGAGGACCAAAGGTTCATGAATGCCGAAAATGCTAACAAATTTGACATTGTACAGTTCATGAGATCCTTCGAGTAATGGAGTCAATCGCTGAAGGTTTGAATAAAAAGAAAACTGTCGCATCTACCTTCCTTGATGTAACTTCCTTGACAGCCTCATTTTAAGCTCATTAAAGCAGGCTTCCCTATTGTATTGATTCAAATTGCTCAATTCTATCTTACGGATAGAACTTAAAGATAGAACTTTCCAAATTCAAATTCAAGAAACCATGTCCTCATGGATGAGGATTGAAGCAGGAGTGCCTCAAGGGTCTATTCTTGGACCGACACTCTTTAACATCTTTACCAGCGATTTTCCTCAATTGGACAAAATTCAAGTTGCATTATACACTGAAGTGCCATCGAATTAGGGAAAAGAGACGTTATCGAAATTCAGTATCGCAAGTCCCGCATTTGCGCGCATGCGTGGCTGAAACTCTAGTCGTATATAGCTGTCAGCTTTGGCTTCCCCAAGCATTCGTCGTGAGAAGCGTAATAGGAAAGGCACGAGATTTTGATCCATTTGACAGAAGGCAGATTGTAGGTGCCTGACAGATGGGACACTCGATCTCCGAAATTGTCACTGAACTTGGATTTTCTCGTACGTCAGTTTCAAGAGTGTTCTGGGAAAATGCAAATTCCGGCAAAAAATAAGCACCTGAAAAAACTGCAAAGGACAACCAGTCTTGAGTGATCGTGGGCTTTGCCGTCTGACACGCATCATAGGGACCAATAGGGGCCAGACATCTGAAATCGCTTCCCATCTGAATGTGGGTTCCAGCCGGGAAGTCGTTGCATGGACTGTGCAATGCTCACTTCATCGTCTCGGCTTTGGGAGCTGCCAACCTACGAGAATATGCAATTCCAAAGGAGAAATTAAAACAGAAATATATAGATTTCTATTTTTTTTTTTTGTTTTCAGAAGACAGACTGGACTATACTTGGAGGTGTTTATCAGAGGATATTGAGGGCTGATTTCTATGCAACTTCAGAATATGCAACCTTGAGCACGACGAATGCTTGGGGAACATACGAAAGTCCCACTTCTAACGGAATGACTCCAGGCTCAACGCCTTTCCTGGGCTAAAGAACATCAAAAATTGACAACAGATGATTGACAACAGCCTGAGTGATGAATCCCGATTTAAACTTCATCACGCCTATGGGAGACAGGATATGGCGCCAACCCCATGAAACCATGGATCCTGCATGTCAGGTCGGAACAGTACAAGCTGGTGGTGGCTCATTGATGGCCTGGGGTGTCTTCAGTTGGACGTCTGTGGGACCTTTGGTACGTGTATTGACGACTTTCAATGCATCCTGGTAGGTAGAACTCATGGTTGACCATTTACACCCATTTATGGATATCATGCATCCCAATGAAGATGACGTCTACCAGCAAGACAACTGTTCATCTCACAGGTCCAGGTTTGCTACTGCAAGGTTGCAGTAGATTTTCTTCATTCTGCAGACTTTGAAATAATGAATTGGCCACCTACAAGCCCAGATTTAAATCCCATCGAAAATCTTTGGTAATACCGTCGAGCAGAGTGTTCGGGCCCGAGACCCATCAGTAATGACCTTGAGAGAATTATGGACAGCTCTGGAAGATGCATGGGTCGTCATACCTGTGGAACATTTGCGCAAGCTTGTGGAGTCCTTACCTCGTCGTGTGGTGGCCATTATCAGGGCCAGAGGGAGCCCAATACTAGGTTGCTATCCCTATTTCTATGGCATTCTATGCATGTGATGTTGCACATCTTTCATCTTGATCCATCTATTGCAGTCAACCGACTGCAGGCAGGTCTAAAGGAAATTGAAAAATGGTACTCTCGATGGGCATCAAAGTTAATGCTCAAAAGCCAGGCGGTCCTGTTTTCGACCAAAAGACTTCAGAATATGCAAATCCTAAGCATATTTAACACCAATAGAAACTGAAACAAAACGGCTGATTACCTAGGTGTAGTTTTGCACCATAAACTGAGCTGGATTCAGCACACGGAAAAGATTGTCCATAAAGCATATCAGATGTAATCTAAATCCGTTGTTGAGACGAAACTCCAAACTGAGAACAAACTGTTGCTATACAAAGCCATGATTAGGCCAACTCTTTTATATGCATGTCCTATCTGGGGATATACCACTAAGATCAAGATTAACAAGATACAAATTTTGCAAAATAAAATCCTGCGTTTTGCAGTCAGCGCATCTTGGTTGTGCAACAGACTTATTGGATGTCCAACAGACGTATCCATAAAGATCTGGACGTAGATCATATCTACACCCATATCAAGAAGCTTTCAAAATTTTATGATTCGTTTGAAATCAACCTTCGTGATATCATCAATGAACTTTCCGACTACGATCACGCTTTGAAACACAAGATCAAGAACCCAAGACTGTCGTTGCTCACGAACACCTTGGCATCTTTTAAATGAAGTAGTGTTCATGACTTGAACACTTCCAGAAGATATCATGCCCAACACAGGACCCGCCTACGAACGGTTTATTCCGTTCATAGGAGTGTCCTGTGTTGATGCCAGAAATGATCCAAGATGTCCGCATCCCATGCCATTTCTGGCATACCTTTCGGCGAAGAAGATTAAGGGCTATTAGTCTGGAGAATTCAAAACTCTTAATGCTGATTAAGCCCTGGAGCCAAGTTCTAAATGGGGCCCAGCTATTCTGCAAAATTGAAATATGAAAAAATTTTCTACATTACTGAAATCGTCGACCGAAGCGATTAAAAATAGAGTACCTTAAGTAAAAAAAAATTAGATGAAATTCCCTATAGCTCCACTCTTAATCCTGAATCACAGAAGAATTATATCCCCACTTCAGTAGTAAAGTCTGAAGTAATAAAGTCATGTCCTGTAGACATTAGAACGCATGAAATAACCCCACATATTTCGGAAGTATGATGTTGTTTCGATAATAGAAAGGACTGAGTGAAAATCATTCGGCTAAGAAGTAGCCATACCAGATTGAACGACAGACAACAAACCATAAAGAAAATAGAATCTAACAAATGGCCTAAAAATGTAGACGAATTCTGCTCTTCTCAGCGCTCTGCGAATTTCGTCTTTTTTCCGGCGAAAAGTTTACAGCCCTAGTTATCAGTAGATTGCGCAAAAAAAAGAAGGGCGGGGCATAGTTTGCCCAGGCCTGCCTTAGTATAAAGTCAACCCTTTGCAAATATGGATCCTATTACTTAACCTGTAAGACTCTGATCTATTAAAACGAATTTTGAATAAGTAGCAGTTTAAAACGGTCAATAATTAAAGAGGAAAAAGACATTAATATTGCTTACTTCTCAACAACCAAAGTTAGTTCAAAGAAAGTTATAAATGGAAACACCCCCCTCCCCAGAATATACGGGATGCACCACCCCAACAAACAAAGCCTACCAACACCACTCCAACATTCCAAAGATAGCAGCTATTCACAAGATATAAAGGGCATCAGACGCTGCATCTGAAACCCCTCAAAAGACATGGACAGCTGCCCAAATAATACGATAAAAAAGTCAGCAGAAAGAAGTTATCCAGAAAAGAAAAATAATTCGATACGCAACAAAAAAGACCAGATAAACGCGAATAAAAATAAACGTTGAAATTAAATTATATATATATATAAAGAAAATCAAAAGGAAAAGAACAAAAGTAAACTATAATAATAAAAAATAGAAAATTAAGCTACAAGCACAAAGGCAAAAAAGCAATACTAAAAATAACGTTGGATTGTTTTACTTTTTAGCGACCCTTTTTTTGCACACCATGGGCTAAATGGCCAGATCACAATGACTCCGAAGGCTCAGAGAAGGTTGGGAACCCACTGGAACAGCTATTGAGAAACAGATGGTACAAAGCCATCCATTGCGTTCTTTAAACATCCATCGCGTTCTGGAGATGTTAAGCCATCCATCGCGTTCTGCAACCATTCAGATTAACTGAATCACAGCCTGCCTGACCAATTTTCATCACTTTAGTTTTCTCTCTGTTTATAACCAAACCTACTCTACTACCAGTCTCATCAACAGCTCGAATGAAAGAGTTCGTCTCATCAACATCATTTGCCAAAAGCATCAGCATAAATCTAAATCATCAGCATAATCTAAATCAGAAATTTTCGTATCTCCAGTCCATTTAAGGCCAAAATCTTTCCCTTGAAGTGAATTTCGCATAACATAATCAATAACCAAACTAAAGAGAAAAGGAGACAAAATGCACCCTTGTCGAACACCAGAAGTAATGCTAAACCAATTGCTACAAGCCTTACCAACTAAAGTCACACGACTCAGTGTTATTATAGAGAGCTTTCATTATGTTAACTAACTTGTCTGGTATGCCAGTGTAGTATAGCACTTCCCCTCCGTTTTAAAAGTCTTTATATATTTTTTTTTGCAATATGCATGAAACATGCAGATGTTTAGCAATATTTTGTCTCTCTTGCCCTTCGTAGCATTCTCAATTCCCTGAGATCCTGCTCTGGCCCCTTTCTGATTGAGGGTTGGGTGGAGCAGAGATAAATCTTAACGACCTCATATGAGGACTAGGGTTGGGTTACCTCTGAGCGGCACTTTTTTGCACACATGGACTAAATGGCCAGGGCACAAGGACCCCGAAGCATCAGAGAAGGTTGGGGGAGGGGACACACTGGAACAGCTTTTGGGAGACATATGGTAGCCTCCCTTCAATGAGCGTGTTCTTTAACGTGCACAGGGTATGCACATGGAACACGGTTTAACGTTCCATCCGACGAACGGCGGCCTTTCCAAGCTCATCAGTGTCCCCTACTGACCGTGGGCAGGGCGGGGAGTTTTGCGGAGATAAATCTGGACGCTGACCCAGCCTAGCACGCTACCGACTGAGCCATCTCTCCGCCATACAAAAATAACGTTGCATGAAAAAATAAACAAAAGATATCACGAAGACAAGATTAACAGAAAGCCCAATTATAAAATATCAAACACGAAGAAAACTAACATAAAATATGAAGCACATGAAAAACTCAGAATAAATGGGACCTTCCCCTGCTACTTTCTAACTATTGCTGAACTAACTTAAAATTCGGCACGATGTATGCTTAGAAAAAAATCTGGAGGAATAATCTACTCAGAATGGCAGCTAGACATGATAACCACCACGTAATGAACAAACCTCTCATATACAAGGAAAAACTTTAGAATAAATCTTGTAGGAGCCAGTATATGAAGAAATACTTTCCACCAATGGGAAATATATCTGGCTTCTGAAATTCTCACCTTCGGTATTCGCTATACCTAAAATTAATGCAGTTAATATTTGCGTTCTCTTTCTGCTGAGGCCTCCGCCACCATCACAGAACTTCTACTATGACGTATAAACTGACAGGCTCCTGATATACCTCTGTGGCAATCGTACGATCCACATATCCCATACGTAAAATGATATACACAAAAAAAAAAAACCCTCAAGCAGCTGCTTGCCACAGAGGTCTGGCAGGAGCCTGACAGATATCTAAATAGGAACAGGAAACAACCGCAAGAGTCTCCTTAGGGCAATATGAAAACCACAGAAATATCTTCTTACTGTCAACCTGCACAAGTTCCACTAATACGGAATTGATTGGCCATTAAATAGGCACTTGCATGGATTAACAAAGAAAAGAGTAAAAGAATTGTCATAGTAACTGACAACAAAGCTGCCCTGCTTTCGCTAATGAACGATCCAAGCAAATCTTGCCACCAAAATCTCATTTTAGAAATACTAAAAAAAAAGTGACCTAAACAAAAATAAAATCAATTCCCAGTGGGTCCCAAGCCATATTGGTCTCGCTGGGAATGAAACTGCTGATGCCTTAACTAAAGATATAAAACCCTTTCTCACCATCATAAACAATCATCGTAACTTGAATTATTTCAAGAAAATCTTCAGTCTGCAATCCAAGGAAGAGTTAACAGCATACCTTCAATAAACAAACCTTCAACTCCCTAAACCATAGATGACTTGTATCCCCACACATTTCTGAAGTATGCTGCTGTCTGGGCAACAGAAAGGACTTAGTGAAAATCACCCGGTTAAGAAGTGGCCATACCAGATTAGATGATGGACTACACGCTATAAAGAAAATGGAATCTAACAAATGCCCTAAAAATGTAGAAACTGTGGTATACATGCTATTAAACTGACCAGCATACTTTACTTCTAGAGCTATATATATACTTTGAAGAACTTAGAGAATTTGTTATAAAGAGTTCAAGCTGGAAATTTTATTCGACAACAAAAACCCTCAAGTGAGATTATTAAATAGCTGAATCAAATCAAAGTATATCACGGAATATAACCAAAACTGGATCCAGCTCAAACCAAAGATGTACATAAAGAAATAATTTCGCAGAGTTGGGTTATTTTATCTCTGAGCGGCACTTTTTTGCACACCATGGGCTAATGGACAGGTCACAAGGACCCTGAAGGCTCAGAGAAGGTTGGGGGAGGGGACCCACTGGAACAGCTGTTGGGAGACAGATGGTTCAAGGAGCGTGTTCTTTAACGTGCACAGGGTATGGCTCTACCGCACACGGGGCCACGGCTTAACGTCCCATCCGACGGACGGCAGCCTTTCCAAGCCCATCGGTGTCCCCTACTGACCGTGGGCAGGGAGGGGAGTTTTGCGGAGATAAATCTCAACGCTGACCCAGATGGGACTCGAATCTGGGAACTGCAAATTACGAGCCTGCCGTGCTACCGACTACCCCCACCCCTAATTTCGCAGACGATTGTCTATTAGCCATTAGAAGGTTAACGGGTCTTGACTCAATACAAACTCCATCACATACCTTATACCAGACTGAAAAAATAAATGAAAATATATCAAACTTACTAAAATCTCTTAATTGTTAGAGACTCAAGAGCATTCTCCTCTCCCCTCTAAACATAGGATGATTAAAAATCCCCACAAGACCCAAATGAATTATAATTTTATTGAATTAAATATTTAATTTTTAGAAGATGAAGAAATTCAAATCGTGGTGCAAAATATGTGTACTACTAAGAATGAATTGCACAATGAAAAAAAAGAGTTATTTATTACGTAATACATTCATTAATTAGCATATTTTATGAGATATTATACATTTATTAATTCGAAGAACTTTTAGTAATATATACGTAATGCACATTTTTCAACTTAAGTTAATTGTTTTAACGTTCGATATGAATTTAAAAAGTTAAGGCCGCTTATGCATAACCTTGCATAAGAGGACATGCGAACAGAAACGCTCTTCTTTACAATTGCATACAAGATATCATCATCCTCATCCTCAAGCAGCCATGGGCTACGGAGGTCCAACTAGACCGCGCAATTTAGTTCTCCAAGCCTATCTGCCCTGAGCTATATCTGCTGCATCTGGCCACTGCACACCAATTCCAACAAGGTCCTGTTTGACATTGTCTGCCCGCCGCATCCTAGATTAAATAGCATTTCGGCATGTGTTTCTGGGTAAAGGTACAACTATAATGTATATCGGAAGATTAACCCATTGGCCTGGACTTAATGAGACGTCTCGTACTCAATGCGCGAGACCTCGAAGTGGATTTACGAGAGGGTCACGTGTTCTCAGTTGGAGCTAACACAGCACACGAGTTGGGTTGGGTTGTTTTACCTCTGAGCGGCACTTTTTTGCACACCATGGGCTAAATGGCCAGGTCACATGGACCCCGAAGACTCAGAGAAGGTTGGGGGAGGGGACCCACTGGAACAGCTGTTGGGAGACAGATGGTAGCCTCCCGTCAAGGCCATCCAGCGTGTTCTTTAACGTGCACAGGGTATGGCTCTCCCGTACACGGGGCCACGGCTTAACGTCCCATCCGACGGACGGCGGCCTTTGCAAGCCCATCGGTGTCACCTACTGACCGTGGGCAGGGCGGGGAATTTTGCGGAGATAAATCTCAACGCTGACCCAGCTGGGACTCGAACCTGGGAACTACAGATTACGAGCCTGGCGCGCTACCGACTGAGCTACCCCCGCCCATACAGCACACGAAGTTTGCCCTTGAGGAACAGTCGCTAGCTACCCAACCACTCTTCCAGTTAAGGCTAAATTTTCGCTTAATTTCAGTCTGATGCAAGAAATTATGCAAGAAATTCAGTATTTTCTTCAAAGATGTGGCTAGCAGCATATTTTGCAATATTTCAAGAAAAATTACTCATTAGAATAAACATTAGCATATTTAAAAAAAAAATCGTCCATATTTGTGCTGCAATTCGCATGAAAATGTCTTTGCTAATGGGTTAAATCAATGAGACTGACTTTTCGTTTCGAATTCTGGGCGCACTTGCTTTTTTTTATCGTAGCAGAATTTCGGTGACGTATGCAGGAGAGTTCTGTCAATTGGTTAGCAAGGAGCTCGCTCGCAAAATGTTGAAGGGCTTAACTAAATTAATAACAAATATTTCCATTGAATACAAAATATTTGAAAAATTGATACAATAAATAGTTATTCAAAAAGCAATCTGAGGAATTAGAAATATGTAAAAGAGTTGACAGTTTCAATTTGAAATATATGAACTAGGTATACTGAGTATTTAACCAGTATCAAGCTGTTCTATACAACAGGATGAAGAGGAGTATAGAGGAAAAATTGTTCTAACATTTAAATAAATTACTAAAATTGTCTTGAGCCGGGCGGGATCTGAACTTACGACCCCTGTCTTGAGCCGGGCGGGATCTGAACTTACGACCCCTGTCTTGAGCCGGGCGGGATCTGAACTTACGACCCCCTGATAACAAGTCAGGTGGTCTGATCAATGTCTCCCCTCTGCTGATGCTCTACTCCAATCTGCTTAATCATTGTCTTTTGAGTGCATTTGGAGACTCTTCTTCAGAGCCATGCCAGTCATGTGCACACAACCAGCCACGCCAGAAGAGCCTCCCCCCGGCTGATAACATTTTGTGAGCAAATTGGAATCTTCATCACCTTTGGTATAATCATTAGTACCTTGTATTTAGTTATACGAATTCAGAGCTCATCATTGATTTAATGAATATTTATCTACTATCTAGCTGTTTTAAGCAACAGGATGAAGATCGGTGTAGAGGAAAAATTGTCTTTAGCTGGGTGGGATCTGAACCCACGACCTCCTGATGACATGTCAGGTGCTCTGGTCACTGAGTACCGTCCGCCGATCACTCCACTGCTGATGTTATGCTCTAGACCAGGGATCCTTCCCACGTATGTGCACTCGACCAGCCACGCTACAAGAGCCTACTGGATGGCACTTTTTTTTTGAATAAATAAATGAAAAATAATGAATTTTGAATAAATAATGAGAAATAATAATAAATATGAACTAGGTGTTTTGATTCAGAAAATGCCATTCATCATCAGTAGGATGGTTCTTCGAAAGTTCTAGGACGAACTCTGGTGTCAGTTGCAACAAGGGGCTAAGGATAATCCTCAAAAATTTAAAAACGGGCTAAGGATAATCCCCATAAATTTAACAAGGGGCTAAAGAAAATCACACAAATTTAACAAGAGGCTAAGGAGCCTCTCGCGCAATCATTGTCTTTTACTCCTGAGATCTCTGCTATCTGCCTGACCCCCTCTCCTACTATAAAGGGCCCGGCTCTAGAAATAAAGTGGGGGAAGCAGGAGACACAGTTGAGCAATGGCGGAGGAAGATGTCTGAAGAACGCAAAAGGTGCGGAAGGCCCCCAATTGCCCTGAAGGGGTTGTACTAAATCTATAAAACATTTTACAGCTTAGGAATGAAGAAAAAGAAATGTATGCAGCAGGTTAAACAAATCGAATTATAGAAGCGAAAAGCAACCCTAGCCGAATTATAAACAAAAATAATCGTTCTTTATAATATATTTAACAAAAATCGCATGATATTTGGTATTCACCTAAGTAAAAACATAAGACGTGTACGTAAATAGACGATACTGAAAAAAATCCATTTGGAGTCCTCCGTTAGTGTCCAGCTTCAGAGTGTCTGTCTCCTAAGAGCTCTTCCTTCTGAAGCATTCGAGTTCTTTGCGACCTCGCCATTCGGCATCTTGTGTGCAAAAAAACAAAACAAACGCGTAGCTTAGAGGAAAGACAGCCTGCTTTACGATAAATTCGTTTCATTGTATGTTAAGAATAATGAATAAATTATTTGTCCAGAAGTTCCCACTGTAGCCCCCCCCCCCCCATATGATGATGATTTGGGGGAAGACTAGACGATTGTTTTCAGGTTTCGTCTAGTCAGGTCTTCAGGATAATCATGACTGGTTATCTGGGACTCGAACTCAGTCTCTTTAGTCCGCAGAAAATGATACTAACCACTCTGACACCCGCAGACCCGGATCTAGAAAATATTTAGGGGGAGAGGACAAGAAACTCAATCGAGCCACAAAAAAGTAAAAAAAAAAGGGGGGGGGGGAATTGTTATTATAGCATAACAATTCCATCTACATTTTAGGAAGCTTAATAAAATTTTTTTAAATATGCATGAAAATTCATGCTGAATAATTTTTTTGCCTCTGTTACCCTTACTGGCATTCTCAAAGGGGGGGGGGGGGGTGTCATTCCCACTCCCCCCGAGATCCGACCCTGGTCACGCGGAAAAAGTAAAATGAAAATGGAAAATAACCAGTTGTTGATTAATTGGAATGACACCATCTTATAAAATAATCGTAAGGGCTTAGCCCTTTATAACCATAGGTTAATTTTCTACCTACATTTATTGCTTTTATGATCGTTGAGGTGCTCCAATGCTTTTTGAAGTTTTTCTTCGGCTCGTCTCTTCCTTTGAGCGATCACTCTCTTGTTCTGGAACGGATGCCTCTTTTGTTTGCTTAAAAAACGGGAATATGTCGAACGACCCATGCATGCTCTTTTGCCGCCACGCGAAAACGAGAAGAACAATGGCACAGAACTGGCGATGGATAGAAAAGGGCTCTTTTGTATAGTTCGTTCCGAAAGCGAAAGTCGATATCACTGCAGCCTTTGGGCATTCCATGGACATTTCTGTGGCGCAGTTGAAGCTACTAGGTGACTTTTGGTACACGTATTCATGGATAAAAGTTCAGGAAATACGAGATCTGTCTGGTTAGGATAATGAAATAGAATGTAAAGAAATTAATAGCAGCTCCTTTTTAAAAGAGTTAGAAAATATCTCCACGAAATGATGCATTGCAGCGAAATACTATTGAAAGAATAGTAGCGCCATCTAGTTTTCGGAAGTTGAAACATTCTCCTTTCAAAAAGAAAAAAAAATAAACTATTGAACAACAAATTTCATAAATATTTTCGTTTTCTTCTAGTTTTCATTCAATCATAAACTCATCTGTAAACTTTTGCAATTAACCAAATTTCCATAACACAACCGATTATTTTGCCTAGTGGTCATGTTCCAAATTATTTTTCATTGAAGTATGTGATTTTCACCCAATTTTAATAAGTCCATTTCAAAATGGGATCAACAACAGTTCGTTTTATGTATCAGTTGGCGAAGCGTAGATAAGAGCAGCGGCAATATTGAGTTTACACAATTGAAGCATGCAAAAATTTCCCCAATTTAAAAGTTATAGAGATATCAGAATAACGGTTATATTATTTGGCTTTAAAGCAATAATAAATGGAACTAACTGCAATGAATGTTCCGGTAACAAAAGCAAATTAATATCGTTGGGAATAAAAACACTTAACATTTTTTAAATAAAAATTGAAAGTTTTTAAAAAGTTGCATTTATTTTCCTTTCGATCATTTGAAAATAAATGCAGCATTGAAATGAGACATTTATTTTCGTGGTTTGTCTTCCATTCCTGAGTAAAGCCTCTCCTCCCCAGGGAACCATCATCTACCGACAGCACACTTCGCATGGCGGGCATTTTGGCAGGACAAACTAATCGCTAAAGAAAGGAAGGAGCATTTGGCTCTCACTCTTTCCCTTCTGCTTTCAACAGTTTATTCAGCGATATCGTCTGCTTAGAGACGCTATATATTTGCTATTTTTGTAAGAGATTTAAATATTCTCTGCTAGTTCCATTTTGCATTCTTTGTTTTTATTTTGGGTGGCACTTCAGTTCACGGTTACAACGCCGCCATTTTGTTTTTACGCAACGTAATGATATGTTGCCTTTTGACTAAATACACAACCTCTCGCACCGTAACGGCCACTAGTAGAAACGAAAAAAAAATTTTTTCTCCTCAATAAACATAAAAGTCTCCATAAATTACTTCTGCAAAGAAAACGAACGCTAAATACACAACAGAATCATGCAATAAAACGTAATTGCATATTATAAAAGAATATTCAGATAATAGTAATGAATCACAGGAACTGTCCTGTAGACATGAACACTGTTTTTTCCAGCTTATTAATTCGTATTCAAATAAGTTATACTTTAACTGCTGATTGGCAAAGAGGAATATGAACAGTGTACCTAAGGGTATCAGAAAAAGGCGGGAGATCTAGGATGCGATGGGCAGACAATGTCAAACAGGACCTTGCTAGAATTGGCCTAGAGTGGCTAAATGCAGCAGCTGTAGCTCAGAACAGACACGTCTGCAGCGGAAAATTATACAGTCTGGTTGGACCTCCGTAGCCCATAGCTGCATGAGGATTTGGTATGTATGTATATATAATGGCCTAAATCTAAAGAAGTATATTATGATAAACGCTTATTTTCAAAGAAAAAATTTTGTTTAGCGTATAAAATGCCAGCAAAAAACTTCATCTAAGGCATTTTTTTTCCTAACTGCGCATATTGCTAAACAACGGACGTCACTTAATCACTTTAATAATGCCAAACGAAGCCATTTTCAGTAATGTCTGTCACTAACCAATACCTAACAGGGAGCTCCAAAACATGCATAATATCATTGGATACACTATTTTGGATTTTAGCATACTGCTGAACAACAACAAATTTTCGCGTTAGCTGCTCATGGAGAAACGTAACGTAAGTTGAGAATACGTGAATAAACGCAATGCAAGGATGTAATGCATACTACAACGGTTGGAGCTTTTGCAGAATTGAGCCACAAACACGTCATCTACTACTGAGATTTGTGGTGGTCCTTGAATCCTGCATTTCGAAATTTTTTATGCTAAGAAAAAGTCTTGGGTATGAAATTAAATATTTGTGGGTTCTTGAAACTATCATGTGATCGTGAATCGTGTGAATTTTTCACATACTACGAAATTAAAAATGTTTTTAGTAATGCAGACGATGTATCCCGATTTCTTCCAACCGATATTCTTGAATTAAATATAAATTAAATATAATAATTAAATATAATAATTTTCTTGAATTAATAATTTTAGGTAGAGTTAAGTGCTTTTATGTGTTTATCCTTTGATTTTATCGTTTTTTGCACCTTTATATTTAGCGAGTTATTTTTGGGTTTTCAAGTGCGAAGCGAAATTTGTTTAGCGATAATAAGCTCTAGTTAAAAATAGTTGCCTCCAATAAGATTGTTTTGGGGTCGTTTTTTATACGTTACAGCGCTGTTCAACTAGCGGCCCCTCGCACAAGAATTTTTCTGGTCCGCGAATAAAATCAAGTTTTTACTTGAAATTCTAAATAAGCAGCTAATCCACCTTATAATTTTTTGTCAACTTATATTACTTTACTTGATATGCAATCCTCAACTTACTCATTCTATTCATATTGCTCAACAACTACGGCCATAATGCTCCCATTAAATTTATTTAATATTTGATAAGGTTTAGAAAATTTATATTGGTTTATTATTACTTATTATTTTTGGTATAAATAAAATAATTTTTTGAGGTTTTTGAATAAAAATAAATAAATAAATACCCTCTCAAGCAACTGCTTGCTTCAGAGGTCTGACAGGAGCCTGTCAGTTTAATTTCCACTGATACAGCAGCAGAAAAACGACACATACATCTATGCCTTACCCGGGGCTCGAACCCAGATCCCTTAGATCAGTAGCCAAGTGCGATAACCACTCGGCTACGTATAAGTAAAATAAATTTTTGAGATTTTTGAGGTTTATTATTACTTATTATTTTTCGTATAAAATAATTTTTTTATCTTTTCGAGGTTTATTATTACTTATTTTTCGTATAAGTAAAATAAATTTTTGAGGTTTATTATTACTTATTATTTTTCGTATAAGTAAAATAAATTTTTTAGGTTTTCGAAGCTTGTTATTATTATTTTTCGTATAAATAAAACATTTTTTGAGGTTTATTATTACTTATTATTTTTCTTATAAATGAAATTATTTTTTGAGGTGACATGAATTGACTTTTCAATTACCTATCCTATCCTATTCTTTTTTTCGGCCCGCGAAATATTGGCAAAAGAAAAAATGGCCCGCAATCTTAGAGAAGTTGGACAGCACTGCGTTAGAACGAAAATTTGTTGTTTATAAATAAACTATGGTTAAAATTGTCTTCTCCGTTGAAATTATTTATTTTGGGGGATATTTTTCAAGTGCGGAACAAAAATCTGTTTAGCGATATGCTGGAGTCAAAATGTTGTGTCCGATGAGATTATCTATTTTTCAGGGGGGCTTCATTTCAGTGCGGAAGAGAAAATTTGTTGTTTAGCGAAGTTCTCGAGTCAAAATAGTTCCGTTCGCTGAGAACATCTCTTTCAGAGCATTTTATTAAGCGCGGAAAGGAGATTCATTGGTTAGTTTTATACCAATGAATGTTTTTTGTAGGTTGGGTTGGGTTGTTTTACCTCTGAGCGGCACTTTTTTGCACACCATGGGCTAAATGGCCAGGTCACATGGACCCCGAAGACTCAGAGAAGGTTGGGGGAGGGGACCCACTGGAACAGCTGTTGGGAGACAGATGGTAGCCTCCCGTCAAGGCCATCCAGCGTGTTCTTTAACGTGCACAGGGTATGGCTCTCCCGCACACAGGGCCACGGCTTAACGTCCCATCCGACGGACGGCGGCCTTTCCAAGCCCATCGGTGTCCCCTACTGACCGTGGGCAGGGCGGGGAATTTTGCGGAGATAAATCTCAACGCTAACCCAGCTAGGACTCGAACCTGGGAACTACAGATTACGAGCCTGGCGCACTACCGACTGAGCCACCCCCGCCCGTTTTTTTGTAGGTATTATATTTTGCATTTGAAAATAAGCATTTATCATTATATTCCTTTTGGCGTATTCACTGTGTACAGCGCCTTCACTAGATCGTAATGCGAGTTTTAGGCCATTAGAAGTGCAACTGCTTTGAATATTGTTTGTAATGTGTTATTGCTAGGTTTCGTTACGTCCTGTTTTTCGTATTTTGCGTTAATTTCTTATGGCGGTAATTTAGGGAGTTTTTTTATTCTTTATTGAGAAAAAATAAGTTTCTTTTCATTCTGCTATTGACTGTTAGGAGGCGGGTGGTATGGCAAAAACGCAGCGTATCATTACGTTGCGTAAAAACCAAGATGGCGGCGTTGTAATCGTGAACTACAAGGCTGCTGTTTAAAGAAACCCACAAATATTCATTTCAGCTCAAAACCAAACTTTTGTAAACCTAAAAATTATAAAAATGTAGGATTCAGAGGCCACCGCAAATCTCAGCAGATAACATGTTTGCCTTTCAATTCCGCAAAAACGTTTCGTTAGAGCCAACTTTAGTATCTTTTTTGTTAAGTTTTTCGTTACAGCGAAATACAAATTTCGTTATAACGTTACGTTAACGTTATTTCGAGAAATATTTAGTATAAATGCAAAATAATGAAATATATGTTATCATTTTCATTATATATGTATGCAATAGCGTCGTCCAGCAGTTTCCATCAGTTCAATCAATCCACTTGCTAAAAAAACTAATAAAAATTGTAAAAAGGAAACATCAATAGTAATAACAATTATTAATAACGAAATAAACGCATGTATGTAAATAGAATTGTTGCGGTTACTTTTTCTGCTATTGATTCTTAAAAATTGTGCTTTAAGAATAATAATGAAATAAAAACAGCAGTTAGGAGATCCAATTATCAATAAATGGATGATGCCACGGTAATGATTCTAATAATGTACCTAAGCCATAAAATCGATACCTCAGAAGACAGGCATGTACCAGGATTTCGTTTCGGGGGGGATAGGAGGGGCTGTCCGTGAATTTAGCATCTGGGAGAGTTCAAGAATTAGTTTCAAGGGGGATCCGAAAATTTAGTTTGGGGGGGGGGGGGGCGGGTAAGAATTTAGTTTGTGATGGGGGCGATGAGTCTGAGGATAAGACTTAAGTAGGGTATCTTAATTATTAAAATATTCCACTGAACAGGAAAGGTTAACATGATATTCTATAATGCATGGAATAAAAATTTATCAGTTGTTTTCTTTGTATCTACTTTTAGTGTCGGGCATAAAATATGAGGCTAAAATAAAAATTAATCAAAGATACCTTTTTTGGATTTCAAACCAGGTAGACAAGCTGATGTTTCGCATAAATAGGATTTTCGGTGGGGGGGGGGGGGGGGGAGTAATCCACTCACCTTAGATACGTCCCTGACCGAAGAAATTACACCAAATTTCTAGGAATTGTTCAGAAAATAATAATAATAATAATAATAATAATAATAATAATAATAATAATAATAATAATAATAATAATAATAATAATAATAATAATTTTATTTCCATTTTATTATGCAGTACAAAGATGTTATGCTCGTTAATATAATACAATTCACATAAAACAGAAAAGGGACACTCAGTTAAAAAATTCAATATAGAATTTTTGACAAGACTGAGACCATAACTAAATTACAATTAAATCATAAACTTGTGGCAAATATATACTGTATGATACACCAGTATTTTAAGCGTTTTAAGCATTAAAAATATTAATAAGTTAAAGTAGTTAACAAACTATGTTTGAATGCAGAATACTTTTCAGCCCTTTTAAATTATTATCTAAATTATTCCAAACTTTCGCACCTTGAAAGGTTAGTGATGCTTGTCCATAATTTGTTCTGCATAATGGTAATTATAGGCTGTCAACTTGGGTAATGATAACACTTCCTTTGGAAATTGATATAAAAATAAATAAATAAATACCCCCTCAAGCAGCTGCTTGCCACAGGGGTCTGACAGGAGCCTGTCGGTTTATATGCCATAGTAGAAGGTCTGAAAGGATGGTATCGTATTTTTTTAACCTAATAGCAAAGAACATAAATAATGCTATATTTAATTTGTATAGATCCAGAAGTTGTAGAATTTTAACTTTTCCAAAAAATTCTTTAGTATGTTCATGAAGCATTATTAATAAACATTTCTAAGCATAAGTATGCGATCATAATTCTTAGTGCTGTAAAATGATTTTTGCGCACAGATCAATATTTTAAAAACAAATTGCTAAAATGACTCGACGATATTAAAAAAAAGTTAAATATTCTTCAGAAATATTAACATTATAACGCATAGTCGACGAAATTTAAAAAAAAATCATTGAAAAATATTGATTTTATAACGCAATCCATGTTTTTCGACTATTTTCTTCATTATAAGCAAAGATCTCTTCTAATAATTTTAAATCCAAATTATTTCTTTTTTCAGAGAGAATCCATCTTAAGCCCCCCCCCCCCCCCCCCCGTAGATACCCAAGTACCACTAGAATAATTCTTTGCAATGTCTTGATTTTTCCACTAGCGAAAAAATGTTTTCCTTTGTACAAATTCTGTTTGCTCTCTCAAATTCATTTTATGAAATTGAAATTTTATTTCCTTTCTCCTCCATTTTTTCGGTTTCATCAAATAGATTTCCAGCAAATCATTTGTAGAGTCCTTTGATGACATTGAACTCTTTGTATCGCTGCTTTCCTGTAGAAGGGCTCATGCAAGATAATTGAATGAGTTGTCTCTGAAATAGACTTCAAATAGCATAAAAATAATCTTATAAATAGATATAGGTAAAGAAATTGAAAACGTTACCTAACTTTCTCTTCTTAAAGCAGCTTAAGAGAAATGCAAGATAATACGTCGTCACTGCTCGATAGAAACGTGAGAATTACCTCCTTTATTTTTCTCACCATGTGACAATATTTGACGGATTTGCAAACATACACAATGAAAATGTTTTAATGGCCCCTTCCTCCAATTCTCTATCCTATATCCAAATTCCTCCATCTACATAGTTCCTTCTCTAAGTGTTTAATCACAGGGAATTCTAATATACCTGGGATTTTCACTCTATTGTAATTGCCCTGTTTTCCTTCTGCCTTTCCTCTGCAGCTATTATCTGGTTATCACAAAACACTTTCTCAGAGCGCCAATTGCGGCGAAGGTGATTCCCAAATTCTTTTGAAATGCGTCAAGGAAGGGATTCATTGATCATAAGAGTAAATTGTGCATCTGTCTCTTTCATGCAAGTTTCTAAGTATATCTTAAAAAGGAATGTATCAACACAAAAACAGCGAAAATAGCGAAATAAAGAAATTATTTTTCCCTTATTTATTACGTTTTATCGTTATAAATATTTTGAAATTCCGTTAACAACGTTATTCAAAAATCATTTCGTTGTTTCGTTACTTTACAATAACGTTTTCCAACACTGGCAAAAAACTCCAACCATTGTAAGTTACGTTTCGATTATTCATCTGTCTCCTACTTACGTTAGTAGTTGTACACCACTTCCCCTATCAGTGATTTGATCTATATTGATATAATAATCGTAATCGTTTAAGAGAAAGTCCCTCCGGTATCGCACTTTCGACCACGCTCTCTTTTCAAAAAGTCCGGCGATTTTGCCGTTCTTCCGCCATTTTGAATTCTGACCCCCCTCTAAAACCCACCCCTTGTGAAGTAAACAACTTAACAGGTCCCAAATAATTATGTCCGCCATTTGAATTCTGACGTCATCACCACAAACCCGATTTTGCCGTTCGTACGCCATTTTGAATTCTGACATCCCCTCTAAGACAACCTGGTTGACCCATCCCTTGTGAAGTAAATAACTCTAAAGGTCCCAAATAATTCTAAGTCCCAAGTCCGCCATATTGGATTCTGACGTCATCACAAAACCAAAATAAAAATAATAATAATAATAAATATCCCCTCAAGCAGCTGCTTGCCATAGAGGTCAGACAGGAGCCTGTCAGTTTATATGCCATAGTAGAAGATCTGTGAAGATGGCAGGACCTCAACAGAAACACGACACATACAGCATGCCTTACCCAGTGAATAGTGCCTATAAGTATAGTGTGGCATTCGCCTATTAAAATCTGGCAGAAAAAGTGTCCCATACCAGTAGAGGGTGCTGGGAACGATATTCTTGCCTTGTTAACATTACCCTCTATGGACGTTTCGCTTTTCAATGACTTTTAAAAATAGAAGCATTTATGCAATGATTTTACCATTCAAATGCACATTATTCCTAAGTATTTTAACTGAACTAGTAAAACTTAGAGAACGCTTGAGCAAGTATATATTTTTAAAACGAAGAAAATTGATGGCCGTTTGATCAAAACAAACCGCATTCCTCGCTATGTATCAGAGCGCTGAAGTGATCGTTTTGATTGGCTCTTTGGTAAACTCTTCGAATGACACGTGATGTAACATATGTTCTAACATGTGACGTTTGGACTCGCCAGTTGTAGTAGTCTTATGGCACAGATATCCTTGTAAATTGCAAAAGCAATTTAAAACGTTGTAATTGGCTAAACAAGAATGCAAGTTATTAGTATCATGATTATTCTTTCATGTTTAGCCAATTATAACGTTTTAAATTGCTTTTGCAATTTACAACGATATCTACGCCAGGACTTCTATTACAATTGGCCAGTCCAAACGTCACATATTAGTGCGTATGTTATTTGTCACATCTTCAAATTATAAAATATACTTCAAGTAATAAAAATTTGAATTAACCGATAGGTTAGATCATTTTAATACTGCAAATTATTATTATCATGATTATTCTGTATTAAAATGCTCTAACCCATCGATTAATTCAAATTTTTATTACCCCCTGTCTACCCACAACCCCCACTTCACCACTCTGAATGCACCAATTGGTCATAAACAGACCCCCATGACCCCCTTATACCTCACTATAAGGAAAAAAAATTTAAGGTATCAAATATCCTATAATTCACAAGGAATACAGTTTGCACTGGACCCCTTCGAGTCTACTTCACTGCATTCCACTTCACTATTATTGCTAATCTAACTGGCTAACAACCATCTCCTTACCCCCATATACCTCAATTCACATCCCCATTAAATTAATGGCACATTTTAAAATTTTTAAGGGCAGTTAATTAAAGGTGCCTCTCCCCCTCACCCCTAAAAATTCAATTTCTACAGTTAACTCCCTCCAATGCAAGAGGATTTAAAGAATATAAAAGTTCTATCTTAGCCCCTCCCCCCAAGGCACAAATTTCCACCCCTATTCAAGACCCCAGACCCCTCCTCCCCCACACCATTAAAAATTTATAACAATCTCAATCCAATACCTTTAACTACAGTCCATCCCATTTCCTAGGTAGTTACGCTACGTTTTGTAACGCAACGCAAGCACTAAAATCTACCTTATTGACACCAATTCACAGCATGTCCCACAAAAAGCATTATACATTTCACCCTCCATCATGGAAGATATTTTAACTACTCCCCACCACTCTCTAACACTTTTTATGGCGTCGGAGCTTCCCTTTCTTTTTTTTTTCATTTTTCAACGAATCTAGGCTGCCTGCGAGCCATTAAGCCTAATCACCGAAATGTGGGATAACCAGCACTTTACGATCCTGGTCCCGCCAGTCGTTGCTTACAGCGCCCAAAATTGAATTTTGCGATTGGACCAGATGATAAATGGGTCGAGGCCCCTTTTACAAAGTGGTCCAAGAAAGGATGAAGGATTGTTAAACGCTGTTATCGTCCTGTGCTTAATGCCTCAGCATTAAATTACCATTAATTACTGGAACATAGGTCATGGAGTTGACAGGAACCAATAACACCTTTACCATACCCACAATGCATATTAAACTTGAATGTTCTTAAACGTAAAAACAAAACCTCAGTATTTTATTTATATTTGAGTAGAAAATAAAATTCTAGATATTACTCTTAAAAATTCTCGTCTTAACTGCACTGTGCAAAAGAAAGTTGTTATAGTGAGAAAAATACTTTTAAAACTGTTCGTTGTAATCGTGACGCTAGCGGTTCCTATCGCTTCAAGATGCCGCATGCAAAGCACACCTTACTATGTTAAAAGTATAACGGATGCGATCATGCCTTGCTGCTTTATATTTTAGCCACGGCGAGCTGAATTTCTTACGGCGACACAGTATTCAGCAAGTTGTACTTGAAATTGTATTAAATGTCACGGGAGGTTAAATACGAGCAAATATAAACTATAATTCTCTCCTTTTCATAACGTTAAACATAGCAACACTGATATTTACAACTGCCATTAAACTTCTATAAACGATCAATTATGCTAAATAAATCAAACAAATTAAAGGTTTATTCACTTTATACTTACCAAATTAAAATGGATGTACAAATCGGATTTGTGAGGATGCCACCCGAATTAAACAATTTTTTATTATGTAAGATAATTCTTAATATTTAAATTTCTGCAGGAAACTAACGAAACATTTTAGCTGTTTATAGAGTATCATGTTTTTTCATTCCCATAATGTTTCGCGATATCATTTTTTATGTAGAACTACTTTTTTTCCTATCTAGAACTACTTGTGGCGGAGTAATTTGGCGTAAAACGGTACTATATCAATATCTTTTCACTGCGCACGTACGAAGTTATGATGCGACTGTAGTCCCCCTGTCAGTAGGGGACCATTATTTGGACAACTTTTTAATGGCTAGGCTATTACCACACTATTACTTATAGGCTCTATACCCAGGGATCGAATTCAGGTCCCTTAGATTAATAGCCAAAACTCCTGAAAAATTCTGGATAACTGCAGCGCCATCTAGTGTTTAACGTACTACACTTAAAAAAATATTTTCCACACCTTGTCTCGAACCCGTGTCCATTATGTGTATCTGCTACACCACGGGTACTATATGGCTGAAGTGATTAAAGGTGGATGAAGTAGGAATAAGCGATCATTATTTTTATAAATTAGGAATAAATTATATTTTTATTTCTTGTAAATTAACAGAGGAGAAAATGAATTTTTTTCCTTGTAAATCACAAACTTTTAACTTAGGAATATATTATTTCTCGTAAATCACATTTAACTTGGGAATTAATTTTTATTCCTGAAAAATCACATTTAACTTGGGAATTAATTTTCATTCTTTATTCACTTACGAATAAATTATATTTTTATTTCTTTTATTTATTTTTTATTACTTATTAATTGACAAATAAATTTTTTCTTGTAAATTAACTTAGGAATAAATGTAATATTCCTTGCAAACCACATTTAAGTTGGGAATTAATATTTATTTCTTGTAAATCGCACTTAGAAATTAATGACTTTTTTATTCCTTGTAAATCACAAACATTTTAATTTACGAATAAATTATATTTATATTTCTTGTAAATTACATTTAACTTGTGAATTAATTTTATTTCTTGCAAATTATCTGCCGAATATATTATTTTCATAAACGAAATTTCTTATTCCTTGTGAATTACATTTGGAAATAAGCACGTCCACTTTCCATCTCACCTCTCCTGTGGACCTCGTTTTACTGACGGATGGATTTACAAACTGAAAACTCCTGCGAAATAGACCAAATAAAAAAATATTTTGAAACGTAAAGCGGGGATCACCGTCTTTCTCTGAATAATAATTATCAGCGTAATTTATTTGGAAATGCTTTCCCAATCTGAGAACTAAATGAAACAGACTACGCAATAAATTTATAACCTCCTCGCAGTTGTTTATTCGCAACCACGTTGCATAGCAGACGTCTCAACGGCAGAAATAAATGTTTAAAAATATTGCTCCGAGTGGGGAATTACATTCCTTGCTCTGAAGGAGGATGATCTTTTACTGCTTATCTCACTCATCCTGTGTTTGCACGAGACCACGTTTCATTGACGGACGGCGCCACGAAGGGGACCGAGAAAATCTTTGAAATATTACTCCAAATTGGGAATTGCACTTTTTGCTCTGACGGAGGCTGAATTCACTCCTTCTGTGTTTAAAAGAATTTATGCTCGACGGATTGTATCACGTGTTCACATTGCATCTCACGCTTCCTTCATGTTTTGCTAGGAACCACGTTTTAATGACGGGTGGTACCGCGGAAGAGATCTAGTAATTCTTTGAAACATTATTTTTCCCAAAATGGAATTTGCACTCTTAACTCTGAATAATGCAAATCGCAACAATTTACGAGAAATATATTATTTCTCAAATCTGTGAATCACATTCTTCACACATAATTCGGACATAATTTCAGCCTGATAGGCTTTTAAATGCTGTGAAGAAATTTGACTCTTGTCGCCTTCTATAAGTTGACAGGGAAGAACGACATTTGAGAAAATGTAATTATACATATACTTATTAAGATCAGAAAACGGTGGAAAAGGTTTTAAAACACGCACATACCGGATTTTACTTGAAAAAATAAGGACAGAATTCTTGTGAGATAGTGACTTGAAACGTTCTTACGGAAAATACATTCAGCTGCATTCATTAAGAGCACAAACTAATTTCATGCTAAAACTGAAAACATCTTCTTTCACACCAGATTTCAGCTTACTTGGAAAACTAAGGTTAAAAAATTATGTGAACCAGTGACTTGAAATGTACAGATGGAATCACTCATTTTCCATATGAGTATATACTCTTATGGCACAGCAACAGAGTCGGGAAGAAATATGATTCAACGAAAAATTCATTCAGTTGCACATATCACGATCAGAAAAATAATTTAGTGGACAAATTTTAAACAAGAAATGGAAAACATGTTCTTATTTCATTACCAAATTTTATCTTACCTAAAAAATATGAACAAAATTTGAGTAAGATTCAAAATTTAAACGAACATAAATTACTGTAAGGAAATAATTTCACTTCCATAGAGATAACATAGAATTCACGTTTTAGCGTGCAAAACACACGTTCGGAAGGAAAATTTTTTGAACAGATTTAAACACGAAACAAGACAGGTGTTTTTATTTCATACACATTTTTCGTTTATTGTGCAAAAATAAAGACAAAATTCATGCAAGATAGAAATATTAAGCGATCAAAAAGAAAAAGGTGTAAGGTGAAATTTTACTTCCCATAGGAATAGCATGTGATTTGTGTTTTAATGCAGTGGTTCTCAATCTTTTATGCTTCACGTACCCCCTGGAAATGTGTATGTAACTGGCGTACCCCTTGCCTAGATAGATAAAACTAGAGTTATAGTATAACAATGGTTATTTTTACTTTGTTACTAGATCAAGCGAATTTTGAGCTCTCACGGCGTACCCCAAAAAATTTTACCGCGTACCCCACGTTGAGAATCCATATTTGAGTGTACAAATTTTGCATCGGATACAAACACATTTTGAACGTAAAATTGGTTTGATGATAATTTTATAAATACAAAACTGAAAATGTGTTCTTATTTTAAATCAAATTTTGGTTCCGTTGGTAAAATACAGAAATGAAAATCATGTAGAAGTTTGACTTCCCATAGGGTGGCAACATGGGAAAATGACAAGCGTGTGTCAAAATTGGTGTCTGATACTAAAATATTTCAAACAAGAAATTGCTATGGTAGTAAAACTTTAAACAAGAAAGTGGTTTGGTGATAAAACCTGGAACAGAAAAACTGGTGTTAGTAAAAAACTTTGATTAAAAATCTGAAATGGTGATAAAACCGTGAATGGACTGATCTGGTTGATAAAAATATGTGTGAAAGTGATGTACTGGACTTAAGGGTTGTCATCACAGTGTGATGATATAGACAGAATAACTGTAAAATCGCATCTCATGCAGAGGCAGCGGTTAGACAAGTGAGTAGCACACTGGATTCATAACCTGTTACTGTTAGGCTCGAGCCCCAAATGTGTTGCCATTGAGATTTATTTCTGTTATCCCCTGCCCTCGGCGACAAAGGTGACACTGCTTTAAAAATTACAAGTGTTCGTTGGATGGGACTTAACGTGTGCAGAAGAGCCATACTTTCTTAACGTCAAAAACAAAACACCCTGAATGGCCTTGACAGGAAGTTTCAATTTCTCTCCTAACAGCGGTCTAGTACCCTTTCTCTCTCAGACTATGAGCCCTTTGGTTCATGTGACAAGGCGATTTAATCAAACTGTATGCGTAAAAGATCGCACCAGAATTAAAAAACAAACGAAATGGTTGGTAAAATTGCTTGAGAAACATTAAAATACAGTAAAAGGGATGGCAGAATATCTGTAAATTCGCACACATTGCAATGGTTGTTAGAATTGCTTGAAAGACACTAAAATGCAATGAAATGGGTGTCGGAATAACTGTAAAGGCGCACACATACAGAAGGTGGAAGAATATTTCGGAAGTGGAAGGCATTATAGCATGCAAAATCAACAAAGCACATGGGAATGGATCAGAAAATATCTTCGCATATATGCAACGGAAAGCACAATACCTGTAAAACATACTGTGACTGCAGAGAAAACAAGTGTAAAATCACATATAATTCCATGCAAAAATCGCTTCAAAACAGCAAGTTAGAGTAAAATCGATAACTGAGAACAGGGGCGTAGCGAAGGACTATGGTTGAGGGAGGGGGGAGAAATCAAAAATTTTCCAACTCGAAATTCAAATTTTGCCAACTGAGCACTTACTAGATTTTCGCTCGGGGGGGGGGGGGGGGGCAATTTTCACAACTCTCCTGCATTTTGCCATTACACTTCCAGTTCTACCAGCTAACAGTAATTTGCCATTTAACTTCCAATTTTGACAACTAGCCATAACTTTACAGAAATAATTCCAATATTTACATCTCGTCTCAATTCTAGCAAGTCAGTGTGAATTTTCCCTTGATTTGGCCATCTCTCCTTAATTTCACGAAACTAATCCGAATCTTTATATCTATCCTAAATTTGCCAAATCACTCACTTCAAACATTTTAAACTCCCCAAGTTTTCTCGATTTTAGTCAACTATCCAGAATTTCACAAACCCAATCCCAATTATCAACTCGCCCGTATTTTCCAAGTGGATTCGATTTTTTGCCAACTGCCCAACATTTTGTTAAGTTTCCTCAATAATCTGTCCAACACTCCTTAATTTCACAAAACAAATCTCAATTTTCACAACTCGCCTATATTTTACAAAGTGGATTCAAATTTTGTCAACTCGACGTAATTTTACAGAAAAAATCGCAATTTTAACATCTTCCCTGAATTTGCCAACTCACTTCGAATTTTATCAACTCTCCTTAATTGCACAAGAAAGGCACAATTTTCACAACTCCCCTGTATTTTACCAAGCGGCTTCGAATTTTGCCAACTCCCCTGTATTTTGCCAAGCGGCTTCGAATTTTGCCAACTCCCCTAGATTTTGCCAAGAGTTCTTGGTTTTTCCAACTCTCCTTAATTTCACAAAACCAATCCCAATTTTTACAACTCACCTGTACTTTACAAAGTGGTTTCCAGTTTGGCCAACTTCCCTAGATTTTGCCAAGTTTTCTCGATTTTGTCAACTCTCCTTAATTTCACAAAAACAATCCCAATTTTCACAAATCGCCCGTATTTTACCAAGTGGATTCGAATTTTGCCAACTGCCTTAGATTTTGCCATCTCGCCACAATTTTACAGAAAAAAATCCCAATTTTACATTACATCTGATTTTTGCGAAGGCACTCTGAATTTTCCCAACTCCCCCAAGATTTGCCAACTCTCCTAGATATTGCGAAGTCGCCTCGATTTTGCCAACACGCCATAATTTTACAGAAAAAAGATTGCAATTTTCACATCTCACCTGAATATTGTCAACTCTCCACGATTTTGCCAAGTCACTCCGAATTTTGCCAACTGCCCCTAGATTTTGCCAACTCGCCATAATTTTACAGAAAAAATTCAAAATTTTCACATCTCGCCTGAATTTTGCCAACTCCTCACGATTTTGCCAACTCACTCCGAATTTTGCCAACTGTCTCTAGATTTTGGCAACTCCCCAAAGATTTGCCAACTCGCCCTAATTTTACAGAAAAAAATTCCAATTTTTACATCTCACCTGAATTTTGTCAACTCTCCACGATTTTGCGAAGTCACTCCGAATTTTGCCAACTGCCCGTAGATTTTGTTAACTCGCTATAATTTTACAGAAAAAAATTCCAAATTTTCACATCTCACCTGAATTTTGACAACTCCTCACGATTTTGCCAACTGTATCTAGGTTTTGGCAACTCCCCAAAGATTTGCCAACTCGCCATAATTTTACAGAAAAAAATCCAAATTTTCACATCTCACCTGAATTTTTCCAACTCCCCACGATTTTGCCAAGTCATTCCGAATTTTGCCAACTGTCCCTAGATTTTGTCAACTCCCATTAATTTTCCAAAAAAAAATTACAAATTTTCACAACTCACCTAGATTTTAAGAAGTCGCTTCGAATTTTGCCAACTCCGAATTACTTTGGGGGGGGGAGCCTCCCCCCATCACCCCCATGGCTACGCCCCTGACTGAGAACCTTCACACAGGGCAAAAGAACGGAAAATGAACAAATTCCAAAGGAATGGAAGGCAGATTATATTAGCTACAAAATATACAGGAGTGAATATATACAGGAATAGACAATAAAATATTTTGGAAGTTTTCAAACATTGCAATGAACTATTCGAAATATATAACATGTCTGCTTCTTAATATCGATTTAATTTGCTATTCTTTCGAGCGCAAAATACTACAACATAGAAATTTCAATCAAAGGGATACATGCAAGTCAAAAACAGGGTAAATCAGGAATTTTATTGGCCATGACTCTTAACACGCGCCATCTAGTGCGAAAAAAAGTGATACTAAGGACTAACTGATAAAAGTTGCTCTTTAACAGAAGGAGTAATGCAGAAAAACCATAAAATATCGGTATGCTAGGGCCTCACTGTAGAAAATCACGGTTCATTGCATTCATTATTATTTATAGATGGCTGAATATCACAAAATACGTTGCAATGAAAGAGAAAACAACACATAAAAACCAAAGAAATGGTTGTTAGAATTGCTTGAAAGACACTAATATGCAGTGAAATGGGTGTTGAAATAACAGTAAATACGCACATATTGAAGTGGATGGAAGAATATTTAGAAAATTCTTCGAAGTGGAAGGCATTATATCACGCAAAATTAAACAAAGTGTACTGGAGATCATAGAATGTCTTCAAAATATGCTAGAATGGATGAAAGAAATAACGGAAAAATCAGCAACGTACATGGGAGACGATCAGAAAATATCTTCGAATGCGTGGAAATATCTTAGAGTGTATGGAATGGATGACACATTTGAGTGGTCAACCGCACAGATATGTGTGACCATGACCATATAAACTTACTGGAGTGGATTAAGGCTCTGAGCTTGATTATGGATCCTGATTTTGCTTCACTGGTGGGCTTCTGTGGAGGGAAAATCTTCCACTGTGTTTTCTGTTTGTTTGTGGGTTGACAGCCCCAAGTGAATAGATTCACAGGATATGTTTATCAGCTGGTTGATAATCCTGAGCAGAGGTCATCGCAGGCACCTGAACTCTTTGCTTCTATTGGCATCGTCAAATTCTACATTGGAGAGTCTTCCAGTGTAGATGGCTTCGCCTTTAGTGGTGGGGGAACGGGTCTTTGCCCCATGTCTGCGATTAGGAGGCTGTTTGATATTGTCGGCATTCCCTCTCTCAATAAACATAGTTTCTTTTAACATCCCACTAACCATTTTCTCTCCATAGGTGATTGGAATGTGAGGACTCTGCACAGAGCTTTTTCTTTTGATGTCCTCACACAAGAATTCCGTTATAATTTTTGATATTCTTGGCTTGCAAGAGACCATATGGACAGATAAAGGTCAGATTTTTAAAAAATAATCTTAAAATTCTCTTATCAGGGAGGGAAGAAATAAACATCACCAAGGCCCGGTCTGCTTCTCAGCAGACACGCTAGTGATGCTCTTCTAGGATATGAGTGCATTAATGAAAGGTTTCTTACAGCAAAATTTCAGACAAGCATTAAAGACTTGAATGTTATCTGCTGTTATGCCCCCACTGAGGATGCCGATGAGGATGAGAAGGATAGGTTTTATGGACAACTTCAGGATATTTTGAATTCTGTCAAGAAAGGAGATATTACCCTTGTTCTAGGTGACTTCAATGCCAAAGTTGGTACTGACCTTTGGGGAGGGGTGATAGGCCCTTTGGTGTTGGTAGCTCCAATGGCAATGGGCAACGTCTCGTACAGGTAAGTAAACTCAATGGATTCAGAATAACTAACACATATTACAAACACCGCGACATACATAAGTACACATGGGTTTCACCTGATGGGCTGCATAAGAATATGATTGATTATTTATTAATTAATAGCAATTGGGCTAGTTCTGTTAGGAATACCAGGTCATATAGGGAGGCTGAAATTGGATCTGACCATTACCTTGTTAAAAGTGTCTTGCAACTTAAACTTAAAACATGTTGTGCTAAGGTTAAAAAATTTACCTTTAATACTGAAGCTCTGAAAGACCCAGTTATAACCAAAGCTTACCATGATAGGTTACTTAGTCATTATGACAATCATGGTATGCTTACTACTGAAGTTGAGGAAGAATGGGATCATTTTAAACAGGCCTTTTTGGAAACTAACAGTACTCTTTTAGGAAAAAAAGGAGCAAGAATTATATGAGTGATAAGGCACTTGAGCTTATTTCGGAAAGAGAGAACTGCAGGAATGTCCTTAATCAATACCCTACTAATCCTAATAGAAAGGATTATAGGGAGCTTAATAAACGTGTAAAGGATCAGTTAGCTGCTGATAAGAATCTTTGGCTTGATGGCTTTGCTGACAAAGCTGAGGAAGCAGTTAGACAGCACAACAGCAGAGAGCTGTACCAGATAGTTGATGTTTTGTGTGGTAGAAAACGGACAGGTATACAGGGATTGAAGGACAAACAAGGATTATCAAATAAAAATTATATTATCAAATTATAAAATAATAATATTATCAAATATAAAATATTATTGAGAACAACTCCAAATGTGAGCTGTTTCATTTCCTTGAATGAGTTACATTGATTTGTTTTGCATCCTTTACGAGGAACGGAAATGAATAGGAATATTAAAATACTTTTCAAATAGACTCAGATTATTCAGAAGAGATGTAACTATGAGCTGTTTCATTTTCCTGGATGAAATCCATTGATTTAATTTACATCCTTCACGAGGAGCGAAATGAATAGAAATATTAGAATCGCTTTTAACCAGTGTCCGATTATTGAAAACAAATCCAAATGTGAGCTGTTTCATTTCCTTGAATAAGTTATATTGATTTGTTTTGCATCCTTTAGGAGGAATGCAAATGAATAGAAATATTAAAATACTTTTCAACCAGACTCAAATTATTCAGAAGAGATGTAACTATGAGCTGTTTCATTTCCCTGGATGAAATCCATTGATTTATTTTACACCTTTCACAAGGAGCGAAAATGAATAGAAATGTTAGAATCGCTTTTAACCAGTGTCGGATTATTGAGAACAAATAAAAATGTGAGCTGTTTCATTTCCTTGAATGAGTTACATTGATTTTTTTTTGCATCCTTTAGGAGGAACAGAAATGAATAGAAATATTAAAAATACTTTTCAACCAGACTCAGATTATTCAGAAGAGATTTAACTACGAGTGTCCGATTATTGAGAACAGATTGATATATATATTTAGTCTGAATCGGTACACGCAGGTTGTTTCTCAAATAGGACGATCTCTTCATTTTAGAAACAATTAGATTTCCCCTTTTCGACTACAACCCGTTTTACATCAGTCTATTATAGCGTGCTTAGTGCATCGCTTATGCTCTACGAAGTCGTTTTTAGACTCAAGTTCTTAAATCTCGCTCTCTATTCCGTTTCTTTAGCATTTCGTGTAATGACCAAAGTCCATTTTAGGATTTTTTTTCTTTTAAGTTCGTACCCACCCAAGAAAAATCCTTACAGTTTTTAACATTTAGACAGGAAGTATATGTTTTGTTAGGTACGAGATAAGTAGGGAGATAGTGGGGGTTCTGGGCCAGAGGCGGAGCCCATAGGATTAACATAGCTCCGCCTCCCATGTGTTTCAAGCTAGAGGCGGGGGCACATTGGTCAGAATTCTCACTGTTTTTAAGACTGATGTCAGACAATGGTGAATAAAATACCTCCCTCCAGTAATGTATATATAACAGATGGTATTGGATAACAACTCGGTCATAAGTCCAGAGCCACCATTTGAATCCTGCCGTCACACGGGCCGTGTGACTCATCTCGTAGTTAACAACTCTCATGGTCTCAGAATTCTCCATCCTAATTATGGAGACAACTAGTGTTTAACGAACGTACCCAATATTTGGAAAAAAAAAAAAAATTCCCAGGTGGGTGTTGAACGCGTTATCTTATGGGTTAGAAACTTAATCTGCGCGCTAACGGACACGGCTACAGCTTGTTACTTACGCGGGTTGCTTAGATGTGTCTTAAGTGGGGATAAGCGTTCTTTATTAAACAATCTCGGTTGGTTCTATTTCCTTCACGAGTTTTATATTGATGTATTTTTATTAACGTATGTTTTTTTTTTCTATTTTTATAACCAGCGTATTTTTATTTCTTTTTAATTCGTGATTATCCCCGTAAATCAACCCCACATATATTTCTATACTTTAATGTGGTAGTTGTATATTTCATGTATTTATTCCTTATTAATTAAACATTTATCCATAACTGATACCCCCTTTATTAATATGCAACCTCTTTATTAAACACTTATAAAAAGTTCCATCCCCATCGCACGGCTAACCTTGTAATTTCCACCCTCAAAATATTTAAGTCTAACCAAACTTTCGGTGGCAACCCTTCTCAGAACGGCTGATGCAATCCTCTAAATAATTACAAAGTCCCGTATTCATATAATTCTAAGTCCTGCAACGTGTATTTCGCAACAAACGTTCGGTACCTCACACCTACAGGGGGCCACGTTTTACTGTCGGATGGTTTTACAAACTTAAAGGCCCTACGTAATTAAAAAATATATATATTATTCCAAACGGAGGAATCACACATCTCTGTATAATAATAATTCGTATTTTTTAAATATCTACATATTTTAATCTTGCATGCTCATGCCAGTGGTCTTGTCGGTTAATTATTGCTAAAGGGCGAGTGGAGATTGAACTCCGCCTCCCATGTATTTCAAGCTGGAGGCGGAGCACATTGATCAAAATTCTCGTTGTTTTTTTAAGACTGAAGTCGGACAATGGTGAATAAAATACCTCCCTCCAGTAATGTATTAATCTGAAATTATTCAGTTAAATTGCAGATAATCCACTCGTAATTTCCACCGACATCCATTTGGTTTCCACAAATTTTTTCGAGTCCACTATTTAGAAACCTGACATCACCACAAACTCCCACGATTTTACCGTTAGTCCACCATCTTGGTTTCTAACCTCATCCGAAATTGCTAAGTCCAGACTCCGCCATCTTGGTTCCTGACATATTAATTAAATGCTTATCAGAAGTTTCACTCCCCTTTATTAAACCTCCCATATCAAAACTGTCACCCCCCTCATTAATTAACCCATTATCGAAAGTCCCTTTCCCCTTTTATTAAAAAAAAGAACCCCCCTCTTTTCCTCTGATTCCATCATTTTGGCATCCCCTGTGGTTGCGTCATTCTCCTACAGCGTCATTCTCCTACAGCGAGAAGTAAGTCCACCATTTTGAAATCCGACGTCACCGAATAGCAGTTCTGCCTTTTAGAGTATTTTTACCCAGTAGCATTGTTTCTTTTCATTTACTGCGGGACAGTCTTTTAAATCAGTTTCTGCGGGATAGTCCTCCTTCCAGTATAAATATGACCTCCGTCAGTCAGAATCCTCATTCTGTTCTCAGACGTTGGCAGTGACGGTTCTCTGCTTCTCCGTGATTTTTACAACTGTTAGAAAGCAATAGTGATAGTTCTCCACGTCCTCGTGTACTATCGATTATTTTTCAACTCACTGCTACATAATGTATCCATGTGATATATGTGAGAAAGCTTTCACGTTCCAGAAAAATCTCATTCGTCATATGAGAAATCATGATGGGAATAACCTGTTTAAGTGCTCTGAGTGCGAATCGACATTCTCAAGGACAGATGACGTCAGACGTCATGAGTTAACCCACACCTCCAGGAAAACCTATAAATGTGAAGAATGTGCCATGGAGTTTGGAAGAAAAGACAATCTTTTACGACATCAAAGAAAGCCACACAATAATAAACGAAAACGTTCTGAAGATGAAAGGATTCCCCCAAAAAAACAAAAACCAGACCCTGAAGACCCCTGTCAGTTTACAGAAGAAATGAAAAGGACCCTATCAACACATAAACTGCCGGCAACGGAAGAAACATCTGTTGACCTCACTTTTTTCCTTGAATCCTCGCGGGAGTCACTCCTAACTCATCTGAAAGAAGAATTAACCTCGAAAGGTAGCATTAAATGGTACCTTGTCGTGCAAGTGCGCTTCAGGCGAAAAGTTTCCCCTACTACCTTCGAACATTGTACCCCGTTTTTCCGAAGTAACTGTGTCACAAGTCTTCCTACATCATCCCTAAACAGAGAATTGGATTCAGCGTATAAGAAGATTAAGACCTCATTTGAAGGAGCACATAGTGGATGGACACTGGATGCCGTACTCCACGCTGAAATGAACATTGGAAAATATATCCCTCTTGCAGGATCTAGTTATATCCCTACTCCAAGGGAATTACTGTTAAAACACGCTATTGTCAATGTATGTAATTCTGATCAAAAATGTTTTATCTGGTCTGTTTTAGCCTCTTTGTATCCTGCCACAGATCATCCGCAGCGCCTTAACAACTATATATATATTTAGAAGAAAAATTAAACACATCTGACCTAATTTTCCCTGTTGCAATAAATCAAATATCTAAATTCGAAAAAATGAACACTATTTCTGTTAATGTTTTTGGATACGAGAAAGAGGTGTTCCCACTCTACATCACACCATTCAGATTTAAAGCGCACACGAATCTCCTTCTGTTATCGATGATGAAAAGCAACATTATTGCTCCATTAAGAATATGAGTAGACTTCTCAGTCCTCTCACTAAACATAAATGTCAGACTTTCTACTGTGATTACTCTCTTCACCGTTTCAAAAATGAATCACTCTTGAAGGATCATGTTCCCTATTGTCAAGAACATGGACCCCAGAGAGTAGAATTCCCAACTGAAGAAGAAAAATGGTTGAAATTCACAAATTTTAAGTTTCAGCAGCCCGTTCCATACGTGATTTATGCCGACTTTGAATCATTCCTATTGAAAATGGACACTTGTATGCCTAACCCTGAAAAATCTCACACCACTATTACGGCAAATCATGAACCCTGTGGATTTGCATATCTTGTTGTTGGGCCCGATGGTTGCAGCTATAAACCTCCAGTAGTTTATAGAGGTCCTAATGTGGTAGAAAAATTTTTAGAATGTCTACTTAAAGAAGAAGAAAACATCAAAAATTTACTATCGATGATAAAGCCAATGCAACTCTCAAATCACGAAGAGGAATCATTTCGCAACGCTACTGACTGTCATATTTGTAAGCGTGCCCTAGGAGCAGATCGTGTGAGAGATCACGATCATATAACAGGTAAATTCCGAGGAGCTGCCCATAATTCCTGTAATCTGAACTTTAAATTAACCAATAGGATTACAGTTATCTTTCACAATCTAAAGGGATATGACAGCCATCTTATTATGCAGGGAATCGGTAGAATCAAAAATAAGAAGATTAATTGCATTCCCAATAACATGGAAACATACATAGCCTTCTCCCTGGGGACATTACATTTTATAGACTCCTCTCAGTTTTTAAGCACATCCCTTGAGAAGCTAGTAAATAATTTATCACCAGATGAGTTCCATATTTTAAAGGATCACGTTGAACCCGAAAGGCTACACTTGGTTCTGAGAAAAGGACTTTACCCCTATGATTATATCGACAACAGTGAAAAGTTTGAAGAAACAGTATTACCACCACGTGAAGCATTTTACAACCAACTCACAGAAGAAGCGTTAGGGGAAGAAGACTACACCCATGCAATAAGAGTGTGGAATACATTCAACATAAAAAATCTAGGCCAGGATCATGACTTGTACCTGAAGACAGACGTACTCCTCTTAGCAGATGTTTTCGAAAGTTTCAGAAAAATATGCATCAGATACTATGAAATCGATCCCTGTCATGTTTACACAGCTCCTGGATTAGCCTGGCAAGCATGCTTAAAAATGAAATGTAAATCTTGAGTTGATAACTGACCCTACAATGTACCTTTTCCTGGAAAAAGGCATACGAGGGGGAATTTCTGTGATATGTAATCGTCTTAATACTGCAAACAACAAGTATTTTGGACACCTATGATCCTCAGTTACCCTCTAAATACATTATGTACTATGATGCTAAAAATCTTTATGGATGGGCAATGTCATAATATCTCCCTCAAAGCGATTTTCAATGGCTTAATAAAGAAAAAATAGCAGATCTAAATATTACGACAATTGCTGATGATGCGAATAAAGGATACATATTGGAAGTTGATTTAGATTATCCAGTTTCTCTACACGACAAGCATAATGATTATCCACTAGCCCCTGAGAAACTTCAGATTACCAGCAGCATGCTATCCCCATATTGTCAAGAGGTTGCCCAAAGCCTTGGAATAAATACAAGTCAATCAGTCGTGAAATTAGCCCCAAATCTAAATTCTAAGGTAAAATATGTCCTTCATTATCGAAACCTCAAACAATATTTAGCCTTCGGTATGCAGCTGAAGAAAATACATCGCGTTTTAGAATTTAATCAGTCTTGCTGGCTAAAACCATATATAGAATTTAATACAGAACAGCGGAAGAAAGCTAGAAACGACTTCGAGAAGGACTTCTTCAAACTGATGAATAATGCTGTGTTTGGAAAAACGATGGAAAATTTGAGAAATCGAGTGAAAATTGAATTGACTCAGAGCCCGAAGAGTGTATGTAAACTCGTAGCATCACCTGCTTTTCACGCTTTTCGTGTTTTTGACAACGACCTCGCATGTGTGCAATCAAAGCTAAGTAAATTGAAACTCAACAGGCCTATTTATGCTGGTTTCAGTATTCTAGATATTAGTAAACTATTGATGTATAGCTTTCATTATGACTATATTAGTCCGAAATATGTAGAAAAAGCTAAATTATTGTTCACTGATACAGATTCACTGTGCTACGAGCTTCAAACCGAGGACGTGTATGCTGATATGAAAGCCGATATAGATCATTTTGACACGTCCGACTATCACATAGACCATGTTTTGCATAGTACACATAATAAAAAGGTACTAGGTAAAATGAAAGATGAACTTTCAGGAGTACCTATCAAACAATTTGCAGGCCTTCGTTCTAAAATGTATTCCCTTCAGAGTTTACATGAGAAGAAGACAGGGAAAGGAGTCCCCAAATACATCATAAAAAGAACCCTTCGTCACAAGGATTACAGAGACTGCTTGATAAACAAATCACCTTGTCGAGTAGATTTGACAAGGATTCAAAGTAGCAACCATCATCTTCATACAGCGAACTTGGTCTGTCACCATTTAACGATAAAAGATATATTTTAGAAAATGGTTATGACACCCTTTCGTACGGTCACTACAAAACAATGAAAAAATAACATAGAAAAAAAACCGAATATTTCACTGTGATTTTAATGTTTGAGCTATTTATGTATAAAAAATATGATAATTTTATCCAAATGTGTGCATATAACCCCTATATATATAAAAATATTACATGTCATCATTATTATATGTAGACAGCTGTATGTAAAAAAAAACCATTTCCTCTGTTAACCTGCATTTTTTTTTGTAAGCAGGCTGTAAAGTACAATCAATGTGAAAAAGCATCATTGTGAAATGTATAAAATTGTAAACCAATGGAAATCATTACATGTGCATGCATTGTCATTATATCATCCAATACTTTGAAATCAATAAAAATTTTTAAATGAAATATATGTGTCGTCTGAGTCGTATCTTTAGCAAGCGGGGAGATAAACAAGCATTATCACGTGACTTTTTCCGCGGGCACTCCTGGTGCTGAGTCATTACCGCGCATTGCGTTGTAACATGTCATGGAAGCAGCTCACTCAGTCACTGGGAGAAAGTCCTTCTGGGAATCCATTTCTGGGATTACACTTATAATAAAAGGTTGGTAATTCTCCAAATTTTCATGGTTTATCAAACATTACTTATAATTTCGCGATGTACTGACGTTCTCAAGTATTAAGAAGTGATGAAAATAGATTTCCTTTCAAAGTTATCATAACTCGCTTGCTTGCTAGCTCATTACATGACCCGGGTCGAGCCAGCTCGAAATCAGCGTTTTTTTTTCGAAGCGATCACTTTTCAGAAGTGGAAGACTTCAATAAATGCACCGAGTGCTATGTTTATGAGAAAATTATCAGCATGGAATGAAATACTAATTTTTTTTACTTTGCAGAGACGAATTTCGAAATTATTACATCAACCATTTAGCGATAAAGTGTTTAAGAGCAGATTTTACTGAATATTAATACTTTACAATAAAGGATAATTTCCTGTATATAATACAGAGGTGTACAGACGAATTTTATTTCCTATGAATAAAAGAAAAATAGGGTTTTCATACTGTTATCCAAATTACTCAGTTAATTCGCCACTTATTACAATTGTTTAGTAAAAAAAAATACATTTAATTCCCAGATTTTTAACGACTGAGATAAAAAAAATAATATGCTTACCTACATTAAATACAATGTAAAATAGCGAAATTCACCACTAATTTCAGGTGCTTAATATCAAGAAATACAGATGATTTCCTTTTTTTTTTTTATGTGTAATATTAAAAAAAAGGAAATCATCTGTATTTCTTGATACAGGAATTATGGGCAGCTCCTCGGAATTTACCTGTTATATGATCGTGATCTCTCACACGATCTGCTCCTAGGGCACGCTTACAAATATGACAGTCAGTAGCGTCGTGAAACAGTTTCTCTTCATGATTGAGAGTTGCATTGGCTTTTATCATCGATAGTAAATTTTTGATGTTTTCTTCTTCTTTAAGCATTGGGTTGTTTGGGTTGTTTTACCTCTGAGCGGCACTTTTTTGCACACCATGGGCTAAATGGCCAGGCCACAAGGACCCCGAAGGCTCAGAGAAGGTTGGAGAAGGGGACCCACTGGAACAGCTGTTGGGAGACAGATGGTAGCCTCCGTCAAGGCCATCCAGCGTGTTCTTTAACGTGCACAGGGTATGTCTCTCCCACACACGGGGCCACGGTTTAACGTCCCATCCGACGGACGGCGGCCTTTCCAAGCCCATCGGTGTCCCCTACTGACCGTGGGCAGGGCGGGGAATTATTGCGGAGATAAATCTCAACGCTGACCCAGCTGGGACTCGAACCTGGGAACTACAGATTACGAGCCTGGCGCGCTACCGACTGAGCCACCCCCGCCCCTCTTCTTTAAACAGACATTCTAAAAATTCTTCTACCACATTAGGACCTCTATAAACTACTGGAGGTTTATAGCTGCAACCATCAGGCCCAACAATAAGATATGCAAATCCACAGGGTTCATGATTTGCCGTAATAGTGGTGCGAGATTTTTCAGGGTTAGGCATACAAGTGTCCACTTTCAATAGGAATGATTCAAAGTCGGCATAAATCACGTATGGAACGGGCTGCTGAAACTTAAAATTTGTGAATTTCAACCATTTTTCTTCTTCAGTTGAGAATTCTACTCTCTGGGGTCCATGTTCTTGACAATAGGGAACATGATCCTTCAAGAGTGATTCATTTTTGAAACGGTGAAGAGAGTAATCACAGTAGAAAGTCTGACATTTATGTTTAGTGAGAGGACTGAGAAGTCCACTCATATTCTTAATGGAGCAATAATGTTGCTTTTCATCATCGATAACAGAAGGAGATTCGTGTGCGCTTTAAATCTGAATGGTGTGATGTAGAGTGGGACCACCTCTTTCTCGTATCCAAAAACATTAACAGAAATAGTGTTCATTTTTTCGAATTTAGATATTTGATTTATTGCAACAGGGAAAATTAGGTCAGATGTGTTTAATTTTTCTTCTAAATATATATATATAGTTGTTAAGGCGCTGCGGATGATCTGTGGCAGGATACAAAGAGGCTAAAACAGACCAGATAAAACATTTTTGATCAGAATTACATACATTGACAATAGCGTGTTTTAACAGTAATTCCCTTGGAGTAGGGATATAACTAGATCCTGCAAGAGGGATATATTTTCCAATGTTCATTTCAGCGTGGAGTACGGCATCCAGTGTCCATCCACTATGTGCTCCTTCAAATGAGGTCTTAATCTTCTTATACGCTGAATCCAATTCTCTGTTTAGGGATGATGTAGGAAGACTTGTGACACAGTTACTTCGGAAAAACGGGGTACAATGTTCGAAGGTAGTAGGGGAAACTTTTCGCCTGAAGCGCACTTGCACGACAAGGTACCATTTAATGCTACCTTTCGAGGTTTCTTCTTCTTTCAGATGAGTTAGGAGTGACTCCCGCGAGGATTCAAGGAAAAAAGTGAGGTCAACAGATGTTTCTTCCTTTGCCGGCAGTTTATGTGTTGATAGGGTCCTTTTCATTTCTTCTGTAAACTGACAGGGGTCTTCAGGGTCTGGTTTTTGTTTTTTTGGGGGAATCCTTTCATCTTCAGAACGTTTTCGTTTGTTATTGTGTGGCTTTCTTTGATGTCGTAAAAGATTGTCTTTTCTTCCAAACTCCATGGCACATTCTTCACATTTATAGGTTTTCCTGGAGGTGTGGGTTAACTCATGAAGTTTAGAAAGAGAGTAACTAAGTGAATGAGTAAATAAGCGGGGAAGTCAGTCAGAAAGTGTCTTGAGTAACATTATACCAGGATCGGTGTGTGTATTTATGACACGATTCTGTATACTTGATACTCGAAACCGAATTCTTATAGCGGTGAATAGGAGCCTGAAATGGTTGAACTTATAGTTTTACTAGTGGAATAACGATATTTACTATACGAGATTTTTAATTCAAGAAGTGCGACTCGTAATTTAAAATAAGGTTTACCGATATAAAACATTTGTACAGGGATGTTATGTATAGTTCAATAAGGTTTGATTCTTGTAAACAGAAGAACGAGGCAAAGAAGAAAAACAATGTCTGCACTTTTGCGAAACACTAGCGAGTTGTAAAAAATTTTAATCATTAATATGAAGAATCAGAGGGATGAATTAAGGACGTGATTATAGCTATAGGAGTGTACCGAAAGAAAAAAGTTGTATAATACGAAAATATTCAGAGCGAAAAAAAAATATTGGGGAGTGTATCCAATCTTTAAGAGTCTAAGTACAATATCACCGTTAAAGTAAAGAATAAACGCGCTGTGAGCTGATAAGCGTGGGGATACTGCGATGAAGTTCAGGTTTTTTTTTTTTAAGGTATAGTTTAAAATCCTAATACGTATTTTAAACACTAGATGGCACTATGGAACAAATATATGGAGGCAAAGAATTCAAGAGGGTGGTAGCGGAATTTAGAATATTTCGGGACCCGAGATTGTTTTCTTACAAAAACAGTTAGTTTTGGTCGATGTCGCAATACAACAGTCGACACGACTTGGTAAATTTCAGAACATTTAGAGTTGTCGGTGGAGCGGGAAAATTGGGGGACATTTCTGACAGGGGGACGTGACACTATCGACGAACTTTGTGGCGGCAGAAGGGTTATAAGGTCGTTTGTCACTAAAGTGGGTCTACTATGGTTAATCGCACTAACCATTCCAAAAATGAATTCATGAGCGTAATGACATTGAAAATTCCGAATATTTTATGGAAATATAATTTTACCGATGTTTCCCGTTGCAAAAAACTCAACCTCCGTTTGTTTTCAAGTTCAACGTGTAATATAAGTCATTAGATATATCCAGTGAAAATTGCAATGTAGAACCGAGCACGATTTCGTCGAAAAAATTTGTACTTCCCACGATTTTGCTGAAAATTTCTTTTTTTTCCAAGAAGTGTTTACATTTTTCGTTGAAACATATATTCGGTGAAAACTGCAAATAACAATATAGAATCTCATTTCACCAAATCAAATTTATACATTTAGAAACATTGTTTCAGAAATCTAGCTTTCCATCGTATATTTTCTCCCAGCCCCAAAATCCTCATGTTACCTGCTGATTTTTAGTTGTCATATGTCTAAAACTTTCTTTTTTTCCCATTAGTCCAAATTACTGCATTTTGCAACCCAATAATCCGGTGAAGTGCACGATAATATCATTTTATTTTGCAACCCAATAATCCAGTGAAGTGTACGATAATATCATCATTTTCTAATTCAAACACAAAATCTCCCCTTTTCGAACAGAGTACTTTTCGGGAAAATTAGTTTGAAAGTTCATCTCCCGAAACGTTACCCATAGGTAAATATGGATTTCCCTATACTTTAACATTGCGTCAGAATTCTCATTCTCTATTACTGTTTGTGTTTTATCAGAATTCAAACATAAGTGGAAAGCTCAAAGATTTTTTAAAATATATATATTAGTACTGAACAATTTTTTTTAATAAAAATTACACTTTCTTTCCATGTGGTTAAGATTAAGTGCAACAAGAGGCACCATTATTCTTGAGGCACAATTCTAGAATTTCTTTATTGAAGAATAAATGTCTATTACAAGTGTAATTATTGTGCTGTCTTGCAACCCAGGCCACATACTGAGAGGTGCTGAAGTGCTCTTTTACTGGCCAGCTTTGTGAAATAATAGATCTGAAAGAAAAAAAAAATTCTACTATTAAAACTTTCGTTTCCATAATCAGTTAGCAAGTAAAAGATCAAATATTTGTCTTATTTTTATTTCATTAACAACTCTCCTTGAGAGAAAAATATTGGATTTGATAGCAGCTCTTCATAAAGTCTCAACTGACGCTATAGCATCAATGCAGATTTCGAACGTTTTAAAGTAAAAAAAAAAACTGCGATATATTTTCCATATTTTTCTGGTAGCTTAGGCCAACAGTTTAGTGAAGTAACTGGCCAATAGGTGGTTCCTAATAAAACCACACCACCCACCCTAGTAGTGTCGACAATCTTCCATAAAAATATTTAGATCAATTTTGTAGCACGAAAACCGTTTTGTTACATTTTTCCTTGTAACCAAGGCCGGATAGAGAGAGAGGGGAGGGGGGAACTCCCCCTTTGAAAATGCTAGTAAGGTTAATGGAGGCCAAATATTATCCAACTTATGCATATATATATCACAAATTTTTGAAAAAAAAAATTAAAAAAAAAAACCTAAAACGAAGGGAAAAATATTACCCTGCAATGGAAATCTGGTATCCTTTAATTGTTCGAATGAACAAAATTAAGAAAATATTATGGCTTTTATATGAAAACGTTTAAATTGCACATATATTTCCTATAACTTATTTTTTTTCATGAGAATTTTAAGGGAATTGTTGCTTTCCTTGAACGCTTCTCCACTGGTCCTGGGCATGTCAATTGATCAACTGATGCTCCCATTTTTTCTTAAGAGATTTACTTGATTTATGAAGTTTATATTTTAGATTTCTAATCTATGTCGATTACGATGGAAGTTTTCAACTTTATGCATTACTGCTTAAATATATTTATGTTTATTATATGTTTTCTTTGGAACTATTTTTTTTGCAGAATAATCAAAGTGTACAATGTTATAGTGTTGGAACAAGCGGAAAAAAAGGTTTCCTTTTTTTATTCGGAATTTATAACATGATTTTGTGCAACCTGAACATTTATACAGAAAATATTTTTTTCGAATGATTTCTGTTAAAACAGTCTTCATCACTTAGATTCCGTTGTACCATCGAGATCTTTATCCCTCCAATCCACAATTATTTTGGTTTACCTCTAACTCTTCTGAGTTCCATTCTAGAATTATTTTAAGAATTCTTCTTTCATCCATATAGGAGGGATTGTTCAAGAATTCTTGACATGCATCTCCAGAATGAAAACCATTGCACTTAACCCCAGCATCTCTGCAAAGTTGCAGATATCTACGCCAATGCTAGAAAGCTTGGTGGCGCTCCTGTTGGGGAATACTGCGCAACTGTGAATGAACGCATTTTGCAAGGTATTTCATTCTTGAAAAAGGCTTCCCAGCAAGTTCCTTCTTAATTTTCGGAAACAATGAATAATCGCATGGTACAAGGTCAAGTGAATATGAAGGATGGTGTAGCTGTTTGATTTTTTCTGCCCCAGATAGGCTGTAGCTTGTCATGTTTTGTGAGCACTGGCATTGTCAGGAAGAACCCTCAAAACACCTGTTGTTGGATGCTGCTCCTTCATCTCCTTAACCATTTTTAGCAAAAAAATGTTGGTGGAGTATTGGCCATTTATAATTATTTTTTTTTTCAGATAAGGACAGTAGCGGGAGTACACCAGATGTTCAGCACTACACGCAGCTTGCCTTTTCTGCAGTGCAGTCAGGATCAAGCTAATCCTGGCTGCCAGTGCTCTGGCTCCGATGTGTGGTTTAACAGGCAGAGCATTCTGGCATCTATCTGAAGAGTTGCAGGTTTGATTCCCGCTGCGTCAGTAGTAATTTTTTTCACAAGTAATTAGAGCACAGGTGGATTTTCCCTGGCATGTACACAGTCGTATCAGAACATGACCACCTACCTAATAATGGGAATAACCACCCTTGGTCTGGATGACAGCAACAAGATGGCATGGCATGGACGCAATGAGGCCCTGGAAGGTTGCCAGAGGCACACATGCCCATTCAGACTTCAGCAGAACATGAAGGTTTCGGAGATGACGTGGTTGTGGGTCTGCACACCGAACCTGTCGATTCAAATGGTCCCACAAGTGCTTTATGGGATTAAGGTAGGGCGATTTTGCCGGCCAAGGAAGAACGGATAAATCGCTGTCACGTTCCTGGAACCAGTCAAGCACCAACTTAGCAACATGGCAGGATGCATTGTCCTGTTGGTAGACACCATTACCACCAGGGTAAATGTCCAACATGAAGGGATACATGTGGTCAACGAATAAGATTCACGACAACCCCAGTGCACCGCAGTACTGTGACTGCATATCACCTTAAGGGATTGCCACTGAAACCACTATAAACTAAAAAGGCTCCTATCAATTTAGCTTGCCTTAACATTTGCCTGCCTACAGCGGGAGAAGACCTTATGTGAAAAGAGAAGCACTACTTGGGATTTAATAGTCTGCTTGAAGTAATAATCATTGAGGTGCAGTGAGAGTGGGAGCTTTTGAAATTTTGAGTGGTGCCAAGGAATATGCCCAACACTCACTGAATTTAGACCAGAACGAGCCATAATACATAAATAAAAAGATCTTAGTCTTTTGAATTTTGAGCCAGAAAAATAAAGGAAGTCCTAACTTTTAGGGTCCTCCGCAGCAGAGGCCCAAGGTACTTCCGTCGAAGAGCCACACCTCGAGGGACTCCAATCCTCTCAGCATGATCCCCAACTTCGTCCTCTCCATCGAGCCGGGCACCACAGCCCGCTCGCCGTCTCAGCTTCCACACCGTGCCGGGCCGCTTCGGGGGATACTGGACCAGCACCACCAAACCGGTCCGCACCCCTCCCATGACCGCGACAAAGCCTTCCGCCTACCGGGGCTCACAACACTGCAGCACCCGGACCCCACTTCACAGAGGAACCAAGTTCCTCCACTGCAAAAGCCAATAAGTCCAAATCTCATTCATGTGGGACTCTTAGTTTGGCTGTTCCATCGATAAGCCCACCGGCCACAGGTGGCCAACAAGGGCCGCGAGCCTCCAACTTCGTCCTCTCCATTGTGAACGGGTCGAAACTCCCCAGTGAACATAGGTCCACCCCAATATCACACAGACCCCACTGAAGAGCCCCCCGACGAGTGTGCGATGGGGTGCACAGCTCAGCCCGGGAACCCCCCAATGCATGTCCACAGCGAACAGGGTTCACCACGCCCTATTGTGGCTCTCATTCCGGCCCATCAATCGGGGCTGCAACCCCCAGCTTCTCAGCGGACAATCAATAAGCCGACGAGACTAGCCAGGAACCAGAAACTGTCTGCCAGCCCTCAACAAACCCCTCCACCGGGGGCCACCAGACTTCCGAACCCCAGAGAGCCAGCGGCCCGAGCCCAACTTCTCAGAGGCACCATAAGCCCCCCCCCCGTCAAGGAGGTCCCACTCCGGGGGGGATACATGTGGTCAGCAAGGACAGACATGTAGCCATTGGCATTCAGGGACCCATCTAGTGGTACCAGGTCATACCAGGAAAACATGCACACTGCCACCGCCAGCCTGTACTTGACCTACAAATGTGTCTGGGTGTTGGTTCTCGTGTGTCTGATGGCGTTTCCACCACTGCCCGTCACTTCTGTGGAGTAGAAACCTCAATTCGTCGAAGAAGGTAACCCTTTTCCACTCCATTGTCCAATGCAGGCATCGTTGCTGATGGACCTTGGTTAACATGGGTGCCTTTACACAGTGCCGACTCTGGAGACCCATGTGCAACAGGGTTTGCTCTACTGTTATCGGTGACACGTACCTGGATGCCCCAGTGTTCATTTGTGGTCAATTGCTGCACTGTTGCACATCGATTGCCCTTTACCAGTTGACGGAGGCAATGTCTCCTCTGGGGTCAATGGCCTTTGGGGCTCCACAGTTATGATGTCTGGAGGTACTCGGTGTGCCAGAGGTCCATTCTTGGTACACCCTGACTACAACACCTCACGAACAGCCCATGAAGTCTGATGTTTCGAGATGCTTCCACCCTTGGCATGGTAGCCAATGATCATTCCTTTTTGAACATCTGTCAAACTAATATCTATGCGTTACACACTATGGCTCATCTGTCCTGGCTGGCTGCTTATATCACAGTGTGGTTGACCTAGTCATGTGCACTATGTGACATGCCTGGGTGGGTACACTGCGATTCTGTGGGTGGTCATATTATTCTGATATGACTGTGTATGTCTGACACTAAAATAGATTTGCAACACAACTATACAATTTTATTCCATATAGAATATCACTTTAACCTTTCCTGTCTGGCAGAATATTTTAGTAATTGGGAAACCCTACTCATCTTATTTTCAGATCCCTGCTCCCTAAACAAAAAGAAAAACTAATCCTGGGAACATGCTTGCTCTGAACAGCACTTTTTGCACACAATGGGCTAAAGACTCAGGTCACAAAGACACTTAAGGGCTCAGAGTCAAGGAGAGGGAGAGAAAATTATCCTAAATTTAATACATTGAACTGATGTGCAACAAATTTATTATGTCATTAATGGGATGGATTGTTTTACCTGAGTGGCATTTTTATGCACACAATGGGCTAAATGGCCAGGCCACAAGGACCCTGAGGGCTCAGAGAAGGTTGGGGGTAGGAGATCGACTGGACAGCTGTTAGAGACAGATGGAAGCATCCCATCAAGGCCATCCAGTGTGTTCTTTAATATGCACAGGGCATGACTCTCCCACAGCTTAAAGCCTCATTATACGGATTATGGCAGTCTTTCCAAGCTAAGTGGTGTCCCCTACTGACCAAGGGCAGGGCAGTGAGTTTTGGCAGACACAAATTTCAATGCTGGCCAAGGGATGACTCAAACCTATGAACTGCAGATTATGAGCTTGACACGCTACCAACTGAGCCACCCTCACCCATGTCATTAATGTTGACTAAACTTGCATTATCAGTAAATAGTAAAAAAAGGGCAAAAGTATTATGACTTGAATGTAAAAATCTGAGTTGATTAAATTATAGGTATTTAACGTTTTACAATTTTCATCCATTTATTTTTCATAGTTTGTTTTCAAAAAACACTTCTGTTTTTGTATACTTCAGAATTTTTCAAGATCTACAGAATATATTTCTTATGTCACAGATAGCTACTTCAGTAGCCTTGATATAAACTAATGTTTATATCAGGGGCAGATCTACAGGAGAGGAGGTAGACATGGGGGTCATGCTCCACCTAGAGAATGTTAATAAGTAATGAGTCCAAAAAATAATTAAACTGATGTAATTTTGTACATTTTTTCAAAAATTTTAAAATGTCTAAAACAAATAAAACGTTACACTGCAATGGAAATCCAGTTTCTTGCCTCCCCCATATTTTTTACTAGATCTGGGCATATTCAACATTAATATAATATCAATTCTTGTTCCATATGTTTGTAAGATGAGAGCGGACACAAGTTTATTTACCATTACAATGGTATGACAGCCTCTATCTCCCTACTAAGCTTTTTTTGTTCATTAATACATTTTTTAATTTGAATTGTATTAGTTGAATACCTTTCAAAAATTTAATGACAAACATTAACATAATGGTGTAATTTCACATTTTGAAATATGGCAGAAATATTCATCCATTGTATTCTATGTGCCCCACACTATTTTTTTTTTGCTTTTACACACTTGTCTTAATTCTATTTGATAATCTGTAATTTTGCATGCACACACGATCAAACCAATGCATCTCTTCCTACAAAAGATGCTGCTCAAAGGTGGCTGATTTTACTTACATATATATTATGAGCATAATTTGTAAAAGAATCTGAGGCAGTATCAGCCAAATTTATCAACTAGTTCTGAACTGTAATTTTTATTTTACTATTAGTTTTAACACACAATGATACAATAACTTACAATACTGGAAATAATTCTCAGATGATAAATTTCTGTAGAAATGTTTGCTTCCAATGTCACAAATTATAACACTAGAGTATTGTATATCATTTCATTTTCTAATGTATCGACATTTTTTTTCAGAATATAATTCCTATTAATAGCAAAACCTACTACATAACTTGTTATCAAGGCAAATGATGTTGATGGGATGAACTCTTTCATTCGAGCTGTTGATGAGACTGGTAGTAGAATAGGTTTGGTTATAAATAGAGAGAAAACTAAAGTGATGAAAATTGGTCAGGCAGGCTGTGATTCAGTTAATCTGAATGGTTGCAGTCTTGAGCAGGTGTCACAGTTTAATTATCTTGGGAGCTATGTAACGGATAATGGTGATGTGCGGCATGAGATTAACAGACGAATAGGGATTGCTGCCGGGACTTTTAAGAATCTATGGAGAGTGTGGAGACATAGGCGTATACACCTAAAGACTAAAATTAGACTGTATAATAGTTTTGTTCTTTCTAGGGTTAGTTATGGTAGTGAAACTTGGACACTTTGTAAACAAGATAACAGGAAACTAGATGCTTTTGATTCCAGATGCTTACGCAGTATCTTGGGCATTAGGTGGTTCAACTTTATAACTAATGATGAGGTTAGGCAAAGGAGTTTGCAACCTCCTTTAAGGGGCATATTGTGCAGAGAGAGACTCCGTTGGTTTGGCCATGTTGCCCGTATGAATAATTATAGATTGGCGAATAGGGTTATGAACAGTGTGCCTAAAGGCCTCAGAAAGAGGGGGAGACCTAGGATGTGGTGGGCCGACAATGTCAAACAGGACCTTGTTAGAATTGGTGTGCAGTGGCCAGATGCTGTAGATGTAGCTCAGGATAGACTTGCTTGGAGAACTAAATTGCACGGTCTGGTTGGACCTCCGTAGCCCATGGCTGCTTGAGGATGAGGATGTAAGTTTGTTGAGAACTTGGTAATACTGAATACTTGTATGATGTACCTACAATGCATCTAAAAGATCTGATTTTATACCTTGTTCACTTCAGCATTTTCTTCACCCTCTTTATTAATCACTTAAAATTAATTTTCTATATGTAACAATTCGAGAATTAAAACACTCAGAGCAGACTGCAAAATAGGGCAGATATGTTTGATAATCATCATTCAAAACAATATCCTCTCTATACATTAAAAAACTTCCAGAGTTTCTTTAAAAGTATGCAAACTACATGTAAAACAATTTACATAATGAAACAATAATTTACACTAAGCACTTACTTTTTGTGAATGAGAATTAAACAAGATACCTCAACAAGTATCTTGTGGCTCCAGCTTCATAACAATCTGCCAAAATATAGTCAATATGATGTTCTTAATATCCCAAAATACTGCAAGAACTTCTCGGGTTCATCTAGTCACAATATATTAAGAAAACTAAGAAATTGTTAAATAAGTGTATTTGGTAAAATTATGGGAGCAAAATCATTTTCAACTCATTAACAGGTAAATAAGAAAGTTTTTATACATATGACTATATGTGTTTTTTAAGAAAACAGTTTAGAAACAGATTTCTACCTAATCCACACCCCCAAACACAAAACTAGTACCACCAATGTATGTCATAAATGCATAATTGTGTGACATGATCTCACTTACAGCACTGTGCAGGTAGCAGTTCAAAGTGTACCATAAATCACTAATCATAAGCCTTGATTTTTTTTTAAATAACATATTTCACAAAATAGTTTATTACTACTGCTGCCCCTAGGGCAGGCCCAGGCAAACATTTCAGCTGAAGGACCACACCAAAAACTAAACTGGAATGGCGGACTGTATGAAAAACTGAAATGGAAGGGCAGGACACTAAAGAAATATGCAATCAATAACATATGTATACCAATGCAAAAAAAAAATCTAAAATGAAATATGAACAATTTTATTAAAATTAATTATTTTAATGAGAATTTGCTTCCTCAAAGTTGGACTTATTGTCTTCTACACATTCTTTTTCTCTTTTTCATAAATTTAACTTATTTCCCATGAGTAGCTTGTGGGATAAGTGGCCTGTAGTTTGCCTAGACCACAGCTTCACCAGCCCATATGTAAATCCAGCACTTTACATCGTTTAATTTAATCTAGTAGTTAGCAAATCTGACACTACACCAAATGTGTATGCAGGAAGAGAAGGACATATTTACCATTTGAACTCAAATAAATAAATAAATAAATACCCCCTCAAGGAGCTGTTTGCCACAGAGGTCTGATAGGAGCCTGTCAATTCATATGTCATAGTATGTCAATGAGGATGGTGGGACTTCAGCAGAAAAACAACATAAACATTCATGCCTTACCCAGGGCTCAAACCCAGGTGCCTTAGATCCTGACATACTCTCTAGATAAGAAAAAAAAAAAAGTTCTGTGCATGCTGCTGACCAGAATGCACGTTGTAAATGTTTATGTTACATAATTAAAAAAAGACCTTCTTGCTCAGATTTTAATCAAAATAAATGCTCTGTCATTGAGCAACAAAATTTTTGACTTTATCCTTCAAACTATTTGCATGTTAAAAGTTTTTAGGAGAAACTCAGAAGCTTTTCAGAGCAGGAATGGCACTCTTTCTTCAGTGAAGTAGCACTATGTTCATGTTGTATGAGCAACCTGTGTTGGGAGTCTACCTTCCTTATATTGAAAAAAATTACTAGATTTCTACAATAAATTCTTATAACCGAATGTTTCAAAACATCTTCAGATTACATATTTATTTTCTATAATTTTTTATCAATATTTTTATTTTTTATTGCATAAAAACATATCAGGGGAATAATACTAATCCAAATCAAATATTTAATTTTAAAATAACTGTAATTATTCAATTTTCATTCATCATTTTTAACTTGTTCTCACTTTTCATCTACATGGAGACATTTTACTCTTTCAAACAAACTCAGATTTAATACTATCACACTGTATAGCAAGTTTTGTAGTTTATGGGTTCTGTGTGATTGAACACACTTTCTGCATACTGCTGTCTTATAAGACAAAGACGGTGATGGGATGGAGGCACTGTTCCACAGGTTCCATCATAAATAACTCCTTTGCAAAACTTTTTAAATGATGATTTCTCTGAACAAATCAAATTTTTGTAAAAAGATACTTTAAAAAGAAGTGGTTTTAAGCCACAGTGCAGATTGAAAATTAATACAATTACTCTATATCATTGTAATGGTTAAAAAAGCTGAGACCATTAATAGGAATTATTATCTACAAAATTATCATTGTTTTTCCTTGGGTTGATATCCGATAATTAGGTGAGTCTAATGTCCTGTGGTGGGTAGTGCAGTCATTATTATGAATTTACTATATTCTTGATTTTGCTGCTGTTCTTGGTGGGGATTGCGTTGCAAGGTTCACATAGTTTAGAAATGGCACACAGAGTAGTACAAAGGTGGTGTGAGTGGAGCATCTGAACCAGGCCTCGTGGTCAGATTTACACCAAACTACCAATGCACTATCATTTACAACAGAGAGTGCATTTGATATTTAATGTTGCAAAATCTTCATTAAATCAATGCAAGAAGAATGGCTGCTGAGGGCAAAAAAGAAACACAGTGGCATATCTTCCATAGGATTTTTATGTAGAATAACTATATAGATGATACTTTAGAAATAAATTTGAATTTGAAAAAAAAATATGCAGAAGAAGCATTATTCGAGTTGGTTGGTTGTTTTGGGTTTAATGGCGAATTAGCATCTCAGGCTATAATGCACCAAACAAAGCATTATTCGAGTTAAATATGATTTATTAGTTATTAATAATGATAGAAATAGCTGATTTTAAAATCCTCCTCCTCCTCCTCAAGCAGCCCTGGGCTACGGAGGTCTAACCAGACTGTGCAATTTAGTTCTCCAAGCAAGTCTGTCCTGAGCTACATCTACTGCATCTGGCCACTGCACACCAATTCTAATAAGGTCCTGTTTCACATTGTCTGCCCACTGCATCCTAGGTCTCCCCCTCTTTCTGAGGCCTTTAGGCACACTGTTCATAACTCTATTCGCCAATCTATAATCATTCATGCGGGCAACATGGCCAAACCAACGGAGTCTCTCTCTGCACAATATGCTGCTTAAAAGAGGTTGTAAACTACTCCTTTGCCTAACCTCATCATTAGTTACAGAGTTGAACCACCTAATGCACAAGATCCTGCATAAACATCTAGAATCAAAAGCATCTAGTTTCCTGTTATCTTGTTTACAAAGTGTCCAAGTTTCACTACTATAACTAACCCTAGAAAGAACCAAACTATTATACAGTCTAATTTTAGTTTTTAGTTTTCCTCTGTTTATAACCAAATCTACACTACTACCAGTCTCATCAACAGCTCGAATGAAAGAGTTCGTATCATCATCATTTGCCAAAAGGGCTAAATCATCAGCATAATCTAAATCAGAAATTTTCATATCTCCAGTTCATTTAAGGCCAAAATCTTTCCCTTGAAGTGAATTTCGCATAATATATTCAATAACCAAGCTAAAGAGAACACCAGAAGTAATGTTAAACCAATTGCTACAAGCCTTACCAACTCTCACACACAACTCAGTGTTATTATAGAGAGCTTTCATTATGTTAACTAACTTGTCTGGTATACCATATGATCTCACAATCAACCATAAATTATGACGATCAACAGAGTCGAAAGCCTTTTTGAAATCAACAAAGTTAGCAACCAAAGGTTTCTGAAACTCTAAACATTTCTCAATAATCTGCCTAAGTGATCCACACATCCCTTACCACTTCTGAATCCACACTGCTCATTACACAATTGCCTGTCAACCAGATTCTTAATTCTATTAAGCACAATCAGGCAAAGAACATTGTGATGCCCCCTTGTTCACTTTTACTTTACCTTAACCAGTTTTGCTTAATTTATATTATATTTATCATTTTGGGGATTTTTATTTTCTTTTTGGCATCACAGTGCTCGTTTCCAAGAGTTAGCAGTTGCGCAGGCGTCACAGTAGCACAGAAGATAGTAGAGTAGAGAGAGTAGTAGAGGACAGCACAGTTTAGAGATCAGTTTTAGTTTGGAGTTTGTTGAAGATGTTTGTAGTAAGAAATGTTGTAGTATCTTCTTTATTGAAGTTTTGGTGAGTTCTTTTTGGAAATAAATTGTTTGTTATTTAAACCTTTTGAATCTTTACTAATTTTTTTCTCTTGAGCAACATTAGTTTCTTTTAATTAGCATTAACATAAAATTTTGACAATCATTTAATATTTTTGAATTCTTACTCATTAATGCTTGCTGGTATTTCGAACCCAAATTAAACTTTATTTTTTTTCAATTTGCTAATTATTGCCTGGCGCCCGACACAGCTATCCAAAGCATGAAAATAATTGGATCACACAAAGGGTCCAAAACTTACTAAACTTTAAAAGTATTAAATTCTTTGGAGCGTTACAACATTACCTGGAACAGAGAGTAGGCTGATAACCCTATAGTTATAAAAAGAACTGCAATCACCTCTTTTCAAAATAGGGATAATAAAAAAAAGCTCTGGTAAAATTCTTAGGAACCATGCCTTTATCATAAAAGATATTCAGAATTTCAGTCATCCAAGTGGTAACCGAAACATTCCCAGCTCTAAGCATTTCCGTAGTAATTTGATCTACCCCTGGGGATTTATGAAGTTTAGAAATAGCCAAACTAACTTCAGATTGTGTTATAGGGTCAACATTAAAGCCACCAATGCATCTATCATCATTGCAAACAATGGGAGTAGAACTAACCACATTGTTTAGAAATCACTGAAATGCTCAGCCCACCTAGCCATGACAGAATCCTCACCTGCTATAACCTTACCTAGTTTATCCTTCAATCTCCGTATACCTGTTTATTTTCTACCACACAAAACATTAACTATCTGGTACAGCTCTCTGCTGTTTTGCTGTTTAACTGCTTCCTCGGCTTTATTAGCCAAGCCATCATGCAAAGATTCTTATCAGCAGCTAACTGATCCTTTACACGTTTATTAAGTTCTGTTAATGCTTTCCATTAGAACTAGTAGGGTATTGATTAAGGACATTCCTGCAGTTCTTTCTTTCTGAAATAAGCTCAAGTGCCTTATCACTCAGATAATTCTGCCTCCTCTGCTCCTTTTTTCCTAAAAGAGTACTGTTAGTGTCCAAAAAAGCCTGTTTAAAATGATCCCATTCTTCCTCAACTTCAGTAGTAAGCATACCATGACTGTCATAATGACTAAGTAACCTATCATGGTAAGCTTTAGCTATAACTGGGTCTTTCAGAGCTTCAGTATTAAAGGTAAATTTTTTAACTTTAGCACAACACTTTTTAAGTTTAAGTTGAAAGACACTTTTAACAAGGCAATGGTCAGATCCAATTTCAGCTCTCCTATATGTCCTGGTATTCCAAACAAAACTATCCCATTTGCTGTTAATTAATAAATAATCAATCATATTCTTATGCAGCCCATCAGGTGAAACCCATGTGTACTTATGTATGTCGCGGTGTTTGTAATAAGTGTTAGTTATTCTGAATCCATTGAGTTTACTTACCTGTACGAGACGTTGCCCATTGCCATTGGAGCTACCAACACCAAAGGGCCTATCACCCCTCCCCAAAGGTCAGAGTCAGTACCAACTTTGGCATTGAAGTCACCTAGAACAAGGGTAAATCTCCTTTCTTGACAGAATTCAAAATATCCTGAAGTTGTCCATAAAACCTATCCTTCTCATCCTCATCGGCATCCTCAGCATAACAGCAGATAACATTCAAGTCTTTAATGCTTGTCTGAAATTTTGCTGTAAGAAACCTTTCATTAATGCACTCATATCATAAAAGAGCATCACTAGTGTGTCTGCTGAGAAGCAGACCCACGCCTTGGTGATGTTTATTGTCTTCCCTCCCTGATAAGAGAATTTTAAGATTATTTTTTAAGAATCTGACCTTTATCTGTCCATATGGTCTCTTGCAAGCCAAGAATATCAAAAATTATAACAGCGGAATTCTTGTGTGAGGACATCAAGAGAAAAAGCTCTGTGCAGAGTCCTCACATTCCAATCACTTATGGAGAGAAAATGGTTATTGGGATGTTTAAAGAAACTATGTTTATTGAGAGAGGGAATGCCGACAATATCAAACAGCCCCCTAATTGCAGATGTGGGGCAAAGACCCGTTCCCCCACCACTAAAGGAGAAGCCATCTGCATTGGAAGATTTCCTCCAATGTAGAATTTGACGATGCCAGTAGAAGCAAAGAGTTCAGGTGCCTGCGATGACCTCTGCTCAGGATTATCCACCAGCTGATAAACATATCCTGTGAATCTATTCACTTGGGGCTGTCAACCCACAAACAAAGAGAAACCACAGTGGAAGATTTTCCCTCCACAGAAGCCCACCAGTGCAGCAAAATCAGGATCCATAATCAAGCTCAGAGCCATAATTCCATTCAGGTTGGTATAATAATAACTTTTATTTACCACTAATCCTTCATTGCTTTCTCATTAATAGAGATTATTTCTAATTTAAATTTATTTCTTTTACAAATGCATAGTTTCCTATTCTAGGTTCCTATTTGTTACCTACAATTAATTGAGCTCTTGTGAGTTCTTTTGGGTTGGGTTGTTTTACCTCTGAGCAGCACTTTTTTGCACACCATGGGCTAAATGGCCAGGTCACAAGGATCCCGAAAGCTCAGAGAAGGTTGGGTAAGGGGACCCACTGGAACAGCTGTTGGGAGACAGATGGTAGCCTCCCGTCAAGGCCATCCAGCGTGTTCTTTAACGTGCACTGGGTATGGCTCTCCCGCACATGGAGCCACGTCTTAACATCCCAACCGACGGACGGCGGCCATTCCAAGCCCATCGGTATCCCCTACTGACTGTGGGCAGGGTGGGGAGTTTTGTAGAGATAAGTCTGAACGCTGACACAGCTGGAACTCGAACCTGGGAACTGCAGATTGCAAGCCTGGCGTGCTACCGACTGAGCCACCCCCGCCCCTTCTTGTGAGTTCTCTAAGCCTTCTCTTAAGAAGGGCTACTTTCTCTTTGAGGAATTTTAACTTTCCAGTCAGACACAGATCTAAAGAAAATGGGGAGGGGGGGGGGGACAAATGATTGGGTTGCTGTTCTTGTATAAATTTTTTTCCTACATTTTAGATGTCTAAAATTTTATTGAAAAATGCATGCAAGATATACATATTTAATATTTGTCTTGCCTCCTCCATTCCAGTTCCTAGTATCTCATTGGGAAAGGAGGGAGGAGAGGGGTATCATAGTACCTATCATTAAATTTGAGCGTTATTGCAGTTAACTATAAGCTATATGTTCGTTTTCCACAGATTTTATCATTTTTATAGTTTCCATATTATGATTATATTCAATTGGCTGTAATTTTCACAGCAGAAAATTTCTTCATACACTATACTTATGGTAAGTTTTCTGTTTTATATCATGTAATAGTTAGCATTTTATAGAAACAATTAATTTCTGCAGTACTGTATATATTTCAGTTAAAATCATTAGGTTATTGATTACCTTTAGTTATTAATTCATTCGTGTAATTTGCAATTTATAGCTGTTTCTTTCAACTGACCGTTGGAGCAAAGTTTGCCATCGTGGGCAAGTAGAGATGGTCTGATAGCATTTATGTAGAACAGGAAAATTCACAACCCTCAGTTGATTTCATCAAGTATTTTAGCTGTCTTAATTATTATTTTATTTTTATTAAGCTGTCTTAATCTACAAGTTAAAGATGGATTTGATGAAAAATAATCTTGGGCCGGGTGGGATCTGAACCCACATCCTCCTGATGACAAGTCAGGTGATCTGACTGCTGAGCTACCAGCCACCAATCAATCCCTTCTCTACTGCTGATGTAGCTCAAAACAAAGAGAACAGGCAACATCAAGCTCAAATGTAATTTATATTTCTAACCTTTCTCATAATTAAAAAAAAAGGATAAATAAAATCAAATAATTTCTTTTAATTACAATTTCAAACTTTCAAACACTCTTTAGCAATAAAAAATAAGTACCATTCAGCTTTAACTTTTTTTGTGTATCAGCTCTCATTAACGAATGGTTCTTAGCATTTATATCAATGTTACTCAAAAATGTTCCATTTCCACACTTATTTTTACTGTTTTTAGTTCTAAGTAACAATAAAATTTTAATTTTCATATCAAATAATTATCATTATTTTGAAGATTTTTATGGTCTATAATGCAAAGGAATAGAAAATGGTTCAGCAACATGCATTTCAGTATAAAAATTTTATGATGTGTCAGAGAATTATTTTCTGTAACAGGAAGACATTACCTCCTCCAGTATGAGATGACAATGCAGGCATGCTCAGTAATTATTGAAATGTTTAGGGGTCGAAAATTTAAGCTCATCTATGGAATATAGAGGTTTTCTATGCTCGAAGTGATAAAAATTTTACTTATGCCTAATTCAATTAATTTTGATTTAATTACAACAAAGCAGGAAATAGGCTTATTAAAATGTCTTCACACCATCATCATCATCATCCTCAAGCAGCCATGGCCCACAGAGATCGAACCAGATTGTGCAATTTAGTTTTCCAAACATGTCTGTTCTGAGATATATTTGTTGCATCTTGCCACTGTAGACCAATTCTAACAAGGTTCTGTTTAACAATGTCTGCAAACCGCTTCCTAGGTCTCCCCCTCTTTCTAAGGCCTTTAGGCACACTGTTCATAACCCTATTCATTAATCTATAATTATCCATATAGGCAACATGACCAAACCAAGGAGTCGCTCTCTGCACAATATGATGCTTAAAGGAGTGCCAACTCATTTGCCTAACCTCATCATTACTTACAAAGTTGAACCACCTAATACCCAAGATACTGTATAAGCATCTAGAATCAAAAGCATAGTTTCCTGTTATCTTGTTTACAAAGAGTTCAAGTTTCACTACCGTAACTAACTATAGAAAGAACCAAACTATTATACACTGAAGAGCCAAAACATTATGACCACCTGCCAAATATGATGTTGGTCCACCATGTGCTGCCAAAACAGTCTTACCCAGCAAGGCATGGACACAACAAGATTTCTAAAGGTATCTGGTCACGTTACCAGCAGATCCTTTAACTCTTGTAGGTTATGTGGTTTGAGCCGCCACAGATCGGATATGTTGTTCCAACACAAACCACAGATGCTTGACTGGATTGATATCTGGGGAATTTGGAGGCCAGGGCAATACCTGGAAGTCTTCATGTTCTGCAAACCATTCTCGAACAATCCGGGTAATGTGGCATGGCGCATTATCCTGCTGAAAGACGGCACCACTAGAGGGATATACCACTGCTATGAAAGGCTGTACCTGGTCTGCAACGATGTTTAAATAGGTGGTAGACATCATACTTTCCTGGACATGAATGACTGGACCCAGGGTTTTACAAAAGAACATTGCCCAAAGCATTACACTTCCTCCACCAGATTGTTTTTGTCCTATGGTGCATCCTGGTGCCAATACTTCCCCAGGTAAACGATGCACACGTACCTGGCTGACCACATAGTGCAACAGGAAATGTGATTCATCACACCAGACGACCTTCTTCCAATCATTCAAGATCCAGTTTTGATGCTTGCATGCCCATTGTAGGCACTTTGAACGCTGAACCAAGGTTTGGCCTTTGTCAACTCGTTTAAGTTCGCTACCATTCCCATCTGAAGAGTAAGAATAACACTGATTAACAGAGCTCGTATCAGGTGTTATTTATACTGTTTCATGGCCTTCACATGTGCTGTCGTTTACCTGCAGTTGCTTCGATTTGCATAAAGATGCGCTGGTCATAATGTTTTGGCTCTTCGGTGTTAGCCTAATTTTAGTCTTTAGGTGTATACGGCTATTTCTCTACACTCTCCATAGATTCTTAAAAGTCCCACAAGCAATCCCTATTCATCTGTTAATCTCATGCTGCACATCATCAGTATATGTTACATAACACATACATAGTTACCAAGATAATTAATCAATGCTACCAAGATAATTTAATTATCTTGGTAGCTATGTAGCTACCAAAAGAGATAGGGTGCCTGATGCCGAATCCACATTCCCCGTTGAAGGGTCAGAGCCACATTTCCGTTGAAGGGTCAGAGGTCATTTTGTCAATCAAGTGTCATTTTGTGAATGGGACTCGTATGAACGCAAAAGAAATAATGAAATCATTGAATTGCTTAGATATGAACTCTCAACTTTTAAAAAAGAAACAATTGACTTAATGAATAGTAATATTCAGAAGTTGAATAACACCGTTCAAGACTATGTTAAAATCACAGAATTTAATTCCAAAAAACTAGACAATTTTATCAAAATAATGGCATATACAACTAGAGAATTAAAAGAGGTTAAGGAGAAAAATCTGAAATTAGAGACTGAAAATAAACAAATCAGAAAAGATGTAATGGAATTACAACATCAAATGAGAGATCTACAGCAAAGGAGTAGAGCAGAAAATATTGAGATAAGCGGACTTGAGGAAATTTCTGACGAAAATATAAATGAGACTGTCACCAAGGTTGGTTTAACCCTCAGAATGACAAAAGAAGAAATAAAATACACAGTTGCACATTGAGTCCCAACAAGAAATGCGAATAAACCGAAATCAATTATTGTGAAGATGAATAGCAAAGAAGAAAGGGATAAATGGATAACTAAATGGTGATCGTTAAAAGGTCTGAGGAACAAGGACTTGAGGATCGCTGGAAATAATAATTACATATATATTGGCGAGCACCTTATTCCTGAATTAAAGTCATTGCTTTTTGAAATTAAGAAGATCAAAAGCGAAAAAAATTATATATACTCCTGGGTGAAGGAGGGAAAGCTTTACTTAAGAAAGGACGGGAACTCTAAAGTATTAAATATAAAATCAGTAGAAGACTTGAAACTATTGTAATATGGAAGTTGTAGTCGATAAATTAGATATTGATGAAATTGGGAGAAATCATTATCATCATCCTCAAGCAGCCATGGGCTACGGAGGTCCAACCAGACCGTGCAATTTAGTTCTCCAAGCAAGTCTATCCTGAGCTACATCTACTGCATCTGGCCACTGCACACCAATTCTAAGAAGGTCCTGTTTGACATTGTCAGCCCACCGCATCCTAGGTCTCCCCTTCTTTCTGAGGCCTTTAGGCACACTGTTCATAACCCTATTCGCCAATCTATAATTATTCACACGGGCAACATGGCCAAACCAACGGAGTCTCTCTCTGCACAATATGCTACTTAAAGGACTTTGATCAAAGGATTCAAACTCCTTTGCCTAACCTCATCATTAGTTATAAAGTTGAACCACCTAATGCCCAAGATACTGCGTAAGCATCTGGAATCAAAAGCATCTAGTTTCCTGTTATCTTGTTTACACAGCGTCCAAGTTTCACTACCATAACTAACCCTAGAAAGAACCAAACTATTATACAGTCTAATTTTAGTCTTTAGGTGTATACGCCTATTACTCCACAATCTCCATAGATTCTTAAAAGTCCCGGCAGCAATCCCTATTCGTCTGTTAATCTCATGCTGCACATCACCATTATCTGTTACATAGCTCCCAAGATAATTAAACTGTGACACCTGCTCAAGACTGCAACCATTCAGATTAACTGAATCACAGCTTGCCTGACCAATTTTCATCACTTTAGTTTTCTCTCTGTTTATAACCAAACCTACTCTACTACCAGTCTCATCAACAGCTCGAATGAAAGAGTTCATCTCATCAACATCATTTGCCAAAAGAGCTAAATCATCAGCATAATCTAAATCAGATATTTTCGTATCTCCAGCCAATTTAAGGCCAAAATCTTTCCCTCGAAGTGAATTTCGCATAACATAATCAATAACCAAGCTAAAGAGAAAAGGAGACAAAATGCACCCTTGTCGAACACCAGAAGTAATGCTAAACCAATTGCTACAAGCCTTACCAACTCTCACACACGACTCAGTGTTATTATAGAGAGCTTTCATAATGTTAACTAACTTGTCTGGTATACCATATGATCTCACAATCAACCACAAATTATGACGATCAACAGAGTCGAAAGCCTTTTTGAAATCAACAAAGCTAACAACCAAAGGTTTCTGAAACTCTAAACATTTCTCAAGAATCTGCCTAAGTGAAAATATCTGATCCACACATCCCCTACCATTCTGAATCCACATTGCTCATTACGCAATTGACTGTCAACCAGATTCTTAATTCTATTAAGCACAATCATGGAAAGAACTTTACCTGGAACAGAGAGTAGACTGATACCCCTATAGTTATCACAAGAACTGCGATCACCTTTTTTGAAAATAGGGATAACAATAGCTCTGGTAAAATCCTTAGGAACCATGCCTTTATCATAAAAGATATTCAGAATTTCAGTCATCCAAGTGGTAACCGAAACATTCCCAGCTCTAAGCATTTCCGTAGTAATTTCATCTACCCCTGGGGATTTATGAAGTTTAAGTTTAGAAACAGCCAAAATAACTTCAGATTGTGTTATAGGGCCAACATTATAGCCACCAATGCATCTATCATCATTGCAAACAATGGGAGTAGAACTAACTACATTGTTTAGAACATCACTGAAATGCTCAGCCCACCTAGCCATGACAGAATCCTCCCCTTCTATAACCTTACCTTGTTTATCCTTCAATCCCTGTATAACTGTCCATTTTCTAAAACACAAAACATTAACTGTCTGGTATAGCTCTCTGCTGTTGTGCTGTCTAACTGCTTCCTCGGCTTTGTCAGACAAACCATCAAGCCAAAGATTCTTATCAGCAGCTAACTGATCTTTTACACGTTTATTAAGTTCTCTGTAATGCTTTCTATTAGGACTAGTAGGGTATTGATTAAAGACATTCCTGCAGTTCTTTCTTTCCAAAATAAGCTCAAGTGCCTTATCACTCAGATCTGTTAGCGTCCAAAAAAGCCTGTTTAAAATGATCCCATTCTTCCTCAACTTCAGTAGTAAGCAAACCATGACTGTCATAATGACTAAGTAACCTATCATGGTAAGCTTTGGCTATAACTGGATCTTTCAGAGCTTCAGTATTAAAAGTAAATTTTTTAACCCTAGCACAACACTTTTTAAGTTTAAGTTGCAACACACTTTTAACAAGGTAATGGTCAGATCCAATTTCAGCTCCCCTATATGCCCTGGTATTCCTAACAGAACTAGCCCATTTGCTGGTAATTAATATGTAATCAATCATATTCTTATGCAGCCCATCAGGTGAAACCCATGTGTACTTATGTATGTCGCGGTGTTTGTAATAAGTGTTAGTTATTCTGAATCCATTGAGTTTATTTACCTGTAGGAGACATTGCCCATTGCCATTGCAGCTACCAGTACCAAAAGGGCCTATTACTCCTCCCCAAAGGTCAGAGTCAGTACCAACTTTGGCATTGAAGTCACCAAGAACAAGGGTAATATCTCCTTTCTTGACAGAATTCAAAATATCCTGAAGTTGTTCATAAAACCTATCCTTCTCATCCTCATCGGCATCCTCAGTGGGGGCATAACAGCAGATAACATTCAAGTCTTTAACACTTGTCTGAAATTTTGCTGTAAGAAACCTTTCATTAATGCACTCATATCCTAGAAGAGCATCGCTAGCGTGTCTGCTGAGAAGCATACCCACGCCTTGGTGATGCTTATTGTCGTTCCTCCCTGAAAAGAGAAATTTACGATTATTTTTAAGAATCTGACCTTTATCTGTCCATCTGGTCTCTTGCAAGCCGAGAATATCTAAATTATAACGGTGGAATTCTTGTGTGAGGATATCAAGAGAAAAAGCTCTGTGCAGAGTCCTCACATTCCAACTACCTATGGAGAGAAAATGGTTAGTGGGATGTTTAAAGAAACTATGTTTATTGAGAGAGGGAATGCCGACAATATCAAACAGCCCCCTAATTGCAGACATGGGGCAAAGACCCGTTCCCCCACTACTAAAGGCTGAAGCCATCTACACTGGAAGACTTCCTCCAATGTAGAATTTGACGATGCCAATAGAAGCAAAGAGTTCTGATGCCTGCGATGACTTCTGCTCAGGATTATCCACCAGCTGATAAACATATCCTGTGAATCTATTCACTTGGGGCTGTCAACCCACAAACAAACAGAAAACACAGCAGAAGATTTTCCCTCCACAGAAGCCCACCAGTGCAGCAAAATCAGGATCCATAATCAAGTTCAGAGCCATACATCTGTCCAGTCCAGTAGGTTTATATTGTCAGCACCAGGACCTGTGTGGTTGACCACTCCTCAGCAGGGTAGAAAAAAAAGAAAAGTAGCCATAGTTGTCCAGATCAGTAGGCCACACTAATCTGGCAGCCCTCCCCTTCCGTTCACTTCCACAAGAGAGTATCTCTTTTGAAAGTTACTAACGGTCCGCACCACGAGAAGGCGGGGTTGGACATTAGGTGCTAGGCCTGGCCGGTTCTATGCATCATCACAGGGGATTGGTGCATAGCTCTCCTTCCAGTGACTACCTAGCTACCAGTTACAGACCTATCAGCTAGTAACAAAGGACGATAATATTTGTAATATAACTCATATGAATATTAAATCCATTAGAAAAAACTTCGATTATTTTATTTTAGTAGAATCATTAATGGACCTTTCATCAGATATAATTGTATTGTCAGAGATATAGATCAAAGAACACGAACTAATGCTTTATAATAATGAAGGTTTTAACAGTTTTTACCAGTGCGGATGTATAAATAGATCAAGTGGGGTATTAGTTTTTGTAAATTCCAAGTTAACAGCTACTCAAGTAGATTTTAATTGTAATAATGCAGATGTAGTGTCTCTAAAAGTTAAGATTAGTAATTTTGACTATAACATTATTTCAGTGTATAGATCCCCTAGCCTAGATAAGCAATGTTTTATTGATGAATTTTCCTCTCAATTACTACGAAATAATTATAAAAATGTCATAATGATCAGAGACTTTAATATTGATTTATTACATAATAAAAATATTAATTCTAGTTACTGTGATGTGTTAGTGACGTTAGGATTTATCCAGTGTATTACGCAACCAACTAAATTTTTGGGTAATACATGCATTGATCATATTGCTGTAAGATTATCTGCTATTAAGAAGGTTACATCGATAATTATTAAAACGGCAGTGACGGATCATTATTTGGTAATGCTACAACTAAAAAGAAACGTAATAGAAAAAGATACAGAGGAAGATAGAAAATATGTTACTAATTTTAAAGAACTTGAATTAAAATTAAAGAATATAAAGTTGGATACAGATGTTATTAACGATGATCAAAGATATTGCAACTCCCTTTTTGATCAATTTAATATGTGTGTTAGAGAATGTACAAAGCTGAAATATTTGCCAAGCACCAAAAAGAAAATATTAAAACCATGGGTCACAGACGAAACACTTCAATTAATTACCGAAAAGAACAAATTATATAAAAGGCTTAAAAGTTGTCCATGTAATAATGAGGAATACAAGGAAATTAAGGATAGATTCACCCTTCTCCGTAACAGCTTAACTAATAAATTAAGAATCGCTAAAAATAACTATTACAAATATAAAGTTCTTTCGGCAGGCAATGACTCTAAACAGCAGTGGAAAATTATTAATGAATTAACTGGTAAATATAATAATAAAAATCTATTAAAAGAAATTCAAATTGGTGAAAGAATACACGATACCTTTAATGATAAAAAGATAATCGCCGATGCCTTTAATGATTATTACATCAATGTGGTAGATGATCTGATAAAAAATGTTACAGAGGAAGACACCTGTGAAAACACATCAGAAGATGTGAAATACTACAGAGTAAATTCAATGGCCTTGTTACCGATTAGTGAACGCGAATTAATTCAGACAGCCTTTAGGCTTAAATTAAACAAATCTTTGGGTGATGATAACTTCTCAGTCTACATGTTACAGAGAGTGATCACTATAATATCTGGAATTTTACTGAAGTGTTACAATTTGTCACTTGCAGGTGGATTTTTGCCATCTTCGCTTAAGAATTCGTTGGTTACCCCAATTTATAAAAATGGTGATAAAATGCTTGTAGAGAATTATAGGCCTATTTCAATACAAACTGTTTTCTCAAAATTATTTGAAAAGTTAATGCATTTAAGGTTAACTTAATTACCTTACTAAATATACTATACTATCAGAACACCTGTATGGGTTTAGGAAAAATAAAGGTACAGCTGAAGTAGTTAAATTAATATATCGTGGTCTCAACAAAAATGAACGAGTGGTGGTCTTGTTTCTGGATATGTCTAAAGCTTTTGACTCCCTGTCTATTGATATTTTACTAAATAAATTAGAGGTTATTGGTATAAAGGGACTGTCACTGAGATGGTTTGATTCGTATTTGAGGGTAGAACACAACAAGTCAAAATAGGAGACGTTTTGAGCGAAAAAAAATCGATTCGTTATGGTGTTCCATGGGGCTCTGTTTTGGGACCACAGTTAGTCTTAATATATGTGAACGATCTATTACACACCAAATTCAAAGGTAAGATTATTTCGTTTGCAGATGACACTGCCTTGGTTTACTGTGATAAAACTGATGATGAACTATTAAGCAATATTACTGAAGACTTAAGAACACTTCAAACTTGTTCCAAAAAAATAAATTATTAATAAATGTAAATAAAACGAAATGTGTATTTTAATACTGTTAGGGGAAAGTATAGAGATGTTGGAGTTATTCTATCATATGAGTGATTGAAAGTTTTTCGAACAAGAAAAAACTGGGTCTTTAAACTGTGCTTGCCCAAGGATTAAAAGTACTAAAGCATTAAAATATTTAGGAGTTAATTTCGACTGTTATCTAACCTGGCATGATCATGTTCAAAAAAAGTAGCATTAAAAATCAAACAAATAATTCCCAAAATGTATCTTTTAAGAGATATGATGAATATAGAAATTTTAAAGAACATATATTATGCATTAATCTATTCCAGAATACAGTATGCAATTCTAATTTAGGGAGGAGCACCTTCATGTTGTTTAAATCAATTGCAGCAATTGCAAAAATATATAGTAAAGATTATGACATTTAAAAGAAAGTACGACTCGTCTGAACAAAGTTCCAAAAAACTTGAAATACTCAACTTAAACAAATACACCAAATGGCTTTAGCAAAGCATGTATTTCATAATAAGAACAAATTTGATGTAGTGGTTAATAAATATTTTACAAGAGTGGTAGTGGCTCAGGATTTTTGCATTCCAAAACCAAAGAGTTATTAAAAAAATATTATGGATAGAGTGGCTTAAAATTATTCAACTCATAGCCAGATAACATGAAAATTATAAATAATAAAACACATTTTAAAGAACTAAAAAAATGGTTGTTGAACGGTGGAGACTGCGACTGATGCTTTATTTACTGTATTAACCGATTGCATTGAATTGAAATATGAGTAATAGGAGATAAATTTATATATTACAAAGGCTGAAATTGCTTCTTTCATTTACATATTTATATATATTGATGTACTCAGGATTGCATGAAATATATGTTTTGTAAATATCCACTTGCGAGTTAAACACTAACTCTTGTGGAACTTGACTATGTATTAAATATTGTGCAAATAAATATAAATATTTAAGCCCAGTCTTTCCCTTGCAGTGAATTTTGCATACTTTAATCAATAACTGCCAGAATACGCTGAATAGTTAGTAACAGTAGTGTTATGTTATGCCCCCACTGAGGATGCCGATGAGGATGAGAAGGATAGGTTTTATGGACAACTTCAGGATATTTTGAATTCTGTCAAGAAAGGAGATATTATCCTTGTTCTAGGTGACTTCAATGCCAAAGTTGGTACTGACTCTGATCTTTGGGGAGGAGTGATAGGCTGTTTTGGTCTTGGTAGCTCCAATGGCAATGGGCAACATCTCCTACAGGTAAGTAAATTCAATGGTTTCAGAATAACTATCACTTATTACAAACACGGCAACATACACAAGTACACATAGGTTTCACCTGATGGGCTGCAGAAGAATATGATTGATTATATATTAATTAACTGCAAATGGGCTAGTTCTGTTAGGAATACCAGGACGTATAGGAGAGCTGAAATTGGATCTGACCATTACCTTGTTAAAAGTCTTGCAACTTAAACTTAAAAAGTGTTGTGCTAAGGTTAAAAAATTTACCTTTAATACTGAAGCTCTGAAAGACCCAGTTATAGCTAAAGCTTACCACGATAGGTTACTTAGTCATTATGACAGTCATAGTTAGCTTACTATTGAAGTTGAGGAATAATGGGACCATTTTAAACAGGCTTTTTTTGGAAACTAACATACTCTTTTAGGAAAAAGGAAACAGAGGAGGCAGAATTATTTGAGTAATAAGGCACTTGAGCTTATTTCAGAAAGAAAGAACTGTAGGACTGGCTTGGCTGACAAAGCCAAGGAAGCAGTTAGACAACACAACAACAGAGTTGTACCAGATAGTTTATGTTTTGTGTGGTAGAAAACGGACAGGTATACAGGAATTGAAGGATAAACAAGGTAAGGTTACAAAAGGGGAAGATTCTGTCATGGCCAGGTGGACTGAGCATTTCAGTGATGTTCTAAACAATGTGGTTAGTTCTACTCCCATTGTTTGCAATGATGATAGATGCATTGGTGGCTTAATGTTGGCCCTATAACACAAGCTGAAGTTATTTTGGCTGTTTCTAAACTTAAACTTCATAAATCCCCAGGGGTTGATGAAATTACTATGGAAATGCTTAGAGCATTCCATAGATGTTATCCTTGCTCTAGGTGTGGGGATGTTTCGGTTATCACTTGGATGACTGAAATTTTGAATATCTTTTATGATAAAGGCATGGTTCCTAAGGATTTTACCACAGCTATTATTATCCCTATTTTGAAAAAAGGTGATCGCAGTTCTTGTGATAACTATAGGGGTATCAGCCTACTCTCTGTTCCAAGTGTTCTTTCCATGATTGTGCTTAATATAATTAAGAATCTGGTTGACAGTCAATTGCGTGATGAGCAATGTGGATTCAGAAGTGGTAGGGGATGTGTGGATCAGATATTTTCACTTAGGCAGATTCTTGAGAAATGTTTAGAGTTTCAGAAACCTTTGGTTGCTAGCTTTGTTGATTTCAAGAAGGCTTTCGACTCTGTTGATCGTCATAATTTGTGGTTGATTGTGAAATCATATGGTATACCAGACAAGTTAGTTACCATAATGAAAGCTCTCTATAATAACACTGAGTCGTGTGTGAGAGTTGGTAAGGCTTGTAGCAATTGGTTTAGCATTACTTCTGGTGTTCGACAAGGGTGCATTTTGTCTCCTTTTCTCTTTAGCTTGGTTATTGACTATGTGATGCGAAATTCACTTCAAGGGAAAGATTTTGGCCTCAAATGGGCTGGAGATACGGAAATTTCTGATTTAGATTATGCTGATGATTTAGCCCTTTTGGAAAATGATATTGATGAGATGAACTCTTTCATTCGAGCTGTTGATGAGACTGGTAGTAGAGTAGGTTTGGTTATAAACAGAGAGAAAACTAAAGTGATGAAAATTGGTCAGGCAGGCTCTGATTCAGTTAATCTGAATGGTTGCAATCTTGAACAGGTGTCACAGTTTAATTATCTTGGGAGCTATGTAACAGATAATGGTGATGTGCGGCATGAGATTAACAGACAAATAGGGATTGCTGCCCGGACTTTTAAGAATCTATGGAAAGTGTAGAGAAATAGGCGTATACATCTAAAATTTTCTGTAATATTTTGTGAATACAAGACTCAAATTTCTTAAATATGTTTATTTCAAGTATATTTCATGTTTTAAAACAGAAAAATTCTATGTATCAAAGTACTTCTCTCCTTTACAGAAACACAAATATATACATTTCATTATCTTTGAACATGAATTGCAAAATTATTAAAAGCAACTTTATTTCAGTATAAAGACTAAAATTAGACTGTATTATAATTTGGTTCTTTCTAGGTTTAGTTACGGTAGTGAAACTTGGACACTTTGTAAACAAGATAACAGGAAACTAGATGCTTTAGATTCTAGATGCTTACACAGTATCTTGGGCATTAGATGGTTCAGCTTTGTAACTAATGATGAGGTTAGGCAAAGGAGTCTGCAACCTCCATTAACCCTTCCAGGGCCTAACCCATATGTATACGTACGCAGAATCTAAATTGTGAGTGTTGATGATATATGCATACGGTCTTAGTACAACAAAAATATATTGATTTTTTTAAAAAATAAAAATTGTCGTCGTAATTTTTTTTATACATATTTTATAAAAATATATAATTTAGGCTTCAAAAATAATAATTTGTTTTTAATTTGATGCATATTTTACTAAACTACAATATAAATAATTTTATAAGGCCATCTGATTGCCACTTATTAGAAGCACTAAACGGTATTGCCGATTTGCTTGTTAACGTTCCTATTTGCTGAAGCAACCTTCTGATTTAAGTTCACAAGTTTGATTTGAGCTATTATCAACAAATTTTTCCTTAAATTTTTGAAAACATCCTAAAAATTAACACTAAAAAACTGCTATTTTTAAAAACCTTAGATTTTGGAAGTAATTACAAAATACGTAACACAATTTTTTTTTTCTGTTTCACACTCTTTTCTGTCACAAACGTATTTCAGTATTCCCAAGTTATTTTTATAATTTTTCCCAGCATTATATGCATCTTTCCTGCCTTCAAATCGAAATTGGAAGTAAACACATCCTTCTTAGAAATTCTGGTTGCAGCTGCATTTAGTTAGTTATGCTTCACTGAGTCAACAAGACGCAGGTGGCTGAAACATGTTATCTCCGTTGTTCTGTGTGCTGTTTTTTTTTTCAGTTTTGATTACATATTGGATACCCTTTGTAAAGTTAGTATTTCTTTTATATTTAAACCTTAGTTAGCTTTCATTTCAGCTGATTTATTTTCGGAAATTAGCGATCTTTTGGCCAATCGATAAGTATTGATTTTTTTTCTTAGTTATGTTATATCATATAGCCAGCCAACAACTTGTGGCTGTGGATATTAACATCGCATTAGGCTATACGTTAATTTTTATTTTATTATTTATTACTTTTCCAGTAAAACTTTGATCTAGTATCATTTTCTGAAAATAAATGATGAAGTCCCGGATATGGAAGCAAATTAATTTCTGTAGTTTTATTTCCGCTAGTTAGCGATTTTTAGATCGGCTGATTTATCAATTACTGATATATCTTTCCGGGTTGGCTAGATAGGAAGTCGGCTTAAAAGTTGTTGCGGATATATTATTTATTAATCCCATTTAGGTTATATGTAATTTTTCTTCTATTATTTCTTGTTTTTTAATAAAAAAAACTGAGCTTGTACTGTTTTCTGAAATTGAATGTCTTGGATACGGAAGCAGATAGACTTCCTTTCTACGGAAATCGGCCATAATTTGGGAGGGCAATTTCGGGAAGGGCTATTCTTGGTGCACAAACCTTTCTGCACTTAGCCAAGATCGCCAAACTTCAAACCCCCCCCCCCCAAAAAAAAAATTCACAATGTTTAGCCAAAACAGCAACCAAGGAAGTTTCTTTCCATTTCATAACCAGTTCAGAAAATCCTGTGAATGTGAGAAGTCTAAGTCACTGTGTATAACACTGGCAGTGTTTAAAATATATATGATTCTGAAAAGAATCATTAAAAGAAATAAAAATCATAATTCAGGTTGAATATTATATTATTCGGGAGGAAATTTCCTTTTGATAAATATATAATTTAACTATTTTTATTCAGCAGGTTTTCCAAAATGAAGCCTTAATTGTATAGTGCGAGTTTTTTTTTCACCACATCACATTGAAAAAGGCTTATTAAAATCAATATGCTTGCAAATTTATTTATATTATTTATTTTCATAAAATTCGTACCTATTTCCGTTGATTGGTTATTTAAAAAAAAAATTCTAAAGTTGACTTGTTTATTTGACTCAGCACAATTGGCTCAAAACTTGGAATTTTCTCAAAGTATGGTACTGAGAAAAAAATTACAAAACGAGAAAAATATTTACTTAAAACCAAAAAAATCATTTTTTGTTATTCAGAAATATATAGTCATTCTATTCATGTGCATTGTAATCATTTTAGTCTATTAGTTTTTTTTAAATAAATTTTTATCAGTGTTGCCAGATGCATTTTATCTCAATATATCTGAGTTTATCTCAATATTTATTATCATTGGCATACTTGTAAGACATGCTTTCCATCTATCGGCAAATAAAAAGCAGTTAGGGCTAAAAATTGCCTAAAATAACGCCTACATGTGACATAAAGGGAATGTTCATAGCGTTAATTAGAATGAAATCTTGATCGGCGGCCGGCAGCTCAGCAGTCCAGAGCACCTGACATGTTATCAGGAGGTCGTGGGTTCGTATCCCACCCAGCTGAGACAATTTTTGCTCTAAAATTGAAATTGACATCAAAAAGTGCCTATTTATTACTGGATGTTGAAATGTCGAGCTTATCTCAATATTTATTATGCATTTTTTTTACTATGACTCTAAAAAAGTCCTATTAAAATAAAACATATGGTCTTTTTTGTTAAATACTTGATTTTTAGAAAATCCAGAATTAAATGATGATTAATTTAGCATACAACATGCCATAATTCCTTTCATTAGTTATTTGGCAAAAAAGTTCTAAAGTTAAAGTTTTTTTTGGCTGAGCATAGGCAGAAAATAGCTTGGCTCCTGGATAGAAACCTGTTTTTCAGCCTGGGCTCTGGAAGGGTTAAGCAGCATATTGTGCAGAGAGAGACTCCATTGGTTTGTTTGGCCATGTTGCCCATACGGATAATTATAGGTTGGTGAATAGGTTATGAACAGTGTGCCTAAAGGCCTCAGAAAGAGGGGGAGACCAAGAATGGGGTGGCAGACAATGTCAAACAAGACCTTGTTAGAATTAGTGTGCAGTGGCTAGATGCAGCAGATGTAGCTCAGGACAGATATGCTTGGAGAACTAAATTGCACAGTTTGGTTGGACCTCCGTAGCCGATGGCTGCTTGATGATGATGACGATTCTTCCTCAACTTCAGTAGTAAGCAAATCATGACTGTCATAATTGCTAAGTAACCTATCATGGAGCTTTGGCTATAACTGGGTCTTCCAGAGCTTCATAGTTATAGGTAACTTTTCTAACCTTAGCACAATACCTTTTAAGTTTAAGTTGCAAGACACTTTTAACAAGCAATGGTCAGATCCAATTTCAGCTCCCCTATATGGCCTGGTATTCCTAACAGAACTAGCCCATTTGCTTTTAATATATAATTAATCATATTGCTATGCAGCCTATCTAGTGAAACCCATGGTACTTATATATGTTGCACTGTGTGTAATAAGTGTTAGTTATTCTGAAATCATTAAGTTTACTTTGTAATGCTCCAAAAGATGATGAAATACTTCTAAAGTTTGGACCCTTTGTCTGATCCAATTATTTTTATGCTCCAGATAGCTGAGTCGGGCGCCAGGCAATAATTGACAAAGTGCCAAAAATACAGTTTAATTAGGGTTCGAAATACCAGCGAGCATTAATGAGTAAGAATTAAAAAATATTAAATGACTGTCAAAATTTTATGTTAATGCTAATCAAAACAAACTAACGTTGCTCAAGAAAAAAAAAATAGTAAAGATTCAAAAGGTTTAAATAACAAACAATTTATTTCCAAAAAGCACTCACCGAAACTTCAATAATGAAGATACTACATCATTTCTTACTACAAACATCTTCAACAAACTAAAACTGATCTCTAAACTGTGCTGTGCTCTACTACTCTCTCTACTCTACTATCTTCTGTGCTATTGTGACAACATATCACCAGGTTATAACAAGAGGTACAAAGCCCGCACGTGTCATGTTGCACGCCGGGAAAGACATTTGCATAAATTGATGAGCAGCGCAAGCTATGACGCATGAGTGGGCGTGTCCTTGTGCACGTGCTTTAGCGGGTGACAATCGAAAGTTCGGAGTTGCGCCTGTGCAACTGCTAACTCTTGGAAACAAGAGCTGTAATGCCAAAAAGGAAATAAAAATTCCCAAAATGATAACTATAACGTAAATTAAACAAAACTGGTTAAGGTAAAGTAAAAGTGAATGAGGGGACATCAGGAGCTGTAGGAGATGTTGCCCATTGCAGATACCAATACCAAAGGGAGCTATCACATCTCCCCAAAGGTCAGTCAGTACAAACTTTAGCATCGAAGTTGCCTAGAACAAGAGTAATATCTCCTTTCTTGACAGAATTCAAAATATCCCGATACTGTACATAAAACCTATCTTAGTCATCCTTAGTCGGGGCATAACAGCAGATAACATTCGTCTTTAATGCTTGTTTGAAATTTTGCTGTAAGAAACCTTTCATTAATGCACTAATATCCTAGAAGAGCATCACTAGCATGTCTGCTGAGAAGCAAACCTATGCCTGGAGATGCTTTTTATCTTCACTCCCTGAAAAGAGAAATTTAAGATTATTTTTATGTGTTCATCTGGTCTTTTGCAAGTTGAGAATATCTAAGTTATAACAGCAGAATTCTTGTGTGAGGAATCAAGAGACTAATCTCTGTGCAGAGACCACATTCCAACTACCCGCAGAGAGAGAATAGTTAGTAGGATGTTTAAAGAAACTATGTTTATTGAGTGAGGAAATGCTGACAATATCAAACAGCCCCCTAATCACAGGCATAAGGAAAAGACTTGTTTTCCCTCACTACTAAAGGCTTAAGTCATCTACATTGGAAGACTTCCTCTAATGCAGGTTTGAAGATGACTGTAGAAGCAAGAGTTCAGGTACCTGCAAAGGCCTCAGTTCAGAATTATCCACCAGTTGAAAAAATGTATCCTGTGAATTTATTCACTTGGGGCTGTCAACCCACAAACAGAAAGCACAGCAGAAGGTTCTCCTTCAACAGATGCCCCCCCCCCCCCCCCCCCCAGTGCAACAAATTCAGGATTCATAATCAAGCTCAGAGCCATTATTCAATTCTGGTTGGTGTATAAGTTCAGCACCAGGGCCCTGTGTGGTTGACCACTCCTCAGCAGGGTAGAAAAAAAAAGTAACCATATTAATCTAGATCCATACGCCACACTGATCTGGTAGCTCTCCCCTCCCTTTCCTTCTACAAGAGAGTATCTCTTTTGAAAGGCAGCAATAGTCAGCACCACGAGAAGGCAGAGTCAGACTTTAGGTGCTAGGCCTGGCCGTTTTCTGTGTATCACCACAGGGGATTATTACTTTCATAAAAATTATAATTTGTTTCAGTATTTAATGAGAGTAGCATTTTTTTTTTGTTTTAATGTTATTTGCTTGTTCAAATTAATGTTTTAGAAAGATATTATGCCAAAAACACATTATAAGTAAATATTTTAAGTAATATTTCACAATTTTAAGGAAATTGGTTATTTGATCTAAGAAACAGATTACCATATTTCCACTTAAAACCAGAATGCACATCACCTCTGGTGAATGGGATGCTCATTTTGAAAGAAACTTAAGTTTTTTTTATTTTTAGACTTTAGCACCCTCTAATGGTGGAAATTTGATCTAAAGGATTAATTGGAAAAGTGGCACTATTAATCTGTTTAAGTAAAACTAGACTAAATTATTTGCGATTCTGGGGACCACACTGGCATCCCCTAAAATCAGCTGAAGCGTGTTGGGGGGGGGGGGGGGGGGGGGGCTCACTTTTGTGATGAAGGGTCAGATAATGACCGAAAAGCTAGTACATAAAAAAAATGAAGAAACATGTGATACACATGACCATAAGGGCAAAAAAGCAATTTATTTAATGAAACATTAGGGGGTGCCTAGGCACCCTGTGTAGTTTTGCCTATGTTCATTAGTACCTATCCAAAAAATATTTTTCATTCCTATCTTAAAACAAAAGTTGCATTTCACTCCCTACCCTGCCCATAGTCAGTAGGGGACACGCCAATGGGCTTGGAAAGGCCACCGTTCATTGGATGGAATGTTAAGCCATAGCTCTGTGTGTGGGAGAGTAATCTCTTAATCTGCAGTTCCCAAGTTCGGTTCACAGCTTGGCAAGTGTAGAGATTTTTCTTTGCTGAACTCCCCGTCCTGCCCAAAGTGAATAGGGGTCACTGTTGGGTTTGAAAAGGCCACCGTTCATTGGATGTGATGTTAAGCCATAGCACTATGTGTGGGAGAGCCATACCACCACACATTAAAGAAATGCTGGATGGCCTTGACTGGAGCAATCATCTGTCTCCCAACAGCTGTCCGGTGGGTCCCCTCACCAAACCATCCCTGAATCCATGGATTTAATAATTTAGACATTTGTCCCAACTATGTAACATTTAGTGAGCTATAATCAATATTTTTATTTAAAAAAAACTTGATATTTCGCTTTAAAAATGGTGGAAAACTGGCACAATTCATATACAGAGTTACAGAATAACTTTAGACCACAATGTTCCAGATACAAATGAGCAAACTCAATTAGATATCTTCAGTATAGCATAGTTCACTTTGATAGGTCCCTTCTCCACTGCTTCGCAGCATTATCATGTTTGCTTTTAGGCTTAAACTAGCACGAGAATGTGACTTGTGGTGCCACCATTCAGATGTAGTATTGTCCTGTATAATGGAGCATTAAGTGGCACCATTCAATCACATTTCCACCTACCCCTAGATGTAAAGGAGGAAAAATATGTATGGAAAATAGGTATTGGGGGGGGGGGGGGGTAATTTAGTTTAAAATTTGGGTAATGAAAAGGCTAACAAAAAAATAGTTCTAATGCAAACTGCCATATCCTAGAACCTGATACCATAATTCAAACACCCTCAGCATGGAAAATACTCCTCAATAATTACCCAAGTTTTAAACTAAATTATACTAGTTTTATACTAACTTTATATACTCCCTTGGCCATACCTACTTTTCTTACATGCACACTTGGATAAACCCATACCACCACCACCACACATAATATCCCACAATTTTGTATAAATCCTCCTCCTCCTCAAGCAGCCATGGGCTACGGAGGTCCAACCATCATCATCATCATCCTCAAGCAGCCATGGGCTACGGAGGTCCAACCAGACCGTGCAATCTAGTTCTCCAAGCAAGTCTATCCTGAGCTACATCTATTACATCTAGCCACTGCACACCAATTCTAACAAGGTCCTGTTTGACATTGTCTGCCCACCGCATCCTAGGTCTCCCCTTCTTTCTGAAGCCTTTAGGCACACTGTTCATACCCTATTCGCCAATCTATAATTATTCATACGGGCAACATGGCCAAACTAACGGAGTCTCTCTCTGCACAATATGCTGCTGAAAGGAGGTTGCAAACTCCTTTGCCTAACCTCATCATTAGCTACAAAGTTGAACCACCTAATGCCCAAGATACTTCGTAAGCATCTAGAATCAAAAGCATCTAGTTTCCTGTTATCTTGTTTACAGTGTCCAAATTTCACTACCATAACTAACCCTAGAAAGAACCAAACTATTATACAGTCTAATTTTAGTCTTTAGGTGTATATGCCTATTTCTCCACACTCTCCATAGATTCTTAAAAGTCCCGGCAGCAATCCCTATTCGTCTGTTAATCTCATGCCGCACATCACCATTATCGGTTACACAGCTCCCAAGATAATTAAACTGTGACACCTGCTCAAGACTGCAACCATTCAGATTAACTGAATCACAGCCTGCCTGACCAATTTTCATCACGTTAGTTTTCTCTCTGTTTATAACCAAACGTACTCTACTACCAGTCTCATCAACAGCTCGAATGAAAGAGTTCATCCCATCAACATCATTTGCCAAAAGGGCTAAATCATCAGCATAATCTAAATCAGAAATTTTCGTATCTCCAGCCCATTTAAGGCCAAAATCTTTCCCTTGAAGTGAATTTCGCATAACATAATCAATAACCAAGCTAAACAGAAAAGGAGACAAAATGCACCCTTGTCGAACACCAGAAATAATGCTAAACCAATTGCTACAAGCCTTACCAACTCTCACACACGACTCAGTGTTATTACAGAGAGCTTTCATAATGTTAACTAACTTGTCTGGTATACCATATGATTTCACAATCAACCACAAATTATGACGATCAACAGAGTCGAAAGCTTTTTCGAAATCAACAAAGCTAGCAACCAAAGGTTTCTGAAACTCTAAACATTTCTCAAGAATCTGCCTAAGTGAAAATATCTGATCCACACATCCCCTACCACTTCTGAATCCACATTGCTCATCACGCAATTGACTGTTAACCAGATTCTTAATTCTATTACGCACAATCATGGAAAGAACTTTACCTGGAACAGAGAGTAGACTAATACCCCTATAGTTATCACAAGAACTACGATCACCTTTTTTGAAAATAGGGATAACAATAGCTCTGGTAAAATCCTTAGGAACCATGCCTTTATCATAAAAGATATTCAGAATTTCAGTCATCCATTTTTAACCTTAGCACAACATGTTTTAAGTTTAAGTTGCAACACACTTTTAACAAGGTAATGGTCAGATCCAATTTCAGCTCCCATATATGCCCTGGTATTCCTAACAGAACTAGCCCATTTGCTGTTAATTAATATGTAATCAATCATATTCTTATGCAGCCCATCTGGTGAAACCCATGTGTACTTATGTATGTCGCGGTGTTTGTAATAAGTGTTAGTTATTCTGAATCCATTGAGTTTACTTACCTGTAGGAGACATTGCCCATTGCCATTGCAGCTACCAATACCAAAAGGGCCTATTGCTCCTCCCCAAAGGTCAGAGTCAGTACCAACTTTGGCATTGAAGTCACCAAGAACAAGGGTAATATCTCCTTTCTTGACAGAATTCAAAATATCCTGAAGTTGTTCATAAAACCTATCCTTCTCATCCTCATCGGCATCCTCAGCATAACAGCAGATAACATTCAAGTCTTTAACGCTTGTCTGAAATTTTGCTGTAAGAAACCTTTCATTAATGCACTCATATCCTAGAAGAGCATTGCTAGCGTGTCTGCTGAGAAGCAGATCCACGCCTTGGTGATGCTTATTGTCGTCCCTCCCTGAAAAGAGAAATTTATGATTATTTTTAAGAATCTGACCTTTATCTATCCATCTGGTCTCTTGCAAGCTGACAATATCTAAATTATAATGGTGGAATTCTTGTGTGAAGACATCAAGAGAAAAAGCTCTGTGCAGAGTCCTCACTTTCCAACTACCTATGGAGAGAAAATGGTTACTGGGACGTTTAAAGAAACTATGTTTATTGAGAGAGGGAATGCCGACAATATCAAACAGCCCCCTAATCGCAGACATGGGGCAAAGACCCGTTCCCCCACTACTAAAGGCTGAAGCCATCTACACTGGAAGACTTCCTCCAGTGTAGAATTTGACGATGCCAATAGAAGCAAAGAGTTCAGGTGCCTGCGATGACTTCTGCTCAGGATTATCTACCAGCTGATAAACATATCCTGTGAATCTATCAACTTGGGGCTGTCAACCCACAAACAAACAGAAAACACAGCGGAAGATTTTCCCTCCACAGAAGCCCACCAGTGCAGCAATATCAGGATCCATAATCAAGCTCAGAGCCATATATCTGTCCAGTCCAGTAGGTTTATATGGTCAGCACCAGGACCCTGTGTGGTTGACCACTCCTCAGCAGGGTAGAAAAAAAAGAAAAGTAGCCATAGTTGTCCAGATCAGTAGGCCACACTAATATGGCAGCCCTCCCCTTCCGTTCACTTCCACAAGAGAGTATCTCTTTTGAAAGTTAATAACGGTCCGCACCACGAGAAGGCGGGGTCGGACATTAGGTGCTAGGCCTGGCCGGTTCTATGCATCATCACAGGGGATTGGTGCATAGCTCTCCTTCCAGTGACTACCTAGCTACCATCAGACCGTGCAATTTAATTCTCCAAGCAAGTCTATCCTGAGCTACATCTGCTGCATTCGGCCACTGCACACCAATTCTAATAAGGTCCTGTTTGACATTGTCTGCCCACCTCATCCTTGGTCTCTCCCTCCTTCTGAAACCTTTAGGTACACTGTTCTTAACCCTATTCGCCAATCTATAATTATCCATATGGGCAACATGGCCAAACCAGTGGAGTATCTCTCTGCACAATATGCTGCTTAAAGGAGGTTGCAGACTCCTTTGCCTAACCTCATCATTAGTTACATAGTTGAACCACCTAATGCCCAAGATACTGTGTAAGCATCTAGAATCAAAAGCATCTAGTTTTCTGTTATCATGTTTACAAAGTGTCCAAGTTTCACTGCCATAACTAACCCTAGAAAGAACCAAACTATTATACAGTCTAATTTTAGTCTTTAGGTGTATACGCCTATTTCTCCACTCTCCATATACTCTTAAAAGTCCTGGCAGCAATCCCTATCCGTCTGTTAATCTCATGCCACACGTCACCAGTATCTGTTACATAGCTCCCAAGATAATTAAACTGTGACACTTGCTCAAGGGCACAACCATTCATAGCGACAGAAGAACCAAATGTCTCACCAATTTTCATCACTTTAGTTTTATCTCTGTTTATCTCCAAACCAACTCTATTACCAGTCCCATCAACAGCCATAATGAAAGAATTCATCTCATCAACATCATTTGCCAAAAGGGCTAAATCATCTGCATAATATAAATCACAAATTTTCGTATCTCCAGTCCATTTAAGGCCAAAATCTTTCCCTTGAAGTGAATTTCGCGTAACATAATCAATAACCAAGCTAAAGAGAAAAGGAGACAAAATGCACCCTTGTCGAACACCAGAAGCTATGCTAAATCAATTGCTACAAGCCTTACCAACTCTCACACACGACTCAGTATTATTATAGAGAGCTTTCATAATGTTAACTAACTTGTCTGGTATAACAGATGATTTCACAATCAACCACAAATTATGACGATCAACAGAGTCGAAAGCCTTTTTGAAATCAACAAAGCTAGCAACCAAAGGTTTCTGAAACTCTAAACATTTCTCAAGAATCTGCCTAAGGGAAGATATCTGATCCACACATCCCCTACCACTTCTGAATCCACATTGCTCATCACGCAATTGACTGTCAACCAGATTCTTAATTCTATTAGGCACAATCATGGAAAGAACTTTAAATGGAACAGAGAGTAGGCTGATACCCCTATAGTTATCACAAGAACTGCGATCACCTTTTTTGAAAATAGGGATAACAATAGCTCTGGTAAAATCTTAGGAACCATGCCTTTATCATAAAAGATATTCAGAATTTCAGTCATCCAAGTGGTAACCGAAACATTCCCAGCTCTAAGCATTTCCGTAGTGATTTCATCTACCCCTGGGGATTTATGTAGTTTAAGTTTAGAAATAGCCAAAATAACTTCAGATTGTGTTATAGGGCCAACATTAAAGCCACCAATGCATCTATCATCATTGCAAACAATGGGAGTAGAACTAACTACATTGTTTAGAACATCACTGAAATACTCAGCCCACCTAGCCATGACAGAATCCTCCCCTTCTATAACCTTACCTTGTTTATCCTTCAATCCTTGTATGCCTGTCCGTTTTCTACCACATAAAACATCTGGTACAGCTCTCTGCTGTTGTGCTACCTAACTGCTTCCTCAGCTTTGTCAGCCAAGCCATCAAGCCAAAGATTCTTATCAGTAGCTAACTGATCCTTTACACGTTTATTAAGCTCTCTGTAATCCTTTCTATTAGGACTAGTAGGGTATTGATTAAGGACATTCCTACAGTTCTTTCTTTCTGAAATAAGCTCAAGTGCCTTATCACTCAAATAATTCTGCCTCCTCTGCTCCTTTTTTCCTAACAGAGTACTGTTAGTTTCCGAAAAAGCCTGTTTAAAATGGCCCCATTCTTCCTCAACTTCAGTAGTAAGCAAACCATGACTGTCATAATGACTAAGTAACCTATCACGGTAAGCTTTAGCTATAACAGGGTCTTTCAAAGATTTAGTATTAAAGGTAAATTTTTTAACTTTAGCACAACACTTTTTAAGTTTAAGTTGCAAGACACTTTTAACAAGGTAATGGTCATATCCAATTTCAGTTTCCCTATATGCCCTGGTATTCCTAAGAGAACTAGCCCATTTGCTGTTAATTAATATGTAATCAATCATATTCTTATGCAGCCCATCAGGTGAAACCCATGTGCATTTATGTATGTCGTGGTGTCTGTAATATGTGTTAGTTATTCTGAAACCATTGAGTTTACTTACCTGTAGGAGATGTTGTCCATTGCCATTGCAGCTACCAATACCAAAAGAGCCTATCACCCCTCCCCAAAGGTTAGAGTCAGTACCAACTTTGGCACTGAAGTCACCTAGAACAAGGGTAATATCTCCTTTCTTGACAGAATTCAAAATATCCTGAAGTTGTCTGTAAAACCTATCCTTCTCATCCTCATCAGCATCCTCAGTGGGGGCATAACAGCAGATAACATTCAATCTTTAATGCTTCTCTGAAATTTTGTTGTAAGAAACCTTTCATTAATGCACTCATATCCTAGAAGAGCACCACTAGCATGTCTACTGATCAGGTGACCCACACCTTGGTGATGCTTTCCATCCTCCCTCCCTGTAAAGAGAAATTTAAAGTTATTTTTAAGTATCTCGCCTTTACCTGTCCATCTGGTCTCTTGCAAGCCTAGAATATCTAGGTTATAGCACTGGAATTCCTGCGTGTGGACATCAAGAGAATAATCTCTATGTAATGTCGTCACATTCCACGTTCCTGCAGAGAGAAAATGATTAGCAGGATTTTTAAAGAAATTAGGTTTATTGAGATTGGTAGGGCCAACAATATCAAACAGCCCCCTGATCGCAGGCATGGGGCAAAGACCTGTTCCTCCTCCGCTAAAGGCTGAAGTCACCGATGCTGGTAGGAACTTCAGGCACTACCTTTTCAAGTGGACTTTTTCAAGAGCCATATGGCCTGCCTGAGACAAATTACTCCAGTTTAGGCTTGACGATGCCCAACTAGCTAAGTAAGGTTTAGATACCTGCGATGGCCTCTAATTAGGATTATCCATCAGCTGATATAAGGTATCCCATACCTCTGTTCACTTAGGGCTGGCAAACCAAAAACAAACAGAAAACACAGAGGCAGACTCTCCCTCAACAGAGGCCCACCAATGCAGCAAGTCCAGGATCAATAATCAAGCTCAAATCCATAAACAAGTCCAGTCTAGTAGGTATAAATGGTCAGCACCAGGACCCTGTGAAGTTGACCACTCCTCAGTAGTGTTGAATAACATCTGTGCCTGCCACAAAATATATTGAAGCAACAATGCAAAATGCAAAGCACATTATGTAATAAGAAAATGATTCACTCTTCTGGGAAAGTTGTGACATATGCTGAAAATATATAAATACATTGGTTAACGTATACAGCAAATCATAAATTCCAACATCATATTTCATCTCTCTGTGCCACTTCTAAATTGATATCAATCTTGCAACAGAATCCCGAACAAGAACAATGGCAAAATTAAGAACATAGTGTATTAATAATAATAATGACTATACTACCCACCACAGGATAACAGACTCACCTAATTATCGGATATCAACCCAAGGTAATGTTGTGGACATTCCAAATCTGATCACAAATAAAAAAATAAAGCCAATATGACAGTAGCTTTCTAAAACAAAGGTAATTAATTACATCCTAAATAGTGAGTTGTTCATTATTCAGTATTTTTGCCATATTATGTATTTGTGATACCTGTTCAGTGATGTGGTAAAAGAAACTGTTTTTCTACTATAAATAAATACATAAATACCCCCTCAAGCAGCTGCTTGCCACAGAGGTCTGACAGGAGCCTGTCAGTTTATATGCCACAGTAGAAGGTCTGAGAGGATGGCAGGACCTCAGCAGAAAAACAACACGAACATCCATGCCTTACCCGGACTCAAGGAAAATATAGTGACTTTATTCTAGTCTTTGAGTTGTATGCTTTTTCAGTATCTTTTTTGCAGATTATTTTATAACTCAACTATTGCACTTTCATTTTATCATGTTAAAAAAGTGTGGAATTTATTGAACCAATACACTGAGAGATATTTTATGTGACTATATTAAGGGTATTAAGTTACTACTAGCATCCAGCTCTGAGAATTTTCAACCCTTGCCATACTTTATTCCATGTATATTTAATGCAAAAAACTAAGAAATGCCTTACAATATTAAATTAAGCAATTAGAGAATTTTTTTTAATCTAAAGAAATACAATTTCAGATAAAACTACAGTTCCACAGACCTATAAGGTCCATGTTATGATGCTGTAAACAAAATGACTAAGACAAAGTTATGTTTACACCACTGTGAAAAGCATAGCAAAATATTTGATACTTTAGAGTTTAATCAACACAAGAAGAAAATTTTATAAACTTAAAACTAAAAAGAAAAGAGCAATTTTTCTTACCTCTGCTCTCTTAATTGATGTATCAGATAATTCTGCAAGGGCTTCACTTGCTATCATTCTGTCACTGTGAGATTCTTCTGGATCATCAATTGGCTCAATTTTAATACTTATGTTGTCTTTCATTTTATCACCCTAAAATAATATTCAACAATCCAGTGATACATAATTGAACAAGTGTTGTATAACAGTTAACACTAAAGTAATAAGATATAATGAAATTTTATTTCAATGCAGATACAAATGTGTGAAAATTGTAAAACTTTAATTTGAAGGTGAAGTGATCAAATCTTGAAAACAGAATTTCAGAACTTAGATAACTAGTAATTGTTTAAAATTTGTCAAAAAAAAACCCAGTTTTAAAATTTGTTAATTGTTGTTTAAAATTAGTTTAATAACTAGTTGAAGCTTTTCTCACAATTTATTATTGATGACTTTTTACCAAAACAAAAGTTATGGTTATTTCTGATCTATACTGATCAATAACAGGATTATGCATGTTTTGTGCTATTCAATAAGTATATTAGTTTTCAAAAAAAGTGGCACCATTATCCAAGTAAAATATTCTCTTGATTGTAAACTGTCCTTATGTAAAAAAATCTAAGCAGGCAATGTAAACCTTCCAGGGGGCTAAAGTTTGGAAAGATTTTAATAGTAATTTAGAAAAACAAACAAACTAAAAGTTAGTTACATTGCATACAAACATGATGTTATGTACTTTTACTAGACGTTTTGTGATTTTTGGTATTTATGATCTATACTCAGTCCTGTACACACAGTTTATATAAATTTATGTGTAAATTATACAATATTATACTGTGAAAATAAGACAAAAATTAATTATTATTATTCTCTTGTGGGGATGTGGTTATCTCTCTTTTTAAATAAAATGATGGATGTTTATTTAAATTTTATTAGTATTTTGTAGCTGTAATATTACACTGTATTATTTAATGTATTATTCAATGCTGGTAGATATAGAGAAGAATAGTTTAATTTCTGCTTTAAAATGAATAGCCAAAATTGTCCAAAGGAGGAGTTTTAAAAAATTTCTTCATATTTCTGTTTAAAGAAATTGCTAAAATAATGATTACAAAAAAAATTTTTCACAGTGGAGGAGAGAGTTGATTCCCTCTGGCTATTTCACCATCAATATTTGAATAAAATTAATAAAAAAAAGTAATATTTCAATTATACTTATTAGGTACAAAGGCTCACATTTAGTTAGAAAAAAAAAAGGTTTTCATCATTCTTCTACAGCTCTTTTGTTTCAGAAGTAAATTAGTTATATTGATAATGTTAATGAAAGGAAAAGATTTAGCTTTAATATTACTGGTTTCAATGTTAGTTGAAGATTGTTACTCATCAATTTTGAAGTAAGTCTTTTAGAAATGCAATAAGTATCATGCAGAGTAGATCTTGAGCTTCTCTGGTGGAATCAATAAACTGGACCATATAATGGTATTTGATTTAAATCCCCTCCCCCACTGTTTTTTTTTTGTCACAATCCTTTAAACCTATTTACTAACCTTTTGTAGAATTGATTTTTAAGAAAATTTTAATGTTCTTGTGAAAAATCCATTTACATATAGTACTGAAACATAGGTTGTTTAGGGTTTTATGGTGCATTAGCATCCAAGGCCATAATGTACCAAAGAAATGATGAAAAAAAAAGTTGTGGGGCCTTCAACCAAAATTCAAAATTGAACAACACAAACATCCAAGTCATAAAATTGTAAATCAATGACTAACAAAATTTATAAACAGCAACATGAGTAGAAATATATAGTAAAATTAAATCAACCCAGGTGTAAATATTCCAGGAGAAAAACAAAAAGAGAACAATAATGTAAAACTAGAGATGGTTAAAATATCCATTGGATAAAAGATGTCTGGGTGTAAGAGGTTCGGATATAAAAGTGCGAAAGCTAAAAATCTTAGAGCGTTCAAAGCTAAAACGAACACAGACAAGAAATTAAAATATGTTTGACAGATAAAGTGGTGTCACAAAACTTGCACTTAGGTCATCATCCGCCCATAGAAGAAACGAATGAATAATAAATGAATGACCTAAGCAGAGCCGAGCAAGTACAACTTCCTCCTTGAGATTCCTGCAGTCACACGACTGCCATGGTTTGACGATAGGTTTGATCTCAAAGAGCTTGTTCATAAACTGTTCAGCCAAGAACTCTGCCAGTTACTAGAGCTAGATGATAAAATGCTGCCAAAAATCCAGATATGGAACTGGCAACAGAGAGTCAGGGGTGTGGCAGACTTGGCAGCAATGTCTGCCAAGTCATTGCCCTGATGCCAAAGTGACCGAACACCCAACATGATGGTGGTGGCTGCCAGAAGATGTAACTGCTGGCAGATCTTGGAAAGAACAGGTGAGGTGAATGCCTCACTGATGGAAAGAACAGGTGAGGTGAATGCCTCTCAGTGAGGCTAATGCCTCACTGAGATCAAAGCCTGTAATGAGCTAAGTGAGTCGGTGTAAAGCACACACCAATGATGATGCTTATCTGCTATGTGGTTCAAGGTGAGACTGATAGTGTGCAACTCTGCAGTGAAGATGGAACACTGCTGTGGGATCTGGTCTGCAATGATTACACCACAGCAGACCATGGCCAATCCCACTGATGTACCAGACTTCATACTCAAAACAGTGGCTGGCAAAGAGTAGCCAATACACATAGTCCGGTATAAAGGCCTTCCCCATCCTGGAAAGGACAAAAAATCACAAGGGGAAACAGTGAGCCATGGTGGAAGTGACTCGGCTGCTGACTGTGCGATGCTATCGAGACTGACATTCAGGTCTCTGAGGTAGACACAGACATGCAAACCAAAATGACGAATGGCAGTCAAGCGATTAGTGTAAAGCATTTCCCACTCAGGAATGAAAATGCAGTCCCAAGTGCGAAGGCCTGACAGGGATTGTAATTTATATGCATAATGTAGGGATAACTGCTGACAGTGAAGAGATAAAGATGGTTTGTTGGTCTCAACATTAAGACTCTGGACCAGTGAGGTGCAGAAAGCCCCTCTGTAAACATGGAGGGACTGATGATGATGGGGGAGGGGGAGGTCTTTCTTCTGAGCCTTAAGATCAGCAGTGTAATCTGGATTTCACCATGGTTGGAAAATGTGGAAACTGTGCCAAAGTTTGAGAAATGGTTGAAGTAGTTGCATGGACAATACAGTCTGTCATCTCTGCCACTGCTACATTGATTGCCTACTGGTTGACAGAGTGATGGTCAAACTCAGAGAGGAGTTCGAAACCACTGCAGTTGCCTGATCAAGCCTCCACCATGATACATGTGATGGGGTGCAAGGCCCCCATGGGAGATGGTACACATCATGGGGAGGTCATTGTTTCCATAAGGGTTGTCCTCGACATCTTATGTAGAGAGTGGAAGGATCGAGGAGGAGCAGATGGTGAAGTCAATGGCAGTAAATGTCCGGGTTGGGGAGTGAAAGTACATACTGACACCAGTGTTCAACAGGGAGAGTGAAGGATACAGGAGCCACTGTTCAGGACCCCATCCCTCCCATTGGTGTCAGCACTGCCACAAAGTGGATTGGTCTTCCATGATGAGGAAAGGGGATGGCAGTTGCATGACGAGGTCATCAAGGTCTTCCTGCAAGATGATTCCAGGTGGAAGATATACTGAGCAGACAGTCAGAGAGAACCCCATGAAGAGGCAGATGGCTGCCCTCTATAAATTGGTGGTAATGTAAATGGTAGCTAGGTAGTCACTGGAAGGAGAGCTATGCATCAATCTCCTGTGATGAGAATACTCTCTACACAGAAACCTACCAGTTCTACCTGTGAAAGAGATACTCTCTTGCGGAGGTGAACAGAAGAGGGCTGCAAGATTAGTGTGGCCTACTGATCTGGACATCTGTGGCTACTTTTCTTTTTTTTCTACCCTGCTGAGGAGTGGTCAACCACACAGGGTCCTGGTGCTGCTGACTATATATAACAACCTGAATGGAATTATGGCTCTGAGCCTGATTATGGATCCTGATTTTGCTGCACTGGTGGGCTTTTGTGCATGGAAAATCTTCCACTGTGTTTTCTCTTTGTTTGTGGGTTGACAGTCCCAAGTGAACAGATTCACAGGATATGTTTTATCAGCTGGTGGATAATCCTGAGCAGATTTCATTGCAGGCACCTGAACTTGCGTCAAATCAGGATGAGGTGTCAAATTCTACATTGGAGGAAGTCTTCCAGTGTAGATGGCTTCAGCCTATAGTGGTGGGGGAACGGGTCTTTGCCCCCATGTCTGCGATTAGGGGCTGTTTGATATTGTCGGCATTCCATCTCTCTCATTAAACATAGTTTCTTTAAACATCCCACTAACCATTTTCTCTCCATAGGTAGTTGGTATGCGAGGACTCTGCACAGAGCTTTTTCTCTTGATGTCCTCACACAAGAATTCCACCATTATAATTTAGATATTCTCAGCTTGCAAGAGACCAGATGGATAGATAAAGGTCAGATTCTTAAAAATAATCTTAAATTTCTCTTTTCAGGGAGGGACGACAATAAGCATCACCAAGGCGTGGGTCTGCTTCTCAGCAGACACGCTAGCAATGCTCTTCTAGGATATGAGTGCATTAATGAAAGGTTTCTTACAGCAAAATTTCAGACAAGCGTTAAAGACTTGAATGTTTTCTGCTGTTATGCCCCCACTGAGGATGCCGATGAGGATGAGAAGGATAGGTTTTATGAACAACTTCAGGATATTTTGAATTCTGTCAAGAAAGGAGATATTACCCTTGTTCTTGGTGACTTCAATGCCAAAGTTGGTACTGACTCTGACCTTTGGGGAGGAGTAATAGGCCCTTTTGGTATTGGTAGCTGCAATGGCAATGGGCAATGTCTCCTACAGGTAAGTAAACTCAATGGATTCAGAATAACTAACACTTATTACAAACACCGCGACATACATAAGTACACATGGGTTTCACCTGATGGGCTGCGTAAGAATATGATTGACTACATATTAATTAACAGCAAATGGGCTAGTTCTCTTAGGAATACCAGGGCATATAGGGAAGCTGAAATTGGATATGACCATTACTTTGTTAAAAGTGTCTTGCAACTTAAACTTAAAAAGTGTTGTGCTCAAGTTAAAAAAATTACCTTTAATACTGAATCTCTGAAAGACCCTGTTATAGCTAAATCTTACCATGATAGGTTACTTAGTCATTATGACAGTCATGGTTTGCTTACACTGAAGATGAGGAAGAATGGGACCATTTTGAACAGTTTCTTTTTGGACACTAACAGTACTCTTTTAGGAAAAAAAGGGGCAGAGGACGCAGAATTATCTGAGTGATAAGGCACTTGAGAGCTTATTTCAGAAAGAAAGAACTGCAGGAATGCCCTTAATCAACTATTAGGACTAGTAGGGCTTGTAGCCCTACTAGTCCTAATAGAAAGCATTACAGAGAACTTAATAAACGTGTAAAGGATCAGTTAGCTGCTGATAAGAATCTTTGGCTTGGCTGACAAAGCCATGGAAGCAGTTCGACAGCACAACAGCAGCGAGCTGTATCAGATAGTTAATGTTTTGTGTGGTAGAAAACGAACAGGTGTACAGGGATTGAAGGATAATCAAGGTAAGGTTATAGAAGGTGAGGATTCTGTCATTGCTAGGTGGCCTGAGCATTTCGGTGATGTTCTAAACAATGTAGTTAGTTCTACTCTCATTGTTTGCAATAATGATAGATGCATTGGTGGCTTTAATGTTGGCCCTATAACACAGTCTAAAGTTATTTTGGCTATTTCTAAACTTAAACTTCATAAATCCCCAGGGGTTGATGAAATTACTACCAAAATGCTTAGAGCTGGAAATGTTTCGGTTACCACTTGGATGACTGAAATTTTGAACACCTTTTATGTTAAAGGCATGGTTCCTACCAGAGCTATTATTATCCCTATTTTCAAAAAAGGTGATCGCAGTTCTTGTGATAACTATAGGGGTATCAGCCTACTCTCTGTTCCAGGTAAAGTTCTTTCCATGATTGTGCATAATAGAATTTAGTTTTCTGGTTGACAGGCAATTGCGTGATGAGCAATGTGGATTCAGAAGTGGTAGGGGATGTGTGGATCAGATATTTTCACTTAGGCAGATTCTTGAGAAATGTTTAGAGTTTCAGAACCTTTGGTTGCTAGCTTTGTTGATTTCAAAAAGTCTTTCGACTCTGTTGATCATCATAATTTGTGGTTGATTGTCAGATCATATGGTATACCTCACAAGTTAGTTAACATAATGAAAGCTCTCTATTAATAACACTGAATCGTGTGTGAGAGTTGGTAAGGCTTGTAGCAATTGGTTTAGCATTACTTCTGGTGTTCGACAAGGGTGCATTTTGTCTCCTTTTCTCTTTAGCTTGGTTATTCATTATGTTATGCAAAATTCACATCAAGGGAAAGATTTTGGCCTTAAATGGGCTGGAGATACGAAAATTTCTGATTTAGATTTTGCTGATGATTTAGCCCTTTTGGCAAATAATGTTGATGAGATGAACTCTTTCATTCGAGCTGTTGATGAAACTGGTAGTAGAGTAGGTTTGGTTACAAACAGAGAGAAAACTAAAGTGATGAAAATTGGTCAGGCAGGCTGTGTTTCAGTTAATCTGAATGGTTGCAGTCTTGAGCAGGTGTCACAGTTTAATTATCTTGGGAGCTATGCAACAGATAATGGTGATGTGCGGCATGAGATTAACAGATGAATAGGGATTGCCGCCGGGATTTTTAAGAATCTATGGAAAGTGTGAAAAAATAGGCGCATACACCCAAAGACTAAAATTAGACTGTATAATAGTTTGGTTCTTTCTAGGGTTAGTGATGGTAGTGAAACTTGGACACTTTGTAAACCAGATAACAGGAAACTAGATGCTTTTGATTCTAGAAGATTATACAGCATCTTTGGGCATTAGGTTGTTCAACTTTGTAACTAATGATGAGGTTAGGCAAAGGAGTTTGCAACCTCCGTTAAGCAGCATATTGCGCAGAGAGAGACTCTGTTGGTTTGGCCATGTTGCCGTATGAATAACTATAGATTGGCGAATAGGGTTATGAACAGTGTGCCTAAAGACCCCAGAAAGAGGGGAGACTTAGGATACGGTGGGCAGACAATGTCAAACAGGACCTTATTAGAATTGGTGTGCAGTGGCCAGATGCAGTAGATGTAGCTCAGGACAGACTTGCTTGGAGAACTAAATTGCACAGTCTGGTTGGACCTCCGTAGCCCTTGGCTGCTTGATGATGATGATGATGACGACGACGACGATAAATTGGTGGTGAGGAATACAACCTGGAATGGAGAATGGTTGCTCACGAGGATACCTGACACCCTCCATGAACTGAACCATCTCTATCCTGGTCCTAGTGAACTAGTGAAAAGTGTCAGATCATGGGAACTGTAACTGGCTGCAAGTATATCTCCTGCAGGCACAGACAGATGGGCTGGTGTGCCTGAAGGACAACCTTGATGCCAAGATTCCTCTGGCATCCACGACAATTGCATTGTAGGAGTGTGGTCATCTCAGGACTTCGACGAATGGGCAGATGATGAATTCCTATTCAACTGCCGCAGTGGATGGTTTTATGAATAGGGAGCAGTCTGCATCCATGTCCTCGTAATCATCTGAGAGACATGGATCTACTACCACCTTTTGTGGAGGTGGTAAAAATTTCTTCTTTGGACCTGGTGTGGGCCGGCCCTTTCAGTTTGGAATGTCTAGTTATCTGAGGACAAGGAGAAGGTCATCCAGTGGTGGGAGTGGAAGGCTGTGTAGCAGTTATGGAAACCGGGTTTGATGGCAAAGTTGGCACCAATGTCAGTTTCATCTGCATCAGGAGATATTTAGCCGCAGGTGAGAAAGATTCAGTAGGTGATACCCTGATACAAGTCTGCACCACCATCAAAGTCATTGGAACGATGGGCTTTCCAATGACTGCACTGGCATAGGGAACTCTGCCAGGTTGACGGGTGGATCAGCGAGTTTTCACCACCTTGGGATAAGAGATGTGGTTGATTGTTTTCAGGCATTTAACTTCCTTTTCCTCCTTCCACTTGGGACAGCCGCTGGAATATGCTAGATGGTCACCACTACAGCTTTCCTTCTCTCCTGTGCAGTCAGGATCAAGGTGATCCTGGCTGCCACAGCAAGCACAGGTTGATTTGCCCGTGCAAGCTGTGTGGGCATGGCCATACTTCTACACTGGAATCAGCTGTGGAGGGATGATCAGGAATCTTGGGGATGAAGACACAGAAAAAAATTAACAACAGCAGGGACAATGAAGAATATGGGGGATCATGTTGAGCCTACTTGTTGGCATTGATTGAATCAATTTCTTTAATTGATCTCATGATTATTTTGTGTGGTTCAGTGCTCACTGTACCCGCCCTCCATGGAGTCACAAGGAGGCATCAGTTTGGTCATCAGGGCTGTGTAGGCACTATACCTACACAGTGAGCCAAGCCAACAGAAATAAATAAGTGATTAACAACCAATTGACATAACAATTAATTAACCAACACAAAGTGAAAAGTGTGAGGAATTTTTGAAGAACCTAACTGGTCTCAGAAAAAAGGATAACTACAAAAGGAAAACAAGGTGTGGGGAAACTCACAAACCTGTACTGGATTCACTATTCTGCATAGTTGGCTCTAGCAGGTCTAGCCCACCAGCCAGTTGGTTCTGGGGTTGCCACCTCAGGAAGTTTCCTGTTTCCTGGAAGCAGAGGCCAAAGCAGTGTGTAGTAGCAGCCCTGTGATAAACAGACTCCCCAATGGCAAGATGGTTAAAACGAGACCCCATCAGTCATGAGCTGAGGAGAGAAGACGGGGACCCCCAAGCAACTGCCAGGATCCTCGTTTCCCAGGTCATGGGTCTCTGTGCATGGCAGACACATGGACGAGCATTCAGGATCCTGTGAAGGTATCTGAGTCAGCTGAACCTTCAAAGGGTGGTCCCCTCACCACAGACAGGAGCTTGCACCAAGAGGTCAGTACTGAAATCAAACAAACACTATTTCTAGGTACTAAGGAATGGAGTCTTGTACCCACCCTATAAAAAGGAAATTTTGAATTTTTTAAGGATTAAATGAGAAATGAAATAATTGAACTCGCAATACTGCATATAACTTGGAGATCACCCACATAATGCAAGAGATTGAAGTTTATCACGGTCCCAAAATTGATCATCATGAGCAGATCAAAAGTAATGAACTTATTAATAAATACATATTTCTAGTACATAAACCTAAAGTACATTTACATTTTCTGCATGGATGTAAAAGAAACAAACCAAAAATTTTAATAACAGTATGCTTCATGTTACTGTGGTGTTAAAATAATTATTTTTAACAAAAGATTTCACAGCCCTGACAATAAACATATATATATATACACACACATATATACCATATTAAATAATTAAGCAAATATGAATAGTCATTACATTTATTCCAGTATTAATCTGTATTTCTGAATGCAAATTTTTAGTGACCAGTTCGAAACATGGGCCTATGATATTCTTTATTTATTAATTAAACCAACCAGTGCAATCAAGCTCTCCTACAACAGACTTCGTTAAAAACATTTTATATGAACTTTAGAGCATTGATGCAACTTGCCTCAACTCTATGTTCAAATATCACTAACAATTTTCAATGATTTAAACATACACTACCTGATCAAAGTATATGAACACCCCTTCTGAGTACTGGATTCGCTCATATACACCACAGTCATGGCCAAACAGGTATAAAAGGATGCACTTGGCCTGGCAACCTCATAGATATGCATCAACAGGTGAAAGGGCTGTGTGGCAGAGCTCAGTGACTTTCAACATGGCATGGTCATAGGATACTACCTTAAAAAAAAAAATACCCCCTCAAGCAGCTGCTTTCCACAGAGGTCTGACAGGAGCCTGTCAGTTTATATGCCCTAGCAGAAGGTCTGAGAGGATGGCAGGACCTCAGCAGAAAAACGACACATACATCCATGCCTTACCTGGGGCTTGAACCCAGGTCCCTTAGATCAGTAGCCAAGAGCGCTAACCACTCGACCATGGGGCGGCTACACTACCTTAGCAACAAGATATTTCAGGACATTTTGGCCTTGCTGTAGCTGCCCCAATCAATTGTAAGTGATGTTATTGTGAAGTGGAAATGCCTAGGAGCAACAACAGAACAATCATGACCCAGTAGGCCATGCAAAATGACAGAGCAGGACTTCTGAGTACTGAAGTGGGTGGTGCAAAAAAAGTGCCTGTTCTCAGTTGCAACACTCATCACTGAATTCCAAAATCCCTCTGGAAGCAATACCAGCACCATAACAGTTCAATGCGAGCTGCAGGGAATGAGTTTCCATGGCTGAGCAGCCACACACAAGTCTTAACATCAACACAATCAACACCAAGCATCAGTTGGAGTGGTATAAAGGATTAAATAGAATAATTGTAGACACAGCTAATTGTATAAAGTTTAATAATCTACACGATAATGCTGTTTTACAACTAAGAGATCCAAAAATCAAATCCCCCAAGCAACTGCCAGGATCCTCCTTTCCCAGGTCACGAGTCTCTGTGCATGGCACATGGGAGGGAATTCACTTACCTGACCCAATTTATGACTTGCACTACCAATTTTATCAGTCCTATATGTCCTCAGTCCTATATCCCCATTGAATCATGCTTCACCATCCAGCAGTCTGACGGACGAATCTGGGTGTGGTAGATGTCAGGTGAACACTACCTGCCTGACTGTGTTGTGCCAACTGTGAAGTTTGGTGGAGAAACATCATGCTCTGGCACTGTTCTTCATGGTTTGGGCTTGACCCCCTAGTTCCAGTGAATGGGACTTTGAATGTCGCAGCCTATAATGACATCCTTGATAATTCTGTGCTCCCAATTTTATGGCAACAGTTTGGTGAAGACCCTTTCCTATATCAACATGACAATGCCCCCCATCCACAAAGCGAGGACTGTGCAGTAATGGTTTGATGGATGTGGAAGAACCTGGCTCGCCTGCACAGAGCCCTGATCTCAACCCCACAGAACACCTTTGGGATGAAATGGAATGACTATGAGCCAGGCTGAACCACCAGACATCAGTGACTGGCCTCACTAATACTCTTGTGGCAGAATAGAAGGCAATTCCCGCAGCAATGCACCAAAATTTAGTGAAAAGTCTTCCCTGCAGAGTGGAGGTTGTGTAGCAACAAAGGGTGGACCAATACAATATTATTTTCTTTCCTATTATGGGGAGATTGTGAATGAGTGAGTGTTCAGATACTTTTGATCATATAGTGTATCTAGAAATGTGTAAAGAAATGTACTAAAATCACAGGGTATATCATAAATTTAATAAAACTCTATAACAATGCATATATAAATAAAACAGTAGAAGTACAGCAGCATAATATAACAGTAATGGTAACAATGGCATATCAGGATATATGGTAACAAGAATTTATAAGACTTATTTGTGTATATTTCATGTACAGAGGTACCCATTGATAAAGAATTTCAATTTCTATAAAATTCTATATAATTCATCTATAGAATGAAATTATTTAAGTGAGATGATAACAAAATTTTGGATTTGTAGGTCAAGGTAAATGCCATGCAAGGGGAATTGTTACTTTTGATGCTTTTACAGTTTATGATTAATTTCAAGTGCACAAGTAGAGTAAACCAAAAAGGTTAGTAGCTTAGATGCTATAAAATCTGACTGCACAGAACTATTCTAGGTTGGAGGTCTATGGTTGACCAAATTACCTTATTTTACTGAGGTCTGCTTACCTGACCCCCTTACCTTACCCAATTTGTGACTTGCACTACCAATGTTATAAGATTAGACTAGGTACTGAAGCTTATGCAGACAGCAGAAAATGCATTAAGATATATTATAATTTTATATTTTCTTTTGCTGTAATTAACAGTATATATTGTAACTTAATATAAAATAATAATAAATACTCCCCTCAAGCAGCTGCTTACCACAGAGTATTCTCATTGAAAAAAGGTTTTAGACATTATCATTTTGCTACTAGATGTATCTGCTCTGCTATGGTCCTAGACACATTTCATGGTATATTAGTTTGTCTTGGCCACATCTTCAGTAGGCCTACTAAAGCATATAAAGTTTAACTACTAAAATTGATATCCAATAATTTCAGATTTTTTTTAATTTGTGACATATAGGACAGAGAAGAATCCTAGAAGCTACTCCTAGCTTGTACAGACCCTCTCATACAAAGGGCATGCCTTACTAAGACCAAAGTCACTTCTGACCACTGTTTCAATCAGAGCTAACACAACATACAGTTTGTCTTACTGCAACAGTTCACTAGTTCCCTAACCATATGCCATGTTAAGGCTCCATTACATTAGATACTATTATAAAAAGTTAAATTTCAAAACAATGACAAAATTTCATTTGAAAATCACAATTTCTTAATTCTGGTTATAATTACTTCAATTTAATTAAAAATAGTACTAAAATAAGTTAACTTTCAAAAATATAACTTTTTATTGTTATGCTTAATCAAAATACCTTTTAAGGTAACTGCCATTTGGGGTCATGTAAACTTAATGATTTCATTTTCAGTCAAGTTTCAAATTCAATTCACTTTATCAAATATACACTTCAGTTAGAAAGAACTTTCTAACTGAGGTGTATATTTGAGAATATAATTCTAGAAGCAAAAAAAGTGAAAAATATTTACATTGCTAATATTATCCTCACTTAGAATCAATATTCTGCTTCTGAATCAGGAAAGTCTGAAACTTCATCTATTAAAATCAACAAAACATTTACAGGAAAAAAAATGTGATTTTCTATTCTACTTAATCCAAAATATCTTTACACAAAAAACGGCTTTGGTACTTGCCAATGCAATAACGTATTCGTGCATCCTGACATATGCACTAAAAAGTTTAAAATCAAAACCAGATGTTCACCACTGTATGCCTATTACGTATTAAAAATATCAAATTTTGCTTTCATATTTCATAAAATATATCTGAAAATTGATAAAAATAATTCAGGAACATTAAAACGGTTCTACATCCCAAAATATACTAATGGAAAAAAAAAACATATATTGCAGTTTATGTAACCATATATTGTCTTACATCATTTAACCCTTTAATGCCCAGGAAATTTCAGTAAAGGGTAGAGGGTATTAAAGACAAAGGAATAGCACTATTTGGATGAGTCCGTTTCAACATTTCGGCCATTTTTGGCATTAAAGGGTTAAGCATTGAATTTTTCTTTATAATGTCCTAATCAGATGTTTCTTATGGTAACTTACCATTTGAGGTCATGTACACCTAATGATTTTAATTTCCAGTCAGGTTTCAAATTATACTTTCAAATTCCAGTATGTATTTAAGGAGAAATATTAGAAATTCTAGAAGTGGCAAAGTAAAAAAGAATTACATCATTAATATTATACTCCTCAGGGGAAGATCTATAAAATTTACATGGGGGACACCATAACAAATGAAATTAAATTTTTTTATTATACAGTATAGCCTAGAATAAGGTATACTGAAGTTTGGCAACACTGCATGTCACACATGTGAGCAGGAAGATTTCTATCGACAACATGGTGTGGCCTTGGACTCTGAATAGGAAGGTTATGTCAGCAGCTGCATCATAATAGCACTCAGTATTAGAGAAAAAACCTCTGTTTTGCAGCATTATTTTTGTACATATGAGCAAGGGTGCAGAGGGTGAACAAGTGTAAAAATGGCACGAGTGTTTTGAGGATAAAAGTTTACCAATCCACCCCCAATTAAGCAAACACTGTTCTTGCTAGTGAAGACAATCCAAGAGAATGGAACAGTGGTCCTCAGTAGAAGCAGTGACAGAAGAAGGAAACAGACTATCACACCAATGAGTTTATGAAAGAAGTGTTTGACAATATTCTCAGATCACTAATGAAAAGTTAATGGCAAATAGCAAATGAACTGGCTATGAAGAAAACATCTCTATGAAGAATGGTTCCTGAGTTGGTGCTTTTTCATACTGTTTGCTAGTTGAGCAGAAGCTGCAAGAACTGGATATGTTACAAAAACATTTGTTTCATACTCAGACTCTCACTAATGTTTATGAAGATGAGAGTTTCTCCTGTAATGACTGGTTTCCAGATGAATGTCACATGTTGTTGACGGGATACATCAATAAGCAGATGTTGAGGTTCCTGGGTTTCCAGTGATCAGATGAGGTTGTGGAACAGTATCAATGTGAGAAAGCCATTGTCAGTCATGCCATTTCTAGGCATGGTCTTATTTTTGTTTCTTATTTCACTGAAGATTCTCAGGGTAAATATGTCATGGTGAATCAGACACATTATCTACAGCAGATTATCAAGCCCTGTCTGCATAATCTGAAATGCTTCCACTGAGCATGGAATTTGCCTTTGGGTACCCAGTGGTTCCAGCTACAGTGCACATGGCTAGGATTATGTGGCAATCTTCCATCAGCCCTTTCCAAATCATCTCATCTTCAAAGGGACAGATTATGCATTCCATTTGAATTCACCAGACCACACCCCACCCAAAGCTTATCTGTGGGGAATGCTCAACTCTGTGTCCAAGCTGGTTTATCTTTTTCACTTTTCCAATTCTAGTGATGCATGGACTATTTACCATTTCATAGTGCAATGTGCTAAATTAAAAAAAAATTATTCTGAACCTCTGTTTTTAATCAAATGTGGAAAATAACTTATCAATCTATGATATATATTTGCTTGTTGATTATGCTTGAAAAAATTATGATAAAATTTAAAAATATATCTATTTGAACCTGCATTGATCCAATGCCACACCCAGTCACTGTAAATAGCATCAAGTAGCAAAGATTTAGTTTATGCCTTTATTCTGCCGTATTGTACATAGATTACTGATCGGTTGTGATTTCCAGTATTCTAACCTACTTATCATACCAGCAGAGTTGTAAATACTTTCTAAATGTTTAATGTCAGATATAGATTTATCATTTTGGGAATTTTTATTTCCTTTTTGGCATCACAGCGCTGTTTCCAAGAGTTAGGAGTTGCGCATGCGCAACTCCGATCTTCCGACTGTCACCCGCTAAAGCGCGTGCACAAGGACACGCCCCCTCTTGCGTCATAGCTTGCGTCGCTCGTCATTTTATGCAAATGTCTTTCCCGGCATGACACACGTCCGGCTCTTGTAAAAAGTCAGCTAAGCACTTAGAAGTGCAGCACTTAGCCGCACATAGCATAGTGAGTTGTCAGAGCATAAGCATATAGCACGGAAGAGTGCTGAGTTTATGTATCTTCTTCATTGAAGTTTTGGTGAGTTGATTTTTGGAAATAAATTTGTTTGTTATTTAAACCTTTTGAGTATTTACTAATTTTTTTCTCTTGAGCAACGTGAATTAAGATTTGATTATATTTAATATTAAACTTGACAATCATTTTTGGATTCTTACTCATTAACGCTCGCTGGTATTTTGAACCCTAATTTAACTTATTCTATTTTTTGGCAATTTGTTAATTATTGCCTGGCACCCGTCTCAGCTATCCGGAGCATAAAACTAATTGGATCAGAAAAAAGGTCCAAACTTAAAAGTATTTTGCATTTCTTTGGCCCGTTACAACCCCCATTGTTGATAGAATTTTTTGTGACTCCCCTCCACCTTGCCTACCATTGATTGAATCATTTGCAGCTCCCTTTTACAACTGATGAAACTGTCACCTATAGAGGAAGGCAAACAAGACCATCAACTGTCAAGAATTTCCTTTCCAGAAGTGATAGCATGCACAAGCACACAGGCATTTAGGACCAAGTGGAAGTAACCAGGTCCAAATATCTGGGAGGGTGGGGTTGGGGGTCCCATTGAGAATACTAGTAAGGGTTCTGATACAGTATCTTAATAGAGAAGCAAAAAAATATTATTAAATTTGGTCATATTTTTCATGAAAATTTTAAAGACCTCTGAGATGGAGGGGAAACATTATGCTATAGTGTTAATCCAGTCTCTTCTCCCCGATCTTTTCAAGATCTGGACCTAAACGTAACTGATCAAGAAAAATTCATGGGATGCTATCCTCATTACCTACAAGCACTAAGACAAAAGATATAAGCTGATGATCTTTCTATATTAGGATGGCCAGATGTTCCTGGATGAAAAGCTCGGTCTCTTTTGAATACCTTACCAGAAGTACCACTGAATTTGCCTTTAGGTATTATTTTAAATATTAATTAACTTTACAACATTTTCAGTTCCACAAAAGCAGTGGCAACACTATTTTAAAAAAGTTTTGATTGGGAATGCAGGTGGCTGAAAATTTGAGGGAACGATATAATGAACATCATTAATTGCAAGCTGTCAAAATAAGGTGACCAGAAGTCCACATTTTCTAGGTGTGGAGTCGCCTCAATGTGCACACAAATACATATGTACACAATTAAAAGGACTTTCTTGCTCTGAAATTAATTAAAATAACTTAAAATTCTCTGTTGTTGAGCAATAAAATTTTAGTTTATCCTTCAAACTATGAGTTTTCTCCTAAAAACTTTTAACATGCAAATAGTTTGAAGGATGAACTTTAAAGTTTCATTGCTCAACAACAGAGAATTTTAAGTTATTTTAATTAAATACATATGTGCAGATATGGCACTATTTTGTAGAGATTTATACAGAAGCCTCATACATCGATATACTTGCAGAACACCTCACACCCCAAGCATGGAAAGATACAAGGTTTACTAAGGAGCTCTGAAGAAGTATCTACAGATCTTTAAATCTGGTCACCCTATTCTATATCCTAATATTATCAAGCTATACTCAACACATATTTTGAATGAAAAATAAGCTCTAAATGAAAATATAGATTACCTGGGTTAGTTGTGCATCACTACAAGATCCGTTTAGTACAGAATTACTTTGCACCAACGAACAGATGTTAGGATCAAGAGATACTTGTAAATGTTCATATTCTTCTGGCTTAAAAAATTATCAATAGTAATAAAAATTATCAATAGTAATTATTAATAGTATTCTGAACAATAAATAAGTTTAAAATACTTAGCATTAATAAAAATAAGTTTTAATGAAGATGATTTCAATAATTTACATTAATGTATCAGAATAATTTATAATACTCTCTTGACTTCAGAAGGGATCTTTCTAACTGAGTATCGCATCTGTTGCAACTTGGAAACATTTTAACCTCTATTCATGGTTAGCTTTGCTTAACCTCTCAGATAATTCACGATAACCTACACAAAAAAATCTACAAAAGTTACCTGTTCATCTTTGGCTTAAGTACTTGCAAGCAGTATTGGCTGCTAATCTGATGCTCCCAAGTCCCAACTGTGTCTGCAGTGAGAATGTTTTCCACTAATCTCCATTTTATCTTCAGTATGAAAGCCATTGTCCACTCACTGGATGGGACTCCCCAAGATTTTGCCAAGTTTCCTAGATTTGGCCATGTTGCCTCCATTTTGCCAACTCACCATAATTTTACAGAAAAAATCCAATTTTCATATTCCCACAAATTTGCCATTTCATTTTGAATTTTGCCAACTCTCTTTAATGGCACAAAAATAATCCCAAATTTCACAACTTGCCTGTATTTTACCAATTTGCATCGAATTTTGATATCTCCTCCAGATTCTGCCAACTTGTCATAATTTTACAGAAAAAAATCCCAGTTTTTACATCTCACCTGAATTTTACCAAATTGCTTCGAATTTTCTCTTTTCCTAGATTTTGCCAAGTTGGCTCAATTTTGCCAACTCTCCTTAATTTCACAAAATTAAATCTTTACGAGTGAACAAGTGAGTGATAAATAAATACTGATTTATTTCACAGTTATCACTGTTGGGTGATTACCACAACAGTGATAATTGTGAAATAAATCAGTTATTCACAAAATTAATCCCAATTTTCACAACTCACCCGTATTTATTAGATTAGATTTGTATTAGTAGACTCCCCAAGTGGCTTTGAACTTTGCCACCTACCCTAGATTTTGCCAAGTTGTCTCAGTTTTACCAACCCAGCATAATTTTACAGAAAAAATATCAATTTTTACATCTAACCTGAATTTTGCCAAGTCACTCAGAATTTTTCCAACTCCCCCAAAATTTGCAAGTTGTCTCGATTTTGCCATCCTTAATTTCATAAAATCAATCCCAATGTTCACAACGCACCTATATTTTACCAAGTGGCTTCAAATTTTGCCAACTGCCCTAGATTTTGCCAAGTTGCCTCAATTTTGCGAACTCGCCATAATTTTACAGAAAAAAATTCAAATTTTTACAACTTACCTGAATTTTGCCAACTCTTAATTTCACAAAACCAATTCCAATTTTCAAAACTCACCCATATTTTACAATGTGGTTTAAAAATTTGCTAACTTTCCTAGAGTGTGCCAAGTTACCTCGATTTTGCTAACTTCCCTCAATTTTACAAAAACAAAAATCCCAATTTTCACAGTACCTGGATTTTACAGTCACTTTGAATTTTGTTAACTTCAATTTACTTTGGGAGGGGAACTTCCCCCCATAGCTATGCCCCTGGGCTCTGTATTCTTATTTGTAAGCCAGTCAACACATCTGCTCATATTCCTTACACAAAAAAATTGGTTTACTTTCAATATATATATTAGTTTCAGAAATTAATTTGGTTGGTAAACCACGATATACCTGTATTTAAAAAAAAAGCAAATTGGCATCATAAGTGCAACATAAAATTTTTAAGCACCATTTTCTTTTTTTTGCAACAGCCAAATAAAAAATGATTAACAAATCAGTGCCAATCTTATGTGGTTCTGCCATGAAAACAAAGGCATTCAATGAGAAAACTATAAAAAAAAAAGGGAAAATGAACTTCCTTGCACAAAGGTCAAAGATAACCTAGAAACTTTCTCTAGCTTCTCCTGGCTTATCATACATGAAAACACATAAGGATATGTATTCTGATTTTAGCAGTTAGTACATTAACCACTAACAGGTAAGGAAAAAAAGATATATTTCTTAGGTTTCTAGTTGGAAGAAAAACGCATGGTGATAACAGAGGGTAACATGTTATTGACAGAAAGGGCAGATGATGGATATTGCTTCCTATTGTAAATACCAAATGGCAGAAGTGCAGTGTAGGGTCCTCAGCTGGCATCTTATTTTTGTTTCGCCATGGTGAAAAAATGTCCAAATGGTAAAAGTTGATCCAAATGGTAAAAGTTGAAAAAATGTCCAAATGGTAAAAGATGCGTTCCGCATCGTAACGTTTAGAGGATATGTATAAAATATGCAACATTATTTAGAAGAAAATCATGTTTCTGCACTAAAAAAAAAATCGCTGAAAATAATCTCATCAAAACAAGATTTTATTAACAATGTTTATCGCTATAGAATGACCCCTTGTTTCGCACTTAAAAAAAAAGCTTTAAAAATAAATAATCTCATAAAAATTAGATTTCATTAACTGCTCTTATCCCTAAGAAATAAATCCTTGTTCCTCACTGAAGCTCCAAAAATAAATAATCTCATCAAAAGATTTCATTAACAATGGTTATTGCTAAACAATGGAACCTCGAGGTTTTCTGGCTTTCCTGGGAAAAGTCCAATGTGGTGGCAGAGGACCCTACAATGCACCATAGCCTACCAAATTTTATTTGCCAATTACTTTCTTACCTCTGAAGTTTTTTGGCTATTAACTACACTCCTTAAATCATCTTCTTTCTGCACATTTGCAAGCAATGAAATATTTAGATCAGAGGGAACCCCAGTGTGAACTGGACGACCAAAGAAAGCATCGTAAGGGCTTCTACTATTGTTTTCAGCAATTTTTGTATTTTTTTTAAACTGAACTAGCTTTAGGCCAAAACTCCACCGTGCAGAATTATTTTCTACCATCCAGGTTCTTAACATTTCATGCACTTCTGAAATATATTTCTCTGCATTATTTTGCAGTTCAGCATTCCTGAATCTTTCACTGCCACTAACAACAACACAATCAGGCCAAGAGCATTTAAGTTCATGAATCACAGATGACAAAAAATGTGCATCACAATCACTGTATAAAATTTGTGGGGCTCCAATCAAGGTAAATATATCAAGAAGATGTACAACAACTTCATATGTACATTTGCATTTCAAAGGCCTAAGAATGCAGAAAAAGGTTTGATAATCTTGATAAACCATAATGAACTGATAATCACCATCTGGTGCTGATGTAAAGTCTAATATACTTATTTGAGCTCGAGTAAAATCTGGAATGTTTTGGGCTATATGGTGTTGAACATCTACCATATCAACTTCTGTTTTTACAATATCTTTATTTACATTTGAATGCTGATCACCCGGTGCTGCATCAATAACTGAAATACTATCATTGTTAACCAAGTCTGCTGATGTGGCTGGTTGTGTAACATTTCTTGAATTAAAGCGTCGAGATAATTCTTTCCTCTTAGGCCTACAAATCTGACAAAAAGAAAGAAACAATTCCACCGTATCTCTAGTAATATTTACTATACCTTGTTGGTGTAGAATACGAACTATTTTATCTCTACCACCATGTTTAGTAGTTTTATGGGCTTTGTCAATAAAGTCGTATATTTCTTCAAGTGCAACATAAAACCGAACTTTCGACATGGTATCCTCAGTGCTCCCATTACCACCTGTTCCAGGTTCACCTTTACATACAAGACGTTCTTTTTGTCCAACTTTAGCAACGACAAATTTTCTTAACAGATAATACTCCTCGGGAGAATTACACGGCGGTTTCTCCTCACTAATTTTGATTTTATTTAAAATATCGTTGTATTTTGATCTTGGATAAACATTCCTAATCTTTCCTTCGTGAAATCGTTTCCATAGTGCAGCATTAAAATCGTCTTCTGGTATCAAAATATCCATTCTGTCACAAACCAACATAAAATTAATCTGCTTTCGTGGATCTTGGTTAATGGTATCATCAAACAAATTAGAATATTTATCAAATTAACGACAAAGTGTAAATATTTATTTTTAGAAATTTACAGCTCGATATTCTAATTTAACAATTTGAACTTGAAATTTCATACAAACATAGTCCTATTCCTCCATTTTTTGATATTGCACATGTTACTTCTTTCTTTTAAAAAGTATTACAAATCTTTGTCCAGTTTGGTTGCTGGAAAATATAACAAATATTTGCTTTATGTCTCATTGTATATATGTATCCCATAGATAAAATATTTTGAGCTTGCAAGTCCAGATAGACAAGGAAATATCACATATTTAAAAATAAGTGTCCCGTGGCCGAGAGGTTAGAGCGCTTAGCTATTGATCTAAGGGACCTGGTTTCGAGCCGCAGATGAGGCATGGATGTTGGTGTCGTTTTTTTTTTTTAAAGAACACAAATACATTTATTATTTGACCTGCTGAGATCCCGCCATCCTCACAGACCTTTTAATATGGCGCATTAAACTTACAGGCTCCTGTCAGACCACTGTGGCAAACAGCTGCTTGAAGAGGTATTAATTTACTTTTTATTATTAAAGGAATCTTCAACCCACAGAAAAAGGAAGGTACAAATGCACAACGTCAATAGGGCCCAAGGTAACCGCGAGGCGATGACAGCGCCATCACCGGTGGATTTCCAAACTACAATGTGGTTACAATCACTTTCTCTTCTTATGTTTGCGGTTATTTTGAGTTAATGTGTACAAATGGGTGTGAACTAATTTGGTCTTCAGCATATAAAAAAAAAAAATAAATACCCCCTCAAGCAGCTGCTTGCCACAGAGGTCTGACAGGAGCCTGTCAGTTTATATGCCACAGTAGGAGATCTGAGAGGATGGCAGGACCTCAGCAGAAAAACGACACACACATCCATAGCCTAAATCCAGGGCTCGAACCCAGGTCCCTTAGATCAGTAGCCAAGCGTGCTAACCAATCGGCCACGGGATATATACTTTTCTAAAATATAATTTTAAGTGTTGGATATATTTCATGCTCGATTTTTTTCTAAGTTTATACGATATAAGTTTGTTATTGCTAATCAGTGGTCTAAAGGAAATTTCATTGGTGTAATTTTTTTTGAGAATTTTTTAAATATTCGCGTATATTACCCAATTGTTGCAAACCTAACAGTTTCATATTTGTGCATTCTTCATTCATATATATATATGGTATTTTAGCAAAACACTAAATTTTCCGACTTTACCCTTTTGCTATAAAACATATTGCAAGATCAATTTTCCCTAGTTTTTAAATAAAAAGTATTTCAATATAAATCGAAAATTAATTTTCTCAGGTGTCGGACCAAAAGGGCATGAACAAAACAACCCCACAAAAAAAATGTTATTAAAGGTAATAGAGGCATATATTAAACATTTATATTTCACTTATTTTTCAAAATTTTAAGTGCGGTAAAACGGGGTTGGGGGGGATTAATGTTGAATTGTAAGTCTAGTTTCTTGCTCCCTCTTTCATTTTTATCAGCTAGACTGTTTTGTAGGTTCCTATCAACTCGTCCCTCCCCCCCAGATCCACGCTTGCATTTTCCTATAAACATTATAATTCTGTTTTCATAAGTATTATGAAGTTATTAGAGAAATTAAAATCTCGGTACTCTGAAATCGTTTTATTTAAAGCAAATGCATTTGAATTTTTTAATACTTAAATTTTGCAGAAATAAAACAGGAATTGAAATGACACTCACAATTAATAGAACTTATTTCTTTCTCAAAAAACAAACAATATCTAATGCACAGAAATGCAGGTACTGGACAAAAAGATGGAAGCAGATCCATGTTACAATAAATACAAACTCAAGCAGTTGCTTGACACAGAGGTCTAACAGGAACCTATCAGTTTAATACGCCATAACAGAAGCTCTGTGAGTATAGCAGGACCTCAGCAGAAAAAACATCACAAACATCCATGCATTACCCAGGGTTCGAACCCAGAGCTCAATAACTTCTTTACTATGATTTTTAGTGAAAAAATGCCTAAAAATAAATTAAAGATCTCAATCTCAAACAATATCTGTTCAATTTTCAAAGAATAATTAACACAATTTTTCAAGAGGAATCTCAACAAGCCACAAAAAATTAACCTCAAAATTTAATTAAAACAGGTTGGGTTTCTTACCTCTAAATAATGGGCTGAATGACCATGTTACATGGATCCCCAGACAGCTGGGTGAAGGAGACTCACTGGACAGCATCAAGCATGTTCTTTGATGTACACATAGTATGACTCTCCCATAGACAGACAATGGTTTAATGTTCCATTTGATGGACTGTGGCATTAAAGCAGATTAATTTTTCATAATTGACTACAGTACAATGTATTACACCCTGTGTCAATGTATTACATAAATTTTGAGGTTAATTTTTTCAGTCTTTTAAATATTCAGCATTTATCTCCCTGAATACTAAATAAATATTGATTAAAATTGAGATAGAGAAAGATTTCACTGCATCTATATCTTTAGACATATTTTTTGTTAAAAATCATATTGTAGTTATTCACTCAAAATGTGATTTTCATTGAGATAACAAGAATGTCCAAAGCCTATATAATATATATTTTCTTACAAATATGATATTAAATTAATCAATGACAACACATATGTACTTTATTATATGAGATAATAGGATATTAAATTCATGAAAATACCGTATTCAATGTAAATATAGCAAAGAAATATAGCATCCATCTATACTCTTACAAACTTTTTAGTGAATTTGCATATTATATCAATGAGAAACTTTGAATCTGTAAAACTTAAGCTATTTTTGTGGAAAAAAATGTTGCATATAATAAGTCTTTTTTATATTTCTCTATAACTTAGAAATTAAATAAGAAATCAAAGATACATTCATATACATTTTCCTTTTAGAAAAAAAAATTTAAACATTGCAAAATAATGTGTTTAGTGATAAATTATCACAGAAGCACACTATATCTATTTGTATATCATGAAATAAACAACTATAACATAAAAATAAAATTATTCAATACAAAATTGCAAATACTGTGGTTTATAAAGAGTACGGTAAATAAGTCAGTTATTATGACTGATTGACATGAAGATTTGTATTGTTTCACCTGTGAGCAGCACCTTTATTGGACCCAATGAACTAAATGACCAGTTCACAAGGACCTAATGGGCTAAATGACCAGGTCAGAAGGACCCAATGGCTCAGAGATTGCGGGAGGACACCCACTGGACAGCTATTAGCCTCTTATCAAGGCCATCCATGTTCCTTAAGATGCACAAGGTGTCTCTCGAACACACAGGACCAAGGACTAACATCCCATCTGATGGATGGTGTCCTTACTAAGCCCTTATTAGTGTCCCCTGCTGACTGAGGCAGACCAGGAAATTTTAGTGGATAAATAAAATATTACCAACAATTTTTTAAAATCGTGTTCATTTTAAGAATAATGCCACAGAATGAACTAGATGCAACAGAAAAAGGATATATAAATATTACAGTGAGAGCTCTTTTGTATGGGAAGCGTTATTAGACACAAGGAAAAAACTATTCATTGTAAAATAAAATGAAAAAATAAAATATATATTTTCTTAGAAATGTGATATGATATATAAATTAATGACACATACATTATATGCTTTCCTATACAAGATAATGGGATAGTAAATTCATGAAAAAACATTGTTTAATGCAAATATATCATCTATCTACAATCCGACCAACTTATTAGGAATTTGCATCCAATATCAATGAGAATTTTTGAAGCTCTATTACTCAGCTTTTTATGAAAAAATGCTAATAGAATAAATAATACTCCTTCAAGCAGCTGCTTGCCACCAAGGTCTGACAGGAGCCTGTCAGTTTATATATCATAGCAGAAGGTTTGTGCGGATGGCAAGAATTCAACAGAAAAACAACACGAACATCCATGCCTTACCCAGGGCATGGATGATATGATCAGTAGCCAAGCACATTCTCCTCCCTCAACCAGAGTTAACAATCAATACAAAATACACAATTATTACAATCTCTCAAAAAAAAAAAATTTCTCGTAAGGATTGAAATACATCCTTCCTCAGCCACAAAGGAAAATTTCAAAATAATATCTGAAAAAACTATATAAAAAATGCAACTAAAAATTATACTAAGCAAAAATAATAAAAAATTAAAATAAAATTAAAAAAAAGAAAAAAAATATATATTCACATGGTGAAGGGAATATAATACCCATTTAAAAAAAAAAAGGCAACGTTCCAGACAGTGGCTTGAACCCGACATCTCAGTGCCTGACTCCTCAGTCTCTCATACCTATCTTCATGTACGCCTAACCTACCCCTCAACCAAAGTAAAAATAAAATAACTACAAGCAATAAACTCGCTCTATTGAAATCCATACAGAATTAAATAAATTCAGTATTCACCTTAAAAGGGACAATTAGAACCCTATCAGAAGAATTAACGAAAAGGAGAAAAGCATTACACTCTCCTCTCCTCTTTTAATTAAAATTATTTAAACAGTTTGAAAAATTTTCACCCTAATGATCGCTGTCACTCACCTATGACAATTTACACCAGATACATTAAATTAATCTAAAAAGGAATTCAAAAATATAAGACTCCAATCCAAGAAAAAAAGGGGGCATTTAAACAAAACTCTTAAATGCTATCCAAATTAAAAAAAAAAGAAAGATTATATTTCTCATCTTATGAAAATACTTTATTGTAATTTACTTTTCCCTTCTTACACTGAACTTATTAAATCATGAAGAGAGAGGAATTTAAACACTGAAACATTTAAACAAAATAATATCTAATACTTCCACTTAAAATTAAATAAAAAACAAAAAAGAAACTCCTTGATATTTTAATCACCTCTATTTAAAAGTATGTAAATTCATCATCCATTAAATAGAATACACACTAATATTCAATTACAGGCAACAAAATTTTTTAACTGGGAAAGCCCGCAGAAGGAATTCTCAAATAAGTGTAACGTAAAATCAATCAATCAATATAAGAAGTACGTCTTCACATTTATCACTGAGTACAATCCGAAGAAAATAAAAAAAAAATCTGGTGAAGAATAAAGGTTTGTAACACGAAATAAAACCGATTTCATAGCAGCGTAATTTCAACACGGAGTTGCTTGTATCATTATATAATTATTTAAACTTTTATAAAAATGACAAACTTACCGATGAAAGGTAATTCCTGGTATGTTTTTTGAAAGGCGATTCGTGCAGCCGTAAGCTGAACAGGCTGCCATAATACAAATGTCGAAAAAATTAAATTTTTATAGCGCAACACTTCATTACTCACCTATACTACTGATCAATTTTTTGATAGAAGAACATGGCTGCCGCGCAGTCGCCAAAGCATCATTTTCAAGTGCTCAGGGCTCCTCCTCTTATCTTCCTACCTCCATGGTTATGTCAACGTATTGCCCGGCATTTGGGATGAAGCGATGCCACAGTAGTATAGTATTTCGACAATGGGTGCAGGAAGAGCACACATACCTAACGGCCATGCACATACCCGCCACGAACGACTGGTGGCGTGTAGTGTTCAGTAACGAATCTCGCTTTTGCCTGGGAGTGGATGACCAACGCATACATGTGTGGAGAAGGTTGGGCCAGCGCCCCGATCTGACCTACATTGTGAAGTGCCACACTGCCATTACACCTGATGTTACAATCTGGGAAGTCATCTCTTATGGCAGCCGGTCCCCCTAGTAGTGCAACACGGTACCTTAACAGCATAGTGGTACGTTGATGCCATCCTTCGACCAACGATGTTGCCATTACTGTCCCATCTTCCAGGGGTCATTTACCAGCACGATAATGACAGGCCGCACATGGCTCCCTTCTCCCAAGACTGTCTCTGTGACCTTCGTATAGTCACACAGATCTCCAGTCCTTTCGCCAATCGAGCACTTACGAGAAATGCTGAAAAGTGAACGTGCATTGCAGTTATCCCGGAATGTCTACGAACTAGTCCAACAGTTAGAACATTCATGGCAGAATCTGCTACAGGACAACATCCGATGTTGTTTGATTCAATGCCATGATGGATATCAACATTCATCGCCTCCAGAGATGGCTGTAATACGTGCTAACCTGTTATGATTATGGAGCCATTGTTCTGCAATACAGAGCTCTGTCACTGTAAAATTTTAATTACTTCTTGGTCTTAAATTCTCAGTTCACGTGCAAAGTTTCAGGACGATCGGACACGCTTTGGGGTGTTTCGATTTTTTTTTGTCACAGAGTGTATTATATTGTTTATTGAAACAATGTAGTTCACATTCCACTTTTGACAATGCACTTAAAACTGTTTAATATACAATTTTTTAAAATTAAATGTGCTGCTGCGTCCCACTAGTAAACACTGGAATAAACGGGAAAAACTGGAAAAAGGCTTATTGCCATTATACTTTTTTTATTTGGATGGTAAGGAGGAATGGTCATCGAAAATAATTTTTTGGTCAAGTTATTGCACTTTGAAATAGATTACTACCTGTATCATAGGGATATGAAATATTAAAGTTTATGTTTTTCGACCACACTCTACTTCATTTTGAAATACACGTACTTACATCCGGGATTTTGCGAAAAGCGTTCTGGGATACCATATGCAGAACAAAATGGAGGATTTCTTAATTCCAAAGAAGGAGAAATTTTGAAGTTTAAATATTGATGTATGCGCTACGTTTGTTTATAAATAAGGTAAAAATTTAGTATTTTGATCCATTTTTTTGACCTAATTAGCAAAGTTGTTCTTATATTACACTTGTAAATGTACGATTTTATTTTCGTGTACTCAATGTCATTGCCGGCATTTTGTATTGCTTTGAATATATATGGTAGAACTAAATAGGCTTTTCGTAAATTTTTGTTATTCAGCTATTTCCATCTTGATATAACTTCGAATATTTAATAAAATTGATAACTATGCTCTACAACGCAATTGGCGATACTGAAACAGTTATTCCAGAAATTAAAAAAAATGACGTAATAACAGCATAATGACGTTATAACGCATATTTCTTTTATGAGTATTCCAGTTCTGTATCACATACATTTCAGGAGCTGAAAAATATTGATTGTCATATATTTATTCAGTTATTGATTGTATAATAAAGAATTTCTTGTTTTAAAATAAAAATGTTTGAAAGAAATTCAGACCTGTACATTTTGTACCGGGATTCCTATAGCTTTTGATATTAGACAAAATATTATGGACAACATTATTTCTCACAAGATTTAATTATGAAAAAAATAACTCTTCCACTGGGTAGGAGCAGTCAATAAAAACTACAGGACCAACCATATATATATATTGCCTGATGGTATTCAGACTGAGTTCTGGAAGAAGATACTAACTGTTATAAATGCTCTGCGAAATTAATTACAAGAAAAAAAATCGGACAGAATTTAAAGTGATCGTTATAGCTTTGGTACACTGATAGTTTGGTTGAATGGGAATCTGAATTAAACTCTGGATGGAATATTTAGCACTGCTAATATCTCTACAGGTAGGATTTGAAGCTACTGCTGTATATACAAATACCAAATATTGGTAAACTGTTGTTCACAGCAAGTAATTTATTAATGCTAAGTGATTTCACTCATCTTTGAGCTGATAAACCTTGCCTTCTCATTTGGATAAGACACCAGTGCCATAATCATGATTTATGGGAGTGGGAGGAGTTGAATTTTGTATATAAAATATTCATTCTAATTCTGTGAATTTAAGTAAATGCTTTTTGTATTAGAGTAGTAAAGTATGTGAAGGTTAGGTTCCTGGCACCCCTTTTAAATGTGAATTTGCATAAAAAATTGCGTAAGTGGTATTCCCATATAGAAAACGATTATTTATTACTAAGGTAAAACCATGCAATCTCCAGTAAACCATGTTTGCCCATGCACATATACAGGTTTCTTATAGGGTGTTGAAACCAAGATTTTTTATAGGGGGTATTGAACCTGAGATTGTTTTCAATAGTTTTGAAATAAATCTTTGCATGCCACATAGAGTAGCATAGTCAAGGCTTTTGTGTTGGTGGGTGGGATTTTATTTATATATATACACATTCAAAACAGTTTAAATAGAAGGAATATTTTTTAACGACAAAAACTAGTTTATCTTGTTGAAAACAATATCTATGCAGGTGGCTCAGAAAACTAAAATTTTATAAATTCACTAATTTATTTGTTGTAGCTTAGTGTTTTATTTCATTTGTATACTTTCATGGTTACAGTTTAATAACAATAGGTAACCATGTCCAAATTTCTAAATCATAACAAACTGCAACTGCTTTAGCGTCTTTTTACTCAGTGTCAGTTGTCATGGCATTCTCCCCAATTCCTTGAACCACGCCAATTGATAGTTTTATCACTTTTAAATTTCAAGCCTTCAAAATTTAAGGTGGTACCCTAAGCAACCTCTGAATACATATCTGCAATACTACTTAATCAGTTTTTGGTACAACAACACATCAAATATTTTTTTTTTAAATTGCCATTTGAAAATTTTTTACATATATCTTATAAAAATACATTATTAGTGCTTGGAAAGTAATAATTTCTCTTTTCATTTGATGTATATTTTATTAACTATAATATAAATAATATGTTAAAGCCATCTGATTGCCATTTCTTAGAAGTGATATATGGAATTGCCGATATGTTTGTTAACTTTATCCTGTAGCAAACCCCTGATTTTTAGCTCACAAGTTTGATTTGAACTGTTATCAACAAACTTTTCCTTGAGGTTTCAAAAATCTCCTGAAAACTAACAAAAAAAACTTCTATTTTAAAAGCAGAAGATTTTGGAAATAATTACCAAGTACATATTTCTGTTTTACACTCTTTTTCTGCCATAAACCTATTTCAGTTTTCCCAGAATTAATTTTATTGTTTATATCATTTATCTCAGCATTCTATGTGTTGTTCCTGCTCTTCAAATCGAAACTATAACTAAAAAAAGCCTTCTTAGCCAGAACTTGTTGTTCAAGACTGGCTGCAGCGCATAGCATCATGGCAAAAGAAGACTCAGGTGTTATTAACTGCTTGCTCACATGTGCCAGAGCTGTCTGTTAAGTGTAGTTGTTTACATGGTTGATTTACACCAAAGAGCCAAAACATTATGACCACCTGCCTAATATGATGTTGGTCTTCCATGTGCTTGCCAAAACAACTCTTACCTGGCAAGGCATGGACACTAACATTTCTAAAGGTATCTTGTGGTATCTGGTACCAACACGTTACCAGCAGATCCTTTAACTCTTGTAAGTTATGTGGTTGAGCCGCTGCAGATCAGCTATGCTGTTCCAACGTGAACCACAGATGCTCAGTTGGATTGATGTCTGGGGAATTTGGAGGCCAGGGCAATATCTGGGTCTTCCTCATGTTCTACAAACCATTCTTGAACAATCTGGGAATGTGTGGCATTGCACATTATCCTGCTGAAAGAAGGCACTACTAGAGGGGAAAACCATTGCCATGAAAGAATGTACCTGGTCTGCAATGATATTTAGGTATGTGGTAGATGTCATAGTGTCCTGCACATGAATGACTGGACTCAGGGTTTCCCAACAGAATATTGCCCAAAGCATTACACTTTCTCCACTGGCTTATTTTCGTCCCACGGTGGATCCTGGTGCCAACACTTCCTCAGGTAAACGACGCACACGTACCAGGCTGTCCACATGGTGCAACAGGAAATGAGATTCATTGGACCAGATGACCTTCCAATCATTCAAGGCCCAGTTTTGATGCTCGTGTGCCCATTGTAGGCACTTTCAATGGTGAACCGAGGTTAGCATGGGCACTCGGAATTGTCTGCAGCTACACAGCCCCATTTTCAGCAGGGTTTGATGTACTGTGTATTGTGACACATTACTTCTGTCAGCAGCATTCAAATTTATGGGTGAGTTGCACCACAGTATCTGTTCTGTTGGTTTCATACCATATGGGATAGCCTTCACTCACCTCTAGCATTGATATGCCATGGTCGGCCCACCACCTTGCCATCAGTTTGTGGTTTTTCCCTCCTCAGACCACTTTTTTGAAGGTTCTAACCACAGTTGACCGTGAGCACCTCACAAGCATTGCCATGTTAGAAATGCTCTGATCCAGTCGTCTGGCCATTACAATTTGGCTGTAATGCTCCAAAGATTATTAACTTTTCAAGTTGGACCTTTTATCTGATCCAAATTTATTCAAAAAATTCCGGATAGCTTTGTCGGGCACCAGGCAATTTTAACTTGCCAAATAAAGTTGAAATAGGGTTCGTTAGGTATTTGTCAAGCAGTACTTATCGAATATGAATTCAAAAAGGATTGTAAAGTTTAATTAAAGTTTAAATCTAGTAAAAAAATCAAGTTACATTGCTTAAGAAAAAAATAGCAAAAATTCAAAAGTTTTTGAAACAAAGTTTATTTTCAAAAAATTCAAAAGTTTTTAAAACAAAGTTTATTTCCAAAAAATTCAAAAACTCACGAAATTCAATATAAAAGTTGGAGTACTAACAACTCACATCTATCTAAATCTTAACTTCCACTAACAGCACTCTCTCCACTAACTGTCAATTCTGACTCATCCATCTCTACTAACTGTACTGTCAATTCTACCTCTATCTGATTCTGTGACCTAACATCACTTCTATACTATGTGACCTAACATCACTTGGTTATAACATGCTGCATTCAAATCTGGGACGTGTCTATTGCATGCCAGGGAAACATTTGCATAATCTGACAATTGCGCTAGCTATGACGCAAGAGGGGTTGTGTCCTACACGTGCACATTAGCGTCTGACAATCGAAAGTTAGGAGTTGCATATATGCAACTCCTATGTTCAGAAACGAGAATTGCAATGTCCAAAAAAATTAAATAATCCCCAAAATGATAAATGTAACATAAATAAAGTAAAACTGGTTAAGGAAAAGTAAAAGTGAATGGGTGGACCATCACATGGCCTTTGTCAAACTCACTTAAGTCCGCTGCCTTTCCCATCTGAAGAACAAGAATAACACTGATTAACAGAGCTCAGTATCAGGTGTTATTTATACCATTTCATGACCTTCACATCTGTCTTCATTACCTGCATTTGCTTCGATTTGCACAAAGATGCACTGGTCATAATGTTTTGGCTCTTCGGTGTAAGGTCCAAATACTTCCTCCCCACACATTGAATATCATCTCCCTTTGTAAAGTTACTATTTTATTTCCTTTTTTTTATAAGTATTAGTTTTGATTTCTGTAGATTTATTTTATTTATATAAATTATAGATCTTTCAGTTGGTTGATCTATCAGTCTTTTGTACTTATGCTACATCTGATGGCCTTCTTACAAGTTGTTGTGGATATTTTATTTGATATCGCATTAGGTTATATGTTAATTTTTTTATTATTTCTTTGTTTTCCAGCGGAAAAACATTGAACTTGTATTGTTTCCTGAAAATGAATGAGGTCTTGTAGATGGAAGCAAAAAAAAAGACTTTCTTGACATGGAAATCAGTCCATGTTGGAAGGCAATTTTGGAAAGTGTTTTTTACCAGCCACCACCTCTAACACTGAGGGCATCTTGATTCATAGAAATATTTTCTTTCCCCTTAAATCTCTCTTGCAGTCCTCAGAAATTAATGTACACATAATAAAATATTTTAAGTTAAATTTTATCCAAACCACTAATACTAAGCGAAATATCTCCCCCCCCCCCCACTGCCCATTTCTCAGTAGCTTCTCTTTAGAAAATAATGTCCATAATATAAATTCTATCAGAACAATAAATACCATGCGAATTATTCCCCCCCCCCATAATTCCCCATAACTTCCCTTTAGAATATAATGTCTACAAAATAAAATAATTTAAATTGCATTCTAACTGACCCCTAAAAGTATATATAAAAATACTCAAACCCTATCCCTTATATCCTTATATGTATAACCTTGAATTTCCTTAGTTTCCTCTCAGAAACTTATGTACACCATGAAAATAAATATAACAAGAAATCCATTCTTATCCAAATTAACTCCCCTCCCCCCCCTCTTTTCAAGCCCACGCTTTCCCTGTTTTCTTATATTTCCTTCTCATTTAGGTTCTACAGATACTTTATGTAATAAATATGGGAAAAAAATTTTTATCTAATGATAATATCTCTGTAAGATAGTTCTTTCCACTAGCCAGCCCCAGATGATCCACTCAAACATTAAGTTTCTGAACCTGTGTTACTCTCACTTTCTCTTCATTTGCCCCCCCCCCCCCCTTCCAAATCTATTATATTTTGAGCTTTTTCCACTCTTGCTGTGTCATGTGCTTTCAGAGGGGCTTCTGGAAAACCAGGACTCCCCCTGACTTACTTCCAGTGGGCAAGTTCCTCAGTCAGGGATAGACGGCATCTGTTGAGGGTAGCCTTGACTACTGCCATCCCCCTCTGGCTGTTCTTTCGAATTGCAGTCAACTGCGAGAGTTTTTGACCTGTCCCATTTCTAATTTATTTTGTTTTTCCACTCTCTTTCCCCTTATCCTTTTTTTATTCCCCCCATTATTATTATTATTCACTATATTTTTTTTGATTATAATTTAAACTTCAATACATCTTTTTGTTGTCTGCTCTATCTTTCACCTCTCTCTTTATCTTTAGTCTTTTGTTATCTATTTATTTTTTTCCTCTTTCACACGTTACCCCCCTCCCTCCTCCTCCCAGCCCCCGATTTCTTTATCTCATTCTGATCTTGCTACTACTAGCTGTGTCATGTGCTTCAGTGGGGACCCAGGAGAGCCCTGGTTCACATTGCTCTGCCCCCCAGCCTCTCAATTTCTTTATCTCATTCTGATCTTGTCTACCATTAACTGTGTCACGTGCTTCAGTGGGGACCCAGGAGAGCCCTGGTCCACATTGCTCTGCTTTTGGCTGGTCTGCTCCACTGGCTTGATGAGTGGCGGGGTTGGGGGGTGAGAGCCCTGACCAACATCACTCCTCCCAAGCCAGTTTCTACCCCCCTTGAAGACCTCTCAATATTTTGTCTGTACCACTCTGATGATACAAATATTTTTTTTTGCTTCGGTATACTAACTTTTTAGCATTTTGGCATGATCCCCAAAATTTAACACTTAAAGAAAAAATTCATAGTGTTTAATAAGAAAAAGCAGGTCAAGGAAGTGTTTTTCCATTTCATAAACAGGACAGAAAATCACATTAATTGTGAGCAATCCAAGCCACCTTGTATAACACTGGCCCCATGTTTTAAAATGTACCACGCTGAAAAGAATCATTAAAAGAAATAAAAATCTTATTTCAGGTAAATCTTATACTAATATTAAACTTATAACACAGGGTTTCTAAATATTAATATAAGATTTTTCTAAATATTAATATAAGATTCACTATCCCCCCATTTTTATTGAATACCTGTTGTGGTACACTATTACTTAAGTTTGTTGCCATCACAGTTAGGAATCTCCTTTTTGGTCTCCAGCACAGATGGCTTCCGGATGTTGCTGTTGTTGGGACACTGTTTCCTGCGCTCATTATCGCTGGTTCATGGCATGGCTCTATAGCAGTTTGATGTTTATGAACAATCAATAGAAGTCGTCTGATATACCACAGACCCAAGAAAAATAGACAAGTAATAATTTGTTTACTTCTGTTAATAAAGAAAAAGAATTTCCTTCTTTTTAATATATAATTAACTGTTTTCATTTGTCAGGTTTTTCATAAGCCTTAATTGCATAGTCCAATAGATTTTTTCTCAATATGAAAAATTATAAGTATAATGAATTTTACTAATGAAAATTTTTATTAAAATCAATATGATTGCAAATTTGTTTAATTTTATCCACTAATAATTTCCACTCTGTAAATTGATTCAAATATTTAGAGGAAAAATTGTCTTGAGCTGGGTGGGATATGAACCCACGACCTCCTGATAACATGTCAAGTGCTCTGGACCACTGAGCTACCGACCGCCGATCAAGATATCCTCTAACTGATGTTATGAACATTCTCAACCTACTTTCCTAATATGTAAGGAGTGTTCAGGCATTCCTGCCTCAAGTGGCTTTTTAATGCCTTTTCTTAGATGGAATGCATGTCTTAAGAGTATGCAATCTACAATTAATTATTATTAAACTCAACTCATTAAGTATCCACAATTAATTTCCACTCTGTAAATTGATTCAAATATTTAGAGGAAAAATTGTCTTGAGCTGGGTAGGATATGAACCCACGACCTCCTGATAACATGTCAGGTGCTCTGGACCACTGAGCTACCTGCCACTGATCTCCACTAACCGATGTTATGAACATTCTCAACCTACTTTCCTAATATAGTAGAGGAGATCTTGATCAGCCACCGGTAGCTCAGTGGTCCAGAGCACCCGACATGTTATCAGGAGGTTGTGTGTTAATATCCCACCTGGCTCAAGACAATTTTTCCTCTAAATATTTGAATCAATTTACAGAGTGAAAATTATTAGTGGATACTTAATGAGTTGAGTTTAATAATATTTGTAGATTTGCATACTCATAAGACATGCATTCCATCTAAGAAAAGGCATTAAAAAGCCGTTTGAGGCTGGAATACCTGAACACTCCCTACATATTAGGAAAGTAGGTTGAGAAAGTTCATAACATCAGTTAGAGGAAATCTTGATTGGCGGCTGGTAGCTCAGTGGTCCAGAGCACCTAACATGTTATCAGGAAGTAGTGGGTTTGTATCCCACCCGACTTGAGACAATTTTTCCTCTAAATATTTGAATCAATTTACAGAGTGGAAATTATTAGTGGATACTTAATGAGTTGAGTTTAATAATAATTATATGTAGATTTTCTACTCGTAAGACATGCATTCCATCTAAGAAAAGCATTAAAAAGCCGCTTGAGGCGGGATTGCCTGAATACTTCCTGCATATTAGGAAAGTAGGTTGAGAATGTTCATAACATCAGTTAGAGGAGATCTTGATCAGCTGCCGGTAGCTCAGTGGTCCAGAGCACCTGACATGTCATCAGGAGTTTGTGTGTTCATATCCCACCTGGCTCAAGACAATTTTTCCTCTAAATACTTGAATCAATTTACAGAGTGGAAATTATTAGTGTATACTTAATGAGTTGAGTTTAATAATATTTGTAGATTTGCATACTCGTAAGACATGCATTCCATCTAAGAAAAGGCATTAAAAAGCCGCTCGAGGCAGGAATGCCTGAACACTCCCTACATATTAGGAAAGTAGGTTGAGAAAGTTCATAACATCAGTTAGAGGAGATCTTGATTGGCGGCCGGTAGCTCAGTGGTCCAGAGCACCTGACATGTTATCAGGAGGGGACTGACATGTTATTGGGTTCGTATCCCACCTGACTCAAGACAGTTTTTCTCTAAATATTTGAATCAATTTACAGAGTGGAAATTATTAATGGATACTTAATAACGAGTTGAGTTTAATAATAATTATTTGTTGTTTAATTTTACTTTCATAAAATTCGAAATTCAATTCTGTTTCATTTCTTTTATAACACAACTTATTAGCATTAATTGGTTATTTTTGAAAAAAATTCTAAAGTTGGCTCTTATATGACAGTACAGTTGCCAAAAAGAGTGACAAAAGTTGGCTCGTATAGACAGTTCAGTTGCCAAAAGACTTTTCTCAAAGTATAATCATAATCATCATCCTCAAGCAGCAATGGGGTATGGAGGTCCAACCACATTGTGCAATTTAGTTCTCCAAAACGCATCTGTCTTGAATTACGTCTGTTGCATCTGGTTACCACACACCAATTCTAACAAGGTCCTGTTTGACATTGTCTGCCCACCGCATCCTAGGTCTCCCCCTCTTTCTGAGGCCTTTGGGCACACTGTCCATAACCCTATTTGCCAATCTATAATTATTCATACGGACAACATGGCCAAACCAACCGAGTCTCTCTCTGCACAATATGCTGCTTAAAGGAGGTTGCAGACTCCTTTGCCTAACCTCATCATTAGTTACAAAGTTGAACCACCTAATGCCCAAGATACTGCGTAAGCATCTGGAATCAAAAGCATCTAGTTTCCTGTTATCTTGTTTACAAAGTGTCCAAGTTTCACTACCACAACTAACCCTAGAAATAACCAAACTATTATACAGTCTAATTTTAGTCTTTAGGTGTATACGCCTATTTCTCCACACTCTCCATAGATTCTTAAAAGTCCTGGCAGCAATCCCTATTCGTCTGTTAATCTCATGCCGCACATCACCATTATCTGTTACATAGCTCCCAAGATAATTAAACTGTGACACCTGCTCAAGACTGCAATCATTCAGATTAACTGAATCACAGCCTGCCTGACCAATTTTCATCACTTTAGTTTTCTCTCTGTTTATAACCAAACCTACTCTACTACCAGTCTCATCAACATCATTTGCCAAAAGGGCTAAATCATCAGCATAATCTAAATCAGAAATTTTTGTATCTCCAGTCCATTTAAGGCCAAAATCTTTCCCTTGAAGTGAATTTCGCATAACATAATCAATAACCAAGCTAAAGAGAAAAGGAGACAAAATGCACCCTTGTCGAACACCAGAAGTAATGCTAAACCAATGGCTACAAGCCTTACCAACTCTCACACACGACTCAGTTTTATTATAGAGAGCTTTCATTATGTTAACTAACTTGCCAGGTATACCATATGATCTAACAATCAACCACAAATTATGACGATCAACAGAGTCGAAAGCCTTTTTGAAATCAACAAGGCTAGCAACCAAAGGTTTCTGAAACTCTAAACATTTCTCAAGAATCTGCCTAAGTGAAAATATCTGATCCACACATCCCCTACCACTTCCGAATCCACATTGCTCATCACGCAATAAATCAAATAATAGAAACCATAATTTATTTTTTTTCATTCATTAGACTTCACAATATTATTTAAAGTTGTATAATATTTGCACATGATACTTCTCTAATATGTTAAAATATAAAATTATAATTCTCTTGTCACTATGTCGGTAATTTAGTTCTTTCAGTTTAAGTGATTATATATTCTCTTCTAATGATTTATGACAAAATTGTTTATTATTAAAGTATTTTACGATAACATTTTATGAGCAATAAATATGACTTCCTTAAAATAAAATATACGTAGTGCAATTTTTCCATTCATTAAATAATATTTTTGTTCAGGGCACCAAATGAGCTAGAAATGGCAATACTTAGTTTGTTGCTTATTTTGACTACACCTAGCCCACTAGCATGGCTAGAAATTCGGTTTCATTTCTCCATAAGAATATTTAGTATTTCTGGAATGTGTGTTGTCTTTCAGCTGAAGTTCTCCTCCATTACTCCGTCTTTGAATTGCAGGAATCTTCCTTATTATAGATTGTTCCCTAATGAAGTAGAATCGGAAACAATGATTACCACAGCAATAGTACAGTGAGATTTCCATCCATATGTGCCAATTTAAGCGATACCTTTGAAGGAAATAATAACTTTTCTCAACTGCTTGAACTAAAGCAATAAATCAGCATAATTGAAGTCAGCTTCATGTAAACACGTGAAACAAAACCAAAAATCAATGCAATAACATTCATGCAATGACTTAAGTGAGTTTTTTATCATCATCATCATCAAGCAGCCATGGGCTACGGAGGTCCAACCAGACCGTGCAGTTTACTTCTCCAAGCAAGTCTATCCTGAGCTACATCTGGCCACTGCACACCAATTCTAACAAGGTCCTGTTTGACATTGTCTGCCCACCACATCCTAGGTCTCCCCCTCTTTCTGAGGCCTTTAGGAACACTGTTCATAACCCTATTCGCCAATCTATAATTATTCATATGGGCAACATGGCCAAACCAACGGAGTCTCTCTCTGCACAATATGCTGCTTAAAGGAGGTTGCAAACTCCTTTGCCTAACCTCATCATTAGTTACAAAGTTGAACCACCTAATGCCCAAGATACTGCGTAAACATCTGGAATCAAAAGCATCTATTTTCCTGTTATCTTGTTTACAAAGTGTCCAAGTTTCACTACCATAACTAACCCTAGAAAGAACCAAACTATTATACAGTCTAATTTTAGTCTTTAGGTGTATATGCCTATTTCTCCACACTCTCCCTAGATTCTTAAAAGTCCCGGCAGCAATCCCTATTCGTCTGTTAATCTCATGCCGCACATCACCATTATCTGTTACATAGCTCCCAAGATAATTAAACTGTGACATCTGCTCAAGACTGCAACCATTCAGATTAACTGAATCACAGCCTGCCTGATCAATTTTCATCACTTTAATTTTCTCTCTGTTTATAACCAAACCTACTCTACTACCAGTAACAGCCCTAATAAAAGAGTTCATCTCATCAACATCATTTGCCAAAAGGGCTAAATCATCAGCATAATCTCCAGAAGTAATGCTAAACCATTTGCTACAAGCCTTACCAACTCTCACACACGACTCAGCGTTATTATAGAGAGCTTTCATTATGTTAACTAATTTGTCTGGTATACCATATGATCTGACAATCAACCACAAATTATGATGATCAACAGAGTCGAAAGCCTTTTTGAAATCAACAAAGGTAGCAACCAAAGGTTTCTGAAACTCTAAACATTTCTCATCCAAGTGGTAACTGAAACATTCTCAGCACACACAAAAAAAATGCATATAGAAAATGCTATGAAAGTGACAAAGAACGTGTAGGAACATATATTTGAAAAAAGTTTTTATGTAAATAGAGTATTCTGCAATTAACTTTTTTGTCATGCACATTAGAAAAACTGACATTTATTACTATATTTTACATTATTTTTATTATTTATATAATAATATAATTTCAATAAAAACCTATAAAATAAACGTTTTAAAAATTAGTTTAGCTATTTCAGAATATCGACAGTGGTCCAAGATATGTAACCATTAGGGTTTAAAAGAATCTCATTTCAGCAGATATGATTAATATTGATTAATGTCTGAATAATGGAACTCCCCTACTGAACATGGACAGGGCAGGGATTTTGCGGAGATAAATCTCAACGCTGACACAGCCGGGAACTGTAGATTATGAGCCTGGTGCACTACTGACTGAACCACCCCTGTCCTGGTTAATTCTCTAATTCTTTTTTTATTTTGTTATCGCTAGGGTGATCAGACATTGTCAGTTTTTAGGGAACTGTCCCTGTGTCCTGAAACATAGTTTGGGATGCCTAAATGATCTGGTTTCTTGTGATGATATGCAGTCCACACTCCATTTGCATACATTAGCTCATTTTTAGAATGACGCTGTCACGCATTGTTTTTTTTTTTGATTCAATATGGACATTGTATTTACACCTTTTTCAAATTTATGTGAACTTTTTTTTTTGTTTTTGAAGTACAAAATGTCGCAGGCAAAACATACTTTGAATTTAGCCGTGCCAAGAGAAAAGTCGCACTTCTGAAAGACATAGGCTTATCGTCAATCTATGCAGCGTAACTGAAATCTATACTCAACTAGCTTAGAGTGGGTGAATTCACCTAACTGTGAATTTTCCGTCATACCTATTGCGCCGTTCTACAACTACTTTAGTTAAATTTTCCTTGGGTTATGCTTTAGAGGAAAAATGTTCTAGTTTCAATAAATTGAAATTGAAGCATTTACTAAACTGTTTCGGATTTTACCAATTGAAATCTGGTCACTCTCACTATGTATCATCAAATCATTCAACATTTGTATTCCAAACTTTTTTCCCTCAAAAACTTGGCTTTATCGATTGCTCATCTGTACCAAAGGATACTCACAGCATTATAGCTGTGGGTAGCAGCCAAATGGTACCGGGAGTTACAAAGTTGTGTGTGAGTGCAAGCAGCAAAGCACGTTGGTAGCCTCTCCATTTAGTGCGCAGGTGCAAGAACATCAATGTGGTCCCCTGAAGCGCATCATCTGAAGTGCATCATTAACCATAACATTAGTAAAATTTCAAATTTTTTTTCTCGTCCCATGGCCGAGTGGTTGGCACGCTTGGCTACTGATCTAAGGGACCTGGGTTCGAGTCCCGGGTAAGGCATGGATGTTCGTGTCGTTTTTCTGCTGAGGTCCTGCCATCCTCTCAGATCTTCTACTTTGGCATATAAACTGACAGGCTCCTGTCAGACCTCTGTGGCAAGCAGCTGCTTGAGGAGGTATTTTTTTTTTTATCAAAGAAATGACCATACTCCTCAAATTTCGTACACTGTTTCTATGGAGCATAATGTACAACGTATGTCAGTTTTAATTTTTTATATTTGGGGCCACAGCAGTTTTTTCACATTTTAAATTTTTTACTTTTTTCAATTAAAAAAAAACTATTATATTTTTTAAATTTGATTTTTTTTAATGAATTTATAATCCAAATCTACATCAGTATACCAAGTTTGGTCTTCTCATCTACCATAGAAGCAAAGAAAAAAAAATAGAAAAACTTTTAGTCACAATTTGTATATTTTCCCCTTAGGTTAAACAATTATATCTCCTTACAAAAATTTTTTGACTCAAAATATTTCCAACAATTAGACATCTTATGTGTACTAACATTTATGCCAAAGTGTATTGAAATCTGTGATGGGTGGTGAACTCTTTCCAAAATTATGTTGATTTGACATGGAATGAATGACCCTTGGGTCATTCCATGTCACTGATCTTCAAACCCTTTAAACTGCATATTACAGAACTCTAACTTTTTGTTCACATTATGGACTGTGACAATTCTGAACTGTGCAACTTATTAAAACCTGACTGTTTTACTACAAGAGATTTGGATAATTGGCTCAATGATAAATTTAGCAAAGAATCTTTTTCAAAAGATAAAATTAGTATTTTTCATATCAATATTCGTAGTCTAAAAATATTGGGATCTATTTATTGTTGTTTTAGATGATTTAAGGCCGTTCCGTTGTGAAGTGGTTAGCATGCGTGACTAATGAGCTAAGAGACCTGGGTTCGAGTTCCGGGTTAAGGCATGGACGTTTGTGTTTTTCTGCTGAGATCCCGCCATTCTCACAGACTTTCTACTATGGCGTATAAACTGATAGGCTCCTGTCAGACCTCTGTGGCAAGCAGCTGCTTTAGGGGTATTTTTTTAGATGATTTTCTGCATTATATATTGATGTTCCTGAAACTAATGTCAACCATATAGCATACGATTTTTATGAGATTGCTGATTATTGCCAAAATAACTAATTTTTCCTTGACAACACTCATCTACCAAATAAAAAAGATATGATCATTATCCTGTTAAAGCATTATTAGACAAAATATAAAAAAAATAGTAACGAATAACAACATAAATCATACTAAACAGAGTCCTGTCTATTATTATAATGAGGAAAAAATTTAATGGAATTGCAAAGTATTGACTGGAATGCAATTAGCGGACATTTAAATTTCCAATTGAGATATATAATGCAATTCTAAGTAAGATAAATGAAATTTAACAAGATTCAAAAATTCAGTATTAATGTTCCATTGGAGGGTACTGTCAAGATGTAATCCTGATGTTTTATTGTCTGTACTCCATCAATTTTCATGCAGCTGCAGTTTTCTAGTTCAGAAATGGTTTCCTTTTTTGTGCACATTAATTAATGTATTTTACTTATTAGGTTATTGTTAATTTTGAAACCAGGTGAATGAAAAGTCATCCATTTGGTTTTATTGCTATTTAGATAAAGTTAACCATCATGAAATAAGAAATTGAAAAAATTGGTTTTGTTGTGAGTGGGATTCGAATCCACATCTCCTGGAAACATGCCAGTTGTGCTAACTACCCACCATCATCAGCTGATGTGACATAAACTTTGCAGATTTTTATTTTATTTGATTCACACAGTGGCGCCATCTATTCAGGAAGTGTACAACTGTGTTGTCACATAAGAGATGGAATTTAATATTTGTCACCCCGTGGTCGAGTGGTTAGCGCGCTTGGCTACTGATCTAAGGGACCTGGGTTCGAGCCCCGGGTAAGGCATGGATGTATGTGTCGTTTTTCTGCTGAGGTCCTGCCATCCTCTCAGAACTTCTACTTTGGCATATAAACTGACAGATTCCTGTCAGACCTCTGTGGCAAGCAGCTGCTTGAGGGGGTATTTATTTATTTTTTATGCTCATGGTATTAAATCAATAATTCAGTAGTAATGTATCACAGGATGTGTCCTGTAGGCATGGAGCTTATGAAATAAGTTGAAAATATTGGTTTTGCATCTTCATTACTTTTAGACATATTCTTAATCATAGTTTCATCAATAGATCTTGTTTTTTTTACCCTCTAGTTCGTGATGGATTAATTCCCATATTTATCTCATATCATTTCTTTTTAATGTTACTTGTTCTTTATAACAATTTTGTTTCTGAATTTTTGCTGTAACTAAGTTGCATAATTTTTTATACTCAATTTCTTACCTATCACTTTTTGTTTTATTTTTATATTAATCCAAGCTTTTTCTCTATGCTCCATTAAATTGATAATATCCATTGTCATGTACTCTTTAGTAACATTACAATTAGATGTTCCAAAATTTTTTTTTAAATAAAATTTCATTATATTCACTTTTAAATTTGTTAAAAATACCGATTGTTAGAAAAAAAAAAAAAAAAAAAAAAAAATTTAACAATCGGTATTTTTGTTTATATTCAACAAGTTTTTGTTATATTTAGACCAGCCCATTAAGATTATTTTACCTTTCAATATTTTTATGCTCATAATACCAATTAATTTCTATTGTTTTGATTACTACACAGACATACTGTATAAATTTGTAACTATGGAAACATGCAAACATTCTTAATTGCTCGGGTAGTCGGATAGTACCCAATTCTTGGAACAGAGAAAATGAAATGGGTGACTTAGCTTTTATGACCACCCGCATCAGATTACGGGTCAGTTTATGACTTAACCTTGTCCTTGGGGACCTTCCCCACTCTACCTACCTCTCCAATGTCTATCCTCCGGCCCTGCTCTCTGACTAACCGGCCTGCACTAACGAAAGAAGGTATCTCTCGATTCGCGAAAAAGTCAAAATTATTCATGAACTAAAATGTGGTGCAAAAAATGTTGAAGTGTGTAAAAAAGTTTTCTTTTGTCCTCTTTAACAGTATCGACATTGGGGAAGAATAAAGATGTTTACATATTGGCACTTAAAAGCAACATAACTGAAACAAAAAAATTTAGAAAGCGCGAGCTTACAAACGTTGATGAAACATTGCTTCAATGGTTCAGTACAAATTTTAATTCACTAAATAAATTGCGGAGAAAGCAATTTAGGTAAATATGTTAACTGATTTTGAATTGAAGAGAGAATAAATTGTATTAGTGTATTGTAGTTTATACCAGCATATTAATAGAAATAATATGTAGGTTTGTAAGTATATTAATTTTTTCTCCCTAAATCCCCTGGCTGAGTGGTTAGCGCGCTTAGCTATTGATCTAAGGGACCTGGGTTCGAGCACCGGGTAATGCATGGATGTTTGTGTTGTTTTTCTGCTGAGGTCCTACCATCCTCACAGACTTTATACTATGGCATATAAACTGAAGGGGTATTTATTTATTTTTTTATAATATTTCTTTTGTTTTTTTGAAACTATCAAGATATTGAGAATTGAAAAAAATAGGAGGTAGATTTAACTCATCACTGATATAGTGAGTAATGGTTATAACGAGGAAATTTTGTTGGTCCCCTGGTTTCTCATTATAACCAAGTTTGACTGTATATTATAAATTGTTTCACCTTTTATGATTTCCAGATATAGCATTTCTGCAGGCAGAATATCAACACTCATTTTCTCAAGTGATATTGTGTTTCTGTAGTAAACACATTTCCCTTGCTTAAGAGTATCATCAGAAATTTGTTCAAAGTTGTTTAACTTATGGAAATATTTTTCAGCATTAACAATGTTTTGGTTAAAATTATTATATCTAAGTACTGTATGAAATCTGCCATATTAACATGAAAGACATCCCAATGTTTTCTTAAGCTCAGTATGTTAACATGTATTAAATCCAGTTGGTTGCTGCTTTTAAATTATTTTGTTTGTAATGAAAACCATTTTTCTGCTTCAGGGATATTGTTTACCCATACATTTCCTTTAGTATTTTAATCTAAGCAATTCAGTTCACTAATCATAAAAGATCAAAAAAAATTATAACATCAAAAAGAAATTATATCAGAATCAGTTAATGTATTTACATGAATTACTTTCACCCCATCATCTTTACTCAGCATGATTTACCATTTGTACACCATACATATTTGTAATTGTTAGTCTTAGCCAATGTCCCCATTTTCCAAACATTGCTCTGTTAATCGCTGTTAGGTTTTCATTCACATAAATGGGAGATTCCATATCATCAATGTCCATGTTCATAGTTGTGAATTTGTTCCTTCATTTGGCCATCCACTCATCTTGCTGGACACTTGATTTGAGTTGGGCAATGATGACTAGGGCTTTTGCCTTATTCCTTGCTGGTAATCTGTGTTTGGCTTCAATGCTTTGCTCATTGTGAACTGTTCAATTTTTAAGATTTGTGATATTTTTGTCATCAAGACCGTTAATGTTTCCACCTTCTTGGTTTTGTACAGGAATGCCATGCAATTCAATATTTCGATTTCTTTCATACTGATACAATTCATTTATGTGTTGTTTCATTTGAATTACTTCCTTAGCTAGTTCTGTGTGCAAATTCTGAGTAGCTGTAAGTGTTTTTGTTAGTTCTGTTTGTCTGTTTTCTTGGTGTTCCAATTTGTTTAAAATTAAATCGTATTTTCCCAAAAGAAGTTTGACAGACTTTCTTAAATTCTTTACTTCGGTTTTTAATTCTCGGATTTTGGTCAACAAAGTCTCATTTGTTTTGCATCGAAGTCACATGTTACACATTAGGAAACAAAACTTATGTTTATCAGTGCAAGTAGTAACCAATAATCAATATGTATTCATTATGCATTATTTAACAGTCGATATATTGCATAAATTGTACCAAACTGAAACTTATCAGTTTGCAGAAGTGCTCTTATTTTACTGAATTTTCATTCTTTCTACTTGTAATTTTCTTCATGCAAGGTTGGCAGCTGTATACTGCATGTGGTAATTAGTTTATTAAATAGGGGAGGTTATTTAATGGCCAAAATGGAAAATTTTAAGAATGAGAAAATTAGTTTTATAAACACAAACTTGCATTTTGCTCTTTATAATTTTGGACTAGAATTTTTAAAGCAGTATGAGGTGATTTAGGGATACCCTTATATAAAATTTGGATCTGGTGGTCAAGTATTTGCAAAATTATGAGTATTGAAATGCTGTTAAATATAAGATTAAATCTTTTCCCAATTAAGAAAAAGGATGTAGGTGAACACAATACCATGGAGAAGTGGATAGAATAACACATATTAAACCCAGTATTACCTTTTAACAAGTTCATTTGCTGATATATTGGTTGTTTAGGCAATGGAACTAATAAACTCAAATAATTTACTAATGAAAAAAGTCCATTCACATTTACCTTTTTTAATCAGTCTTGCAACTACTACTTAACCAACTGAACAGTGGGCTCTTTTCTTTCTAAAGGAAATGTTAAGTTCAGCTAGAAATAGATGGTTTTTCAGAACTTCAGAATTAAAAGTACATTTTTTAACCTTAGCACAACACTTCTTAATTTAAGTTGCAAGACACTTTTAATAAGGTAATGGTCAGATCCAATTTCAGCTCCCCTATATGACCTGGTATTCCTAATAAAACTAGCCATTTGCTGTTAATTAATTCCACCATTATAAACATGATATTCTCAGCTTGCAAGAGACTAGATGGGCAAATAAAGGTGAGATTCTTAAAAATCTTAAAAATTCTCTTTTCAGGGAGGGAAGATAAAAGGCATCTCCAAGGTGTAGGTCTGCTTCTCAGCAGACACACTAGTGATGCTCTTCTAGGATATGAGTGCATTGGTTTCTTACATCTAAATTTCAGACAAGCATTCAAGACTAATGTTAGCTGTTGTTATGCCCCCACTGAGGATGAGAAGGATAGGTTTTACAGACAACTTCAGGATATTATGAATTCTGTCAAGAAAGGAGATATTACCCTTGTTCTAGGTGACTTCAGTGCCAAAGTTGGTACTGACTCTGACCTTTGAGGAGGGGTGATAGGTATTGGTAGCTGCAATGGCAATGAACAATGTCTCCTATTGGTAAGTAAACTTAACAGTTTGAGAATAACTAACGTATTACAAACACCACATTAGGTTTTGTTACTAGAGATGATAAAATGCTGAAATTTTTGCCAGGTGGATAAAGTGATTCTCAGTGGTATGCATTATCCCCACTGCTTGATGCTGAAGAGTAATTCTTATCTATGCACTGCTTCCACCATTCTTGCACGACTGATGGATAAGCATTCCTTCCATTCATTATAGAAAGTGCTAATTTAATTTTAGTTTAGGGCTATGTTCTCTGGTGCAGATTTAATTGTATTACAATGGCAGTGAACTGTGAGTTGAATGTCTTTAAGTGATAAAGCAAAAGTAATCACAGCTGTTGGGAGTAGGAATAAATAACCAAATAATTTTGAATTCCTTGCAGTTCTCTGTCAACTATAGTAAAGTACAAAGATATGATACTGAAAAAAGATATATTACGATAAAGGAAAAAAAAGGCACGCAGAATTTCCTGATGTTGACTGGTATAGTTGCTAAAATAGTTACTCAGTGTAGGAACAAAAGTATTCTAGTAGGTGAGAATCTATTGCAGATTCTGTAACTAAGCTTTAAACCCATGTGTGTATTTTTAGTACAGATTTGATAAAAAAGAAACCCTTTGAAACTTCAAAGTTTGAGGGAAATGAAAAACCTTCTAGTTAACGAGAATTTAGTGTAGTATAATTTTGTAAATTTCGTCCTGTTCTTTTAATTAAGTGTCCATATTGATGATCATGAATCTACAGCAGTGTCTCGCAAACTTTTTTACTCTGCGGCACACTGAATCTAATTTTTTTTTCCGCGGCACACCTAAAAAAGAATAAAAGCAAACTCTATATAATCGTCATTATATTTGCGCTTTGTTGAAGTCATTAGCCTGGTTTTACATGAAGATTTGCTCTCGTTCTTTAATTCATAACTCGGTGTTTGTTTTAAATATTTGACCATTCTATGGCTTGAAATAATCAAAAATTAATACCAAAATTTGGATAAAGCTTGATAAATACTTACAAGATCCCAGGTGATAAAATCTGAAAGATTTTTATTATAGCACGTCGATAACACAAGTCAAGTCAAAATGAAATCTTTGGAATATCTAGTGTCATTTGAAAATCTCTCGCAGCACACTTGGAATCTCTCGCAGCACACTACACTGCCGCAGCACACAGTTTGCGAGACACTAATCTACAGAGAAGTGTTTTGCATCATACAAAGAAAAGTTTTATTGATATATTTGCTTTCATAATACATTTTGTGTTTATTAAGGAATGGGGAATATTTGTAATTTCTTTTCAGTGGTTCGTAAAAATCTCAGGGTTTTGAAACTCTAAGATTACAGGTATGGTAATGATTTTAACTGTTTTTGAATTAATCAAATTGCCACTTATAAATAAATTTTTTAGGATTTTTGGTCACCTTTCCTCAATTTCTTTTTATTTTGAATTCACTTTTCTCATAATTTTTTGACTAGAAAGTGTGTACTGATGCCTGAATGTTGCACCATAGCTGTTTTTTTTTTTCCAAAATAATTGCAGAGGGCTTTTAAAAAGTTGTTGACAGGTATTTGTAGAATTGCACTCATTCCTACGAAGTTAATGAGCTATGACTTGTTTGAAAGCTTTTATAAATTTACCATTACATGTAAAAATAAAGGCACATCGTCATTTCTCTCTACTGGTGGTGCGAAAAGTTTGATCTGCAAAATATGTGCATTGTTGCTATAGGGCCTACTAAAGACGGAAAGATTTTATATTTTCACAAAGATGCAGCTTGGGGCAACATAAAAAAAGTTCATGCTGATTTATCACAAGTATATGGGGATCATGCTACAAACCTTACCAACTCTCACACACGACTCAGTGTTATTATAGAGAGCTTTCATTATGTTAACTAACTTGTCAGGTATACCATATGATCTCACAATCAGCCACAAATTATGACGATCAACAGAGTCTAAAGCCTTTTTGAAATCAACAAAGCTAGCAACCAAAGGTTTCTGAAACTCTAAACATTTCTCAAGAATCTGCCTAAGTGAAAATATCTGATCCACACATCCCCTACCACTTCTGAATCCACATTGCTCATCACACAATTGTCTGTCAACGATTCTTAATTCTATTAAGCACAATCATGGAAAGAACTTTACCTGGAACAGAGAGTAGGCTGATACCCCTATAGTTATCACAAGAACTGCAATAACCTTTTTTGAAAATAGGGATAACAATAGCTGTGGTAAAATCCTTAGGATACCATGCCTTTATCATAAAATATATTCAAAATTTTAGTAATCCAAGTGGTAAATGAAACATTTCCAGCTCTAACCATTTCCGTAGTAATTTCATCTACTCCTGGGGATTTATGAAGTTTAAGTTTAGAAAGAGCCAAAATAACTTTAGACTGTGTTATAGGGCCAACATTAAAGCCACCAATGCATCTATCATCATTGCAAACAATGGGAATAGAACTAACCGCATTGTTCAGAATATCACTGAAATGCACAGCCCACCTAGCCATGACAGAATCCTCACCTTCTATAACCTTACCTTGTTTATCCTTCAATCCCTGTATGGCTGTCCGTTTTCTACCACATAAAACATTAACTATCTGGTACAGCTCTCTGTTGTTGTGCTGTCTAACTGCTTCCTCGGCTTTGTCAGCCAAATCATCAAGCCAAAGATTCTTATCAGCAGCTAACTGATCTTTTGCACGTTAAGTTCTCTGTAATGCTTTCTATTAGGACTAGTAGGGTATTGATTAAGAACATTCCTGCAGTTCTTTCTTTCCGAAATAAGCTCAAGTGCCTTATCACTCAGATAATTGTACCTGTATTCAAAATTGAAGAACACTGATTTTGAACAGTAGCATAACAATTTTTTGCAAACATATTTTTCTGCTATCAAACAATCTGCTTGTTGGCAGATACCATTAAAACAATGCTTTACTGTCCCATGGCCGGGTGGTTAGCGCGCTTGGCTACTGACCTAAGGGACCTGGATTCGAGCCCTGGGTAAGGCATGGATGTATGTGTCGTTTTTCTGCTGAGGTCCTGCCTTCCTCTCAGATCTTCTACTGTGGCATATAAACTGACAGGCTCCTGTCAGACCTCTGTGGCAAGCAGCTGCTTGAGGGGGTATTTATTTATTATTTTTTTTTATTACTTTCAAAAAAAATTTACTGTTCATTAAATATGTAATATTTGAATCTGGCAGCCACTTTGTAGAATGACATTGCTTATGTTATCACATCAAAGGAAAAAGACATGAAGAATGATGTTTTGAAAAGTGTTTATGGCTGTTTTTATGTGTGATGTGTGTGTGTATATATATAATCAAAAACACTTTTGCACATTACAATTTGTACAAATATGTTGATGTCCAAACTTTTTTTCAGGTGTATGTTCATTGTAATTCCAAGACATCAGCATACATTTTTTAGGGCTCAAATAATTTTAGAGCTCCCGCCAAAATCATTCACAATATTTAATAAATTCTCCATTCCCATGTATCTTCTGCCAATAAATATAATATCATTAGCAAAAAGCAAACCTTTTGTATTTTTGGGTCCTTTTACAAAATTAGGAATATAAATTTCATCATTGCATTCTTTTAGTCTCTCTTCACTGGGATAGGTAAGGCAAAAAATCGGTTAACATGAAAATGAATAAGGTGAAATATTAGTTACACATATTTAAAATTTGGTCTGTTCCACTCACAATACTTTTACACATAAAAAGATTCTTTTAACATGAAATGGATAATAGAAAAAAATCACTTAATGCAAAAATTTTCTTTGGTCTGATGAATAAAATTCTGTTCAAACTTTCTCAGATAACATGAAATTTATTGGGATTGACAAATGTAATTTCAACCACTGTTTTGATAAATTTTGAATAGCTTCTCATTTCTTGTTAATTAGTTATTAAACACGGCTGTTAATACACTAGTATGATTTAAACTTGACATCTGTGAAATAGGTTATTAATTTTGCCTGCTAATTATAAGTTTCTTGCTTGACATTCAGACTGTTAACTTTTTTAATCCTTGATCAGGATAGCATTCATAATGAAGGCTGGATGGGTTCAGGCTCCAGATCTTTAATCAATAAATAAAGGTCTCATTCAATCTTTGTCATGATCTTTACTCTCAAAATACCACATAAGCTATGAATACTGTTAGTAATGAACAATGCAGTGTACTAATATTTACCAATATATTGTTAATGTGAAATCATGTTAACAGGAAATATTTGCACCAGTCCTATGGCGTCATGTTGATTATTTTACACTCTATATGTTTGATAAGTAGTGATATAAAAAGGTGTCTATATCTGGTTTGCGGTTGTGAATAGGGTGGCAAAACTAGCCACTACTAAGGTCACAAAAATAAGGTCAGTAGTAAAGGGTTAGATTACTAAATGGTTGTGATTGTTGGAATATTAACTCACATGGTAAGGTACAAGGTGTTGATCTGCAGACATCACAATGATTTGCACTGAAAGAAAAATAAAACCGATGATGCAGCGTACTAAACAAAACATCTTTCAGTTCTAAAGTATCAGAAGGTAGCAGCTCCTAGCAGGAAAAATGCAAAATTTAGTGGCAGCTTTCTTCATAATAAATTTGTCATATTGGCACTTTACCAATTACAGGATAATAACCTATATACACTGATCAGCCAATGTATTAAAACCACCTCTGTGTTATGCAAAGAAGTGCCTGTGCAGCCAATCAGTGTCACGTGCCAAGGTCGTCAATGATATATATAATACCTGGGTTGGAGCTCTTGCAGGCAGTATTTCATTTCGTCTCAACATGGGAAAAGCAAAGGATTTATCTGATTTCGACAAAGGCCAGATTGTTATGGCAATCTTTGAAACAGTGACCTGATAGGCTGCTCACGGGCCATCGACAAAGCATGGGCCAGCCACGCCTCATTGATGCCAGAGGTCAGCGCAGGCTATCTCATCTTGTCTGCAGCAACAGAAGGTCTACTGTGGCTGACATTACCCACAATTTCAATTGTGGTATAGGGCCCACTGACACAGTAAGCTCTTGGATATGGTCTCCACAGCCACAGACCCATTCGTATGCTTATGCTCACAGCCGTTCACCATCGTCAATGCTTGCAGTGGGCATGTAATCATTGACATTGGACCATAGAAGACTGGAAGAGGGTCACATGGTCAGACGAATTCCATTTTCTGTTACACCATGTGGACGGATGAACTTGTTTGTGATGTTTACCCATGGAAGCCTTCTCACTTGGATGCACTGTAGGACGGATCTAGGTGGCTAGAGGGAGTGTGATGGTCTGGGCAATATTTTCTTGGGGAACACTTGGACCAATTATCCATGTAGAGGAAACTCTGACAACTTGTCACCTACCTGATCTTGATGTCTGCTGCCGGTGATGGGAAAGATTCTAGACAAGCTGCTCACAAACAGGATGGTGGACTTGTCATATCGGCCTCCTGCAGAGCGAGACTGGAGATTGTCGGCAATGCAGCATTGTCAGTGCTCAAAGGATGGAGTCTACACTACGAGCTTTGGTTTAGCTGTGTGAAGACTACATCAATGACCGTAGCCAAAGAGGGTGTCCTCAACAAGAGGTACCCGATCTTTAAATTGAATGGCAATACCATCTGCCACAAGACGACTACCAAATACTTGGGGATCACTCTGGATGAGAGGAGGAGCTGGATCCTGCACCTGCAGGACATTAAGATTAAATGCATCAATGTTATATGCAAACTTGGGTGTATGGCTCGTGTCTCTTGGGGCCTTTGTGGGGAGGTCCTCAAAGAAATTTATTTAAGGGGAACAGAGAGGATCCTAACCTATGGAGCGGGTGCTCGACAGACCACTCTATTATGTGCAGAAAGCTGCTCGCAGCCCAGAGACCAGCTTTACTGCTAATCACCAGGGCTTACAAGACCACATCTATGAAGGTGCTCTTGGTGATAACAGAAATCCCGCCTCTGTATTTAACGGTTGGCAAAGAAGCTACCATATTCAGAGTTCTGCAGGCTTGGGAGAAGGCAACATTCCATGGAGCAGTATGACCCCGAGATCTGTGAGGCTAATACCGCTAGGTGATACTCATCCCACCAAGAGACTGCGTGTGTCATGGTCTATGGAATTACCATCAGGTCATGGAGTTGAAATCTACCTAGATGGTTCCAAGAGCGAGGATGGTGTGGGCTTAGCCTACACTGTCTACAATCAAGGAGTCAAAGTATATGATTATAAGAGGAAGGTCTCTGGTAATGGCTTGGCCATCCAAGCAGAGCTCTTTGCCATCAGAGAGGCCCTTAAATGGGCCCTCAGTGACAGCAGTCACAACAACATGTGACACCCAGCCTGAGATAGCGGTTAAAATTTCTAAAACTACCCTGAAGTCTATTTTAGGTCAAAGAGTTATGGACGAGTGGCAAGAAGCTCTGGGATATGACCGAGAATGGTCTTCAAATGAAGACATTCTTATAAAGGGTCGGTCTATCTTTGATGTCCTCAGACCACTATCTCACGCAGGTACTGACAGGTCATGGGAACTTCCCAGCATATCTGAAGCATTTTAAGATCTCTACCCACAGTAACTGTGGCTGTGGGGCTCCAGATGCAGACATTGGGCACTACATTCTCCAGTGCGTGATCATGGAAGAGTTTGCTAACAAACTTAGAAGTTCCCAAGCGATATCACAGAGGTAGCAGGTGACAGTCATGGTGTCCATCAGGAGTCAGGGTGCACCTGAGGGAGGATTCTTCAGGAGTCTTCTTTGGAGTATTCCATACTCCAAGTCCCTACTGGTCTCCTGTGAGACAAACCTTAACTTCTACTTCCAGGCTTCTCATTGCCGCTTGTGTAGTGTCTTGACAACGGAACACGAGTTTTCTCGGGGAGGGGGGGGGGGCTTCGTGACCCCCCCATAAATGAGAGGTTCACCTACTTGAACATCGTGGCTGACCAAGTACACTCCTTTATGGTGACTGTATTCCCCCGTGGAGATGTTGTCTTTCATCAAGACAATGCCCCATGTCATACTGCGAAGAAGGTTCAGGAATGGTGCCTAGAACATTCCATTTATTGCCATGGCTCCCAAATTTGCTGGACACGAATCCTATCGAGCATTTGAGGTTTGAGTTCGAGAAATGGGTATGAGCAGCCTCACCCCAACCACGAAATTTACAGGAACTTTGGGATCTCCTGTTGCAGTCATGGTATCAAATAGCAAGTGACACCTACCAATGTCTCATTGAATCTATGCCTCATTGGGTATGAGCTCTTTTGGCGGGGAGAGGAGGACCCACATCATATTAAGTAGGTGGTTTTAATGTTTTGGCTGATACTGATTGGTGTATGCATTAGGCATTATAAGTATTGTATATGCATTTTTTGCATAATTTCAAACATTCATTGTTATAAGAATTATTTTCTAGAATTTGAATTTTCTTACGTTTCTGTTTCTCTTATTTCAAATATCCAGGGTAACATACAGTGAAAAATTCTATCTCAGTGCAAGAACTTTGCATTAGTAAATTATTTATGGATGAACAAATGTCAAGTAGTTCTGTCCAGCTTCAATTTATACTGAAGAAAAGTTCAGTAGCCACAAATTCCATGCTGTGCTTTAGTACCTCATTGGTATTACATGCAGTCAACTACAAAAAAGTATCTTTAGGATAAACTACAGCTTTAAAATGTAAGTGGTTATTAGTAATGTTTTTTAATTAGTATATTACTTATAAAGAGCTTCAGTTTTAAAGAGGAAATGATTATCTTTGCATAATATAGGGAAGTGTTGAGAAAATTTATGAAATTTGTTTAAAAAAGTGCTAATATTAGAAAGTATCTGTTAATTTCAGGATGTTCGCAGAAGTGTATTTTAATTTAGATGAAATGTTTTTACCTATCTCCCTATTGCTTTTTGCTCAGCGTTTGTCAGTTTGTGTGTTTGTCAAAACAGTTGTTCCCCACCATATCTTTTGAATGCTACGGAGAAAATGATTTATCTATCAAATGAAGCTTGTAATATGGGGAGTGTTACAGGCTATAAAAAAATTAACTTCCATGCTTTCTTCCCCCATTAAAAAGCAGAAATATGAAAACTATTGTTCCACTGTATCTCTGGAATGCGGCACAATATAGCCAAGCCAAAAAACCCCAAACAACCAATCTCTGGAATGCGAGTGCTGAAAGTAACAGGCTATGTATCAAATGAAAGCTTGTGACACGGGGACTGTCATAGGCTATAAAAAATTGACCCATCATGTGTTCTCCCCTCTCCCCCCATAAAGGGAAAATATAAAAACAAATGTTCTGCTATAACTTTGGAACATGAGTGAAGAAAGTGGCAAGCTGTGCATCAAATGAAAGCTTATGATGCAGGGAGTATAAAAATTCATCCCTCCTGCTTTCTTCCTCCCTAAAAAGAGGAAATATGAAAAGCAAGTGCCGAAAATAACAAGCTTTGTGTCAAATGAAAGCTTGTGATGTGGGGAGTGTCACAGGCTATAAAAAAAAATATTCCCAATTCTTTCTTTTCCCTGAAAATGTGGAAATATGAAAACGATTTTTTCCCTATGTCTTCGGAACATGAGTATTGAAAGTAAAAAGCTATGCCTCAAATGAAAGCTTGTGATACGGGGAGTGCCATAGGCTATAAAAAAATGACCACCATGCTTTATTCTCCCTGTAAAAGGGGAAATATGAAAACGACTGTACCCCTATCTCCAGAATGCAAGTTCAGGAAGTAATAAGTTGTATATCAAATGAAGGCTTGTGATGTGGGAGTGTTGTGGGTAATAAAAATATACCCCACTTGTCTCCTTCCCCCCTAAAAATGAGAAATGTGAAAGTTGTTTTACTATATATTCTGAAAGCGAGATTATGAGTTAGGTATCAAATGAAAGCTCATATAATGACCATTGCAAACTATTTTGACTCCCACCATAAAAGGGGGGATTCTCGCAGGGGTTGACCTTAACAATTTATATCTCAAAGCTTGTGATGTCTCCAATGTCAAGGGCTACCTCATACATGACTCCAAAAGGCCCACTTGTCTCCTTCCCCCCTAGGAACTTTTAGGGGGGAAGGAGACAAAAGGCGGGAAAATGTGTTTTTGGGCACAGATAATAAGATAGATATTTTTAAAAATTTTTAAATTTATTTATATATTTTTGTTCATTCTGAAGTGTCATTTCAGAATGAACCATTCTATTACTTAGTGCAAAAGCACTGGAGATTGGCCTGACTTTAGTTTTTTCTTCTTCTTGGAAGTAAACGACTGTCGACAATTGGTATCTTTGTGTCAAATCTTTCTCTATGTGAGAACCATTCCATAAAGAGGAGTTTAGTCTCTTCAAGATTTTCTCTTACATTAACTTCACTCATTACACAGGGAAGCCAAGCCTCCCACTCCATTTGTCATGCTGTGTCTAGTTTGCTTTCGCTATAGGCCATTGTCAGTCACATCGAAGGTGCTCTAAAGATTCACATTCCAGTACAATGTGCATGAGTGTACTAATGGCATTAGAACATAAAGTACATTTTTGAGAACAGTTTCAAATTTTGCTGAGTTTTTATTCATTTCCAATGAACCAGCTCTAGCTTTACAGAGAAGTGAACTACCAATGAGATTACTCAGATAAATTTCTTTGGTATGCACAATCTTCCTATCATAAACTTGCCTTAGGCTAGGAATCTTAGTTGCTTTTCTTCTCCATAATTCATGTGAATATCTACTACTATAGTCTTTCTAAACTACATTGAATTTTGTACTCAAGAAGCGAGTACCCTACAATATTCGAAAACTTTTCTGGCTATCCTGTTTTCATTCATATTATGAAGGCATCATAAAAAATTTTTGTTTTTATCTTCTCTGCTTTCAACTTGTTTCAACCCATTTAACCTTGAATCATCATATTTGGAGTTAACTTGCTTGCTCTAAGTGCAAACCTACCAACCTGGATCTGTGACACTTAACAAACTTTTCTGAGGTTTGAAGAGAATGCGAAGGCACTAAAGCCATAGGTGATTGCTGGTACAGCAACAGATTTCGACAATATTCTGGTGACTTCATACTTATTATAAGAAAACAGATTTTTTTTTATAATTCCAATGTATCAACAAATTTTTTTCCTCACAATATCTTCATGAATATTCAGATAGTTTGTTTCTTGATTGAAGGTAATGCTCAGATACAAAGCTGAATCTGTTCTACAAATCTGACGATGCCCAAATTTAACATCAGATATAGGTTCCATACTACATTTTTAGGGATAAAATAAATTTTAGAACTCCTGCCAGAATCATCCACAATATTTAATAAATTCTCCATTCCTCTTTTATCTTCTGCAAAAATCATAATATCGTTAACAAAGATGAAACCTTGGATTTTGTGTTTTTGAGTCTGTTTTTGCAAAATTGGGAATCTGTCATTGCATTCTTTTTGTCTGTCTTCAAGTGGATTGATAAAAGTAAGGAAAATAATAGGGGAGAGAGAAGGCATCCTTGTTTTAATCATAAATTTGATATAATTCCCTTAGATTTGTCTTCTAATTCCTAAATATATTTACATTTATCTATAGATACAGCCTTTTCAGAACAGAAATGAAGTCATCTCTTATTCCCAATATTCTGAGTTTCCCAAAGGATCTCTCTATCCACTGTATTATAACCCTCCTCTATGTCCAAAAACAATAGAAGTAGTGGCCAGATTTGCAATTTGAAATTTCAATTTAATGTGAAAGAATAAATAAATTATCTCCTCGTCAGTTATTTTGAAATCTCTGCTGCATCTCTCTTAGTTTACTGTTTCCTTCAAGCCATATTTGCATTCTTTAGCACCATGTACAATTTAAATAAACAGCTTGTGATAGCAATAGGATTATAATTGTCAAGATTTCTTTTATCCTCGTGTGATGGTCCACCCATTCACTTTTATTTAACCAGTTTTACTTTATTGACGTTATATTTATCATTTTGGGGATTATTTCATTTTTTTTGGACTGATTGCAATTCTTGTTTCTGAGCTGTAGGAGTTGCGCATGCGCAACTCCGATCTTTTGATTGTCAACTGCTAAAGCGTGTATATAGGACACGATCCCTCCTGCGTCATAGCTAGGGCGATCATCATATTATCCAAATGTCTTTCCCTGCATGCAATAGACACATGCCAGACTTGTACGCATGTTATAACTGAGTGATGTTAGGTCACAGAGTTAGTGAGTTGTGAGTAGAGGTAGCATTGGGCCACGGAGAGTGCTATTAGTGGAAGTTGAGATGATGTTACTTTAGATAGAAGGAGTTTTAGTACTCCAACTTTTGTATTGAATTGGGTGAGTCTGAATTTTTTGAAAATAAACTTTGTTTTAGAAACTTTTGCATTTTTGCTATTATTTTCTTGAGCAACATTAATTGATTTTTTGATTAGAGTTAAACTTTAAACTTGACAATTCTTTTTGAATTCTTACTTGATAAGTAATGCTTGACATATACATAATGAACCCTATTTCAACTTTATTTGGCAAGTTATTGCCTGGTGCTTGATACAGCTATCAGAAATTTGAATAATTTGGATCAGACAAAAGGTCCAACTTTAAAAGTTAATAATCTTTGGAGTGTTGCAAGGTAATCTGTGTATTTACTATGGAAAGTTATATGATATCTGTATTTGATAAAGAAAGCAAAAAAAAATACATATTTGTGTCCAAAGTAATGAAAATGAGAAATGTATAATGAATAATTGCATATAGAGCTGAATGAACTACAGTGGAGTAACAGAGAAGGAAGCTTTATGATTGGAAAGTTATGACAATATTTTCAGAATTAGACAATAGAAGATATGGATGTAAAGAATAGTGAAATGCATTTGGCTTCTGTAGATTTAGAAAAATCATGTGATAGTGTACCTCAGAAGGAACAGTGGTGGTTTTACCTCTGAGTGGTACTTTTTAACTCACAATGGACTAAATGGCCAGGTCACATGGACCCTAGGGCTCAGAGTTGGGTATGAGAAGGAGACCCATTGGACAATCATTACTTGCTATTCCATCTAATGGAAGCAGCCTTTCCAAGCCCATCCTTTCTCACTGAGGGCAAAGCAGGGGAACCTAGAGATATCAAACATTAATTAATAGATTCTGAAAAAAATTCATTGGCGACTTGGCGGGAATCGAACCTGCATCTCTCCAGATTCATGCCAGAGTGCGCTACCATTGTACCACGCATCGGACAATGAAATTTTTCAGAATAAGACCTTATAAATCTTCTTCACTGAGACGTGTCTGAGACAGCGCCATCTATATTCAAGGAGATGCAACTTTTTCAGTCGTTGCTATTGATTATCAAATGTTAATGAGAAGGTCACTAACACTAAAGCGTTAATATATAATTAAAAATCAATCCATAGTGAATGCACAATATTCCCTGTTAAGATAGACATCAAACATTAATTAATAGATTCTGAAAAAAATTAATCACCTGGATCATATGGAGAGATGCGGGAATCAAACCCGCATCTCTCCATATTCATGCCAGAGCATGCTACCATTGTACCACGCATCATTCACTATGGATTGTTTTTTAATTATATATTAATGCTTTAGCGTAATATTAATATTTTATATATATTATATAATATATTAGTCATTTATTAAAAATATTCTAAATTTGACTTGTTTATTGGATTCTGCAACAAGCCTGGACTTTTCTCAAAGTATGGTACAGAGAAAAGGATTGCAAAACAGAAGAAATGCTTACTTTAAACAAGAAATTTTTTTGTTATTCAGAAAAAAATAGCTGTTCTATTCATGTACATTATAGTCATTTCTATCTGTTAGTGTTTTTTAAATAAATTTTTATTTGTGTTGCCAGATGCATTTTTTTTTACTACCTGATTCTAAAAAAGTCCTATTAAAATAAAATTAGTTGTCTTTTTTGTTAAATATTTTATTTTCAAAAAATCAAGAATTAAATGCTGATTAATTTGGCAATAATATGCCATAATTCCTTTCATTAGTTTGGCAAAAAAAGTTCTAAATTGAAATTTTTTTTTGACTGATCATAGGGAGAAAATAGCTTGGCCTCTGGATGGAAACTAGTTTTTCAGGCTGGACACTGGAAGGGTTAAAACGCCATTCATTTTAGTAGATCCAGATTTAAAAAATTGTTTTATATTTTCCAATTTTCATGCGGCCAGATGAAATTGTTAGAAATGCTGGAGTTTGTGCATGTCTGCCTTAGAGTGTCAGGATTAAATTAAATTAAAGTTGGGAAAATTAGTTGATTAAAAAAAATTTAGTTGATTAAATTAAAGCTGGGAAAATTCACATAAATTTTCAGGCTCAATAAGATTGATCCTTTGTATTTCATAACATAATTTCTTTTAAAATTAAGAGATAGTGAGAATGGATAGACCAGGGTTGAAATTAACTAGTGCCAACCTCAATAACAATTGGGAAAGCCATGTACAGATGACATGTGGTAATATAATTGGCACTCAAATGGTTAATTTGGAATTGACCAAAGTACAATTGGTGAAGGCCTGAGCCTTGGGAAAATAATCCTTAAAATAATGCCAAAAGTTCTGTTAAAAACTTCATTTTCATTTTGGTATATTGCATTTTTACATGTTTTTACTATTTTTTTTCATCATGATATTTTTTGACTGACTTTTTAAAATAAAAATTGGGAAATGAAATAGAACTTGTTTTGAATTTCATTGTGCTAGTTAGGTATTTTGTGTTTCAGCACCAGATATCAAATGTTGGGTATGCACATAGATAGACTATATACTTCAGGAAAATTCTCTTCAAATGGGTATTACCCATTCCTACGGCATTCCTCTAAAAATCCACCAAAATTTATACTTAAAAAGGTTGTAGAATTTATTGAAATTCAAATGTGTAAGAAATTATATACAAACATGTTTTGAAATAAATCAACTTTGTTTTTTAATCTGTATAAAACAGGGATCTGAATGATACTGTACTGGAATGCACACTGGTTTTACAATTAGTAGTATAACTACCTCAGGTTTTGTTATCAGAAACATTGTTGGTGATGCTATTCTGACATGTTTATAATATGAAACAAACAGTATCTCTGTGATACTCTGCCCATGGTGAGTAGGGGACACCGATGGGCTTGGAAAGGCTGCCGTCTGTTGGATGAGACGTTAAGCCATGACCCTGTGTGTGGGAGAGCCATACCCTTTGCACATTAAAGAACACACTGGATGGCCTTGACGGGAGTCTACCATCTGTCTCCCAACAGCTGTTCCATTGGGTCCCCTCCCCCAGCCTTCAAGGTCCTTGTGAACTGGCCATTTAGCCCATTGCGTGCAAAAAAGTGCCGCTCAGAGGTAAAGCAACCCAACTCTGTGATACTCTATCTTATTTTTTTTTATGGAGTCATTACTCCTGTGACATCATAGTATCCTTGTATCAGCTACTTACTATCATCCACAAAATGTAATGAAGAAATGATATGAACCATTTTGAACAGTTGTTCAAGTTAATATTCACCATTGTTAAAATTGCACTGTTTATTGTCCTTGATATATTGGACTGTTCAGAAGCCAATCAGTTAAGTCACTGATTTGCTATTGTAAGATATTTAAGGGTTTACTAAAATCAATACATAGAATTCTGAAAGAATAACAAAATTGTTGATGCCACCTACAAGAAATTAATTTAAATACTGACTTACTTGATTGTGCATCTTAAAAACGTTAGCCCATACAGATGTAGTTGCCATACAAAATAAGAAATCCATATTTTACTGATTTACACTGATTGGCTTCTAACAGCCCATATAATATTCAACTGTTTTCACCTAGGATTAAAAATCAACCCAATTTGATGTGTTGTAGACCATTCTGGTGACAAAGTAGTTGGTGTACTTTGCTGTAAATCAATAAAACCTGGGTCTGATCTCCACTTATGGTAGACGTTTCCTCTCTCTGTTGTTTCTCTTTTGAGGTCTTGCTTTCCTCACAAGGTTCCCTTTGTTACATTGTATTAATAAGTTCATTTCAGACCTCTGTAGCATGCAGCTATTTGAAAGGTAATATACATATTTTATTATAAACTAAGTTCTATTTAACATCATGTAGCTTGTAGAAATAGTAGTTTTTAGGGAAATGACTTTTTAAACTTAAAGTTTCATTACCATTCTTAGTCACATAGAAATTAAGGTTTTAAATTTGAATAATTGCACTTTGCATTTATTATTTGATGTATTGTAACATTTTTAACCATTAACATTACCAAGTTCCCAAGAGAATATGCTCTAATGTGTACTTTATTCCCCATAGAAATCAGTCATTTTAAACATTTTTTTAAATCAATCCTGAAAATTTATGAATAGCTTTTATAACATAAACCTAGTGATTGAGATATCCAACAAAGCTACAAAAAATGATGAAAGCATTACATTGCTGTGGCAGACACTTACTGTGATTCCAAGCATTTTAGGTTTGTTTGTTTTCCTTTTTTTAAGGGTTCCAAAACTTAAGTTTCAGTGAAGAGTGTTCTTTAAACTCTTGCCGACATTTCCTTGATATTTTGAAATTCTTTCACAAATAAGCAGTATATGGGGTAGTAGTAAATGTCGATACCCCCAGTGAAAGTACAAAATAAAGTAACTCTGATGAAATTTTCAGCAGTAATATACATTGAAGAGCCAAAACATTATGACCACCTGCCTAATATGATGTTGGTCCACCATGTGCTGCCAAAACAGCTCTTACGAGTTGTTTTGCCGCACATGAATAATTGGCACACATGCCAATTATTTTATTATGGCATGAGGCATAGATGCTACAAGATTTTTGAAGGTGTCTTATGGTATCTGGTAACAACACATTACCAGCAGATCCTTTAACTGTTGTAAGATACGTGGCTGAGCTGCTGCAGATCAGATATTCTGTTCCAACACAAACCACAGAGCTCAATTGGATTGATGTCTGAGGAATTTGGGGGGCGGGGGTGGCTCAGTCGGTAGCGCGCCAGGCTCGTAATCTGTAGTTCCCAGGTTCGAGTCCCAGCTGGGTCAGCGTTGAGATTTATCTCCGCAAAATTCCCCGCCCTGCCCACGGTCAGTAGGGGACACCGATGGGCTTGGAAAGGCCGCCGTCCGTCGGATGGGACGTTAAGCCGTGGCCCCGTGTGTGGGAGAGCCATACCCTGTGCACGTTAAAGAACACGCTGGATGGCCTTGACGGGAGGCTACCATCTGTCTCCCAACAGCTGTTCCAGTGGGTCCCCTCCCCCAACCTTCTCTGAGCCTTCGGGGTCCATGTGACCTGGTCATTTAGCCCTTGGTGTGCAAAAAAGTGCCGCTCAGAGGTAAAACAACCCAACTGAGGAATTTGGAAGCCAGGGCAATACTTGTAATTCTTCCTCACGTTATGCAAACCATTCTCGAACAATCCAGGCAGTGTGGTGTGGCACATTATCCTGCTGAAAGAAGGCACTACTAAAGGGGAATACCATTGCCATGAAAGAATATATGTGGTCTGTAATGATGTTTAAGTAGGTGTTAGACGTAATAGTTTCCTGCACATGAATGACTGGACCCAGGGTTTCCCAGCAGAACATTCCCCAAAGTATTACACTTCCTCCACCGGCTTGTTTTCATCCCACAGTGCATCCTGGTGCCAACACTTCCCAAGGTAAACAACTCACATGAACCAGCTGTCCACATGGTGCAACAGGAAACGAGATTCATTGGACCAGACAACTTTCCAATCATTCAACATCCAGTTTTGATGCTCGCATGCCCATTTCTAGGTGCTTTCAACGGTGAATCGAGGTTAGCATGGGCACTCGAATCGGCTACACAGCTCCATTTTTCAACAGTGTTCAATGTACTGTTTGTTCTGACACATTATTCCCGTCACCAGCATTCGAATTATTGGCTTGTACTGCATGGATATCATACACTCACCTCTAACATCGATGAGCCATGATCAGCCCACACTTTTGTTAGCGGTTTATGATTTTTCCCTCTTCGAACCACTTTTTGAAGGTACTAACCACTGCTGACCATGAGCACCCCACAACCAGTCGTCTTGCCATTATAATTTGGCCTTTGTCAAACTCACTTAAGTCAGCTGTCTTTTCTATCTTAAGAACAAGAATAACACTGATTAACAGAGCTCAGTACCATATGTTATTTATACTTTTTAATACCATATGTTATTCCTTCACACTTGCCATTGTTTACCTGCAGCTGCTTCGATTTGGATAAAGATGCGCTGGTCATAATGTTTTGGCTTTTTGGTGTATATAGAGATATTATTTTTATTAGTGCTGAAAATTTCATCAGTCACTATATTGTGTACTTTCACTTGTAGTATCAACAACATTTACTACTTTATAGTGATTATTTTTGAGGGAATTTCAAAAGATAAAAGAAAATGTTGAGTGGCAAGAGTTTAAGAGCACTTTCCATGAAACTTTAGTTTCAAAACATTAAAAGAAGGAAGAAAACAACCAAAATACTTGGATGCAAACCAATAAAAGTACACAATATAGTGATTCTGATGAAATTTTCAGCAGTAATATATAAGAAGAAAATATAGAACTATATAATTACTTTTTTTTGATAAATCTGTTTAAATATCATTATGTAGAATTAAATGCTCTTTCTTTTAAGATATAATATGCCATATTCTATTTATTAGTTATTTCTGAATGAAGTTCAAATTCAATGAGATTTTTTTACTGTATTTGTTTTAAATAAGCACTATTCAAATTAATATGCTTGCTGTTTTCTTCAAATATTTCATTTTCTAAAAATTCACAATTAAAATGCATATTATTTTGGTATGTGTCATGAACTATTTCTGCCTATTAGTTATTTCAGTATGAGATTTTGAAGTTGTTCTTTTTTTTATGCTGGAAGCACTTCAAAATTAATCCTTCCTTAGTCATGTATAGATGTATTATCAATTCAAAATCAACCGCAGAAGGCACAGAATTACCTGCAAACATAAACACTTAGCATGGGTTTGTGTCTCACTCATGGGGAAGCTCAGTTTTTTCAGAAAAAATGTTATATTCTCAATTCAGTCTTATGTACTCCAAGTAATGTATAGCTATATCTATAAAATTATATCCGTCCCTTGTGGACATGTAAATATCAACTTGGAAAGGCTTAATAGGCTATATATCTTTCAGTTATTTAAAAAAAATTCAAATTAATTCCATAGGTGAGTGATTCAATATTTACTGTTATAAATAATTGTGATTTCAGCTGTACATTACTAAACATCTGTTTGTAGTTTATTCATTTTTATATTCTATATATATTTTTATATATTATATAGTGTGTTTTTATGTGCATGAGATATTTTTCTATCTTGCAGTATGAATCATACAGCTTAAAATTCATGTAAATTGCAACTTTACAAGACATCATGAATTCAGAAGAAGATCATGTTGAAAAACAAAATTTTCCATCACATAGTGAGGAAAGTAATATAGATGAACTGAAAGGAGACAAGCATATTTCCAGCAGTATGGCAGATAACAGTAAAAACAGTTATTGTAAAAGCTCTGATGAAGAAACTCTACATACAGTAGGTAACCGCAAATGTAAAAGTATTGTGTATTCAGATTCAGATATAGACAGTGATATTGAAATCAAGCATAAACAAAGAAAAATAGCTAAACCACTATGTGAAAGTGACACTGAAGTGGCAGATGAAACATTAATAAGAGAAACACAGGCCACATTAACGAAAACAGTGAACTCTGAAGGTTTATTTTGCAGCAAGGGCAATAACAGAGAGACTTTTGTTCAACAGACAAGTATATATTCAGGTAAATTAAAATTAATATAATACAAATTAATAAATTATGCTTAGTTTAGTTTAGATTTTTTTTATCAACTGAATACATTAAATATATTTTGCTCTTTGTAAATAATTATTCCTTAACACTTTTTGGCATAGCAGTTGCATTAGTACTATTTCTCTAATTTTGCCAAAATGCTGAAAATTGTACAAATACAATCTCAATTAAAAAATACAACATTAAGTCCTACCATCCATCTCATTTTGCTAATAAGCTGGAGTTGTATGAATTTGTATATGGTTGATGGATTATTTGGATTTGTGTATGGTTTCCTGGCAAAGGAGACTGATGTTTGGAGTATCACTGCTAGGCTCAAAAGTGTTAATGATATTGGTAATTATTATTTTATATTTAACTTAGTTTAGTGTTTGTTTATTGACTGCTGCATTGAAAACAAATCCAAGTTGGAGGTAAGCACGCAATTCTGCTATTTCACATACAAAATATTTATTGTTTGATATAATTCTTCATTGTTGTGCTCTCTGGCTATATTTTCCCCTCTCAGCCAAACTATCACGGCAGAGATTTTTATCAGCATTCAATGGATCCCATGGATGTTTCTTAATCCTTAGTGTTGAAAACAATGTTTTCTATTGTACTATAATTGTCTGTAAATGGTAGATAGGTAGTCACTGGAAGGTGAGCTATGCACCAATCCCCTGTGATGATGCATAGAACGGCCAGGCCTAGCACCTAATGTAAAACTCTGCCTTCTCATGGTACAAGTTGTCAGTAACCTTTCAAAAGAACGGAAGGGGAGGGCTGCCAGATTAGTATGGCCTACTGATCTGGACAACTATGGCTACTTTTCTTTTTTTTCTACCCTGCTGAGAAGTGGTCACCACACAGGGTCCTGGTGCTGACCATATAAACCCACTGGACTGGACAGATATATGGCTCTGAGCTTGATTATGGATCCTGATTTTGCTGCACTGGTGCCCTTCTGTGGAGGGATAATCTTCCGCTGTGTTTTCTTTTTGTTTGTGAGTTGACAGCCCCAAGTGCATAGATTCACAGGATATGTTTATCAGCTGGTGGATAATCCTGAGCAGAGGTCATCGCAGGCACCTGAACTCTTTGCTTCTATTGGCATCATCAAATTCTACATTGGAGGAAGTCTTCCAGTGTAGATTGCTTCAGCATTTAGTAGTGGGGGAACGGGTCTTTGCCCCATGTCTGCGATTAGGGGGCTGTTTGATATTGTCGGCATTCCCTCTCTCAATAAACATAGTTTCTTTAAACATCCCACTAACCATTTTCTCTCCATAGGTAGTTGGAATGTGAGGACTCTGCACAGAGCTTTTTCTCTTGATGTCCTCACACAAGAATTCCACCATTATAATTTAGATATTCTCGGCTTGCAAGAGACCAGATGGACAGATAAAGGTCAGATTCTTAAAAATAATCTTAAATTTCTCTTTTCATGGAGGGACGACAATAAGCATCACCAAGACGTGGGTCTGCTTCTCAGCAGACACGCTAGTGATGCTCTTCTAGGATACGAGTGCATTAATGAAAGGTTTCTTACAGCAAAATTTCAGACAAGCGTTAAAGACTTGAATGTTATCTGCTGTTATGCCCCCACTGAGGATGCCGATGAGGATAAGGATAGGTTTTATGGACAACTTCAGGATATTTTGAATTCTGTCAAGAAAGGAGATATTACCCTTGTTCTTGGTGACTTCAATGCCAAAGTTGGTACTGACTCTGACCTTTGGGGAAGAGTTATAGGCCCTTTTGGTATTGGTAGCTGCAATGGCAATGGACAACGTCTCCTACAGGTAAGTAAACTCAATGGATTCAGAATAACTAACACTTATTACAAACACCGCAACATACATAAGTACACATGGGTTTCACCCAATGGGCTGTATAAGAATATGATTGATTATACATTAATAGCAAATGGGCTAGTTCTGTTAGGAATTCCAGGTCATATAGGAGAGCTGAAATTGGATCTGACCATTACCTTGTTAAAAGTGTCTTGAAACTTAAACCTAAAAAGTGTGCTAGGGTTAAAAAATTTGCTTTTAATACTGAAGCTCTGAAAGACCCAGTTATAGCTAAAGTTTACCATGATAGGTTACTTAGTCATTATGACAGTCATGGTATGCTTACTACTGAAGTTGAGGAAGAATGGGATCATTTTAAACAGGCTTTTTTGGAAACTAATAAGTATTCTTTTAGCAAAAAAGGAGCAGAGGAGGCAGAATTATTTGAGTGATAAGGCATTTAAGTTTATTTCAGAAAGAACGAACTGCAGTAATGTCCTTAATCAATACCCTACTACTACTAAAAGAAAGCATTACAGAGAGCTTAATAAACGAGTAAAGGATCAGTTTGCTGCTAAGAATCTTTGGCTTGATAGTTTGGCTGACAAAGTCAAGAAAGCAGTTAGACAGCACAACAGCAGAGAGCTGTATCAGATCATTAATGTTTTGTGTGGTAGAAAACAGACAGATATACAGGGATTGGAGAATAAACGAGGTAAGGTTGTAGAAGGTGGGGATTCTGTCGTGGCTAGGTGGGTTGAGCATTTTAGTAATGTTCTAAACAATGTGGTTAGTTCTACTCCCATTGCTTGTAATGATGATAGATGCATTACTGGCTTTAATGTTGGCCCTATAACACAGTCTAAAGTTATTTTGGCTCTTTCTAAACTTAAACTTCATAAATCCCCAGGAGTAGATGAAATTACTACGGAAATGGTTAGAGCTGGAAATGTTTCATTTACCACTTGGATGACTAAAATTTTGAATATCTTTTATGATAAAGGAATGGTTCATAATGATTTTACCAGAGCTGTTGTTATCCCTATTTTCAAAAAAAGTGATCGCAGTTTTTGTGATAACTATAAGGGTGTCAGCCTACTCTCTGTCCCAGGTAAAGTTCTTTGCATTATTGTGCTTAATAGAATTAAGAATCTGGTTGACAGTCAGTTGCGTGATGAACAATGTGGATTCAGAAGTGATAGGGGATGTGTGAATCAGATATTTTCACTTAGGCAGATTCTTGAGAAATGTTTAGTTTCAGAAACCTTTGGTTGCTAGCTTTGTTGATTTGAAAAAGGCTTTCGATTCTGTTGATCATCATAATTTGTGGTTGATTGTGAGATAATATGGTATACTAGACAAGTCAGTTAACATAATGAAAGCTCTCTATAATAACACTGAGTCGTGTGTGAGAGTTGGTAAGGCTTGTAGCAATTGGTTTAGCATTACTTCTGGTGTTCGACAAGGGTGCATTTTGTCTCCTTTTCTCTTTAGTTTGGTTATTGATTATGTTATGCGAAATTCACTTCGAGGGAAAGATTTTGGCCTTAAATGGGCTGGAGATACAAAAATTTCTGACATAGATTATGCTGATGAATTAGCCCTTTTGGCAAATGATGTTGATGTGATGAATTCTTTTATTAGGGCTGTTACTGGTAGTAGAGTAGGTTTGGTTATAAACAGAGAGAAAACTAAAGTGATGAAAATTGGTCAGGCAGGCTGTGATTCAGTTAATCTGAATGGTTGCAGTCTTGAGCAGGTGTCACAGTTTAATTATTTTGGGAGCTTTGTAACAGATACTGGTGATGTGTGGCATGAGATTAGCAGAAGAATAGGTATTGCTGCCGGGATGTTTAAGAATCTATGGAGAGAGTGGAGAAATGGGTTTATACACCTAAAGACTAAAATTAGACTGTACAATAGTTTGGTTCTTTTTAGGGTTAATTATGGTAGTGAAACTTGGACACTTTGTAAACGTGATAACAGGAAACTAGATGCTTTTGATTCTAGATGCTTACGCAGTGTCTTGGGCATTTGGTGGTTCAACTTTGTAACTAATGATGAGGTTAGACAAAGGAGTCAGCAACCTCCTTTAAGCAGCATATTGTCCAGAGAGAGACTCAATTGGTTTGGCCATGTTGCCCATATGGATAATTATAGGTTGGCGAATAGGGTTATTATGAACAGTGTCCCTAAAGGCCTCAGAAAGAAGGGGAGACCTAGGATGCGGTGGGCAGACAATGTCAAACAGCACCTTATTAGAATTGGTGTGCAGTGGCCAGATGCAGCAGATGTAGCTCAGGACAGATATACTAGAGAAGTAAATTGCACAGTCTGGTTGGATCCTCCATAGCCCATGGCTGCTCGAGGAGGATGATGATGATGCTAGTCCATAGTAAATACACATTATCTGTAGATATAGCATTAAATAAATACTTAAGTGGAAAAAATTTTTGCTGACAGTGTGTAATATAACACTCTTGGCAATATTTTTTTCCATGTAAGTATTTATGTAGTATTAGGTTTAACCCTTCCAGGGCCCAGGCTGAAAAACAGGTTTCTATCCAGCGGCCAAGCTATTTTCTGCCTATGCTCAGCCAAAAAAAACTTTTAACTTTAGAACTTTTTTTGCCAAATAACTAATGAAAAGAATTATGGCATGTTGTGTGCCAAATTAATCAGCATTTAATTCTGGATTTTCTGGAAATTAAGTATTTAACAAAAAAGACGATATGTTTTATTTTAATAGGACTTTTTTAGAGTCATGTAGTAAAAAAAATGTATCTGGCAACACTAATAAAAATTTATTAAAAAAAAACTAATAGACAAAAATGATTACAATGCACATGAATAGAATGACTATATATTTCTGAATAACAAAAAACTTATTTTTTTGGTTTTAAGTAAATATTTTTTTCGTTTTGCAATTTTTTTTCTCGGTACCATAATTTGAGAAAATTCCAGGTTTTTAGCCAATTGTGCTAAGTCAAATAAACAAGTCAACTTTAGAATTTTTAAAAAAAATAACCAATCAATGGAAATAGGTCATGTTATTTACGAAATTAAACATAATTACGAATTTTATGAAAATAAATAATATAAATAAATTTGCAAGCATATTGATTTTAATAAGTCTTTTTCAATGTGATATGGTGGAAAAAAAAGATCGCACTATACAGTTAAGGCTTCATTTTGGAAAACCTGCTGAATAAAAATAGTTAAATTATATATTTATTTAAAGGAAATTTCCTCCCGAATAATATAATATTCACCTGAAATATGATTTTTATTTCTTTTAATGATTCTTTTCAGTATCATATATTTTAAACACAGCTAGTTTTATACAATGTGACTTGGCCTTCTCACATTCACGTGACTTTCTGAACTAGTTATGAAATAGAAAAAAAATTTCCTTGGCTGCTCTTTTTTACTAAACATTATGAATTTTTTCTTTGGGTGTTGAAGTTTGGCGATCTTGGCTAAGTGCAGAAAGGTTTGTGCACCAAGAATAGCCCTTCCCGAAATTGCCCTCCCAAATTATGGCCGATTTCCGTAGAAAGGAAGTCTATCTGCTTCCGTATCCAAGACATTCAATTTCAGAAAACGGTACAAGCTCAAAGTTTTTTTTATTAAAAAACAAGAAATAATAAAAGAAAAATTACATATAACCTAAATGGGATTAATGAATAATATATCCGCAACAACTTTTAAGGCGGCTTCCTATCTAGCCAACCCGGAAAGATATATCAGTAATTGATAAATCAGCTGATCTAAAAATCACTAACTAGTGGAAATAAAACTACAGAAATTAATTCGCTTCCATATCCGAGACTTCATCATTTATTTTCAGAAAATGATACTAGATCAAAGTTTTACTGGAAAAGTAATAAATAATAAAATAAAAATTAACATATAGCTCGTGGCCGAGTGGTTAGCGCACTTGGCTACTGATCTACGGGACCTGGGTTCAAGCCCCGGGTAAGGCATGGCTGTTTGTGTCGTTTTTCTGCTGAGGTCCTGCCATCCTCTCAGACTTTCTACTCTGGCATATAAACCGACAGGCTCCTGTCAGACCTCTGTGGCAAGCAGCTGCTTAAGGGGGTATTTATTTTATTTATTTATTTAATGTGATGTTAAAATATTCACAGCCACAAGTTGTAGGCTGGCCATACGATATAATATAAATATGAAAAAATCAGTACTTATCGATTAGCCAAAAGATCGCTAATTTCCGAAAATAAATCTACTGAAATGAAAGCTTAAGGATGAGGTTTAAATATAAAAAAAAAATACTAACTTGACAAAGAGTATCCAATATGCTGGACCAAAACTGTAAACAACACATAGCACAAGCAATGGAGATTGCACCAGCCATTTGTGGCTTGTTTGCCTCAGTGAAGCATAAGTAATTAAATGCAGGTGCAACCAGAATTTCTAAGAAGGACGTGTTTACTTTTAGTTTTGATTTGAAGGCAGGAAAGATGCAGAGAATGCTGGGAAAAAATGATAAAAATAACTTGGGAATACTGACTAAGTTTTTGACTGAAAAGAGTGCGAAACGGAAAAAGAAATGGTAGTACGTATTTTGTAATTACTTCCAAAATCAATCATTTTTAAAAATAGCATTTTTTGCTAATTTTTAAGAGATTTACGAAAATTTAGAGGAAAATTTGTTGATAATAGCTCAAATCAAACTTGTGAGCTTAAATCAGAAGGTTGCTTCAGCAAATAGGAACGTTAACAAGCAAATCAGCAATACCGTTTAGTGCTTCTAAAAATTGGCAGTCAGATGGCTTTATAAAATTATTTATATTGTAGTTTAGTAAAATATGCATCAAATAAAAAACAAAATATTATTTTTGAAGCCTGAATTATATATTTTTATGAGATATATTTATATGAAAAAATTATAACCGCAATTTTTAGTTGAAAAAAAAAAAACAATATATTTTTGTCGTACTAAGACTGTATGCATACGGCATCGACACTCGCAATTTACATTTTCCGTATGTGTACATACGAGCTAGGCCCTGGAAGGGTTAAAAAATGTTTTTTTCTCATTGAAATTGTTCGTTTTCATATTTATTCAGTTTGAAAATTAACAAATCAAATTTGAAAGTAATAGAAAAATGCCATGTGATGGCCGAGTGGTTAGTGCACTTGTCTACTGATCTAAGGGACCTGGGTTCGAGCCCCGGGTAAAGCATGGCTGTTTGTGTCGTTTTTCTGCTGAGGGCCTGCCATCATCTCAGACCTTCTACTATGGCATATAAACTGACAGGCTCCTGTCAGATCTCTGTGGCAAGCACCTGCTTGAGGGGGTATTTATTTTTATTTTTTTTTATTTTGATGAATATAATCCCATAATAAAACTGTGGCTTGCCCATTTTGGCATTTCTATATGAGGCATTTTCTCATCATTAAGCATTTTCCAGATTAGGTTGCCAGCATTTTAGAGATTCTTCTCTATTATTCGAATTCTCCCTACATCCATCCATCCATCTCCTAGGTCTTCTCTTCTTCCTCTGATTCCCATTTTCAGATTCTTATTGCCCATTTGTTCATCTTTCATACATGTCTATACCATTAAATATTGAATAAACTCGACTTTTTAGGTATACACTAAGTAATTACCACTTTTGAGTCGATTCAAATTTTAGAGTAAAAATGTCTTGATCTTGGTGGAATACTAACCCACGACCTCCTGATAACATGTCAGGTGCTCTGGACCACTGAGCTACTCGCCACCGATCAAGATCTTCTCTAATTGATGATAGGAACATTTCCACCTACAGTACATATTCCATTATGTTACATGTAGGCATTGTTTGGGCAATCTAGCCACAAGTGGCAGATAAATGCCATATAGATGAAAAGTATATCTTACAAGTATACAGTTGATTAAATATTGAATAAACTCGACTTTCTTGGTATACCCTAAGTAATCTTACCAAACAAAAAATTAGTCATCTCCTGCTGTAAAAGGGTTATGTTCATTTGACAGTAGCAGAGGGTGCACTAGTAATAAACGCATCCTACAAATAGCTGCATTGTGTGCTACATGGTTCATACAGTGACAAGAAGTGGTTGTGTGCCATGTGTGTTAGTTGCTCCATGAAACATGGGTCGTGCCAAAGATGTGAATGGCAGGATGAACTGAACCATGTCTTATTCAGCTATGAGTCTCCTTTTGTGTCAGTGCCAATGATCGCTGATTGAGAGTCTGGAGACAATGTGGTCACTGGCTGATCTTGCTGCCATCTGTGAGTGTCATATGGCTCCTCAGCCTGGTGTCATGGTTTGTGGCACTATCAATTTCAACAGCTGTTCACCACTCATATGCATAGTGGGTACAATGATAGCTTAATAATAAGTTGATGAGGTACTGCATCCCGTTTCGTTGCCATATCTCCTTAGTATCCCTGATGTCCAGTTTCAACTATCATAATGCTTACCTGTACACTGCCAACATCAGCAGACAGTGCCTGCAGTGTCCAAGTGCTGTCTTGACCAGCACGATCCCCAGACTTCTCCCCACTAGATAACATGTGGGACATCATTGGCAGATGACTTCATGCCTGTGCACACTCCATTGCAACATCGATGAATATTGACACATGTCAACAACACATGGCCCATGATACCTCAGCACACCATTCGTAGTCTTTTGCACTTGATGCCACATCTTGTTGCTGAATGTATAGCCCAGCATGGCAGTCGTACAACCTACTGACTCGTCCCACATTATACTTTCTCATCACCCCTCAGAAATTAAATCACTTCTTTCCCCCGACTTGTCTATGTGTGTGGTAAGTTTCGTCTCATTTTGTGCCTTCCTTCGTTCTGTGGCATTTTCTGTGTCGAACAGTGTATATTATTTATTCAAATATAGTATCATGGTTTATAAAACAAAGTGTTTCAGTGAATTTGAAATGCTGTAAGGATTTATGAAATTATCAGTCAAAAATCCTTATCTTCTGTATGTCCTCATTATTAGGACATTAGGTAAATGTATTTTTTATCTTCAAGAGTCAGTTTAAAAAAATGAAGATTCATTTAATGATTATTATGCATCCTCCTCCTCAAGCAGCCATGGACTACGGAGGTCCAATCAGACAGTGCAATTTAGTTCTCCAAACATATCTATCCTGAGCTACATCTGGCCACTGGACAACAATTCTAACAAGGTCCTGTGTGAAATTGTCTGCCCACCTCATCCTAGGTCTCCCCCTCTTTCTGAGGCCTTTAGGCACACTGTTCATAATCTTATTCGCCAATCTATAATTATCCAAATGGGCAACATGGCCAAACCAACGGAGTCTCTCTCTGCACAATATGCTGCTTAAAGGAGGTTGCCGACTCCTTTCTCTAACCTCATCATTAGTTACAAAGTTGAACCACCTAATGCCCAATATACTGCGTAAGCATCTAGGATCAAAAGCATCTAGTTTCCTGTTATCATGTTTACAAAGTGTCCAAGTTTCACTACCATAATTAACCCTAAAAAGAACCAAACTATTGTACAGTCTAATTTTAGTCTTTAGGTGTATAAACCCATTTCTCCACTCTCTCCATAGATTCTTAAACATCCCGGCAGCAATACCTATTCTTCTGCTAATCTCATGCCACACATCACCAGTATCTGTTACAAAGCTCCCAAAATAATTAAACTGTGACACCTGCTCAAGACTGCAACCATTCAGATTAACTGAATCACAGCCTGCCTGACCAATTTTCATCACTTTAGTTTTCTCTCTATTTATAACCAAACCTACTCTACTACCAGTAACAGCCCTAATAAAAGAATTCATCTCATCAACATCATTTGCCAAAAGGGCTAAATCATCAGCATAATCTATGTCAGAAATTTTTGTATCTCCAGCCCATTTAAGGCCAAAATCTTTCCCTCGAAGTGAATTTCGCATAACATAATCAATAACCAAACTAAAGAGAAAAGGAGACAAAATGCACCCTTGTCGAACACCAGAAGTAATGCTAAACCAATTGCTACAAGCCTTACCAACTCTCACACACGACTCAGTGTTATTATAGAGAGTTTTCATTATGTTAACTGACTTGTCTGGTATACCATATTATCTCACAATCAACCACAAATTATGATGATCAACAGAGTCGAAAGCCTTTTTCAAATCAACAAAGCTAGCAACCAAAGGTTTCTGAAACTCTAAACATTTCTCAAGAATCTGCCTAAGTGAAAATATCTGATCCACACATCTCCTACCACTTCTGAATCCACATTGTTCATCACGCAATTGACTGTCAACCAGATTCTTAATTCTATTAAGCACAATCATGCAAAGAACTTTACCTGGAACAGAGAGTAGGCTGACACCCTTATAGTTATCACAAGAACTGCGATCACCTTTTTTGAAAATAGGGATAACAACAGCTCTGGTAAAATCATTATGAACCATTCCTTTATCATAAAAGATATTCAAAATTTTAGTCATCCAAGTGGTAACCGAAACATTCCCAGCTCTAAGCATTTCCGTAGTAATTTCATCTACCCCTGGGGAGTTATGTAGTTTAAGTTTAGAAACAGCCAAAATAACTTCAAATTGTGTTTTAGGGCCAACATTAAAGCCACCAGTGCATCTATCATCATTGCAAACAATGGGAGTAGAACTAACTACATTGTTTAGAACATCACTGAAATGCTCAGCCCACCTAGCCATGACAGAATCCTCCCCTTCTATAACCTTACCTCGTTTATCCTTCAATCTTTGTATATCTGTCTGTTTTCTACCACACAAAATATTAATGATCTGATACAGCTCTCTGCTGTTGTGCTGTCTAACTGCTTTCTTGACTTTGTCAGCCAAACTATCAAGCCAAAGATTCTTAGCAGCAAACTGATCCTTTACTCGTTTATTAAGCTCTCTGTAATGCTTTCTTTTAGTAGTAGTAGGGTATTGATTAAGGACATTACTGCAGTTGTTTCCTTCTGAAATAAGCTCAAGTGCCTTATCACTCAAATAATTCTGCCTCCTCTGCTCCTTTTTTGCTAAAAGAATGCATATTAGTTTCCAAAAAAGCCTGTTTAAAATGGTCCCATTCTTCCTCAACTTCAGTAGTAAGCAAATCATGACTGTCATAATGAGTAAGTAACCTGTCATGGTTAAGCTTTAGCTATAACTGGGTCTTCAGAATTAAAGACAAATTTTTTAACCTTTAGCACGCTTGGCTATTGATATATGGGACCTGGGTTCGAGCCCCAGGTAAGGCATGGATCTATGTGTCGTTTTTCTGCTTAGGTCCTGCCATCCTCTCAGACCTTCTACTATGGCATATAAACTGACAGGCTCCTGTCAGACCTATGTGGCAAGCAGCTGCTTGAGGGGGTATTTATTTATTTTTTTTCATAGCACAACACTTCTTAAGTTTAAAGTTGCAAGACACTTTTAACAAAGTAATGGTCAGATTTAATTTCAGCTCGCTATATGACCTGGTATTCCTAACAGAACTAACTCATTTGCTGTTAATTAATATATAATCAATCATATTCTTATGCAGCCTATCTGGGGAAACCCATGTGTACTTATGTATGTCGTCGTGTTTGTAATAAGTGTTAGTTATTGTGAAACCATTAAGTTTACTTACCTATATGAGATGTTGCCTATTGCCATTGTAGCTATCAATACCAAAGGTCAGAGTCAGTGGCATGGAAGTCACCTAGAACAAGGGTAATATCTCCTTTCTTGAAAAAATTCAAAATATCATGAAGTTGTATGTAATACCTATCTTTCTCATTCTTATCAGCATCCTCAGTGGGGGCATAACAGCAGATAACATTCAAGTCTTTAATGCTTGTCTGAAATTTTGTTGTAAGAATCCTTTCATTAATGCACTAGAAGTCCTAGAAGAGCATCACTTGGGTGTCTGCTGAGAAGGAAATCTACGCATTAGAAATGTTTTTTAACTTTCCTCTCTAAAAAGAGAAATTTAAGATCATTTTTAAGAATCTGACCTCTATCTGGTCTCTTGCAAGACGAAAATATCTAAATTATAATGGTGGAATTCTTGTGTGAGGACATCAAGAGAATAATCTCTGTGCAAAGTCCTCACATTCCAGCTACCTATGGAGAGAAAATGGTTAGTAGGATATCTAAAGAAACTATGTTTATTGAGAGAGAGAGAGAAGGCTGACAATATCAAACAGCCCTCTAATCCAGACATGGAGCAAAGACCTGTTCCCCCACTATTAAAGGCTGAAGCCAACTACAATGGTAGACTTCCTCCAATGTACAATTTGATGATGCTCAATGATGAAGCAAGAGTTCAGGTGACTGTGATGACCTCTGCTCAGGATTATCCACCATCTGATGAAACATATCCTGTTAATCTATTCACTTGGGGCTGTCAACCCACGACAGAAGACACAGCAGAAGATTTTCCCTCCACAGAAGTTCACGAGTGCAGCAATTTCAGGATCCATAATCAAGCTTAAAGGCATAATTCTGTTCAGGTTGGGATATAGGGTCAGCACCAGGACCCTGTGTGGTTGATCAGTCCTCAGCAGAGTAGGGAAAAAAAAAGTATCCATAGTTGTCCAGATCAGTAGGCCACACTGATCTGGTAGCCTTCTTCCCCTTCCGTTCCCTTCCACAAGAGAGTATCTCTTTGCAAGGTGCTAACAGCCTGCACCAATAGTAAAAAGACATATTTTAAAATATGAAATGAATTTTTAACTGAATAATATAATGCATAATATTGCAAGATTTTGTAAAGTAGTTAGCCAAAAAGCAAATTCTAAGAACTAAGATTTAAAAATTTTGTTTAGGCCTTAGCCTACACATGAGCACCAGCACTATGTCCATGTCTGTTATCTTACCATGTGGCACATGGAAATCTAGTGTATTAACAAAAAATGTAAATATACTAGATTTCCAGGATATTACAGTCTGAAAAATATAAAATTGTTGTGTTCCTGAATATATTTTACTGAAACTATGGTGGAAATTAAACTTTTAAGCAAATGAATTCCCATCATTATTTTTTTGTTAGAAAAATTACTTTCACATTAGTTTCCCCATTATGCTCTACTAACATTATATGATCATAAAAATGTTAAATGAATTGTGAAAGTTTTTAATTTAAGATGTGCTGGTAGACAAAATAAAGGTAACACAGCTTTTTTATCATTATTTTCATTTTAATAACATCCCTTGAGGAAAACTACTCTATTTAATAGGCAACATTATATGCAGATTTTAAATATACAATCGAAATTGAGCTACAACCTCACAATTCCTTGTAAAATGCATGTCACTAATGCATTTTCTAAATAATGCATCTCCAATATCATGTGCTGCTTCAAACACGAGCCCTTCCCTGTGACAGGAGAAATGTGATTGATTATTTATAAGTTGCATATCAAATGACTAAAAAAATATATAAATTGAAAAATTTAAAAAATATCTATCTTCTTATAGCAGCATAAAAAGTAGGAAATAAAATTAAAGCATAAGATGGTGCAATCAGTCACCGAATTTTATTCACTTCAAATGAAAATAGGATGACAATTTACCTACTCTACAAGATTGCAGGTGCCCTATCATCCTTTGAAAAAAAAAATAACATACCCCCTCAAGTAGCTGCTTGCCACAGAGGTCTGACAGGAGCCTGTCAGTTTATGTGCCATAGTAGAAGGTCTGAGAGAATGGCAGGACCTCAGCAGAAAAACGACACATACATCCATGCCTTACCTGGGGCTCGAATCCAGATCCCTTAGATCAGGGCTTCTTAAACTTTTTCCATCGCGACCCCTTTTCGCCCGAGAAATTTTTACGTGACCTGTTATATAGGCATGTAAAATAGGTATAAAAATCAAACATTTACTGATAACATATAATTTTACCATTTATTAAAGACGAAAGCAAATTGGCATACTAATGAGATGGATGTGCTTGGTTATTTTACATAAAGAATTAAATATTGTCTTAATATTTGACACTGCATGACGTAGAGCATCTTCAACGTTTTTCAGAGTTAATCGATATTTTGAATTTATAATTGTCAATGCTGAGAACTCTGCTTCGCATGAATATGTAGTACAAAATGGGAGAAGTATGTTTAGGGTCATTTCATAAATGATTGGAAATTCTGAAATTCCAACAATCCCAAGCCAAAATTCATTTAACGATTTTTTAGGAAACAAGTTTTAAACCTGTGTCACTTGATAACTCTGCAAATTCTTCAACTTTTAATGAATAACTGACGTTTTTGATTTCAATTGAGTATGGTTTATGAACCCAACTTAGTTTTTTAGAATCAAAATTTGAAGGGAAGTACTTCTGAAATTGTGTCTCCAGGCACTTCAGATTATCAATTATAACTCTTACAATTAAATCTTTGGGAAGGTTATTTTCAATTATAAAATCATCTGTAGCTGTAAACATTTCTAAAGAACCATTTTCCACCCTATTCTTCCATATGTTAACTTTTTAATAAAACTTTCAATTCTGTCTTTTAACATAAATATGTTACAATTTTTTCCTTGAAGCGACATGTTTATATCATTGAGTTTTTCGAAAATGTCTGATAAATAACAGTTTTGAAAGCCAGAAGTCATTATGAAAAAATTAACAAAATCGGATTTCTGCTCAATCAAAAATATAACTTCATCTTTCAATTTCAATAATATGTTTAAACTTCGCCCTCTTGAGAGCCACCTTACCTCTGCATGAAGCAATAAGCTTTTGTAATTGGAGTCCATATCTTTGCAAAGGTTTGAAAACAAATGACTGTTAAAGGCACGGCTTTTAATGAAGTTAATGATTTTGATAGTATCGCAAAGCACAACATCTAATTCTGTTGATCGTCATAATTTGTGGTTGATTATGAAATCATATGGTATACCAGACAAGTTAGTTAACATAATGAAAGCTCTCTGTAATAACACTGAGTCATGTGTGAGAGTTGGTAAGGCTTGTAGCAATTGGTTTAGCATTACTTCTGGTGTTCGACAAGGGTGCATTTTGTCTCCTTTTCTCTTTAGCTTGGTTATTGATTATGTTATGCGAAATTCACTTCAAGGTAAAGATTTTGGCCTTAAATGGGCTGGAGATACGAAAATTTCTTATTTAGATTATGCTGATGATTTAGCCCTTTTGGGAAATAATGTTGATGAGATGAACTCATTCATTCGAGCTGTTGATGAAACTGGTAGTAGAGTAGGTTTGGTTATAAACAGAGAGAAAACTAAAGTGATGAAAATTGGTCAGACAGGCTGTGATTCAGTTAATCTGAATGGTTGCAGTCTTGAGCAGGTGTCACAATTTAATTAACTTGGAGGCTATGTAACAGATACTGGTGATCTCTTGCATGAGAATAGCAGATGAATAGGGACTGCTGCCAGGACTTTTAAGTATCTATGGAGTGTGTGGAGAAATAGGCATGTACACCTAAAGACTAAAATTAGACTGTATAACAGTTGGCTCTTTCTAGAGTTAGTTATGGTATTGAAACTTGGACACTTTGTAAACAAGATAACAGGAAATTAGATGTTTTTGATTCTAGATGCTTAAGCAGTATCTTGGGTGTTAGGTGGTTCAACTTTGTAAGTAATGATGAGGCTAGGTAAAGGAGTCGGCAACCTCCTGTAAGGAGCATATTGTGCAGAGAGAGAGACTCTGTTGGTTTGGCCATGTTGCCCGTATGAATAATTATGGATTGGGGAATAGGGTTATGAACAGTGTTCCTAAAGGCCTCAGAAAGAGGGGTGACCTATGATGTGGTGTGCAGACAATGTCAAACAGCACCTTGTTAGAATTGGTGTGCAGTGGCCAGATGCAGTAGATGTAGCTCAGGACAGACTTGCTTGGAGAACTAAATTGCACATTCTGGTTAGACTTCCGTAGCCCATGGCTGCTTGAGAAGGATGATGATGATGATGATTAATTTGTAGATTTAACCTTGTGTTTGTTTTTAACCAATTCACTTCATTATATAGCTATCTATAAATTTTCTATTACAAAATTCCATTGATTTGAAGAATCTTTGTTTTTATTGATAGAATTCATCAAATTTTTTGATTTCTTTCCAATTTCTATTCAAGTTCCAGGATAGTTAAAATCAGTCCCACCATTGGTATTAACCTTTTCACTACCATACCAGCCCAAAACAGCCATATTTTTAAATGGAATTGTTCAATTAGTGCTATTCCCACCCTCTTCATTACCTTCTATCTGCAGTTTGGGCTGTTTTAGGTCAGTATGGTAGAGAAAGGGTTAATTTACCATTTTTCCAGATTTCACATAACTGTTTATTGCCTCAATAAACTACCATATTTTTAAAAGGTTCTAATCATATTCTTGAGTTAGCTCACATGAAAAATTTCAATTTCCAAATCGCGCTGTAATATTCTAGTTTAAAGTTGCATAATGTACTAAAATTGGCAATATTATTACCATTCCAGTGATGCCACATGCCAAATTGTATAACAAAGTGAAGGCTGTCTTTGTAAAGTGAGAGTGTTAGAGTGCCAAGGGAGCAATTTAAACCTAAAGGTTTACACTAGCATATTTGTTGGAACATGGAAAGATTGTCCATTTATTGCCATGTAGCTTTGGACACAGGAAACAACAAAGAAAACTGTAATTTCTTTTTGAAGTTTCTGAAAAGTAATGAAGTGAGAAAATTATTGTGGTTGTGAGGAACTAAGTAGAACTGTAACCCTTAGATTCCCATGTTAATGGCTAAAACTATGGATATAAGAGAAATTAACCAAGTGGTGAATTACTAAGAGATTATTGTACTATTTAATGTGATCATTCTTAGATTAATTATGTATTTTTGTAGTATTAAGTTTACTGGTTTTTCATGTGGTCAGTTTATGGACACATCAGGAAAAGCCTTGACTGGTGTGTGAAATTCCACATGATACAGCATAGCTTAGGTAAGAGCGTATTGGCTTGTGTATTAAGGTTATTAATACAAGTCGCTGAAGCTTACTTACAATTAAATCTTTTTTTATTTGGTGTGAACTTTCACTTTACAATATGTGAACTAAACTTTAAACAATGATATATAAATTATCTTTGCACCAATATACTTAAGGGCAGGGCCAAATCTGGAGGAGGAAGAGTGGGGGTTAAGAATGCTAGTAAGGATAATCAAAGCCAAAAATGATCAGACTTGTGCATATTTCAAAAATGTTTTTTAAAACACCTAAAACGAAAAAGAAATATTACACTGCATTGAAAATCTGGTCCCTTGCTCCCCCTCAACCCCATGTTTTTTTCTTGACCAGGGACTGCTTTAGGGAGATGTTTCAGTCTTCAGTCATAAATTTGAGAATTGAGAATATTATGTGAAAAAAATATTATGTCTTTGAGGATTTTATTGCCCTGTTTCTGAAGTGGAGGAACACTCTCTTGGTTTTTTTTTTACTGAATAGTGCACATTTTTTTTTTCTGTGCCATTTTAGGGATCTTGGCAAAGTCTGAAATGTTCTCACAGGTTAAGAAAAGTGTATATCCTAGGAGTGACATAGCCAAGATATGGAGGGGAAGGGGGGGGGGTTAAACTCTCTTAAAACCATTCAATATTAACTCAAAAATTAATAATTGTTTTAAAAGTAAGATTTTTCCAAAGGGCAGGGGGGCTCAACATAGCGGCCGAGAAGGCAGGGGGTAAGGAGTTATAATAGCATCCTTACCAAAATTGCCCTCATATCCATAGGAGGACTGTTTTTGTGCCAAGGAAGTCCATTTCACTTCTGAAACCTCATTCATTTTTAGGAAACGATAAATGGCCAGATTGGAGGATGAAGAGGTAATAAAAGAAAAATGCACATATAACCTAATGTGATGTTAAAAAAAGAGCAGCAACAAGTTGCAAGCCAGCCTTTATCATAACCAGCAATGTGGTATAACTCTAAAAGATCAATAATGACATAAATTCTAAGGAAATAAAATTAAAATAGATGTATAGAAATAAAAGCAAAAGTTTAATTATAAAATTCGAAACAAAATGCTAAATGAATTGAAAAGATTCCAATGTTGATGACACTATACTCAGCACACATGCCCACTCATGGCTACTGATTACTGACATCTTAGTCTTGCTGGGCCATGATCTATATACACAGTTGAACTGTGCAAACAAACAAGTTATGGCTTTGGCTTCAGTAGCAGGAGAGCTGTTGAAAGCTGGGATGATTGATAAAAATAATTCTATTGAAATAGGAGTAAGGCAGAAAAGAACATAGAAAAAGTGGACATACTTTGTAATTACTCCCAAAATCCTCCAATTTAAAAAATGGCAGTTTTTGGTAAATTTTTTGGAGAATTTTGAAACTTTAAGGAAAAATAGGTTTGCAATAGTTTAGATCAAACCGAGTGTTGCAATAGTGAGTCAAACTGGTGAGCTTAAATCAGTAGGTGCCTGAATGTAGAAAAACAGAAACATGAAATAATCTTTGCCATTTATTACATCTAAAAAAATGGTGTTCAGATCACTTTAACAAATTATATCACAGCTTAATAAAATATTCATCAAATGATAAAAGTATTATTTTTGAACCTTGAGTTATGTATTTTTATAAGATATATGTAAGAAAATTTTCAAATAGCACTTTCTTTTTTTGAAAAAACAAAGTTTCATGTATTGGGAACAGATATAGATGTTTCTGAACTCTCATTTTGGATTCTGTCAAAGTGAATAATCATTAGGGACCCTGGAAGTGTTTAGGTTGTTATAACATTGTTTAATCATCAAGATCAGGGTTACCAGCATAACACAGGTAATATGTGGCCTGCATAGGCAATCTAAGCAACCCATAATAAAGTAAAAATTCTTTTTATTTTTGTTTACGTTTCAGAAATTACATTTGTAATTCTATTTTCTGTTATATCCTTTATTAGAACTTCACTGGGTCACTAAACTGTTCAGTCCACCTTTTGTTTATGTATGTAAATGTGTCTGCTTTGTGCCACTCTTAGTCAAACTTTAAAATTTAGAATTCAAATTAAAAATAAGTAATGCAGAAATTCACAGTGCAGCAAATAAATTAATATGTTTAATATCCTTTGTCTTTGTTTTCGGTAGAAACATTTCCACTAAAATATCTATACTTTCTAGTATCAAATGACCGAGGTTTTGCGTACTGTGGAATGACTAGCTGGGATATCTCGAGATAGGATAGTTGAGAGTCTTAGTTCATACTGTAAAGTGGTCCATGACGCTAAGTACAAAGCCACAATAAAGTCGAAATGGAGAAGTTGGTGAGTTGTTTAGTATGAGTGTTTCTGCTGGTGGTGGTATTCTGATGGTTCATGGCTTTGACTCTCCCAAAATCATATTACCAACCACCAAATTTCATCAGATACCTTGAGGCCTCAGCCCCACCTTGTTCTTTCCAAAATTTGCCAGCAGCTCCATTGGGTGGGTGGCTGCCATAACCACTACCTTCTTCTGTTTGGTGCCCGGTCACATCAACATCAAGGGCAATGACTTGGCAGATGCTACTGCCAAGTCGACCATGCCCTTGTTTAACTCTTCATTGAGGTTTCATATTTGGACTTCTGGCAGTGTTTTTTCACTGTGCTCCAGGTATAGTGTCAAAGATCTCGATCAGAACAGATTGCAAACCAGCTCTTTGAGATGATGCCTATTCTCAAACCATGGCAGTCATGATTTCACAGGAATCATGAGGAAGTTGTACTTCGTTAGCTTCACATAAATCGTTCTTTCATTACACATTCTTTTCTTCTATGGTCGTACAATGAACCTAAGTGCAAGTTTCGTGACACTGTTTTAACTATGAAACATGTTATAATTAAATGTCCAACTTTTAATTGTGAATATCGTATTATTCTTATGACTTACTCAGACACCTTTTATGTGACACCGTTAAATCTTGTTTTTGAATTTTTAATGGTTATTTTACACGTATTTAAATGTTTTTTTACCTTTTCGATATTTATACTTGTTGCTTTTTATTATATGGGTCCTATACACTCATTGATTTTTTCATTTACAATTGTTTTTGTTTTACCCCAATTTTTATGCCCATTGTTTGTTACATTTTTTATGCCCATTGTTTGCCCACACTTTCCTTGTGTCCCTTCCATTTTCATTCTTTCCTCTTCTTTATTTGTTGATTTTAACCTTGATTGTGAGTTCGATGTCTTTTATCTATTTATATAACCTTGCTTCATGCAACATACCTGTGTTACTCTTGTACCATAAAACCCCAACCAACCAATATTCCCAGCTTGGCATTTGATCCTCAGAGGATATCAGCCCCTTTAAGAGAACCGATCCCCCTCCCCTCCTTGACGACACTTCTCCATATTTGACCTCTAATCATCGATTCCCCATTTAAACACTGCAACTCTTTGCATATATATATCTAAGCCTCTCTCAAATGCTACAACCATTGCAAAATCATCCCTGGAATCAACAATTAGAGGAAGCTTCAACATCATCCTCAACTTATCAGACTCCCTATTACCCAGTTCAATCCCCCTCTCCCTAGATGTATGATAATCAAGTACTTATCAAATACATATACTTCCAACCAATATAAATCCAATAGTGATAATTGTGAAATAAATCTGTTATTTATCATTACTCATTATGTTCACTTGTAAAGCTATAAATGCATTTGCACACTAAAGGCTTTTCCCCTCAGAATTCACACATCTTGGAGAGTTACACTTGCTTAATAACCTCTGTAACACAAGGATCATCTAGCAGCCACCTGCACAACTCCCAACCACTCTAAAGCGTAGAGGTGAAAGAGTAATACTTCAATTTATGACACCTTGCCCCTCCACAATGCTCAACAAACAACTGCCTCTGCTGCAGAGCCAAAGGATGCTCAATAGCACCTGACAAAGTATCGATGGTGCAAAATGTACATGGTGTAATTTAAATGTATATAAGCACTCTATATATGGTACCATATGTATCATCACCTCATCATTAATTGACCCCACTGTAGTCACGTACCATTGGCATACCACCATCAGCTGAAAAAACTCGTACTAAGCAATTCACCACATTCTTCACTTCAACTTTTCTATAGGTCTACACTTACTGCCATGGACCATTCTGCAATATGAACTTGCAACTGTTAACTATCCTGTCTTGAGATCTCCTGGCATGTCATTCCACAGTATGTTAAAACCTCAATCATATATTATTGTTGATAATAAGTAGCATAGATATTTTAGTGAATGTGCTTTTATCAAAAACAGTGATGTAGAGAATTAAATATGTTAATTGAATTTAAAAATTATGATTTTTCAGAATATTTAATTTTTATAGTTCTATTAATTTAAAATTTATTGTTGCAAAATAAATAATTTAAAATTATTAGAAGAATTTTTTCTCTTGAAAATTAAATTTAATCCTTTTTTTTTTTGTAAATCTAAATTGAGTCATTAATGGAAATCACAAATCTAAACATTAATTAATCAGTAAAATAAACATATACAATATGTCATGTTAATATGAAACAAAATGCTTTGAATTAAGATATATATCAAATTTCAATTGTATGCAACCCATGCCAGGATTATTTTTCTGATGTGGCCTGCAATTCAAACTAACTGGACCTGTTGGCCTGATGTAGATGATTCAAATAATAGGGATAACAAGATTCCTTATTAAAACTTTCTGGTTCTGTGTTAAAAGTGCTCAATGTATTTTCTTCTGTTTTTAATTATACTTCTTTGTACATTAAGACTTGAATTCATGGCTGTCTTAGAATAGGTGATTTTAAATGTATGATAAATTTAAGATAAAATATTCACTTGTGAATAAATATTTTAGTAGATATTTATTTACAACCCTTACTAGGTCAAAATATTAGGATATTTATTGACAAGTAAGTGAATTTCTCATCTTGAGTTTAATTACTTCTTTGTATTTAAATTACTTCTTTGTTCTGTAAAGGTTATTGATACATCTTCAAAAATTCACAGCACTACAACAAATTATACAATATGAAATTGCACATGTACAAATGATAGCAGAACTTTAAATTTTAATGTGTAATTTAGATATTTTCAGCAATACCTCCTTTGCAGAATGTGATACACAAAGAAGTGAAAATTCAATTCCTCCCACACCCTATGAGGTTGTTGAAGTTCACTAGTTGTTGATCTATAAGATTGCCAGACCTGACATCCCCTAAGTTTCTTTTCGTGGGGTGTGAAAGATCGTGTGTACAAGTTGACAACTATATTGCATAAACCCAAGCAACAAATCATAGTTTGTACAGCTGGTGGATGACGAAATCTTGTAAGAAATGTGATGAGGAACTTGATTTCTGTTTTGATGTGTATTGAAGTCACTCATGAAGGCACTCTAAAATTACATTGTGCATTTAATTTTTTTTTTATTTCTGCATTTTTGCAGCTATTATCTGTGCTAAGGCACAAAGTATATTTGCTGATTTGAATGGAGGTGACAGTGATACAAAATGTTTTATTGCAAGTCATGGCTAGCTTTCCAATTTTAAAAACCATCATGGGTTTAAGAATGAAAAAATGAATGGGGAAGCTGACTTCGAAGCTGCTGAAAATTTTCCAATTTTTAAAATGAAATTTCCATTTAAAATTCTTCTGCTGATAGATAATGACTCCAGTTATCCCCCAGCACTTGAAAATCTTTTGGATAACATCAAAATCATGTTGCTACCTCCAAATACAATCTCACTTTTACAACCTATGAACCAAAATGTAATTAAAACCTTTAAATCTTACTATTTAAGGTCAGCATTAGATGCACTTCTTAAGACGATAACCAATTGCAGAAAAACAGTGAAGGCGTTTTGGAAAACATTTAACATCAGAGATGCCATTAATATCATCAAAATTTCGTGGCAGCAGTCCCTAGGCAGGGTGTGAATGGAGTATGGAAGAAAATATGTTCTCAATTCTACCATGACTTAAGAGGCTTTAACATTGAAGACAACAGGTTCTAATAAGGACTCTGTGAAAGTGGCATAGAAGGTAGGTTCAGGCGAAGTTGAGGGGACATTGAAAATTTGCTTGAGTCGCGCACTAAAGAATTAACATATAAAGATTTGTTAGAATTAGAAAAAGAAGGGCAGCAGGAAGAGGACACCACCTATCCGCTTGAGCCATTAATACAAACACATCAACTTACAGTTAAGTGACTGGCACAGGCTTTTGACCCCATTTCAGCAGTTATTACCATTTTTGAAGAAGACGAAACAAACATGGAGTGCAATCCTTGGTGGCATGTGTAGATGATGGTATGCATGTCTGCATACCAAGAAATTCTGAGAAAAAACGAAGGAAAAAACTCAAACCATATTAGATACTTTTTTTTAGCAAAATGCTTTTAATGGAATCAGACTTCATCATCAAGTAGGAAGATAGTGCATCCTAATTAGGCACCTATTGCATCTCTTTCTTCTTCAATGTCATCGGAATATGATGAAGATTTTCAATTCCCTTCAATTTTCTCAGACAGTACACTACATTAATAATATTGGCATTAAAATAACTTTAATGTTTATTAATTTATATGTTATGTATTTATTTATTGTGCCTAGAAAGTATCTTTGAAAGGGAAAATGTACTGCAATGGCTGTAAATTCATGTGCTCCAAGAATGCATTCCCCTACTTTACATTTATTCCTATGGGGAAATTCATCTTGAATTATGCGAGGTCTTCAGGGATGCATTCCTCGGATGCATCAAATGTGATGTTTAGAGAGATATGAGTGAGATCTTCGATTTATATCCAGCAACATTTTTTCACGAAAAACTTATTTTCCAAGTTAGTGAGCTTTGAATATGGGCTTTCTATTAACATAACATGGAAGTTCGAGTTACTTTTTGTAATATAGTATATGTGTCAGATGTTCACTAACAAAATTTAAAGTATTTGTGTAATAACACTGATCTGAATGTATTTTGATGTTTGTATAATTAATATTGTTCCTAAAGGTATTTTTATGCCGATTTCAAAAATGTAAATAATTTTTATCTAACACATACAGTTATTTTTCTTAAATTGATAATGCTTTTTTTAATGCTTCTTTAAAGAAACTCAACATATGTGGTTCATAATCTTTTTAACAAATGTCATCACCTTTGATCACATGACTGGTTGACCTTGGTTAGCTCTTCAACAACTAGCTGACTTTCTCTCCAACTTAGTATTAGTACTTGTGTTGTTGTGTAAACAAGTTTGTTTTCGTGTATTTTGGGTATAATTAGGTGTTTTATGAAAAATGGCTTCGCGTAAATGATGTTGATATATATTGTTATGTTTGTGGAACCTGCCTTGTTAAAACAAAGACAGAATATTACAGATATTGTTAAAAATGCATACCTTGCTTGTTTTGGCATTAAATTAGGAGACCAAAATAAACCGTGGGCACCTTATAAAGCATGCTGAACGTGTGTTGAAAGTTTGCGACTTTCGGCAAAAGGTAAAAAAAAATTAACGTCTTTTGTTATTCCAGTGGTGTGGAGAGAACCTAATTACGATCACGATGAATGCTAATTTTGTATAACAAATATTTGTGGATACAGTGCAGAAAATAAAAAAAGGTATCGTATATCCTAACATACGTTCAGCATTAAGACCCATACCTCATAATGAAAATCTTTCTGTTCCTCGTCTTCCTTCTGTACTCATCATCATCATCAAGCAGCCAAGGACTACGGAGGTCCAACCAGACCATGCAATTTAGTTCTGTAGCATATCTGTCCTGAGCTACATCTGCTGCACCTGGCCATTGCACACCAATTCTAACAAGGTCCTATTTGACATTGTCTGCCCACCACATCCTAGAGGTCTCCCCCTCTTTCTTAGGCCTTTAGGAACACTGTTCATAACCCTATTCGCCAATCTATAATTATCCTTATGGGCAACATCGCCAAACCAACGGAGTCTCTCTCTGCACAATATGCTGCTTACAGGCGGTTGCCGATTCCTTTACCTAGCCTCATCATTACTTACAAAGTTGAACCACCTAACGCCCAAGATACTGCTTAAGCATCTAGAATCAAAAGCATCTAATTTCCTGTTATCTTGTTTACAAAGTGTCCAAGTTTCAATACAATAACTAACTCTAGAAAGAGCCAACTGTTATACAGTCTAATTTTAGTCTTTAGGTGTACATGCCTATTTCTCCACACACTCCATAGATTCTTAAAAGTCCCTGGCAGCAGTCCCTATTCATCTGCTATTCTCATGCCAGAGATCACCAGTATCTGTTACATAGCCACAAAGTTAATTAAATTGTGACACCTGCTCAAGACTGCAACCATTCAGATTAACTGAATCACAACCTGTCTGACCAATTTTCATCACTTTAGTTTTCTCTCTGTTTATAACCAAACCTACTCTACTACTAGCCTCATCAACAGCTCGAATGAAAGAGTTCATCTCATCATCATTTTCCAAAAGGCCTAAATCATCAGCATAATCTAAAACAGATCAAAATTTATCAAATCATATATTTATTAAATCAGACCCCATTTAAGCCCAAAATCTTTCCCGTGTCGTGAATTTTGCATAACGTAATCAATAACCAAATTAAAGAGGAGACAAAATGCACCCTTGTCAAACACCAGAAGCAATTCTAAACCAATTTGTTACAAGCATTACCAACTCTTACACACGATTCAGTGTTATTATAGAGAGCTTTCATTATGTTAACTAACTTGTCAGGTATACCATATGATTTCACAATCAACCACAAATTATGACGATCAACAGAGTTGAAAGCCTTTTTGAAATCAACAAAGCTAGCAACCAAAGGTTTCTGAAACTCTAAACATTTCTCAAGAATCTGCCTAAGTGAAAATATCTGATCCACACATCCCCTACCACTTCTGAATCCACATTGCTCATCACGCAATTGACTGTCAACCAGATTCTTAATTCTATTAAGCACAATCATGGAAAGAACTTTACCTGGAACAGAAAGTAGGCTCATACCCCTATAGTTTTCACAAGAACTGCAATCACTTTTTTTTAAGAAAAGGGATAATAATAGCTGTGGTAAAATCCTTAGGAACCATGCCTTTATCATAAAAGATATTCAAAATTTCAACCATCCATGTGGTAATCAAAACATTCCCAACTCTAAGCATTTCCGTAGTAATTTCATCTACCCCTGGAGATTTATGTACTTTAAGTTTAGAAAGAGCCAAAATAACTTCAGACGGAGTTATAGGGTGAGCATTACAGCCAGTAATGCATCTATCATCATTACAAACAAGGGAAGTAGAACTAGCCATATTGTTTAGAACAGGCATGTCCAACCTTTTGACTTCCCTGGGCCACTTGAGTAAAGATTTGACTTCCCTAGGCCACATTGAGTGAAGATGAATTGTTTTGGGCCACACATAAAAAATGTAATATAGTTAATGTATATAAATAGTAAAACTTCATTTATTTTCTTATGTTTTCATTATGAAATTGAAAAAAAGGGCAACATAAAACTAGTGGGATATCAAAAACTCACTGATCATGTTGAAAGCTTATGTTTAAACACTTTATGTTTTGTATAAATCAAACTTGCTGATCATGTTAAAAGCTTATGTTGTAAACACGTAAACTTCACGATTTTGTGGTCCGTATTACTAGCTGTCCAGGGCCGCGGTTGGACATGCCTGGCTTAGAACATCACTAAAATGCTCAGCCCACCTAGCCATGACAGAATCCTCACCTTCTACAACCTTACCTTGTTTATTCTCCAATCCCTGTATACCTGTCTGTTTTCTACCACACAAAACATTAACTATCTGGTACAGCTCTCTGCTGTTGTACTGTCTAACTGCTTCCTTGGCTTTGTCAGCCAAGCCATCAAGCCAAAGATTTTTATCAGCAGCAAACTGATCGTTTACATGTTTATTAAGCTCTCTGTAATGCTTTCTTTTAGTAGTAGTAGGGTATTGATTAAGGACATTCCTGCAGTTCTTTCTTTCTGAAATAAGATCAATTGCCTTATCACTCAAATAATTCTACCTCCTCTGTTCCTTTTTTCCTAAAAGAGTACTGTTAGTTTCCAAAAAAGCCTGTTTAAAATGGTCCCATTCTTCCTCAACTTCAGTAGTAAGCAAAACCATGACTGTCATAATGACAAAGTAGCCTATCACAGTAAGCTTCAGCTATAACTGGGTCTTTTAGAGCTTCAGTATTAAAGGTAAATTTTTTAACCCTAGCATAACACTTTTTAAGTTTAAGTGCAAGACATTTTTAACAAGGTAATGGTCAGATCCAATTTCAGCTCCCCTATATGACCTGGTATTCCAAACAGAACTAGCCCATTTGCTGTTAATTAATATATAATCAATCATATTCTTATGCAGCCTATCTGGTGAAACCCATTACTTATGTATGTCGCGGTGTTTGTAATAATTGTTAGTTATTGTGAAACCATTAAGTTTACTTACCTGCAAGAGATATTGCCTATTGTCATTGTAGCTACCAATACCAAAGGTCAGAGTCAGTACTCTTTGGTATTGAAGTCACTTAGAACAAAGGTAATATCTCCTTTCTTAACAAAATTCAAAATATCTTGAAGTTGTCTGTAATACCTATCCTTCTCATCCTCATCAGCATCCTCAGTGGGGGGCAAACAGAAGATAACATTCAAGTCTTTAATGAAAAAAAAAATACCCCCTCAAGGAGCTGCTTGCCACAGAGCAGGACATAAACATATATAGATAGGAGCCTATCAGTTTATATGCCATAGTAGAAGGTCTGTGAGGATGGCAGGACCTCATCAGAAAAACGACACCTACATCCATGCCTTGCCTGCGGCTCGAACCCAGGTCCCTTAGATCAGTAGCCAAGCACGCTAACCACTCGGCCACGCCACGAGACGGCTAAGTCTTTAATGCTTGTCTAAAATTTTCCTGTAAGAAAGCTTTCATTCATAAAAACTCTCATGTTAGAGGAACATCACTGGCATATCTACTGAGAAGTAGACATATGCCTTAGAGGTGCTTATTATCTTTCCTCCCTGAAAAGAGAAATTTAAGATTGTTTTTAAGAATCTTACCTTTATCTGTCCTTCTGGTCCCTTGCAGGCCGAGAATATCTAAATTATGATGGAACTATGTTTATTGAGAAAGGGAATGCCAACATTATCGCAGACATGTGGCAAAGACTCGTTCCCCCACCACTAAAGGCTGAAGTCTTCTACAGTGGAAGACTTCCTCCAATGTGGAATTTAATGATGCCAGTATAAGCAAGAGTTCAGGTGACTGCGATGACCTCTGCTCAGGATTATCCACCAGCTGATAAAACATATCCTGTGAATCTATTCACTTGGGGCTGTCAACCCACAAACAGAAAACAGTGGAAATTTTTCCCTCTACAGAAGCCCACCAGTGCAGCAAATTCAGGATCCATAATCAAGCTCAGAGCCTTATTTGAGTCCAATCTGGTAGGTTTATGTGGTCAGCACCAGGACCCTGTGTGGTTGACCACTTCTCAGCAGGGCAGAAAAAAAAAAGAAAAGTAGCCATAATTGACCAGATCAGTAGGCCACACTAATCTGCCAGCCCTCCCCTTCTGTTCCCTTCCCCAAGAGGGGTATCTCTTTTGAAAAGTATTAACAGCCTGCACCACAAGAATGTGGGATTAATCAGTATGAACTCAATGATTTGGTATGAGATTTAAATTTCCTGAAATAAAGTACTGAACTTCTTGGCTCTTGTCTTAATGTAAAAATTTGTTATTACCAGGAACACAATTTTCTTGGTACAGACAAAAAAAAAACTGGTTCCATATTTTTTCTGAAGAAGATTCATTTGTGTACTGCAATAATGTAAATGAAATAATGAAGTTCTTTGATATTACTCAGAATATTTCAGACTGGAGACTTTATAGATTCATCTAAGAGAAGTTTACAAGGAGTTTTACTGCATAATGGAAATGAGTATGCATTTTTCCCATTGGTACACTCCATCAGTTAAAAGAGTCATACAAAAATATTGCATTTTTGCTAGATAAGGTGAACTATAAAAGAACATGGGTGGCTTTTATGTGGTGACTTGAAAGTTATTGGTATGTAACATGAATAGCAGTCTGGATACATGAAATTTACACGTTTTTTATGTGGACAGCTGGAAAAAAAAATCGCTTAAAAAAAAAAAAAGTTGGTTGTCTTGGATATGTTTATCACCAGGATCAAGAAACATCCAGAAAAAACCACAAGTCGACCCCAAAAGTGGTGCTCCCACCACCAGGGGTGTAGCTATGGGGGAAGGCTCCTTCCAAAATCAGAGTTGGCAAAATTTGAAGCGACTTCGTTATATCTAGGTGAGTTGTGAAGATTATGGATCCTGATTTTGCTGCACTGGTGGGCTTCTGTGGAGGGAAAATCTTCTGCTGTGTTTTCTGTTTGTTTCTGGGTTGACAGCCCCAAGTGAATAGATTCACAGGATATGTTTATCAGCTGGTGGATAATCCTGAGCAGAAGTCATCACAGGTACCTAAACTCTTTGCTTCTATTGGCATCGTCAAATTCTACATTGGAGGAAGTCTTCCAGTGTAGATGGCTTCAGCCTTTAGTGGTGGGGGAACGGGTCTTTGCCCCATGTCTGCGATTAGGGGGCTGTTTGATATGGTCGGCATTCCCTCTCTCAATAAACATAGTTTCTTTAAACATCCCACTAACCATTTTCTCTCCATAGGCAGTTGGAATGTGAGGACTCTGCACAGAGCTTTTTCTCTTGATGTCCTCACACAAGAATTCCACCATTATAATTTAGATATTCACAGCTTGCAAGAGACCAGGTGGACAGATAAAGGTCAAATTCTTAAAAATAATCTTAAATTTCTTTTTTCAGGGAGGGACGACAATAAGCATCACCAAGGCATGGGTCTGCTTCTCAGCAGACACGCTAGTGATGCTCTTCTAGGATAGGAGTGCATTAATGAAAGGTTTCTTACAGCAAAATTTCAGACAAGCATTAAAGACTTGAATGTTATCTGCTGTTATGCCCCCACTGAGATGCTGATGAGGAGAATAGGTTTTACGGACAACTTCAGGATATTTTGAATTCTGTCAAGAAAAGAGATATTACCCTTGTTCTAGGTGACTTCAATGCCAAAGTTGGTACTGACTCTGACCTTTGGGCAGGAGTAATAGGCCCTTTTGGTATTGGTAGCTGCAATGGCAATGGGCAACATCTCCTACAGGTAAGTAAACTCAATGGTTTCAGAATAACTAACACATATTACAAACACCGCGACGTACATAAGTACACATGGGTTTCACCTGATGGGCTGCATCGGAATATGATTGATTATATATTAATTAATAGCAAATGGGCTAGTTCTGTTAGAAATATCAGGGCATATAGGGGAGCTGAAATTGGATCTGACTATTACCTTGTTAAAAGTGTCTTACAACTTAAACTTAAAAAGTGTTGTGTTAGGGTTAAAAAATTTGCTTTTAATACTGAATCTCTGAAAGAACCAGTTATAGCCAAAGCTTACCATGATAGGTTACTTAGTCATTATGACAGTCATGGTATGCTTACTACTGAAGTTGAGGAAGAATGGGATCATTTTAAACAGGCTTTTTTGGACACTAACAGCACTCTTTTAGGAAAAAAGGAACAGAAGAGACAGAATTATCTGAGTGATAAGGCACTTGAGCTTATTTCGGAAAGAAAGAATTGCAGGAATGTCCTTAATCAATACCCTACTAGTACTAATAGAAAGCATTACAGAGAGCTTAATAAACGTGTAAAAGATCAGTTAGCTGCTGATAAGAATCTTTGGCTTGATAGTTTGGCTGACAAAGCCGAGAAAGCAGTTAGACAGCACAACAGCAGAGAGCTGTACCAGATAGTTAATGTTTTGTGTGGTAGAAAACGGACAGCTATACAGGGATTGAAGGATAAACAAGGTAAGGTTATAGAAGGTGAGGATTCTGTCATGGCTAGGTGGGCTGAGCATTTCAGTGATATTCTGAACAATGCGGTTAGTTCTACTCCCATTGTTTGCAATGATGATAGATGCATTGGTGTCTTTAATGTTGGCCCTATAACACAATCTGAAGTTATTTTGGCTGTTTCTAAACTTAAACTTCATAAATCCCCAGGGGTAGATGAAATTACTACCGAAATGCTTAGAGCTGGAAATGTTTCGGTTATCACTTGGATGACTGAAATTCTGAATATCTTTTATGATAAAGGCATGGTTCCTAAGGATTTTACCAGAGCTATTGTTATCCCTATTTTCAAAAAAGGTGATCGCAGTTCTTGTGATAACTATAGGGGTATTAGCCTACTCTCTGTTCCAGGTAAAGTTCTTTCCATGATTTGCTTAATAGAATTAAGAATCTGGTTGACAGTCAATTGCGTGATGAGCAATGTGGATTCAGAAGTGGTAGGGGATGTGTGGATCAGAAATTTTCACTTAGGCAGATTCTTGAGAAATGTTTAGAGTTTCAGAAACCTTTGGTTGCTAGCTTTGTTGATTTCAAAAAGGCTTTCGACTCTGTTGATCGTCATAATTTGTGGTTGATTGTGAGATCATATGGTATACCAGACAAGTTAGTTACCATAATGAAAGCTCTCTATAATAACACTGAGTCGTGTGTGAAAGTTGGTAAGGCTTGTAGCAATTGGTTTAGCATTACTTCTGGTGTTCGACAAGGGTGCATTTTGTCTCGTTTTCTCTTTAGCTTGGTTATTGACTATGTTCTGCGAAATTCACTTCAAGGGAAAGATTTTGGCCTCAAATGGGCTGGAGATACGGAAATTTCTGATTTAGATTATGCTGATGATTTAGCCCTTTTGGAAAATGATGTTGATGAGATGAACTCTTTCATTCGAGCTGTTGATGAGACTGGTAGTAGAGTAGGTTTGGTTATAAACAGAGAGAAAACTAAAGTGATGAAAATTGGTCAGGCAGGCTCTGATTCAGTTAATCTGAATGGTTGCAGTCTTGAGCAGGTGTCACAGTTTAATTATCTTGGGAGCTATGTAACAGATAATGGTGATGTGCGGCATGAGATTAACAGACGAATAGGGATTGCTGCCGTAACTTTTAAGTATCTATGGATAGTGTGGAGAAATGAGCGAATACACCTAAAGACTAAAATTAGACTGTATAATAGTTTGGTTCTTTCTAGGGTTAGTTATGGTAGTGAAACTTGGACACTTTGTAAACAGCATAACAGGAAACTAGATGCTTTTGATTCCAGATGCTTATGCAGTACCTTTGGCATTAGGTGGTTCAACTTTGTAACTAATGATGAGTGTAGGCAAAGGAGTTTGCAACCTCCTTTAAGCAGCATATTGTGCAGAGTGAGACTCCGTTGGTTTGGCCATGTTGCCCATATGAATAATTATAGATTGGCGAATAGGGTTATGAACAGTGTGCCTAAAGGCCTCAGAAAGAAGGGGAGACCTAGTATGCGGTGGGCAGACAATGTCAAACAGGACCTTGTTAGAATTGGTGTGCAGTGGCCAGATGCAGTAGATGTAGCTCAGGATAGACTTGCTTGGAGAACTAAATTGCACGGTCTGGTTGGACCTCCGTAGCCCATGGCTGTTTGAGGATGATGATGATGATGGAAAAATTCGAACCACTTAGTAAAATACAGGTGAGTTCGCAAAATCGAGACAACTTGGCAAAATCTTGGGGAATTAACAAAATTCGAAGAGACTCGGTAAAATCTTGGGTAGTTGGCAAAATTCAGGTGAGATGTAAAAATTGGGATTTTTTTTTCTTTGGGTAAAATTATGGTGAGTTGGCAAAACTTAGTGAGTTTGCAAAATCTAGGGCCAGTTGGCAAAATTCGGAGAACAAACTTGGCAAAATCGTGGAGAGTTGACAAAATTCAAGTTAGATGTAAAAATTGCCATCTTTTTTCTGTAAAATTATGGCGTGTTGGCAAAATTGAGGCAACTTTGCAACATCTAGGAGAGTTGGCAAAATTCAGAGTGACTGCAAAAATCAGGTGAGATGTAAAAATTGAGATTTTTTTTTACTTTAAAACTGTGCCAAGATCGAGGAAACGACTAAATCTAGGGCAGTTTGCAAAATTCGAATCCACTTGGTAAAATATGGCCGATTTGTGAAAATTGGATTGTTTTTGTGAAATTAAGGAGAGTTGACAAAATCGAGGCAACTTTGCAAAATCTAGGGAAGTTGGCAAAACTGGTAACCACTTGGTAAAGCACAGGTGAGTTGTAAAAATTGGGATTGGTTTTGTGAAATTAAGGAGAGTTGAAAAAACTGAGAACCCTTGGCAAAATTCGAAAATTGCGCCTTGTGCAGTTAAGGAGAGTTGATAAAATTCGAAGTGACTTGACAAATTAAGGGAAGATGTAAAAATTGTGATTTTTTTTCTGTAAAATTACGGCGAGTTGGCAAAATTCGAATCCACTTGGTAAAATATAGGTGATTTGTAAAAATTGGAATTTGTCTTGTGAAATTAAGGAGAGTTGGACAAATCAAGGGAACTTAACAAAATGTACAGCAGTTGGAAAAATTCGAATCCACTTGGAAAATATGGGCGAGTTGTGATAATTGGGATTGGGTATGTGAAATTAAGGATAGTTGACAAAATTGAGAAAACTTGGCAAAATCTTGGGGAGTTTGAAAATTCTGAAGTGACTTGGCAAATTTAGGAGAGATTTAAAGATTGGGATTGGATTTGTGAAATTAAGGAGAGTTGACCAAATCAAGGTAAAATTCACACAGACTTGCTACAATTCAGATGCGATGTAAATATTGGGATTATTGGGATTATTTCTGTGAAACTATGGCTAGTTGGCAAAACTGGAAGTCAAATGGCAAAATGCAGGAGAGTTGGGAAAATTGCCTTAGCCCCCCTCCCCCCAATAGAGCAAAAATTTAGGGTAAAAATGCGACATAGACATTATTTGCTCAGTTGGCAAAATTTGATTATTTTTGAATTGGAAAATTTTTAATTTCTCCCCCACCCCCCCAACCATAGTCCTTCGCTACGCCCCTGCCCACCACTCCATATTAGGTATAATGAAACAATTTGTTAAAGCTCTAGACAAAGGAAGTGATTGTTTTAAGTATATTTGTAGTAAATTCCTTTCTGTAACTGATGCCAAACTTAAAGAAGGAATTTTCACTGGACCTCAGATTCAAAAGTTGATGTTATATAGCGAGTTTGAAGCAACAATGAAAGGTGGCATGGATAAGCTTGGAAAAAGTAGTGGAAAATTGTTTACGAAAGTAGAAAGACCGAAATTGCAAAGTGATTTTAGAAGATATGCTGGAAAAGTTCTGATTGCTTGGTTACAACATGAGTGTTAAATTACATTTTTTGCATTCACACATAGAGTACACTCCAGAATCCTGCTTGAGGCAGTCAGTGAGGAACAAGGGGAAAGATTTCATCAGGATATAAAAGATATGGAAAAAAAGGTACCAAGTGAAATGGAATGAAAACATGATGGCAAACTGTTGATGGATGTTGAAGAGAGACATACCTAATAAAGCAAGTACAAGTGGACGAAAATTAACAAAGAGAAAATTTCTGCCAAATTAATCTTTGACATTGAAATTTTCAACTGAACTTATCACATGTACATGAACAGTACATTCATTTTTTGTGTATACATTATGTTTTTCATAATATATATTATGTTTCATATGATGTATTATACTCTTCTTAATTACTATATATTTTTATGTAATATTATATGACTGACATTAACATGTTAATGTAAAGTAAAATAATTATTTTTTTCAAAAATGAAATTTTCCAATTTGCAAAAAATTCTTCATAGTACATAAATTTTAAAAATTCATCCGTAGTAAATACACAGATTGCCTGTAGAAATAGACTTCAACAATTGTTAAAAACATCTGAAAAAAATTATCGCTGATGCAGCGGGAATCGAACTCGCAACTCTCTAGATACATGCCAGAGCGTTCTAACCATTAAACCATGCACCAAACACTAAAATCTTCCAGAATAAGATCTATAAATCTTTCACTGAAATGTTGCGGACCTTGCGCCATCTGTACTTCAGGAGAGGCAACTTTTCCAATTGTTGCTAATGATTGAGATGTTAATGAGTAGGTCAATCATGCTTAAGCATTTATTATTAAAAAACCATCCATAGTAAATACACTGATTACCTGTAGAAATGGAAGAATTTTTTGGAAGGTATTAACATCTAATGTTTATGGTTAGAGCTCTCTGGCATGTATCTAGAGAGTTGTGGGTTCAATTCCTGCTGTGTCTGATAATTTTTTTCAGATGTTTTTAACAGTTGTTGAAGTCTATTTCTACAGGTAACTGTGTATTTATTATGGATGGTTTTTTAATAATAAATGCTTAAGCACGATTGACCTACTCATTAACATCAATCCATAGTGAATGCACAGTATTACCTGTTAAGATAGACATCAAACATTAATTGATTCTGAAAAAAATTCATCGCTGACACGGCGGGAATTGAACCCGAAATCGTAGCGCACTAAGATTGTACCACGCATCGGACAATGAAATTTTTTCAGAATAAGACCTTATAAATCTTTACTGAGACGTGGCTGACACAGCTATGATGCCATCTATACTCAAGGAGATGTAACTTTTTCAGTCGTTGCTATTGATTATCAGATGGTACAATGGTAGCGCGGTCTGGCATGAATCTGGAGAGATGCAAGTTTGATTCCTGCTGTGTCAGCAATGAATTTTTTTCAGAATCATTTAATGTTTGGTGTCTATCTAACAGGGAATACTGTGCATTCACTATGGATTGATTTTTAATCATATATACACTTTAACATTAGTGACCTACTCATTAACATCTGATAATAGCAATTACTGAAAAAATTGCATCTCTTTGAGTATAGATGGCGCTGTGTCAGCCACGTCTCAGTGAAAACGATTTCATCATCATCATCCTCAAGCAGCCATGGGCTACAGAGGTCCAACCAGACCGTGCAATTTAGTTCTCCAAGCAAGTCTATCCTGAGCTACATCTACTGCATCTGGCCACTGCACACCAATTCTAACAAGGTCCTGTTTGACATTGTCTGCCCACTGCATCCTAGGTCTCCCCTTCTTTCTGAGGCCTTTAGGCACACTGTTCATAACCCTATTCGCCAATCTATAATTATTCATACGGGCAACATGGCCAAACCAACAGAGTCTCTCTCTCTGCACAATATGCTCCTTACAGGAGGTTGCCGACTCCTTTACCTAGCCTCATCATTACTTACAAAGTTGAACCACCTAACACCCAAGATACTGCTTAAACATCTACAATCAAAAACATCTAATTTCCTGTTATCTTGTTTACAAAGTGTCCAAGTTTCACTACCATAACTAACCCTAGAAAGAACCAAACTATTATACAGTCTAATTTTAGACTTTAGGTGTATACGCTTATTTCTCCACACTCTCCATAGATACTTAAAAGTCCCAGCAGCAATCCCTATTCGTCTGTTAATCTCATGCCGCACATCACCATTATCTGTTACATAGCTCCCAAGATAATTAAACTGTGACACCTGTTCAAGATTGCAACCATTCAGATTAACTGAATCACAGCCTGCCTGACCAATTTTCATCACTTTAGTTTTCTCTCTGTTTATAACCAAACCTACTCTACTACCAGTCTCATCAATAGCTCGAATGAAAGAGTTCATCTCATCAACATCATTTTCCGAAAGGGCTAAATCATCAGCATAATCTAAATCAGAAATTTCCGTATCTCCAGTCCATTTAAGGCCAAGATCTTTCCCTTGAAGTGAATTTCGCATAACATAGTCAATAACCAAGCTAAAGAGAAAACGAGACAAAATGCACCCTTGTCGAACACCAGAAGTAATGCTAAACCAATTGCTACAAGCCTTACCAACTCTCACGACTCAGTGTTATTATAGAGAGCTTTCATTATGTTAACTAACTTGTCAGGTATACCATATGATTTCACAATCAACCACAAATTATGACGATCAACAGAGTCGAAAGCCTTTTTGAAATCAACAAAGCTAGCAACCAAAGGTTTCTGAAATTCTAAACATTTCTCAAGAATCTGCCTAAGTGAAAATATCTGATCCACACATCCCCTACCACTTCTGAATCCACATTGCTCATCACGCAATTGACTGTCAACCAGATTCTTAATTCTATTAAGCACAATCATGGAAAGAACTTTACCTGGAACAGAGAGTAGGCTGATACCCCTATAGTTATCACAAGAACTGCGATCACCTTTTTTGAAAATAGGGATAACAATAGCTCTGGTAACCATGCCTTTATCATAAAAGATATTTCGAATTTCAGTCATCCAAGTGGTAACCGAAACATTCCCAGCTCTAAGCATTTCCGTAGTAATTTCATCTACCCCTGGGAATTTATGTAATTTACGTTTAGAAACAGCCAAAATAACTTCAGATTGTGTTATAGGGCCAACATTAAAGCCACCAATGCATCTATCATCATTGCAAACAATGGGAGTAGAACTAACTACATTGTTTAAAACATCACTGAAATGCTCAGCCCACCTAGCCATGACAGAATCCTCCCCTTCTATAACCTTACCTTGTTTATCCTTCAATCCTTGTATACCTGTTCGTTTTCTACCACACAAAACATTAACTATCTGGTACAGCTCTCTTGCTGTTGTGCTGTCTAACTGCTTCCTCGGCTTTGTCAGCCAAACTATCAAGCCAAAGATTCTTATCAGCAGCTAACTGATCTTTTACACGTTTATTAAGTTCTCTGTAATGCTTTCTATTAGGACTAGTAGGGTATTGATTAAGGACATTCCTGCAGTTCTTTCTTTCAGAAATAAGCTCAAGTGCTTTATCACTCAGATAATTCTGTCTCTCCTGCTCCTTTTTTCCTAAAAGAGTACTGTTAGTGTCCAAAAAACCCTGTTTAAAATGATCCTATTCTTCCTCAACTTCAGTAGTAAGCAAACCATAACTGTCATAATGACTAAGTAACCTATCATGGTAAGCTTTGGCTATAACTGGATCTTTCAGAGCTTCAGTATTAAAAGTAAATTTTTTAATCCTAGCACAACACTTTTTAAGTTTAAGTTGCAACACACTTTTAACAAGGTAATGGTCAGATCCAATTTCAGCTCTCCTATATGCCCTGGTATTCCTAACAGAAGTAGCCCATTTGCTGTTAATTAATATGTAATCAATCATATTCTTATGCAGCCCATCAGGTGAAACCCATGTGTACTTATGTATGTCACAGTGTTTGTAATAAATGTTGGTTATTCTGAATCCATTGAGTTTACTTACCTGTAGGAGACGTTGCCCATTGCCATTGCAGCTACCAATACCAAAAGGGCCTATTACTCCTGCCCAAAGGTCAGAGTCAGTACCAACTTTGGCATTGAAGTCACCAAGAACAAGGGTAATATCTCCTTTCTTGACAGAATTCAAAATATCCTGAAGTTGTTCATAAAACCTATCCTTCTCATCCTCATCGGCATCCTCAGTGGGGGCATAACAGCAAATAACATTCAAGTCTTTAACGCTTGTCTGAAATTTTGCTGTAAGAAACCTTTCATTAATGCACTCGTATCCTAGAAGAGCATCACAAGCGTGTCTGCTGAGAAGCAGACCCACACCTTGGTGATGCTTATTGTCGTCCCTCCCTGAAAAGAGAAATTTAAGATTATTTTTGAGAATCTGACCTCTATCTGTCCATCTGGTCTCTTGCAAGCCAAGAATATCTAAATTATAATGGTGGAATTCTTGTGTGAGGACATCAAGAGAAAAAGCTCTGTGCAGAGTCCTCACATTCCAACTGCCTATGGAGAGAAAATGGTTAGTGGGATGTTTAAAGAAACTATGTCTATTGAGAGAGGGAATGCCGACAATATCAAACAACCCCCTAATCGCAGACATGGCGCAAAACCCGTTCCCCCACTACTAAAGGCTGAAGGCATCTACACTGGAAGACTTCCTCCAATGTAGAATTTGATGATGCCAATAGAAGCAAAGAGTTCAAGTGCCTGCGATGACTTCTGCTCAGGATTATCCACCAGCTGATAAACATATCCTGTGAATCTATTCACTTGGGTCTGTCAACCCACAAACAAACAGAAAACACAGCGGAAGATTTTCCCTCCACAGAAGCCCACTAGTGCAGCAAAATCAGGATCTATAATCAAGCTCAGAGCCGTATATCTGTCCAGTGGGTTTATATGGTCAGCACCAGAACCCTATGTGGTTGACCACTCCTCGGCAGGGTTGAAAAAAAAAGAAAAGTAGCCATAGTTGTCCAGATCAGTAGGCCACACAAATCTGGCAGCCCTCCCCTTCCGTTCACTCCCACAAGAGAGTATGTCTTTTGAAAGATACTAACGGTCTGCACCACGAGAAGGCGGGGTCGGACATTAGGTGCTAGGCCTGGTCGGTTCTATACCTGATCACAGGGGTTTGGTGCATAGCTCTCCTTCCAGTGACTACCTAGCGACCATTTACAGACCGATTATTCTGAAAAATGTCATTGTCCGATGCGTGGTACAATGGTAGTATGCTCTGTCATGAATCTGGAGAGATGCAGGTTCGATTTCTGCTGTGTCGGCGATGAATTTTTTTTTCAGAATCATTTAACTCATTAACATCTAAATCATTAGCAAAAATTGGAAAAGTTGCCTCCCCTGAAGTACAGATGGCACAAGGTCTGCTACATATCAGTGCAAAAGATTTATAGGTCTTATTCTGGAAGATTTTAGCATCTGATGCATGGTTTAATGGTTAGAGTGCTCTGGTATGTATCTTGAGAGTTGTGGGGTTTGATTCCCGCCACCAAATCAGTGATAATTTTTTTTTTACACAAATTTTAATTTCATTTTTGAAATCAGCACCAAAAAACATTTAAATCACCTATTTTAAAACATCAAACAACCTTTTTTTTTTACGAGTGTAATTTAAGTGGTATTAACTAACTGTTTTGCCTTTTATTTAATTCTACTAATTAACATAAATGTGTATTTTGCAGATAATCAGAATAGCAGCTGTAGTTCTGTTGCTGAAAGTTTACATAACATTCAGAATGAAGTTACTAGTGATAATGATGAGCAAGTAGAAAAATGCCCTATTTGTCTAAGTAAATTTCTTGGTCAGGATATTGCAACTCCTGAAAGTTGTGATCATAGTTTTTGTTTAGATTGTTTACAAGAATGGGCTAAGGTAAGAATCAATTTAGCATAATGGAATATTTAAACTATGTGCATTAAAGAATATATTTATCCATATCTAATTTTATTGACTTGCAATTTATGAGTATTGGTTGCAGTGTGTTAAATCATATATAATGGTTACTAATATTATTTTAAATGAAATGTTGATTAACCAGTTAGTTGTCTTGGGAATACAGAACACCTGTGGTGTAAATATATAACATAGTCTCACAATTTCATTTTTGATGGGACATTTCTAGCAAAGTATAGACAAAGTGTCCACCCTGGTAGTCTTTTTCTTTCCCAATAAAATAACTGAAAAGAAAACAAAATTTTAAGCGATTTTTTTAAATAATATGCTATAATTAGGCTACAGATATTTATGCGCTAAAATCCTTAAATGACAAATAAATAAGTATGTGCTTTGTATCTCCTTTTTTGGTTTATTGCATTTTGTGGTAAAATTGAGATTATTATGCATGTACGCTGCTCTACCAAATAATGGAGAATTTCTATGTTATGCCAATGGGAATCTAACTTTGAAGCTGTATAATTTCTAAAATATGTATTTAATGGAAAAATATGACCAAAGGTAAATTGAAGATTGGGTAAGGCATGGATGTATGTGTCGTTTTTATGCTGAGGTCCTGCCATCCTCTCAGACCTTCTACTATGGCATATAAACTGACAGGCTCCTGTCAGACCTCTGTGGCAAGCAGCTGCTTGAGGGGGAATTTTTTTTATTATTATAATCATCAAACCTATTTAAACCTTAATTTTCAACAATATTTGTTCAATATTTAAACAGTTACTTAAAGTTGGCTTATTTAATCATAAATTATCTTGTTTTATAAAAAATCATTCATAATTGTCTAATATTGAAATAATCATCATTATGTTGACTTCTAAAGTGTATATTAAATTGTTTGAAGCAATACTTTTTATATGATTTTAATTTCTGAGCTAAAGTCTTAGGTTGCATTACTTTGTGAAATATCCCTGTTGCATACTGTAAATACTGAACGAATACTGTCGAAAAACAAGATTTAAACCATGGGGATATCGAGGTCCAACCACATTGTGCAATGTAGTTCTCCAAACTTATCTATCCTGCGCTACATCTGGCCACTGGACAACAATTCTAACAAGGTCTTGTTTGACATTGTCTGCCCACAGCATCCTAGGTCTCCCCTTCGTTCTGAGGCCTTTAGGCACACTGTTCATAACCCTATTCGCTAATCTATAATTATCCATATGGGCAACATGGCCAAATCAACGGAGTCTCTCTCTGCACAATATGCTGCTTAAAGGAGGTTGCCGACTCCTTTGCCTAACTTCATCATTACTTACAAAGTTCAACCACCTAATGCCCAAGATACTGCGTAAGCATCTAGAATCAAAAGCATCAGTTTTCCTGTTATCTTGTTTTCAAAGGGTCCACGTTCCACTACTATAACTCTAGAAAGAACCAAACTATTATACATTGTAGTTTTTAGTCTTTAGGTGTATATGCCTATTTCTCCACACTCTCCACAGATTCTTAAAAGTCACAGCAGCAATTCCTATTCATCTGTTAATCTCATGCCACACATCACCAGTATCTGTTACATAGCTCCCAAGATAATAAACTGACACACCTGCTCAAGAGTGAAATGATTCAGATTAACTGAACCACAGCCTGTCTGACCAATTTTCATCACTAGTTTTCTTTCTGAAAGATAGAAATATTATATAGGAAATAGTCTGACAGAAATATTATATAGGAAATAGTCTGACAGAAAGTAAACTAATTCCCCTATAGTTATCACAAGAACTGTGATTACCTATATTAAAAATTGGGACAATCGTACCTCTAGCAAAATCCTTAGGAACAATACTTTTATCATAAAAAATATTCAAAATTTCAGTCATCATGTGACAACACAAATGTTCCCAGTTGAAAAGCATTTCAGTGGTGATTTCATCCACCCCTGGGGCTTTATGCAGTTTTCATTTAGAGATAACCAATACGACTTTGGAATGTGATATAGGGCCATCATTGATGCCAGTAATGCATCTATCCTCATTACATACAATGGGAGTAGAAATAATCACATTATTTAGAACATCTCTGAAATGCTCAACCCACCTAGCCATCACAAAATCCTCACCTTCAACCACCTTGCCATGTTTATCCCTCAATCCTTGTGTATCTATCTGTTTCTCTCCACATAAAACATTAAAAATCTGGTACGATCCTGTGCTGTTTAATTGCTTTGCTTTGTCAATCAAGCCAAAGATTCTTATCAACTGTTAACTGATCCTTTACACATTTATTAAGCTCGTTGTAATGCCTTCTGTTAGGACTAGTAGGCATTGATTCATTCTGTGCTTTCTTCTCTCAGAAATAAGTTCCATAGCTTTATCACTCAAATAATATTGCTTCCTCTGTTCCCTTTTACCCAAAAGTGTACTGTTGGTTTCAAGAAAAGTTTATTTCAACTGATCCCATTCTTCTTCAACAGTTAGCAAACCACGATTGTCATAATGACTAAGTAGCCTGTCATGATATGCTTTGGCTATATCTGGATCTTTCAGACCTTCAGTGTAAAGGTAACTTTCTTAAGCTTAGCACAATATTTCTTATCCTTCAGCTGCAAGACACTTTTGACCAGGTAATGGTCAGACCCAATTTTGGTTCCCTGTATGATCTGGTATTCCTAACTGAACTAGCTCATTTGCTGTTAATTAAACTATAATTATCATATTCCTGTGCAATCCATCAGGTGAAACCCATTGTATATTTATAAATGTCCTGTTGTTTGCAGTGTGTGTTAGTTATTCGCAAACCATTAAGTTTACTTACCTGTAGAAAACATTCACCATTGCCATTGGAATTACCGATGCCAAAGGGGACTAAAACTCATGCCCAAAGGTTAGAGTCAGTACCAACTTTAGCACTGAAGTCACCTAGCACAAGAGAAATATCTCCTTTCTTCACAGAAATCAAAATATCCTGAAGCTGGCTGTAAAATGTATCCTTCTCTTTCTGATCAGAGTCCTCTGTGGGAGCGTAACAAACAGATGACATTCAAGTCTTTAATTTTTGTTTTAAATTTTGTTGTAAGAAATCTTTCATTAATGCAGAAATAACCTAGAAGAGCATCACTGATGTGTCTGCTGAGAAGCAAACCTACACCTTGGAGATGCTTTCCATCCTCCCACCCTGAAAAGAGAAATTTATATTATTTTCAAGTATCTCACCTTTACCTGTCCATCTGGTCTCTTGCAAGCCTAAAACATCTAGGTTATAATGCTGGATTCCGGCATGAGGACATCAAGAGAATAATCTTTAGTAACATCCTCATGTTCCACATTCCTGCAGAGAGAAAATGATTAGTAGGATTTTTAAAGAAACTAGGTTTATTGAGATAGGCAGGGACAACAATATCAAACAGCCACCTGATCGCAGGCCCCTGACCTGTTCCTCTTCCGCTAAAGGCTGAAGTCACTGATGCTGGTAGAAACTTCAGGCACCACCTTTTCAAGAGCCATATGACTTGCCTGAGACACATTGCTGCAGTTTAGTATTGATGATGCCCAACTAGCTAAGTGACGGTTGAGATTATCCCATTGCTAAAGACTGTAGCCACCCATGTGGGTACGAACTTCAGGCACCACCTTTTCAAGTGGAGCTTTTCAAGAGCCATAGACCTGCCTGAGACACATTTCTCCAGTTTAGGATTGATGATGCCCAACTAGCTAAGTGAGGGTTCAGGTACCTGCGATTGCTTCTGATCAGCTGATATAAGTTATCCCATGCCTCTGTTCACTTAGGACTGGCAAACAGAAAACACAGTGGCAGATTCTCCCTCAACAGATACCCACAAGTGCAACTAGTCTAGGATCCATAATCAAGCTCAGATCCATAAGCCAGTCCAGTATAGTGGGTATAATGGACAGCACCAGGACCCTGTGAAATTGACCACTCCTCAGCAGGGTTGAAAAAAAATGGCCCTAGATGACCAGGTCAGTTCACCACACTGAATTGACAGCTGTCCCCTTCCATTCCCTTCCAAAAGAGAATATCTCTTTGAAAGGTACTAACAACCTGCACCACGAGAAAGTGGGGTTGGACATTAGGTGCTAGACCTGGTTGATTCTAAACTGAAAGGAGAGCTGTGTACCAATCCCTAGTGATGATGTATACATCATTACACATTAGGTTAGAAGGAGGAGTCAACAACCTCATTTGAGCACCATATTGTGCAAAGAGGAACTGCATTGGTTTGGCCTTATGCATAACTGCTGATTGCTGAATAGGTTTATGAACATTGTGCTTAAAGGCTTCAGGAAAAGGGGGAGACCTAGGATGTGATGGGCAGACTCGGGACAAACATGTCTAGAGAACAAAATTTCACAGTCTGGTAGGACCTCCACAGTTTATGTTATAATGTTCCAAAATGCCACTTTCTTTACTATGGACCTGTAACTGATCCAAAATGTATGTTAAATTGTTTCTGGATATCTTGGGTGCCTGCAAATTGATCTTGCCAATAAAGTTAAATGAAGGTTCTTCTCTTAGTATGATTTACATTATTTAGCAGAAAAGAATTTAAATAAAAAAATTGTCAATCATTAAAGTTAATTCTATCCAAAATCTCAAAACTCTGCTCAAGAGAAAAAAAAAAATCAGAAAGTCAAAAACTGTTTCGTAAACAAATAAAAGTTTATTTCCAAAAGCCTAGACTCGCCAAAGTGAAACTTCTACAAAAATATCTGACCAACTCTGCTCCCTGTAACAAAACTGTTCCACATTGAGCTCCAACATACTCTGTTCCAACTGAGCTCCACACTCTTATTCTGACTACTGTCTCACTATTACTATCTAACTCCATGACCTAATGTTACATTACATGTGTGTGTTGCACGCTGGAAAAGCACATTTTAATAAAACGCTCGCCCTAGCTATGACACAAGAGGGGAGTGTTCTCCATGCTCTTTAGTGGATGGCAACAAAAAATCGGAGTTTGGCCTGTAAATGGTAGCTAGGCGTAAACTGGAAGGAGAGCTGTGTACTAATCCCTAGTGATGATGCACAGAACGGGCCAGGTCTAGCACCTAATGTCCGACCCCCCCCCCCCCCTTCTCGTGGTGCAGGCCGTTAATACCTATCAAAAAAGATATTCTCTTTTGGAAGGGAACGGAAGGGGAGGGCTGCCAGTTCAGTATGGCCTACTGATCTGGTCATCTATGGCCAATTTTTTCTTTTTTTTTCAAACCTGCTAAGGAGTGGTCAACTTCACAGGGTCCTGGTGCTTACCATTTATACCTACTAGACTGGACTTGTTTATAGATTTGAGTTTGATTATGGATCCTGGACTTGCTGCACTGGTGGGCCTCTGTTGAGGGAGAATCTGCTGCTGTGTTTTCTGTTTTCTTCTGGATTGCCAGCCCTAAGTGAACAGAGCCATGGGATTCCTTATATCAGCTGGTGGATAATCCTAATCAGAGGCCATCGCAGGTACCTGAACCTTACTTAGCTAGTTGGGCATCGTCAAGCCTAAACTGGAGTAATGTGTCTCAGGCAGGCCATATAGCTCTTGACCACTTGAAAAGGTGGTGCCTGAAGTTCCTACCAGCATCGGTGACTTCAGCCTTTAGCGGAGGAGGAACAGGTCTTTGCCCCATGCCTGCAATCGGGGGGCTGTTTGATATTGTTGGCCCTACCAATCTCAATGAACCTAATTTCTTTAAAAATCCCACTAATCATTTTCTCTCTGCAGGAACGTGGAACGTGAGGACATTACATAGAGATTATTCTCTTGATGTCCTCATGCAGAAATTCCAGCGCTATAACCTAGATATTCTAGACTTGCAAGAGACCAGATGGACAGGTAAAGGCGAGATACTTAAAAATAACTTTAAATTTCTCTTTACAGGAAGAGAGGATGGAAAGTATCACCAAGGCGTGGGTCTGCTGCTCAGCAGACATGCTAGTGATGCTCTTCTAGGATATGAGTGCATTAATGAAAAGTTTCTTACAGCAAAATTTCAGACAAGCATTAAAGACTTGAATGTTATCTGCTGTTATGCCCCCACTGAGGATGCTGATGAGGATGAGAAGGATAGGTTTTACAGACAACTTCAGGATATTTTGAATTCTGTCAAGAAAGGAGATGTTACCCTTGTTCTTGGTGACTTCAATGCCAAAGTTGGTACTGACTCTGACCTTTGGGCAGGAGTAATAGGCCCTTTTGGTATTGGTAGCTGCAATGGCAATGGGCAACGTCTCCTACAGGTAAGTAAACTCAATTTTTTCAGAATAACTAACACATATTACAAACACCGCTACACACATAAATGCACTTGGGTTTCACCTGATGGGCTGCATAGGAATATGATTGATTATATATTAATTAACAGCAAATGGGCTAATTCTGTTAGAAATACCAGGGCATATAGGGGAGCTGAAATTGGATCTGACCATTACCTTGTTAAAAGTATCTCGCTACTTAAACTTGAAAAGTGTTGTGCTAAATTTAAAAAATTTACCTTTAATATTGAAACTCTGAAAGACCCAGTTATAGCTAAGGCTTACCATGATAGGTTACTTAGTCATTATGACAGTCATGGTTTGCTTACTACTGAAGTTGAGGACGAATGGGGACCATTTTACTCAGGCTTTTTTTTTTGGAAACTAACAGTACTCTTTTTGGAGAAAAGGAGCAGAGGAGGCAGAATTATTTGAGTGATAAGGCACTTGAGCTTATTTCAGAAAGAAAGAACAGCAGTAATACTCCTTAATCAATACCCTACTAGTCCTAATAGAAAGCATTACAGAGAACTAATAAACATGTAAAAGATCAGTTAGCTGCTGATAAGAATCTTTGGCTTGATGGTTTGGCTGACAAAGCTGAGGAAGCAGTTAGACAGCACAACAGCAGAGAGCTGTACCAGATAGTTAATGTTTTGTGTGGTAGAAAACGGACAGGCATACAAGGATTGAAGGATAAACAAGGTAAGGTTATAGAAGGGGAGGATTCTGTCATGGCTAGGTGGGCTGAGCATTTCAGTGATGTTCTAAATAATGTGGTTAGTTCTACTCCCATTGTTTGTAATGATGATAGATGCATTGGCGGCTTTAATGTTGACCCTATAGCACAATCTGACCTAATACAATTCCATCCAATTGACAAAGATCACCTTCAATGCAAAAATATACTTCAAATACCAAAATGTACTTCATATTACGATTTATATAATCACTGTATATTAAATTCTCTTTCATTCTCATCATTTAAATCCATAAGCATTTTTATAACTTTAAATTTCTTAAACTTACAATACTTAATTCAGTTATCAGTCAGCTGAAACGAAAATATTCACTACAAAGTTATAATTACTCTTCAATTAAAATTGTTACATCACTAGGCTCAATTCAACTAATCAGTCAGCTGAAATGAAAAAAAATTGCAACAAATTCATAATTAGACTTGAAATAAAGTTATTACATCATTATGCTCAATTCAGCTATCAGTCAGCTGAAATAAAAAAAATCTACAGGAAATTCATAAATATGCTTGAAATCACATGAATACGACAAACATTACAAACATTTTAATTTCACTTTTCCCAAAAATGTCAAAACTCTAAGGTTTCAAAATAAAATTAAACATTTCAAAATCTCTATCAACAATAAATAATCTTCAATCATCTCCATTTTCATCTATCCTAAAAAAAAAAGGAATAAAACATTATTTACCATTAGTACCACAGTGGAAGAATAATAATATACTTTTCATTGTTGGCACTGCATCGAGATAAATCATCATCCAGACGTTTCCCGGAGACTTCATTCCCACACCTATTGATAAGCTAGGTGTAGGCACTTCTGAAGATCTCTCTTGTGACATCATCTACTCTATGTTGACTGTTACGTTGACGGTTGTCACTCTGCAGGCTGTCATCATCTAATTGATGTCTTCTCGCTATGTGCTTTGCTTTGTGCTTTCCAGGTTGTTTCTGTTTGCCTCTACATGATGTTTCAACAGTAGAAAATTTCTTAACTTGTTAAATTCATCAGGATTATTTGCACTCAAAAAAATTTCTGGGATGCTTTGCTCATTATCATCTAATAATTTATCATTATTATTTTCCTTTAAAACCTCTTGATTCATTATTTTTATCATTATCATCTATTTGTATGTTATCAACTTGCTTCTCTAAATCCACACTATTTAAACTGATAGGAAATTTTACAGTTCCTTCCTGAAAACACTTCATTGGGCTACAAGATAAATTCGAAGGTCTATGGGGCCACAGCTGCGCTTTCAATTCACAAATTTGGCTAACTTCGTCCAAAACTTTCTCATGTAGACATGAAAGATCAGCTCTTCTATTGATGTGATCCATGAATTCAGTTTTTTCATGATAAAGCTTCACAAAAGTTCTAGAACATTATGTATGCCATTATGTGTTAGTAATTCTAGAACATTATGTGTGCCAAAAGTGACAGTGTAACTAGTTGGCCACAAAAATACATCTGAAAATTTTTGATTATTCATAGCAAAGGTTTTTTGCATAATTTCTCCATTTGAAGTTTGATGTGGAACATAAACTCTGCTTCTTTCATTCTGCATCATTGTAGTCACGTTTGGCTCAAATTATCTGGACCATGTAACTGTACCCCAAATGAATGTTTCGATATCATCTCCTTCCTTTTGCCTTCATGAAAATAATTCTGTAGCTAGATGTGTAAAATCATATGGAGGATTTATTTCTAAAAATTGGTTTTTAAAGTCTTCTCAAAATTCTATTCCATGACCACATCTAATGTTGTTCTACCATTGCTTAGCACATCCATTTAAACAAGATACTGTGCAAACCATCTTTTGGTTGCCAGGTATTTCATATAAGCGGAAGTGCTCTTCCATGGACTTGACAAATGTCCACGATGATGGACTTTCAAACCGTCGAACCATATCTCAGGTAAAGGCCAATTAACAGATGGACTACAGTTAATAAATGGATGTTTTGTTTATAGCAAAGCATCCATTGAGGCAGTTGATAGTACTCTGTTCTGTCACTTGCTTCTGACGGAATGAAAAATGGAATTCTATATTCAAAATTGAATTGTTTTTGAGCTGACATAGCATTGTCAGCAAATTTAGGGGTTGTTGCCATTCCTCTTTTCTTTCCCCAGGGATCATTGAGCAGATTCATTAACACCTCTACTTCTTTCATCACATTCTGCAACCTATCTTTTTCTTTTACTAAGTCGGGAGTCATAATGGTGGAATCAGCCATATTACTAGCAGACATGTTTAGCAATCTGCCAAAATTTTGAATTTATGAAATTTTGAAACTTTTTTTTTCTTGAGCAGCACTCAAAGGTACTGTTATATTATAACAATACACTACTAAAGCTACACTATACTAAGCTTGCAATAAACTTGCTTATCAAAAAGTTTGTCAATTGTGTGTCTAGACTCTTCTAATTTTTATATAATACAATAAAGATCTTAATTATCAGCATAACTGTGCTGAAACTTCAGTACCTTTGACTAATACAATAGTTAAGCTTCTTGATCAGTAATAAAATTTGGCTTATGCTGCTGTTAAATCTATCATTAATATAACCAATGAACTCAAAAAATTGTTAAACTTTTAGTCTTGTTAAAAAAAATGCAATTTACACATACACACACATATATATACAGCCTTTGTTTTCATGTATCTATTTTCGTGTATCCTGTTTCGGTGTTCCATCCATAACTAGACAGAACACTTTTCTTGCTAAGCTGAAGATAGAAATTTCGCATTGGGGAAAAAGCAAACAATGTTACTATGACTTTGTATGAACCTTTGACATTAAAACTTGTTTCAAAAATAACATATCTTGGTTTTTTGTGGGAGGGTAAAAAAGAAATTGCACCCAGACTTGAACCATCACTGGTATTTGTACCAGGCTCTCTATACACCTCATAAGCTGAATGCACCTTACCTTTGCTGAGATAAAAATTTTTTTTATCATTACAAAAATCACAATTGCCCCCTTTTCCCCCACTTGCACATAAAACTAAAATATGTAGGTAGTCACTGGAAGGAGAGCTATGCACCAAACCCTTTTATGATGCATAGAACCTGCCAGGACTAGCACCTAATGTCCGACCCCGCCTTCTCGTGGTGCAGACCGTTAGTACCTTTCAAAAGAGATACTCTCTTGTGGAAGTGAACGGAAGGGGAGAGCTGCCAGATTAGTGTGGCCTACTGATCTGGACAACATGGCTACTTTTCTTTTTTTTTCTACCCTGCTGAGGAGTGGTCAACCACACAGAGTCCTGGTACTGACCATATAAACCCACTGGACTGGACAGATATATGGCTCTAAGCTTGATTATGGATCCTGATTTTGCTGCACTGGTGCCCTTCTGTGGAGGGATAATCTTCCGCTGTGTTTTCTGTTTGTTTGTGGGTTGACAGCCCCAAGTGAATAGATTCACAGGATATGTTTATCAGCTTGTGGATAATCCTGAGCAGAGGTCATCGCAGGCACCTGAACTCTTTGCTTCTATTGGCATCGTCAAATTCTACATTGGAGGAAGTCTTCCAGTGTAGATGGCTTCAGCCTATAGTGGTAGGGAGAACAGACAATCAAGGCAATTTTTCCTCTAATATTTGAATCGACTTCAAAGTGCTGATTTATTAGTATATAAATTTAACTATTTTTATTCAGCAGGCTTTCCAAAATGAAGCCTTAATTGTATAGTGCAATCTTTTTTTTCACTATATCACATTGAAAAAGGCTTATTAAAATCAATATGCTTGGAAATTTATTTATATTATTTATTTTTTTATAAAAGTTGTAATTAAATTCTATTTAATTTGATATATATATAACATGATCTATTTCTGTTGACTGGTAATTTTTTTTTTTAATTCTAAAATTGACTTGTTTATTGACTCAGCACAATTGGCTAAAAGCCTGGAATTTTCTCAAAGTATGGTATCGAGAAAAAAATTACAAAACGAGAGAAATATTTACTTAAAACCAAAAAAAATTTTTTTTGTTATTCAGAAATATATAGCCATTCTATTCATGTGCATTGTAATAATTTCTGTCTTTTAATTTTTTTAAATAAATTTTTATTATACAATTAAAAAGACCTTCTTGTCAAAAATTGATTTAAAATGATTTAAAATTCTCTGTCATTGAGCAATAAAATTTTAGAGTTTATCCTTCAAACTATTTGCATGTTGAAAGTTCGTAGGAGAAAATTCTCAGAAGCTTTTCGGAGCAAAGACAGCGCTCCGTCTTCAGTGAAGTGATGCTATGTATTGACGTTAGGTCTGTTTAGACAAAGAGCTTCTTTCCACATGCGTAAAGAGCAATTCCAGTGTCTTGGTTGCAGGTGGGGATGGACGTAGTTTGAAGGATAAACTCTAAAATTTTATTGCTCAATGACAGAGAATTTTAAATTATTTAAAAAAAATAAATTTTTATTTGCGTTTCCAGATTTTTTTCACTACATGACTAAAAAAAAGACCTATTAAAATAAAACATCGTGTTTTTTGTTAGATAATAATAATAAGTTTATAAGATATATATATATATAAAAAAATTAGCATTTTTGATTTTAATTTTTTTTTCTTGTACTAAAAACATATACATATGTCCTCAGCCTATAATTGTGAATTCTGTCAAAGTATACATATGACAAGGACACTGGAAGGGCTAATCATCTTTTGATAGTGTAGAAACAACAATCTGATGCTGAAAGCATCAATAAGTCCAAATTAATTGGCTGCGAGTCCCTCAAGTTTTCATGAACACTACAAAACTGGTAAATGTAAATGAAATTCTTCATGAATGCTAATTTCATTAGAATGAATATGATTGCATTAGTAATCATTTTATGAAATGTTACTAATGATTATATAATTTATACCGCTTTAAGTTTAGATCCATATCTGCTTTTATTTCCAGGTTTGTCAATGCTGATATCATCAGTATCCACTAACATTATTTTTGTACTTGTACCATAAATCACAGATTGAAAAAGGAGCTATGAATTCATCAATGTCAAATTTTATAATCAATCAAAATAGTACAATAAAGATACAAAGCAAAAGCATTTTGTGTTTTTTTTTTTTTATGAAAGTAGTGTTGCCATGTCATTGAGCAAATATCCCTGAGCATTATACCTGGAAAATACAGTGTCATAAATCTGGCACAACACCAAAATTAAACAGATTGGATACACACAAAGATCTGTAATTGTTCTGCAAACTACTGTACTTGAGAATGACGACTTTATGCAAATTAGCCACCACCTTAAGCTCAGTTGAGTGTATTAAATGACACCTCCAACACCTTAAAAGGCCAGTCTAGTGCTTGCATTCATTGTGTTCACTTCATTAACAATCCAGTACTTTGTTATTCAAAAGATATTAATTTCTGGATCATTATTCTGTATGCTGCATCATCATAATCTTGCTGCTACATGAAATGCTGCAAAAAACCATTTTAAAGAGTAAACAGATTATGTCAGCAACAATTAAAAAATTGTAAACCTCTTTGAAGAGAGAGGAAGTGGAAAAATTGGGCCATCCTATTTCCTCAACAAATCAGGCTACTAGCACATCATCTTTTGCTCCCATAGCAGTGAATCTCAAGAAGTCAACATAGATGTTGGCACAGGATTGTCAAATCAGCCAGAAATCTGTGCATTGCATTCTGAAAGTAAACAAATTCATCTTTACAAGATTCAATTTGTGCAACAACTCCACCTAAATCCATTATGACTGCAGGGTGGAGTTCTGTGAATGGATCATGGTTATAATCTTTGCTGCTACTGCATGATGGAGACACATGGGTGAAGAATCATCTCAGATGAAGCGATTTTACTATCTGTCTGGTAATGGTAATCATCAAACCATTAGGTAGTGATCTGATGCACATCCTCATTGACATAAGAACAAACTTGTTCATGATCTGCAAGTATGGTGTGGTAAGGTATTCCTAACGATGAAAATGTGGATTTGCAAATCTACCTGGATGTTTGGAAAATGTCATTTCCTCTTATCTATCCTCCAGACTGCATTGTGGGAAAGAATTTAACTTAAATTTCATTCAAATTGTTTGTAATTTGAATTATGCAATTTTTATAACCTTATCTTTTGTGTATTAATCTTATTGAAATTGTTCGGAACCAATCAATTATGATCTTTTCGTAATTTTAGTTCTTTTAACCTATTCTCTTTATTATAATATATTGAAATTGTTCTCTTAAATTGTTTTGGGAAAGCATGAAGACTGACTTCCCATTTGTACATTATGTTTAATAATAAATAAATAAATAAATCCTCTTATCTGGATGATTTGGCCCTGTCCTTTCTTGCATTTTTTTTTTCAGTAGGATGGGAAGCCGTCTCATTTTCTCTGCAAGTATTTGCCAAAAGTTGGTTGAGGTTTATTTGAAGGAGAAGTCCCATTTAGTGGCACCTTGCTCACCCAATATGAATGACGCCATTGGAATTTTTTCCTATGGAGGGGATCTAAAATCCAGGATTTATCAAACTCCCCCCTTCATTCAATGCAGGATTTAAAGGAGGCCATTACTGCAGAAGTAACAAATATCACTAAAGAAACTTTAGTTGCAATCAGTGGAACCTAGTCCACATGAGCATGTGGTAAACATGATGATGGCCATTTTTAACAAGATGCCTTTTAAGTCTTGAACAATACGTTTTCCACCATACTACCATTTGGTGTTTAGTTTGTGACATTATTGGTTAAGCGTTCCAATTTTTTTTTGTGATTGGATAAAAGTTTACAATTGCTAGACTTTTGATACATACTGTATATATAATTCATGGATAAATTTACTTCCAAAGTTTATAATTAAATTGGGATAGCTTGCTGCCATACCAATTTGATCATATAAAAAATAGTTGATCTTTGACAAGAGGTTCTCATCTTGCACAACCCTTTTCTGAGTAATGGAGTCCTTATGACCTGACCATTCAGTCCTTTATGCAACAAGAAAAAATGCTGCTCAAATCTAAAACTACCCAAATCCAGAACTTGTTATTGCTAGAAATGTAATTAATAATAGCCTTTGTAAGAGTATTATTTTTATGCACGGTGTTTATATAGTAACAAGTTTGTAACATTATGTTTTCCTTTGAATAAATGGAAAGTTAGCAGAAAAGTTTTTCTGAAGTTTTCAGAAAAAAATTGAAATGTGTGTAATCCTAAGATTTCCTGATTGCATGTTAGGTACTCTTACCATTGTATCTCTACAAGTAGTAAAAATATGACATGCAATTAGGATTTGTGCAATCTTATTGTAAGTTCAACAACCTCCTGATAACCATTCAGGTCAATACTAAAATTTTCTGCTAACTCTTCACTTATTCAAAGTTCTGTAGCACATTTACCTGGGACTTGCAATACCTTAATGCATTATCCTTCTTTAACAGAAAGTAAATACTTGCCCAATTGACAGACTTCTTTTCAATTTAATCTTGGTTCGACACCATTTGGGAGGAAAAATTGTTCGAAGAGTATGTATATTTTTGTTTCACATATTTAAAGTGCCACCAAAAAAAATGGCATTTTATTGAATTTGTTATTAAAAAGAGATTTTTCTTTTTTCAAATATGTATTAAGTAAAATATTGCAATCAGTAATTTTTTAATAATACAAATCTAATAACATAGACTATAAATACAATATATATCATTAAAAATTATAATTAACCACTAATTACACTATTAAGATGCAGTAAAGGTATCAGTAAATGTGCAGCAACTTCAAGAAGTTGGTATTAAAATGCTTTCAGGTATTTAAAGTAAATACTGAATTCCTTTTAATATGCATATTCATTAATAACCATAAGTCTATGGGACAAGGGTTGACTCAGTAGTGTTCTAGGCTCATAATCTTTAGTTCCCAGGTTTGAGTCTCACTTGTACCAGCATTAAGATTTTTCTCTGCTAAAGTACTTTGTTCACACTGAAGGGCTTACAAAAACTGCCATCTTTTGGATGGTATGTAAAGCTGTGGCGCTGTGATTAGGAAAGTCATATCATTTGCGTATTAAAAAAAATGCGCTAGAAATCCTTGATGGGAAGATATCGTTTGTTTCCTATCAAGTAGGGTCCCCTTCCCAATGGAAAATCCCTATGGAAAAAAGTTGAAATTTTCATGCGAATGTTGCAAGCGATGTAACTAGGTTAGAAATTTGAAATTTTGGTTGTGAAATGTGAACGTCATGAAGTTTGCATTAACAACAATGATTTTCCATTTTACTTCTAGAGGGGGATGGGGGTGGAATGCATTTTTTTTTTTGTTTAAGCAACAATTGTTTGTTTTTAGAGATAAATTGAAAATTCTTTTTGGGTTATATAGGTATTAATAAAATATTATGATTCATACTTTTGGAATCTCCCAAAAGCTTTAATTGCACCCTAGAGTGCAAAATTCTAAATGAGTATTGCAAACAATCTATTTGGTTAAGAAATTTGATATTTAATGGTTGAATGTGATGATCAAAGAGTGTACATTAGCAGCAACAATTTGACTTTTCACCCACAGGGTAAGTGGTAAAATGCAACGTTTTGTTTTGAGAGATTAATGAAAAACTCTTTTTGGGTTGAATAGGTACTAACAAAATATGATGATTCATACTTTCAAATGGCCTTAATTTACTATCATTAGAGAGAACAAAATGTAGAAAATGTAAAACTTGAAGTATTTCAAATGATAATTGGTGAAACTCCCAGTTATCCAGTATTCAGGCATCCAGAATTCTCATGCAACAGATGTAAATTTCAAACTGAACATTTGAACTTTGATACGGCAGGTTTCAATGCACATGGTAATTCTCAACTGACACCATTGCTATCGTGCTGGCATCATCTTTCATGCATTGTTGCATTCATGCATGCTAGTTCCATTACAGCCATTAAAGTGGCAGGTAGTTGAATTTGTGATTGTGTTGTTCTGTTTATTGGAAATCTTTCACTCCTCACTTTGAAATGCTGTCAAAAAAGAATATCACACATACATACATACGAAATCCTCATGCAGCTATGGGCTACAGAAGTTCCACCAAACTGTGCAATTTTGTTAACCAGATATGTATGTCCTTAGCTACACCTGCTGCATTTCACCACTGTATGCTAATTCTAGCAAAGTCCTGTTTGACATTGTCTGCCTATAATATCCTAGGTCTCCTTTTCCTGAGGCCTTTAGCACTGTTCATAATTGTATTTGGCAATCTGCAGCTATGCATATGGGCAGCATGGTGAAACCAATGCAGTCTGTCTTTGCACAATATGCTGCTCAAAGCAAGTTACTGACTCCTAACCTCATCATTACTTACAAAATCAAACCACCTAATGCCCAAGATACTGTGTAAGCATCTAGAATCAAAGGCATCAAGTTTCCTATAATTCTGCTTACAAATGGTCCATGTTTCGCTACCATGACTGATGTTAGAAATGACCAAACTATTATGCAGCTTAATTTCAGTCTTTAAGTGTATGCACTTATTTTTTCACACTCTCCAGAGATTCTTAAAAGTTCCAGTAGTAATTTCAATTTTTCTGTTTACCTCATGCTGCATATCATCAGTATCTGTTAAAGAGCTTCCAATATGATTAAACTGAGAACTTAGTCAAAAGTGGGGCAGGGGTGGCTTAGTCAGTAGTGCACCAGGCTTGTAATCTGCAGTTATCAGGTTCGAGTCTCAGCTGGGTGAGCATGGAGATTTATTTCCGCAAAACTGCCCATCCTGCCCATGGTCAATAGAGGACACCGATGTTCTTGGAAAGGCCACTGTACATCGGATGGGACATTAAGCCATGGCCCCATGTGCAGGAGAGCCATTCCCTGTGCATGTTAAAGAACCTGCTGGTTGTCCTTGACAAGAGGCTACCATCTGTCTCCCAACAGCTATTCCAGTGGGTCCCCTCCTCCAACCTTCTCTGAGCCTTTGAGTCCTTGTTGTGATGCCCCACCGTTCACTTTTGCTTTACCTTAACCAGTTTTGTTTAATTTACATTATATTTATCATTTTGGGGATTTTTTTTATTTCCTTTTTGGCATCGCAGCACCCCGTTTCCTAGTTTCTAGGAGTTGCGCATGCGCCGCAACTCCTATCTTCCTACTGTACCGTTAAAGCGCGTGCCAAGGACACGCCCTCTCTTGCATCATAGCTTTTGCATCGTTCGTCATAGTATGCAAATGTCTTTCCCGGCATGTGCCGGCCTCATGTCAAAAAACCTGTGACCTGCGAGTCACATAAGGAGAAGCTAAGCACAAGTGAGTGCACGAGCACAAGGTGCGTAGCACCAAGCACAGTGCGTGTAGCACAGGAGTTATGTGTTCTTCATTGATGTCTTGGTGAGTTGAATTATTTTGGAAATAAATCTGTTTTGTTATAAACCTTTTGAGTCTGTACAGTTTTTTTCTCTTGAGCAACACGAATTAAGGATTTTTTTTTATATTTCATATTACTTGACAATCATTTTGATTCTTACTCATGAACGCTCGCTGGTATTTGAACCCTAAATCAACTTATTATCAACTTATTCTACTTTTGGCAATTTGTTAATTATTGCCTGGCGCCCGTCTAAGCTATCCGGAGCATAAAAACTTCAAGTATTTTGCATTTGTTTGGAGCGTTACATTGTGACCTGGCCATTAAGCCCATTGTATGCAAAAAAGTGCCACTCAGAGGTAAAACATCTCAACTTGCTCAAAAGTGCCACCATTCAAAGCAATTGAATCCATGACCAATTTTCATCACTTTAGTTTTACTACTCTATTACATAGTCTCATTAACATCCCTAATGAAAGAATTCATCTCATCAACATCATTAGTAACAGGGGCAAATCATCTGCATAATCTAAATCAGAAATTCTGAAATCTCTATACCATTTAAGGCCAAATCTTTCCCTTGCAAAGAATTTTGCATAATATAATCAATAACCAAACTAAAGAGAAAAGGAGACAAAATGCACCCTTGTCTAACTCCACTAGTAATGCTAAACCAATCTCTACAAGCTTTACTCTCACACATGACTTAGTGGTTTTATAGAGAGTTTTCATTGCACTCATTTGTCAGGTATTCCATATGATCTAACAGTCAACCACAAATTATGTTGATCAACAGTCAAAAGCCTTTTGAAATATATAAAGCTAGTAACCCAAATTTCTGAAACTCTAAACTTTAAACATATCACTTAGGCACATTCTGAAGAATCTACCTAAGTGAAAATATATGATCAATACATCCTTTACCACTTCTGAATCCATATTGTTCATCACATGGTTGTCCATCAATTAAATTCTTAATTCTATTAAGTATAATCATGCAAAGAGCTTGACCTGGAACAGAAAGCAAAGTAATTCTCCTGTAGTTATCACAAGTACTACGATCACCTTTTTTTAAAAAAAATAGGGATAATAATAACTCTAGTAAAATCTTTAGGAACAATACCATTATCATAAAAAATATTCAAAATTTCAGTCAGCCATGGGGCAACACAAATGTTTCCATCTCTCAGCATTTCAGTGGTGATTTCATCCATTCCTGGGGATTTACGCAAATTTAATTTAGAGATAACCAAAGTGACTTCAGAATGTGATATAAGGCTAATGTTAAAGCCAGAATGTATCTATCCTCATTAAAAACAATGGGTAAAAATAATCACATTGTTTAGAACATCTGTGAAATGCACAGCCAAACTTGCCATGACAGAATCCTCATTTTCAATAATCTTACTTTATTTATCCTTTGATTCCTGTGTACCTGTCTATTTCTTCACAGACAAAAGATTAACTATATTGTGCAACCCCCTGCTGTTTTGCTGTCTAACTGCTTCCTCTGCTAAGCTATCAAGCCAAGATTTTTATCAACTATTAACTGAACCTTTACACATTTATTAAGCTCATTGTAAATATTGTCTGCTGGGACTAATAGGGTGTTGATTCATGTTAATCCTGCACTTCCGTTTTTCAGAAATAAGTTCAATAGTCTTATCACTCAAATAATTTTGTCCTAAAACACATAATTATGATATTTGCTCTAAGAAATCTCATTAATGCAGTCATCCTAGAAGAGCATCACTTGCATGTATGCTGAGAAGCAGACTTCATTAGACCATTACAGTCTAGTAGATTTAACATCCAGAATGGTCCAAAAAATAGTATAGGGTAAGTTTTAAATCTTGCTCTCCATTTCATTCAATTTGCTGTATTGTTAAGATATACACCCTTGGCTTTCATGTCATCCTTTATGCTGTCCATCCATCGTTTCTTTGGTTGTCCTCGTGATTGTTGACCCACCGGGCTGAGTGTAAAAGCCTACTTTGCGACTGAATTTTTGTCAGCTCAGACCACGTGTCCATACCATCTTAGATGTGCTTCTCTCATCTTGTCTGGAATAGGAACAATTCCAAGCATTTTCCTGGCATCATTATTCGTAATATGGTCTAATCATGTGTATCCTAGTGTCCACCGAAGCATTCGCATTTCCATGACATGCAGGATTTGCTCATGCTGTCTGGTTGTGGGCCAGCACTCTGTTCCATAGAGTACAGCTGGCCAGATGACTGTTCGATAAATTTTGGATTTAAAGCACCGAGGTTTTTTTTGTCATAGATAACTCCTGTGACATTGCGCCATTTCAACCATGCAGAGTTTACATGTGCCCTGGCATCATGGACAGTGCTGCAGTCCGATGTAATTTTTGAGCCAAGTTACTGAAAGTTTAAGGTCTTGTTTAGTTCAGTACCATTGACTGTTATTGTACTATTTGTCTGGGTGCCACATTCCATGTACTCAGTTTTTGTCAAGTTGAGTCGCATACCGAAGTCATCAAGTCACGTTTTCCATAGGTTGGTCATTACTTTGAGCTCGGCTCTTGTTTGGGTGGCCAGCAGTATATCATCAGCTACATGAGGTTCCATGGATGAGGTAATTGTATATCTGCTGTCACTGTGTCCATACACAAAATAAATAAGAGTGGTGATAAGGCAGATCCTTGGTGAACCCCTACATGGATTTCAAATGAATTAGTTATACCAGCAGCACATTGGATGGAGCTGGTGGTGTTAGCATATAGAAGCTGCACTAACTTAACATAGGACTCAGGCACACCATGCATGCTTAGGGAGTATCAAATTAGGTCTTGTGGAACTCGATCAAATGCCTTCTCAAAGTCCAGGAAGGTCATATGGACCCGTTTTCACTTCTCATAATGTCTTTCCATTAGTAGGCATGCTGCATGAATTGCATCGCTTGTTCCACATCCTTTAACGAAGCCGCACTGGTTGCAGGATATAGATACTATGTCTCTTAAATGGGCATTGATGACATGTTCAGAAATCTTCATATTATGGCAAAGAAGTCAGACCGGACAGTACTTTGAACAGTCTGTAATGCCACCTTTATTTTTCCAGATGGGAATAGTTGTACTTGTTTGCCAAGTAGAAGGGATCATATTTTCCTTGACACACTTATTGAAAAGCTCTGTCAGAAACTCTGCTCCTTGCTCTCCCAGCACTTTCCATACTTCTACAGGAATGTCATCAGACTCAGTCACTTTGTTGTTTTTCATAGCCTTGATAGCATGTGCAACCTCTGTAGATGTAATCAATGGCACTGCACCTTGTATTGCATCTCCTGTAGGGATCGGAGGATGTGAAAATTCTTCATTGCATGTTGCATTGAAGTATTCATGCCATCAACACAAAATATCTTTTGGTTTTGCAGTAGTTGTCTGCATTTTTAATATGTATGACGTGGCTAATATCAGTTGTGGCTCGATGTTGGGATTTGGCCCATTTGTAAACATCATTTGCTCCTTCCAGTTTATCCAGGCAATTGTAAATTTCATTGTAATAGTCGTTTTTTGCTTTTGCAACTTCTCACTTTGCTGCAAATTTGAGCTGGTGGTAGTGAGCGAGATTGGCATCAGTTCTAGAAAGATGCCAGATGTTGTATGCTTCATTTTTGGCCTTCACTGCAATTTGGATGTTTTCATTCCACCACCAAGTTTGCTTATATATAAATCGGCGGCCTGGTTTAGTTGCTCCTAGGATCTTCTTGGCGTGTATCTGGATTTTCCTAGTAGTTTTATACCATGTATCTGTAACTGTTTGGCCATTCTCTAGATTGAAGAATCCAATAGTATCAATAACTTGTTGTTTATGGTTTGTAAATTTCCACCATTTGTTGCGTTCAGTTGAGGTATAAGGTCATGTTGATAGTTTAAGTTGAAGGCAAAAATCTAGGACTAGAAGTCGATGTTGAGGGGCAATATTGTCAGATGGTATGACCTTGGAGTGTATTGCCAACTTCAAGTCCCTTCTTCAAATCATCCAATAATCAATTTTGGTTTCACGTCCACCACTGGAGTAGGTGATAAGGTGGGATGGGCATTTCCTGAAGAATGTGTTTACCAGTACCAGGTTGCGTGCCTCGACACACTCCAGAATATGTTCTCCTAAATCATTATGTGTACCATATCCATGTCCTCCATGTATATGCTCGAAACCATGGCATGTTTGATTTAATCATGAGCATTTAGATCATCACCCAAAAATAGGGGATCACTATAATAGATGGTAAGGCTGTGAATGTGTGCTTCCAGGTCACTCCAAAAAATTAATGAAATCCTGAATGAGATGCATAACAAGAAATAATACTTATGGCTACCGTCTCAGTAACAATCCGGATACTCATCAGGCGATCAGAAATGCGGTTGACTTCAGTTATGCAGTCCCTCGGGTGTTCACATACTGCTATATCTATTCCATAGCATTTACTTGCTGTTCTAAAATATAACATCTTGTATCCTTCACCAATGTTACAGGCTTTTGCCCCTTTCCATTTTGTCCCTTGGATACATATGTCAACATATCTGTGTTTTAGTGATGCAGCCAATTTGCAGCTTCGTCCACTCAGTGTTCCTAAGTTAATTGTTGCAAATCTGGATCTCTTGGACCAGCCATATGCAGGTATCCCTTGTCCCTTTATCACCCTAGTCAGGTGAGGTTGGGATGCGTTGCTTATGGGTGATGCCCTAGCTGTATTTTGAATGATATTTTGAGCCTGATGCATAGTGATGTGACTTGAAGTACCTCAACCGGCTTGTCACACAGTCTGACATTGAGGGCCCTTAATCACTGTTAGCATTATCCAGCTGGCACCACGAGGAGGTGGTGATGGATCTTTGCCAGCCAGGGTAATAAATATACTGGTTTCCATAAATTAAGGAAAACTCAGAAAATTTATGATAAAGAAAAAGCTGTATGAATGATTTTAATGAAATTTGATGAAAACTTGAGTTATAATGTTAGTTTCAGAATGGCATAAAATATTTTGCATTAGAAACATTTTTCATCAAAAAATAACACAGGAATTTGTCCAAAAATGAGGTGGCAGAATTCAATGGGCAAAGTTCTTTAATAAGGAGTGTGGTAACTCCTTACAGCATTGCAGGCACGACAGTGATGTTACATGTTGTTTATGATGTGAATCAGCTCAGTCGGGAGTTACGACCATTGTTTCTTTAAAGCAGTAATAAGCTCCCCCTTTGTTTCAGGTGGCAGGTTGAGGGCAGCAACACGTCTCCCTAGAGCATCCCACAAATGCTCAATTGGATTTAGTCGGGAGATCAAGCTGGCCACTCCATGTGCATAATGGTCTCCTCTTGAAGGTATTGTTCCACTAGTTGAGCTCTGTGTGGATGAGCATTATCATTTTGTAAGATGAATGTTTCACCTATTGCGCCAGCGTAAGGATGTACATAAGGGTCCAGGATGTCATTTCTATACCTTTGAGCATTGAGGTTCCCACTCGTCAACAGATAAAGGTCTGTGCATCCACCTAAGCAAATGCCACCCCAAGCACACACTACCTCTGCTGTAACTGTCTCTTTGATGGATGTTACTGGGATGGTAGCAGGTATCTCTTTCTCTTCATATCAAACAATGTCTAGAATCACTCTGCAAGCAATATATGGAATCATCTGTGAAGAGTACAGACCTCCATTGCTCTTCTGTCCAGTTAACATGCATGTGTGCCCAATTCAACCACTCTCTCCTGTGACATGATGTGAGGGGTAGCCTTCTAACGTACAGACCTCCCTCATGAAGCCTTCTACCCACAGTAGAAACTGATACAATCCTCGCAGTGGCTTCTCCAAGAGAGGATCATAGCTGAGAGGGAGTAGAAGTCCTGCTCTTCTATGCTAATTGCAGAAATTGGTCTTGTTCAGCGGTTGTAACTCTAGCCCTTCCTTGGCTAAACCTCCAAGATGCGTTATCCGTGCTAAGAAATTGATTCCACAGTCTATGGACCACAGAAGGACTCACGTGTGAGTCACAGAAGGACTCATGTGCATGGGGTGCCGTGCACCCCGTGCACATTCAGCCATTGTACCACGTCCGACTGACTTTGGCCTGCTTCGAGCTGGCCAATAGCTCTCCACTGCAGTTCATTTGGCAAATGATGTTTCGAGGTCATTCCTACAGAATGACTATTTCGAATTTCTTTACTCACATTTATATACAAAATAATGATCCACTCCAAAACACCTGTTTTTATGCCCCTATCCGATTACGCAAATTGACGCAACCTAGACTAATTTGCATATGATATGCTCACTTGGCATTAGTTTACTGGTTACATGAACATGTTTGGTGAGGATCGCACAATTTTTGGCGAACTACCATGTTATTTCTCATTTTTCCTTAATTTATGGAGACCAGTGTACAAAGGAGAGTCCTCTTTGTCATTTCAATTCTTTAGTCCATTTCAAATTTCAGTGGCTGTTAAGTTGAATGGTCTGCACCAAGACCCTATGAAGTTGAATGCTCCTCAGCTGTTAGGGGGAAAGAATGAAAAGCTGCTCTATAAAACCAGATCAAAAGGCATAATGAACAACCTGCATCACAAGAATAGACCAGACTTCAAATTTTCAGCCTAACTGTTCATTATTTTGAATTTTAACTGTTCACAATTTTCTCATTATCACAAGGGAGGTACACAGCTCTCTTTCTAGTGTATCTTTAGCTGTTATTTAGATGCCTAACCAAAGTATTTGGTAATAAAGACATCGTATTTTAATTTCATCTTTAGATTTCCATTGAAAATTCTGAGATTATGGAAATTGACTTAGAGGAAACTGCAGAAAGAACATATTGTGAGATATGTGGGGAATGCAATAATGAAGATCGCCTCCTCCTTTGTGACAGTTGTGATCTTGGTTACCACTGCGAATGTCTTGATCCACCCCTACAGTCTATTCCTCGTGGTGATTGGCACTGCCCAGACTGCACTGGTATTTTTAGAAGGGAATGTATGTATAACAAATATTTTTAATGCTATTAAAAGAATTTTTAAATACTGTTAAAAGAATTTTTAAATATTTAGTATGTGTAAATTAATTTTAATTAATTTTTAATGTGTTTTACGGAGCAGTGAATGTCTTGACATGTTAACATGTTTCTGTTTGGCAGCAGTACAAAGCTCACCATCAATTTTGTGTGGGAACCTTTCAAATTTCAAAATGTGATTTTTTTGCAATGTACTCTGTGCTGTTATTTTGTGTTTATGGCTAATTTCTGCTTGCAGCAGAAATTCATTATAAAGTTACAAGTTTATGGTTCAGTGTCAACATGTGACCAAATAAACGCTGACATTATTAGTGTACGTTGGGTACAGATGAATCCACATTCAATACAATGATATGGCACAGAAAGTGGTAGGCCAAGCATATCAGCTGCAATGAATGAAGCATATATTCAGGATTTAATAAGCAAACCAGGGTAATTATCTTTAAGCGTGAATAATCTTGAATATAGAAGGGAAATTCTCTCAGGAAAAATACCTTGATCATAAAAAATATTCAAAATTTCAGCCAGTCATATGACCAGAAACATTCCCAGCTCTAAGCATTTCAGTAGTAATTTCATCTACCCCTGGGGATTTATGAAGTTTTAATTTAGAGATAGCCAAATAACATCAGATTGTGGTAGAGGGAAACCATTAAAGCCACTAATGCATCTATCCAATTTACAAACTATGGGAGTAAAACTAATCACATTGTTTTGGACATCTCTGAAATGCTCAGCCTATCTAGCTATAATGGAATCCTCATCTTCAATATCCTTACCATGTTGATCCTCAATTCCTAGTTTTCTTCCCACACAAAGCATTAACTACCTAGTACAACTCTGCTGTTGCAATGTCTAGCTGCATCCTCTGCTTTGTCACCCAAGTTGTCAAGCAAAAGATTGTTATCAGCCTTCAACTGATCATTTTACATGATTAATTAAGCTCTCAATAACACTGTCTGTTAAGTAGGCTGTTGATTCAACAGCACTCTGCACTTCTTTGTTTCAGAAATAAGCTGTGCACTTTATCACTCAAATAACTGCTCTTAGAGTGAGCTCCTGTAGGTGGTGAGGAGATCACTCTGAAGGTTTTGCTGGTTTGGGTATTTTCACAGGGTTTTAAGCACTTTCATGTTTACCCTGTGTGGAGACCCTTGCCCCTACTAGAAAGGAGGATCTTATAGTCATTCAGGGGTCCTCTTCTGCTTTCCTCAGAACATGTCTAGCAGGGTATCCTTTGGCCTGTTTTGTCATTGGAGGGCCTGTTCGTTAATAGGCTGGGCAGCGCTTTAAAGAGCCACTGCTTTAGCCTCTGCTTCAGGTAAGTGGAAGCTTGACAGTCCTCTGCCATCCACCTCTGAGACGTCTCCCTTATGATCAAACTGCTTGGCCTTCTAAACTTACGGGACCTCTCCTAGGACCCCAAAATGAATATTTTCTTGTGTATAAGGTGGTCCTATGATCCCCTCGCCCTCCAGGACCATTCACCTGGTGTGCTGGACCTGCTAGTGTCAGCCATGCAGTGAGTTTTTTTGTCCATGTCTTGGTACAGGTTTCAAGTTTCCTTGCCTTTTTACTACAGGACTCACACTCACTGTATGTTCAGGTATGGTGCCGTGCACCCCTGCCATCCAATTGGTCATCTGCTTTTTTTAGGCTATATGGGTGGGGACCGTAGGCACTGAATCTTTTATAATTTAATCATAACTATCTTAAACTTGATTTCTTTCTCTTTAGCTGAGCAGCTGCAACTTGCCTCTCTTAGTTCTACTCTTTTCTCTCCACCTCCTGCTTCTTTGTTTCTTATCATACATTCTATTTGTGAGCAGGTGATATGTGATGTCTCCCTTCTTTATCCAAAAAGGCTTGAAGGGCCTTCCTTGCTGGTGCTTCTAAATCTCCAAAATTGTTAAGTGGTTGATTAATTGATTGACTGTCAATTAATTAATTGCTCTGATGATCTTGTAGTGGAGTCTGTTATAAATACTATGAGTCACTCCTTAAAACCACAATGATTAGTGGGTTGTTTGTCCAGATTCTTCCCCACAACTCTCTCAACTCTTAAGGAGTCATCTCCAAGTAGGGCCTTGTCAAACTCTCTGAGGGGGATCTCTCGGGGCTGATCTGTCAAGGTGTGACTGCAGTCCACTAAATTTCAGTTTGTGAGGATAAGACCTTGGTTCCAACTAGGAATCTTGACCTTCAATACACCAAACCTGCTCTATTAACATTAAGGTGTGCTATCTCTTGTGCAGTTTGGCCATAAATACTGAATCCACTTTAGTGCTTTCAGTATCAACAGTACGAACATTCTAAGATAGCTTGCTGTGCTCATTGCGCCGGAAAGGACCACCTTGATACTGCATGTTTTTTGGTGGAAGCAAGCTATGTGAACTGTAACGGAGCCCATCTCTCTTTCTCTTGAGAGTGCTCTAAATGGAAGGAAGAGGAGATACAGTAGATAAAGATGGTTAATAGCATATCATACCTGGAGGCAAGGAAGACTGCTGTTACTTCCTGCCCCACCTGGCAAGCTCTCCTCTGCCAGTGTGCTGGTTGGCAAAACATCTGTTGCAGTACAGAGAGATATAATCATTCCACCTGTCTAATCTTCTTCCTTGTGGATAAGAATCTTATTCAACAGGCTACACTGTGGCAGTGTTGATTGTGATATCGACCCTTGTGTCTGTACCTGTTGACCATCTTCTGCCATCCTCTCTGAAACCTCCTTTGTGGCCTCAAACAGCTTGACCTTCTAAACCAAGGAACTTCCCCCAGGACCCAAAAATGAATATTTTGTTTTGTATGAGGTGGTCTCTGATCCTGGGCTGTTAGATGATCTTGAATCCAGGGGTACTGACCTCTTCAGTTTTCCTAAATCTTCTCCTGAAAAAGCTCATCTGTGTGTGTGTGGAGGAGACATACTTGCAGCCAGTCGATGATACCACAGTCGTATTTTTCTTTGGTTTCTCTCAGATGGAGATGATCTAGATCATGGTGGTGTCTCCATCCTCATGAGTAACCATTCTCAATTCCAGGTCATTCCCCTCACTGCCTCTCTAGAGACAATAGCTACACTTGGAATTTTTATTGACTATCTACATTGTCTATCTGCCATCTGCAAGATGAGGTTATCAATGCCACCCTGCATTATCTATCTGCCATCTGCAAGATGAAGTTATCAGGCAGACCTTGATAACCTCATCTTGCAGTGGCATCCTCTTTTTTTGTAATGAGTGATTTCAGTGGACAGTCCTCATTGGGATAGTGCTGATAGCAATAGGAGTGGTCAGTCCTTGAACAATGGCTTAGGGATTCATTGCTCTTCCTGCTGAACACTTCCAAGTACACATTTTCATTCTTCAACTCACACCTTCCCTGCCATTGATCTTTCCATCTACTGCTCCTTGATCCTACTGCCTTTTACATGGAAGATCAAGGACAACCTTTATGGAAGTGATCTCCCTGTGGTGTGTAACATCACTCATGCAGAACCTTACAACCCTTCATACATATCTTGTGGTAGAGGATTAATCAGACTGATTGGAGTGGCTTCACACAGTCAACCAGGAGTCATTCATTATTTTGGTCGCAGAGATGAGGACTCTATTTTCCAAGCAGCTGCCTCTGCCATCTCCCAACTTCAGCACAATTTCCTCATTCCTGAAACCATGCTGGAATCCCAACTGCACAGTAGCTTGTAAGACTCAGAACAAGGCTTGGGGATGTTTCAGATATCCAACATCTTTCAACCTTGAAGCATGAGGAAAAGCCCATTTCATCTGGTGCTAGAATCAGAAGTAATCTTAGTTCAAGTACACATCTTCTGTCATGACCAATTCTAAGGTTGTGTAAGGTAAAGTCCAGAAGATGAGTGGTAACTACATGTCCTAGTTGTTATTGATCCTGGAGCACAATGGACAAGTCAACTGCTGATCTTCAAGTAGTTGCCAACACTCTTGGAGAATTGTTTTCTTCCATCTTTTCCTCTCTTCCTGTTCCCCCGAGTTTTTAGCCCTGAAGAGCAAGGCAGACTTCTCTCTGTTGTCTTTCCATTTAAATGGCCAGGGCCCTACAAAAACCATTCACAGTGAAGGAAAAGCATATGACCTTGCTCTGCATACTTCTCATGCATTTGCTGTTGGTCCACACAACATTCATTATGTTATGCTCCAAAAACTTTCACCATCCAATATGGATCAGCTGCTCCAAATTTTCAATCTTATTTTTCTCGAGGAGCAGTTTCCCGACTCCTAGTGGGAGACTATCATTTTGGCCTTCTCCAAGCAAGATAAAGATCCAAAGATTCCTTCAAATTATCATCCCATTGCATTAACAAGCTGTATGTGCCAGGTGTTAACCCTTCCAGGTACAACACTTGAAACTTTGATTTTTTTTTAATTGCTGTTTGAAAATTATCTTACATATGTCTTTTAAAAATATATAATTCAAGCTTGAAAAGTAATATTTTCTTTTTTCATTTGATGCATATTATATTAAACTACAATATAAATCATTTGATAAAGCCATCTGATTTGCCATATTTTAGAAGCTCTATACGGTATTGCTGATTTGTTTGTTAACATTACTCTGTATTGAAGCAATCACCTGATTTGAGCTCAGAAGTTTCATTTGAACTACTTTCAACAAATTTTTTCCTTAAAGTTTCTAAAATCTCCTGATAATTAACAAAAAATTGCAATTTTTATAAATGGAGATTTTGGAAGTAATTATGAAATATGTACCTTTTTTTGGTGTACCACTGTAAAAAGTGTTGTTAAAATTAAATGTTACTATGATGTTCAAATTTTTTACTTCAATAAAATTCAGAATTAAATTCTCTTTAATTTGGTATATAACATGACCTATTTCTGTTGATTAGTTATTTATTAAAAATACTCTAAAGTTGATTGTTTATTGGACTCTGTAACAAGCCTGGACTTTTCTCAAAGTATAGTACAGAGAAACAAAAGGGAAGAAATGTTTATTTTAAACAAGAAAATTATTTTTTGTTTTGTTCAGAAATAAAAATAGCTTTTCTGTTCATGAGCATTATAATCATTTCTGTTTATTAGTGTTTTTTAAATAAATTTTTGTGTTGCCAGATGCATTATTTTACTAGATGAACTTAAAAAAAATATTAAAATAAAACTTGTCTTTTTTGTTAAATATTTTATTTTCAGAAAATCCAGAATTAAATGCTGATTAATTTGGCATATAACGCCATAATTCCTTTCATTAGTTATTTGGCAAAAAAAGTTCTAAAGTAAGTGCTCAGGTGGTAGTGCTCCAGGCTCTTAATCTGCAGATCCCAGGTTCAAGTCCCAGCTGTGCCAGCACTGAGATTTATCTCTGTAAAACTCCCCAGCCTATCCTCAGCCAGTAGAGGACACCAGTGGACTTGGAAAGGCTGCCTTCCTTCGGATGGGACATTAAGCCATGGCCCTGTAAGTGGGAAAACCATACCCTGTGCACTTTAAAGAGCATGCTGGATGGTCTTGATGACTGTCCAGTGGATTCCCCCCCCCCTCCCTCCAATCACTCTTGGCCCTTGTGGCCTGGCCATTTAGCCCATAGTCTACAAAAAAAATGCTGCTCAGAGGTAAAACGACTCAACTTCATGACTTCCATGCTTTTGGCTTGAAAGGTTGCATGCTAGTCTTCATTTCAAACTTTTTATCTTCTCATTCTTTTCATGTCTGTGGCAGCAACACTGCATCACAACCTTTCCCTCAAGAACATGAGATTGCGCAAGGCTATATCTTGAGCGTTATATGCTTTGCACTGTCAAGATCAGTTCCATCACTCGACAACTTCCTCCACCTGTAAGCAATGTCCTCTATGTTGAATTTAGCATATTTTTCTTCCGGCATGAAGGCCATTGAATGACAATGCAAACCACTCTGACCAATAGCTCAATTTGGGCATGGTGAATAGATTTTGGTTATCCCCACGAGAGACTGCTTGTGTGCACTTTGGTTAGGAAATTCCATCATTCATATTGTGGCAGAGAACAAGATTTTCAGTTTCATCTTCAACCAGAAATGAACCTTTTTACTACATATATATCATCTCAGCTTCAAGTACACATGGGCATTGAACATCATCAAGGTACTGTTCTCTTTCCTGGGGAGTGAACCAGTGTTCTTTGCTCTGTCTCTACTATGCACTCATCCCATCAAAATTGGACTATGGATCCCAGACAAACGATTTCATTGATGAGGTGTAGGCCTCTCTCCACCATCAGGCCCTCTGTGTATATATGGTGCCTTCTACACCTCATCAGTTCATAGTCTTTACATTGAAGCCAATGAACCATCTTTATCTCTTTTTTGTCAGCAATTGTCTCTACTATAAGCTTGTAAGTTGCAATCACTTCCAGGCCATCCCACTTGGGACTGCATTTTTCACCTTGAATCAGAAATCCTGCAGATGAATTGCCCAATTGTCATTCATCTATTAGGTTTGCATGTCCAAAGTTACCTAAGAGACATTAACATCAGTCTTGATAGTGTCACCTAGCCATTAACTGAGCCAATTTCACCATGATTCATTTCTCCTTCCTGCAATTTTTCTCTCTGCAGGAAAGGAAGGCTTTCACACCTGATTGTGTGTATCAGCAACTCCTTGCCAACCATCACACTGTGCACCTGGACTTCTTGCTTGTCTTTACAGATGGCTTGAAGTCTTGCATATTGGTGGGGTCAGCCATGGCTTGCTGTACCATCATCATGGCAGACCATATCCCACAACAGTGTCCCATTTTCACTTCAGAGTTACCCCTTATCAGTCTTGCCGTGAACCACATTAACAGCTAAGTATCATCATTGTGTGCTTTACACCGACTCAGCTTGCTACTGGCTTTGATCTCAGTAAGGGCTCAATGTCACCTAATTCTCTATAAGATCTGCAGCAGCTCCATCATCTAGTAGCCAGTCGACCAACCACTTTTGGGTGCCTGGTCATGTCAGAATCAGGAGCAATGACTTGGAAGATGCTGCTGCCAAGTCAGATACATGTTGTTCAGCTATCTTCAGTCAGTTCCATGCCTGGGCTTCTGGCTGTGTTTTTTCATCATGCTCCAGGCAGAGTGACAAAGATCTCATTTGGAACAGACAGATAACAAGCTCTTTGAGATCAAACCTGTTGTCAATCTGTGACAGTCTTTTTTTTTGCAGGAATCACAAGAAGGAAGTTGTACTTGCTTGGATCTGCATAAGTTTTATTAAATTAAAAAAAATAAATAAATACCCCCTCAAGCAGCTGCTTGCCACAGAGGTCTGACAGTAGCCTGTCAGTTTATATGCTGTAGTAGAAGGTTTGTGAGGATGGCAGGACCTCAGCAGAAAAACAATACACACAACCATGTCTTACCCGGGGCTTGAACCCAGGTCCCTTTAGATCAGTAGCCAAGCGTGCTAACCACTGGGCCATATAAGTTTTATTACACATTCTTTTCTTCTATGGATGACTTTTATGATGACACCATTTTAGCATTGAAACATATTTTAATTGATTTTCTTTGTTTTAATATGGAATGGTATATTTATTTTAGCTTTCAAGATTTTATGTTGGACATTTTCAACATTTTACATCCCTTACACTCAGACATCTCTTATCTGAACATCACAACTGAGTGTGGAGAAATAGATATATACACCTAAAGACTAAAATTAGACTGTATTATAGTTTGGTTCATTGTAGGTTCATTCTGAAACTTGAATGCTTTGTAAACAAGAAATCAGGAAAGATACTTTTGATTCTAGATGCTTATGCAGTGTCTTGGGTATTAGGTGGTTCAACTTTATAAGTAATGATGAGGTTAGACAAAAAGTCAGCAACCTCCTTTAAGAAGCATATTGTGCAGAGAGAGACTCCATTGGTTTGGCCATGTTGCCCGTATGGATAATTACAGATTAGCGAATAGGGTTATGAACAGTGTGCCTAAAGGCTTCAGAAAGACGAGTAGACCTAGGATAATGTGGGCAGACAATGTCAAACAGGACCTTGTTAGAATTGGTTGCAATGGCCAGATGCAGCAGATGTGTAGCTCAGGACAGATACACCAAAGAGCCAAAACATTATGACCAGCAAATCTTTATGCATATTGAAGCAACTGCAAGTAAACGACTACATGTGTGAAGGTAATGAAAAGGTATAAATAACACATGATACTGAGCTCTGTTAATCAGTGTTATTGTTGTTCTTCAAATGGGAAAGACAGCGGACCTAAGTGAGTTTGGCAAAGGCCAAATCGTAATTGCCAGATGACTGGGTCAGAGCATTTCCGAGACGTCAAGGCTTGTGGGGTGCTCATGTCAGCCGTGGTTAGTACCTTCAAAAAGTTGTCTGAGGCAAAAAAAACCACAGACTGCCAGCAAGGTGTGAGCTGACCATGGCTTGTCGATGCTAGAGGTGAGCGAAGGCTATAGCTTATGGTATGAGCCAACAGAAGAGATACTGTGGTGCATCTCGCCCATAATTTGAATGCTGGTGATGGGAGTAATGTGTCACAACACAGTACATCAAACCTTATTGAAAATGGGGGCTGCATAGCTGCAGGCAGCTCCGAGTGGCCATGCTAACTTCTGTTCACATCGAAGGTACCTATACTGGGCATGTGAGCATCAAATGAACCTTAAATGATTTGAAGAAGGTTTTCTGGTCCGATGAATCTCATTTCCTGTTGCACCATGTGGAAGGATGGGTATGTGTGCATCTTTTACCTGGGAAAGTGTTGTCACCAGAATGCACTGTGGGATGAACGCTTTGGGCAATGTTTTGCCGGGAAATCCTGGATCCAGTCATTCATGTGCTGGAAACTATGACATCTACCACCTACCTAAACATCATTGCAGACCAGGTACATCCTTTCATGACAACAGTATATCCCTCTAGTAGTGTCTTATTTCAGCAGGATAATGTGCCATGCCACACTGCCTGGATTGTTCGAGAATGGTTTGTGGAACATTAGAAAGACTTACAGGTATTGCCCTGGTCTCCAAATTCCCCAGACATCAATTGAGCATCTGTGATTTGTATTGGAACAGCATATCTGATCTGCGGCAGCTCAACCATGCAATTTACAAGAGTTAAAGGATATGCTGGTAACGTGTTGGTACCAGATACCACAAAACACCTTTAGAAATCTTATAGCATCCATGCCTTGCTGGGTAAGAGCTGTTTCGGCAAGCACATAGAGTACCAACATCATATTTGGCAGGTTGTCATAATGTTTTGGCTCCTCGGTGTATGCTTAGAGAACTAAATTGCACAGTCTGGTTGGACCTCCATAGCCCATGGCTGCTTGAGGATGATGACAACAGGGAATTAGTTAAGCAATATCAATAAAGGAAATTTAATAGCATCAATTTTCTTGGGCATACACAAAGGACATGGACCCTTTGTTAGCAGGATAACAAGAAACTTGATGCCTTTGATTCTAGATGCTTACACAGTATTTTGGGCATTAGGTAGTTTGACTCTAATGATGAGGTTAGAAGGAGGAGTCATCAACCTCTTTTGAGCAGCATATTGTGCAGAGAGAGACTGCATTGGTTTGGCCATGTTGCCCGTATGCATAGCTGCAGATTGAGAAACGATTATGAACAGTATGCCTAAGGGTTTGAGAAAAAGGGGAAGACCTAGGATGCAATGGGTAGACAATGTCAAACAGGACCTTGCTAGACATGGCCTAGAGTGGCTAAATGCAGCAGCCATAGCTCAGAAGAGGCACATTTGGAGAGGAAAATTACACAGTCTGGTAGGACCTCCATAGCCCATGGCTGCATGAGGATTTTGTATGTAGGTGGGCTGAGCATTTCAGAGATGTTCTAAACAATGTGATTATTTCTACTCTCATTGTATGTAATGAGGATAGATGCATTACTGGCATTAATGATGGCCCTATATCACATTCCGAAGTTGCTTTGGCTATCTCTAAATTAAAACTGCATAAATTCCCAGGGGTGGATGAAATCACCACTGAAATGATTAGAGCTGAGAACATTTGTGTTGTCACATGGCTGACTGAAATTATGAATATTTTTTATGATAAAGATGTTGTTCCTGAGGATTTTACTAGAGCTATCATTGTCCCAATTTTTTAAAAAAGGTGATCACAGTTCTTGTGATAACTTAGGGGTATCAGTCTACTTTCTGTTCCAAGGTAAAGTTCTTTGCATGATTATACTTAATAGAATTAAGAATTTGGTTGATGAATAACTGTGTGATGAACAGTGTGGATTCAGAAGTGGTAGGGGATGTATTGATCAAATATTTTCACTTAGTACACACATTTAGGCTGATTCTTGAGAAATGTTTAGAGTTTCAGAAACCTGTGGTTGCTAGCTTTATAGATTTCAAAAAGGCTTTTGACTCTGTTGATCAACATAATTTGCGGTTGATTTTTAGATCATATGGAATACCTGACAAGTTAGTTAGTGTAATGAAAGCTCTCTGTAATAACACTGAGTCGTGTGTGAGTTGGTACGTCTTGCAGTGATTGGTTTAGCATTGCTGGTGGAGTTAGACAAGGGTGATATTGCCTTCTTTTCTATTTTGTTTGGTTATTGATTATGTTATGCAAAATTTTTTGGAAAGGAAAGATTTTGGCCTTAAATGGTCCAGAGATTTCAAAATTTCTGATTAAGATTATGCAGATGATTTGGCCTGATTGACTTATATTGTTGATGAGATGGATTCGTTCATTATGTTGATGAGACTGGTAATAGAGTAGGTTTGGTGATAAACAGAGAAAAAACTTAAGTGATGAAAATTGGTCAGGAAGGTGATGTTTCAGTTACTTTGAATTGCTGCACTCTTGAGCAAGTGTTTCAGTTTGATTATCTTGGAAGCTATGTGACAGATACTGGTAATATGCAACATAAGATAGATAGAAGAATAGGGATTGCCACTAGGACTTTTAAGAATCTATGGAGAGTGTGGAAAAGAGGTGTCAAGTTGTGGTTTTGCAGCATGTTGATGAGATACAGAAGCTACCCTTGTCACCTCAGTATTATTGAACATTTTTGTGGTAATATCTGGAGCACAAGGTCAGGTCACACTTTCCACCTTCAACATCACTGACACAGTTGGGCCATATTTTACAGGAAGAATGGTCCCACATTCCATTACTGTATGTGCATGACTTGTATAAGTCTATTCCATGTCGAATTGTGTATGTTCTGAACACTCGAGGTGGGCGTTAATTATAACACAGCTTATTAATAAAATGTTCTCCACAAACAGTGTGTGTTTCCATTGTTTTGATAAACCCTTATATGTTAGGCTGTACAGATTGGTACTTTGTGAAAGCAACATAAAATACCTAAGTCTTTTTGTTTACAGATATCTCATGAAATATAATGTTTAAAAGATAAATAAGTGTGTGTCGAATACTGCAATGGATATTTTGAACCAAGTTGAATCAGAAAACTGTGAGCTGTTTTGCAAAATACACTTGACCCTCCATGTATGCGAGGGTTCCATTCTCTAAAAACTTGTACACATTAAATTTGTGCAAACAGATCTTAAGAAATAATAGGAATAAAGGGTTATGTTCTGGGATCACTTGCAATTACATCTATATACTTTTTAGTAAACTAATTACTTATGTAAATTATGTAAATATAAATGAAAAGTGGTACAAAACAAAGGTTTAGGAGAAATGAGTTGCTGCACAGATCCCTTTATGGTCTTTGTGGGAATGGTGCTCACCGTGGATTCGTTAATTCCAAATGCATGCCCTATGGCCAACGCACCTTCACTGGCTTCTGTCCTTGAGATAAATTCAAACTTTTCTAAGATCATCATCTTCCTCTTCTCCTCATAAATCCAGGCTAATTGCACTTTTTCAAAGTTCACATTTGTGGACAAAATGACTTCCTAGAATGTCTATGGCTGTCTTGGCCATCTTTTCTACTCTCATTATTAGTAATGACAGTGTTAGCTAACTAAATTTCATTATTATAGTGATAGTGGTAGCTTAACTTGTTATTATAATGACAGTGGTATCTAAATGTTGGGCTGAATTTATGTATATTTAAATATCAGTGCGCTTACAAAAAAAAAGAGGGCATTAAAGATAGTTCACATATATAGATAGAGGACATTAAAGATAGTTCGAATTCGTGCAAATGGAACTTGCACACATGGAGGGTTTACTGTATTACATTGACTCCAATAGTGATTTAGATGAATTGTGATGTTTCTCCTATTTAGAAAGGAGTTTTGATACTTATAGAGCTATTTTTATTGCTTCTGAAATATATAATGCAATTAAAAAGAATAATTATTTGAAACTTGACCAAAAATGAAATCATTGGTATATGTTATCTAAAGTGGTAGCTATTTTAAAATGCATTTGATTAGGGCATTATAAAGTTTTAATTTTTAAATGATATGACTTTTTTAATGCTATTTTTAATTAAATTGAAGTAATTTCATAATTAGCATTCAAAAACTATAATTTTTTTAAGATTTTGCATTGTTGTAAAGTTCAACTTTTCCATAGCAGTTAGTGTCTAATGCAAATTAATCTGGAAGGGTTTGATCTCAATTTCAGTAGTAAAAATAAATATTTACTTTGAAAATTTTTATTTAAATTTTCTTGTTTTTAAAGCAAAATAATTTTTTTAATATTTTTGCTGAAGTTAAAATAGAAAAAAATGTAGTAAAACTTTGCAATTTTTAAAATTAAGATGCTGATAAAAATTTGCCCATCTTTTTTGTTTTTGTTATTTTGTTGACCACAATTAAATGCATTTTCTTTTAATATTTTTGGGGAAAAGAGTTTTACCTATGTGTGGGATTTGAACTCGCATCTCTCCAGAAACGCCAGAGAATTCTACCATTGAACTAATGCCAGCTCCTTCGTTTTTCCACTTAATATGGAAGAGTGAAAAGTCATATTTAGTGGAAAAAAGATGGAGCTGACATTAGTTCGATGGTAGAATACTCTGGCATGTTTCTGGAGAGACATGGATTCAAATTGAAACTTTTTCCCCTAAAAATATTTATTGACGTTCAAGTCAACAGATGTGAATATTATTTGCTATTTAATAATTAATAACGCTAATAGTGTGAAGTGATTTAATTATTTATTTACATCTTACTCACTGCAACATTTAAAAAAATAATTGCCATCCCAGATCATACATAGATGGCTCCAAATACAGGTGGTGAAATCGTGGGAAGAGTGAAAAGTAATGTTAAATGGAAAAAAGACAGAGCTGCCATTAGTTCAATGGTAGAATACTCTGGCATGTTTCTGGATAGATGTGGGTTCAAATCCTGCACATTGGGAAAACTTTTTTTTACCAAAATAGTTATTGACATTAAAGTCAACAGGTAACTCTGGAAATATTGCATATTTTTTAAAGCATTTTCTTTTGGTTTATAACATGACTTATTTCTGTTGATTGTTTATTTGGCAAAAAAATTCCAAAGTTGACTCTTAAGTATGACTTAGCAGATTTGACAAAAGTCAAAAGTCATACTTGTTAAATTATTATCACTGAGAAAAAAAAAATTGCAGTCAGAGTAAATTTCATTCTTCAAGTAAAAAAATTATTTTCCTATTGTTCAGAAATAATTAGCCTTTCTATTCTTAATGTTGTACAGTTATTTTTATCTATTTGTTTTAAAAAAAATAAATTCTTATTTGCATTTATTACAAACACTGCGACATACATAAGTGCACATGCATTTCACCTGATGGGCTGTATAAGAATATGATTGATTATATATTAATTAACAGCAATTGGGCTATTTCTGTTAGGAATACCGGGTCATATAGGGGAGCTGAAATTGGATCTGACCATTACCTTGTTAAAAGTGTCTTGTAACTTAAACTTAAAAAGTGTTGTGCTAAAGTTAAAAAATTTACCTTTAATACTGAAACTCTGAAAGACAAAGTTATAGCTAAAGCTTGCCATGATAGGTTACTTAGTCATTATGACAGTCATGGTTTGCTTACTACTGAAGTTGAGGATGAATGGGGACCATTTTACTCAGACTTTTTTTGGAAACTAACAGTACTCTTTTAGAAGAAAAGGAGCAGAGGAGGCAGAATTATCTGAGTAATAAGGCACTTGAGCTTATTTCAGAAAGAAAGAACTTCAGGAATGTCCTTAATGAATACCCTACTAGTCCTAATAGAAAAAGCATTACAGAGAGCTTAATAAACGTGTAAAGGATCAGTTAGCTGCTGCTAAGAATCTTTGGCTTGATGGCTTGGGTAACAAAGCCAAGGTAACAGTTAGGCAGCACAACAGCAGAGAGCTGTACCAGATAGTTAATGTTTTATGTGGTAGAAAACGAACAGGTATACAGGGATTGAAGGATAAACAAGGTAAGGTTATGGAAGGTGAGGATTCTGTCATGGCTAGGTGGGCTGAGCATTTCAGCGATGTTCTAAACAATGTGGTTGATTCTACTCCCATTATTTGTAATGATGATAGATGCATTACTGGCATTAATGTTGGCCCTGTAACACAATCTGAAGTTATTTTGGCTATTTCTAAACTTAAGCTTCATAAATCCACAGGGGTAGATGATATTACTATGGAAATGCTTAGAGCTGGGAATGTTTTGGTTACCACTTGGATGACTGAAATTTTGAATATCTTTTATGATAAAGGCATGGTTCCTAAGGATTTTACAAGAACTATTTTTATCCCTATTATCAAAAAGGGTGATTGCAGTTTTTGTGATAACTATAGGGGTATCAGCCTACTCTCGGTTCCAGGGAAAGTTCTTTCCATGATTGTGCTTAATAGAATTAAGAATCTTGTTGACAGTCAATTGCGTGATGAGCAATGTGGATTCAGAAGTGGTAGGGGATGTGTGGATCAGATATTTTCACTTAGGCAGATTCTTGAGAAATGTTTAGAGTTTCAGAAACCTTTGGTTGCTAGCTTTGTTGATTTCAAAAAGGCTTTCAACTCTGTTGATCATCATAATTTGTGGTTGATTGCGAGATCATATGGTATACCAGACAAGTTAGTTAACATAATGAAAGCTCTCTATAATAACACTGAGTCGTGTGTGAGAGTTGGTAAGGCTTGTAGCAATTGGTTTAGCATTACTTCTGGTGTTCGACAAGGGTGCATTTTGGCTCCTTTTCTCTTTAGTTTGGTTATTGATTATGTTATGCGAAATTCACTTCGAGGGAAAGATTTTGGCTTTAAATGGGCTGGAGATACGAAAATTTCTGATTTTGATTATGCTGATGATTTAGCTCTTTTGGCAAATGATGTTGATGAGACTGGTAGTAGAGTAGGGTTGGTTATAAACAGAAAGAAAACTAAAGTGATGAAAATTGGTCAGGCAGGTTGTGATTCAATTAATCTGAATGGTTGCAGTCTTGAGCAGGTGTCACAGTTTAATTATCTTGGGAGCTATGTAACAGATAATGGTGATGTGCGGCATGAGATTAACAGATGAATAGGGATTGCTGCTGGGACTTTTAAGAATCTATGGAGAGTGTGGAGAAATAGGTGTATATACCTAAAGACTAAAATTAGACTGTATAATAGTTTGGTTCTTTCTAGGTTAGTTATGGTAGTGAAACTTGGATACTTTGTAAACATGATAACAGGAAACTAGATGTTTATGCAGTATCTTGGGCATTAGGTGGTTCAACTTTGTAACTAATGATGAGGTTAGGCAAAGGAGTCAGCAACCTCCTTTAAGCAGCATATTATGCAGAGAGAGACTCCGCTGGTTTGGCCATGTTGCCCGTATGGATAATTATAGATTGGCGAATAGGGTTATGAACAGTGTGCCTAAAGGCCTCAGAAGGAGGGGGAGACCTAGGATGCGGCCGGCAGACAATGTCAAATAGGACTTTATTAGAATTGGTGTGCAGTGGCCAGATGCAGCAGATGTAGCTCAGGACAGATATGCTTGGAGTATTAAACTGCACGGTCTGGTTGGACCTCCATAGCCCATGGCTGCTTGAGGATGATGATGATGATGATTCCTTTCATTGGTAATTTGCCAAAAGAGTTAAAATTATTGAATTTCCTCTATATCACTGTAATTAGTGGAAAAGTTGAGACAATTGAATGGAATTATCATCTAGATATTTACTTTGGTTTCTTTTGTACTAACTAGATGCACTAATGTAAACAAACACCGACTGCAGCACATTAACATCTGTGCCTGCTGCAAAATAACTACTTCGCCTGACGATGCATTGGAGAAACAATGCGAAATGTGTAGTGAGTATGCAGTAGCATATAATGTTTGCACTCCCAGAAAAGTTGAGACATAAGCCATGAATCTAAAAATACATTGTTTGATGTGTGCACCAAATCAACATCAAACTGGCACCAGCATTCTCTCAAAGAACAAAAAATAAAGATCATAAGTGTCAGAGAACAAAAAAAAAATATAAGTGAACACATATCTGGATTATACTATCCACCACATGACACTAGACTCATCTGCCCATTGGAAATCATCGCAAGGAAGAAACCAGGTAAATATCTAGATGATAATTCCATCCAATTGTCTCAACTTTTCCACTAATTACAGTGATATAGAGAAATTTCAATAATTTTTTATCAACACTGTGACTTAAACATATATCTAAAAGTTATAATTATTTTTAGCTGAACACAGTTGATACAGCCTGGCCACCAAATACAATTCAGTTTTTCAGGTTTGGTAAGGGTTAAAGTTCCATAACTTTAAAAATGTTTTTACAGAAAAATGTCACAGGACATAGATATAAATAAATAATAACAAAATAATGATTTTTAAGCAATATTTGTTTAATAGTTAAAGAGTTACTGAAGCTGAAATATTTGACAGCAGACCATGATGTTATACTAGTCCTAAACACTATTTCTAAAATTGCATTTAAATAATTTTTTATAACTTTTGAAGTAATTTCATATGACTAGCAACATATCTATTAATGTTTCAGCCTCCAGAACTCATTAAATGGAAAAAAAATTCTCAAAAGCTAGATTTGGCAACTATTTTTCAAAGGATTCAATTTTTTTTCCTGTGGCATTTTTTTGCAAAAGGCTTATTTCATACTAAGGTAGTTTTGAATACGCTTTCCTTTCATGCAACATGGAAATGCCCCAGTACATTTTGATAATTTGTTCATTTCCAGAGCCAAAAGTATCAAGGAAGAAATATGTTTAAATTTGAAAATGAATAATTTGATTTTCAAATAGTACTGGATATTGAATATTATAAATTATATGCTATGTGTAGCATTTATTTCATTAACTTTCACATATTTGCTAACAAAACTGAATTAATTATCAATAAAAATCCACAGATCTGTTTTATTACATTTATATCCTTTCTTCATAGTTGTGAAAATGAAAAGTTTTATATATAGGATTAAATTTTATATATAGGATATATAGGATTAAAAAATACCATATATATATATACTGTACAAGGGTTGCCTAGTGTGTTTTGTGCTTAAGGGTGAATGATGTGTAAAAAATCCAGTCTGCTCATCACACTTGGCCAGGCCCATTTTTATTGGGGGGGGTGGGGGATGCAAGTGAGCGAAAAATAGCTAAAAGAAAGGGCCAAGAGATTGGTTTCCCACATTGCAGTGTAAGATTTTCCCTTTTGTTTCAGAAGTTTTTTTTTTAATTCTTGAAAAATGCATGAAATATACACAACCTACAACCTTCCCCCCCCCCTCCCCCCCACACACCACCAAGATCCACCCTGCACTTCTGCAATTGTTTATGTATTGCCCATTTTATTGGGGTGGAAAGTCATTACATTTCTATATTATAAGAGGAAGCTGTAGTAAATTTGCTCTTACTTTTAGTTATTGAATAGACAAACTCTTTATAATGTAGATTATTTTATGCAATATTAATGGCTTATTATCCTGCTCTTGTTTCCCTGTTCAACTTAGGTCACTTGGCAGAAGACGTAATGGCAGAGTTTCGAGAATTGCTTCACAGGCGTTTTCGACCAGGGCTACCTGTACATAATAGAACCATTGCGCGAACACGAGCTAGTGAGCAAGTTCGTTACCGTGTTCAGCAACAAAGAGCTGCTCGAGCTGAATTATTGGAGCCTTTTCGTGGTGATTCTCAAGTATGATTAATTTTCCCCATTGTGCATTTAAAGCTAAAATGTTAAATGTTTATTTTGAATCTTTACGCTGTGTATTTGGAACCATTTTTCTGATCAGCATTTCCGATTAAAAATACTATTGGATCCTTTATCCAACATCCTGAAATCATCCAGAAGTACATGAACTCCATACATTTTTTTAATTACTGTATTTGTCCAAAATCTGGCAGTAGTCATATTTCAGATTAGTGCCTCATTCACAATTATTCAAATGCTGTATATTTTTTCCTGTATAATTTGGTAAATAAAACACACCTTGATATATATATATTTAAGTGGCATGTACTTTCATTGAATAACGACATAAAATCAAAAATATCCTAAAATCTCGAAACTTTTAGGATAAGGGTTTCTGATATTCAGATCATTAATGAAAATGTTTTAGAATTCAAATTGTGTAAATAAATGTAAGTTATCCTACTAATTTCAAATTCAAAATTTTCTTTTAAATTCACAGGAAATGATGTAAATCTGATACTGATTTTAGCATTTCTCTGTGTCAGAGAAGCTTCATCTTCTGAACTGCTGTCACTAGCATGCTTAACTGTTACCACAACAGTAAACTTCAGTCATCAAATGTTATAAAAGCGTGTAGTTTTAATTGCTTTACATCCTAATGGTAATCATGGTGATTAAAAAACTTTATCCCAGAGTTTAAAATTAACTGGTATAATAACATTACATTAATGAAGTCTGTTATTTGTTCAAGCCCCATCTGGGCCACAGTTGAAATTTATCTCTGCAAAATCCCCACCCTGCCCTCAGTCAGTAGGGGACACTATTGGGCCTGGAATGGGTGCTGTCTCTCAGATGGAATGTAAATCCATGGCCCCCATGTGTGGGAGAGGCATACCCTGTGCACATTAAAGGACATTGAGTGGCCTTTTATGGGAGGTTAACAATCTGTCTCCTAACAACTGCCCAATGGGTACCCTCCCCCCAACCTTCTCTGAGCCCTCAGGGTTCTTGTGACCAATTCGTTTAGTCCATTGTGTACAAAAAAAAATGCTCAGTGGTAAAACAACCCAACCCATGCAAGTTTTACAGACTAATAGAATAACACTTTATATGAAAAGAAAATGGGCAAATGAACTTTTAAAAGGTTCTGAAGATTTCTGTATGATTCTAAAAGTTATCATATTATCAAATACAAATAATTAATAAATCAGTGTAATAGACTAATTAATAAAATCTAATCAATAAAATTGGTAAATCAAGCAAGTAGTTTTTAATGGTTTGAATATGACAAGTCTTATTTTGGGATCATACCTCAATGATTTTAACAGGCATTAAAAAAAATCATTTCATTTTAATGAGTATACTAAACTCATTGCTTTTTTTGCAGTGGTATCAACTCCAAACCATCATGATTTAACATAAAAAAGGCTTTTATCTTGCACAAATTCTGAGTTGCTACCAATGATAAATTTATAAAGGATATTATCAATTTTTTGGTGAATGTCCAATGGCCAGCTCAGACTGGCTTGTTACTGTTGCCATTTGATGATGCTCATCAGTTGTGGTGGTTGGCTCATACAAATCATTTGGTGTACTTTGTTTATTTAGCCATAGGGCAGCAAAATCTGTGGTAATGGAAATAAAAATCTTGATAGTTTACATAGAAACTAAGCCATGGGCTATCAGAGAGCTTGCTGACGTCAACAATGATCTAAGCAAACAACGGGCAAATTTCTTCCTGTTGAAAATCTGTGCTAAACTGTTTGGGGGGGGGGGGGTTACTTATAAAATTTACCTTTATTGCAGTGAAAATAAGAATATACAGATTAAAAGTGGCATCCAGGCAGCACCAGGTATGTTCAGCTAGTATACTGTTAAAAGTATTAAGTAAGGTGTGCAATTTATCAAATTCGTGGCCAGCTAAAATCATCTGGGCCATTGTTGAATAATAATATAACGTTGTTTAAACTATAGAATAAGATCACATAGTTACAAATAAAATTGACATATAATGAAAGTAGCCATAGACATTACTATCCACAAGTACTGTGTCAACAGATAATAGACATATGGTGAACAATATGTAGTATCGAAGATTATACTTGTTAGTTGGATACTCAATATGTATTGTTCTAATGCAGCTTTAGATGGAGAGTGTCAATAACAAGCATGGACAAACACGATTTTTTACAAAGTAGAATCCATGAGTCTGGGAAAGTTCCCATTAAATACGAGAGGCATTTAAAAAAGTCCTTGACATGTATCTGCAGAATAAAAACCATTACACTTACCTCAACAAAACCTTTAATGTCAATTGAAGTACTCCCCTCCAACATCTATGCAAAGTTTCAGACATCTGCGCCAATTCTGGAATGCCTGGTGGTACTCCTGTTGGGGAATAATCCACAACTCAGAATGAATTCATTTTGCAACTAGCAATACTGGTATGAAATTCTGCGTGCTAAGGTTCTGCATAACTTAACAAAGTGCCTTAAAGATGGTAACAACAAAAACATCGGAGGTGACATCAAATTCAACATATAATGATGAGCATCTAAATCGAAAGAACTTAGTGCTTATTTACAGTGGGATAGCCGTTATATACCTAGGATACTGTGAACAACTAGTACTGTGTTTCTCTACGAAGTATAATATCTAACTGTGTTGAGTGTGCCAGCCAAGTTTACAGAAGAACATCATCCTCTTCAAAGAACATATGACTAAACAAGCATAGCATACTTTAAGCACATATGTGAGTATAAATAAGAACTTTTAATACTTGAACTAGTATCAATAGACCAGCACTTAGAACTTCTCTTGGAGAAATACTATTGTACTTAAGATAATAAGCTAATACTATTATATGTTGCATATCACAACGATGTATGCTAGAATATGCTAAAGAGCAATAAGGGCATTTGAAAAGCTATTTTAACAGTGTAGTTTGTGATTAAATAATTTTTTAATAACTTATCACTGTGTATTTTAATTTTAGTTTATTACTAATTTATTTAACCATATTCTGAGCATATGTTAAAAATTGACTGAAGCATTAGGTATTTTTAGCAGTAAAATTGCATAGATATTAAATTTATTCATAATTTCTTCTAAAATTCTTCAATTAAAAAAAAACAGTTTTTAGTTAATTTTCAGGAAAATTTAAAACCGTTAAAAAAATCATTTCAGAGTAGATTCAAATTTAATTCATGAGCTTAAAACAGGAAGTTGCTTCAATATAGAAAACCATAAACTAATAGATCAGCTTTGTCATAGATCACATCTAAGAAATGGGGATCAGATAGCTTTAACAAATTATTTATACCATAGCTTAATAAAATATCTCATATGAAAAAGGTAAGTATTATTCTTAAAACTTAAATTGTATAGTTTTATAAGATACACGCAAGAAAATTTTCAAACTGCAATTTCTATTTTTTTTAAATCAAAGTTTTATATGCTTGAAATGGATATAGCTGTTTTTGGGCTCTCATTTCAGATTCTGTTAATGTGTATAATCAATGGAGGATCTTGAAGGGTTAATGAATTTTTAATCAATGTGATTTTAGGGATATTTATACTTTAGGTATCATTAATAATTAAAATACTAAAGTCATATAAAATATTAAAAGATATATTTACAACACACTAACAATGTGGGTGTAAAAATTTGCACCTAACTGGGCCTATATACTTGTATTTGCATGTCACACACAAGTAATGTGAAAAATTGTTAAATGAGTGTATCAGTCCTTTATCCAATTAATGATGTCATTGGTGATTATGACTTTGTGGCTGAAATAAAGACAACTATACACTGAGATGTCAGTTTATTAGGTACACCTACCTATTAGCGTGTTGCACCTCCTTTGGCCTTCAGAACATCCTGAATTCGTTGGGGCATGGAACTTACAAGATACCAAATGCATTGTGCAGGAATGTTGTAGCAAGCCTAACCACTATGCCTTAATTGACATAGTGCTTAGGGAGCTAGTGACTATTCCAGCAAGACATACTCTGTGTGTTGTGTTAGCCCCAACTGAGGCAGTGGTCAGCAGTGACTTTGGTCTTAGTAGAGCATATCATTGTATGAGAAGGCCTGTAAAAGCTAGGAGTAGCTTTTAGGATTCTTCTCTGTCCTATATGACACAAAAAAAAAAAACGGAAATGATTTTGTCATGCAGTTACTGCAAATTGGACAGCGGCACAGTCTTGTTGCAAACAACCCTTACCACCTCATCCCAAAAATACTCAATAAGGTTTAGATCTGGGGACTGTGCAGGCCAATGAAGCAAGGAAAACTCATCGGCATGTTTCTGGAACTATTCAGTGATGATATATACCTTGTGAGCAGGTGCATTATCATGCTGAATATGTCCATCCGGGTGAGGATAAACTGTAGCCATGAAGGGATGAACTTGGTTGGCAACGATGTTCAAATACACCATGGCATTCAGATGTCCTTCGATGGGTATCGGGGCTTAATGTGTGGCAGGAAAATATTCACACCATCACACTGTCACCAATGGCCTGTACTGGTGACACCATACAAAATGGTTCCATGGCTTCTTGTTACTTGTACCAAATTCTGATTCTTCCATCAGCATGATGCAAGAGGAACCTTGATCATCTGACCAAGATACCTTTTTCCAGTCTTCAGTGATCCAGTGTCAATACCCTGATGTAACTTAATGATACTGGAGATGTGCTTTTATGTTCTTTTTTGACAACATTGGCACTCAACATGGGTAGTGATTTTTGTAGCTCATTTGCGACAAGGTCCAATATGTGTTGTGTTCAGAGATGACCTTCTGCACATCAGTGTTTAATTCTGCTCTGATTTGTCTGGTTGTGGCCTATATGTTCGTTTGCATAATTCTCGCCAGACTCCTTTGACACTTTTTATCCACAGGATTGCCGATCACTGGTATTTTTTTGCTTTTCGCACCATTCTTGGTAAACCCTTGAAATGGTTGTGCGTGAAAAGACCAGAGAACGACTGGTTGGCAGATGCTAGAACTGATGCACCTAGAATGAACTGTCAAGCCATGTTCAAAGTCACTCAGGTTACTTGTTTTGCCAATTCTGATGATCAATCCAACTCCAACTGATGCTCGAAGAGCTGGTCTGCCTGATTTATACTGTGGTCACTTGGCATATTATGCATTGGAGTATATGCATTGGAACATATATGTAGTGGGTGGTGTACCTAATAAACTGGCATCTCAATGTATGGCCTAGTTAGGTGCAAAATTTTTAACTCCAAGTGTTAAGTGTTTCATAAGTATGTTTTTTCTCTTTGTACCATTCTTCTTCACATTCTCTTCACTGTGCTTTGAATTAATTTATTATATTTTTTCCCACAGACTTTAAGATCCAGTTTTATGTCATCAACATTATTTCGTAGAGCTGAGAGAAATAGTCATCTCACCTATTCTGATTCATCTTCCGAGTCTTCTGATGAAAGCCAGGAATTCTGCAGAAGCAATTCAAGACGGCAACGATGCCAAGAAATCAGAAATAGGAGACAGGTATTATGTGTGTTATATAATTCCCATATCATCAAATGCAATTGTAACAATGTAGTTACACCAAATGAAAGGTTAGATCATCCATGTAGTTGAACTGGTTCAAATGTGTGAAAGAAACAAAGAGCCCTGCCCATGTGCAGTAGGTGACACCAATGGGCTTGGAAAAGCTGCCATCTGTCAGATGGGACATTATGCCATGCCCATATGCAGGAGAGCCATACCCTGTGCAAGTTAAAAAACACACTGGATGGCTTTACAGGAGGCTCCCATCTATCTCCCAACAGCTGTTCAGTGGATCCCCTTCCCCAACTTTCCCATTTAACCCATTATGTGCAAAAAAGTGCCACTCAGAGATAAAACAACCCAACTCATTATTAAAAGTTGTTTGAAAGGTAATGTGATAAAGCATTGCATGTATAGAGCACCCCCTTGTTATTTGACCACCCTTTGTGTCAAATGAGATTTTTTTTTATTTTCATCCTCAATGTAACATTGGACTCTAAATCTAGTTGCCATTGGTGCATCACATTTTTTGTAGAGGTATGATATTGATTGTAGGGCTTCTGTACTTTGATTTTAAAAGGTTTGTTAGTGGAAATTCCTTTAACTTTATTTTTAGTGTAGAATTAAAAATAAATATGGTAATCAACAAACAATAAGTATTACCTGCCAACTTTCCTGTTTTTTAATCTAGTTTCACAATTAAAGCTTTTTCTCCTCGCTTTCAAGTTAGTAATATTCCATCTGCTCTCTTTTTCCATTTCTTTTTTTCCCGAAAGGTTTAATACTATTTTTTTTATGTTATAAACTAAAATTAAATGGGGTATTGTAAAACAGACTGTATTAAGAAGAAGAAAAAAACAAAATGATTTTACAGTATCTTACAACTTATTCTAAATCCTTTAGGTTCAATAAGAATGCATGTTCTGCCACATTAGAAAAATGATATCCTTTTTGATATTTTTTAAAAGAAAATGTTACCTATTATTCATTTATGAAATATGTTAAATAATTCCATTATAAAATCAACACAGTTGTTTTAGTAAACTGACTATACTGTACTATAAGTAATGCAAATGTTTTAGAAGGAAATATGTGCTGAATTGTTGCCTTAACAATTTGTTCATTTATTGATTGGAAATTTTTTTTTTATGATTTGAGGAATTGCTCATGGTGTAATGAACAATTCGATTTGGCATCCACATTGTATTATCTTTTATGGCTATAAATTTATATTTATATTCAAATAATTTTCCACTTTTGCCACTACCAAACATCTGTTGTTGGATGTGAACAATTATCATTGGTCATTACCAAAGTATTCACTTGTGCTATTTCATTTTGCTTGGGCTATTGTATTACAGACTTTCTCCCCCATCCTTCAACTTCATATCGAGTAAATATTAAAGCTAAAAGAGAGGACAGAAGAAAAAGCATGCTACACTGTATTTACTTAAAAAAATTTGAAAATGTAAAAGAAAACTTAGCTGTTTTTAGAAAGTGGAGGAAAAAAAAAGCATCAAACTTATACAGGAATATAATATTGTATCGTCAACATCACATGACATAAAGGTGCAGAAAAAACATTTGCTGAATATGTTATTATATTTGAATGCTGCTTTAACTGTTGTCTTGCTTTATAATCAACTAGGTGAAGTCCAATAAATGAATCCAACTAGTGAGTACTAGACATGCTTTTAAAATTAATTATTACAGTAACAACATTTGCTGTGACTTTGTTTATTGTCATTTGTTTACATTTAATAAATTGAATTGCTATATACTTTTATAACCTCTAAAACTATCTTTTAGTTATTAATAAACATTTACAGATGTAAATCATATCTCTTTAGTTATTCAACCCCGAAGTATACCTTTCTAAAATCCAGCACTTCTCAATCACTGAGGGTGCTGGCTATTAAAGAGTTTACTATATAGACTTTTGGCAAATAAACTGTGCCAAATATTTAAATTTTGGAAAAAATTGCAATTTTTAATTTGTCTTGAAAATTATATCTATATAATTAAAAAACCCTTACCTGGTCTAATGGTTATCACACATGACTACTGAATCAGCAGGCATATCTCTGTGTATCTGTTTGTATGTTGTATGAGAAACCAGAACAAGCCCAATAGAGCTTCTAGGGGCTTATTCTTGTATTGGGCTTGTTCTTGTATAGATTTATAACCACATCTTCCTCCCTTTAAATGGAGTGAGGGTGGCTCAGTCAGTAGTGTGCTAGGCTCATAACATGCAGTTACCAGGCTTGAGTCCCGTCTGGGCCAGCATTGAAATTTATTCGCATTCTAGGTGCTGGTGACTTGGCCATTTAGCCCATTGTGTCCAAAAAAAGTGGTGCTCAGAGGTAAAACAACCTAACTTTTTTTTAAGTGTGTGAATTTTTGGGTTTATGATTACAGTTACCACCTCTTTGAGTTCTAGTATATGATCTCTTCTAAGCTCTGGAGTTCATCGTGAATTCTATGGATGTTATAGAACAAGTTTTAACTCTCAATTTGATATTGACTTGTTAGAACTTGCCAAAAACCTCATCTGTTGAAAACTTACTAAATCATGAAGTTTCACTTATGGATAGAGTTGCCACCTCTCCAATTTTTACCCAAAGTGACCAAGTTTTTGAGTCTTCTCCAGACTTTCAGTTGAGTTATTAAACTGGTAGGAGAGCTTTGTACCAATCCCTAGTGATGATGCACAGAACTGGCCAGGTCTAGCACCTAATGTCCGACCCCGCCTTCTCGTGGTGCAGGCTGTTAGTACCTTTCAAAAGAGATATTCTCTTTTGGAAGGGAACGGAAGGGGAGGGCTGCCAGTTCAGTATGGCCTACTGATCTGGTTATCTATGGCTACTTTTTTCTTTTTTTTTTTCAAACCTGCTGAGTGGTCAACTTTACAGGGTCTTGGTGCTGACCATTTATACCTACTAGACTGGACTTGTTTATGGATTTGAGTTTGATTATGGATCCTTGGCTTGCTGCACTGGTGGGCCTCTGTTGAGGGAGAATCTGCTGCTGTGTTTTCTGTTTTCTTCTGGATTGCCAGCCCTAAGTGAACAGAGGCATGGGATACCTTATATCAGCTGGTGGATAATCCTAATCAGAGGCCATCGCAGGTACCTGAACCTTACTTAGCTAGTTGGGCATCGTCAAGCCTAAACTGGAGTAATGTGTCTCAGGCAGGCCATATGGATCTTGACCACTTGAAAAGGTGGTGCCTGAAGTTCCTACCAGCATCGGTGACTTCAGCCTTTAGCGGAGGAGGAACAGGTCTTTGCCCCATGCCTGCAATCAGGGGGCTGTTTGATATTGTTGGCCCTACCAATCTCAGTGAACCTAATTTCTTTAAAAATCCCACTAATCATTTTCTCTCTGCAGGAACGTGGAACGTGAGGACATTACATAGAGATTATTCTCTTGATGTCCTCATGCAGAAATTCCAGTGCTATAACCTAGATATTCTAGGCTTGCAAGAGACCAGATGGACAGGTAAAGGGGAGATAATTAAAAATAACTTTAAATTTCTCTTTACAGGGAGGGAGGATGGAAAGCATCACCAAGGCGTGGGTCTGCTGCTCAGCAGACATGCTACTGATGCTCTTCTAGGATATGAGTGCATTAATGAAAGGTTTCTTACAGCAAAATTTCAGACAAGCATTAAAGACTTGAATGTTATCTGCTGTTATACCCACACTGAGGATGCCGATGAGAATGAGAAGGATAGGTTTTACGGACAACTTCAGGATATTTTGAATTCTGTCAAGAAAGGAGATATTACCCTTGTTCTAGGTGACTTCAATGCCAAAGTTGGTACTGACTCTGACCTTTGGGCAGGAGTAATAGGCCCTTTTGGTATTGGTAGCTGCAATGGCAATGGGCAACGTCTCGTACAGGTAAGTAAACTCAATGGTTTCAGAATAACTAGCACTTATTGCAAACACCATGACATACGTAAGTACACATGGGTTCACCTGATGGGCTGCATATAAGAATATGATTGATTATATATTAATTAACAGCAAATGGGCTAGTTCAGTTAGGAATACCAGGTCATATAGAGGAGCTGAAATTGGATCTGACCATTACCTTGTTAAAAGTGTCTTGCAACTTAAACTTAAAAAGTGTTGTGTTAGGGTTAAAAAACTTACCTTCAATACTGAAGCTTTGAAAGACCCAGTTATAGCTAAAGCTTACTATGATAGGTTACTTAGTCATTATGACAGTCATGGTTTCCATACTACTGAAGTTGAGGAAAAATGGGACCATTTTAAACACTCTTTTCTTGAAGCTAACAGTACTCTTTTTTGGAAAAAAGGAGACAAGGAGGCAAAATTATTTGAGTGATAAGGCACTTGAGCTTATTTCAGAAAGAAAGAATTACAGGATCATCCTTATACAATAGACTACTAGTCCTAATAGAAAGCATTACAGAGAGTTTAATAAACGTGCAAAGGATCGGTTAGCTGCTAATAAGAATTTTTGGCTTGATGGCTTGGCTGACAAAGCTGAGGAAACAGTTAGACAGCAAAACAGCAGAGAGCTGTACCAGATAGTTAATGTTTTATGTGGTAGAAAACGGACAGGCATACAAGGATTGCAGGATAAACAAGGTAAGGTTATAGAAGGGGAGGATTCTGTCATGGCTAGGTGAGCTGAGCATTTCAGTGATATTCTAAACAATGTTTTCAATTCTAACCATTGCTTTCAATGATGATAGATGATGCATTGGTGGCTTTAATGTTGGCCCTATAACACAATCTGAAATTACTTTGGCTATTTCTAAACTTAAACTTCATAAATCCCCAGGGGTAGATGAAATTACTACGGAAATGCTTAGAGCTGGGAATGTTTCGGTTACCACTTGGATGACTGAAATTCTGAATATGTTTTATGATAAAGGCATAGTTCCTAAGGATTTTACCAGAGATTTTGTTATCCCTATTTTCAAAAAAGGCGATCGCAGTTCTTGTGATAACTATAGGGGTATCAGGTTACTCTCTGTTCCAGGTAAAGTTCTTTCCATGATTGTGCTTAATAGAATTAAGAATCTGGTTGACAGGCAATTGCGTGATGAGCGATGTGGATTCAGAAGTGGCAGGGGATGTGTAGATCAGATATTTTCACTTAGGCAGATTCTTGAGAAATATTTAGAGTTTCAGAAACCTTTGGTTGCTAGCTTTGTTGATTTCAAAAAAGGCTTTTGACTCTGTTGATTGTCATAATTTTTGGTTGATTAATATTTTGTGCTCATAATTTGTGGTATACCAGACAAGTTAGTTAACATAATGAAAGCTCTCTATAATAACACTGAGTCGTGTGTGAGAATTGGTAAGGCTTGTAGCAGTTGGTTTAGCATTACTTCTGATGTTCGACAAGGGTGCATTTTGTCTCCTTTTCTGTTTAGTTTGGTTATTGATTAAGTTATGCCCTCTTGGCAAATGATGTTGATGAGATGAATCTTTCATTCTAGCTGTTGATTAAACTGGGAGTAGAGTAAGTTTGGTTATAAACAGAGAGAAAAACTAAATGAAAAATGGTCAGGCAGGCTGTGATTCTGTTAATCTGAATGGTTGCAGTCTTGAGCAGGTGTCACAGTTTAATTATCTTGGGAGCTATGTAACAGATACTGGTGATATGCAGCATGAGATTAACAGACAGATAGGGATTACTGCCGAAACTTTTAAAAATCTACGGAGAGTGTGGAGAAATGGGTGTATACACCTAAAGACTAAAATTAGATTGTATAATAGTTTGGTTCTTTCTAGGGTTAGTTATGGTAGTGAAACTTGGGCACTTTGTAAACATGATAACAGGAAACTAGATGCTTTTGATTCTGGAGGCTTATGCAGTATCTTGGGCATTAGGTGGTTCAATTTTGTAACTAATGATGAGGTTAGACAATGGAGTTGGCAACCTCCTTTAAGCAGCATATTGTGCAGAGAGAGACTACATTGGTTTGGCCATGTTGCCCGTATGGATAATTGTAGATTGGCGAATAGGTTCAGCGATAGGAACAGTGTTCCTGGAGGTCTCAGATGGAGGGGGAGACCTAGGATGCGGTGGGCAGACAATGTCAAACAGGACCTTGTTAGAATTGGTATGCAGTGGCCAGATGCAGCAGATGTAGCTCAGGATAGATATGCTTGGAGAATTAAACTGCACGGTCTGGTTAGACCTCCGTAGCCCATGGCTGCTTGAGGATGATGATGATGATTAATTCTCTTCTAAGTTATAGGTAGGGCTGTGAATTTTTCACAGAAAAAAATGGTGAAAAATGTGGAGTAATTGTGCTGCAAAATGGCAAAATTCATGGGAATTTTGCACAATACAATCGCAAAATTTGTGCACATTTTGGGCTCACACACATTAACAAAGTACTGATCGTTGGATCCATAAAACCCCTTAAAAAGAACAAAAGTTAAATATTAAATGATTGACTTCATTTACGTTTAACATGCACTTTGCATATCAGTCAGCATTGATGAATTCTGATACAGCATATTATAAAATAAAATAAATTATGCCTCCAATAGGTGCTTGCCACAGAGGTCTGAAAGGTGCCTATCAGTATAAAAAACCATAGAGGAAATCTGTAAGGAAGCTGAGACATCAGTATAAAGACTGAAAAAACTTTTGACTGAGAAAAAACATCCATACCCTTTTCTAAAGTTCAAACCCAGATCCCTTTGCCCAAGCATACCAATCACTTGGCTTTGTTTCATACTCCAGTGATCATCTCGTAGAACACCACTACATGGTAGTTAGAAAAAGATGCTTTGTATCAAACCTATTTTTTGGGACTGATAAGCATTTTGGAAATATCGTGTTAGCCTGAGATGTCATTGTTTTTGAGAAAACCGAAAAAGAATTAAATTGCCAGTGTTATTTAATTCTTTCGCAGTCTCTAAATGGTTGTTAGGTAGTCAATGGAAGGAGAGCTATGCACCAATCCCCTGTGATGATGCACAGAAATGGCCAGGTGTAGCATCCAATGTCTGACCTCATCTTCTTGTACTGCAGATCATTAGTATCTTTCAAAAGAGATCTCTCTTGTGGAAGGGAATGAAAGTGGATGACTGTCAGATCAGTTTGGCCTACTGATCTGGACTACTATAGCTACTTTTTTTTCCTACCCTGCCAAGGAGTGGTCAGCCACACAGGGTTGTGGTGCTGACCATATATACCAACCTGAATGGAATAATGATTATGAGCTTGATTAGGGATTCTGATTTTGCTGCACTTGTGTGCTTCTGTTGAGGAAAAATCTTCCGCTGTGTTTTCTGTTTGCTTGTGGGTTGCCAGCCTTAAGTGAAGAGAGGCACTGGATACATTATATCAGCTGGTGGATAATCCTGATCAGAGGCCATCGCAGGCACCTGAACTCTTGCTTCTGCAGACATTGTCAGATACTTCATTGGAGGAAGTCTTCCAGTGTAGATGACGTCAGTCTTTATTAGGTGGGGGAATGGGTCTTTGCCCCATGCCTACTATTAGGGGGCTGTTTGATATTGTCAGCATTTCCTCTCTCAATAAACATAATTTCTTTAAACATCCCACTAACCATTTTCTCTCCATAGGGCATTGGAATATGAGAACTCTGCACAGAGATTATTCTCTTGATACCCTCATACAAAAATTCCACCCAATATAATATAGATATTCTCGGCTTGTAAGAGACCAGATGGCAGATAAAGGTCAGATTCTTAAAAATAATCTTAAATTTCTCTTTTCAGAGAGGGAAGATAAAAAGCATCTCTAAGGTGTAGGTTTGCTTTTCAGCAGATACACTAATGATGCTCTTCTAGGATATGAGTGCATTAATGAAAGATTTATTAGTTAAATTTCAGACAAACATTAAAGACTTGAATGCTATCTGTTGTTATGCCCCCACTGAGGATGAGGAGAGGTTTTATGGATAACTTCAGGATATTTTGAATTCTGTCAAAAAAGGAGAGATTGCCCTTATTCTAGGTGATTTCAGTGCTAAAGTTGGTACTAACTCTTACCTTTCTGGAGGGGTGATAGGTCCTTTTGGAATTGGTAGCTGCAATGGGCAACGTCTCCTACAGGTAAGTAAACTTAATGGATTCAGAATAACTAAAACTTATACAAACACCGTGACATAGATAAGACACAGGTTTCATCAGACAGCTGCATAAGAAAATGATTGATTATATATTAATTAATAGCAAATGGGTTAGTTTTATTAGGAATACCAGGTCATATAGGGGACCTGAAATTGGCTCTGAACGTTACTTGTTAAAAGTTTTGTCAACTTAAACTTAAGAATGTTGTGCTAAGGTAAAAATATTTCCCTTTAATTCTGAAGCTCTGAAAGACCCACTTATAGCTAAAGTTTACCATGATAGGTTACAGTCATTATGACAGTCATGGTTTCCATACTACTGAAGTTGAGGAAAAATGGGACCATTTTAAACAGGCTTTTCATGAAGCTAACAGTACTCTTTTTGGAAAAAAGGAGACAAGGAGGCAAAATTATTTTAATGATAAGGCACTTGAGCTTATTTCAGAAAGAAAGAACTACAAGATCATCCTTATACAATAGACTACTAGTCCTAATAGAAAGCATTACAGAGAGCTTAATAAACGTGCAAAGGATCGGTTAGCTGCTAATAAGAATCTTTGGCTTGATGGCTTGGCTGACAAAGCCAAGGAAACAGTTAGACAGCACAACAGCAGAGAGCTGTACCAGATAGTTAATGTTTTATGTGGGAAAAATTGGACAGGGATTGAAGGATAAACAAGGAAGGTGAGGATTCTGTCATGGCTAGGTGGGCTAAGCATTTGAGAGATGTTTTAAACAATGTGGTTAGTTCTACTCCCATTTTTTGCAATGATGATACAGGCATTGCTGGCTTTAGTTAGCCCTATGTCACAGTCTAAAGTTATTATGACTATTTCTAAACTTAAACTAGTAAAAAAAATCCGGTTAGATGAAATTTCTACTGAATGCTTAGAGGTAGGAATGTTTCTGTCACCATATGGCTGACTGAAATCTTGAATATCTTTTATGAAAAAGACATTTTTCCTAGATTTTTCCAGAACTATAATTATCCCTATTTTTAATAAAAGGTGATAGCAGTTCTTGTTGTAACTATAGGAGTATGCTTTCTGTTTCAGGTAAAGTTTTTTGCATAATTCTACTTAATAGAATTAAGAATCTGGTTGATGGTCAGTTGCCTGATGAGTAATGTGGATTCAGAAGTGTTAGGGATGTGCAGGTTAGATTTTTTTTCACTTAGCAGATTCTTGAGAAATGTGTAGAGAGAGTTTCAGAAACCTTTAGTGGTAAGGGTTGTAGCAATTGGTTTAGCATTACCTCTGGTGTTTGATAAGGGTGCATTTTGTCTCCTTTTCTCCTTAGTTTGGTTATTGATTATGTTATGCGAAATTCACTGCAAGGGAAAGATTTTGTTCTTAAATGGTCTGGAGATCTGAAAATTTCTGATTTAGATTATGCTAATGATTTAACCCTTTTGGCAAATGATGTTGATGAGATGAACTCTTTCATTCAAGCTGTTGATTAAACTGGTAGTAGAGTATGTTTGGTTATAAACAGAGAGAAAAACTAAAGCAATGAAAATTGGTCAGGCAGGCTGTGATTCAGTTAATCCGATGGTTGCAGTCTTAAACAGGTGTCACAGTTTAATTATCTTGGGAGCTATGTAACAGATACTGGTGATGTGCGGCATGAGATTAACAGACGAATAGGGATTGCTGCCGGGACTTTTAAGAATCTATGGAGAGTGTGGAGAAATAGGTGTATACACCTAAAGACTAAAATTTGACTGTATAATAGTTTGGTTCTTTCTAGGGTTAGCTATGGTAGTGAAACTTGGACACTTTGTAAACAAGATAACAGGAAACTAGATGCTTACGATTCTAGATGCTTACACAGTATCTTGGGCATTAGGTGGTTCAACTTTTTAACTAATGATGAGGTTAGGCAAAAGAGTCTGCAATCTCTTTTGAGCAACATATTGTGCAGAGAGAGAGAGAAACTGTTGGTTTGACCATGTTGCCCATATGGATATTTATAGATTAGTGAATAGGATTATTAACAGTGTGCCTAAAGGCCTCAGAAAGAGGGGGAGACCTAGGATGCTGTGTGCAGACAATGTTAAACGGGATCTTATTAGAATTAGTGTGTAATGGCCAGATGCAGCAGATATTATAGCAACATAAATGCAGTTTAACATCGTGTTGTTTTACCTTAGCATTTGACCTAAACACTTCCATTATAATAAATTTAATAACACCATTATAATTTTAAGGTCCCTGCAAATTCACGGTTTTGTTTTTTACAGTACTGAAATTAAGAAGCACTCGTGCACATTTCTGTAGTACATGGCACTCAGCCAGTTCACTATTTTGATTGAGAAAATTGTTCTGAGTTGCATTTTCATGAATTCTCATTCTCTGCTCATGTTAGAGGTAACACCAAGAGTCAGAAAGGCTGAAATTGTTCTATATGTAAATGGTATGAATAATCTTTTTTTGGTATGCAAAATCAGCAGTCTTCCTAGTTGCTATCAATGTGAAAAAGTAAAATGGGTTTTGGATTCAAACTTTGGCTTTGTTATCCTTATATAAAGTTTGGGAACTGGTGGTCTCAACCTATTAAGCAAGTGGTTTGTAAGTATTTCAGGAGCCCACCCGAACTTTCATATTATCCTTAATCCATTTTCTTGACTATTATGAATTTGACTTAACCTCTGATTTCATTTGCTTCAAACACTATTTCTATAAACTGCATATAGCAAAATGTAAACTGTAGAAGAAGAAGATAAAAAAAAAAGGTTAAGGAAAATGTAAAACTTTATTATGCATGGAAAATGTTTTCAGTGTTTCCATTCATGTGAAATAGCTTCTAGTGAGATTCTGGTGCACAAATAGAATGCAGAAGTCCATTAGACTGCACAATTTCATTTAGTAAATTTTTATTAAGTAATTATTATAATCATTAAGTAAGTGTTTTATTAAAATTTAATTTTATCAAGTTTCATATTCATATTTTGGATATCCTGGTTGCATATGAGTTTCTCTATCAGAGCTTGACTGGTAGCGTTTAAAACTTTAGTTCAAGGTCATATACTTTTTTAATTTCTCTTTTTAGCAATTCATTGGAGGGTAGTAAATGCATTTTTGTACACAAAGAAATCTGCCTACAAGAATTAGTAATCACTGTCTAATGATTTATTTCATATTGAAAATAATTAATAGATAATAGAAGTTTCTAAATGCATAGTTAACAAGACTGAAGCTGTTAACCTGTCATTTAAATTCTTCTGAACTCAAATGGTAAAGCAGTTGATATGTAACTTAGCAGATGAAACATTAAAATTCTTTTTCGTTGTTTCCCTGGAAAAGGCATGGATGTTGTGTTGTTTTTCTGCTGAGGTCCTGCCATCCTCACAGACCTTCTACTTTGGCATATAAACTGGCAGGCTCCTGTCAGACCTCTGTGGCAAGCAGCTGCTTGAGGGGGTATTATTTTTTTATCTTGTCATATCTATGCAGTTCTTCTTAGTAGTTGTTGAAATCGGTGTTAAAGAAAATTAGAAATAATCTTAGGAATAAATTTTTTTGCTAATACACCCATTCCTCAATTTATGCTGTAGATATGTTCTGGAAAATCACTGTGTAAATTGAAACTGTTCAATCAAGACCAATAACTTATGTAAAAAAAGGGAATAATTCCAAAAAAAAAAACCTTGTTATTAATCAAACATACAATGAAAGTTTTATTCATACATATTTATCTCAAATTTCAGTACTTACATAATATTTTATGAGACAGTACTTAAGAATCTGCTGCATTTAGCCTATATAATAGTCTACAAAGTTAAACTTTGTACTAAAAATGAAATAAGGAACAGTTTTTACTAGCTTGAAAAAATTCAGTCTAGAAAAGTTAGATTTTGCTGTTGATACAAAATAAGTTCTATTAAGATGTTTTGAAACAAATTGCATTACAATGGCAAGAATACAATTTTAGCAAAAAATATAATTGTTGCAGAAAACGATTTTATTAGTAAGTGAATTTACTTATTTATTCTAGAAAATAAATGAGATCAACTAAAACCATTTAGTTGATTTTTACATTGGGGATGACAGTCTAATAATCTCCTTGATCCCATGCCACTGCTACTTCATGATATGTATTATATCTACATTCATCCAAAAAAAAAAGTAAATCCATCCCACATAAAACAGTCCATAATCATGCAAAATGTAACTTTTTTTTAATAATAATAATAATCTTTATTCATATTCATGTTAGTTATACAAAAGTTTAAACAAATGCCCGCAAAGCATCTGCTTATCTGCAGGAGAGAAGAATAATAACGTTACATGAAAATACATAAGATATAGTTTATAACAATGTCATCAAATTATATGAATTCCAGTGGAAGCTCCATTGTGGTGGTTGAAATTTTTATTTAAAATTTAGTGCCTAGAAGAAAATTTTTTGTCTTATTTTTGATTTCTTTAAAATTGTTTAATAAAATAATTTCCCTTGGCAGTTGATTGAACATGCAAGGTATTGTATATGCCCTTGTACATTTCCCATAATTGTTTAATATTTTTTGGATTGTAACCTTGTGTTTTTCCCATGAGAGATTTTAGATTTAAATTGATTATCAAAAAAATATTTTAAAGTGATGCTGTATTTGTAAAGGTTTTGAAAAGAGAGTACGCCTAGATATGTTTGCATTACCTTGACTGTTTAAAATGAAACTGGTTTCATTTATTTGACAATGTAAATTGAGGGATGGTTGTATTATATTTATTGCTAGACATAGTGAGAGCTGTTATTATTGTTAAATATTTTGAATGGCATTTAAAAAACATATAATAATATATCTTGTTTATGTTTTTAGAATAGATTACCTCGAACCCAAATTGTTGTAGGAGCTTCAGTAAAGAAAAGAATAGCAGAGAGACTTAGGAATCGGAATTCAGACAGCAACAAGCATTTTACTGAACATCCAGTGTCTATTCAAACAAATCATCAGAATGAAGAAGGATTGATTCTTGCCGTTGGAGACAACAGTGATACATATGAATGCTGGTAACTCCTTACTTTCAGAAAAGCTTTGCAAACAGTGCAGCATCAAAAATATTCATTACACATATATTATTTTTGCAGCTCAGCAATTTTAAAAACAATAATAACTATATTGCTGTATATATTAAAACTTAAATTGTGAAAATGTTAAAATTAAATATGTTATAGCATACCATAGTAGGAATCTCACTAATTTAGCTCAATTCTTCAAGAGTGTCACTAAAAGTTCACTTAGTTTTATATCCATTATTGTAATGAAACATATTTGCACTTATATGGAAATAATATACTTTATTGACATCAAATCTGGAACTTTATTGCAGAACAGTAGTGCTCTTAAGCTATTGATGCTCTTAAGGCAAAATTTAAGTCAAAATGCTCTGGCTGACTTGCTGGTTTTTGCTATCAGTTAGAAGTGTGCCAAAATTTCAGTGTTCAGCTCCTTTGACCATACATATATTTCAAATTGGGCTAATTATTTGGTTTGGCTGAATTTAGCTGGACATTTTAACTATAAAAATAAAATAAATACCCCCTCAAGCAGCTGCTTGCCACAGAGGTCTGACAGGAGCCTGCCAGTTTATATGCCATAGTAGAAGGTCTGAGAGGATGGCAGGACCTCAGCAGAAAAACGACACATACATCCATGCCTTATCCGGGGCTCGAACCCAGAACTAACCTTCAGAATTTAAATTTATTTGAACTATCTGAAGACAAAAGTAAAGTTTCTGAAATTTTGGGAAAGTAGGAAAATGTCCCATAATATTTATTTTCACATGTAAAACAAAGAGTTGGCTTTGAAAGCAGAGGTGATATGCTCAGTTATATATTTATCATGTTCGAGATAGATTCTAATAAGCCCATTTGGGAAACAAGAGATGAGTAGAAATTTACCCACAAACTAGAAAACTGAGTTTGACTTTGAGCATTTGCCCTGCAATTTATATTCACAAAGATGGAGGGGAAAAAGAAATTCTAATCCCAAATTAGATTAAGAAAAATGTTTCCTTTGATTTTGTTTTGTTTTAAAAATTTCAATTCAAACCTTTTTAAATTAATAAACTTGTAATTTGCGTAATTAATGATTTTAGTTCAGAATGTTAGGTATTTGTGAGAAAAAAAAAATGTTTCATACAGTTTAGACTAATTTTTATTAGTATTATTTAAAGTTCAGTTACTTTTTTTTTCATTTTTATAGCTACTTGCAGGGTTGCCAACCATCTCTAAAACTTAGTCAAAATTTGACATGTCTATAAATTCCTTAAAAATGCTAAAAATTTACACAATTTTTTAAAACTTTAAGCTTCAGTAGTTTTTTTTTAATTATTGCAGAAATTTCTTTATGTTTACCTTTTTAATTTATTTTTATTCATCTTAATCTGTTAGTGGTGAGGGGTGGCTCAGTCAGTAGCACACCAGACTCAAATCTGCAGGGGTCAGGTTTCTGTCCCACTTATGCCAACACTGGAATTTATCTCTGCTAACCACACCCTGCCTTCGTGAGAAAGGGGACACTGATAGGCCTGGAAAGGCCACTGTCCATTGGATGGAACATTAAGCTGTAACGCCATATGCAGGAGAACCATATCCTGTGCATGTTAACCCTTTCAGGACCATAAGGTTTCTAAGAGTAAATATTAGTATGTAACTGTTTATTTTAGTTTGTTTAGACGTAAAATAAATAAAAATCATAAGAAAAATACATAACAATGTGTAGTTTTTTTGGAATTTTATGGGAAATATTTTTCCCAATGGACTATAAAGGTAACACAAATTCTAGTTAGGCTTATTATGCAATGTCTTTTATTTATTGGTTTATTAGAACAAAATGTTAACTAAAATAATACAAAATTATGAAATAAAATTACTATACAAAATGATGTGCTAATTATGATTCTGCGAAGCAATTTCTTTTGGTAGTGAGGCAAAGATGGACATTGCACATAGTACATATATTATGCGTCCTGACAGTTCTGTTTTTGTTTTCCAAACGTTCCCGTTTACGTAATTGCGTTCGGCATACGTTCTATTTTGACATTCTGTATAAAAAATGCAGATAAGGTTATAATTAAATACGACAATCACCAATTTTAAAATGGGAAAAATGTTTCCCTTAGTCGTGAAAGGGTTAAAGGACATGCTGGATATCCTAGAGAGGAGGCTGCTGTCTCTCTTGTATTAGCTGTCCATTGTATCTCTTTCTCCAGTACATTGGGATCCTTGTGACCTGACCATTTTGCCCATTGTGTCCAAAAAAGTGCCACTCAGATGGTAAAACAAATCAATTTAACCCATTAAAAACAATGATGTTTTCTCTTGTCAAAGTCAAGTTATACATCAGTCAAATTTTGATTTATACATATTTAACATGCTAGATTTCAAAACTATTCCTTATACTCCCTTTGAACTGTCACTTTTTGCACCAAGTAAATTGTTTCAAAATAGATAAAACAAAATTTTGTGTTACTGCTGTTTAATTATTTCTGCAAAATTTTTAAATATTTCAAACTCTGGCATCATAACTTAATATAACTAAGAAGCATGAGATTAAAATATGAATAATCCTTTACTAAATAGAAAATATTTAGTATTTTTGAACATCAAAAAATCAAAATATCAAAGAAGTCTAACATTAGACTTCATGATTTGGTTTCTCCATAAACTTGCTGGAGATAGAAAATTTTCTATTACACTAGAAAACAGTATTGTTTACACCAGAAATGAGTAATTTGATGATGCTAATATGGCAAAAAGATAAAATTACTAAAGGCATTGAAAAAGTTCTTGACATGCATCTGGAGAACAAAAATCATTGCACTTAACACACCAAAACTTTTATTGTCCTTCAAAGTACTCCCCTCCAACACCTTGCAAAGTTGCAAATGTCTATGCCAATTCTGCAATGCTTTGGTGGTACTCTTGTTGAGAAATATTCTGAAGGAATATATTTTGAAAGGTCTTGCACCTTTCAAAAATTTATTGTTTTTGATTTTTTTTTTTTTTTGAAAATTTTCAAAAAATCCTTGTTGTCCCAGCAAGTTCCTTTTTAATATTTGGAAACAACCAAAAACTGCATGGTGCAAGATTGGATGAATATGCAGGATGGGGTTGGGTTGGGTTGTTTTACCTCTGAGCGGCACTTTTTTGCACACCATGGGCTAAATGGTCAGGTCACATGGACCCCGAAGGCTCAGAGAAGGTTGGGGGAGGTGACCCACTGGAACAGCTGTTGGGAGACAGATGGTAGCCTCCCGTCAAGGCCATCCAGCGTGTTCTTTAATGTGCACAGTGTATGTCTCTCCCACACACGGGGCCACGGCTTAACCTCCCATCCAACGGACGACGGCCTTTCCAAGCCCATCGGTGTCCCCTACTGACCGTGGGCAGGGCGGAGAATTTTGTGGAGATAAATCTCAACGCTGACCCAGCTGGGACTCGAACCTGGCAGGATGGGGTAACTGTTTGATTTTTTTTCTGCTACAGATAAACTGTAATTTGTGGGGTTTTTTGATTTTTTTTTTTGTGTGTTTTGTGGGCATTGTCACAAAGAAGGAGAACCCTGAACATGCTTGTTGTTGGATGATGTAACGCTCCAAAAATCGTTAACTTTTCAAGTTGAACCTTTTGTCTGATCAAAATTTATTCAATATTCTGGAGAGCTTGTTGGTTGCCAGGCAATATTAACTTGCCAAATCCTTCCTTAAGTGAAAGTTTTGTCAGAGGATTTTTTTGCTGTTCTGTCAGTTCCTGGGGAGCCCATTTGACACACATCTTTTGGTACTTCAAATCTACTAATAAATTACCACTTTGAAGTCAATTCAAATTTTTAGAGGAAAAATTGTCTTGAGCTAGGTGGGTTATGAACCCACGACCTTCTAATAACATGTCAGGTGCTCTGGCCCACTGAGTACCAGCTGCCAATCAAGATCTCTTCTAATTAACACTATGAATATTCTATTATGCTATTCAGGCAATCTAGCCACAAGCAGCTTTTTATTTGCCATATAGATGGAAAGTATGTCTTATAAGTGTACTGATGATAAATAATGAAAGAAACTCGACTTATTTAGTATCTACTAATAAATTACCACTTTGAAGTCGATTCAAATTTTAGTGGAGAAATTGTCTTGAGCCGGGTGACGAACCACATAAAAAAAATTTGAATCAACGTGAAAGTGGTAATTTATTAATAGATACTAAATAAGTCGAGTTTCTTTCATTATTTAGGAACTTCAAATGCTTATGAATAATTGTTTCCACACTGACATCTAAACTTATTATCTGAAAGGCAATGTGTGGGTTTTCCCTAATGAGTTCACAAACAGCAGCAATGGTTCTCTCGTTCTCTGTCTCCTGTGGTGTTCCTGCATAAGAGAGGTCTTCGAAGCTCTGCTGTCCTCTGAATTTGTGCATCCATCTTGTAACAGTGCCATATGAATGGGCAATGTTTCTATATACTTGTGTTAAATCGGCATGAATTTTTTTCGCATCATCCCCAAACTGTATCATTGTGAAAGTGTAAAATCATTCCTCATCTTTAGTAGGCTCTATAGCAACAATGCACAGATGCTGGCAACAAAGAGAGAAGTGATAATATGACTTTGTTTTTAACATATAATGACTAGTTTACACAAGCTTTTAAATAAATCATAGCTCGACTTCAGAGGAGCAAGTACAAATCTACAGATATGTTAAGAACTTACATATTGAATAAACTCAACTTTTTTGGTATACACTAAGTAATTACCACTTTTGAGCCAATTCAAATTTTAGAGGAAAAGTTGCGTGGGTTCATATATCACCCAGCTCAAGGCAATTTTTCCTCTAAAATTTGAATTGATTCAAAAGTGGTAATTACTTAGTGTGTACCAAAAAAAGTCGAGTTTATTCAATATTTAATCAACTGTATACTTGTAAGATATACTTTCCATCTATATGGCATTTATCTGCCACTTGTGGCTAGATTGCCTGAACAATGCCTACATGTAATGTAATGGAATATGTACTGTAGGTAGAAAATGTTCATATCATCAATTAGAGATCTTGATCGGCGGCCAGTAGCTCAGTGGTCCAGAGAACCTGACATGTTATCAAGGAGGTTGTGGGTTCGTATCCCACCCAGTTCAAGACAATTTTTTCTGTAAAATTTGAATCAACTCAAAAGTGGTAATTACTTAGTGTATACCAAAAAAAGTTGAGTTTATTCAATATTTAATCAACTGTATACTTGTAATAGATACTTTCCATTCCTTCTCATCATCACAATAATGAAATATCAACTGCATGTGACAGCATACCAACATGAAATTGCAAATATAAAATTCAAATTTGCACTCAATTTAAATTTTTTCAAGTAATCAATATATATTGCTGAAGAGGAACTTTTGTGGAAGTCTTTGAAGAGATTATATTGTAAACTTTCATCCTCATCCTCAAGCAGCCATGGGCTATAGAGATTCAGCCAGATTGTGCAATTTAGTTCTCCAAACATACCTATTCTGAGCTACATCTGCTGCATCTGGCCACCATACACCAATTCTAACAAGGTCCTGTTTGACATTGTCTGCTCACTCATCGTAGATACCCCCCTCTTTCTGAGACCTTTAGGCACACTGTTCATAACCCTATTTGCTAATCTATAATAATCCATACGGGCAACATGGCCAACTAATGGAGTCTCTCTCTGCACAATATGCTGCTTAACCCTTCCAGTGACAGTCTGAAAAACAGTTTTCTATCCAGGGGCTAGGCCCATTTTCTGCCTATGTTCAGCCAAAAAAAAAAACTTTAACTTTAGAACTTTTTTGCCAAATAACTACTGAAAGGAATTATGGCATATTGTATGCCAAATTAATCAGCATTAATTCTGGATTTTCTGAAAATCAAGTATTTAACAAAAAAGACGATATGTTTTATTTTAATAGGACTGTTTTATAGTCATGTAGTAAAAAATGCATCTGGCAACACAAATAAAAATATATTTAAAAAAACTAATAGACAAAAATTATTACAATACACATGAATAGAATGACTACATATATTTCTGATTAACAAAAAACTTATTTTTTTGGTTTTAAGTAAATATTTTTCTCGTTTCGTAATTTTTTTCTTGGTACCATACTTTGAGAAAATTCCAAGTTTTGAGCCAATTGTGCTGTCAAATAAAATAGTCAACTTTAGAATTTTTTTTAAAATAACCAATCAACAGAAATAGGTCATGTTATATACGAAATTAAACAGAATTTAATTACGAATTTTATGAAAATAAATAATATAAATTTGCAAGCATATTGATTTTAATAAGCCTTTTTCAGTGTGATATGGTGAAAAAAAAGATCGCACTATACAATTAAGGCTTCATTTTGGAAAACCTGCTGAATAAAAGTAGTTAACTTGTATATTTACTGAAAGGAAATTTCCTCCCGAATAATATAATATTCACCTGAAGTATGATTTTTATTTCTTTTAATGATTCTTTTCAGTATCATATATTTTAAACACAGCCAGTGTTATACAATGACTTGGCCTTCTCATATTCACTGAATTTTCTGAACTGGTTATGAAATAGAAAAAAAGTTTCCTTGGCTGCTTTTTTTTATTAAAAATTAAACATTATGAATTTTTTCTTTGTTTGTTGAAGTTTGGTGATCTTGGCTAAGTGCAGAAAGGTTTGTGCACCAAGAATAGCCCTTCCCGAAGTTGCCCTCCCAAATGATGGCCGATTTCCGTAGAAAGGAAGTCTGTTTGCTTCCGTATCCAAGACATTCAATTTCAGAAAACCGTACAAGCACAAAGTTTTTTTATTTAAAAAAACAAGAAATAACAAAAGAAAAATTACATATAACCTTAATGGGATTAATAAATAATATATCCGCAACAAATTTTTAGCCGGCTTCCGATCTAGCCAACCCAGAAAGATATATCAGTAATCAATAAATCAGCTGATCTAAAAATCGCTAACAGAAATTAATCTGCAGAGATTAATTTGCTTCCATATCCAAGACTTCATTTATTTTCAGAAAATGATACTAGATCAAAGTTTTATTGGAAAAGTAATAAATAATAAAATAAAAATTAACATATAGCCTAATGCAATGTTAATATCCACAGCCATAAGTTGTAGACTGGCCATATGATATAACATAACTATGAAAAAATCAATACTTATTGATCAGCCAAAAGATCGCTGATTTCCGAAAATAAATCTATTGAAATGAAAGCTAATTAAGGTTTAAATATAAAAAAAATACTAACTTGACAAAGAGTATCCATTATGCTGGACCAAAACTGAGAAGAAAAAAAAACTGCATATGGGAACAATGGAGATATCTTGTGTCAGCCACCTGCATCTTGTTGAATCAGTGAAGCATAAGTAATTAAATGCAGCTGCAACCAGAATTTCTAAGAAGGATGTGTTTACTTCCAAGTGTTGATTTGAAGGCGGGAAAGATGCATGGAATGCTGGGAAAAATGATAAAAATAACTTGGGAATACTGAAATACGTTTGTGACAGAAAAGAGTGTGAAACAGAAAAAAAAAATTTGTGGTACGTATTTTGTAATTACCTCCAAAATCTACAATTTTTAAAAATAGCAGTATTTTTTTGCTAATTTTTAGGAGATTTTCGAAAAATTTAAGGAAAAAATTTGTTGATAATAGCTCAAATCAAACTTGTGAGGTTAAATCACAAGATTGCTTCAGCAAATAGGAACGTTAACAAGTAAATTGGCAATACCGTTTAGTGCTTCTAAGAAATGGCGGTCAGATGGCTTTATGAAATTATTTATATTGTAGTTTAGTAAAATATGCATCAAATTAAAAACAAATTATTATTTTTGAAGCCTGAGTTATATATTTTTATAAAATATATAATATAAAAAAATTTACAATGCAATTTTTATTTTTTTAAAAATCGATTTTCTTTTTGTTGTACTAAAAACGTATATATACGTCCTTGGCCTCTCAATTCAGATTCTCCGTACGTATGCATACGGGTTGGGCCCTTGAAGGGCTAATTGTATAGTGTGATCGTTTTTTTTTCACCATATGACATTGAAAAAGGCTTATTAAAATCAATATACTTGCAAATTTGTTTATATTATTTATATTCATAAAATTCATAATTAAATTCTGTTTAATTTGGTATATAACATGACCTATTTCCATTGATTGGTTATTTTTTTTTAATTCTAAAGTTGACTTGTTTATCTGACTCAACACAGTTGTCTAAAAACCTGGAATTTTCTCAAAGTATGGTACCGAGAAAAGAATTGCAAAATGAGAAAATTATTTACTTAAAACCAAAAAAGTAAGTTTTTTGTTATTCAGAAATATACAGTCATTCTATTCATGTGCATTGTAATCATTTCTGTCTATTTGTTGTTGTTTTTTTAAATTTTTATTTGTGTTACCAGATTCATTTTTTTTTACTACACGACTCTAAAAAAAAAAATCCTATTGAAATGGAACATTTTTTTTTAAATATTATAATTTCAGAAAATTCAGAATTAAATGCTGATTAATTTGGCATACATCATGCCATAATTCCTTTCATTAGGTAGTTATTTTGCAAAAAAGTTCTGAAGTTAAAGTTTTATTTTTGGCTGAGCACAGACAGAAAATAGCTTGACCCCTGGATGGAAATCTGTTTTTCAGGCTGGACACTGGAGGGGTTAATAAATAATGTCCTACCTTTTAAAAATCACACTTTTAGTGATCTTAATATTCTTTTGACTACCCCCATTATAAATGGGCGGGGGTGGCTCAGTCGGTAGCGCGCCAGGCTCGTAATCTGTAGTTTCCAGGTTCGAGTCCCAGCTCCCAGCTGGGTCAGCATTGAGATTTATCTCCGCAAAATTTCCCGCCCTGCCCATGGTCAATAGGGGACACCGATGGGCTTGGAAAGGCCGCCGTCCGTCGGATGGAGCGTTAAGCCGTGGCCCCGTGTGCAGGAGAGCCATACCCTGTGCACGTTAAAGAACACGCTGGATGGCCTTGACGGGAGGCTACCATCTGTCTCCCAACAGCTGTTCCAGTGGGTCCCCCCTCCCCCAACCTTCTCTGAGCCTTCGGGGTCCATGTGACCTGGCCATTTAGCCCATGGTGTGCAAAAAAGTGCCGCTCAGAGGTAAAACAAGCCAATCCAACCCCCATTATAAATCACTAGTGGTTTCGCTTCTGATCGTTTCAAATTAATTATTGTTTATAATCACAGTATCCATTTGAAAAGTATCAAAAAATAATTTTATCAAGCCTCAGAGTAAAAAATACGTCTTTAAAATCGAAAGTCTGCTAAAATATTGTCAGTATCTTTACGTTAGAAGTATTGCAACTTTACCAGAACAATATAAATAGCGAATTATTCTTCTGACTGCCCCCATTATAGATCGCTAGTGGTTTCGCTTCTGATCGTTTCAAATTAATTATTGTTTATAATCACAGTATCCATTTGAAAAGTAACAAAAAATAATTTTATCAAGCCTCAGTGTAAAGAAAAAGACCTTTAAAATCAAAAGTCTGCTAAAATATTGTCAGTATCTTTACGTTAGAAGTATTGAAACTTTACCAGAACAATATAAATAGTGCAAACTAGCAGAAATCACAACCGGTCAATAATCTACATATGGTATGGTAGAATAAAGGCATAAACTAAATTATCACTACTTTATGCTATTTATGGTGAATGAACATGCGCTGTGATCAATGCAGACTAAAATAGATTTATTTTTAAACTTTATTTGATTAGAAACAGTTGAAAAAAATTCAGAATTCTATTTTGAAAAAAAAAATTTTTTTACACCCTGGTACTATGGGAATGAAACATCACATCTCCAGTCACTAGAATTCAACAGATGAAAATGATTAATATGATTCCAATACAGAAAGTATTAACTGATTATGAATCCTTCTGAGAAGAGTCTTCTGGATTCAAGTGCCAGTTCTAGGAGGATATGAAATGTTTATGGAATGCCAAGGCAACAGATTCGCCACCCATAGTGCCAGCTGGGTGCATTTGAGAGAGGATGGAATATTGACCTCTGAGAGGCTGGATGTTTGTTTCACCATATTGTGCAACATTTGGCCATAACAATACAACAGAATGGCATAGTGTCGTGTTCAACAACAGATCTTATTTTTTCTTGCAGTCCGTGATCACCAGGTTCATACATGGAGAAGATGCAGAGAACAAACTAATTTAAGAGTAATTGTCGAGCTGCATACAGCATGAGTAGCAGGCATCATGATCTGGGGAGCATTCAGCTATGACAGCCAGACACCTTTAGTATTCCTCACAGGCAGTGTGACAGTGCATTGATGCTGAAGCAGTTTTTGAGAGAAGGTATGACCTTTCTTCAGCAAGGATCTGAAGTATGCCAGACGGCCACACCATGGGAAGACTCTTTGATCCAGCAACAAGCTTATGTCACCCCTATAGCCATTCTATCTACCTTCAGAAGAACAGTAAATGTTGGTGTAAGTTGTCCTATTACATGACAAACCATTTCTCAAAGATTGACGGCGGCAGGACTTCAGGCATTGTGTAGCCTGCCCTTAACCAATGATCATCACCACTAGTGTCTGGAGTGGTGCCATGCTTGAGTTAATTGAAACACAGAATGGCATAGTGTCGTGTTCAACAACAGATCTTACTTTTTCTTGCAGTCCGGTGATTACCAGGTTCATACATGGAGAAGATTCAGAGAACAAACTAATTTAAGAGTAATTGTCGAGCTGCATACAGCATGAGTAGCAGGCATCATGATCTGGGGAGCATTCAGCTATGACAGCCAGACACCTTTAGTATTCCTCACAGGCAGTTTGACAGTTCAGTGGTACATGGAACATATCTTGGATACTGTTGCTATCTTTTTCATAAGAAGGGTGCCTGACAGCTTGTTTCAGTGAGATAATGCATGTCCGAATACCACAAACATCACCAGGGAATGTCTAAGTACTATCAATGTCCTGGAGTGGCCAGCAAGATCCTCGGATCTGTCCCCAATAGAATTGTATGAAACGTGTTTGGATGCCATCTCAGCACCCACCCATGATCACTCTGCTTGATCTTGCAGGGTGGGCATAAATCAGCACTGACAATGCCCACCCTGCAAGATCAAGTGCAGGAAATGTGTGGGCAGGTGCCATAGGAGTCTCTACCACCCACTGCAATGATGCATTGCTCAATGTATTGCCAGTAGTGGTGATATCTCCTATACCTACTGATGTGCCCTATTTTTCTGGTAATAAAATTGTCCATTTGTTTTGGAAACATAATCGTTCTTTCTTATCTCCCACACTGCTCCATACATGAATATCAATTGAAATTTTCCACTGCTTCTGGGTGTTGCAATTTCAATGTTATGGAGTGTATGTTAGGTTGGAAAGAAAGTTTTTTTTTCAACTATTTTATTTTGAGCAACTAATAATTTTAATACAAAACATAATTCCCTTATTGTTTTACAACTAGCAACCAATTTTTGAGTACCCACCACATAACAGTTGGCTGGCAGGGGTGAAACTACCATTGGGGCACACACACATTGCAGCATGCCAGGCCCTATGGTGTTGAAGGCCTCCATTTGACAGTAATATAGAGGCACACTCAAATATTTTGCACCAAACTACATAATCATCTAGTTTTGCAACTATTGGCTGGTTTTTAATTTGTATAATTTTCCACTGAAAACATTTTATAGATGTGTGAAAAAGTAAAGTTCAGATGGTATAACACCTGATGAATATGGAGTGTAAGAATTTCCTGATTTATTTCAGTGTCATTCTTGCAATTTGAGATCGGACATCAGGCAGCAGAACTGAAAAAGGCAGAATATTATACCTTTTTCAGTTTAACAAAGTAGATATTTTTCCATTAAACCTGATACAATTAATCCAGTTGTTCACAATACATTTCTGCTGTAATGGTGTGATTTGGATTCATTAATTCAGAATTAATCACACTTTCCATATCCCACTATAGATGCAAAGCATTACCTTTCTAAAATGTAAACCATTTTTGTGGGGTATGTATTGGAGTTTGATCTTGATCCATCCACTGCCAAAGATTAAAATTTTTTCAATTTCTTAAAATTATTTTAGATTATTTTAGCTCAACTGGTAGAGCAAAAAAGCATAACCAGGAGATCCTAAATTTGAATTTGCCAGTTGTGATTGACAATCAGGACTCAGTTTAATGTATTTTCTGTTCTATGATCTGCAGTCCTGTTTGGTACCCTGCTCATGGTCAGTAGGGGACACCCCTGGGCTTTGAAAGGCCACCTTCTGTCAGATGGGACATTAAGCCATGGCATTATGTACGGGAGAGCCATACCCTGTGTATGTTAAAGAACATGCTGGATGGCCTCGATGGGAGGCTATTATCTGTCTCCCAACAGCTGTCCAGTGGGTTGGCTCCTCCAACCTTCTCTGAGCCTTCGGTGTCCTTGTGACTTAGCTATTTAGCCCATTGTGTGCAAGAAAAGTGCCGTTCAAAGGTAAAACAACCCAACAGTTCTGTTTGCATCCATGCTATTTTAATAGTTTAATGTTATAATATTAATTCTTCTGAGTAATAAGATGTTATGAGTGAAGGATAGTTATAAAGCTGATATGAAAAATTTAAATGTGAAAACTCTTTAACTGTTATTGAATCAGATTTTTTATTGTGAAAGGTATGTAATTGTTTGATGAGAAATTCTCTCATTAATATTGAAATATATATTTTTATTACAGCTATGAAGATGAAGGATCAGGCGATGTTATGATTTCACACTCTGGCATTGCTCATCGAAGAGGAATTCATAGAAATAAAGAATTGCTTCATACTAATTCTGATTCAAATAGGAATACAACAGGGCTATCATCTAACTTCAGGTACATTTAGTGTGCATTCAGCAATTTTAAACATTTGTTACACTATTTTTAATTGGAAAATTTTATAAAGGGAAAATGCTATCTGCCATAATAATAATAGTCTAACTGTGCAACACAGTTTGTGCCAGATCGTCAAAGGAAACTATAAGTCAAAATGTATTTTGCAAGATCATGAGAAGATTTGTTTTCATTGAATAGCAACATCACTCTCATCACAGTAAATAATTTGTACATCATCTTCTAATCATTCCATTTTGATAATGGTTTGTGCCATATTAAAATTTTATAGCATAGTACTGATGACTTTTGAACTTAAGTGCATCAAATGATTGAAAAAGTAAATTATAATCATATGAAAGTGTTGTGAAATATTTGCTAGAATAGATGCTTCAATTGACTATAAGTCAAAATTTGTAATTGAAAATTATATTTCACTAGATTATCAGAAGATTAGTTCTCTTTTATTTGAAGCCACTATCTTTGCTGTTGTATTATGCTATCACTACGTATAGGGGAAAAATTGTCTTGTGCTGGGTGGGATCAGGACCTCCTGATGACAATGTCAGGTGCTAAGCTGTCGACCACTGATAAAGATTTCCTCTGTTGTTGTTGCTAAGTCCCACACCTAGTCTAAAATAGGTGTTATGATTGTAGATAAAGTTTCCATTCATTGGAACTATTTCAGGGCCCAAGCACACCACCAGAACCACACCAAAGGGACCCAAATAGTATTTTTTTCTGAGCATATTTTAATATCTCTCCATGCATTATGCATGTTGGTATATGCTAGTAACCCATGGTCATAATCTTTTGTATTCACAGTGATCATTAGGTTTCTTTGAAGCTACTATCTTCACTGTTGTAGTCTGCCATCACTGGGTATAGAGGAAAAATTATCTCATTCCGGGTGGGATCCAAACAAAGACCTCTTGATAACATACTTCAGACTAGAGTATGAGACTTAACAACAAAAGGGGAAATCTTGATTCGTGACCAGTAGCTCAACAGTTTGAGCACCTGACATGTTAATAGAAGGTCATGGGTTTGAATCCCTTCCAGTACAAGAAACTTTTTTGCCTATACCCAGTGATAGAATACAACAGTGAAAATAGTGGCTTCAGATAAACCTAATGATCACCGTGTACAATATAGAAGATTAGTTTTTGTTAAATGGCAACTTGACTACATCATCACAGTAAACAATTGTATATTCTTATGGTTCTAATCGAAATGTGGTGAAATATTTTATGAGATAGCTGCATCGCAATGTCAGCAAAACTCATTTTTTTCGCTAAATTTTTATTGATTTCTCTATCAACAGGTAATCTGCATGCTATAATGTAAATTTTTTTTTCATTAATAATGCTTTAGTCTGGGTGACTTCATTATTTACCTCTTATTCAAAAGCAACATATGGAAAAATAAGTTGCCTTTCCCAATTGTATAGTGGTGCCAGGTCTGCCACGTTTGGTGAAAAGATGTTACTTTGTGAAAAATGACGGAGCCAATATTTAGTATAGTGGTTAGTATACTCTGGCATGAATCTGGAGAGATGTGGATTTGAGTCTCACAATGTTGGCAAAACTCATTTTTCTGCTGAAGTATTCATTGAATTCTATACAACAGGTAATCTGTATACTTGCTATTAATTGATTTTTTCTTTTCATTAATAATGCTTTAGTGTGACTGACTTGCTTATTTATGTCTTATTCTAAAGCAACATTTGAAAAAATAAGCTGCCTTTCCTGATTATAGGTGGCTGCCATGTTCGACGAAAAGATATGTCACATTGTGGAAATAAATGATGCAGCCAATATTTGGTATAGTGGTTACATGACCTCCTGATAATATACTTCAGACTAGGGTATAAGACTTAACATAGCTTCGAGTGCTGCAATGTTGCAACACTAATTTTTTCTGCTGAAATGTTTATTTCCTTAAATATTTTATTATTTTTCTAAATGCACTTTTTTTGGGTACAGAACATGACTTATTTCTGTTAATTACTGCAGGATAAGATCCTAAATTCTGATTTTTTTTTGCTAAAACAGTTAAAATTAAGTGTGCAAATACAGTCAGTTAAGTTTTCTAAGTGAGGTTTGCAAAAGGTTAGCAGTCGATAGACAGTGTTCAATGTGAATAATAAAATAGTTTCATAAAATTGTTTTTAAGATTATCGTAATACACCATACCACTGTCAAAAGAACTAATCTGATTTTATACATAGCGTATGTAAACCGTGTGAGGGTCATGACCAGTTGCTAATTAAATCCATTATTACCAATACATAAATCAATGTCTTCATTGAAAGAAAAGATCTGTTATTGGGATTCTGTTCCATGATGAATTTCAAATATTTATTCATTCTTAAATTCAGCCATTTGTTTGAATGAGAAGTGAATTCAGATTAAAGTAATGGTCAATGAGCATTACAAAAAACCAGCTTCATTGTTAAAGAAAAGTGCATCAGTTTATAACTTTGAACCCATTGTTTAATAGCATTTTGAGTATTTAATTTGTTTTTATCTCATTTTCAAAAAATTAAGATAATAATTTCACATTGTCATCTATCAATCTGTCTGACTGTCTGTAGACATAAACTTTTTTGTTTATACAGATAAATTAAAAATTATTTTCCTGTTGGATAGGTAATTGATGAAATATTATGATTCATGATTGATGAAATATTATGATTTTGGAACCTTCTTGTAGCTATAATTGGGCCCTGTAATGGTGGAAAGAGTTCAAAATTCCATAAATTCAAAAATTTCAATAAGAAGCATTTATGCTAGAAATTTGAAATTTTGGTGGTGGAATGTAAAGGTCACGAAGTTTCCATTGACAACATTGAGTTTACCCCTTAGACCAGGAGGGGGGTGACGTTTTTCGTTTTAAGAGATAATTGTTTGTTTTTAAAGATAAATGAAAAATTCTTTTTAGGTTGGATAGGTATTGATGAAATATTACAATTCGAACCTTTTGAATCACCCAAAATCTATAATTGAGCCCTCTAACTATGAGGAAAAGAATTGAAAATTCCAAAAAATTTTAACGAATATTGGAAATGAAGCACTTATGCTGGAAATTTGAAATTTTGGTGGTGAAATATTTGTGAAGGTCATGAAGTTTCCATTGGCACAGCAATAAGTGGACACCTTACTCCCAAGAGTACTAATGAAATATAATTTGCATTTTTCAAATCCTTACGTAATTTTAATTTATATCATTAGATATCACTAAATATGGAAAGGGTGAAACTTTTGACAAATGTTGCAAGTGATGTGTTTATAGTAGAAATTTAAAATTTCAGTGCTAGAATAGAATGTCAAGAGATATTCCATTGATAACATTCTGCCCCTTTTTCTCTGAGTGGTGTGAGAAAAGCAAATTTTTAAATTTAAGAAGTAAAAGAACATAATTTTTATGTTTTTTGATTACAAATAAAATAATATTATTTGCATCCCCCCCCAATCATTAATTTACTCAAATTAAAATTTTTAAAGAGTGAAAAAGTAGGTAAATGAAAAACTTCATTCTGTTTGAAAACAAGATTCACATATGCACCAGAGGCGATATGCATTATCCTAGTTCTGATTTGAAACATGCACTGAATGCAAAGTTCATATTTACATCATTTTTAATGTGTAGTAATGTCCCACACTATCCAAATTGGGAGTGGACACACACTAGTCCAGTGGGGTAAAATTGGGCACTGCATTGTGTACCTTGGTGCAAGGATGATGAATGTTTTGAAGAATGTTTAATTACCAGTATGGTAAAACGATAGCAAAAATAATGATAACTGCACTGCTGAATAATGCCAACATGATGATGATTGTTAAAATAATTATGACTTGGCTTAGAGTTCAGATCAAATAAACAATCCACTGTTGTAAGTGAGGATTTCCCACCAGGCTACTACTTTTCCCCTGAGTATATTGCAAATCAAATAATACCTTATTATTGGACATTCAGATGGCTAGCTAAACAAAGGTCAGATTACCAAGTGTATAAGCCTTGCATGTTTCTATCTACTTGGTTAACACATAGATAATTTAGTAATTGAACACATGAGAAATAACTCCTGATCTAAGATATGGTAAAACAATAACGAAACATTTATTCCAACCATAAAATTACAATACATCAGATATTCTCCAATACTAAACTATTTCTTACCAATTCAATTGTACAGAAGTCTGCACTAAATGTGATGCAATCAGTCTTCGATCCAATGGCTGACAAACAGCAAGGATATTGGCTAAACAAATCAAGTATGCACTACTTATATTTACAACAGCATGAATGAACAAACTCCTATTTAGATAATGGGATATTGACAGTTAGGCCTGCCTTTCAGAGATGAGGATGCCAACATCACCACTAAGATGGTTAGGAAATTCCTTTTTGTTTAATTCTGCTATCATCACTATCCTCTGTGCAATGGGACACACAACTGGGAGAGGAAAGAATTTTTGAAATGTTCCAAACTTATTAGAGATGCATAATAACACTGCTTCAAGTTGCTGTAGTCACTTCACTGCCCCTTTGCATCACTGCTCAGTGGTATACAGGCTGGCATATGATAATACAACAGCTGATGTGGGTGCAGTCATGGAGACAGCACGTTGCCAGGTGTTACTATGAAATTATCATGCTGTTAACTATCAAAGTCTGGGTTGTGATGTTAAGAATTAATTGTAATCCATCGCTCCCACATGCCTGAAGAGTTATGTGCTGGAAGAATGCTCTGTCTTAAAATCGAGGATTTGGAATTTTTTCACAATGTTAAGTCTCAAAGTGAGTTAGCTAAATGCTTAATTATTTGACTTCTTTTGATGAATGTTTGAGGTATAGGCTTACTCAATTTCCATTAAAAAAATTGCTGCTTTGAACAGTGACTCCAACCTGTTGCCTAATTCCAAGATTGTCTTGGCAGACTGTGTGGCTTCCAAAGTATGTGCATCCATTCCTATATCCCACCCTGCAAGACGTCCTATAACTCTGAAATCTAGAACTCTTCTTTTTGACTGACTGTTACAGAGTTTACTCTCTTATGAAATGATGACAGCTCACATGTCGGCCCAAAGGATCTCACAGGTGACAAGTGACCATGTGTGTCTCAAGACGTGAGCACCTGGGAGGGGTGGAGGATGATATCATATTGCATGCGACTTGCAATATTCAAGGTGCGACTCTTTCTCTGTTGCAGGATGTCAGCTTGCTCTTCTACCTTTCCATGATAATGGGGTTGAAGTCGAACTCCAGGTACACTTTGTGGTTTTGTTTTATGACTGCTGAATGCTCTTTCCTTGCTGTTTGGTCATCTGATTTTATTCATGTTCCTCTTGTGTCTTTTGTGATTGTAAGTGTTATGTTGTTTCTGATATGTGCTGGCCAAAAATATACTTTGTGGTTGTCATTTATGATTTCTGTGGTTCTCATTCACCAGGTGGGTCAATCTCCTTGCTTTTGTTTGTGAAGTTTGATGGTCTTGGGGTCAGGTGAAATGGGAGTTTCTTTTGGGGGTAAAGAAGCTATGGATGGCATGGACATCCCATGATAGAGCTGGTACGAATCTGAGCTCAACAGTAACATTACAAATGATGGGAGTTAGCTCAGTTAGTATCATGCAGGCTTGTAATATGCAGTTCTCCGATCCGAGTCTTAACTGTGATAGCATTGAAATTTATCTCCACAAACCCTCACTCTGCCTTCAATGAGAAAGGAGACTGGGTCAGAGCATTTCTGACATGGCGAGACTTGTGGGGTGCTCATGGTCAGCTGTGGTTAGTACCTTCAAAAAGTGGTTCGAGGAGGGAAAAACCACGAACCGCTGGCAAGGTGTGAGCTGACCACAGCTCATCGATGCCAGAGGTGAGTGAAGGCTATTCCATATGGTACAAGCCAATAATTTGAATGCTGGTGATGGGATTAATGTGTCACAACACAGTACATTGAACCCTGCTGAAAATGGGGCTCTGTAGCCCTACTCCAAGTGCCCATGCTAATCTCGGTTCACCGTCAAAAGTTCCTACAATGGGCATGTGAGCATCAAAACTGGACCTTGAATAATTGGAAGTAGGCTGTCTGGTCCAATGAATCTTGTTTCCTGTTCCATCATGTGGACAGCCAGGTACATGTGCATCATTTACCTTGGGAAGTGTTGGCACCAAGATGCACCATGGGATGAAAACTGGTGGAGGCTGGTGGAGGAAGTGTAATGCTTTAGCAATGTTCTGCTGGGAAACCCTGGGTCCATTCATTCATGTGCAGGAAATTATGGCATTTACCACCTACCTAAACATCATTGCAGACAAGGTACTGACTGTTTGACTTTGAGACCAGGTACTGACTGTTTTCATGGCAACGGTATTCCTCTCTTAATAGTCCCTTCTTTCAGAAGGATAATACTCCATGCCACATTGCCCGGATTGTTCGAGAATGTTTCGCAGAACATGGCGAAGACTTCTAGGTATTACCCTGGCTACCAAATTCCCTAGACATCAATCCAATCGAGCATCTGTGGTTTGTGTTGGAACAGCATATCCAATCTGCAGCATCTCAACCATGTAACTTACAAGAGTTAAAGGATCTGCGGTTAACGTGTTGGTACCAGATACCACAAAACACCTTTAGAAATCTTGTAGCATTCATGCCTCGCTGGGTAAGAGCTGTTTTGGCGGCATGTGGGGAACAGCATAATATTAGGCAGGTGGTCATAATGTTTGGCTCTTTGGTGTATATTGTGACTTATGCTATACAAGTTCCTTTATAAATAGTTATATTAAGAAGCAGGAAGGACTGCATACACCAACCCTTTTCACTCAGTGAATATATAAATCATTCAGAATATTATACAATTTTGATGCGTATTGTATCTAAATTTCACATTAGGTGAAATTATCGAAATACTGTGTTCAGTGCCGTACTTAGACAATTTTGTGCCTGTGGGAAGCGAGGAGAAATATTCATTCCTGGGGCAATAGTTATTTTGTATATTTTTTTATTATCTATTGGATATTTTTTTTCACATAGTAATGAAAATTGAACATGTAATAATTAGAAATTGCACCTAAGGGTATTAAAATAGGGCATCTCTGGTTCCAGATGCCCTACACTCCTGCTTCAGCTCCCTGCTTTAGCACAGTTCTGATTGTACAGGGGACATTCAATGTTAACAAGCTCAAAGTTAACTTGTTTCTCCAAAGTTAACAAGCTATGATTTGTTTGAAAGCTTGTCTAAACTTGTCATTATGTATGAAAAAAGAAGGTCTGCAAAAGCTGGTGGCACATAAATTTCAATCTGTGAAATCTGTCTGTTGTTGCTATGGAACCTACCAAAGATGGGGGAAATTTTTCCTTTTTCACTAGGATGCAACTTAGGGATGATGCAAAAAATTCATGCCAATTTATCACAAGTGTATTAGGATCATGTCTGTTCATATGGTACTGCTACTGGATGGATGTGCAAATTCAGAGAAGGACAGCAGAGCTTCAAAGACCTCCCTTGTGCAGGAAGACTGAGGGAAGCTGTGAACAAGAGAACCATCACTGTTGTTCGTGAACTTGTTAAGGAAAACTCGCACATCACCTTTCAGGTAATAAGTTTGGATGATGTTACTGTATCAGTTGACAGTATGGAAACAATTATTCATCAATATTTAAAGTTCTGAAAGAACTGGGCCAAATGGGTACCCTACAAACTGACAGAACAGCAAAAATGGGCTAGAGTTGACTCATGCGAGAAGATGCTGGCAATATTTGAACCTGGTGGCCCCAAATGGTTAACATACATTATAACAGGTGATGATGTGGTTTTATTACTATACAATTCCCAGAAAGATTGGAAACTATGTTTGGGTTGCCAAAGATGAACTACATCCTCAAATCCTCTGACAAGACTTTCACTCAAGGAAGAGATTGTTCACAATGTTTTTCAATTCCCAGAAAGATGTCTATGGAGTGATACCATAGACATCTTACCCCCCCCCCCCCCCCAAAAAAAAAAAAAAAAAAAAAATTATAAATGGCCAATACTATACCAACATTGTTTTGCCCAAAATGTTATTAAGGAGATGAAGGAGTAGCATCCAACAACAAACATGTCCAGTGTTCTCCTTCATGACATGACATTGCTTACAAAACCTGGCAAATTATGGCCTATATGGATCAGAAAAAAATCAAACTTATTTGTTTTTAACTGGTAAACATGGAAGCCCACCATATTTAATCATTAAACAAAGTGAATTGATATTGTGTAGATATCAATTCACTTTGTTTTGGTATCTACACAAATTTATGTTATACCCTAAACATTTTATATTGTTTAAATTGAAAACAGTTCAACTTGAAGTACAGATACTTAGTAAACTACAGACCCTAGTCTAAAAACTGAAGCTCCAAGATTTGAGTACTATTTTCTCCTTTTAATCCACATTTTCATAGATATTACTACAATTGGACATTCCTGGCAATAATTATCAAAGCCCTATTTCAGTTGTCTGTTGGAACTGCAAATCAAGGAAGTACAAGATGATTCTTGAATTGATGATGTATGTAAGCATTCTCAGACTCTTAGTGAAATTGTGGGCAACCATGAATTAAGGTGATACTATATCGTAGTTTGTAATTGAAGTTGATTTTATTTAGATAGGGTAAAACAAATTGTAGATTAAGGTGATAAGTTGAACACTAGTGTTATGTGCTTAAATATTTTAAAAAATAGGTAGATTTGCATAATTGTTTTTATGTTGGCTGAATAGTCCTGGTTCTCATTTATAGTTTATTTCTAGTAAAATTTCCTTGTTATTGCCATTGTTCAGTTCCTGTAAATAACTTGTAAATAGTTTGTTTTGCTTCCTCTCTTTAAATTGCTTAACAATATAATCTATCCAGTCATAGTTCACAGAAAGTGAATTCTGTGAACTATGATGTACTTATTATATTACTAGTCAGGAGGAGAGTAAATCACCCTCACAACTCTAGGAGAACTGATTTCCTTGCCAAGGGAATCTTCTTTGTTCATATCCAAAATCTTGTTTATTATCAAGAATTAAAGATAATTTTTTTTTTGCTGGGAAACTAAGAAATAATAATAATAAAAGAAAAGTAACTTAAAACTTGTTTTAATAATGTTCTTAAAGATGTTTAAAAAAATATCTACAATAAGTTGTAAGATTCCATCATAAAAAAGAACAGTGATGCAGGATAACTCCAAATGTTTGATAATAATATATAATTCGATGCAAATAAAATCAAAATATTTCTATAGAAATAAAAATGAAGGTGTAATTATAAAAAGTATAAATAAAATACTAACTGAACAGATGGAAATGATACTGATGTGTAAAGAAATAGGACTGACACTGTAAATAATTCACTGCATGCATGTAACCAATTAGGAACATCTGCATGTTGCTATGGCAGTGATGTAGTTTACACAGTATTATTGTAATACACAGTATATTAGGAACAAGTAGTTTTGGTTTCACTCATGGGAAATTACACATTGAATTTTGGATGAATGATGAAAATAATTCTAGAAATAGTGAAATAGGTTTAAAGCAGAAGAGAATAAAATGGGGGGAGGAATTGTATTACTTGAAAATTGCTTCCAAAAATCCTCTAAAAACAAAACGTTTTTGTTGAATTTTTGGGAGAAATTCAAAACTTTAAGTAAACACGAGTTCATAGTATTTCAGATCAAACTCGTGCACTTAAATCAGGGAATTGCTTCAGCACAGAGTAACAGAAATGAACAAATAAGCAATCTTGTATATTGCATCTAAGAAATTGGTTCAGCTGAATTTTTATTTTTTTTTGAGTAGCACTGTTTTGCACACTATAGGTTAAATGGCTAGGTCACAAGGACCCCAAGAGCTCAGAGAAACTTGGGAAAGGGGACCCACGGTACAGCTGTTAGTAGATAGATGGAAATCTTCTGTCAAAGCCATCCATTGTGTTCTTTAACATGCACAGGGTATGGCTCTCTTGCACATGGGATTATGGCTTTGCATCCATCTGATGGATGTCAGCCATTCCAAGATCATTGATGTCCCCCTTCTGACCAAGGGCAAGGTGGGGTTTTTTGTAGAGATAAGCAACAATGCTGGCCCTGTAGTGGGACTCAAACCTGGTAACTGAAGATTACAAGTCTGACGTGCTACCACTTGAGCCACCTCCATCACCTAACAAATGGTGATCAGATTGCTTTAGGAAATTATTTATATTGTAGCTTAGTAAAATATGCCCCAAATGGAAAAGTTAAGTATTATTTAACAAAATTGAATTATATATTTTTATAAGTTATGTGCAAAAAATACTTTCGAACAGTGATTTTTGTTTTTAAAAAATTGAAGTTTCATATGTTGTACTAAGGATAGATGTATCTGTTGGTGTATTGTCATTTCAGAATCTGTCAACTTCTGCAGAGAGTGGGGAACCCTGAAAGGGTTAGTGGTGTTATAAAAATAGTTTACATGTAATGCCTTACTGTTGCAACTTTCAAACATAAACATGGTAAGATATTATATGTAAATTATTGTTTGCCATAACACCATTAAGATAATGTATTTTAAAGTGATATAGGGAACTTTTAGCATTATTTTAATTCTACACTCTCATTGAAATTAACTTTTCTAGCTAATTTGTTATATTTTTGCATACAGTTATCTTACTCTAACCCCACTGTGCTGATTACAGTGCCTCCAAACATTATGTTTAATAAATCGTCTTTAGGTTCCAATTTGCAGTTAAGTCATTTTGGAATATAGTTTTGCCTTTTCTGTTTTTAAATATCTTGAGAAATGTTTAGAGTTTCAGAAACCTTTGGTTGCTAGCTTTGTTGATTTCAAAAAGGCTTTCGACTGTTGATTGTCATAATTTGTGGTTGATTGTGAAATCATATGGTATACCAGACAAGTTAGTTAACATAATGAAAGCTCTCTATAATAACACTGAGTCGTGTGTGAGAGTTGGTAAGGCTTGAAGCAATTGGTTTAGCATTACTTCTGGTGTTCAACAAGGGTGCATTTTGTCTCCTTTTCTGTTTCGTTTGGTTATTGATTATGTTATGCAAAATTCACTTTGAGGGAAAGATTTTGGCCCCAAATGGGCTGGAGATACAAAAATTTCTGATTTAGATTATGCTGATGATTTAGCCCTTTTGGCAAATGATGTTGATGAGATGAACTCTTTCATTAGGGCTGTTGATGAAACTGGTAGTAGAGTAGGTTTGGTTATAAACAGAGAGAAAACTAAAGTGATGAAAATTGGTCAGGCAGGTTGTGATTCAGTTAATCTGAATGGTTGCAGTCTTGAGCAGGTGTCACAGTTTAATTATGTTGGGAGCTATGTAACAGATAATAGTGATGTGCGGCATGAGATTAACAGACGAATAGGGATTGCTGCTGGGACTTTTAAGAATCTATGGAGAGTGTGGAGAAATAGGCATATACACCAAAAGACTAAAATTAGACTGTATAATAGTTTGATTCTTTCTAGGGTTAGTTATGGTAGTGAAACTTGGACACTTTGTAAACAAGATAACAGGAAACTAGATGCTTTTGATTCCAGATGCTTACGCAGTATCTTGGGCATTAGGTGGTTCAACTTTGTAACTAATGATGAGGTTAGGCAAAAGAGTTTGCAACCTCCTTTAAGCAGCATATTGGGCAGAGAGAGACTCCATTGGTTTGGCCATGTTGCTCCTATGGATAATTATAGATTGGCGAATAGGGTTATGAACAGTGTGCCTAAAGGCGTCAGAAAGAAGGGGAGACCTAGGATGCGGTGGGCAGACAATGTCAAACAGGACCTTGTTAGAATTGGTGTGCAGTGGCCAGATGCAGTAGATGTAGCTCAGGATAGACTTGCTTGGAGAACTAAATTGCATGGTCTGGTTGGACCTCTGTAGCCCATGGCTTCTTGAGGAGGATGATGATGATGATGAATCATCAAGAAGTAAAGAAAGTTTTGAAATTGAGTGGCTGCTAGGTCAGACTTTTCTTCATCATAGTCAGGATTTTGTACAAGTCTTTCTGTGTAATAAGTCATGCTATGTGTGAGAATGGTATTTTTGTGTTCTAGGCCTGTAATCTGATGATACCAGGTCTGAGTCTCCATTATTTCTGTATTTAAAATTTTCTCCACTAATCCATGTTCCCTTAGTGAGAAGTGGGACACAAATGACTTTGGAAAGGTTATCATGCATTGTATATGAGCTGCATAGACCATGTTATTTACCTACTTATATAGATTGTTGAGAGCTTCAAAATTCTGTAATTACCAGCTTTATAAATTTCAAAAAAGGCATTTCACTGTATTGATCATAATTTGTGGTTAATTATGAGGTCATAATTACATACCTGAAATAACTTATTAATATAATGATAGTTCTCTGTAATAACACTGAGTCATGTTATAGATTTGGTAGAGTTTGCAGTGATAAATTATCAATAAATGATCTGCAATGTTAAGGTGTAGCATTACTACTGGAGTTTGTTTGGTAAGGCTGCATTTTGTCATTTTTTTTATGCTGTTTGATTATCAATTATATCTAGTTCATTGCAAGGAAAAAAAATGGAACCATATATGGTTTATTGATTTGAAAATATCTTATTAGAATTAGGATGATAATATGACCTTTTTGCAAATTATGTTGATGAAATTAACTATTTCATTAGGGCTGTTTATGAGACTGGTAATAGGGTAGGTCTGGTGATGAACAGAGAAAATTAAAGTGATGAAAATTGGTCAGGCAGGTTGTGCTTCTGTTCTTTTGAATGGTTGCCATTTTGAACAAGTGTCACAATTTAGTAAAGTTTGCTATGATAATGAAACTTGAACCTTTGTAAACAAGATAATAGGAAACTTTATGCCTTTTACTCTAGATGCTTATGCAGTATGTTTGTATTAGATGGTTTGACTATGTAAGCAAAGATGAAGTTATATGAAGGAGTCATCACCAATCCTTGAGCAGCTGCTTGTGTAGGGTTGGGTTAATTTAGCTATGTTGCCTCCTTGTAGAATGTAGATATTAGCAAATAATAGTTATTAGCAGTGTGCTTAAAGGGCTCAGAAAAAGATGGAGACCTAAAATGCAGTGGATGGATACTGCTAAACAAAACATTTGTGGAATTAGCGTGGAATCAGCCTGCATTGGTAAAATGCAGCAGATGTTATTAAGAAGAAATTTACGTACCATGCTGTAGAAGGTGGATAGTAACAGGAACTTCTTAGGATGTTTTCGGTGAGAAATTTAAAATTTGACGTTCTTACCGGCAAACGATGTCTCAGTGGAGATTAAAATAAGGATGATGGCTGCCAATGGTCTACCCACATTGGCGAATGAAATAACCATTTACATTTTGATAGCATAGAGTGCTTAAAAAGTTTCAGATCCATGATGCACATTTCGCGCCCTTCCTATCGGCAATTCATCAGGTGGGAAGTGAAGAGCTTAATGCAGGAGAGGCAGTTGGTTGTTGAGCGCAGGGGAGAGGTGGGGTGCCATAAATTGACATGTCAGTGGCTCAGCTCCAAGGATCGGAGTGGTTGGCCGATGTGCGGGTGGCCGTAATGTGATCTGCATGTAACGGAGGTTGGGAGAGGGTGTGGGATTATGGGAAATCGCCAAGATCTGCATATGTCAAGGGAAGCTTCATTATTTGTGGCTAGTAATTCATAATTATAATGAGTGCGGTACTTTTAGTGAATTAATAGATTTCGTAAACTGAAATTTGGAGTTAAGATAATTATGTTATGGTGGGTTTGAATAATGGTTTTCATATTGCTATTGCTATTGGGAGTTTGTTTGTGTGTGTGGGGGTACATTAATCGGCGATTTTAGGAGGTATTATGGAAGTATTTTAAAGGGTTTGGTGGGTGTGTATTAGTGCAGGAGGCTAGTGGGGATCGGCGATGCGAGAGGAGAGTGCAGCCACCTGCACTATTGAACACCCACCAAACCCTTTAGAACACTTCCATAATGCCTCCTAAATTCAGTGATTAATGCACCCCCCACATACACAAACTCCCAATAGCAATATCAATATGAAAACCATTATTCAGACCCTCAATAACATAATTATCTTAACTCCAAATTTCAGTTTACGAAATCTATTAATTCACTAAAAGTACTGCACTCATTTTAATTATGAATTACTAGCCACAAATAATGAAGCTTCCCTCGACATACGCAGATCTTGGCGATTTCCCATAATCCTACACCCTCTCCCAACCTCCGTTACATGCAGATCACATTACGGCCACCCGCACATCGGCCAACCACTCTGATCCTCGGAACTGAGCCACTGACATGTCAATTTACGGCACCCCACCCCTTCCCCACGCTCAACAACCAACTTCCTCTCCTGCATAAAGCTCCTCGCTTCCCACCAGATGAAGCGCCGATAGGAAGGGCGCGAAATGCGCGTTGTGGATCTGAAACTTTTTAAGCACTCTATGCTATCAAAGTGTAAATGGTTATTTCATTCGCCAATGCAGGTAGACCATTGGCAGCTGTCATCCTTATTTTAATCTCCACTGAGACGTTACTTGCCGGCAAGAATGTCGAATTTTAAATTTCTCACTGAAAGCATCCCAAGAAGTTCCTGTTACTACCCATCCTCTACGACATGGTACATAAATCTCTCCTTAATAATTATCGATACTTGATAGCATAGTCCATGTGTTGAAGTGCTTAAAAACATTTAACAATGTCATAAAGAATTAAATAATTGTTTTATACTTCAGGAAGTGATGTAAACCCTTCAAAGAAATCAGTGACAAGAAAATGCTCCCCACAGCATCACTCTGCCACCAGCATTTTGGACTGATGCACAATGAACCCATGATGTTTCATGGGTTCATTGCTTTTTGGGGTATTGTATGGCTTGCATTCGAAAAATCAAGTGTGTGTGTGTGTGTGTGTGGGGGGGGGGGGGTTATAAATCAACATCACCTCCATAAATGTTTCTGACTATGCCACTGATGACTAACGAAAAAAAAAGACTGGAAAAAGTATGATAGTCATGTTTTAGGTAAATCTGTTCTAATATTTTTATTTAGAGTTGAATAATATGTTTTCAGTGTAAGATTGAGATAAAAGAAAAGTGCCCTTTTTCCCTTATATTACATTCTTTCTAAAAAGAGTTATTAATATTAATAATACTTCCAATTTTTGCTAAATATTTTATTACTATTCACAATTACTCATTTTGTATATAACATGACATACTTGTGTTCAAAAACTGATTCAGGCAAAGTTGCAATGTTGCTGCAAGTTTTTTTTTTATACTGAAACCATTTTAGAATTTAATCAGTGGTTTTTCTTTTCTACTGAAATGGTTTGAAAATTAATTTAGTCAGTTGTCAGAATTCATTGTTAGAGACTCGACACTTTAAGGCTTAACATTGTTTTAATTAGTTCTGGCAAATGTCCAGTTCAGAGAGTTGTTTGTCTCATAGCAGATGTGTGTTGGAGAGTTAGTTCACTGATTTTTGAAAATTTCCATAATTCAGAAATTTACAGTTACATTCTTTAAACTTTTTTGTTTTAATAAAACCAGTCAAAAATTTTACTTCCTATTCATGTTTTTTTTAGTTATGACATATATCTACATTATGGCATATAATGATTACTTTTACTTCTAAAATTTAATATTGTTTTTGTGGTTAATGTATTTTTTCAGAAAACTTTTTCAAACTAATTAGAATAATAATACATGTTCTTACAGAATGCAGAACTAAATTATATAGTATAATTAATGGATTATATAGTAATTTGAAATTTTTTGAAATAGTGAATTTGTTCTGCAACATATGTTTCAAGATCATAACATCTGGAATGTAGCAATGAATGTGCTTTTTATAGGACTAAAGAACTTTATTATTATCAATGTTGTTTAAAAGCAAATCATTAATCTTTAAGAAGTCTTATTTTCTAATGATTATAATTCTGTACTTCTGAAAGTTTATGTGTAAGATATTAATTTTGATGTGAAATCAGAAAAATTGTTTAAATTCCAGTTATTTATATTTAATTATTTCTTTTATAGATATCCTTCACCATCAAATAATTTTGATATTCTGGGTAGTATTCTTCAGACACAAACTTTTCTATATTCTCATTCACAAGATCTCATTATCCAAAGAGATGGCTCCCTTGCATTGAAATCACCTCCTCCTTCAGGACAGCAGAGACCTCAGAATCCAGCCCAGCAGTCCACTTCTCAAAGTGGTAATAATAAGGTTTCACAGCAAAATACAAGCTGTATGACAAGTTCCTCTTCTTCGTCGTCATCTGTTAGTGGTTCAAGTCATTTCTATGATGCCTATGGCATACCAACTTCTACTCATGGAAACAGTAGTGGAGAAGGATTTGGGAATGATCCAACTTCAATATCGCATCAAAGAAGCCATTGTAATACATCTTTAGGGGATGAATTCAAGAAAGACACTCATGGCACTGTGCATGCAAAAGAAGCTAAAAAGAGTCATAGTGAAGATGAAGTTGATATATATAGTGATATTGAATCTGTTGGTGATAATGAGGGTATTATAGATGATGATATGGAAGAACCTGTGAAAGAAGTTTACAAATGTGATGATTCTCAACTGAGTAACATTGATGATGGCACTGATTCAAGTGAGAATGAATTGATAATCGATGAAGATGCAAATGCAGAAGAGGAAAATGAAAAACTGAAAGATAAGTTTAAAGATTCTAATGATAAAGCAGTTGGGTTATACAAAATGCATATAGGTGAAACTCAAGAAGAAAGTGAAGACAGTATTGAAAGTGATTGTGCAGATTCAGATGAAGGAGAGCATCAAAGTATTTCTGAAGAACCTAACATTCAAGAAAAATGTGATTCTTTTGATGGGTTAGAAGAAAATAGTCATGGAAATGATAGTGGTTTGCAACAGGGAAATGAATCTTCTCAAGATGATGAATTTCATTATGTAGGTTCTGAGCATAACAGAGACAAAAATGGACAAGATCAACAAACAGATACACAAAGTGACTCTGATAGCAATTTAGCTGCTAATGAAGAAAACTCTCTAGATATAGAAGCTGATGAAGAAAATTCAGTTGAAAGTGAAAAGGATAGCTCTTCTGATACAACTAATAGGAGTATACCAAATATACCCCTTGAATTAATTTCATTACCACCTGAGCCAATGCCACACACATTACAAGTTCCAGAAGATGACGAAGAAGGTATAAGTACTACTTCAAGTGAAAATCAATGTTTAGGAGAAGAAAGTGAACAACTTTTAGATTATGAAGAAGGGGATGTAAAGGCAACAGATGAAATTGAAGATATGGAGTGTGAAGAAAATGTGGGAAACTCTGAAGATGATGAAAATGGTGATGAGCCAGATCAGGAAATGAATAGTGATGATGAAATATCAAATATTCAAAATGAAGAAAGTGGAAATATTCAGAATGAAGATGAAACAGGTTCTATACAGAGTGATGATAGTGATGCTCAGAAAGATTATGATAGTGATGCTGAAAATAATACAGAAATACAAAATGCTGATAAAGTTGAAAGTTATATCAAATTAACTGATGGTGAAGACAAAATTAAGACTGAACAAAATAAAGAAAAGATTTGTAATCAAAGTGATGAAATTACTGATAAAACAAAAGAAAAAGAAAAGGCTGCTATTCATAGTACTGATAAAACTGAATCTAATCTTAATCAAGACATTCTTGAAAGTGAGTTTACATCATTTGAGAGTAATCAAATTCAGCAAGCAAATGAAACTGATATCGTTCAGAACCAAGTCCCTAATCAACTGTATACTGAAAATTTTGAAAGTTATGATGACAAAAGTGATGAAAAGGCAGCTTTGGATCAAGATATTGTCATTGACAAATCGCATCACCTAGAGATTAGGGAAAGTGAGCATTTCTTAGTTGTAGGTGAAGAGAAACAAAGCAGAAATGACACAGAAGTCAACAGTGTACTGAATAGTAGCATAGTAAGGGATACTGAAGTTTGTGAAGAAGAGCAAATAATTGAAGCAAAAACTCAGGAATCTCATAATGCAGACTTAGGTATTGAAGATATTTCAGAAGCTGGAAGTGAAGATATGCAACAAATTGAAAATATTCATATGGATATTGATATCTGTGATAGGGAAAAAGAAGTTTGTTTACCTAAACCAGAAGTAATGGTTCAAATTCAGAAATTGAACACAAAACAAAAGGAAATTGATGAAGTGGAAAAAAATGTTGCCCAGTTGTTTGAACAAAGCAACAGCAGTTCTGGGAAAGAGCCTAAAAAACCCATCAAAGAATCATTTTCAAAAGACATTTCAAAGGAATTAAGCAAATATCTGTGCCTATCAAGACACTCCTCTAATATCCATGAAGATGATCAAGAAGAAGGTGAAATCATAGAAGATATTCCTGTCCAAAAGAAAAAAGAGAAGTATAGCCAGAAACTTGAGCAGTATATTCATGAAGAAGTTGAGGATTATATTGATATGACACCAAGGATCAATATATCTGACTTACCAAGAATTCCTAAAATCAAAAGAGATAAGTCAAAAAATGACATACCAGAGGAACCACCATCAGAAGTAAAAAGAACAAGTGTTTTGGGTAGAGTAGATTTAGGTGCTAGCTCTGATATCAGTTGGAAAAGGCTCTCCAAGCATACAAGAGAAAGAAGTTACAGAGATGGAAGACCCAAAGATGAACGACTTCTGTATCGAGAACGTGAACCTAGAGCAAAGGATAAAAAAGATGATGATAGAAGAAACGATGATAAATACAGAGACATAGATAGAAGGAGGGATGACAGTAAAAAAGAAAATGAAAAATCTAAAGATAAAAGTCAATATGAGCGGTCTCGTGATAGGAAAAGTGAAAAATCTAAGGACAGCTATGAGAAAGCAACAAAGTCAAGAGATTGGTATGAAAAGAATTATGATAATCATGATAAAAGAGACAGAGATAAGCAATACGAGAAATCTTATAAAGAAAAGTATGATAGAGACAAAGACAGATATGACAGAGACAAAGATAGATATGATCGAGACAAAGACCGATATGATAGAGATGATGACAGGTATGACAGAGATAAAGATAAATATGACAGAGATGATGACAGGTATGATAGAGATGATGATAGATATGACAAAGATAAAGACAAATATGATAAAGAAAAGTATAGAGAAAAAGATCATAAGCATAAACACAAAGATAAAGAGTATAAAACAGAGAGTGGTAGTAGTAAAGACAGGGCTCAGGAGAAACACAAACATAGTCATTCACGTGACCATTTCTCCGAAAAACAGAGAGAAAGGGAAGTGCGAAAAGTTGATGATAAGTTAAAAATTGTAGTTGAACATAAGGAATCTAGAAAAGAGAAGCTGGACAAGCATGGAGAAAAAAAAGATTCAAAGCATGATAAAAAACACAGAGATGATACACATCGTCATCATGAACACAGGAAAAAAGAGATTATATCAAGCCCATTTTCAGAATTAGCACCTATTGAATCAAAAGAAATATTTACAAAAGGTGATAGCATAATTATTAATGTTAATTTCAATCGTAGCTCATCTAGAGAAAGTGTACCATCTATAGAAGATGTGGAACAGTTTTCTAGAGAGAACAAAAAAGCGAAATGTAAAGATTTACCTGATGTAGACCATTTGGAAGGAACTGGAGAATCTCGAAACACTAAATCCAAGCACAACCTGGCAGAAGCAGAAAGAAGCATGATGGAAATTTTAGGAACCAAACGTCCAACTACTCCCCCAGAGAGAATAGAAAGAAATGCACAGATTCTTTCTGTTGGAGAAAGTTACTGGCAGGAGGCAGATGATACTGATATTAAATCTCCTGCTGCAGAGAAAGGCAGCACAGAAAAGGTTTGCAGTGATGATGATGCTGATGGGTCAGTAGGTGCTTTTGGTGGAGATGATAATTTTTCTGATAGTGATCCAGATGACTCAGTTCAAATACAGACTGCTGTTCAGAAAGATGAACTAGAAACTGAAAAGCTACCCATTACTGCTGAGAGTAAAGTTATTGAAAGTAGTTTTTCAAAAGATGTTGATAGCTATACTGTCTCAAGAAGAAGATCTCCTCGCTCCCCATCTCCTCCTTCACCACCTGACAATGATAGCTATGATCCATGTGAACCAACAAGAAGTCCATCTCCTCTTATAGATTCTCCTGTTCCTCCTGCAATATCAATGAACTCGTCAGAGAGACCTAAACCACCTCCATCACCAGAATTGCCTCCTTTACCACCAGAGCCAGAACCAGCTGAAGTTCTGATAAGAGAGGATCCTCGGGCACAAAAGCACCACACTGTTACAGGAACATCAAGTGAATTCTTGGTAGTGTCTTCTGTGCAAAATTCACTTACTTCACAACCAGTATTATACACAACTCAAGCATCTGCAGCTGCTCCTATGTCATTACCAAATGTAAGAGTACCACCACCTAATTTCATACCTCAGTCTGTTCCAAGAAATGTTGTTCCTGGTGCACCTCCACAACTAGTGCCTCCTAATATCAGAACTATGAGTTGGTCAGTTAGTAATCCACCACCAATGATGTTTCCCCCAAACCAAGTGCAACAAGTTATTCGTGGAAGTTTTGTACCTAGTCAGATCCAGGGAAGTGGATTACCTCCTCCCACTGCAACAGTTGTGCCTCAGATGGGTCCCATGCTGCCTCATGGAAGTACAATTTCTATCATATCACAGGTCCGACCTCCACCATTAAATGCACATACAGCTCTTCCACCCAGTTCTTTATTGCAAAATGTACATCCACCTCATATTAATATAACTCAAATGCAGATGCCAAATTTAAACCATCCACCTCCAGGCCTTCCTGTTTCTGTACAAAGTCAGCCACCAAATCTTCCTGTTTCTGTACAGAATCAAATCCCAAGTCTCTCTGTTTCAGTGCAAAATCAGACTGCTGGCATGTCTGCTTCTACACAAAACCAGTTATCAAATATTGCAATTTCAGTGCAAAATCAAACTCCAGGTCTTACAACTACTGTTCAAAATCAAACTACTAATATTGCAATTTCTTCACAGAACCAAGTTCGAGCACCTCCTCCACCTCCTGTTACTACAATAGTCACATCTTTGGCTCAAAAACTGGAGAAAACATCAAAACATTCTCCTCCAAATGATAAAACTGAAGTAATTGATATGGATGTAGATTCTCCATATTCACCAGGTGATTCACCTTCCATGGACAGCATTTATGATTATTCTCCTCCATCATCTCCAACACATAAAAGTGCTTCAGTTGTAAAAGATGCATTTGATAATCTCTTAGGATCCAGTCAAAAAACCTCACAAATTGAAAAGCGTATTCAAGATTTGGGAACAAAACTTTCAGAGAAAATTGCTGCTAAGTCACGTGTATCTTCAGAGTATCTGTCTACATCCAGAAATTCTGGTGAGAGGCAACAGCCAATGGAAACTCCCAGTAAAAAAGCAAAAATTGATCCTAGACCTGAAGCTGTAAAGGTAAAACATTCAGTGCGGCTTCAGTTATCAGAAAAGGCAAAAACATCATCTGTTTCTAAGAAAGAACAAAAGAACTCTGAGAAGAAAGAAGTGCTCATCAAGCTTGATGAATCACAGCTCAAAATTTTAGATGAGCTTCCTAGTTCTGCTGTAGAAATGCAAGTAAAAGAAAAGGTAATTTTACACATACAAATAATAAAAGTTTTAGCTTGCATAATGTTTATAATAGTAAATAGCTTAATTCGTAACAAAAATTAAATGTTATTTTCCAAGTTGGATTTTGAAATAGAAACTTGAATACCAATGTAACAGACAAAATAACTAAATCACGCTGTACAGATAGCTAGCAAAGTATGGTTGCTAACTGGAAATAAATTCCACTGGACATGATTTTTAACTCAGTATATCTGAAACCATGATATAAGCAGCATTTTATAACAAGTTCCTATTACACATCACACCAAATTATTTGAATATCTCCTTGTTGTGGAAAATCAAATTTGAATCCTCATAATTTCTAAAATATGCTTTTCATTAAGAAATATATTCGAAATAAAATGATATTCAAACTTATTCTTGATTTTTGGCAATGTCAATTTAATCATTGTCATCATTTAATCATTTGTCATCAATGTCATATTTAATATGCTGCCTCAGTGGCACAGGGGTATCGTGTTGGCTCATGGTGGCCAGATTACAAAACGCATGTCTTTGAAGACATCCTGCAAGCCAACTTGTGCTTCCAGAAAATTCATAATTTTTGTTCAACTGAGCTGATGTGGTTGGTTCCATTCCTTGTATCTGCTATATATTCGTAATGCCATCTGTTTGATGGTATTTCAGTATAGAGGTACTCTTTTTTTTTGTGAGTTATTTTCTATCCACATTGCTAGTGCCTTTTTCATATTCACTTTTACAATATCTCTCGTGTACAATACTACTTAGAGCTCAATTTTATTCCAGGAAGTACAGATTTTCTAATAGCATCTTCGTTTTTCTTGATGGTTCTTATGGTAGCTTTGTTCAAACCAAAATATTTACCTATGGATGTTGAAACTTATCTAGTTGTAAGACGATCTAAAATTTGGATCTGAGTATCCAAAGAGATAGCTTTGCTTTTCTGCTTTTGTATAGTTAAATTATCCAACATAGTGGTGAGGCTTATGAAAAATATTTGAATTGTAGTTAATAAATCAGATGATGAAAAATTGTAAATTACCTATCAGAAAAATTTAATAAATTTATATTACGCACACAAAACTTCAAAAAAGAAAAAAAATTTTTTTTTTCGATTTCTTCTATTTAACATCAAAGCACTTCTAACTTTAAACATGAAATGAGAGACCAAGACTAACATATGCATCTTTAAACACGAAATGAGAGACCAAGACTAACATATGCATTGAAGATAAAATTGAGGGGAATTCCCAGAACTCAATGTTGGCACTTTATTCCAAATGAAATAGGTTTTGTACAATTTTACCATAAAATAGAGAAAACTTGTTGTATAATTATGTTAGTGTAGTTTTTATTTGGGGGATTTTAGTGCACAAAATGTGTATCTATAGTGCATTTTCAAAATTAAAACTACTTTGAAAAATGTGACCATAAAAGCGGCATCTTTGTTATAAATGCAAATTCTAGGAATTTTTTCTTGAATAGGAATATTTTGTCAGAATTAAATTCAAATGGAGATTTTTAAAAGGCACTGTTTGAACCATGTTAGATCAGAATAAATCGTGTAAAAAAAGAATTGGAATTTTTTTCTAAACTGTTAAAATCCATGTAAAAACAAAATTGTGTGTATATATATTAAAATTACTAAGCATTTGAAATATGCAAATTGTAATATTTCATTAGTACCAATCAAACTAAAAAAGAGTTTTCTAATTATCATTTTATTGTTTCCAATGGAAACTTCATGGTGTTCACATTCCACCACCAAAATTTCATTTTCTATCATTAACACATTGTTGCAATATTCGTTTGAAATTTGGGAATTTTCAGTTTTTTCCACCACTAGAGGGCATAATTGTAGCTTTGGAGAAATTCAGAAAGTGCATATCGTAATATTTCATCAATACCTATCCAACACAAGAATTTTTAATTTATCTCTGTAAACAAAAAAGTTCGATGTCTACAGATGAACAGACAGACAACAAAGTGAAACTATTATCTCATTTTCTTTGAAAATGAGATAAAAATTAACATAGAACCTAATGCGATATTATTTAAAATATCCCTAGCAACAAATTGTAAGCCAGCCAACCCGATATAGAATGACTCCGAAAAGATTTAACTTATAAGACTCGATAGATTAACCAACCAAAAATCGATAATTTATGGAAATAAATCTACTGAAATGAAAACTAAACTTTAAATATAAAAAGGTAAATATTAACTTTGCAAAGGGATATCCGATATACTGGAACAACACTGCAGCAGTATATCGTATTATAACATTGTAGACAACACTGTAGCAGTTTATTGGAAGCAATTTTGGAATCACTTATAACACACTGCACGGAGATACATGGAGATAGCACATGTGACGTTATGGCTCGGTGCACATTTTCTTGTGCACTGAGCAATAACATAATTAGTTGCATCTGCACCCAGTCTTGGAGCCTAAGAAAGATGTTTTTACTTATAGTTTCAATTTGAAGAGTGGGAAAGCAAATAGAATGCTGGGATAAACGATATGAATGATAAAAATAATTTTAGGAATACTGAAATAGGTTTAAGGCAGAAAAAGAATGTGCAAACATGCATGTGTAAAATGTATGCACAAACAAACTCCTCATACAGCCATTGGCTATGGAGATCTTACCAGGCTGCAATTTTCCCCTCCAGACATATCTGTTCCAAGCTACAATTACTGCATTTGGCCACTTTAGGCCAATTCTTGCAAGGCCCTTTTTGCCAATTTCTGCCCATCGCGTTTTACATCTCTCCGATTTCCTGAAGCCTTTAGTCACACTGTTCATAATCTTGTTTGCCAATCTGCAGTTGTACGTATAGGCAAAATGGCCAAACCAACATAGTCTCTCTCTCTCTGTACAAAATGATGCTCAAAGGAGGTTGATAACTCCTTATTCTGACCTCATCATTACTTGTAAAGTCAAACCACCTAATGCCCAAGATACTGCACAAGCATCTAGCATGAAATCATCAAGTTTCTTGTTATCCTTCTTATAGAGTCCATGTTTGGCTACCATGACTAACCTTAGGAAGAACCAAACTATTATAGTGTTATTTTAGTCTTCAGGTGTATACACAGTCATATCAGAATAATATGACCACCTACCTAATAATGGGAATAACCACCCTTGGCCCGGATGACAGCGGTGAGACAGCTGGCATGGATGCAATGAGGCCTTGGAAGGTTGCCAGAGGTACATATGCCCATTCAGATGCCAGCAGAGCACGGATGTGATGTTGTGAGTCCGCATGCCGAACCCGTCGATCCAAATGGTCCCACAAGTGCTCTATAAGATTGAGGTCGGGTTCAGCCGAGGGAGAACAGAGACATTGCTGTCACGTTCCTGGAACCAGTCACTCACCACCTTAGTGACATGGCAGGCTGCATTGTCCTGTTGGTAGACACCATGACCACCAGGGTGAATGTCCAACATGAAGTGATGCATGTGGTCAGCGAGGATGAACAGGTAGTCATTGGCATTCAGGGACCCATCCAGTGGTACCAGCGGTCTCAAGTCATACCAGGAAAACATCTCCCAGACATGCACATTGCCACCCCCAGCCTGTACTTGACTGACAGGCATGGCTGGGTGTTGATTCTCGTGTGTCTGACACTGTACTCGCCACTGCCCATCACTTCAGTGAAGTAGAAACTCGATTCGTCAGAGAAGACAACCTTTTTCCACTCTTCCACTGTCCAATGCCGGTAGTCCCTTGTGAACTGCAGGTATCATTGCTGATGGACCTTGGTTGACATGGGTGCCTTTATGCAGCGTCAACTCCAAAGACCCATGCATAGCAGGGTTCGCTCTACTGTTATTGGGGACATGTACTTGGGTGTCCCAGCGTTCATTTGAGTGGTCAATTGTTGCACTGTTGCGCGTCGATTGCCCTTTACCAGTCGACGGAGACAACGTTCTCCTCTGAGGTCGATGGGCTCCACAGTTATGATGTTTGGAGGTACTCAGTGTGCCAGCAGTCTATTCATGGTACACCCTTATTACAGCACCTCGCGAACAGCCCATGAAGTCTGCTGTTTCTGAGATGCTTCCACCATTGGCATGGTAGCCTATAATCATTCGTTTTTGAACATCCATCAAATCAATACTTCTGCCCATTTTGCTCACGTTACGCACTATGGCTCATCTGTCCTGGCCGGCTGCTTATATCTCCATGTGGTTGACCTTGTCATATGCACTCTGTGATGCACCTGGGTGGGTTCACTGTGATTCCGTGGGTGGTCATATTATTCTGATATGGCTGTGTAATACTCATTTAGATGTTTCCATACTCTTCATGGATTCTTAAAGTCCCAGTGGCAATCCTTATTCTTCTATTTGTCTCGTGCCGCACATCACCAATATCAATTAGATAGCTCCCAAGATAATTAAACTGAGACACTTGCTCAAGAGTGTAGCCATTCAAAGCAACTGAAGCACTTTCTGCCTGACCAATTTTCATCACTTTAGTTTTTTCTCTGTTTATCACCAAACCTACCCTATTACCAGTCTTATCAACAGCCCTAATAAATGAATTCATCTCATCAACATCATTAGACAACAAGGCCAAATCATCTGCATAATCAGAAATTTTGAAATCTCTGGACCATTTAAGGCCAAAAACTTTCCCTTGCAAAGAATTTCACATAACGTAATCAATAACCAAACTAAAGAGAAAAGGGGACAAAATGCACCTTGTCTAACTCCACTAGTAAGGCTAAATCATTCGCTATAAGCCTTATCAATTGTCACACACAATTCATTGTTATTATAGAGAGCTTTCTTTACACTAACTTGTCAGGTATTCCATATAATCTAACGATTAACCACAAATTATGCTAATCAATAGAGTCAAAATCCTTTTTGAAACCTACATAACTAGTAAAGACAGGTTTCTGATACTCTAAACATTTATTAACAATCTGCCTAAGTGGAAATATTTGATCAATACATCCCCTACCTCTTGTGATCCACACTGTTCATCATGCAGTTGTCCATCAACCAAATTCTTAATTTTATTAAATATAATCATGCAAAGAACTTTACCTGGAACAGAAAATAAACTAATTCCCCTATAATTATCATAAGAACTATGATAACCTTTTTTATTAAAAAAATAGGGATAATAATAATATTTCCTTAGGAACAGCATTCTGTGGTGATTTCATTCACTGCAGAAGGTTTATGCAGTTTAAATTTAGAGATAGCCAAAGCAACTTCAGAATGTGATATATGGCCATCATTAAAGCCAGTAATGCATATATCCTCATTACAAGCAATGCAAGTAGAAATAATCACATTGTTTAGAATATCTCTGAAATGCTCAGCCCACCTGGCCATCACTGTCTGTTTCTTCCCACACAAAACATTAACAATCTGTTACAATCCCTTGCTGTTGTGCTGTCTAACTGTTTCCTCTGCTTTGTCAGCCAAGCTATCAAGCCAAAGATTCTTATCAGTTGTTAACTGAGCCTTGACACGTTTATTAAGCTCGTTGTAATGCCTTCTGTTAGGACTAGTAGGGTGTTGATTCATAATAATCCTGTAATTCTTTCTTTCAAAAATAAGTTTCATAGCTTTCTCACTCAAATAATTTCGTTTTCTCTGTTCCCTTTTAACCAAAAGAGTAAATCTGTTCCAGGTACTGTTTGTTTCAAGAAGCGCCTGTTTAAACTGATCCCATTCTATCTCAACTTCAGCAGTAAGCAAACCGCGATTGTCATAATGACTAAATAGCATATCATAATACACTTTGGCTATATCTGGATCTTTCAGACCTTCAGTGTTAAAGGTAATTTTCTTAAACTGAGCACAACATTTCTTAAGCTTCAGTTGCAAGACACTTTTGACCAGGTAATGGTGAGACCCAATTTTGGCTTCCCTGTATGATTTGGTATTCCTAACCAACCTAGCCCATTTGCTGTTAATTTAACTATATCATATTCTTGTGCAACCCATGTGTATTTATAAATGTCCTGTTGTTTGTAGTATGTGTTAGTTATTCACAAACCATTATGTTTGCTTACCTGTAGGAGACATTACCCATTGCCATTGAACAACCAATACTAAAGGGACCTAAAACTTCTGCCCAAATATTACAGTCAATACAAACTTTAGCATTGAAATCACCTAGCATAAGAGAAATATCTCCTTCACAGAATTCAAAATATCCTGAAGCTGGCTGTAAAACATATCCTTCTCGTTCTTGTCAGATTCCCCTGTTGGGGCATAACAAGAGATGACATTCAAGTCTTTAATTTTTGTTTTAAATTCTGCTGTAAGAAATCTTCCATTAATGCAGTCATATCCTAGAAGAGCTTCACTGGTATGTCTGCTGAGAAGCAAACCTACACCTTGGAGATACTTTCCATCCTACCATCCTGAAGAGAGAAATTTAAATTATTTTCAAGTATCTCACCTTTACCTGTCCATCTGGTCTCTTGGAAGCATAGCATATCTAAGTTATAATGCTGGAATTCTGGTGTGAAGACATCAAGAGAATAATCTCTATGTAACATCCTCACAGTCCATGTTGCTGCAGAGAGAAAATGATTAGTAGGGTTTTTAAAGGAACTAGGTTTATTGAGAGAGGTAGGACCAACAATATCAAACAGCCCCCTGATCTAGGCATGGGGCAAAGACCTCTTCCCCCACTGCTACAGGCTGAAGTCACCCATTCTGGTAGGAACTTACCAACTCTCACACATGATTCATTGATTAGTAGGAACAATGAATTTTCAAGTGGACCATTTCAAGAGCCATAGACCTGCCTCAGACACATTACTCCAGTTTAAGATTGATAGTGCCCAACTAGCTCAGTTAGGGTTCAGGTACCTGCAGTGCCCTCTGATTAGGATTATCCACCAGCTGATGTAAGGTATCCCATGCCTCTATTCACTTAGGGCTGACAACCCACAGGCAAACAAAAAATACAGCAGCAGATTGCTCTTCAACAGAGGCCCACCATTGCAGCAAGTCCAGTATCTATAATAAAGCTCAAAGCTGTAAACCAGCCAATTGTTATAAATGGTCAGCACCAGGACCTTGTGAAGTTGACCACTCCCCAGCATCATCATCATCTTCAAGTAGCCAAATGCTACATAGGTCCAACCAGACCCTGCAGTTCAATTCTCCAAGCAAGTCTGTCCTGAGCTACATCTGCTGCATCTGGCCACTGCACACCAATTCTAATAAGGTCCTGTTTGACATTGTCTGCCCACCGCATACTAGGTCTCCCCCTCTTTCTGAGGCCTTTAGGCACACTGTTCATAACCCTATTTGCCAATCTATAATTATCCATACGGGCAACATAGCCAAACCAACAGAGTCTCTTTCTGCACAATATGCTGTTTAAAGGAATCTGCCAACTCCTTTGCCTAACCTCATCATTAATTACAAAATTGAACCACCTAATGTCCAAGATACTGCGTAAGCATCTAGAATCAAAAACATCTAGTTTCCTGTTATCTTGTTTACAAAGTGTCCAAGTTTCACTACCATAACTAACCCTAGAAAGAACCAAACTATTATACAGTCTAATTTTAGTCTTTAGGTGTATACACCTGTTTCTCCATAGATTCTTAAAAGTCCCAGCAGCAATCCCTATTCGTCTGTTAATCTCATGCCACACATCACCAGTATCTGTTACATAGCTCCCAAGATAATTAAACTGTGACACCTGCTCAAGACTGCAACCATTCAGATTAACTGAATCACAGCCTGCCTGACCAATTTTTTCATCACTTTAGTTTTCTTTCTGTTTATAACCAAACCTACTCTACTACCAGTCTCATCAACAACCCTAATGAAAGAGTTCATCTCATCAACATCATTTACCAAAAAGGCTAAATCATCAGTATAATCTAAATCAGAAATTTTTGTATCTCCAGCCCATTTAGGGCCAAAATCTTTCCCTCGAAGTGAATTTTGCATAACATAATCAATAACCAAACGAAACAGAAAAGGAGATGAAATGCACCCTTGTTGAACACAGAAGTAATGCTAAACCAATTGCTACAAGCCTTACCAACTCTCACACTCGACTCAGTGTTATTATAGAGAGCTTTCATTATGTTAACTAACTTGTCTGGTATACCATATGATTTCACAATCAACCACAAATTATGATGATCAACAGAGTCAAAATCCTTTTTGAAATCAACAAAGCTAGCAACCAAAAGTTTCTGAAACTCTAAACATTTCTCAAGAATCTGCCTAAGTGAAAATATCTGATCCACACATCCCCTACCACTTCTGAATCCACATTGTTCATCACGCAATTGACTGTCAACCAGATTCTTAATTCTATTAAGCACAATCATGGAAAGAACTTTCCTGGAACAGAGAGTAGGCTGACACCCCTATAGTTATCACCAGAACTGCGATGACCTTTTTTGAAAATAGGGATAACAACAGCTCTGGTAAAATCATTATGAACCATTCCTTTATCATAAAAGATATTCAAAATTTTAGTCATCCAAGTGGTAAATGAAACATTTCCAGCTCTAACCATTTCTGTAGTAATTTCATCTACTCCTGGGGATTTATGAAGTTTAAGTTTAGAAATTGCCAAAATAACTTCAGATTGTGTTATAGAGCCAAAATTAAAGCCAGTAATGCATCTATCATCATTAAAAACAATGGGAGTAGAACTAACCACAGTGTTTAGAACATCACTGAAGTGCTCAGCCCACCTAGCCATGACAGAATCCTCATCTTGCATAATCTTACCTTGTTTATCCTTCAATCCTTGTATACCTGTCTGTTTTCTACCACACAAAACATTAACTATCTGGTATAGCTCTCTGCTATTGTGCTGTCTGATTGCTTCCTCAGCTTTGTCAGCCAAGCCAATAAACCAAAGATTCTTATTAGCAGCAAACTGATCCATTATATGTTTATTACGATCTCTGTAATGCTTTCTATTAGGATTAGTAGGGTATTGATTAAGGACATTCCTGCAGTTCTTTCTTTCTGAAATAAGATCAATTGTGCCTTATCACTCAAATAATTCTACCTCCTCTGCTCCTTTTTTCCTAAAAGAGTACTGTTAGTGTCCAAAAAAGCCTGTTTAAAATGATCCCATTCTTCCTCAACTTCAGTGGGGGCGGGGGGTGGCTCAGTCGGTAGCGCGCCAGGCTCGTAATCTGTAGTTCCCAGGTTCGAGTCCCAGCTGGGTCAGCGTTGAGATTTATCTCCGCAAAAATTCCCCGCCCTACCCACGGTCAGTAGGGGACACCGATGGGCTTGCAAAGGCCGTCATCTGTTGGATGGGACGTTAAGCAGTGGCCCCGTGTGCGGGAGAGCCATACCCTGTTCACGTTAAAGAACACGCTGGATGGCCTTGACGGGAGCCTACCATCTCTCTCCCAACAGCTGTTCCAGTGGGTCCCCTCCCCCAACCTTCTCTGAGCCTTCGGGGTCCATGTGGCCTGGCCATTTAGCCCATGGTGTGCAAAAAAGTGCCACTCAGAGGTAAAACAACCCAACCCTCAACTTCAGTAGTAAGCATACCATGACTGTCATAATGACTAAGTAACCTATCATGGTAAGCTTTGGGTATAACTGGATCTTTCAGAGCTTCAGTATTAAAAGTAAATTTTTTAACCCTAGCACAACACTTTTTAAGTTTTGTTGCAAGACACTTTTAACAAAGTAATGGTCAGATCCAATTTCAACTCCCCTATATGCCCTGGTATTCCTAATAGAACTAGCCCATTTGCTGTTAATTAATACATAATCAATCATATTCTTATGCAGACCATCAGGTGAAACCCATGTGTACTTATGTATGTCGCAGTTTTTGTAATAAGTGTTAGTTATTCTGAAACCATTGAGTTTACTTACCTGTAGGGGACATTGCCCATTGCCATTGCAGCTACCAATACCAAAAGGGCCAATCACCCCCCCCCCCCCCCCCCCCCCCAAAGGTCAGAGTCAGTACCAACTTTGGCATTGAAGTCACCAAGAAAAAGGTAATATCTCCTTTCTTGACAGAATTCAAAATATCCTAAAGTTATCCATAAAACCTATCCTTCTCATCCTCATCGGCATCCTCAGTGGGGACATAACAGCAGATAACATTCAAGTCTTTAATGCTTGTCTGAAATTTTGCTGTAAGAAACCTTTCATTAATGCACTCATATCCTAGAAGAGCATCACTAGCATGTCTGCTGAGAAGCAGACCCACGCCTTGGTGATGCTTATTGTCGTCCCTCCCTGAAAAGAGAAATTTAAGATTATTTTTAAGAATCTGACCTTTATCTGTCCATCTGGTCTCTTGCAAACCAAGAATTAATTCTAAATTATAATGGTGGAATTCTTGTGTGAGGACATCAAGAGAAAAAGCTCTGTGCAGAGTCCTCACATTCCAACTACCTATGGAGAGAAAATGGTTAGTGGGATGTTTAAAGAAACTATGTTTATTGAGAGAGGGAATGCCGACAATATCAAACAGCCCCCTAATCGCAGACATGGGGCAAAGACCCGTTCCCCCACCACTAAAGGTTAAAGCCATCTACAATGGGAGACTTCATCCAATGTATATTTGACGATGCCAGTAGAAGCAAAGAGTTCAGGTGCCTGCGATGACCTCTACTCAGGATTATCCACCAGCTGATAAACATAGCCTGTGGATATCATGTGAATCTATTCACTTGGGGCTGTCAACCCACAAGCAGAAAACATAGCGGAAGATTTTCCCTCCAAAGAAGCCCACCAGTGCATCAAATTCAGGATCCATAATCAAGCTCAGAACCTTATATCGTACAGTCAAGTAGGTTTATATGATCAGCACCAGGACCATGTGTCGTTGACCACTCCTCAGCAGGGTAGAAAAAAAATAAAAGTAGCCATAGTTGTCCAGATCAGTAGGCCACACTAATCTGGCAGCCCTCCCCTCCGTTCACTTCCACAAGAGAGTATCTCTTTTGAAAGGTACTAATGGTCTGCACCACGAGAAGGCGGGCTTGGACATTAGGTGCTAGACCTGGCTAGTTCTATACATCATCACGGGATTGGTGCATAGTTCTCCTTCCAGTGACTACCTATGGGTAGGAAAAAAAATGGACCACAGATGACCAGATTAATATGCCATACTGATCTGGCAGTCCTCCCCTTCCATTCCCATCTAAAAGAGAATATCTCCTTTGAAAAGTACTAGCGATCATCACCATAAGAAGGTGGGGTCGGACATTAGATGCTACACCTGGCCGGTTCTGTGCCTCATCACTGGGGATTGGTACACAGCTCTCCTCCCAGTTTATGCCTAGCTATAAATTATAGACCTAAAGAGTGTAAAACAGCACAAAAATTGCGGTATGTACTTCATAATTACTTCCAGATCTTCCATTTTTAAAAATAGCAATTTTATATTAATTTTTGCAGATTTTCAAAACTTTAAGGGAAGATATGTTTATAATAGTTCAAATGAAACTTGTGAGTTTAAATCAGGTGATTGTTTTAATACAGAGTAATGTTAACAAACAAATCGGCAATACTGTATAGTACTTCTAAAATATGGCAATTTGATGGCTTTATCAAATTTTTTTTGTAGTTGAATTAAATGTTCATCAAATGAAATAAAAAATATTATTTTTCAAGCTTGAATTATGTATTTTTGAAAAATATATGTAAGAAAATTTTTAAGCTGTAGGTTTTTTTTTAATTGAAGTTTCATGTGTTGTACAAAAGATGTCTTTGAACTCTCATTGCGGATTCTGTCAACATCTATGTTTGATGGTGACCCTGGAAAGGTTAATAGTGGTGTGTAGTAAAAAAATGTATCTGGCAATGCAAACAAAAATTTATTTAAAAGATGAGACAAAGGTAGCTATATTGGATATGAATAGAAAGGCTACTTTTTTCTGAATAACAGAAAAATAAATTTTTACTTAAATCAAAAAAATTACTCAGGTTGATTTTTTTTTCTTAGTACTATACTCTGAGAAAAGTTCAGGCTTTTCAGCAGCTGTGACCGGTCAAATACACAAGTCAACTTTAAATTTTTTGAAAAATTAATTATCAATCAACAGAAATAAGTCCTCTAAAATTTAAACCGACTTCAAAGTAGTAATTTATAGGTTAATACCAAATATGTTGAGTTTATTTATTATTTATGATACCAGATCAAAGTTTTATTGAAAAGTAATAAATAATAAAATAAAAAATTAACATATAGCCTAATGCAATGTTAAAATATTCACAGCAACAAGTTGTAAGCCAACCATATGATGTAGCATATCTATGAAAAATCAATACTTATTGATCAGCCAAAAGATTGCAAATTTCCGAAAATAAATCTACTGAAATGAAAACTAAGGTTTAAATATAAAAAAAGTAAATACTAACTTTACAAAGGGTATCCAATATGCTAGACCCAAATACTATGGGAGTCACTTATAGCACACGGAATGGAGATAGCATGTGTCAGCCATCTGCCTCTTGTTTGCCTCAGTGAGCCATAACGTAATTAAGTGCAGCTGCAACCAGAATTTCTAAGAAGGATATTTTTACTTCCAGTTTCAATTTTAAGAGCAGGAAAGCTGTATGAATGCTGGTAAAATGATAAAAATAATTTTGGGAATATTGAAATAGGTTTATGACAGAAAAGGGTGTGAAACAGTGGTAAAAATGGCAGTACGTACTTTGTAATTACTTCCAAAAATCTATCGTTTTTAAAAATAGCAGTTTTTTTTTGTTAATTTTTAGGAAATTTTGGAAAATTTAAGAAAAAATTTGTTGATAATAGTTCAAATCAAACTTGTGAGCTTAAATTGGAAGGTTGTTGCAGCAAATAGGAATGTTAACAAGCAATCGGCAATACCGTTTAGTGTTTCTAAGAAATGGCAATCAGATGGCTTTATCAAATTATTTATATTGTAGTTTAATAAAATTATTTTTCAAGCCTGAATTATATATTTTTATAAGATATATATATAAAAATTACGACAGCAATTTTTGTTTTTTAAAAATCGAAATTTTTTTTTTTGGTTGTTGTACTAAAAACGTATACATACGTCCTTGGCCTTTCATTTCAGAGTCTGCGAATGTAAGCAGACAATGTGGACATTGGAAAGTTTAATGCAAAGATATCTTATATATATTATGATACTAACAATTATTTGTAGTAATTTGTCGTGTGAAAAAATCCACCCTTCTGCTTACCTTTTACAGCAATACAAGCTTTAAATATGGTTAGGAAGTGAGTTAAAAAGGTACCTAATAATACCCTAGTCCATGGTTCTCTAGATTTCCTGCACTTGCACCTGAAGATCTGTCATGTTATGCATATGGTCAGTTCTATTCTGAGATATTTCATGATGTTCCAGATGTGCTCAATTGCTGATAGATCTGGCAGCCAGGCTGGCCATGGTAGCATAGAAATCGTGCTGGAATGGGACATTTGCCATGCTTTGCAGGAGTGGTAAGATCACAGGGCAGACAATGGTATCCACATGTCGCTTTGCAGTTAAATTATCCTCGATGACTATGAGAGATGACCAACTGTCTTAAGAGATGGTGACCACACCATGATCCCAGCAGAGGGTGTTGTATGATGCTTTATCAAGCCACTCAGCTCATTTGTTGCACCACTGCAGTCTGGCATGCCTTTGTCTTCGAGTAAGCAGTATGCAGAGGAGAGGCTGCGTCCTTCACATACCAGCTTCATGCAGGTGTCGATGAACTGTAATGACAGATACCCTCAGTGCCCCTATCGGTCATTCTGTTGCTGGATATCTGTTAGGCAAGTGTGTTTCTGGTACTGATAACCATGTAGCAAAGCTGCTGATCATTCCACTCTGTACTCACTTGAGGGCAACCTGATCCTGTACGATGACATGGAATAATAATGAATGGTACTGATAGATATTGGTAATGCCTCATCAGTCATTCTGGTACTGGCAGCCGTTCAGTGAATTTGTGGATCATCCCAGTCCATGGTCACTCAAGAATAACCTGATCTTGTACAATGATACAAAACACCATCCTGTGTCCATTGCCAATAGCAGTGGTCAACTGTTTGTATATCCCAAATGTTCTGCAATTAGTCACATAGACCTATGAAGCGACCTCACTCAAGCTGACTAAGTTGATTGAACATAGATCTATGATGTATAAATGACATTACCCTTTGATGGTAACCAGGATTTTATAGGTCAGATTCAGTTTCTTTAATCTACACTCTCCACTTTTCCCCCTACAACTAACAGAATCTGTGTCACCCACTGCATTTTGAATATAAGACAGACCCACTATTTTCCCTTCATTTGCATATATTACTGTACCACACTTCCATACTTATTTGCATAAATGTTGGGCGGGGGTGGCTCAGTCAGTAGAACGCCAGGCTCGTAATCCGTAGTTCCCAGGTTCGAGTCCCAGCTGGGTCAGCGTTGAGATTTATCTCCGCAAAATTTCCTGCCCTGCCCACGGTCAGTAGGGGACACCGATGGGCTTGGAAAGGCCGCCATCTGTCGGATGGGACGTTAAGCCGTGGCCCCGTGTGCGGGAGAGCCATACCCTGTGCACGTTAAATAACACGCTGGATGGCCTTGACGGGAGGCTACTATCTGTCTCCCAACAGCTGTTCCAGTGGATCCCCTCCCCCCAACCTTCTCTGAGCCTTCGGGGTCCATATGACCTGGCCATTTAGCCCATGGTGTGCAAAAAAGTGTCACTCAGAGGTAAAACAACCCAACCCAAAGCATAAATGTTGCTCTGCTCCTCCTTGGTGGAGCAGTTTTTTATGAGGTGTGTATTATGCAGCACTTCCCAAGTTCAGAATCTACAGTTAATGACAAAGGGCTGCCGAGCAAAATGTGCAGCATTCATTTTGATATGGAAGAAGAACACTTGTAATTTATCTTAATGAAAAATAATTGAAAATAAACTTTTCACCATTGTCAAACTTTAAGAGTTGGTTTGGGTTGTTTTACCTCTGAGTGGCACTTTTTTTGCACACAATGGGCTAAATGGCCAGGTCACAAGGACCCCGAGGCTCAGAGAAGGTTGGGGGAGGGGCTCACTAAACAGCTGTCAGAAGACAGATAATAGCCTCCCGTCAAGACCATCCAGTGTGTTCTTTAATGTGCACAGGGTATGCCTGTCCCATACCCCTTGATGCAAACTCCTGTACATGGTGAGGGGACCACCCTCTGAAGGTTCCACTGGTTCAGGTACCTTCACATGGTCCTGAACGCTTGCCTGTGTGTTTGCCGTGCGCGGAGACCCATGTCCCAGGAAAGGAGGATTCTGGTAGTTGCTCTTGTGTTCCCCGTCTTCTCTCCTTAGCTCATTACTGGCAGGGTTCCCTTTGGCCACCTTGCCATTGGGGAGCCTGTTGTTGCTGGGCAGGGCAGCAGATTCTGGGGCCTCTGCTATACACTGCTTTGGCCTCTGCTTCCAGTAAACGGGAGCTCCAGGGGTGGCCCCCCAGGAGCAATCGGCTGGTGGGCAGGTCCTGCTATGGTCAACCGTGCAGAGCAGTAACTTTGCCCATGTCCTGGTACAGGTTTGCGAGTTTCCTCACAACTATTTTCCTTTTGTAGTTATAATTTCTTTGTGAGGCCAGTTTGTGCTTTCACAATTTTGTTATTTTGCGCTTTGTTCCTTTCGTGTAGAAAGTTTATTTCTGCACATTTCTCTTTTCATTTTCCTTTTATTTATTTGTGAGGGCACTGTCTGTGTGGGTATAGTGCCTGTGTAGCCCTGGTGCCCGACTGGGTGTCCCCTTGTTTTGCTCCATGGAGGGTGGAGACAGCAGGCACTGAACAACACAAAAACAAATATGAGGGTTGATGAAGAAATTGATATGATGAATGCCAACAAGAGGGCTCGACATGAGCCCCTATCATCCTTGTCTCTGTTATCTCTGTCGTCATCTTCTTTGTCTGTGTCTTCATTCCCGAGATTCCTGATCATCCACTCTATGTGTGATCACGTTCTTGAGGACTTGACCCCATTTTTTGTCAATAAAGGTTTTAAAGGTCTTGCAGGAGAGCTGAAATCCGTCAAGTGCTTATGATGTGGCAACTTGCAAGATGAGACCACTTGTTCCAAATACTTGGAACTGCTCCTGAAAGTCAGAGAGATTTGTGGGGTGGCTGTCGAGCTCACTCCCCCAAAATTTTGAATTCCTCTAGGGGTGTGATAACTGAGTGGGTCCTTTTCAAAGTCACCGAGGAGGAAATCCTCTCAGAACTCACTCCCCAAGGAGTAACAGTGGTCCACCATGTTTTGATGTGCCGTGATGGGAAATTGGTACCCACCCGGGTACTGATTATAACATTCAACACACCACGCCTGCCTTCTTCCATCAAGGCAGTTTATTTGCATTGCAAGATACGGCCTTTATACCAAACCCTCTGCACTGTTTTCAGTGCCAGATATACGATCATGCCCACACAGCTTGCTGGGGCAAACCCACCTGTTCTCGTTCTGGCAGTAAGGATCATCTCAATCCTGACTGCACAGCAGAAAAGGCAAGCTGTATCAACTGTAGTGACGAACATCCGGCATATTCCCATGACTGTCCAAAGTGAAAGGAGGAAAAGGAGGTTCAATGCCTCAAAACGATCAATAACATATCTTAAGCTGAGGCCAGAAAGCTTGCTGCACCGCCCGACCCACCTGGCTAGGTATCGTATGCCAATGCAGTCATTGGAAAGCCCATCATTTCAATGACTTTGGTGGTGGTGCAGACAGACATCAGTGTACTACATACTCTAAACCTGTGTCACCTGCAGCAAGATACCTCCTGACACAGGCAAAACCGAGGTCTGTGTCAACTTCGACATCAATCCCAGTTTCCATTCCTGAAACTCAACCTTCCACCTCTGCTGGAAGACCTCCTCCTTCCCATCCTCAGACAGCAATACCTTCCAAACTGAAGGGGCCCCCATCTGGACCAAAAAAGAAAATTTATCACACCTCCACAAAGAACGGTCACTGATCCATGTCCCTTGGACGATTCCGAGGACATGTATACCGACTGCCCCCTATTTACTAAATCATCCTGTGCAGCCTGTAAGTTGAATAGGAATTCGTCGTCTGCCCACTCTTCTAAGTCCTGAGATGGCCACACTCCTACAATGGATTTGTCGTGGATTCCAGAGGAATATTGACATCAAGGCCCCTCCTTCAGGCACACCAGCCCGTCTGTGTCTGCCTGCAGGAGACATACTTGCAGCCAGTCACAGATCCCATGATCCAGCACTTCTCTCTAGTTTGCTGGGACCAGGATGGAGATGGGGTGTTGTCATCCTTGTGAGCAACCATTTTCTGTTCCAGTTTGTATCCCTTACCACAATCTTAGAGGCGGTAGCCATCCACCTCTTCGTGGACTTCTCTCTGACTGTCTGCTGTGTATATCTTCCACCTGGGAGCAACATCTTCCAAGAAGACTTTGATGACCTCGTCTTGCAGCTGCCATCCCCCTTTCTCATGGGGGACTTCAATGGACACAGTCCACTATGGGGCAGTGCTGACACCAATGGGTGGGGCGAGGTCCTGGAGCAGTGGCTCCTGGATCCTTCTCTCTCCCTGTTGAACACTGGTGTCAGTACTTTCACTCCCCAACCATCACATTCACTGCCATTGACCTCACCATCTGCTCCTCCTCGATCCTTCCACTCTTTACATGAGAGGTTGAGGACAACCCTTTTGGAAGCAATCACTTCCCCGTGGTGTGCACCATCTCCTGTGGGGGGCCTTGCAGCCCTTCACGCGTCTCACAGTGGAGGCTTTATCGGTCTGACTGGAGTGTTTTCAAGCTGCTCTCTGAGCTCGATGACCACTCTGTCAGCCAGGAGCCCATCAATGTGGCAGTAGCAGAGATAAGGGACAGCTGCATCAACAATTCCTCAAACTTCAACACGGTTTCCTTGTTTTCCGAAACTGTGGTGGAATCCAGATTGCACCGCAGCTCGTAAGGCTCAGAACAAGGCTTGGGGGAGTGTTTCGGAGATATCTGACATCCCCCAACCTTGAAATGTTCAAACGTGCCAGGGTGGAAGCTCATTTTGTCCGGTGCGAAAGCCGGAAGGAATCTTGGATCAAATATACATCTTCTATCACCTGCATGACCAGTTCTAAGGTCATGTGGGATAAAGTTCGGAAGATGGGTGGGAATTACACATCCCACGATCGATCCTGGAGCACAATGGACAGGCAATTGCTGATCCCAAAGCAATTGCCGACACTCTAGGGGAGTCATTCTCCTCCATCTGTTCGTCTTCCTATTCCCCCGAGTTTCTGGCCTGAAGAGCAAGGTGGAAAACTCTTCACTGTCCTTCCACTCGAATGGCCTGGAGCCTTACAACATGCCATTCACAGTGGAAGAGCTTCACCTTGCTCTGCACACTTCTCATGCATATGCTGTTGGGCCAGACAATGTCCATTATGCAATGCTCCAACATCACTCACCATCGAGTAAGGATCGGCTGCTCTGACTCTTCAACCACATTTTCATCAAGGAGCAGTTTCCGAACTCCTTGCGGGAGGCCATCGTCTTGACCTTCCCGAAGCCAGGAAAGGATTCCAAGATTCCTTCCAATTTTCTTCCCATTGCATTTATGAGCTGTGTGTGCAAGGTGTTGAAAAGAATAGTAAATGCTAGACTCATCTGGTATTTAGAACACCAGAATCTTCTTTCCAACACCCAGTATGGCTTTTGCAGGCAAAGGTCAACCCTTGACCATCTGATACGCCTTGAATCGGCTTTCAGAAATTATATTTTACGTAGAGAGCACCTGGTGTCAATTTTCTCCGACATCGAAAAAGTGTATAACACATCTCAGAAATTCAGCATTCTTCGTGATCTCCATAGCTTCGGCTTTAGAGGTCACATTCCGATCTTCATCTCCAACTTCTTATCAGCACATTCTTTTCATGACCATGTCAGCAACACTCTGTTGCAGCCGTACCCCCAAGAACAGGGGGGTGCCACAAGGCTGCGTTCTGAGTGTTACACTTTTTGCTGTCAAGATTGATTCTATTACTAGACAATTTCCTCCATCTGTAGGCAATGCCCTCTACATTGACGATTTTAGCATCTTTTGCTCTTCATCCAGCATGAGGGTCATTGAAAGACAACTGCAAATTGCCCTGAATAATCTTTTTGTTTGGGTGACTGCAAACGAGTTTCAGTTCTCCCCACAGAAGACTGCTTGTGTGCACTTTTGCCATAAGCATAATCTTCACCTGGATCCAGAGCTACAGCTCGGAGGCAATATCATTTCAGTTGGTGCAGAGACCAAGTTTCTCGGTCTCATATTTAATGGGAAATTGACCTTTTTGTCATACATACATCATCTCAGGTCCAAGTGCACACGGGCATTGAACATTGTCAAGGTCCTCTTCTCTCTTTCATGGAGAGCTGACTGATATTCTCTGTACTGTGCACTTGTCTGACTGAAACTGGACTACAGATCCAGGTGTACAACTCCGCCTGGGATTCGTTGGTGAAGGTGTTGGACCCCCTCCATTATCAAGCACTCCGTTTTTGCACAGGAGCCTTCCGCAACTCACTGGTCCAGAGTCTTTATGTGGAGACCGACGAACTGTCTTTATCTCTTTGCTATCAGCAGTTGTTCCTGCAATATGCATCTAAATTGTGATCCCTGCCTGGCCATCCCACTTGGGACTGCGTTTTCAGTCCAAAGTGGGAAATGCTTTACACTAATCGGCCGACTGTCATTCGTCCTTTTGGTTTGCAAGTCTGAGACTACCTAAATGAATCAACACCAGTCTCGATAGCATCGCATAGTTGACAGCCAAGCTACTTCCACCATGGCTCGCTGTTTCCTCTTCCTGTGATTTTTCCTTGTGCAGGGTGGGGAAGGCCTTTACACCCTACTGTGTGTACCGGCAACTCTTTGCCAGCCATCGTGCTGAGTACCTGAACTTCTTGCCCGTCTTTACAGATGACTCGAAGTCCAGCACATCAGTGGAATCATCCATCGTCTGCTGTGATGTAATCATTACAGACCATATCCCACTGCAGTGTTCCATCTTCATTGCAGAGTTGCACGTTATCATTCTTGCCTTGGACCAAGTGGCGGCTAAGCATCATCGTCGGTGTGTGCTTTACACTGGCTCACTTAGCTTGCTACAGGCTTTAATCTCGGTGAGGCATCAGCCTCACCCAGTTTTTTCCGAGATCTGCTAGCAGCCACAACCACCATCCATTTGTGTTGGGTGCCCGGTCATGTCGGTATCAGGGGCAATGACTTAGCAGATGCTGCTGCCAAGTCAGCCATGCACCTGTCCAACTCACCATTGCCGGTTCCGTATTTGGAATTCGGCATTGTTTTACCATCAAACTCCAGACACAGTGGCAGAGATCTTGGTCAGAACAGCTTACGAACAAGCTCTTTGAGATCAAACCTATCATCAAACCATAGCAGTCTTGTTACCACAAGGAGGAAATTGTACTTGCCTGGCTCCGCTTAGGTCATTCATTTATTAATCATTCATTTCTTTTGGCAGACGACAAACCTAAGTGCGAGTTTTGTGATACCATTTTATGTATTAAACATATTTTTATTGAATGTCCTTGTTTTAACTTTGAACGATGCATGTTTTTTAGCTTTCACAATTTTATGTCCGAGCCCCTTACACTCGGGCACCTCTTATCTGATCATTGCTGTTTTATGTGTTTTATTTTTTACAATTCACTGGATATTTTACATGTCTTTCATTTTACTCCACTTTTATTACACTATTTAACTCAGGTCACTTACACCTGGGTGACTTTTATCTTGATATTTATAACATATGTATACATTTGTTTAGTGTTGTCTACTTTATTCAATTTTATTGATTTAAATTTTTTGTATGCATGTTATAACTAAGTAACGTTAGGTCACAGACAGAGTTTTAGAATGGGAATCAGTAGAGGAGTGAGTTGTTGTGAGAAGTGGAGTAGAGATGTAGGAGTCAGAATGTGAGAAGTATGTGGTGTAGATAGAAGGAGTTGTTAGTATGGCAACTTTTGTATTGAGTCTGAATTTTTTGGAAATAAACTTTGTTTTAGAAACTTTTGAATTTTTGCTATTTTTCTCTTGAGCAACGTTAATGGATTTTTTTGATTAGATTTAAACTTGACAATCTTTTTGAATTCTTACTCGATAAGTAACACTTGACAAATACATAACGAATCCTATTTCAACTTTATTTGGCAAGTTATTATTGCCTGGTGCCCGATACAGCTATCCGGAATTTGAATATATTTGGATCAGACAAAAGGTCCAACTTTAAAAGTTAATAATCTTTAGAGCATTACATCCATTATTTTCTTAATTAATAAGATTTAAATCATCAGTATCACATAACTGACATAAACCACAATACAAACACCAAAACGAAAGACTTGTTTAACAAACACAATGACATAAAAAATATAATACAAATATTACTTGAATTATTTAAGCTAAATATATTGATTACACATACATCCAACAAAAAAAGTAAATATTTGAAATCCACAAAAAATATAAAATTGATAACTCAATCATATCGTATGCTTCAAAAAACATTTTGCAACAACCAATGTCTATCATTCAGACATACCAGTAGACAAGTGAAAATTAATAAGTATCCCATGGGAGCATTATGTTAGTGCTTTACATAATTTGTAAGAGAAAACATAGGAATATAAAAAAAAAAATACAGATTTCAGTACAACATTGAGGATGTTCTATAATAACAAGAAATATAACCCATACAGATTATTAGCAAAAATGATAATATTGAATGCCATATACTGATCATAGAAACTACAAGACAAATATTTGAAACCAACATCAAATATATGAATGAACTCAATCATACTGTATGCTTCAAAAAATAGTCTGTGACAACTAATGTCTGTCATTGAGACATTCCAGTAGACAAGTGAAAATTAATAAGTACAACATGTGAGCACTATGTTATTGTCTTACATAGTTTGTAAGACATAAGAATATAAATTTTTTTTACAGATTTCAGTGTAACATTGAAGAGTGTTCCATAATAACTAGAAATATAACCAAGCAGCTTGTCAAGGAAAATTATAACATTCAATACCATACAGTGATGATTATAACTACCAGACAAATAAATATTTGAAACCAACATCAAATATGCCAATGATAACTCAATCATATTATATACATCAAAAAATAATTTATGACAACTAATGTCTATCATTGAGACATACCAGTAGACAAGTGACAATTAATAAATACAACATGTTAGCACTATGTTATTGCCCTATATAATTTGTAAGAGACAAAGAATATATATATATATAAACACAGATTTCAGTGGAGCATTGAAGAGTTCCATAATAACTAGAAATATAATCCATGCAGCTTGTTAAGGAAAATAATAGCATTGACTACCATATACTGATGATATTAACTAGAAGATAAAAAAAAAATAATTAAAATCTACATCAAATATACCCATGTCTATCATTGAGACATGACTGGTACACCAGTAAATTTCAACAGATAGACATAGATGGCATATCATTAATCATTTGACCAAAGTGGTCAGTTTCCTTTAGGATGATTTTTGGATGCATACTTTGATTGTGTGTAATTATGCATATACATATTTCACATGTTAATAAAATTTCATGTAGCAAGTCTATTATTTTATTCCCACATACACACTGAAAAGTGCTAAACACTTTCTTTTTTTTAAATCTGCTTTGCAATATTAACATATCTCAATAATTGAGTTTTGCAGTTTAGAAATTGCTTCTCTGCATTACTGGATGTATGTGTTTGGAAAACGGCATAATATTCCCACATTTACAGAAACTTCATTAGGATTAGTTAGTCCTCAACGGTAACACATATTAATTAGCTGCTGAGGTACATGCAATATTAAATATCTTTTTGTTGTTAAGTTATCAACATAGGTAACACAAAATGTTTTCTTTATATTGTGGCATGCATTCATATGATGATCCACTCTTATTACTATGGCAGCCAGGAACACAATATATACGGGGCATGATGAGAATAATAATTGCAATAAATACACTAGAATTTAAACATATACATAAAACAATAAAGAAATAGAATTTACATTTTATACACAAAGGTAAAGTTGCAAACAGCAATGGCAACTACTAGCATGCATAGAAGCAAGTCTTGCACTTCAACTGAGCCTCTGCTTTGATAAGCCCCCTGTGGCACAGCCCAAATCACATGACATTGGGCTTTCCCTTCAAATGACTTTGGTCCAATCATACATGCTTTACTGCAGCAAAACACTGTCATCATACTGTGCTGATAGCCTTCAATGAATTTTTACCACCTTTTAAACCTTCAGCCCACAATAAACAAATCACTGTACATTTTGCTTTCTTTGCATATGATAAAGCGGAGTTACTATGCTCACCCGACTAGTGAAAGACATTCAGAGCCAAATATGTCATTACAATGTAAAGAGGCTTTGTGTTTATGGTGTGCATGAAATTCAGCAGTTGGCCAATTACAAAAAAAAGATGTAAACATTTTTCTGATTCTTTTTGACATACCCTCATACATGGTGTATTAAACCACCTTTTTTTAAATATGTTGTGTATTTGTAATACATGAGCAATTATTGTTGTAAATTTTATAATTGTATGTTTAGGTTCAAATTATTTTGTGAGAAAGATTCTCCTCAAAAATTTCCCATTGAATAGCATTAGTGCTTAAAGTTCTTTTATTTTCACCCTGGGATATGAACAATGATTATTTGGAAAAATTCTCCCCAAAATTGAATGACATTAGCACTTGAAGTTTGTCATAATTATTTCAAAAATAAAAGCGTATTCCTTCACTTCTGAATATGTTACATACTATTGTAAAGCAATTAAAATATAAAATTTCAGGATAATTGGACCATTTTTACATTGAGTTATTAATTTCAACTACCTATCTATTCATCTTTCTATTGTTTGTCAGTTTGTCAAAACAGTTGTTCATCCATATCTTTTTCACCTTACCCATTTGCTGATATCCAGCTATGTGTTAAATAAAATCTTGTCGCATTGGAGTCTCACAGATTATAAAAAATTTACACCTGTGTTTTTTACCTCTCAAAAAAGGGGAATGTGAAAATGTTCCATTTTAACTCTTGAATGCAATGGCTGTGAGTTACAGGTTAGGTGTCAAATGAAGCTTGAGTTGTGGGCTGTTTCAAGTTAAAGAAGGGGTGGAAATTTAATGGGGAGTCAATCTTGACAAGTTACATCTTGAATTAAACTTGTGATGATGACAATGAACAATGTTGTGGGCTACCCCAAGCCACACCTGCACATCTCTTACCCCCCCCCCCCAAAAAAAGGGGTGGGGGAAACAGGAATCAAAAGGTTACATCCAGATCATCATCTGCAACTTATCTCATACTTATCATGTCTGTAATTGGCAGAATTCTCTCACAGCCTTTTCCTCAAAAGCAAAGGTTTTCAAGGCTGCATTTGAGTGTTACACTTTTGCTGTCAAGATTACTTTTGTCACTATATAACTTCCTCCAACTATAGGCAATGCTTCTAGCTTGATGATTTTAGCATTTTTTGCTCTTCATTCAGCATGAGAGTCATTGAGCAACAAATGTTACAGTGACAGCAAATGGGTTTTAGTTCTCCCTGGAAGTAACCACTTTTGTACACTTTTGTGACAAGCATAATCTTCAACTGGATATCAAACTGTGGCTCAGGTATTCTATTCTTGTCATGGTCATGCCATTGATCTTTTTACTATATTGTATGTCATCTCAGGTCCAAGTGGATGTAGGCATTGAACATTGTCAAGGTTCTTGCCTGGGTAGCAGACCTTTGTTTTTTCCTCTGCCTGTATTTTTTTTGGTCAAAACTAGACTATGGGTCTTAGGTCTATGTTTCAGCCTGGAACTCTGGTGAGAGTGATCCTTTTAACTATCGGGTCCTCTGTGTATGTACAGGAGTGGGGGCTTCCATACCTCAGAGGTCCAAAGCCTTCACCTTGAGACCATTAAACCATCTTATAGTTACCTGAAAAAATGTAGTTTTGTTCTGAGTGGGACACAAATACACCCCTCCCAATTTCATGCCATACCTGCTAACTATTACACCATCTTTTAATGTGACTTATAGACTTTCTGACATATTAGTTGATTTGCTCATGGGCCATCTACGTTAGGAAACAGACAATCAAGTTGCCTCATATTATATTGACTTTCTTTCAGGAAATATATTAAAAAAAAGGGGGGGGGGGGAATCTGTTATATCAAAATGTCGAATTAGAGAAAATAAATGTAAATGTTTATGGAATGCCAAATAACAAAAAATGGATTGAAATATTTGGTCTTCTAGTTTCCTATACCACAATCTTTTCATTTTTGATTCTTGAGAAAAACAGGCTTAAGAATAAAGTCTGTTAAAATCCAGGTTGGATTAGAGGGAACAAAAGTTTGTATAGTTCATTAGCTTCATTTTGTGACTCTGTTTAGTAGGAATTTTTGAAAACGTTTGTTACACTAAGTGCCAGATTGCAGAGAATAGATGTAAATATCACCTCTTTCACTTTCCTGTAATACAAGAGTAAGTTAATGAATAAGATGAATTTAAGTTAGCATCCAAGAAGTTTATTCCAGAAACTTGTACATGTACAAAGCCTGGGCAAACTCTTTAACTGAAGGGCCACATAAGAAACTGAAATGGAAAAGCCAGCTAACCAAAAATACTTGTAATCAATAGCTTTTGTATAACCAACACAAAAAAATTTAAAAGTGAAACATTAAAATAATTAAGTTTATTACAATTAATTATTTTAATGAGAAATCACTTCACTGAAGTTGAACTTCTTGTACTCTATACGTTATTTTACTCTTTTGGAAATATAATTTATTTGTCATCAATAGCTCGTGGGCAATCAATAGCACAAGATATGGTGGCAGCCACATGCCACCCACAGGCCTGTATTTTGCCCAGTACTGACATACACTGTGTTTCAGTGTAATCACATTATCTCTCAATACATTTAGTCCAATGACTGACAAGATTTCGGATTTCATCAGAAAGAAAAAAGGGGATTTCAGTAAAGACCATAGCCAATTATGCACTGCATTTTGAATGTCTGTATCATTATGACATAAGCTATCCCATGGCTAATATTCAAAATAGCACAAATATCTTCTAAAGTGTTGCATCAGACAAGTTCATTAACATGTTGCACTGCATTAGGTGTTACTGCTTTGACTAATCTACTGGTTGAAGTTCATCCAATATACTTGTGTGACCATTTTTAAAACTTTCGCACCACATGTACAGATTTTTTAATGATAAACAGCTGTCTCCATACTGTGTACACATTCTACAGTAAATTTCACTTGTTTTTGATTCCTTCTGACAGTGAAAAATGAATGACACTTCGCTGTTCAACTGCCATGCAATCCAACAGAGGAGTTTCCATTTTAACAGCTGACTGTTTGGTTTATTGCCAACCTTATGTGGCAACTGCAAGTAACTACTTGTTCAGATATAAAGTAATTAGGTTATATGATCAAGATTACATAGTGGATACATATGTCTGTGAAAAATGAAAATTCACTTTATTTATTGACTCATCTCATGATCTATTAATTTCCTATTTATTATTTTGTTTAAATAAAAATTATTTTTTAAAATTCGTGTTATTGAGTGTCTGATTAATGCAAATAATCCTCTGTGGTTTAGTCTCCTGAAGTATATTCCTTTGAATTCCAATTGTTCCATGTAGGAGGAATGGAAAAGGATAAAAATTTGTTTTACAAACATTGCATTAAGCAGTATAAATGTAAATATCACTTCTTTCCATTTTTCTCCAATGTGTTTGGTTAATTTCTTATTGTTTCATTCGGATACTAAATTTTTAAAAAAAAATTATCCTATTATTGAGTGTCAGATTAGTAAGAATAATAATAGTCCTGTATGGTTTAGTCCCTGAAGTGTATTTCTTTGAATTACAGTTGTTCCTTATAGAAAAGGGATAGAAAGTGCTAAAAATATGAAAATGCAGTTTAACATGTCATAAATATCGACTTTCCCTTAATAGGGGTGGGGGTGGCTCAGTTGGTAGTGTGTAAGGCTCATAATCTGTTTTCAAGTTTGAATTACAACTGGGACAGTGTTGAGATTTATCTCTGCAAAACTCCCCGCCCTGCCTCCAGTCAATAGGGGACACTAATGGGATAAGAAAGTCCATCGGATAGGACATTAAGCCATGGCCTGTTTGGGAGAGCAATGCTCTGTGCTCATTAAAGAACACACTGGATGGTTTTGACAGGAGGCTACCACATCTGTCTCCAAACAGCTGTCTAGTAGATCCACTCCCCCCAATCCTCTCTGAGCCCTTGGGGTCCTTTAGCCCATTGTGTGCAAAAAAGTGCTGCTCTGAGGTAAAACAACACAACCCCAATTCCTTCTAATATGTTGCATTAATTCTTATTTCATTCAGATAAAATTGAGTAAAATAAGTTGACAGTTAACACTATAAGATATTGTAGACCTTGTTATAAGGGGAAGACTAGTTTCAAAAGAGTTCAGCTTTGCATTAACAATTGCCAGTGCATCAGATGGTTTGTAGGCTCGATGTTAAGAAGTCCTATTGAAGCTCAAGGATGGTTATATTTTCGAATGTGGTGGTCACAGTTCTTGTAGCAATATTGCACTTTAATGTGGAGATTACAGTTCCTGTGACATGACTGTTGTAGACCTGCAGTAAGAAGGAACATCCATGTTGGTAGTTATAAACCATTGGCTAAGTTAAATGATGTTGCCTGTTGTAAAATATGTGATGGTCCACCCATTCACTTTTACTTTTCCATAACCAGTTTTACTTTATTTAAGTTACATTTATCATTTTGGAGATTATTTTTAGTTCGCCATCATTTTTCCTCATCCCGATCTGCTAAAGGAGTGGGGTGGTGGTGGCTAAGTCGGTAGCGCGCCAGGCTCGTAATCTGCAGTTCCCAGGTTCAAGTCCCAGTTGGGTCAGCATTGAGATTTATCTCCGCAAAACTCCCCACCCATGGTTAGTAGGGGACATCGATGGGCTTGGAAAGGCCACTGTCCGTCGGATGGGACGTTAAGCCGTGGCCCGTGTGCGGGAGAGTCATACCCTGTGCACATAAAATAACACATTGGATGACCTTGACGGGAGGCTACCATCTGTCTCCCAACAGCCATTCCAGTGGGTCCCCTCTCCCAACCTTCTCTGAGTCTTCGGGGGCCTTGTGACCTGGCCATTTCGCCCATTGTGTGCAAAAAAAGTGCCGCCCAGAGGTAAAACCAACAACCAACCAACCAAGCTAAAGGAGTTGCACAGTGCAATTCCAACTTTTAATTGACAGCCACTAATGCGCGTGATCATACGATTATGCAAATGTTTTTTCCCAGTGTGCAACACACGTCAGTTGCATGCCGCATGTATACTAAGTGAGGTTAGGTCACAGAGATAGTAATGATAGAGTGTCAGCAAGAGGATGTCAGTTTTTTTGGAGTTGTTATTAGAGATGTGAGCTTTTAGTTGCTCAGACTTTTATATTCATCAATTTATTTGGTGAGTTGAATTTTGTGGAAATAAACTTTGTTATATGAAATATTCTGACTTTACTATTTTTTCTCTTGAGCAACGATAATGATTTTTTTTTAATTAAGATTTAACTTTAATAATTTGACAATCTTTTGATTTCTTACTCAATAAATAACACCCATTGTAACGCTCCAAAGAAATGAATTACTTTTAAAGTTTGGACCCTTTGTCTGATCCAATTATTTTTATGCTCCTGATAGTTGAGTCGGGTGCCAGGCAATAATTAACAAATTGCCAAAAAATAAAGTTAAATTAGGGTTCCAAATACCAGCGAGCGTTAATGAGTAAGAATTCAAAAAATATTAAATGATTGTCAATATGTAAAGGTAATTTCTAATCCAAAACAATTAACGTTGCTCAAGAGAAAAAATTAATAAAGATTCAAAAGGTTTAAATAACAAACAAATTTATTTCCAAAAATCACTCACCAAAACTTCAATGAAGAAGATACATCATTTCTCAACTCTGACTATACACACTGTACTAACTGTGCTTCTCTTTGTGCTTACTACCACTTACTGTGCTGTGTGACAACATGTCACCAGATTATAACAAGAGGTACAAAGCCCACATGTGTCATGTTGCACGCCAGGAAAGACATTTGCATAAATTGACGAGCAACGCAAGCTATGATGCAAGAGGGGGCTTGTCCTTGTGCACTCGCTTTAGCAGGTGACAGTCGGAAGTTCGGAGTTGCGCATGCGCAACTCCTAACTCTTGGAAACGAGTGCTGTGATGCCAAAAAGGAAATAAAAATTCCCAAAATGATAAATATAACATAAATTAAGCAAAACTGGTTAAGGTAAAGTAAAAATGAACGAGGGGGCATGAACGAACGACCTGCACCACGAGAAAGCGGGGTCGGACATTAGGTGCTAGACCTGGCCGGTTCTGTACATCATCACTAGGGATTGGTACACAGCTCTCCTTCCAGTTTGTGCCTAGCTACCATTTACAGAAATGATGATTGGCAGACTCTAAACCTAAGTAAAGCAGTATCATGAAAAATAATTTTGCTTTAAAAACTATCTCCACAAAATTTCCCACCCTGCCCACGGTCAGTAGGGGACACTGATGGACTTAGAAAGGCCGCCGACCATCAAATGGGATGTTAAGCCATGGCTCTGTGTGCGGGAAAGCCATACCCTGTGCATGTTAAAGAACACACTGGATGGCCTTGACGGGAGGCTACCATCTGTCTCTCAACAGCTGCTCCACTGGGTTCCCTCCCCCAACCTTCCCTGAGCCTTTGGGGTCCATGTGACCTGGCCATTTAGCTCATAATGTGCAAAAAAGTGCCATTTAGAGGTAAAACAACCCAACCCATAACTCCAAACTAACATCTCCAAAACTAACATAATCTCTCTCTCTCTAACTCACATTCTGACAACTAACTTCAAAACCTCTCTATTCACTCTATGACCTAACATCTATTACTATACTTATGGCTTGCAACTGACGCTTGTGTGTTGCACACTGGTAAAACACATTTGCTTAAATTTACGATTGCTCACTTGCACTAGCTATGACACAACAGGGAGTGTATCCTTATGTGCACATCAATGGCTGTCAATTAAAAGTTGCAGTTACTACACTTGCGTAACTCCTTTAGTGGTCTGGGATGAGGAAAAGTGATAATCCAACTGAAGAAAAATCCCCAAAATAATAAATATAACGTAAATAAAGTAAAACTGGTTGAGGAAAATTAAAAGTGATTGGGTAGACCATAACAACTCCCTTCCCAAAGGGAGTCAAAATTTACATAACGGATTTTGATCAGCAATTTTAAATACAAGGACACTTCCTATGTCATTTACAAATCACTGAACATAAATAATGAGCATGTATATGCAAATTTTAATGATACGATATCAATAAATATTTTGCAGAAAAAATTTTGCCGACATACAGGACTGGACCATCATCTCTCCAGAACCATGCCAGAGTATTCTACCATTGAACTAATGTCGACTCATCTTTTTTCCACTAATTTTAAGACTCTAAACTCATCATCGAGGCTTTGGTTGCTTACCATCGGCGTCATCTATGATCTCGAGTGGCAACTATTTCTTTTATATTTCACTGAGTAAAATGGAAATAAATAATAAAGTCTCTTCACGCTATTTAGCATTATTAATGATTTAAACATAGATGACAATCACAACGTTACCTGTTGACTTTTTAACATCAATATAAATATTTTTGGAGAAAATTTTGCCGACATACAGGACTTGAATCTGCATCTCTCTGTAACGCTCCAAAGATTATTAACTTTTCAAGTTGGATCTTTGATATGATCCAAATTTATTCAAAATTCCGGATAGCTTTGTTGGGCGCCAGGCAATTTTAACTTTGCCAAATAAAGTTGAAATAGGGTTTGTTATGTATTTAGCGTTATTTATCAAGTAAGAATTAAAAACAGGATTGTCAAGTTTAATTAAAGTTTAAATTTAATCAAAAAATCAATTTACATTGCTCAAGAGAAAAATAGCAAATATTCAAAAGTTTCTAAAAACCAAGTTTATTTTTGAAAAATTCAGAGACTCACCATGAGTGGAAGAATGCAAAAGTTGGAGTACTAACAACTCACATCTATCTAAATCTTTATTACATCTCTCCCCACTACAATACTACATCTCCACTGACAATAATTATTCTAACTATGACTATACTGACTCACAATGCTAACTCTGTGACCTAACATCACTTAGTTGTAACGTGCTGTGTACAAATCTAGGACGTGTCAGTTGCATGCCGGCAAAACATTTGCATAACCTGAAGGTTGTTCTAGCTATGATGCAAGAGGGTCATGTCCTGCACGCACACATTAGCATCTGATAATCAAAAGGTCGAAATTGAGCATGTGCAACTCCTTTCGGCTTGGAAATGAGAATTGCGATGCCAAAAAATGAAATAATCCCCAAAATGATAAATATAACATAAATAAAGCATTATCGTGTAAATTATTAAACCTTATACAATTAGCTGTGTCTACAATTTTTCTATTTAATTTGTTTAACTTTTTGAAATACATTTGTTTCACTCATTGATCAAAAAATACCTTACCCCTGCTTTCGACGGGGATTGCTAGATTTTTACCTACCTTCCTATTCTTTTTGCTTCGAGTTTTGTCAGTTTATGGATTTGAGAAAACGTTGTTCCACCATATCTTTCAAATGCGATGGAGAAACTTAATATTTATACGTCAAATGAAAGTTTCTGATGTGGGGAGTGTCATAGGCTATCAAAAAATTGACCCGATTTTAAAAACAGCAGAGCTGACTGGTTTATCAAAAGGTGAGATGATATCTTGGGTCTTGAATCAGTGGAAAAATAACCCACATTGCTTGCCTAAGAGGCGTAAGTGTGGCACGACAACAATTTGTCAGGAATGAGATTGCCGTCATCTGAGAAGGCTTGTACAGAAAACGGGACTTCTTGTGTGCAGCAATTGACTGAAGCATTACATGAAGGCTGTTCCCAATCCTTATCTCAGCGAACTGTGCACAGGGAATTCAAGAGGATCGGTATTAACTGTTGCATGCCTATACAGAAACCACTGATTTCTGCGAAGAACCGGAAAGTTCGTCTATAGTGGTGTTGACTGTGACTGGACACTTGAAGACTGGAAAAAAATTATGTGGTCCAACAAGTCGTGGTACACCTAGTTCTGTACCGATGGTAGGCAGAGAGTTTGGCGGGAGCTCCATGAAGCAATGGACCCAGCTTGACTTATAAACACATCTTAAGGTTCTGGAGGCGGTGTCATGGTGTGGGACATGTTCTGTTGGTATGGAACAGGTCCCCTGATATTACTGGAAGGTCAGGTGTCCTCCAAATATTATCTGAACATTGTTACTGATCAAGTCCATCCTGCAGTGTTGACTTTTTATCCAGCAGGTGATGGCTGTTTCATGGACAACAATGCTACTGTTCATCGTGCAAGATGTATTCAGCAGTATGGGGGGGGGGGAAACAATATTACATTCGTTCAGATATGACAAATGATGAATACTAAATAATAATTTCCGTTTGTATCCTGTAGGAGGAGGAGAAATGAATATAAATATAAAAATCCGCTTTAACCAGGCTCGGATTGTTAGAACAAATGTTAATATGGACTGTTTCAGTTTCCTTTGGGAATTCCTTTGTCTTCTGATTATTTCATTCAGAAGGAGACAAAGTGAATAAAACATACGCTTTAACCAGAGTAGGAATATTGAGATGGAAATGTCAACTGTTCAGTTTCTGCTATGAATTCCTTTGATTTCCAGTTGTTTCTTACAGAAGAAGCAGAAATGAACCGAAATGTAAAAATTCATTTTAATCAGAGATGGATTGTCTAGGACAGATGTTAATATGAGTTGTTTCAGTTTCTTCTATGAACTGCTTTGATTGTTTCATTTAGAAGCAAAGAACGTTTTTAAAAAATTTATTTTATTGAATATTATTAGATTGAGAATACCGTTTTTTTTTTTTTTGCATTCTTTGATTTCTATTTGCTTCATTTAGAAGGAAAGAAGGTAATTAAAATATAAAATTCCATTTTAATCGTAGTTGGATTAGCGAAAATAGACAAAAATTGCCTGTTTCGGTATCGTGTAATGCACATTCGTTTGCTTTCCATTGTTTCATTTACAATAAGTGACCATTTTAAAATACATTTCATTGAAAGTCAGAGTAGTGATAATGCAGCTTTATACAGTATTGTTTTTGTAGTGAGTTCTTTCATTTCCATCTGATTTAGTCAGAACTGGATATACTGGGGAAATAATCCATTGTAACAAAATGTCGGATTACAGAGAATAGACGTGATCCCTTCGTTAAATTAAGAATTAGTGAGACTGATCCCAATAGTAACCATATTGATTTCTTGTAGTGCGGTCATTTGGTATTATTTCATTTGGAAGAAATAGATTTGTATAAAAATTCACCTTACTTGAGATCAGATTAACCCTTCATTCCTATTCATAACTAAACATTACATGATTTATTTACATTAACATTATTAATATTATAAAATTTAATTAACATTTATTTAACATAACATGATTTATTTACATTACATTAACATAACATGATTTAGTCAGAACCCCTTCATTCCATGATCAGATTAACTCTTCATTCCTATTCATAACCTAACATTTCCAGGTTCAGCCTGAAAAACTGATTTACATCCAGAGGTCCAGCCAAAAAAATTTAACTTTAGAACTTTTTTTCCAAATAACTAATGAAACAAATTATGGCATGTTTTATGCCAAATTAATCAGCATTTAATTCTGGATTTTCTGAAACTATAATATTTAGCAAAAAAAGACTACTAGTTTTATTTTAATAGGGCTTTTATAGTTATATAGTAAAAACATTGTATCTGGCTGTGCAAATAAAAATTTATTTGAAACAAACAAACTAATAGACAGAAATGATTATAATGCAAGGCTATTTATTTCTGAATAGAATTACTCCTGTTTTGTCATTTTTTTCTCAGTATCATACTTTGAGAAAAGTTTATGTATTGTCAACTGTGACGAGTCATAACAACAAGTCATATTTGGAATTTTTTTTTAAAAATAACTAATCAACTGAAATGTATCATGTTATATGCCAAATAAAAACAGACTAAAATTACAAATTTTATGAAAATAAATTAAGCAAATTTTAACCCTACCAGTGTCCAGGCTGAAAAACAGGTTTCCATCCAGGGGCCAAGCTATTTACTCACTGCTCAGCCAAAAAAAAAGCTTTTTTAACTTTAGAACTTTTTTTGCCAAATAACTAATGAAAGGAATTATGGCATGTTGTATACCATATTAATCAGCATTTAATTCTGGATTTTTTGAAAATCAAGTTTTAACAAAAAGGACAATATGTTTTATTTTAATAGAACTTTTTTAGAGTCATAAAATGCATAGAGTAAAAAAATGCATCTGGATTATTTAAAAAAAAAAACTAATAGACAGAAATGATTACAATGCACATGAATAGAATGACTATATATTTCTGAATAACAAAAAATTTGTTTTTTGGTTTCAAGTAAATATTTCTCTCATTTGTAATTTTTGTAATTTTTTTCTCGGCACCATACTTTTGAGAAAATTCCAGGCTTTTAGCCAATTGTGCTGAGTCAGATAAACAAGTCAACTGTAGATTTTTTAAAAAAATTAGCCAATCAATGGAAATAGGTCATGTTATATACCAAATTAAACAGAATTTAATTATGAATTTTATGAAAATAAATAATATAAACAAGTTTGCAAGAATATTGATTTTTAATAAGCCTTTTCCAATGTCATATGGTGAAAAAAAAGATTGCACTACACAATTAAGGCTTCATTTTGGAAAAAAATGACGAATTAAAATAGTTAAATAATATATTTATTGAAAGTAAATTTCCTCCCGAATAATATAATATTCAACCTGAAATATGATTTTTATTCCTTTTAATGATTCTTTTCGATTTTTATTTCTTTTAATGATTCTTTTAAGTATCGTATATTTTAAACATGGCCAGTGTTATACAACGTGACTTGGACTTCTCACATTCACGGGATTTTCTGAACTGGTTATGAAATAAAAAAAAAATTTCTTCGCTGCTTTTTTTTTTGCTAAACAATGTGAATTTTTTTCTTCGGGTTTTGAAGTTTGGCGATCTTAGCTAAGGGCAGAAAGGTTTGTGTACCAAAGCAAAAAAAAAAACAACGTTATATCGTTTGTGTGGCACAGCCAAGGTACTGAGAGGGGGGGGGGGTCCTTTAAAATCATTCAATATAAACATAAAAGCTCGTAATTTTAAAAAAATTATATTTTTCTACAGGAGGTGAATGAAACTTTCTACATGAGTTTAGCAGAGGAGATGCCTTTCCGAAATTGCCCTCCACATGATGGCTGATTTCCATAGCAAGGAAGTCTATTTTGCTTCCGTATCCAAGACATTCATTTTCAGAAAACGGTACAAGCTCAAAGTTTTTACTAAAAAACAAGAAATAATAAAAGAAAAATTGCTTATAGCCTAATGGTATGTTAAAATATCCGCAACAACTTTTAAACTGGACTCCGATCTAGCATAACTCAGAAAGATCAATAAATCAACTGACTGAAAGATCGCTAACTAACAGAAGTAAATCTACAGAAATGAATTTGCTTCCATATCCAAGACCTCATTTATTTTTAGAAAATGATACCAGATCAAAGTTTTACTGGAAAAGTAATAAATAATATAATAAAATAAAAATTAACATAACCTAATGCAATGTTAAAATATCCACGGCAACAAGTTGTAGGTTATCCACAGCAACAAGTTGTTTGTTACATACGATATAACATAACTATAAAAAAAATAAATACTTATCGATTGGCCAAAAAGATCGCTAATTTCCGAAAATAAATCTACTGAAATGAAAACTAACTAAGGTTTAAATTAAAAAATACTAACTTTACAAAGAGTATCCAGTATGCTGCTCCAAAACTGTAAAAAACACTTATAGTACACAGAACGGAGATAGCATGTTTTGGCCATCTGTGTCTTGTTTGACTCTGTGAAGCATAACTAATTAAGTTCAGCTGCAACCAGAATTTGTAAGAATGATGTAGGAAAAAATGATAAAAATAACTTTTGAATACTGAAATAAATTTATGACAGAAAAGAGCGTGAAACAGAAAAAAAAAATTGCGTACATATTTTGTAATTACTTTCAAAATCTATTGTTTTTTAAAAATAGCAGTTTTTTTTTTTGTTATTTTTCGGAGGTTTTCGAAAATTTAAGGAAAAATTCGTTGATAATAGTTCAAATCAAACTTGTGAGCTTAAATCAGAAGGTTGCTTCAGCAAATAGGAATGTTAACAAGCAAATCGGCAATACTGTTTAGTGCTTCTAAGAAATGGCAATCAGGTGGCTTTATAAAATTATTAATGATGTAGTTTAATAAAATATGCATCAAATTAAAAAACAAAATATTATTTTTGAAGCCTAAATTATATATTTTTATAAGTTATATATAAATTACAACGGCAATTTTTTTTTTGTACTAAAAACTTATACATACGTCCTTAGCCTCTCGATTCAGATTCTCCGACCATATATAGACGATGTGAACACTAGAATAGCAAGAAAATTACTCCTGTTTTGTCAGTTTTTTTTCTCAGTACCATACTTTGAGAAAAGTTCATGCTTTTTGTCAACTGGGACAAGTCATAGCAACAAGTCAAATTTGGACTTTTTTTAAAAAATAACTAATCAACTGAAATGTATCATGTTATATGCCAAATGGAAACAGAATATAATTGCAAATTTTATGAAAAAAATTAAGAAAATTTTAAAGCATAGTAATTTTAATAAGATTTTTACAGTGATAAAGTAAAAAAAAAAATGATTGGACTATGCAATTAAGGATTAATTTTGGAAAACCTGATGAATAAAAATAGTTAAATTATATATTCATCAAAAGTAAATTTCTTTCTGAATAATATAATATTTACATGAAACGTGATTTTTATTTCTTTTAATGATTTATTTTTTTGTTTTTCAGTGTAATATATTTTAAAACATCGGCCAGCATTAATAAGATGTTCTGTGTGGTTTAAGAAATGGAGGAACAGTTTCTTGACTGCTGTTTTTTTTTACCAAGTGATACGAATTATTTTCTTTGGTTGTTAAATTTAAATCTTTGCTAAGTGCTAAAAAGTCAATCCACCAAACCAAAAAAAAAAATCTCCTGTATCATGAGAGTGGCACAGCCAAGATATTGAGGGGGGTGGGGATGCTTTAAAAACATTCAATATAAACATAAAAACTTGTAATTAAAAAAATGAAAATTTCCTAAAGAGAGAGGAGGGAGTAAAATGCTTCAGTAAGTTTAATGGGGAGGGGAGCCCTTCCCAAAATTGCTGCTCCCTCCATGTGAGGATTGATATCAGTTCCAATGAAGTATTGTTTGGTTTTGTATCCAAGATTGTTCATTTTCAGAAAATGATATGAGATCAAAGTTTTTTTACTGAAAATGAAGAAATAAAAGAAAAAAAAAAATTTAATGCAATTTTAAATAAACTATCCATAGCAACAAGTTTTAAGCTAGCCATCTGGTGTAGCATAACTCTGAAAAATCGATAATTATCGATCGGTGGAAAGCTCGATAATTTACGAAAATAAAGTAGATCTACAAAAATGAAAACTTAAAGTTTAATTTGAAAATGGAAATAAAATATTAACTTTATGCAGGGAGTTTATAATCTGGTTTGTTGGGAGGAAATATTTGACTTAAATCACCATGTAAACATCTTGCCATGTCAAGGAAGTCCTTTTTGCTTCCATATGCAATGCCTCATTCATTTTCAGGAAAAGATACAAGATCGAAGTTTTTTTTCACAAAAAAAAAAAGAAATAATAAAAGAAATGTTAAGCTATAACCTAATGCAGTGTTAAATAATATTCCCAAAAACTTGTGAAGCCAGCCATCCGACATAACATAACTCCAAAAGATCAATAGCTCAGCCAATGGGAAAAATCAATAATTTACAGAAATAAAATAAATCTACAGAAATGAAAATGAAGGTTAATGCTGACTAGAAGCATGGTACCATTATCCTATATTCCAGAAGAACTTTTTCTGTGAATATCCACTCTAGAGCCACTTTATTGCACATGTGAGCAATAACAAGGTCACTGCATTTAACTGCACCTGCTGCCGACATACTTTACACTGCAGGGAACTTTCGAACAGCAACGCCCCTTGTTTCCTATTTCTAAGAAAGCTCATGTTACTTACAGTTTCAATTTTAAGAGCAGGAAAGATACATAGAATTCTGGAATAAATGATAAAAAATAATTCTGGGAATACTGAAATAGGTTTATGGCTGAAAAGAGTGTAAAACCAGGGAGCCCCCCTCCCTGGTTTTACGTACTTCCTAATTTCTTCCAAAAACTGACGTTTTTTAAAATAACAGTTTTTTGTTACTTTTTTGGATATTTTCAAAAATTTAAGGAAAAATTTGTTGATAATAGTTTAAATGAAACTTGTGAGCTTAAATCGGAAGGTTGCCTCAGCAAAGAGCAATCAATACCTTTTAGCACTTCTAAGAAATGGCAATCAGATGGCTTTAAAAAATTATTTGTTTAATAAAATTAAAAGTAAATATAATTAAAAGTTTAATAAAATATGCATCAAATGAAAAAGAAAATATTTTTTAAACTTGAATTGCATATTTTTAAAAGATACATCTAAGAAAATTTTCAAATTGCAATTTTTTTAAAATCAAAGTTTCTAATGTTGTACAAAAGACGTCTATTGATGTCCTTGACCTCTCATTGTAGATTCTCTCAACATCTATGTTCGACGGTGACCCAGGAAGGGTTAAAAGCATTTATGTAAATATTGACTATGCTGAATTTTAAACAACTTTGTTTTGTAGATTGCAGGAATGCATAGACTTCCAAAATGTGATGTTTGTTTTTTTCCTTAAAATTAGTGTTAGTAATTGCAAATTATCTTTAACCATTTCCTTTTTCACCTAATTGTCTTCCATCCAGTTACCTTCCACCTAATTGCCATCCATCAAATTTTTGCCCTCCCAATTGCTATCCATCTCATCATCCATCCAGGACCTCAGTAGCCCATTGCTGCATGACGGTTTTGTATGTATATATGCAATGTTTATTATTCCTGCTGAACTGAAATGAGATAAATTAGTTCAGACAAAATTTTCAATGTAAAATTTTTGATGAAAAGGGTATTTTCTGGAACCTATCTCCCATTTTTTCCATAAATTGTTGGTCTCAATTTGCATGGTGGTTTTCAGGAGCCTATTGTGTAAATCGAGGGATAGGTGAATATTAGAGTAAGTAAAAAAAAAGTAAAGTTAAAATTTGTCATAAGAGCCATTTGCCCCTTTCAGCTAGTTTTCTGAAGATATACTCAAATTCAGTTTTTCTGTGTAATAAGAGAAAAATTTGTTTTTTTTCATTTGAGTTTTACACTTATTATGACTGAATGTAAAAAAAGTAAACTCATGAAGAAAAACTTCATTTTTCAGAAATTTTGGAGAAGAGGGCATCATTAATGATAGCTTTAGTCATTTTATTTCAGAATAAGAGTTAGAACTAAATAGTTTTAACTCTTATTCTGAAAATTTATCATCAATTTATGAAAAAAAATTTAATTTTAACTCTCTGAGTTAGAATTTAAATGTGATTTGGCTGAAAATGTCTTATGCAATACATAACATTTTGTTGCATTGGAAAAAAATGGGAAGGTTTGCTTTTGATATGGATTTCTAAATGTCATTTTCAATAGCTAAACAAGTTTGCTCACTATTTAAATTAATTAAATTGAAAATTATTTTAATATTACACCTTAAAAACTGAAATAATGCCTTTATTAGCAGCTCCCCTGAGTTAGCCTTGTCAACTATTAAATAAAATTTATGTTAAAAATTAATTACTGTAACCTCATTCAAATAATAAGTGAACATGATTCCTCATATATTGTTTCATATTATTAGGATTACTGTAACATAGTGGCAGCTGTTAGACCACGCCTTTGCAAATGCCTATAAACTAGGTAGTTTATGTAGTAGAATATTTAAAATAAATGCACTCTAATTCAGTAATAAACTATGACAGGAAAATATTCTGTAAACAAGAAACATTCAGATAATTAGCTGAAAAAAATTTGGTTTCGCTGATTGAATTGTGGGAGACATGTAGGTTTGAATCCCACTCTGGGCAACCAATTACACTAGACAACAAATTGAATTTTTTTTATAGCATTGATCAAATAGGATGTTTTTAACTAATTTTGGGGTGCTGAATTCAAATATGGCTGTAAAAAATCTGCAGTGTGTACAGTTTTTTTTTAAATTACGGATTAATGTATTTCAAATTTTAATGAAGACACATATCTGGGAAATGAAAATAAATGTGACAACTTAAAACTCATTAATTATTACATGATTACAGTGAAAAAAATTAGAAACATCATAGTTATAGACCATTGAATATAAAGTAAATGAAATAAAATTGAAATGCAAAATAAGAAAACATGGGTAAGGATCTTTTATACTTACAAGAAGTTCATTTTTGTCTTTTATGTGCTGAGATATCTTTCTTCTGCAAGAACTAGAAGTAGTCACCCATCATTGCTGGATCCCACCTGCCTTGGTATCTCTCCTCCATGGTTCGGATATCCTGGTGAAATCTTTCCTCTTGCTCATCACTGACAGCTCCTAAGTTCTTGGCAAAGAAGTCGAGATGTGAGTGCAAGAAATGGATCTTCAAAAACATTCGGCAACCAATATTTTCATGGTTTTTGAGAAGATCTTGAATGAGCTAATGGTAGTTTTGCTCTTTGTGATTCCTCAGAAAACCCTGGACCACATATGTGAAGGATTTTCATGCAGTGCACTCCTTCATATTTAGTTTTTCTTCAAAGACAGTATCATTCAGTAGCTTCCTGATCTGAGGACCAACAAAGATCCCTTCTTTGAGTGTGGCATCACTTAGTTTTGGAAATTTTTTCTTCAAGTGCAAAAAACCCTTTACCAGTTTTGTTCATAGCCTTTACAGAATTTTTCATAAGCCCCAGTTTGATTGTAGTGATGGGAGCAGAACATCAGAGGGGTCAACTAGAAGCTTATACCTCACATTATTCTTTCAGGAATAAAAACATCTCTTTTGGTCTAGTCTTTTGTTTTTTAGTGTTCCTTTCTGGTCCTACTGTCCCACAAGCACAGAAAACAGCAAAATTTTGTGAAGCCTCTCTGAAGCCTGAGCAAGGGAGATATGACTTTTAGGTCACCACATATTGTCCACTTAAGCTGGTCATATTTTATAGCTGTGAGTATTTTTTTCATTCTTTCATAAGTTTCCTTCATTCCCACAGCGTGTATCACTGGAAGGGAAGGTTTTTGGCTTCCTTTATGCAAAAAGGACAGCTTTTAAGCTGAATTTTGATGAATCTATAAATAGATGCCATTCCTAAGAGTCATGAGTTGTTCCAATTTCTTCCATCAGCCCTGGAATATCTGTGCAGAAGCACAGACCATCTTGCATCTCGTAATAAGCAGATGTAGTCAGATTTCTCTCTGAATAGAGAAACTCTGGTACCCTTGGCCAGAAGATTCCACTCTTGTAGTATTGAACCTAAAAGCTCAGCTTGTTGTTTGGAAAGTCCTAGGTCTCGAACAAGATCATTTAATTCATTTTGCTGAATCAGATGAGGCTCGTCTAACTTTTTAGGGGTGTATGCAGCATCAGGATCTGTATGTGCCTCAAAGTCTTCCTCTGATGAATGTGAATCTATCTCCTCACAGTTGGTTGGAGGTATTGGTATAAATATTCTCCATGAGGAACTGGCCTTATGGCTGAAGGCACATTTGGATATTGTATTTTGCTTTTGTTCTTTTTTGAAAAGCCCAAAACTGTAGTTAAACAAAACTAGCAATCATGCAAGTGACTAGTTGGCTCACACCAAACCATTGGAACTGCAAATGGGCATGGATTTTATCTTACCTTTCAACCATTCACTCAGGCCAACAAAGCATGAAATGCAGCACACATGTGGAACCCATGTTTTGTCCTGATCTCCAGCATGACATCCAAAATACCAGTTATAGGCTTTCTTCATAATCTTTATCAAAGAACAACCCTGGTATTTTAAAATATAATTTCCATACACATAACAAAACTTATTTGGCACATTAACACATCTGCAATGCTGCCTTTGTGCCATTTAAATGCCAAAATTCACTCTTCAATGTACAGCACGTATTCCTCCTACAATGAAAACTACAAGACTGTCGGTCTGAGGTTAGGTTACTGTTACATGTTTTCTCCCATTTGGCAATCAGTGTTCCAGCCACAAAAAGTAAAATATCTAATATCCTCCCAGTTGCCTGGAGGTGTTAGTATAGGAAGATCTTAGAGTCAAAATGATCAATAACATAAAAACATGATGTGCTAGCCATTTTTAAGGCCAGATCTGAAATCAGCACTTGAAAAATAGTTAAAGGCAGCTATAATTGTTCATGTTATAAAAACCTTGTAAACCAGTGTTATTTTTCAGCTAATTATTTCAAATGTACTCTAAATTTCTGAATATACACAAGTTCTGAGAAAATGAGAGACTAAAAATCGAAGTATATGAAATTTAGAAATAATCTGCTTAGATTCTGGCAAGTTTTTATATTAAAAAAAGTACTCAAGCAGCTGCTTGCCACTTCGGTCTGACAAGGGCATGTAAGTATAAATTTATCACAGGTATCATTGTGAGAAAGGATACCTCACCAGAGAGAGAATACAGTAAACAAAATATCATATCTTTATTCGGAACTCTAACCAGTCCTTTTCATTAGCCCTTCCCGGGTCCAACTATTTTTTTTCACTCTGATCAGGCAAAAAAATTAACTTTAGAAGTTTTTTTTATCAAATAACTAATGAAATTAACTAAACTATCAAATAACTAATGAAATTACGGCATGTTATATGCCAAATTAATCAGTATTTAATTCTGGATTTTCTAAAAATAGAATATTTAACAAAAAAAAAAACAGGTTTATTTTAATAGAGCTTTTTTAGAGTCATGTAGTAATAAAATGCATACCAATACAATACAAATAAAAATGTATTAAAAAAAACACTAACAGACAGAAATGATTTTAATGCACATGAATAGAAAGGCTATTTATTTCTGAAAAAAAAAAAAGAGTTTGGAAAGTCCATTGTTCATCACATGGAACGTTAATCCGTGGCCTTGTGTGCAGGAGAGCCATACTTATGTCAAAAAACATGTTGGATGGCCTGAATGGAAGGCTACTATCTATCTCCTAACAGCTGTCCAGTGTTTCCCATCCCTCAACCTCCTCTGAGCCACAGGATACTTTTGACTGGCTATTTATACCATTGTTTGCAAAGAAGTGCCACTCAGAGGTAAAACAACCCAGTCCATTGCAATATTATCTTTTGATTACAAATGCAACAAATAAGAACCAGATTTAAAGAAAAGATCCAGGGACTTTTGAAAATTCAGTTTGAAGATTGAACAGAGACATCTGGTCACCCTTGTTTTTGACCTCTAACCTCAATTTTTCTGTTAATCTCATTACTGACTGAAATTGTCACAACAGTGTTGCCAGAACTATTCTATTAGTAAAGATTCTGCTCATGTACAGTTAAAAATCATCTAAAAAAATCCAGGGGCACTTCTGGGGATATTTATTTTTCCGGGACAGAGCTTTTCATCAAAGGACTGATCCTGGAAAATGGGTGTGTCAGGTCACCCTGGTCTTACCAAACCACATATTGACATTTTACTTAAATCAGTATTAGCATTCTGTAAAATACCTAGATAAAGTATGAACGAAGCAATTAAAACACTTATATTTCATAATTTACCTAAACCTGTACATATTAAAGAACATTCTAGATGGCCATAATAGGAGACTTCCATCTGTCTCCTAACATCTGTCCAGTAGGATCTATTTGGCCTATTATGTGCAGCAATATACCACTAAGATTTAATGGCCCAATTGTAAAACTGACAGGCATTCCAAATATTGCCTTGGAATTGTTTAGAATGCCTACACTGTATCTTCTAGCATAAGTAGGTTTAAACATGTAAAATCAATTCACTGGAAATACACTTGGCAGGCTAATTTTTGAATAACTTAGAATTTTTCTTAATTTATTTTTGATAAGTATTAAATTCTCCTACTGTTTTTGAGGTGCCACCTTCCAATAAATGAAATCATCATCTCCATTGTTATTAGTTGGTAGTATTTTTATTTCAAGTCCATTATGCTTTTACAAGACTTATGGTGAACATTCTATATTAGCCATTGAAGAGTACTACTATCAGCTTTAAGTTTGCATAGATTCTGGTAAGTTGAACCACCTAAATTATCTTTGTATAATTTTATAAAACATTCTCAGTTTATTACTAGATTGTATAAATTTTAATAAACATAATTTAGGATTGTAAAAAAAATTCACAATTTTAAAAATGATAAAGCAAAAACTGAATATCATAGAAATTAATAATGTGATTGAAAATTCATTGAGATCTACCATGTGCAGAACATTTTGGTTTCCTAAGAAAAGTTTTGTTAATTTTTAATATTAATTTTACTAAATATTAAAGAAATTTAATTTATTATATACGTTAATTATATAGTAAATATATCAAATATTAGAGTAGAGGTACACAGTGCAGTAATTAAAATTAAAGCTATTTAATTCTCTATGACACTGTTAAATGTTTTTAAGCACTTCAACACATCGACTATGCTATCAAGTATCAATAATTATTAAGGAGAGATTTATGTACCATGCCGTAGAGGATGGGTAGTAACAGGAACTTCTTGGGATGCTTTTGGTGAGAAATTTAAAATTCAACATTCTTGCCGGCAAGTGACGTCTCAGTGGAGATTAAAACAAGGATGATGGCTGCCAAAGGTCAACCCGGATTGGTGAATGAGATAACAATTTATACTTTTGATAGCATAGGGTGCTTAAAAAAGTTTCTGATCCACAACGCATATTTCGCGCCCTTCCTATTGGCGCTTCATCAGGTGGGAAGTGAGCTTAATGCAGGAGAGGCAGTTGGTTGGTGAGTGCAGGGGAGGGGTGGGGTGTCATAAATTGACATGTCAGTGGCTCAGCTCCGAGGATCGGAGTGGTCGGCCGATGTGCGGATGGCAGTAATGTGATCTGCATATAACAGAGGTTGGGAGAGGGTGTGGGATTATGGGAAATCACCAAGATCTGCGTAGGTCGAGGAAAGCTTCACTATCTGCGGCTAGTAATTCATAATTATAATGAGTGCGATACTTTTAGTGAAATAATACATTTCGTAAACTGAAATTGGGGGTTAAGATAATTATGTTATTGAGGGTCGTAAAATAATGGTTTTCATATTGGTATTGCTATTGGGAGTTTGTGTGTGTGTGTGTGCGCGCATTAATCGCTGATTTTAGGAGGCATTATGGATGTTTTCTAAAGGGTTTGGTGGGTGTGCATTAGTGCAGGTAGCTACTGGGGATCAGCGATGAGAGAGGAGAGTGTTTAGGGAGGAGTGCAATTTCCGAGGTGAATGTTATATCCTTTAAGTATCAGATGCCATGCTGGGGGGAGGGGGATAATGTCTGTGTTGCAGAGTTTGGTCAGTTTTACGTTAATGAGGATATTTTCTGTGACGGCTAGTTGGAATTTGGTAGGTGGGGATACTATAATTTTAGTGGAGTGAAAATCAGTGGGCAGATAGTTTTTGGTAATTGCTTGAGATAGTGCTGTTTTTTGTAGTTTATTTAAGATGTCGTATTTATGCTCTTTAAGTTGGGTATTAAATGGACATGAGGTTTTACCTATGTATTATCTTTAGGGAAAATTTAATCTGTGGGGTTTTTGAGTAGGATGTAGTAAACTCCTCCAGAGGTGGGTATATGGCCGCGATCGTTTTGAATGAGTTTGGATATAGTGTGTGACATTTTAATTGGGTCTTTATAATGGAAAGGATTTAGGTTATTTTTAACAGAGTATGTGAAATTATTATTGATGTATGGTAGGACTATTGTGTATTTTTGCATTTCTTTGTTTACAGGTGTTGGAGGGTTTTGGGATTGTTTGCATTTGATTTTTTTGTGAATTTTGTTCATGGTGTGTGAGGTATATCTGCCCTGTTCAGCGAGTTCAAAAATGTATTTTATTTCATTGTTGAGTGCTTCTTGTGTATTGCAGTATTTATAGGCTCTAGTAAAGTGTGAGTAGAAGGTTGATAATTTGTAGTTGTTTTAACTAACACCTCTGCCCACCCAAACAACTACAAATTATCAACCTTCTACTCACACTTTACCAGAGCCTATAAATACTGCATTGCACAAGAAGCACTCAACAACGAAATAAAATACATTTTTGAACTCGCTGAACAGGGCAGATATACCTCACACACCATGAACAAAATTCACAAACAAATCAAATGCAACCAATCCCAAAACCCTCCAACACCTGAAAACAAAGAAATGCAAAAATACACAATAGCCCTACCATACATCAATAATAAATTCACATCATCATCATCCTCAAGCACCCAAGGGCTATGGAGGTCCAACCAGACCGTGCAATTTAGTTCTCCAAACAAGTCTGTCCTGAGCTACACCTACTACATCTGGCCACTGCACACCAATTCTAATAAGGTCCTGTTTGACATTGTCTGCCCACCGCATCCTAGTTCTCCCCCTCTTTCTGAGGTCTGTAGGCACACTGTTCATAACCCTATTCGCCAATGTATAATTATCCATACAGGCAACATGGCCAAACAAACAGAGTCTCTCTCTGCAAAATATGCTGTTTAAAGGAGGTTGCAGCCTCCTTTGCCTAACCTCATCATTAGTCACAAAGTTGAACCACCTAATGCCCAAGATACTGCCTAAACATCTAGTTTCCTGTTATCTTGTTTACACAGCATCCAAGTTTCACTATCAAAATTAACTCTAGAAAGAACCAAACTATTATACAGTCTAATTTTAGTCTTTAGGTGTATACGCCTATTTCTCCACATTCTCCATAGATTCTTAAAAGTCCCAGCAGCAATCCCTATTCGTCTGTTTTCTCATGCCGCACATCACCATTATCTGTTACATAGCTCCCAAGATAATTAAACTGTGACACCTGCTCAAAATTGTGACCATTCAGATTAACTGAATCACAGCCTACCTGACCAATTTTCATCACTTTAGTTTTCTCTCTGTTTATAACCAAATCTACTCTACTACCAGTCTCATCAACAGCTCGAATGAAAGAGTTCATCTCGTCAACAAAGTTTGCCAAGAGGGCTAAATTATCAGCATAACTTAAATCAGAAATTTTCGTATCTCAATTCCATTTAAGGCCAAAATCTTTCCCTTGCAGTGAATTTCGCATAACATAATCAATAACCAAGCTAAAGAGAATAGGAGACAAAATGCACCCTTGTCGAACACCAGAATAACAGCTAAACCAATTGCTACAAGCCTTACCAACTCTCACACACGACTCAGTGTTATTATAGAGAGCTTTCATTATGTTAACTAACTTGTCTGGTATACATATGATCTCACAATCAACCACAAATTATGACGATCAACAGAGTCGAAAGCCTTTTTGAAATCAACAAAGCTAGCAACCAAAGGTTTCTGAAACTCTAAACATTTCTCAAGAATCTGCCTGAGTGAAAATATCTGATCCACACAACCCTTACCACTTCTGAATCCACATTGCTCATCATGCAATTGACTGTCAACCATATTCTTAATTCTATTTACAATCATGGAAAGAACTTTACCTGGAACAGAGAGTAGGCTGATACCCCTATAGTTATCACAAGAACTGCGATCAAATTTTTTGAAAATAGGGATAACAATAGCTCTGGTAAAATCCTTAGGAACCATGCCTTTATCATAAAATATATTCAGAATTTCAGTCATCCAAGTGGTAACTGAAACATTCCCAGCTCTAAGCATTTCCATAGTAATTTCATCTACCCCTGGGGATTTATGAAGTTTAAGTTTAGAAATAGCCAAAATAACTTCAGATTGTGTTATAGGGCCAACATTAATGCCACCAATGCATCTATCATAATTACAAACAATGGGAGTAGAACTAACCTGTACACCTGTTCGCCTAACAATCCCTGTACACCTGTTCGTTTTATTACCACACAAAACATTAACTATCTGATACAGCTCTCTGCTGTTGTACTGTTTAACTGCTTCCTCGGCTTTGTCAGCCAAGCCATCAAGCCAAAGATTCTTATCAGCAGCTAACTGATCCTTTACACGTTTATTAAGTTCTCTGTAATGCTTTCTATTAGGACTAGTAAGGTAATTGATTAAGGGCATTCCTGCAATTCCTTCTTTCTTAAATAAGCTCAAGTGCCTTATCACTCAGATAACTCTGCCTCCTCTGCTACTTTTTTCCTAAAAGAGTACTGTTAGTGTCGAAAAAAGCCTGTTTAAAATGATCCCATTCTTCCTCAACTTCAGTAGTAAGCATACCATGACTGTCATAATGACTAAGTAACCTATCATGGTAAGCTTTGATTGTAACTGGGTCTTTCAGAGCATCAGTATTAAAAGTAAATTTTTTAACCCTAGCACAACACTTTTTAAGTTTAAGTTGCAAGACACTTTTTAAGTTTAAGTTGCAAGACACTTTTTAAGTTTAAGTTGCAAGACATTTTTAACAAGGTAATGTTCAGATCCAATTTCAGCTACCCTATATGACCTATTATTCCTAACAGAACTAGCCCATTTGCTGTTAATTAATATATAATCAATCATATTCTTATGCAGCCCATCAGGTGAAACCCATGTGTACTTATGTATGTCGCGGTGTTTGTAATAAGTGTTAGTTATTCTGAATCCATTGAGTTTACTTACTGAAGGAGACGTTGCCCATTGCCATTGCAGCTACCAATACCAAAAGTGCCTATCACCCCTCCCGAAAGGTCAGAGTCAGTACCAACTTTGACATTGAAGTCACCTAGAACAACGGTAATATCTCCTTTCTTGACAGAATTCAAAATATCCTGAAGTTATCCATAAAACCTATCCTTCTCATCCTCCTCAGCATCCTCAGTGGGGGCATAACTGCAGATAACATTCAAATCTTTAATTTAAAATAATTTAAAATTCTCTGTCATTGAGCAATAAAATTTCAGAGTTTATCCTTCAAACTATTTTACAAAATTGCAGCCTTCCGTTCCCTCACACATAGGGCTTTCACCGTGTCTTCAAATGAGCAATTGCTTGAAAAAGAAATCTTAAACATCCATTCCATCGCTGCTTCCCATGGCTACAACCCAACAGCAATAGACAAAGTTATCAGCAAATATAGAAACGAAAGCAGAAGAGATTCAGCTCTCATCCCAATCACCGACCCCGAGCATACTATTTTTGCCGGACCCATTTCTTACGTCCCTGTTCTATGTGAATCGGTCCACAAATTACTCAGAGCCCATAGTATAAAAATTGTTTTCAGCCCCGCTCCAAATTTGAAGAAATTAGTCAAAAGAAACAGGGACAAATATAGCCTTCTTCAAAAATCGGGCGTATACCGATTTCCCCTACAGTTGACGGATAATTCCGTTGTGTACTACATCGGCAAAACCATTCGCTCTTTGCAAGAAAGGTTCGCGGAGCACAAAACTGATGTCAGCCAAAAGAAGCTAACGACGGCCGCCTCTGAGCTAGCAGTGCAATACACGGCAACAATAGACTGGGAGCACGCCACACTTCTTGCTCACGCATCCACTTTCTATGGAACCATAGTCCGCGAGGCTATTGAAATAATGACCTCGTCCGTCCCCACCTGCAACCGAGACACTGGAATCACCCTATACGACATGTGGAAAGAAGCTCTTTGTCTAAATGGACCCAACGTCAGTACATAACATCACTTCACTGAAGACGGAGCGCTGTCTTTGCTGCTCCGAAAAGCTTCTGAGAGTTTTCTCCTAAGAACTTTCAACATCCAAATAGTTTGAAGGATAAACTCTGAAATTTTATTGCTCAATGACAGAGAATTTTAAATTATTTTAAATTAATTTTTGAGCAAGAAGGTCTTTTAATTGTATACTCAAATCTTTAACGCTAGAATCATCACTAGCGTGTCTGCCAAGAAGCAGAACCACGCTTTAGTGATGCTTATTGTCGTCCCTCCCTGAAAAGAGAAATTTATGATTATTTTTAAGAATCTGACATTTATCTGTCCATCTGGTCTCTTGCAAGCCGAGAATATCTAAATTATAACTGTGGAACTCTTGTGTGAGGACATCAAGAGAAAAAGCTCTGTGCAGAGTCCTCAAATTCCAATTACCTATGGAGAGAAAATGGTTAGTGGGATGTTTAAAGAAACTATGTTTATTGAGAGAGGGAATGCCGACAATATCAAACAGCCCCCTAATCGCAGACATGGGGCAAAGACCCGTTCCCCCACCACTAAAGGCTGAAGCCATCTACACTGGAAGACTTCCTCTAATATAGAATTTGACGATGCCAATAGAAGCAAAGAGTTCAGGTGCCTGCGATGACCTCTGCTCAGGATTATCCACCAGCTGATAAACACATCCTGTAAATCTATTCACTTGGGGCTGTCAACCCACAAACAAAGAGAAAATACAGCGGAAGATTTTCCCTCCACTGAAGCCCACCAGTTCAGCAAAATCAGGATCCATAATCAAGCTGAGAGCCATAATTCTATTCAGGTTTTTATATATGGTCAGGACCCTTTGTGGTTGACCACTCCTCAGCAGTGAAAAAAAAAGTAGCCACAGATGTCCAGATCAGTAGGCCACATTAATCTGGTAGCCCTTCACTTCCGCAAGAGAGTATCTCTTTTGAAAGGTACTAACGGTCTGCACCACAAGAAGGTGGGGTCGGACATTAGGTGCTAGGCCTGGCCGGTTCTATGCATCATTATAGGAGGGTTATGCATAGCTCTCCTTCCAGTGACTACCTAGCTACCATTTACAGACCGTTTATTTTCACATACTCTGTTAAAAATAACCTAAAACCTTTCCGTTATAAAGTCCCAATTAAAATGTTACACACTATATCCAAATTCATTTGAAATGATCGCGGCCATATACCCACCTTTGGAGGAGTTTACTACATCCAACTCAAAGACCCCACAGGTAAAAGTTTCCCTAAAGACAAATACATAGGTAAAACCACAACTCCATTTAATGCCTGACTTAAAGAGCATAAATACGACATCTTAAATAAACTGCAAAAAACCGCACTATCTCAAGCAATCACCAAAAGCAATGTCCACTGACTTTCACTCCGCTAAAATTATAGTATCCCCACCTACCAAATTCCAACTAACCGTCACAGAAAATATCCTCATTAACGTAAAACTGACCAAACCCTGCAACACAGACATTATGCCCCTCCCCCAGCATGGAGTCTGATACTTAAAGGATATAACATACACCTCGGAAATTTCACTCCCCCCTAAACACTCTTCTCTCTCATTGCCGATCCCCACTTGCCACCTGCACTAATACGTACCCACCAAACCCTTTAGAATACTTCCATAATACCTCCTAAAATCGGCAATTAATGTACCCTCCCCCCCCCCCCCCCACACACACACACAAACTCCTAATAGCAATACCAATATGAAAACCATTATTCCAACTCTCAATAACATAATTATCTTAACCCCCAATTTCAGTTTACGAAAATTTATTATTTCACTAAAAGTATCGCACTCATTATAATTATGAATTACTAGCCACAGATAGTGATGCTTTCCTCGACCTATGCAGATCTTGGCGATTTCCCATAATCCCACACTCTCTCCCAACCTCCGTTACATGCAGATCACATTACTGCCATCCGCACATCAGCCGACCACTCCAATCCTCAGTGGTCCTCGGAGCTGAGCCACTGACATGTCAATTTATGACACCCCATCCCTCCCCCACACTCAACAACCACCTCTCCTGCATTAAGCTCACTTCCCACCTGATGGGGGCGGGGATGGCTCAGTCGGTAGCGCTCCAGGCTCATAATCTGTACTTCCCAGGTTCGCGTCCCAGCTGGGTCAGCGTTGAGATTTATCTCCGCAAAATTCCCCGCCCAGCCGATGGTCAGTAGGGGACACCTATGGGCTTGGAAAAGCCGCTGTCTGTCAGATGGGACGTTAAGCCGTGGCCCAGTGTGCGGGAGAGCCATACCCTGTGCACGTTAAAGAACATGCTGGATGGCCTTGACGGGAGGCTACCATCTGTCTTCTACCATCTGTTCCAGTGGGTCCCCTCCCCCAACCTTCTCTGAGCCTTCGGGGTCCTTGTGACCTGGCCATTTAGCCCTTAGTGTGCAAAAACGTGCCGCTCAGAGGTAAAACAACCCAACCCAATCCCACCTGATGAAGCGCTGATAGGAAGGGCGCGAAGTACGCGTCGTGGATCAGAAACGTTTTTAAGCACTCTATGCTATCAAAAGTATAAATGGTTATTTCATTCACCAATCCGGGTTGACCTTTGGCAGCCGTCATCCTTGTTTTAATATCCACTGAGACGTCACTTGCCGGCAAGAACGTTGAATTTTAAATTTCTCACCGAAAGCATCCCAAGAAGTTCCTGTTACTACCCATCCTCTATGGCATGGTACGTAAATCTCTCCTTAATAATTATTAATACTTGATAGCATAGTCGATGTGTTGAAGTGCTTAAAAACATTTAACAGTGTCATAGAGAATTAAATAGCTTTAATAATAAATATATTTTAATATGCTAAAACATAAATGTATCACTGGATGATAAAGGTTTAACTCCCATTTGCATCCTCTTCATTATTATAAATTTAATAACTATATAATATTGAAATATTCATTATTGTATTTGACTACTTCACTAACAAATATATCGTTAGACATCGAAACAATTTCTCTCTTCTAGCCCAATCTTTCGTTGCAGTTCCTGAAAAAGCTGAATCGTCAAGAACGTGTGGTTGATGAAGTTAAACTAGCGCTGAAACCATATTACACAAGGCGAGAAGTTAATAAAGATGAGTATAAAGAAATTTTGAGAAAATCAGTTCCAAAAGTAAGTAACTTTATAAAATGTTATTGCCCTGATAACTGAAATTCTGTGCAACATTTAGTAACCCAGTGGAAGATATCCTCACTCACATTTGCAAAAAGTTATTCATTACTAAAAACAAAATGTATATAAAAGAAATTCATTAAGTTTTTTAATATAAGACTTTGATTCATTAGTTTTTGCAGTCTAAAAGAATAGTGGAAACATTGCTTTTCAATCAAAATTTCTTTTTTAAAATAAAATCTGATATAAAGAATGGCTTTTATCCCATGTCCACCAGGGAATACAGTTGCCTTAAAGGGGTGTACTTGGTCAGCCACAATGTTCAGGTAGGGACAGGTAAATATATATATGATGACAAGACCCACTAGTTCCACCTAAAGCACTACCAGTATAGGGAAATGCCATATTCACCACTAACTACGGTCAGGGGCAAGACAGTACCATATAGATACAGCTCATCCCCGACTACCTTATGGCGAACAGTACTATAGGAGTAAAGCTCATCCATTGGTCAAAACCTAAATTTAACCTATCTGGCCTTTGTCAAAATCAGATAAATCGTTTGCTTTTCCCATGTTGAGACAAAACAAAATACCGCTTGCGAGAACTCCAACCCAGGTATTATATATATATATATCATTTGCGACCTTGGCATGTGCCACTGATTGGCTGCACATGCATTTCTTTGCATAATGCAGAGGTGGTTTTAATGTATTCGCTGATCGGTGTATATGATAATGTATTTGAAGTAATCTGATAATTTCTCATCCTTAGCATTAGTGATGTGAAATATCGATTTCTTTTTTACCATCGATAGTCATTGATGTTTTTGAAAAACCAATCAGTACATCAATATTACTATCGATATTTTAGTATTGCCAACTTATAAAAATAAACTTTTTTGTTATGCGGTTTCATCATCATCATCCTCCTCAAGCAGCCATAGGCTACTTAGGTCCAACCAGACCGTGCAATTTAGTTCTCCAAGCAAGTCTGACCTGAGCTACATCTGCTGCATTTGGCCCTGGCACACCAATTCTAATAAGGTCCTGTTTGACATTGTCTGCCCACAGCATCCTAGGTCTCCCCCTCTTTCTGAGGTAATAGGGTTATGAACAGTGTGCCTCTAGGCACACTGTTCATAACCCTATTCGCCAATGTATAATTATCCATACAGGCAACATGGCCAAACAAATGGAGTCTCTCTCTGCACAATATGCTGCTTAAAGGAGGTTGCCAACTCCTTTGCCTAACCTCATCATTAGTTACAAAATTGAACCACCTAATGCCCAAGATACTGCATAAGCATCTAGATTAAAAAGCATCTAGTTTCCTGTTATCATGTGTACAAAGTGCCCAAGTTTCACTACCATAACAAACCCTAGAAAGAACCAAACTATTATACAATCTAATTTTAGTCTTTAGGTGTATACGCCTATTTCTCCACACTCTCAGTAGATTCTTAAAAGTCCCGGCAGTAATCCCTATCTGTCTGTTAATCTCAGGACTCACATCACCAGCATCTGTTACATAGCTCCCAAGATAATTAAATTATGACACCTGCTCAAAATTGCAACCATTCAGATTAACAGAATCACAGCCTGTCTGACCATTTTTCATTTAGTTTTTCTCTCTGTTTATAACCAAACCTACTCTACCCCCAGTTTAATCAACAGCTCGAATGAAAGAGTTCATCTCATCAACATCATTTGCCAAGAGGGCATAACTTAATCAATAACCAAACTAAAGAGAAAAGGAGACAAAATGCACCCTTGTCGAACATCAGAAGTAATGCTAAACCAACTGCTACAAGCCTTACCAACTCTCACACACGACTCTGTGTTATTATAGAGAGCTTTCATTATGTTAACTAACTTGTCTGGTATACCACAAATTATGACAATCAACAGAGTCAAAAGCCTTTTGGAAATCAACAAAGCTAGCAACCAAAGGTTTCTGAAACTCTAAATATTTCTCAAGAATCAGTGTAAGTGAAAATATCTGATCTACACATCACCTGCCACTTCTGAATCCACATTGCTCGTCACGCAATTGCCTGTCAACCAGATTCTTAATTCTATTTACAATCATGGAAAGAACTTTACCTGGAACAGAGAGTAGGGTGATACCCCTATAGTTATCACAAGAACTGCGATCACCTTTTTTGAAAATAGGGATAACAATAGCTCTGGTAAAATCCTTAGGAACCATGCCTTTATCATAAAAGATATTCAGAATTTCAGTCATCCAAGTGGTAACCGAAACATTCCCAGCTCTAAGCATTTCAGTAGTAATTTCATCTATCCCTGGGGATTTATGAAGTTTAAGTTTAGAAACAGCCAAAATAACTACAGATTGTGTTATAGGGCCAACATTAAAGCCACCAATGTATCATCTATCATCATTGAAAGCAATGGGAGTAGAACTAACCACATTGTTTAGAATATCACTGAAATGCTCAGCTCACCTAGCCATGACAGAATCCTTCTCTTCTATAACCTTACCTTGTTTATCCTTCAATCCCCGTATACCTGTCTGTTTTCTACCACATAAAACATTAACTATCTGGTACAGCTCTCTGCTGTTGTGCTGTCTAACTGTTTCCTCGGCTTTGTTAGCTAAGCCATCAAGCCAAAGATTCTTATAAGCAGCTAACTGATCTTTTACATGTTTATTAAGTTCTCTGTAATGCTTTCTATTAGGACTAGTAGGGTAATTGATTAAGGGCATTCCTGCAATTCCTTCTTTCTTAAATAAGCTCAAGTGCCTTATCACTCAGATAACTCTGCCTCCTCTGCTACTTTTTTCCTAAAAGAGTACTGTTAGTGTCGAAAAAAGCCTGTTTAAAACGATCCCATTCTTCCTCAACTTCAGTAGTAAGCATACCATGACTGTCATAATGACTAAGTACTCAACTTCAGTAGTAAGCATACCATGACTGTCATAATGACTAAGTAACCTATCATGGTAAGCTTTGGTTGTAACTGGGTCTTTCAGAGCATCAGTATTAAAAGTAAATTTTTTAACCCTAGCACAACACTTTTTAAGTTCAAGTTGCAAGACACTTTTAACAAGGTAATGTTCAGATCCAATTTCAGCTCCCCTATATGACCTGGTATTCCTAACAGAACTAGCCCATTTGTTGTTAATTAATATATAATTAATCATATTCTTATGCAGCCCAGCAGGAAAAACCCATTGTACTTATATATGTCGCAGTTTTTGTAATAAGTGTTAGTTATTCTGAAACCATTGAGTTTATTTCCTGTAGGAGACGTTGCCCCTTGCCATTGCAGCTACCAATACCATAAGGGCCTATCACTCCTCCCCAAAGGTCAGAGTCAGTACCAACTTTGGCATTGAAGTCACCTAGAACAAGGGTAATATCTCCTTTCTTGACAGAATTAAAAATATCCTAAAGTTGTTCATAAAACCTATCCTTCTCATCCTCATCGGCATCCTCAGTGGGGGCATAACAGCAATATAACATTCAAGTCTTTAATGCTTGTCTAAAATTTTGCTGTAAGAAACCTTTCATTAATGCACTCATATCCTAGAAGAGCATCACTAGCGTGTCTGCTTAAGAGCAGACCCACGCTTTGGTGATGCTTATAGTCGTCCCTCCCTGAAAAGAGAAATTTAAGATTATTTTTAAGAATCTGACCTTTATCTGTCCATCTGGTCTCTTGCAAGCCAAGAATATCTAAATTATAATGGTGGAATTCTTGTGTGAGGACATCAAGAGAAAAAGCTCTGTGCAGAGTCCTCACATTCCAACGACCTATGGAGAGAAAATGGTTAGTGGGATGTTTAAAGAAACTATGTTTATTGAGAGAGGGAATGCCGACAATATCAAACAGCCCCCTAATCGCAGACATGGGGCAAAGACCCATTCCCCCACCACTAAAGGCTGAAGCATCTACACTGGAAGACTTCCTCCAATGTAGAATTTGACGATGCCAATAGAAGCAAAGAGTTCAGGTGCCTGCGATGACTTCTGCTCAGGATTATCCATCAGCTGATAAACATATCCTGTGAATCTATTCACTTGGGGCTGTCAACCCACAAACAAACAGAAAACACAGCGGAAGATTTTCCCTCCACAGAAGCCCACCAGTGCAGCAAAATCAGGATCCATAATCAAGCTCAGAGCCATATATCTGTCCAGGCCAGTAGGTTTATATGGTCAGCACCAGGACTCTGTGTGGTTGACCACTCCTCAGCAGGGTAGAAAAAAAAGAAAAATAGCCATAGTTGTCCAGATCAGTAGGCCACACTAATCTGGCAGCCCTCCCCTTCTGTTCACTTCCAAAGAGAGTATCTCTTTTGGAAGGTACTAATGGTCTGCACTATGAGAAGGCGGGGTTGGACATTAGGTTCTAGGCCTGGCCAGTTCAATGCATCATCACAGGGGATTGGTGCATATTTCTCCTTCCAGTGACTACCTATCTACCATTTACAGGTATTATTTACCTATCTATCATTTTTAAGTGTTAAAAAAAAATTCATTTTCGGTTAAGTAAGCACTAATAAAATGAAAGTATTCACATTTAGCAACTTTCATATCAGTTTAAAGTGTCACCTTTTGAGGATGAAAAAGTTGGAAAGCATAACAAATTTAAACATATGTTATAAAGTTCCAACTAGAAACTTCCTATTCAGGTTGTAAAGTGTGGCAGTTAAGACATTTACATTGAGAGCTGCCACTTGTTTCTTCCCCTGCTAAGAGGGTGGAGTGAACTTTCTAAATGGTGCTACAATAAGTATAGGTTGGTCACACCAAATTGGTTCAGCCGAATTTGAGCCCAAATTATCTTTGTAAACAAAATCTTGCACTGCTATGATTGTATTTCAAACTTAAAGGTTTTTGAAGTTTTCTGTCATATGTGAACAATTTAACCTAAATTCAATTGCAAAAAATTCTTCGCTTACAATTATTTGCATTTAATTATTAATTTCGCCAAAAGTTGGGACAACTTACTTTAATCCACCTACATATTGTATTTAACAAGTTTTTCTATCTGTTGCCTGTTAAATCATCTTTTTCAGTTCCTTACATTTGTGTTAAGTAGGATTTAGCTCATTGCAACTTTAATTGGTAATAAAGGTATAAAAATAAGCTTAGCTATAGCCTCAAACCTATTAGTGAAAAATATAATACAAAAGATTTGCAAATAAAACTCTAAAAATTTGTGAGGCAAAGTTTAAGAATATATTTTAAGAATGGCTCTGCATATTACATATTTAAGTTAACATTGTCACCTTCTGTAAGGAATAATAGTAACTCTTTAATTAAAATTAACATTAAGACAATTTTTAAGTTGAAAATATATTAAGATTAATTAGTCCTGCCATCTATTGCTGGTGATGGTAAGTATAACTTTTTATCTCTATATTTCTCTGAGTTGTTTGGGTTGTTTTTACCTCTGAGCGGCACTTTTTTGCACACCATGGGCTAAATGGCCAGGTCACATGGACCCCGAAGGCTCAGAGAAGGTTTGGGGAGGGGACCCACTGGAACAGCTGTTGGCAGACAGTTGGTAGCCTCCCATCAAGGCCATCCAGCGTGTTCTTTAATGTGCACAGGGTATGGCTCTCCCGCTCATGGGGCCACAGCTTAACGTCCCATCCGACGGACGGCGGCCTTTCCAAGCCCATCGGTGTCCCCTACTGACCGTGGGCAGGGCGGGGAATTTTGCGGAGATAAATCTCAATGCTGACCCAGCTGAGACTCGAACCTGGGAACTGCAGATTACGAGCCTGGCATGCTACCGACTGAGTCACCCCCACCCCATATTTCTCTGAAATCTTTGATTTAACATGTGAAAAAACTGTTTTCAATGTCACTGATTTTAAAAGTATCTAAATATTTCTACTCTTATTTGACCAATCCTATCATAAAAGCTGCATGATTGGAGGAAGAATATTATATTGTAGTAATTTCACGTTGACACTACTAAATCCCGGGTCCAGATTCGAGTCGGGAAGCAGAGGTGATTCAATTGGTATTGTGCCTGTTTCATAATCTGCAGTTCCCAGGTTCAAGTCCCAGTTGGGAAAGTGTTAAGATTCATCTCAGCAAAACTCCCCATCCTGTCCTTAGTCAGTAGAGGATACCAATGCTCTTGGAAAGGTAGTTGTCTGTTGGATGGGATGTTAAGCTGTGGCTCCATGTGCAGAAGAGCCATACCCTGTGTATGTTAATACACTGAATGGTCTTGATGGGAGGCTAGCATCTGTCTCCTAACAGCTGTCCAGTCAGTTCCCTCCCCCAACATTCTCTGAACCCTTGTCATCTGTCCATTTAGCCTATTGTGCGCAAAAAAGTCTTTGCCACTCAGAGGTAAAACAACCCAACTATGCCTATGAATAGTTTTTTCATTTTCTGATTTATAGCTTTTCAGTATTGAGTTTGCTTTAGCCCCCCTCTGAATATGTACCTGACTTATGCATAAGCTTAGTATACGTCCCTGTTTTGGGCTCTAGTCCTGGCTGGTTCATAAAATTGTCTGTGTTTTTAATTTTTTTCCTTCTCTCTATGACTATCTTACTTAGTGGGAGAAATTTTATAACCTTATTGTGCTTGATATTGTTGTAATTTGCATATTTGTAGTAGTTACAGACAATTTGGGAAACAGATGGAAATGGCTAGAATTTACAAAGGGATCATATGTGAATCAGAAAGGGGAGAAGTTTTTTGATCATTTTCATCGAAATTATATTTTATTTGAGCTGTTGTTACTGAAGGGAATTTTTCATGTTGTTTAATTTATTTATCTGGAACATCAACTGCTATTGAAAAGCTGTTCTCAATCAGGGAAAACATTTGGTTTCAGGTCCAAAATCTCATGTCATTAGGTACTGTTCAAACTTTGCTCTTTTGCAAAGGGAATATTGGCTTAACATGTCTGGAATTTATGAAAAAATTGTTTCTAGTTAAAAATATGAATTTTATAACAGAAATGAATAAGCTTTTTCTGTACCATGCAAATGAATTTAAATAAACGATTTGGTTGCTCACATATTTTTTTTACTGTTCGAAACACACGTGCAACCTTCATTTTTAACTTTTTCCTAAATTTCCCAGTGTGGTGCTATGAAAATATGGTAAGCTGCCTACATGATTGACAATTTGCAGTAGGTAGGAGAAACAATAATTCTCTCATTGTCAATCTATGCAATAAATCTACATACACCAGCCACTGAATTAGAAACCTTTATTCAATATCAAGTTGGACCTCCTTTAGCCCAAATTACATCACATACGTGGTTTGGTACAGATTCCACAAGGTGTTGGAGTGCCTTTACATCTATAGCATACCAAGCATTCACCAAACAGTCCTTTAACTGACTCAGATTTGATGGAAGAGGACTTTGCTCCCTGATCTACAAACAGCATTATTCGACAAAAAAAGTTCTCAAAGTTAAAAAAATGGATATAAATACAATGATGAGCTATTTCAAAAATGTGTTAATCCACATAAATTGAGAGGCAACTACATATATTCACAAAAAAGAGGATATTTGGACATCCTGAAAACCTTTTTTTTTTTTGGAACATGGAGACAGCTCTCTAAGAACCGGGGCATATGGACTTCATTTATTTCTGTATCATAAAATAAAAAGATTACTTGATTGATATCATGTTTTAAAAAGCAATATACTTCAACAAGACGAACTTCTCTTTCCTGCCTAGCAGGTTTCCCGTCAGTAGTACTATCAATAGTTTTTTTGGCTATCGTTTGTTGTCGATAGTAAAAACAATCTATACATCGATAGATCACACCACTACTTAGCACAAAAATTTGAGTGTAAAACTTAAAAATTGGCTGCCCTGCCAATTTAACCCTTTTATCCATTTGTAAAGACAGCTATTACTTGCTGTACAAGTCTTTCACATATGTGATTGTCAGTCAATAGTATAATTGTAATGTGAATATTCTCCCACAGAGACCATAATTTTTTTTTAATGTGGCAGTTAGCACTTTTGTCTTTTTATTATACTAGCTTCTTCACTAGTTACTGGTGTGTTTTTGCTTTCTATGTAAAAATTGATCTTAAACATTTCTATGGTGATTTATACTCATTTAAAGGTTTTCCACAAAGATTAGATTTGCAGTTTGTTTTGCTGATAATAGGCTTTACAAAGTACATAATTTCAGCAGTCATCAAGAGTTTCCTCCTCTAGAACCATTTTAATTTGAGGCAGACATCTTTTAAAATGCTTTGTTCTCTATAGATTTTTCTCTCAAGTTGGATCCTTAGTGATAAAGCTAACCTAAAACCATTCCTAGTATGTTCTAAAAATGCCAGTGAAAGGAATTATGGCATGTTACATGCTGAATTAATCAGTATTTAATTCTGGATTTTATGAAATTAAAATATTTAACAAAAAATATGACTAGTTTTATTTTAATAATGCTTTTTTAGAGTCGTGTAGCAAAAGAAAAATGCATCTGGTAATTCATTCAACCATGGTTGAATCCCAACTGCACTGCAGCTTGTAAGACTCAGAACAAGGCTTGTGGGGGCTCTTTCAGAGATAGCCAATATCCTCCAATCTTGAAACTTTCAAGTGTGATTGTGTGAAAACCTGTTTTGTCTGCTAAAGATGTCCGCTGTTGTATATTAAAGTGGGCCTTGTAACTGGCAATTTCAAAGTAACTACCAGTTTACAAGACCAACTCTAATATGCAACTCAGTTTTAGTATAAAGAGCTTTCATTATGCTAACTAATTTGTCAAGTATGCCTTATGCTCTCATGATCAATGACAAATTTTTATGGTCAAAAGTCTTTTTGAAATCTACAAAGCTAGTAACCAAAGGTTTCTGAAACTCTAAACATTTCTCAGGAATCTGCCTAAGTGAAAAAAAAAAGATCTGATCAGTACATCCCCTGCCACTTCTGAATCCTCACTGCTTATCATGCAATTGTCCATCAACCAGATCCTTAATTTTATTGAGCAAAATCATGCAAAGAACTTTTCCCTGGAACAGAAAGTAGGCTGCTACCCTTATACTTATCACAATAACTGCGATCACATTTTTCAAAAATAAGGATAATAATAGTTATGGTAGAAACTTAGGAACAATGCCTTTATCATAAAAGATATTCAAGATTTCAGTCAGCCATGTGATAACAGAAACATTCCCAGCTCTGAGCATTTCAGTAGTAATTTCATTTACCCTGGGGATTTATGTAGTTTAAGTTTAGAAATGGCCATAATAACTTCAGACTGTGATGTAGGGCTATCATTAAAGCCAGTAATGGATCTATCCTCATTACAAACAATAGGAGTAGAGCTAACCACATTGTTTAGAACAGTGGTTCCCAAACTTACTATACCCATGGACCCCTTCTTATAGCAAAAACCTGACCATGAACCCCCAAGTGAAATAACTCTACATAACTGCATAACAGAAAAATTACAAATTTAACTTTGATGTCTTGAATGGTATATGGTGACGTAAAAATAAAATATAAATAAAACATTTTGATATTTAAAGTAGTATTTATTGAAATTATAACTTTTGTTTTAAAATACAAAAACACATTTTTTTTTTTCAATGAGATGGGTGAACCTGATGGAATGATATGAGATTATCTATGTTCAGCTCTATGTTTGTAAGTAACATTCGTAAGTCTCCACAAGCACTAATTTCTAGTCGGTTTCTTTTTTTCGTGATGAGACTCATAACTGCACTAAATCCACGTTCTACTAAATAGGAAGACGGGAAAGCAATCAACAGCTTCTGTACAGTGACCCATAATGCAGGATATAAAATGGTATCTGTTTTTGTAACCAGAATTTTTGGTATCCTTGTTCAAACATAGCCGTCCCATGGCCGAGTGGTTAGCACGCTTGGCTACTGATCTAAGGGACTTGGGTTTGAGCACTGGGTAAGGCATGGTTGTGTGTATTGTTTCTCTGCTGAGGGCCTGCCATCCTCACAGACCTTCTACTATGGCATATAAACTGACAGGCTCCTGTCAGACCTCTGTGGCAAACAGCTGCTTGAGGGGGTATTTATTTTTATTTTGTTCAAACATTGGTTTCAGCTCCTCATTTGTGGATAATTCAATAATTTGTTCCTGTATTAGTATGGATTCATCTGAGTTTGTGGGTCTACTTGCAAAAGGGTCCAACACCCAATCGGGGATAACCAAGTGAAGAATGTCTTCAAATCTTTGGCTGAGGTCAGAATTAAGAGCTGTTAAGTGTTGACAATAAGCAAGCAAATCTTCACCTCGTTTTTGCAATTTTGAAAGATTTGGAAACTGAGAGCATTCTCCTCTCCCCAAGTTTTGCAACAAACGCAGATATTATACTTTTAGTTTTGATTAAATTTAATTGATCACCTTGTAGCTTCAAATTGGTTTCATTAAATTTGGCAAATAAGTCAGTCATATAAGCTATGTCATTTTTTGAATTTTTTAAATTGAGCCGCAAATCATTGCTTATCAGGAATTCCAACACTGAATCAAAGAGTGCATAAAATCGATCCAAACATGCACTTTTAGATAACCAACGAACTTCCGTGTTAAGTAGTAAACGATTATAATCTTCAAACAAAGTTGAGCAAATAATCTCTCATTTAAGGCATTCGTTTGATTTTATTAACTGTTCTAATGACATAATCTAGTGAGCCATGCAAGCGTTCACTAAGATTTTTGGCGACTAAATGTTGTCGATGAATGACACAATGTACAGATAATACATTCGGTATAGCTTGTTTTAAGTATGCCAGAAAGCCTCGGTGTCATCCTACCATTGCTGGAGCACCATCAGTAGCAATGCTCTTCCATGGACTTACAAATGTCCACGATGATGGATGTTTCGAACCTTGTCTCTGATAAAGGACTATGGTTAATAAATGGGTTGGCATCTTGTTGTTGAGGCGGTTGATAATACTCTGTTTTTCACTTGCTTCTGACAGAAGAAAAAATAGAACTTTACTTTCAAAGTTTTATATGTTCCTGAACTGACTGGCATAGCATTGTCAGCATATTTAGGAGTTGTTGTTGTTCCTCTTTTCTCCCAAGGCTCTTTAAGCAGATTCATTAACACTTCTGCTTCTTTCGTCACATCCTACAAATTGTCGTTTACTTTTCCTAAGTAGGGAGTCATTATGGTGGAATCAACCATATTACTAACAGACATATTTAGTGATCTGTCAAAATTTTGAAACTTTTTTTTATCTTGAGCAGTGCTCAAAGGTACTGCTATACAACAATACAATAGTAAAGCTATACTAAGCTTGCAAATAAACTTGCTTATCAAAAAGTTTATCTATCATGTGTCCGGACACTTCTAATCTTTACATACATACAATAAAAATTTTAACTATGAGCAATAATTGCACTGAAACTTCAGTACCTTTGACTAATACAAAAGTTAAGCTTCTTAAAAATAAATAAAAAATACCCCCTCAAGCAGCTCCTTGCTACAGAGGTCTGACAGGAGCCTGTCAGTTTATATGCCATAGTAGAAGGTCTGTGAGGATGGCAGGACCTCAGCAGAAAAACAACAGAAACGTCCATGCTTGCTCAACAAAACGTTTGGCTTAAGCTGCCATTAAAATCTATGATTAGTACAAATAACTAATGAGCCCAAAAATTTATTAATTTTTGGCAATCATGTTAAAGAACATACAATTTATACATATATATGTATACAGCCTCTGTGTTCAGTGCGCTACTTTCTTTACTAGCTCTGTAACGCTCCAAAGATTATTGACTTTCCCAAGTTGGACCTTTTGTCTGATCCAAAATAAATTCTGGATAGCTTATCAGGCAGCAGGCAATATTTACATGACAAATAAAGTTGAAATAGGGTTTGTTATGTATATAACTTTACTTATCGAGCAAGAATTCAAAAAAAAAAAAAGAAAAAGATTGTCAAGTTTAATTAAATTTATATGTAAATCAAAATCATTAATTGTTGCTCAAGATGAAAAAATGGAAAATTGAAATATTCAATTAACAATTGAAGTTTATTTCCAAAAAATTCAAAGACTCACCAATTCAGCTGATAAATACAAAAATTGGAGTAACTGAAAGACTCCGTCTCTAAATACGACTCACAAAAACTGACTACTAACGTCTTCCTCCTTCACCACCTTCCTACTAACATCTCTCATCACTCTGACTCTACTCTCTCTGTACTACTAATTCTTTGACCTAACATCACTTAGTGTAACATGTGGCATACAACTGGCACATGTGTTGCACACCGGGAAAAACATTTGCATAATCTGACGATTGCGCTGGCTGTGACACAAGAAGGGCCGTGTCCTAAATGTGCCATTAGCGGATGACAATCAAAAGTCATAGAAGGAGTTGTGCATGGGCAACTCCTTCTATGGCTCGGAAAAGTTAAAAGTTAAGTCCAAAATGAAATAATCCCCAAAATGATAAATATAATGTAATTAAAGTAAAACTGGTTAAGTAAAAGTGAATGGGTGGTCCATCACACTCTGTCTTGCCTTGGACCATATAGTAGCTAAGCATCGTCGTAGGTGTGTGCTTTGTACTGACTCGCTTATCTTGCTACAGGTTTTGATATCTGTGAGGTCTCAGTCTCCCTCTGTTCTTTCCAACATCTGCCAGCAATTGCATTATCTGGCAGCTGCCATCACCACCATTCTCTTTTGTTGGGTGCCTGGTCATGTCAGCATCAGGGGCAATGACTTGGCAGATGCAGCTGCCATTTTGGCCATGCCCCTATTCAGCTGTACACTGCTGGTTCCAAACTTGGGTTCTGACAGTGTTTTTACACCAAGTTCCAGGCACAGTGGCAGAGATTTTGGTGAGAAGATTGCAAACAAACTTTTTGAGATTAACCCAATTGTCAAACCATGGCAGGTCATGGTTTGACAATTGGGAAGGAATCGCAAGGAAGAAATTGTACTTACTCTGCTCCACTTAGGTCATTCACTTATCATGCATTCTTCTTCAAGCAGATGATGAACCTAAATGTGAGTTTTGTGGTACCATTTTAATCATTAAACATACTTGATTGTACTGTTTTTAACCTCAAATATCGTTTTAATTTAGTTTCCACAATTTTTGATGACTTGGTCTTATCCCAATTTCAAATTTTTATCTTTTACTGGTTATTTTACACTTTATATTATTTTCATTTCGATTGTTTGGAATTTACACTTGTTTATGCTTTTACATGGGTCCTGTACATACACCCATTGTTAATTTTTGTCTTTTAGTCTCTTTGGTTCCTTTTGACCATGGTTATACCCATTGTAAATTGTTATATACTTTTCTTTCATGTAGTGTGTTTTCCAATTTTGTACCTTTTCTTCGTTGTATGTATTTGTTTTTAACTTGTTGTAGTCCTGTCTTTTACCGTTTTATTTTAACTTGCGCTCATGCCATAAAATCGCAAACAACAAACCAACCAATGTGACCAGTTCTTAGTCTGGTCTTCATCAGTTCGTTTCTGCTCTTAAGGTATGAGCTGAAATTTTAGATAATTTAAGCGAGATTAATCATTTATGGTTTGAAGCTATAAGCGTGACTTCTTTGTATAAGTTTCAAGTTTTTTCTGTAATTAGCTACCTAAATTTATTTTTGTAGTAATTTGGAGGAGTTGTATTGCTAATGTGGGTATTGGAGGCTTTTATTTCTTTGGTAAATGCATCAGGTATTTAAAGAAAGCAAAGCAGCTCTACTATCTGAAATGGCCAGAATTTTTTCTATTTTTTAAATTTTTTGCCCATTTAAGTGCCATTAGAGTTTCTAGAACTGGAACGTGTGGAAAGAAGGAAGGAGTTTCTATAGTTATCCTCTTGTACATAGAAGACACCTGAAGCAGTGTTTGTCTCTCTATTTAGTTACTAGTGACTTCCAGGATATCTTCAGTAATGTATGTCTTCTTAGGTGCTGTGATACTTGATATGTCTGTTGTGTAACATTTGGTATATGTATTTCTCAGGGGGGTCATATATCCATTTATATTTTCCTTGTGGTTAATTATAGTTTCTTGTAGAAAATCTTGTGAGATGTCTTCTAAATTTTTGCCTTTTTGGGATGTACAACTAACTATATTTATTATGTGGTGGCTATTATGCCTAGACTTTATTCTAAGTAGGTTTTTCTTCAGATTTTCTTTCATTCTTATGCGTAGAGGAGGGATAGATCTTTCTGCCAGAATTGATATATTTGGGCAGGTGGGAAGTTGACCAGTGCAAAATATTATTTTATTTGTTCTGTTTTTATTTGTTGCTTAGTAATTTATTAATTTCTTGCTTCAGTCATGAGAAATAGCCCATATTCTATTTTATGCCTAAGGGTAGTTGTATGTAGATTGAGAAGTTCTTTTGGTTTGCAGCCCCATGAAGTGCTTGTCATATATTTTAGTAGCTGTGGGTGCTTTTGCTGGCAGATTTCAGATGTTTTAAGTGCTCTTTCAATTTTAGAGATATGCTGAATATAAGTCCTAACTTGTGGTATCTGTTTTCCTCCTATTTATTTAATACTGTCATACCCCACAATTTATTTGCTTCCAAGTTCCAATGCTGATGTATCAAACTTCATTGTTTTAACATCAATGCTTTGTGATTGCATTGCTCAGACATGCACTGGAAATATATTTACATCTCATTGTATATGCACACATTCAGTGTTTGGCAAATATTTTATACTTCAATATATTAATATCCAAACATATTGTGCAGGATTAAAGGTGCCTATCCAGTACTATAATATAAAGCAATGTTTATGATACCTATGATATTTCAATATGCTTACTTATGACAACAGCAGATAACGGTTAATTTGTTGTTCAGAAACAAAAAAATTGCAAAAAATAAAAAGGACTGAAATATTTAAAGCAATCAGAATGTAGATTACACCAACTCCTTGAAGCCACATCACTACAATGCAGGTAATGAAAGGTAAAGTTCAATTAAAGTGTAAATGTTAATTTTTTTTTATTTATATTTCTTGTGTTGTATTGTTGATGTTAATGCACTATTATCAAGTAAAGAACTAATCTGCCAAACTACTGTAGTTTATTACTATAGCATTTTTTAACCATACATTTTTTTAGATGCATAACTAAATGGTTTATCCGATTCATAGTGCTCATTAAAAAACTATATTTTTGTTTTTAAGTAGAGAATTTTTCCTGTGGCTCTTTAACTCTTCTAGGGTCCAGCCTGAAAAATTGGCTTACATTCAGAGGGACAGTTATTTTTTCCTTATGCTCAGCTAAAAAAAATAACTTTAGAACTTTTTTGCCAAATAACTAATGAAGGGAATTATGGCACGTTTTAATTCCAAATTAATCAGCATTTAGTTTTGGATTTTTTTAAAATAAAAAATATTTAACTAAAAATATGACTAATTTTATTTTAATACGGCTTTTTTTAGTCATTCAGTAAAAAAAATTGAATAGACAGAAATAATTATAATGTTTATAAATAGAAAGGCTGTTTTGTTTCCAAATTGCACAAAAATAAATTTTTACTTGGAATAAGCCTATTACTCTCCTTTTTGCGTTTTTTTTTTCTTTCTCGGAATGTCCAGGCTTTTTGTCAACTGTGCTAAGTCAAATAAACAAGTCGGCTTTTGAATTTTTTTTAACAAATAAACAGTTAGCAGAAATAGATCATGCTATATGTCATGTTGGGACAAGTAGTGGCCAACTTCATTTTTTATTTCTCCTTTAATTAAATACTCCAATTAATTAATCTTCCATGATTCTGGGTGAAATCACAGATCCATGTGTTTTTACACCCATGTTTAGATATGCGTCAGATGTGGCATACCTTTGATGAAAGAAATAAATATCCATTGCTCTAAGTAGAGGACAACACACCCTTTATTTCCATTTACACATATTTATATATAGGGAATGTGCTCAATTCTGTTGACCTTAGCTGTGCTCAACACTTTGTTGGATCAATGTCTTTAACCCTTCCAGTGTCCAGCCTGAAAAACAGGTTTCCATCCAGAGGCCAAGCTATTTTCTGCCTATGCTCAGCCAAAAAAAACTTTAACATTAGAACTTTTTTGCTAAATAACTAATGAAAGGAATTATGTTGTATGCCAAATTAATCAGCATATTATTCTGAATTTTCTGAAAATAAAAAAACGAAATATTTTAATAGGGCTTTTTTAGAGTCATGTAGTAAAATAAGGCATCTGACAACATAAAAATTTATTTAAAAAAAAAAACTAATAAACAGAAATGATTACAATGCACATGAATAGAATGACTATATATTTCTGAATAAAAAAAAATTATTTTTTGGTTTCAAGTAAATATTTCTCTCGTTTGTAATTTTTTTCTCGGTACCATACTTTGAGAAAATTCCAGGCTTTTAGTCAATTGTGCTGAGTCAGATAAACAAGTCAACTTTAGAATTTTTTTTAAAATTAACCAATCAACAGAAATAGGTCATGTTATATACCAAATTAAACAGAATTTAATTATGAATTTTATGAAAATAAATAATATAAATAAGTTTGCAAGAATATTGATTTTAATAAGCCTTTCCCAATGAGATATGGTGGAAAAAAAAAAGATTGCACTGCACAATTAAGGCTTCATTTTGGAAAACCTGACGAATTAAAATAGTTAAGTAATATATTTGTCGAAAGTAAATTTCCTCCCGAATAATATAATATTCAACCTGAAATATGATTTTTATTTCTTTTAATGATTCTTTCCAGTATTGTATTTTTAAACACGGCTAGTGTTATACAGCGTGACTTTGACTTCTCACATTCACGGGATTTTCTGAACTGGTTATGAAATAGAAAAAAACCTTCTTCACTGCTTTTTTTTTTGCTAAACAATGTGAATTTTTTTCTTCGGGTTTTGAAGTTTGGCAATCTTAGCTAAGGGCAGAAAGGTTTGTGTACCAAAGCAAAAAAAAAACAACAACAACGTTATATCGTTTGTGTGGCACAGCCAAGGTACTGAGAGGGGGGGGGGGGGGGGTCCTTTAAAATCATTCAATATTAACATAAAAACTCGTAATTTTAAAAAAAAATTATATTTTTCTACAGGAGGTGAGTGAAACTTTCTACATGAGTTTAGCAGAGGGGATGCCTTTCCGAAATTGCCCTCCACATGATGGCTGATTTCCATAGCAAGGAAGTCTATTTTGCTTCCGTATCTAAGACATTCATTTTCAGAAAACGGTACAAGCTCAAAGTTTTTTTACTAAAAACAAGAAATAATGAAAGAAAAATTGCATATAGCCTAATGGTATGTTAAATAAAATATCCGCAACAACTTTTAAACTGGACTCCGATCTAGCATAACTCAGAAAGATCAATAAATCAACTGACTGAAAGATTGCTAACTAACAGAAGTAAATCTACAGAAATGAATTTGCTTCCATATCCAAGACCTCATTTATTTTCAGAAAATGATACCAAATCAAAGTTTTACTGGAAAATTAATAAATAATAAAATAAAAATTAACATATAGCCTAATGCAATGTTAAAATATCCACAGCAACAAGTTGTAGGCCGGCCATACGATATAACTATGAAAAAAAATTAATACTTATCAAGCAGCCAAAAGATCGCTAATTTCCAAAAATAAATCTACTGAAATGAAAACTAACTAAGGTTTAAATATAAAAAAAAAACACTAACTTTACAAAGAGTATCCAATATATTAAGACCAAACCATAAAAAACACTTATAGCATGGAGATAGCTTGTGTCAGCCATTTGTGTCTTGCTTGTGTCAGTGAAGCATAACTAATTAAATGCAGCTGCAACCAGAATTTCTAAGAAAGATGTGTTTTTTTCCAGTTTCGATTTTAAGAGTGGGGAAAGATGCATAGAATGCTGGGAAAAATGATAAAAGTAACTTGGGAATTCTGAAATAGGTTTATGACAGAAAAGAGTGGGAAACAAAAAAAAAATGGCTGTATGTGCTTTATAATTACTCTAAAATATATCATTTTAAAAAATAGCAGTTTTTTTTTAATTTATAGGAGATTTTTGAAAATTTAAGGAAAAACTTTTTGATAATTTTGATAATACAGATGATGTGGACACTGGAAGGGTTAAATGATATTCTTTGGAGACTTTCCCTAAACAGTTTATCATAGCTTGAATGCTGCTTGGCTTTTGCAGGCATTCACTTAATGTGGTGGAAATCTCTACTTTTCCTTACAGAAATTGCTGTACAGATCTCAAAACTCAGCAAGAGAATATCCTAATCCCGTCTACATAATCTGGTTCGTACAGAAACAAACGTGACTTCTTTTGATTTGTTTATTTCTGCATCTACTCTTTTTTCTTCTTGTTGACTCATACGCTAGCCACTCCAGCTTGGTGCAGAGTTACAGAGATATGTAAAGCCGTTTTAGTGCACTCTCCTCTCTGAGCATATGGAGAGTTGCTCAGCTTAGCCCCAAATGATGAGTAATAAGCAACATTCCCATCTAAGATACTTCTGAAAATATTCTATAACATAAATACACTGCTTTCCATAAATTAAGAGAAACTCAGAAAAATTATGATAAACAAAAAACTATATGAATGATTTTAATGAAATTTGATGGAAACATTAATTACAATGCTAGTTTCAGAATGGCATAAAATATTTTACACTAGAAACATTTTTCGTCAGAAAAAAAACATAAACTTGTCCAAAAATGAATGAGGTGTCAGAATGCAATGGGCAAAGTTCTTTAATAAAGAGTGTGGTCACCTCTTACAACAATGCAGGCACAACAGTCCTTCCTAGTGTACAGACCTTCCTCATGAAGCCTTCTATGCACAGTAGAAGCTGATAGAAGCTTCCCAGTGGCTGCTGCAAGAGAGGATCATAACTGAGAGGAGTAGACGCCCTGCTCCTTTGTGCTGTTAATCGCAGATATCGGTCTTGTACAGCAGTCGTAACTCTAGCCCTTTCTCAACTAAACCTCTGAGATGTGGAATCCATGCTAAGAAATTGATTCCACAGTCTATGGACCACAGAAGCACTCACATTCAGCAATTGTGCCATGTCTGACTGACTTTGGCCTGCTTTGAGCCAACTATAACTCTCCACTACAGTTCATTTGGCAAATAATGTTTCGAGGTCATTCCTACAAAATAACTATTTCGAATTTCTTTATTCACACTTGCAACCCAAAATAACGATCCACTCCAAAACACCCGTGTTTATGCCGCTGTCCAATTACGCAAATTGATGCAGCATAGACTGATTTGCATAGAATATACTCACTCGGCATTACTGGTTACATGAACAGGTTTGCTGAGGATCTCACAATGTTTTGGCAAATTATCGTGATTTTTCTCATTTTTTTTCATAATTTATGGAAACCAGTGTATATATATATATACAAGATCAGTAAATAAAATAATAAAATAAATTAGAGGGACATGACATTCCCCACCTAAAAGTTTTGTTAGTTTTCTAAACGACTATGAAACTCTCCCTGTGTCGCTCTAATGCTAATGACCCTCATAGCTCTGAAAGATTAATAATGACATATAAAATCTGAAATAAAATCAAAATATCTCTATAGAAATAAAAATGAAGGTTTAGTTACAAACATATAAATAAAATGCTAGCTGAAAAGTTTATCCAATGTTGATGACACTATACCCCACCCATATGGCTACTGATTACCATGAAGTTTGTCTTACTGTACTGTGACCTAGTTTACACAGCAGATTTGCATAAACAAGTTTTGTTTTCAGTAGCACAAGAGTGGCGTTTAATGGTGAAATGAATGATAAAAATAATTCTAGGCATATTAAATAGGTTTAAGGCAGAAAATGGTGTAAAATGAAAATAAAGAAGAAGAAAAATAAACACATACTTTGTAATTTTTTCCATATCCTCTAATTTTAAAAATAACAGTGTTTGGTTCATTTTTGGGAGAATTTTTAAACATGAAAAAAAAATTTAATAAGAGTTTACAATAGTTTAGATCAACTTGTGAGCTCAAATTAGGGAGGTTGTTTGAATGTGGAAAAATGGGAACAAGAAAATTGATTTAACTTATATTGCATCTAAAAAATGGCAATCAGATCACTTTAAGAAATTATTTATATCACAGTTTAATAAAATATTCATCAAATGTAAAATGTATTAATTAACAAGCTAGAATTTTGTATTTTTTGTAAGATGTATATAAGAATATTTTCAAATGGCAAATTCTGTTTTTAAGAAATTGAAGTTTTATGTGTTGCACTAAAAATGAATATAGTAGTATTGGCCTCTGATTCTATCAACATGTATAATCGATGGAGCCCCTGGAAGGGTAAAAAATATAGTTTTTTTGTTCCTAATGGCTTTTCACTAAGTTTCTATTGTGTAGGCATGTTGTAAAGCAATGTATACTAGTCATTCAACTGAAAAGTGGATAGGTCGAAAATAAAGTATAAATCATTTATTGATGTGTTCAAATTTGCCATCTATATTAAGTCATTTTGTCCTAGTATGAAATTAGCAACAATATATCCTCTTAGAGCAATTTTTGGCTGTTGTCTGAGGAAGTCTGTGACAATGCACTGCACCTCTTCATTGAACTACCTTTCATGGTGTTTTTAGAGGTCCAAAAATGTTAAAATCTAATATGGGAAGATTCCAGGACTACAGGGAGAATGTTTCAGGCATTCCCAACCATACCTGTTCGAAGTTGTTATTGTTACTTGGGCAGTATGGGAGCAAATGTCATGCAACAATTGTGTTACTCAAAAGTCCTGGTTGCTTCAACCTTATTTCCTGCCTTCAAATGCCCATAGATCTGCAATGTTGTTGTGAGTTGCTTCGCCATGGCCTGGAAATTTGATCAGCAGTGGACCCTATTTGTCAAATTAAAATATCACATTGTTCAAATTTGTATACATCTGTACAGGGTTTGTCTGGAATCCATACACAGTCTCTATCATTTTTAAGCTGATACCATTGATTCTTGTGTTGAGTTCTTTCTATGCATACCCATTATATATATACCTGAATGAGGGTGCAAAGATTACTCAGTCTATTACTCTGACATAGGGGTTGTCCACTTCTCATTTGAATGACTCTTATATAAAGTTAGTAATTTCAAAATGATGGAACAGGTTTCACATTGTATTCATAGTTACTTAATCAGTTTGTTTTATATTTATGTGCAGTTGTATATAAGAAATTGCTAATTGCCATATTTTTTATCATATTTTGTGTTAGCCAAAAAAGCTTCAAAAATTGCCAGCTTTCTTAACAGAAAATATCTTCTTCAACTAAAAAGGTCACAAATGTTCCTAATTATAGAATTACTAAATGTGAAAAAAAGAAGAAAACAACAGACCATAGCCAGAATTAGACTCTAGACTTCATGGCAATAATGGTTTTAGTCTGGAAGAATAGTGATGTTTTTTCTTATCTTGGTTTTTAGTCACTGAAATTATCGATGAGGTCATATTTTCTTTGTTTTGGTTTATCCACCGCGTCTCTTTTTTTTCTTAAATCACCTTTCTGACTACTTATAAATGTAAAATATTCAACACAATATTTAAAATCAATGTTGTCTTATGAAATTGAAAATAATAAGTTATGCAACTAATATTTATTGATTTTTGTTTTTAGTCTTATATATGTTTCACATATCCTGTTCAACAAAATGCATAAAATTGCTAACCATTGCTTAAATGTAAGTAAATTATGTATATGTATGTGCTTTCATTTTTTTTTTCTTTCAAAGATTTGCCACAATAAATCTGGGGAGATAAATCCTGTGAAGATAAAATCTCTTGTAGAAGGATATATTAAAAAATTCAAATATATACGGAAAAAGGCTCTTAAAGGGAATAAAGCATCAAAAATTTCATGATGACTGGCACTTTCAAAAATAGTTTTAAAAATGTGCAGTGTATATTGTTGAGTGCTTCTGGCAGTCAATAGCGTGAATATTCATCTGTGACGGCAAAGTGAGCTGCTCTCAGAGCTGCCTGTGTTCGTTTCAGTGATTGTGATTATCAAGTGTAAAACAAACATTAAACAGCCTTCATGTCAGAAGTTCCAAGATTACAATTGTCAACTGACTTGGTGGTACTCAGTTATTGGTGCAGCAAATTCCGCAGCCCTTTCTATAGCATATGACCATAAAAGTGAAAAACAGTTTCATTTTCAGATTGTATATAGCATAAAAGCTATTAGTTTTACCTATGATCACCAGTGGATATATATTTAAAAGGAATGTTTAAAGAGTTTTTCATAAACTTGTGCACACTGTTGAATGTGGAAGACTAAACATACATTTAAATTTATATCAAAGAACAATCTTCATTGTGTTAAAATCAAGACAGGACAATGCCATTGAAGGTAATACTTGTATATATTTCTGCATATGTGTACACTGATTAATTTTGTTCATGAAAAGACTAAGAGTGTTTAAGCAGCTTTTATGAGCAAAAGCTAGTTAATAAAATGCAAAATTAATATTACATCAAAATTATCAATTGAGGACTACTGGCTTTTTTTTTTTAATTAGTGATTATGATATGACACTTAATCCATCTAATCATGAACATATTGCTGTTGTGTTATAAAAAACAAATTTTGCTCTTTCAATATGCTGAAGGAAATTTTTTGACTATATGCAATATCACAACACCACCACCAAAAGAAAAAAACTTTCAGTTGTTCCTAACATGACACTTTCATTTGTAATGTCCACTTTTATTGAACTCATAACCTATGAAGAATTTTCTTCTCACATGTTACATATATCTGCCATAATTGCTTCATGACTGGTTTTCCAAATATGCCTATTTGATTCTGCTACAGTTTTTAGCATTGTAAATATGTGTCACACTAAAGGCTGTAAAATAATAATGAAATTAAGATGTCCTCCAGAGGTATCTAATATTAGAATGCATGTACACAATGTCAATAAAAACAATTTGGTAATTTAGTGAGATGATTTGTTGCAATATGTATGTCTCTATTAACGTTATGAAATTATATAGCACTAAATTAAAACAAGTATTTTGTACACAATTTACCTTTCTCATATATACCAAGACAATATTTCTTGAATATTTTTAAATTAAGCTGATAACAAATAAATAATCTGTAACAATTTCACTTAGATCCATCCACTAATTACTTGACAGAACATATATTGTAAACAAATGGTCTCACAGACCCAGTGTGACCATCAATATTACTATTTGAAAAATTGGATATGTTTCAATATCTAACATTCTAGTTATTATTTTAATCATAAATTTACCAAGTTAATTGTGTTAAAAACATTCAGCTTTGATGAATGAAATGTGATATGTTTAAAAACCTTGTTTATCCAGCATCCATTTTGTCAAATATAAAGTGGCAAATATAAAGCATATTTTATATTTTAGTAAATAAATAAATATTAGTTTTAACATAATGCATATCCATTGTGCAGAATCAATTCTGTTCATTTAATTCTAAAGTTTTTAATAAATATATATACAGGGTGTCCCAAAAGTCTGGATCCATAGGCAAAACTTTATTTAAAAGGTATATTACAGCAAATGCTCAAATTGACGGCCTTGCGATTCGCAACACTTGTGAGTATGAACATTTCTCAAAGTATCAGAGTGGATATTGTTAGATGCAGAGATGTTTTCCTCCTTTAGTGCAGGAATTGTTCTTGGCCGATTCCGATAAACTACTGACTTCAGATGTCCCCAAAGGAAAAAGTCAAGTGGTATTAGGTCTGGAGGCCATTTGACTGGACCTCCCCTTCTGATCCACCTGTTTGGAAACATTTCATTTAAAAACTTACATCAATATCAAAATGTGGTGGGGCACCGTCTTGCTGAAACCACATTTTACATCGTTCCAACAAAGGGATATCATCCAATTGAGGAACAAGATAAGTTTCCAACATACATAGATAAATTTTCCGTTATGTTACCATAAAAAAAATATGGCCCAATTACTCTGTCACTAAATATCCCCTCCCACAATGTAATTTGTGGATCTGCTTGGAAATGGCCTTCCTCCATCCAGTTTGGATTGTCTTCAGACCAGTAATGTATATTGTGCCAGTTGGCACTACTGTTTAGATGAAATGAGGCTTCATCACTGTAAAACACCATAAATTCTCACTCTTATAAGAATCACTCACAAAATTCCACACTCCTGTCTATGTCATCGCCATGCAGTTCATGGACCAAGTGCACTTCATAGGAATGGAAATGATGATTACTAATAATTCGTTGAGTCGAGGTCCTGTGACACCTGTTTCATCTGATAATATGGGTTAATTTTTTGGGATTCTCAGCAGGTGTTGGCATACCACTGCAGAAGTTTCCTCGTCAGTTACAGTGTTTGGACGACCACTGCGCCGTCGATCATATGTGCTTCCTGTTTCTCTAAAATGTTTAAAAGCACTTTTCCAACAGTAGTATGTGTTGTTGGATGCTTATTGGGATTCTTTCTATTGAATTCGGCAGCAATTCCTTTATGTGAAGCATCCTGTCTTGCATACACGAGAATGAGTTCAGTTCTTTCATCTATTGTTAGTTTCAAAGCCATCTTGGATCTGAAATACAATAGAAAATTATCATATTTCAAATAAGGACAATTTCCTATGGATCCAGACTTTTGGGACACCCTGTATATACTGCACTTACGTTTGTAGATATTAAATCCAGTAGAAAATTGTGTTATTTGTTCTTGATTCAAATTGACATTTTGCTTTTTCAATGCCACTTTGAGCATCAGATAACTAAGATTCTGCTGAATTTACCTGAAATACAAACTTCTTTCAATGACCCCAAAGACAATAAGTATATAAAATTCAGGAATGAGATTTTAGAAAAAGTAAATGCCGCCTCAAACAGCTGCTTGCTACAGAGGTCTGACAGGAGCCTTATATTTATATATTACCCATATTTATTTGTTTTCCCAATATTTAAATATAATCTTTTTAAGTCAAGAAGTTCACGTTTTGAATGAATATATGCAAGTTTACACAAATTCCTTGTTTCATTTTGTCTCTGTTCTGTCTCATATTCAGGAAAAGAGGCAGAATTAAAAAAAAAAGTAGGGAAGAGAGAACTAATAAAACAGAAAAGAAGGCCGTGTAGTGTTTGTAGAGGAACAAAAATGAAAGATATTGCCAAAAAAAATACGCTTGGAACAAATAGTTGCAAAGTATTAATGGTGCAATAATGAGAGTGAATGAACACTACTAAAACAGTAATTAAACAAAGTGTATTATGAAATACCTACTTGCCATGTATTTATACTTTTATAACTTACATTGCATTAACAAATTTAAGTCTGTTTACATCGCATTTGATGTGTAAAGTAGTGGTAAATCGATAAACGATTTCATGACATCGTTATTAACTCATAAGAATGGATAATGCTTTTTTTGCCGTTTAGGTTTATTTTTTCACAAGTATAAACAAGAAATATAACCCTTACAGATTATTACTAAAAATGATAATATTGAATGCCATATATACTGATGATAGAAACTATAAGACAAATATTTGAAGCCATCATCAAATATACGAATGATAACTCAATCATACTGTATGCTTCAAAAAATAGTTTGTGACAACTAATGTATGTCATTGAGACTTTCCAGTAGACAAGTGAATATTAATAAGTGCAACATGTGAGCTCTATGTTATTGTCTTACATAGTTTGTAAGACATAAGAATATAAAAAAAAATTACGGATTTCAGTGTAACATTGAAGAGTGTTCCATAATAACTAGAAATATAACCCATGCAGCTTGTCGAGGAAAATGATAACATTCAATACCATATAGTGATAATGATAACTACCAGACAAATAAATATTTGAAACCGACAAAGAATATACATATACAGGGTGAAACTGAAAAAGTGGGCAAACCTTTACGGGGTGGTAGAACGCAGCTATACGAGCAATATTCGTCATAGAATGTATGGTCGGAACGCAAGGGTGAGAAGTTAAAAGGTAGTTTTCCACTGTCACATTCAAAGAATGAACACAAGAAGGAGAGGAGATACTTCAGAAAACATTTTATTAACAGGAATGTAATTGAGGTACATGCTCAAAGAAATTGCTCAAAAGAGCTGCCGCCAGCTGTAATGCAGGCTTCACACCTGCGGGATAGGGACCGACGCACATTTGCGAAGACACCAGGCATTTCTCGAATATCGCCGGCAACAACGGCGATCCTGGCGACTAGATCCATATCGGTTTCAATGGGGCACTCGTAGATTAGGCTTTTCATATGGCCCCACAGGAAAAAGTCCAAACACGAGAGATCCGGCGATCTTGGTGGCCAAGCTATGGGACCACCTCGACCAATCCATCGCCCTGGGAACGTTGCATGTAAAGTGTTCCGCACATCTAAGCTGAAGTGTGCAGGCGCACCGTCGTGCTGGAACCACATTCTCGACCTGCTGGGGATTGGAATCGGACGCAGCAGCTCCGGCAACACCTCTCGTAGGAATGTGTTATACGATTTGCCGTCCAGAGGGTGTGGCAGGAGGTATGGGCCAACCAAATGGTCATGGAGGATGCCTGCCCAAACATTTACGGAGAACCGCTGCTGGAACGAATGAGGACGTGTGGCAGGCGGGTTCGTAGATGCCCACGTGTGTGAATTGTGGGTATTCAAAACGCCCTCATGGGTGAAAGTGCACTCGTCCATAAACAGAACATGTGCACCAAAATCCGGCTGCGCTGCATTCTGCTGGAGGTACCAACGTGCGAAATCGACACGTGACTGATAGTCCGTCAGTGACAACGCTTGTACCTTCTGCGTACGGTAGGGGTGCATTCCTTCCTCCTGTAGCACACGGCAAACCGACATTTGGGACACGTGTACTGCACGGGAAACCGCTCGCGTGCTACATCCCGGTCGCTCTTCCACCCTACGCAGAATGTCCTCTGCAAGTTGCGGCGTCCTGACACTCCTTTCACGCCCTGCATCTTGCTTGGCCGCGGCGAAGGATCCCGTTTCACACAGCCGCCGATGCAAACGCTCGAAGGTTTTCCGATCTGGAGTACATCTCATCAGAAACCGGTCGCGGTAACGTCTCTGTGCCTTACTTGCATTCCCGTCCGCCGCACCGTACACAAAGTGCATATCCGCCATTTCGTGGTTAGTATAACCAGCCATCCTCTCGGCAATCCACGGTAGAAATGCCGTTGGGTGCGAGGACCGACCCTTTTATACCATTTCCAACGCCACCTAGTGGCTCGCCGTTTGCGTTCCGCCCATACTTTCTATGACGAATATTGCTCGTATAGCTGCGTTCTACCACCCCGTAAAGTTTTGCCCACTTTTTCAGATTCACCCTGTATATAAATACAGATTTCAGTAGAGCATTGAAGGGTTCCATAATAACTAGAAATATAACCCATGCAGCTTGTTAAGGAAAATGATAGCATTGATAGCTGATGATATTAACTAGAAGATAAAAAGAATCATTGAAATCTACATCAAATATGTCCAATATATGTCATTGAGACATGACTGGTACACCAGTAAATTCAACAGATAGACGTAGATGGCATATCATTAATCATTTGACCAAAGTGGTCAACTTCCTTTAGGATGATTTTTGGGTGCATATTTTGATTGTGTGTAATTATGCATATACATATTTAACATCTTAATAAAATTTCATGTAGCAAGTCTATTATTTTATTCCCACATACACACTGAAAAGTGCTAAACACTTTCTTTTTTTTAAATCTGCTTTGCAATATTAACATGTCAATAATTGAGTTTTGCAGTTTAGAAATTGCTTCTCTGCATTACTGGATGTATGTGTTTGGAAAACGGCATAACATAATATTCCCACATTTACAGAAACTTCATTAGGATTAGTTAGCCCTCAACGGTAACACATATTAATTAGCTGCTGAGGTACATGCAATACTAAATCTCTTTGTTGTTAAATTATCAACGTAGGTAACACAAAATGTTTTCTTTATATTTTATATTACTATTATATTTATAAATTTATATTACTATGGCAGTCAGGAACACAATATTTACGGGGCATGATGAGAATGATGATTACCATAAATACACTAAAATTTAAACAATATACATAAAACAGAATAAAGAAATAGAACTTACATTTCCCACACAAAGGTAAAGTTGCAAACATCAATGGTGACTACTAGCACGTGCAGAATCAAGTCTCGCGCTTCAACTGAGCCTCTGGTAAGCCCCCGGTGGCGCAGCCCAAATCATGTGACATCAGTCTCTTCAGATGGCTTTGGTCAGACACAGGTATGGTGGGTCACAGTGTAATGTGGTATGGGAAGGATGGTTGACTGCATCCTGAGGAACTCTAGTGCATGAGGCCAGGTCATGCTTTCCTTTTCTTCAGCACAGACTCGAATGTCAGCTTAACGCTCCTGCCTGGCAGTGGGAGTCACTCCTGCTACCAAGAGCATTAACTCGCCAGACAATATGCATATACCACACAATGGTAATGTAGACTGAGCGAATGGGCATGTCCCACCGAGACATCGACAGATAACAAATTCTGTGTCATTGTGCATCAGATTCATCTGTGTGCAAGTGTTTTGTTTTTTTCAACTTCAACACGTGAGAACTTTGTGTTTTGTTTTTCAACTTGAACTTTCAAAGACAATGATATTTTATGTTTCGTTCCTGCAATGACGATGAGGAATTTTCTTAAAATGAACTGTTAACATAGGATGATGGAGTGCCAGAGTCCATGAACAGGAGACAGGATGAAATTGAGACAGTTCTGTCTCAATTTCTAAGTGGGTGGGGGCGTATAAGTATCTGGTATTCACTTGGCGGTTGAGGAATGAGGCCACCATCTAAGTTAACTTCTATATTCCTTCCGCGACAAAGGACGCCTGACTTCAGCAAAGCCAAAAGCACTGTGGAGCTGGTTTGGAGATCCACCAGCGACCCAGGTGATTGACAGCACTAATGCACATTCCCCTCCCCATCCAGGTCACATGAGCTGATCGTGGAGCAGGGAAGATTTGAAACAAAGAACCTGGCGTACATTTGTGCGTCACAGAAGCGTGAAATAACACCTGTCATCAAAAAGGCCTACCACTTGTATTTCGACTGTAAGATTGAAGATGAAACAGAGGAGCTGTGCTATGCATATAGTGCGTAATAGTTGTTGGACACATCTTCATAGAGGCGGTCGATGCCATTCCTTTGATATGGCGGGAATTGTCCAACCATGTAAATGACTGTTTCTTTTATATGACACCTCCGTGGGAAGTTACTAAAAATAAAAAGTGGACAATAAACTACTCCAATATACCATCCACCCAGAGCCACATGGAGAAAACCTGCATGTCCACAAGCGCCACCAGAACATTATAATGTGGATTCTGAGGAGGAAGAGGAAAAGAAGGAAGAAACGGGAACACAGAAAATAGCATCTGTAGATCCCAACTTCACACCCAGAACATCGAATTCACTACACAAGATCATGCAGAACAGGTTGAATGATCTTGTTAGAGATTTGGAGCTGTGAAAGAGCAAGGCAGAACTAGGATCCAGATTGCAACATTGGACTCTCCTTGATAGAAATGTGAAAGTAAGTGTGTATCGTAGCCACCTGTAAGATCTGATATTGTTCCTTACCATGGTCGGTAACCTGGTTGCTTGCAGATGTTGACGGTTTATTCACATTCTTCCACATGACACATACTCCAGAAGAATAGAGGTTATATATAGATTCCTTGAAATTAAGTATGAAAGCCGTTCTTCTATACAATGGGGACATGTTGCCTTCTGTTCCAGTAGGCCATGCTGTTAATATGAAGTAAATTTATGACAATACGAAAGAATTACTTGAATATGTATAATACGGCAAATACAAGTGGCATATTTGTGTCGACTTCAAGGTCATTGCTCCTTTGCTTGGACTATAGTGTTAGGGAGGTGAAAGAAAAATAATCGTTCTTCTCCCTCTAAATATATTTGCATATTTATAATCTAACACACATTGCGTTGTCTTCTTAAGAGTTTGTTGGCCGTAGATATTTGCTTCTAATGTCAATCAGATAGATTACACGACCAGCAAAATAAGGCTAACTATTTCTTAATTGTAAAAGACAACATTTTAATAGTTGATACTTTTCAGAACATGAATACATTTTTCTCCCCTGAACTGGAGCTCACAAATTAGATTATTTTCGTAAAATCAATCGAAGTCATTAGGGACTTTTTATTTCACTCACGCTGGGCGATTTCGCGATCTGCAATTGCTGCTGTCCTTTCTAATACAGAGCTGACTTAAACTGATGCGCGAACTTTATAGTTTATCAAACAAAATATAGTTGATTCATACCTTTTATCACTACTATGCTCTCGGCACCACCTGCCTGAAGTTCCTACCAGCATCGGTGACTTCAGCCTTTAGCGGAGGAGGAACAGGTCTTTGCCCCATGCCTGCGATCAGGGGGCTGTTTGATATTGTTGGCCCTACCAATCTCAATAAACCTAATTTCTTTAAAAATCCTACTAATCATTTTCTCTTTGCAGGAACGTGGAATGTGAGGACATTACATACAGATTATTCTCTTGATGACCTCATGCAGGAATTCCAGCACTATAACCTAGATATTCTAGGCTTGCAAGAGACCAGATGAACAGATAAAGGTGAGATATTTAAAAATAACTTTAAAATTCTCTTTTCAGGAACTGAGAATGGAAAGCATTTCCAAGATATAGGTTTACTTCTCAGCAAACACGCCAGTGATGCTCTTCTAGGATATGACTGCATTAATGAAAGATTTCTTACAGCAAAATTTAAAACAAAAATTAAAGACTTGAATGTCATCTGTTGCATGCCCCCACAGAAGACTCTGATGAAAACGAGAAGGATACGTTTTACAGACAACTTCAGGATATTTTGAATTCTGTCAGGAGATATTACCCTTGTTCTTGGTGACTTCAATGCCAAAGTTGGTACCGACTCTGACCTTTGGGGAGGAGTAATAGGCCCTTTTGGTATTGATAGCTGCAATGGCAATGGGCAACGTCTCCTACAGGTAAGTAAACTAAATGGTTTCAGAATAACTAACACATATTACAAACACCGCGACATACATAAACACACATGGATTTCACCTGATGGGCTGCATAAGAATATGATTGATTATATATTAATTAACAGCAAATGGGCTAGTTCTGTTAGAAATACCAGGGCATATAGGGGAGCTGAAATTGGATCTGACCATTACCTTGTTAAAAGTGTCTTGCAACTTAAACTTAAAAAGTGTTGTGCTCGGGTTAAAAAATTTACCTTTAATACTGAAGCTCTGAAAGACCCAGTTATAGCTAAAGCTTACCATGATAGGTTACTTAGTCATTATGACAGTCATGGTTTGCTTAATACTGAAGTTGAGGAATGGGGCCATTTTAAACAGGCTTTTTTGGAAACTAACAGTACTCTTTTAGGGAAAAAGGAGCAGAGGAGGCAGAATTATTTAAGTGATAAGACACTTGAGCTTATTTCAGAAAGAAGGAACTGCAGGAATGTCCTTAATCAGTACCCTACTAGTCCTAATAGAAAGCATTACAAAGAACTTAATAAACGTGTAAAGGGTCAGTTAGCTACTGATAAGAATCTTTGGCTTGATGGCCTTGCTGAGGAAGCAGTTAGACAGAACAACAGCAGAGAGCTGTATCAGATAGTTAATGTTTTGTGTGGTAGAAAACGAACAGGTATACAGGGATTGAAGGATAAACAAGGCAAGGTTATAGAAGGTGATTCTGTCATGGCTAGGTGGGCTGAGCATTTCAGTGATGTTCTAAACAATGTGGTTAGTTCTACTCCCATTGTTTGCAATGATGATAGATGCATTGTTGGCTTTAATGTTGGCCCTATAACACAATCTGAAGTTAGTTTGGCTATTTCTAAACTTAAACTTCATAAATCCCCAGGGGTGGATGAAATTACTACGGAAATGCTTAGAGCTGGGAATGTTTCAGTTACCATTTGGATGACTGAAATTTTGAATAACTTTTATGATAAAGGCATGGTTCCTAAAGATTTTACCAGAGCTATTATTATCCCTATTTTCAAAAAATGTGATCGCAGTTCTTGTGATAACTATAGGGGTATCAGCCTACTCTCCGTTCCAGGTAAAGTTCTTTCCATGATTGTGCTTAATAGAATTAAGAATCTGGTTGACAGGCAATTGCGTGATGAGCAATGTGGATTCAGAAGTGGTAGGGGATGTGTAGATCAGATATTTTCACTTAGGCAGATTCTTGAGAAATATTTAGAGTTTCAGAAACCTTTGGTTGCTAGCTTTGTTGATTTCAAAAAGGCTTTCGACTCTGTTGATCGTCATAATTTGTGGTTGATTGTGAGATCATATGGTATACCAGACAAGTTAGTTAACATAATGAAAGCTCTCTATAATAACACTGAGTCATGTGTGAGGGTTGGTAAGTCTTGTAGCAATTGGTTTAGCATTACTTCTGGTGTTCGACAAGGGTGCATTTTGTCTCTTTTTCTCTTTAGTTTGGTTGTTGATTATGTTATGCGAAATTCACTTCAAGGGAAAGCTTTTGGCCTTAAATGGGCTGGAGATACGAAAATTTCTGATTTAGATTATGCTGATGATTTAGCCCTTTTGGCAAATGATGTTGATGAGATGAACTCTTTCATTCGAACTGTTGATGAGACTGGTAGTACAGTAGGTTTGGTTATAAACAGAGAGAAAACTAAAGTGATGAAAATTGGTCAGGCAGGTTGTGATTCAGTTACTCTGAATGGTTGCAGTCTTGAGCAGGTGTCACAGTTTAATTACCTTGGGAGCTGCGTAACTGATACTGGTGATGTGCGGCATGAGATTAACAGACGAATAGGTATTGCTGCCGGGACTTTTAAGAATCTATGGAGATTGTGGAGAAATAGGCGTATACACCTAAAGACTAAAATTAGACTGTATAATAGTTTGATTCTTTCTAGGGTTAGTTATGGTAGTGAAACTTGGACGCTGTGTAAGCAAGATAACAGGAAACTAGATGCTTTTGATTCTAGATGCTTACGCAGTATCTTGGGTATTAGGTGGTTTAACTTTGTAACTAATGATGAGGTTAGGCAAAGGAGTCTGCAACCTCCTTTAAGCAGCATATTGTGCAGAGAGAGACTCCGCTGGTTTGGCCATGTTGCCTGTATGGATAATTATAGATTGGCGAATAGGGTTATGAACAGTGTGCCTAGAGGCCTCAGAAGGAGGGGGAGACCTAGGATGCGGTGGGCAGACAATGTCAAACAGGACCTTGTTAGAATTGGTGTACAGTGGCCGGATGCAGCAGATGTAGCTCAGGACAGATATGCTTGGAGAATTAAACTGCGCGGTCTGGTTGGACCTCCGTAGCCCATGGCTGCTTGAGGATGATGATGATGATGCTCTCGGCAGATTTCATGGTAATCAGAGACAGGCAAACTATTGTCTTAAACAGGGACTTTGCTCGCGTTGACTTTTTGGACTTTGCTCGTTGTGTGCCCCTTGCGACGGCACTCGGAGGGATAACGTGGAACATCACACGGCAGCAGGCACGAAGGAAATGAATATATATTTTTTATAGCCTATGACATTCGCCGCGTCAGAAGCTTTTGACACTTTCAGCATTCGCGTTCAGAAGATATATAGGAACAATTATTTTCATATTTCCCTCCCCCTTTCTTTTTAGGGTAAAAGAAAGCATGGTGGGTCAAATTTTGGTAGCCTAAGACATCTTAGCGTCTGAACTCATTTGACGACTAGCTTGTTACTTTTGGTACTCCCGTTCTGGAGATATTGGGGAAGAATTGTATTCATATTTCCTTTTTTAGGTACGAAAGGAAGCGTTTGGAGCCAATTTTTTACAGCCTGTGACACTTCTGAGAACCACAAGCTGTCGTTTTACGCATAAATCATTTAAGTTTCTCCATTGTGGTTGAACAACTTTTTTTTTCAAATCTACTAACCGACAAATGTCAAAGCCAAAAGCAATAGGAAGATAGGTTAAAATGGGATTGGTTTTGTGAATTTCAGTATAGTTCGCGCACTCGAAAAAAACTTTTCCAAATCTTGGGCAATGGGAAAAATTTGAAATCCAATTGGTTAGATTTTGGGAAATTCAGGAAAGTTGGTACAATCTGGAAAACTTGGCTAAATTTGATGGGAATTTGGTAAAAGTAGGAAAGGGAAGTGATTTTTTGTTTTTGTAAAATCATGGCAAGGTTGCAAAATCGAGGTATTTGGCAAAAACCAAAAATCGATGGGAACATGCCCCTCCCCCCATCGAACGAAATTCAGGGTACGTTAGTCACAGTAGAGAAACAAATTTCTGTAAAGTTCCTACAGTTTCAGTTGGCAAAATTTGATTTTCGTTCTATTCTCCCCTGTTTATTCTATCCTCCCCTATACGCCCCTGTTTGCATAGTTAAGTAGGTTTTGTATAAAGTTAAAAAAAAGTATATATTTATGCAAGGCCAGTTAACTAACAAGGACCCAGATCTCAAACTTTTTTTTTTGGGGGGGGGGGGCTAAATTATTACGACACAAGTACAAAAACAGGGAATTATAAGAATTTTCTCAAATGATTTAAAATTATTTCATTAAAATTTCTTAATGTCAAGAAATGTCAGATATTGTTTTAAAATTTTGTCTTTTTGGATGCTTTGCATCTGTTGCCTTTTATTTTTGGCTGGCCTGTGTTATATGACGTAGAAGAATATTACACCTGATACAATCAAAAGCATTAAGTTTCCTGTTGTTTACAAAGTGTCTAAGTTTTATTACCATACCTAACCCTAGAAAGAACCATATTATTATAGATTTTATTTTAGTCTTTAGGTGTATACGCCTATTTCTCCACAATCTCCATAGATTCTTAAAAGTCCGAGCAGCAATCCCCATTCGTCTGTTAATCTCATACCGCACATCACCATTATCTGTTACATAGCTCCCAAGATAATTAAACTGTGACACCTGCTCAAGACTTCAACCATTCAGATTAAATGAATCACATCCTGTCTGACTAATCATCACTTTAGTTTTCTCTGTTTATAACCAAACCTACTCTAGTACCAGTTTCATCAACATCATTTGCCAAGAGGGCTAAATTATCATCATCCTCAAGCAGCCATGGGCTACAGAGGTCCAACCAGACCGTGCAATTTAGTTCTCCAAGAAAGTCTATTCTGAGCTACATCTACTGCATCTGGCCACTGCACACCAATTCTAACAAGGTCCTGTTTGACATTGTCGGCCCACCTCATCCTAGGTCTCCCCCTCTTTCTGAGGCCTTTAGGCACACTGTTCATAACCCTATTCGCCAATCTATAATTATTCATAGGGGCAACATGGCCAAACCAACGGAGTCTCTCTCTGCACAATATGCTGCTTAAAGGAGGTTACAAACTCCTTTGCCTAACCTCATCATTAGTTACAAAGTTGAACCACCTAATGCCCAAGATACTGCGTAAGCATCTGGAATCAAAAGCATCTAGTTTCCTGTTATCTTGTTTACAAAGTTTCAAAGTTTCACTACCATAAGAGTAGTAAGTTGCACTACCATATACACTAGAGAGAACTAAACTATTATACAGTCTAATTTTAGTCTTTAGGTGTATACACCTATTTATTCACACTCTCAAAAAGATTCTTAAAAGCCCCAGAAGCAATCCCCATTCGTCTACTAATCTCATACCACACATCAGCAGTGTTACATAGCTCCCAAGATAATTAACTGTGACACCTGCTCAAGACTGCAACCATTCAGATGAACTGAATCGCAGCCTGCCTGACCAATTTTCATCACTTTAGTTTTCTCTCTGTTTATAACCAAACCTACTCTACTACCAGTCTCATCAACAGCAAGAATGAAAGAGTTCATCTAATAAACATCATTTGCCAAAAGGGCTAAATCAACAGCATAATCTAAATCAGAAATTTTCGTATCTCCAGTCCATTTAAGGCCAAAATCTTTCCCTTGAAGTGAATTTCGCATAACATAATCAATAACCAAGCTAAAGAGAAAAGGAGACAAAATGCACCCTTGTCGAACACCAGAAGTAATGCTAAACCAATTGCTACAAGCCTTACCAACTCTCACACACGACTCAGTGTTATTATAGAGAGCTTTCATTATGTTAACTAACTTGTCAGGTGTACCATATGATCTCACAATCAACCACAAATTATGACGATCAACAGAGTCGAAAGCCTTTTTGAAATCAACAAAGCTAGCAACCAAAGGTTTCTGAAACTCTAAACATTTCTCAAGAATCTGCCTAAGTGAAAATATCTGATCCACACATCCCCTACCACTTCTGAATCCACATTGCTCATCACACAATTGACTGTCAACCAGATTTTTAATTCTATTAAGCACAATCATGGAAAGAACTTTACCTGGAACAGAGAGTAGGTTGATACCCCTATAGTTATCACAAGAACTGCGATCACCTTTTTTGAAAATAGGGATAACAATAGCTCTGGTAAAATCCTTAGGAACCACGCCTTTATCATAAAAGATATTCAGAATTTCAGTCATCCAAGTGGTAACCGAAACATTCCCAGCTCTAAGCATTTCTGTAGTAATTTCATCTAGCCCTGGGGATTTATGTAGTCTAAGTTGAGAAACAGCCAAAATAACTTCAGATTGTGTTATAGGGCCAACATTAAAGCCACCAATGCATCTATCATAATTACAAACAATTGGAGTAGAACTAACCACATTGTTTATTAACAACACTGAAATGCTCAGCCCACCTAGCCATGACAGAATCCTCCTCTTCTATAACCTTACCTTGTTTATCCTTCAATCCTTGTATACCTGTCCGTTTTCTACCACACAGAACATTAACTATCTGGTACAGCTCTCTGCTGTTGTGCTGTCTAAGTGCTTTCTCGGCTTTGTCAGCCAAACCATCAAGCCAAAGATTCTTATCAGCAGCTAACTGATCTTTTACAAGTTTATTAAGTTCTCTGTAATGCTTTCTATTAGGACTAGTAGAGTATTGATTAGGGACATTCCTACGATTCCTTCTTTCTTAAATAAGCTCAAGTGCCTTATCACTCAGATAACTCTGCCTCCTCTGCTACTTTTTTCCTAAAAGAGTACTGTTAGTGTCGAAAAAAGCCTGTTTAAAATGATCCCATTCTTCCTCAACTTCAGTAGTAAGCATACCATGACTGTCATAATGACTAAGTAACCTATCATGGTAAGCTTTGGTTGTAACTGGGTCTTTCGGAGCATCAGTATTAAAAGTAAATTTTTTAACCCTAGCACAACACTTTTTAAGTTTCAAGACACTTTTAACAAGGTAATGGTCAGATCCAATTTCAGCTCCCCTATAAGACCTGGTATTCCTAACAGAACTAGCCCATTTGCTGTTAATTAATATATAATCAATCGTATTCTTATGCAGCCCATCGGGTGAAACCCATGAGTATTTATATATGTCTCGGTGTTTGTAATAAGTGTTCGTTATTCTGAAACCATTGAATTTATTTACCTGTAGGAGACATTGCCCATTGCCACTGCAGCTACCAATACCAAAAGGGCCAATCACCCCTCCCCAAAGGTCAGAGTCAGTACCAACTTTGGCATTGAAGTCACCAAGAACAAGGGTAATATCTCCTTTCTTGACAGAATTCAAAATATCCTAAAGTTATCCATAAAACCTATCCTTCTCATCCTCATCGGAATCCTCAGTGGGGACATAACAGCAGATAACATTCAAGTCTTTAAAGCTTGTCTGAAATTTTGCTGTAAGAAACCTTTCATTAATGCACTCATATCCTAGAAGAGCATCACTAGCGTGTCTGCTGAGAAGCAGACCCACGCCTTGGTGATGCTTATTGTCGTCCCTCCCTAAAAAGGGAAATTTAAGATTATTTTTAAGAATCTGGCCTTTATCTGTCCATCTAGTCTCTTGCAAGCCGAGAATATCTAAATTATAATGTGGAATTCTTGTGTGAGGACATCAAGAGAAAAAGCTCTGTGCAGAGTCCTCACATTCCAACTACCTATGGAGAGAAAATGGTTAGTGGGATGTTTAAAGAAACTATGTTTATTGAGAGAGGGAATGCCAACAATATAAAACAGCCCTAATCGCAGACATGGGGCAAAGACCCGTTCCCCCACCACTAAAGGCTGAAGCTATCTACACTGGAAGACTTCCTCCAATGTAGAATTTGACGATGCCAATAGAAGCAAAGAGTTCAGGTGCCTGCGATGACTTCTGCTCAGGATTATCCACAAGCTGATAAACATATCCTGTGAATCTATTCACTTGGGGCTGTCAACCTACAAACAAACAGAAAACAGCGGAAGATTATCCCTCCACAGAAGCCCACCATTGCAGCAAAATCAGGATCCACAATCAAGCTCTGAGCCATATATCTGTCCAGTCTAGTGGGTTTATATGGTCAGCACCAGGACCCTGTGTGGTTGACCACTCCTCAGCATGGCAGAAAAAAAAGGAAAATAGACATAGTTGTCCAGATCAGTAGGCCACACTAATATGGCAGCCCTCCCCTTCCGTTTACTTCCACAAGAGAGTATCTCTTTTGAAAGGTACTAACGGTCTGCACCACGAGAAGGCGGGGTCGGGCTTTAGGTGCTAGGCCTGGCCAGTTCTATGCATCATCACAGGGGATTGGTGCATAGCTCTCCTTCCAGTGACTACCTAGCAACCATTTACCAGCATAACTTAAATCAGAAATTTTCGTATCTCCAAACCATTTAAGACCAAAATCTTTCCCTTGCAGTGAAGTTCGCGTAACATGATCAATAACAAATTAAAGAGAAAAGGGGACAAAATGCCCTTTCGAAACTAAAGCCCAAACTAAAGATAAAAGGGGACAAATGCCTTGTCGAACACCAGAAGCAGTGCTAAACCAATTACTACAAGCATTACCAACTCTCACACACAACTCAGCGTTATTATAGAGCTTTCATTATGTTAACTAACTTGTCTGGTATACCATATGATCTCACAATCAACCACAAATTGTGTCGATCAACAAAGTCGAAAGCCTTTTTGAAATCAACAAAGCTAGCAACCAAAGGTTTCTGAAACTCTAAACATTTCTCAAGAAACTGCCTAAGTGAAAATATCTGATCCACACATCCCCTACCACTTCTGAATCCATTGCTCATCACGCAATTGACTGTCAACCAGATTCTTAATTCTATTAAGCACAATCATGGAAAGAACTTTACCTGGAACACAGAGTAGACTGATACCCCTATAGTTATCACAAGAACTGCGATCACCTTTTTTGAAAATAGGGATAACAATAGCTCTGGTAAAATCCTTAGGAACCATGCCTTTATCATAAAAGATATTCAGAATTTCAGTCATCCAAGTGATAACCGAAACATTTCCAGCTCTAAGCATTTCGTAGTAATTTCATCTACCCCTGGGGATTTATGAAGTTTAAGTTTAGAAACAACCAAAATAACTTCAGATTGTGTTATAGGGCCAACATTAAAACCAGTAATGCACCTATCATCATTACAAACAAAGGGAGTAGAACTAACCACATTATTTAGAGCATCACTGAAATGCTCAGTCCACCTAGGCATGACAAAATCCTCACCTTCTATAACCTTATCTTGTTTATCCTTCAATCCCTGTATACCTGTCCGTTTTCTACTACACAAAACATTAACCATCTTGTACAGCTATCTGCTGTTGTGCTGTCCAACTGCTTTTTCAGCCAAGTCATCAAGCCAAAATCAACAAACCATGGATAATTCATACTTAGAATTGGCTAAGCTTCGCTTAATGAAACATTATGTTAGGTGAAATACAAACAAATTTAACTACATGATTCTGTGCTTTTCATAGCGTTAAAGTTACATTTAGCAATACTGAAAATAGCCTTTATATTTTCGAAACTGATTTCACAATAATGCATTAACTTGTATAAACGAACGATTATTTTAAATAAATGAAACAGATTAAACGTTTATTCACATATTGCAGGATATTTCTTGTATCTTTCTGGGCGATCTGCAGATGGATATGTTAGACACAAATTAGCCTTCCTTACTGCCCAAATTCAATATAAACTCGTTGACAAGGCTCAGGTGAAGGGCACAAACAAATGGTCGTCAACCATGCGCAAATGCTTCACGAATTCGCTCAAAGGGCGCCTGCTCTTTCTCTATACTCCTTGCTCATCACTAAATTTTAATCTTATATCAAATACAATAGGTTTACAAGTCTTCACTGGAAGCAACAGTACCCTTACTTTGATGTCCTTTTGACAAACTGAGTCAACGAAAAACTGTGCATCGGTTGATTCCAAAACTGAGTAAATGGAAAACATTATCCAATGAGAAGAATCGTGTTCAAAGTCTGCTTTGGGACTTCATGTTCAATCACCTGCTTTGGGCACGTGTTGGCAGCATGGTAAAATATTGCCCAAAGGAATGTAGCTAGTGGTGTATCTGTAAGTCACTAATGCGTGCCAATTTTACAATGCAGTCGTCACTCTTTACCTTTTACCCAGCTTCGGTTGGTTCTTGGCAGCGTCATGTCGCTGCATGTCGCTGAAACAAAAAGGGCTCTGTTGCACAAGTAAATCCCCTATCAGAATGCGTAGCTATTGGGGGAGGCTTCTCCCCCAAAGTAAATCAGAGTTGGCAAAATTCGAAACGACTGTGTAAAATCCAGGTGAATTGTGAAAATTTTGAATTTTCTCGTAAAATTAAGGCGTTAGCAAAATCTAGGGCAGTCGGGTAAATTCGAAGCTACTTAATAAAATACATGTGAGTTGTCAATATTAGGAGCGACTTTTCAGTGATTTGGGGACCAAATTTAGTGTAAATGCAAAAATTGGGATTTTTCCTGTAAAATTAAGGTGAATTGCCAAAATCTAGAGTTGGCAAAATTCGAAATCACTTGGTAAAAGCCTCTAACCATAGTCCTTCGCTAAGTCCCTGTACTTTATATTAAATTCTATTGAAAACATTAATCCAACTACAAGAGCCTAAAATTAGGCTGTATCAAATTTCTTTTGTTTCTAAGGTTCATTATGTAATAAAACTTTGTAAGTAGGATAACAGAAATTCTAGATGCTTCGCAGTTATTGGTCATTAGGTGGTTTGACATGGTAAGTAATGAGGTTAGGAGTCATCAACCTTCTTTGAGCAACGTATTGCGCAAAGAGAGATTGTGTTGGCTGGGCCATGTTGCTCGTATGCATAGCTGCAGATTAACAAATAGGTTATGAACAGTGTGCCCAAAGACCTCAGGAAAAGGGAGGAATCTAGGATGCGATGGGCAGACAATGTCAAATAAGACCCTGCCAGAATTGGTGTACAGTGGCCAAAAACAGCAGCTGTTGCTCAGAACAGACATCTCAAGTACAAAATTAAATGTTTAATAGGACTTCCATAGTCCATAGCTGCATAAAGATTTTGAACGTATGTGATGTGATGTCAATGGAGGTTGTGGCAATACTAGCATTTTTCAGCAAAGATGGATGAATTTTGGGAATGGGTGCATAGTGATTGAGTGGCTATTCCACAATCCAGCATCAAAGGTTTGTTTTGCTTCATGCTGCTTCTTGTACAGCAGGTCATACAAGCAAAGGGTGGACGTCATTATTGAACAACTCAGTATGTTACTCTTCAATTGTCTCCATATTGTAATCATTTATTACTTGAATAAAACTGCTAGGGGTGATCATTTAACTCGTGAAAAACTGATTAGAATCAATAAAATTAGTTTTTCACATGATAAAAAACACCCCCTCCTTTTTTTTCCAATTTTCACACATATTTTCACAAAAACCACAAGAAACATACTTTTTACCCCCCCCCCCCTCCCCATAACGTTTCCCACAGATTTTCATAGAATTCTCTTTCTGTGCCAGAACTCTCATTCCTTTTACTGTGCCAGAACTCTCATTTATGCTACTTACTACTCATCCCACCAAGAGATTGTATGTGTCATGGTTAATGGAGTGATCATCAGGTCACAGCGGAGAAATCTACACAGACAGCTCCAAGGGCAAGGATGGTGTGGGCTTAGCCTACACTGTCTAGAATCAAGGAGTCAAAGTGTATGATTATGAGGAATGTCTCTGTAAATGCCTCGGCCTTCCAAGCAGAGCTGCTTGCCATCAGAGAGGCTCCTAAATGATGGCAGTCACAGTAACGACATCCAGCTGTATACCGACAGCTCTGCAAGTGCTTGAGGATGCAAACAACAGGCATCATATGGCTAACGAGGTCAAGCACCTCCTAGGCACTCAGAACATGCCCAGGATATCTTTCTCCTGGGTCAAGGCACATGTAGATCATGAAGGGAACGAGCGAGCAGACCAACTCCCAAACTGATATGGCGGTTAAGACTTCTAAAACTACCCTGAAGTCTATTTTAGGTGAAAGAGTAATGGACGAGTGGCAGAGGTTCTGGGATAAGACTTAGAATGGTCTTCAAACCAAGACATTCTTACAAAGGGTCAGTCCATCCTTGATGTCCTCAGACCACTATCTCACACAAGTACTGCAGGGCACTGGAGCTTCCTAGCGTATCTGGAGTGTTTCAAGATCTCTTCCCACAGTAACTGAGGGCTCCAGATGCAGTTGAGCACTACATCCTCGGGGTCTGATCATGGAAGGGTTCGTTAACGAACTCAGTTTCCAAGTGATCAGAGGTAGCAGGCTAGGCAGTCATGGTGTCCATCAGAAGCGCCCAAGTCAGGGTCCACCTCAGGAACATGGGCTGGCTTGTCTGCTGGCTCCGGAACTCGCTCAATTTGAGACTAGCTGGTTTTGCTCATCTCTTTGTTTTCCATATTTTTCTAGCTGGGCTGCACTCCACAATCTCTTTAACACCACCCTACTAGTCTGGTCTCCTGAGACAAACCTCAATCTTCTACTTCCAAGCTTCTCATCGCTGCTCATGTAGTGTGTTACGATGGAGCACGAGTTTCCCCCCCCCCTCCATAAATGAGAGGGGCACAATGTGAGCATAGGGCAACGCTGCATTTCACGCTACATCATGGAGCACCAAATAATAGATATGGGGCCAGCAGGCCACACCACAAGAAGCGAAGATCACATGCTCCATTGGGGAGCCATACCCGACCCTTTAATCACTGATTGTGCTGCAGAGTGATTTGTGACTGCAACAGGTACCGTGGTCTCCACACAAACCATTAGACAATATTTGCATGATGCAGGAATGAGATGTCTAGTACAGCATCTGCCATTGCAGTGACATCACCATTTACACAGTCTCCACTGGTGTCGAGTGAGGAAACATTGAACTACAGAATGGAGAGTATTGTTCACAGATGAGTCCCAGATTCTGTTTCATAATGCCAGACAGCCATTTCTGCACATGGCATGAGGAAGCCTATTTCATAGGCTCCCCACTGTGATACAATGGCATCACACACGACAGCCAGACACCTTGTTACATGTTAGTGGTGCACTAATGGTGAGATGTTATATGATTCTCCTGGGGCATGAACTTTTATTATCACCATGCCTAGACTGATTCTGCAGCAGGACAAAACCTGCAGGCAAATCCCACACACTGCACATGCAACAATGGACAAGCCCTCTTAAATCGTGTGTGGGTGTGTGTGTGTGGGGGGGGGGTCCTGAAGGACCTCCCCCCAGGAGAAAACTCGTGCTCCATTTTTCAATACTACACAAGTGGCGAGAGCCTTGAAGTAGAAGTCAAGAGATTGTCTCAGAGACCAGTAGAGACTTGGAGTATGGGTGGCATTAAAGAGCCCAGCAGGGAAAAATTATGAAATTCAGTAGTAGATTGAAAGCAGTTCGTCTCAAATAAGTGACTCATAGAGCTGGCAGACAATCTAGCCAAAGTTTCCCAGGTTTGCCCCGACTTAGGCATTCCCAGTTAATATTTTGATCAGCCTGCCTGCTACCTCCCTGATAGCCTGAACTCTTTTGAGTTCGTTAGCGAACCATTCTATGGTCGGGCACTGGATATAGAGCCTGACAGAGTCTGGAAACCATAGTAACTGTGGGCAGAAATTTTTAAATGCTTGACGATTGAAAATTCCTGTCTCCTGTTATAATCTGCATTAGGTAGTAGTCAGAAGACACTTAAGGACAGACTGTCTGTATAAATGTCTTCATTTGGAGACCACTGATAGCCATGTCCCAGAGCCTCTGCCATGACCTGTTTGCCTAATAGAAGTTTCAGTGTTTTTTGAGTGCAATTTCAGGCTGGGTGTCAGTGCCTACTGATTGGACGTTACTCTTCCCACTCATTTCCTTTGTGCACCTTGACCCAGATACTGGGTCTGTTCTCATTACCCAAGAGCTGCTTGATCTTGTTAACTGTTTGACGCCTGTATGCATCCAAGTGCCTGTAGAGCTGCTCGGGTAATGCCATTATACTCTAGACCATAGATTCCCAACGGGGGCGATACCGCCCCCCAGTGGTCGCTGGAGCCTTCCATGGGGGTGGTAGCGGATCCAGAGGCAAATGGGGGGGGGGGGGGGTGTTGAGGCAGTCAAATAAATAAATTTAATGGAATTTTCTGTAACAACCTTTTTATCTCCTATTCTGTGGTGTCTTCCTGGTGATTCTGGTCATCCACTACCTCTTCCATGTACAGCTTTTCAACTGCAGCTTGGACAATAAGTTCCCTGCTACCAACTCAAAGCGACTTGGAGTGGAAAAACATATTGAAGCTTATATCCAATCTGTGATCTTGAAGAGAACTTATGAGAGCATCTCAGTCGACTTCATGCTCTCATAAGTTCTCTTCAAGATCACAGATTCGATATAAGCTTCAATATGTTTTTCCACTCCAAGTCGCTTTGAGTATGCTTTATGGTACATAGTTACAATACCATCCCACGTCAGAACATAAGGCTCAACTCATTAGCCAGCAGATCATACTTCCTCTTCTTTTCAACCTCTACTGTCTGCAGGTTATCCTGAGATGTTATTCCTACTTCAATAATTGTAATCTCATTCAATACCTTAACATGCACTACTATATCAGGCTTATTATGTTGGACATGTGTGTCCGTCCTGATAGGCAAATCAACCTTGATGCAATAATAATATAATAATAATAAATTTATTATATTTAATATTTTTTTATAATTATTTTTTTAATATAATAAAATACTTTGAAAATACCTGTTTTCATGAATAAATATTTTATTTAGCTATGTAAATTATCTTATTGTTATCGATTTTATAAGCATTTTTAAATTAGCATTAGGTATACCTATACCTAATTTGTTTTAGTTTAGAATAGATTGACGGTGACAAGTCCTTGCAAGTTGGTAGGCAAACACGCGGTTCATGCAATTTAACATGTTTCGACAAGAATATGGGAGCTTGAAATGACTTGTTTAATGAGCAAGTGCGCCGGCATCGCAAACATACAAGTTAATGCGTGCACAAAATCAAATCTATAAAAGCTAGGAATGATTTATTATTTTTATGTGCTTCGCCGTGATAAATAATAGTGAGTGATAAGTGTTAGAAGTCATTATAAACATTATTTTTATAACTATCTCTAAATCTGTTGAGAAGTTAATTTGCGTTTGAAAATGTCTGAATCTACATCTAAAAAGAAATGCCGGCAGTACAGGATTGAGTATTTGAAATATGGATTTACGTACTCTCCTACAAACCAATAATTACCTATGTGTTTAATTTGCCGAAACGTTTTTTCGAATGAAGCTATGAAACCTTCTAGGCTGCATTTAAATAAAATGCGTGCTGATAAGAACAAAGATTTATACTATTTTCAAGAACTGGAAAAGCAATATTTAAAACAGCCAACTATGTCAAACCTTTTTGCGTCGTCTTCTAAACAAGATGATGATGGACTACGAGCCTCATATAACGTTTCATGGTTAATCGCAAAAGCAGGAAAACCACACACAATTGGCGAGGAATTAATTTTGCCGGCAGTCAAAGAGATATTAAAAACTGTTCTTCATCATAAGACACCGTCAGATATCATCAAAAAAATTCCTCACAGTAATAATTCAGTGCAAAGAAGAATATATGAAATGGCAAAAGACGTTGAAATATCATTATGTGATTACTTAAATACTTGCAAATTTTCCATTCAACTCGATGAATCAGCTCTACCAAATAACGAAGCTCTACTCTTATCATACGTACGATTTATAAAAGAAGAAAAAATTCATGAAGATTATTATTTGCTAAAAATTTGGAATCTGATACAAAGGGAGAATCTATATTTAATACCATGCAAAAGTTTTTTCAAGAGAAAGAAATTCCTATTTGCAATATTTTGTCTGCTGCTACTGATGGTGCTCCAGCAATGACAGGGCGTCATAAGGGTTTCATAGCGCATATGAAACAAGCAGTACCAAATGTACTCGCTGTACATTGTATTATTCATCGTCAGCATTTGGTTGCAAAAAATTTGAATGAACGTCTGCATACGTCGCTCCATTACGTTATTAAAGCAATCAATAAGATTAGAAGCAATTCATTGAATGACCGATTATTTGGTAAGCTTTGTAATGAAAATGATGATTACAATTGCTTGCTGCTGCACACAGAAGTACGTTGGCTCTCTAAAAGTGTTTGTCTGAATCGTTTTTTCAATCTATTTGACTCAGTACTGGACTTTCTTGAAGACAGAGACGAAAAATTGCGCGAAAACCTGATTACGTCAAAAAATGACATCGCTTATTTGACAGACCTGTTTAAAATATTTAATCAAGTTAATTTACAATTGCAAGGTGATGAGTTGAATTTAATTAAAACAAAAAACGTCATAGCTGCTTTTGCGGGAAAACTTCTATTCAAACGAAATCTAGGTAGAGGTGAATACAACCACTTTCCCACATTATCAGCAGTCTCTGCAAAACCAGAAGATTTACTTATTTACTGCCAACACTTGGAAGTTCTTCATGTTGATTTTACGGAGCATTTCCAAGATATTTTAAACATGAATATACCGAGTTGGGTTTTAGATCCTTTCGCAAACACAGATACTGAAGAATCATCAAATTTGGAAGAGGAACTCTTAGAACTCACGACTAACGAATCACTCAAAGTAAAATTCAAACATTGATACCAAGAGTTCTGGTTTCAAAACCAATTCTCTACCCTGGATTGTGACGGTAAGCAGCTCTGCTTGGAAGGCTGAGCTATTGATAGATACATTCCTTTTGAAGTCTCTACACTCTAAATATGGTATCTTCTTTAGCTGCTGTCAAATTCAGAGACAGAATCAATGCGATCACCAAGTGAGCATCCATAATGTGATGGTCCACCCATTTACTTTTCCTTAACCAGTTTTACTTTATTTACGAAATATTTATCATTTTGGGATTTTTATTCATTTTGTGCTGTCTCAATCCTTCTTCCCAGCACAGTAGTTGCACGTGCACAACTCTGATCTTTTGATTGACAACCGCTAAAGAGCACGTGGCAGGACACGACCTTTCTTGTCATAGCTAGCTCGATCAGTTTATGCAAATGTCTTTCCTGGTGTGCAGCAGCCACGATTGTATGCTGCTTGTTATAACTCAATGTTATGTCATAGAGTTAGTAATAACAGATGATAATGAGATAAACTCAACTGTTCAACATCCATTAACAAATCAGCACATTGACGTCGATTCTAATTTCAGACCTCCTGATAACATGTCAGGTGTTCTGGACCACTAAGCTACCGGCCGCCGATCAAGATCTCTAATTAACGCTAGGAACATTCCCTTTATGTCACATATAGGCGCTATTCAGGCAATTTTAGCCACAAGCGGCTTTCTGTTTGCCGTGGCAAATATAAATGGTAGTCCAAGTTCGTTCTGGGTGGCAAAATAGTTAGCACTGACCCTGTGAACCACCACTGCTCCTGTTGACATGATTGCATCAATTTCAAGTCCCTCGTGTAATGTTGGGTCAGGGGCACTTATACCATTAGCCACCTAGTGTACAGTCACACCTCATGAAGTCTTCAGCATATAGTTGCAACAGCGAAGTCCAATCACAATTGAGTGTTGACTCCTGAGGGCTCCTCAGTTATGCTACTGAAGGTGCATAACATCAGATAGCAGTCCTCCCTTGAGGCTGTTGCCCATCTTTTCCACTGCTGAATCATCTGGTTTGCCGTCCTTGTTGAAATCGATCACATTAAACCATCTGCTTCTTTTTGGCCTGCCTCCAGCCGACCTATAACCACCACTACACTTATTCCCATAAATATCTGGTACACATACCCAACAAATCTGCTATCTCAAAACTTCACCTGGCAATTCGCAGAATGGCTTCAAAATATGCGTTTTAAATGCTCCACAAATACAGCTACCAACGACATTCATTATTTACCAAAAGTTGCATTAATTTAGGAGATTTTCTGATCCTGAAGTTTCAAATGACAAACTTTGAAGGGATGAAATTTCAGCTCAAATAATAAAACAAAATGCAAACGCTTAAGTGAATGAAATGTCGGTTTAGCATTTATATCATATACATACATGAAGTCCTGGATTAGATATATCAAAACATGCACTTTGGATAAAAAAAAGTATAGTTGTTGCAATAAATAGTGTATCGCTGATTATCATCATCCCCAAGCAGCCATGGAGGCCCAAGTAGATTATGCAATTTAGTTTTCCAAGCACTTCGGTCGGTCCTGCACTACGTCTGATGCACTTGGCCACTGTAGTCCAAATCTAACCAGATTCTGTTTAACAAGGTCTCCCCCCCTTTTAAGCACCCAAGATAACCAAAGTAAGGTGTCTCATCAAGAGTGGAACTAATCAGGTTAACTGAACCACAGACGTGTTTTTTCATCACTTCATTTTTCTCTGTTTATCACCAAACTACTACCAGCCTCATCAACAGCTCATATGAAAGAGTTCATCTCACCATCATTTTCCAAAAGGCCTAAATCATCAGCATAATCTAAGTCAGACATTTACAGATCTCTAGACCATTTAAGCTCAAAATCTTTCCCTTGCAGTGAATATTGCAAAACGATCAATAGCAAAACTAAAGAGACAAAATTCACCAATGTCGAACACCAGAAGTAATGCTAAACCAATTACCACAAGCCTTACCAACTCTCACACACGACTCAGTGTTATTATAGAGAGCTTTCATTATGCTAACTAACTTGTCAGGTGTACCATATGATCTCACAATCAACCACAAATTATGACGATCAACAGAGTCGAGAGCATTTTTGAAGTCAACAAAACTAGCAACCAAAGGTTTCTGAAACTCTAAACATTTCTCAAGAATCTGCCTAAGTGAAAATATCTGATCCACACATCCCCTACCACTTCTGAATCCACATTGCTCATCACACAATTGACTGTCAACCAGATTCTTAATTCTGTTAAGCACAAATATGCAAAGAACTTTACCTGGAACAGAAAGTAAGCTCATACCCCTGTAGTTATCACAAGAACTGCGATCACCTTTTTTGAAAATAGGGATAATAATAGCTCTGGTAAAATCCTTAGGAACCATGCCTTTATCATAAAAGATATTCAAAATTTCAGTCATCCATGTGGTAACCGAAACATGCTTTCTATTAACACAAGTAGGGTATTGTTCAGGGACATTCATGCAGTTTTTCTTTCATTTCGAAATAAGCTCTAGTGCCTTATCATTCAAAAAATTTTGCCTCCTCTGCTCCTTTTTTCTTAAAAGAGTACTGTTTCCAAAAAAGCCTGTTTAAAATGGTCCCATTCTTCTTCAGCCATAAACAGTTAAGAAGTAACTTTATTTACCTATGGGGATTTATGTAGTTTCAGGTTAGAGCCAAAATAACTTCAAACTGTGATATAGCATCAAAATTAAAGTCAGTAATGCATGTATCATCATTAAAAACAATGAGAGTAGAACTAGCCACATTGTTTAGAACATCACTGAAATGCTCAGCCCACAAATCCACGACAGAATCCTCACCTCCAATAATCCACCAATCCTTGTATACCTGTCCGTTTTTTATCGCACAAAACATTAACTCTCTGCTGTTGTGCTAACTACTTTCAGCCAAGCCATCAAGCTAAAGATTCTTATCAGCCGCTAAATTATCCTTTTCACATTTATTAAGCTTTCTGTAATGCTTTCTATTAAGACAAGTAGGGTATTGTTCAGGGACATTCATGCAGTTTTCTTTCATTTCGAAATACGCCCTAGTGCCTTATCACTCAAATAATTTTTTTCTCCTCTGCTTCTTTTTTCCTAAAAGAGTACTGTTAGTTTCCAAAAAAGCGTGCTTAAAATGGTCTCATTCTTCAACTTCAGTAGTAAGCAAACCATGGCTGTCATAATGACTAAGTAACCTATCATGGAAAGATTTAACTATAACTGAGTCTTTCGGGGTCTATAAATGGTAGCTAGATAGTCACTGGAAGGAGAGCTATGCACCAATCCCCTGTGATGATGCATAGAACCGGCCAGGCCTAGCACCTAATGTCCGACCCCGCCGCCTTCTCGTGGTGCGGACAGTTAGCAACTTTCAAAAGAGATACTCTCTTGAGGAAGTGAACGGAAGGGGAGGGCTGCCAGATTAGTGTGGCCTACTGATCTGGACAACAATGGCTACTTTTCTTTTTTTTCTACCCTGCTGAGGAGTGGTCAACCACACACGGTCCTGGTGCTGACCATATAAACCTACTGGCCTGGACAGATATATGGCTCTGAGCTTGATTATGGATCCTGATTTTGCTGCACTGGTGGGCTTCTGTGGAGGGAAAATCTTCCGCTGTGTTTTCTGTTTGTTTGTGGGTTGACAGCCCCAAGTGAATAGATTCACAGGATATGTTTATCAGCTGGTGGATAATCCTGAGCAGAAGTCATCGCAGGCACCTGAACTCTTTGCTTCTATTGGCATCGTCAAATTCTACATTGGAGGAAGTCTTCCAGTGTAGATGGCTTCAGCCTTTAGTAGTGGGGGAACGAGTCTTTGCCCCATGTCTGCGATTAGGGGGCTGTTTGATATTGTTGGCATTCCCTCTCTCAATAAACATAGTTTCTTTAAACATCCCACTAACCATTTTCTCTCCATAGGTAGTTGGAATGTGAGGACTCTGCACAGAGCTTTTTCTCTTGATGTCCTCACACAAGAATTCCACGGTTGTAATTTAGATATTCTCGGCTTGCAAGAGACCAGATGGACAGATAAAGGTCAGATTCTTAAAAATAATCTTAAATTTCTCTTTTCAGGGTGGGACAACAATAAGAATCACCAAGGCGTGGGTCTGCTTCTCAGCAGACACGCTAGCGATGCTCTTCTAGGATACGAGTGCATTAATGAAAGGTTTCTTACAGCAAAATTTCAGACAAGCATTAAAGACTTGAATGTTATCTGCTGTTATGCCCCCACTGAGGATGCCGATGAGGATGAGAAGGATAGGTTTTATGAACAACTTCAGGATATTTTGAATTCTGTCAAGGAGATATTACCCTTGTTCTTGGTGACTTCAATGCCAAAGTTGGTACTGACTCTGACCTTTGGGGAGGAGTAATAGGCCCTTTTGGTATTGGTAGCTGCAATGGCCAACGTCCCCTACAGGTAAGTAAACTCAATGGATTCAGAATAACTAACACTTATTACAAACACCGCGAAATACATAAGTACACATGGGTTTCACCTGATGGGCTGCATAAGAATATGATTAATTATATATTAATTAACAACAAATGGGCTAGTTCTGTTAGGAATACAAGGTCATATAGGGGAGCTGAAATTGGATCTGACCATTACCTTGTTAAAAGTGTGTTGCAACTTGAACTTAAAAAGTGTTGTTAGGGTTAACAAATTTACTTTTAATACTGAAGCTCTGAAAGATCCAGTTATAGCCAAAGCTTACCATGATAAGTTACTTAGTCATTATGACAGTCATGGTTTGCTTACTCCTGAAGTTGAGGAAGAATGGGATCATTTTAAACAGGCTTTTTTGGACACTAACAGTACTCTTTTAGGAAAAAAGGAGCAGAAGAGGCAATATTATCTGAGTGATAGGGCACTTGAGCTTATTTCGGAAAGAAGGAACTGCAGGAATGCCCTTAATCAATACCCTACTAGTCCTAATAGAAAGCATTACAGAGACCTTAATAAACTTGTAAAGGAGCAGTTAGCTGCTGATAAGAATCTTTGGCTTGATGGTTTGGCTGACAAAGCATTTAGACAGCACAACAGCAGAGAGCTGTACCAGATAGTTAATGTTTTGTGTGGTAGAAAACGGACACGCATACAAGGATTGAAGAATAAACAAGGTAAGGTTATAGAAGGGGAGGATTCTGTCATGGCTACGTGGGCTGAGCATTTCAGTGATGTTCTAAACAATGTAGTTAGTTCTACTCCCATTGTTTGCAATGATGATAGATGCATTGGTGGCTTTAATGTTGGCCCTATAACACAATCTGAAGTTATTTAGGCTGTTTCTAAACTTAAACTACATAAATCCCCAGGGGTAGATGAAATTACTACCGAAATGCTTAGAGCTGGGAATGTTTCGGTTACCACTTGGATGACTGAAATTCTGAATATCTTTTATGATAAAGGCATGGTTCTTAAGGATTTTACGAGCTATTGTTATCCCTATTTTCAAAAAAGGTGATCGCAGTTCTTGTGATAACTATAGGGGTATCAACCTACTCTCTGTTCCAGATAAAATTCTTTCCATGATTGTGCTTAATAGAATTAAGAATCTGGTTGACAGTCAATTGCGTGATGAGCAATGTGGATTCAGAAGTGGTAAGGGATGTGTGGATCAGATATTTTCACTTAGGCAGATTCTTGAGAAATGTTTAGAGTTTCAGAAACCTTTGGCTGCTAGCTTTGTTGATTTCCAAAAGGTTTTCGACTCTGTTAAGCGTCATAATTTGTGGTTGATTGTGAGATCATATGGTATACCAGACAAGTTAGTTAACATAATGAAAGCTCTCTATAATAACACTGAGTCGTGTGTGAGAGTTGGTAAGGCTTGTAGCAATTGGTTTAGCATTACTTCTGGTGTTCGACAAGGGTGCATTTTGTCTCCTTTTCTCTTTAGCTTGGTTATTGATTGCTATGCGAAATTCACTTGAAGGGAAAGATTTTGGCCTTAAATGGGCTGGAGATACGAAAATTTCTGATTTAGATTATGCTGATGATTTAGCCCTTTTGGCAAATGATGTTGATGAGATGAACTCTTTCATTCGAGCTATTGATGAGACTGGTAGTAGAGTAGGTTTGGTTATATAAACAGAGAGAAAACTAAAGTGATGAAAATTGGTCAGGCAGGCTGTGATTCAGTTAATCTGAATGGTTGCAATCTTGAACAGGTGTCAGAGTTTAATTATCTTGGGAGCTATGTAACAGATAATGGTGATGTGCGGCATGAGATCAACAGACGAATAGGGAGTGTTGCCAGGATTTTTAAGAACCTATGGAGAGTGTGGAGAAATAGGCGTATACACCTAAAGACTAAAATTAGACTGTATAATAGTTTGGTTCTATCTAGGGTGAGTTATGGTAGTGAAAATTGGACACTTTGTAAACAAGATAACAGGAAACTAGATTGGGTTGGGTTGTTTTACCTCTGAGCGGCACTTTTTTGCACACCATGGGCTAAATGGCCAGGTCATATGGATCCCGAATGCTGAGACAAGGTTGGGGGAGGGGACCCACTGGAACAGCTGTTGGGAGACAGATGGTAGCCTCCTGTCAAGGCCATCCAGTGTGTTCTTTAACGTGCAGGGGTAAGGCTCTTCCACACACGGGGCCACGGCTTAACGTCCCATCCAACGGACGGCGGCCTTTCCAAGCCCATCGGTGTCCCCTACTGACTGTGGGCAGGGCGGGGAAATTTTGCGGAGATAAATCTCAACGCTGACCCAGCTGGGACTCGAACCTGGGAACTACAGATTACGAGCCTGGTGCGCTACCGACTGAGCCACCCCCGCCCCAGGAAACTAGATGCTTACGCAGTATCTTGGGCATTAGGTGGTTTAACTTTGTAACTAATGATGAGATTAGGCAATGGAGTTTGCAACCTCCTTTAAGCAGCATATTGTGCAGAGAGAGACTCCGTTGGTTTGGCCATTTTGTCCGTATGAATAATTATAGATTGGTGAATAGGGTTATGAACAGTGTGCCTAAAGGCCTCAGAAAGGGGAGACCTAGGATGCGGTGGGCAGACAATGCCAAACAGGACCTTGTTAGAATTGGTGTGTAGTGGCCAGATGCAGTAGATGTAGCTCAGGATAGACTTGCTTGGAGAACTAAATTGCACGGTCTGGTTGGACCTCCGTAGCCCATGGCTGCTTGAGGATGATGATGATGATGGGTCTTCCGGAGCTTCAGTGTTAAACATAACTTTTTTAACCTTAGCACAACACTTTTTAAAATTAAGTTGCAAGGCACTTTTAACAATGGTCAGATCCAATTTCAGCTCCCCTATATGACCTAGTATTCCTAAGAGAAATAGTCTATTTCCTGGTTAATATATATTATATTCTTATGCAACCCATCTGGTGAAACCCAGGTGTGCTTATGTATGCCGTGGTGTTTGTAATAAGTGTTAGTTATTCTCAAACCATTAAGTATATTTACCTGTAGGAGACGTTGCCCATTGCAGCTACCAATACCAAAGGGACCCATCACCCTGCCCCAAAAGTTAGAGTCACTACCAAGTTTGGCATTAATGTCGCCTAGAACAAGGGTAATATATACTTTCTTGAAATAACTGAAAATATCCTGAAGTTGTCCATAAAACCCATCCTTTTTCTCGGCATAACAGCAGAAAACATTCAAGTCTTTAATGTTTGTCTGATATTTAGCTGTAAGAAACCTTTCATTAATGCACTCATTCTCTAGAAGAGCATCACTAGCGTGTCTGATGAGAAGCAAACCTACGCGTTGGTGATGCATTTTATCCTCCCTCCCTAAAAAAGAGAAATTTAAGATTATTTTTTAAGAATTTGACCTTTTTCTATCCATCTGATCTCTTGCAACCCTAGAATATCTAAATTATAAAGGTAGAATTCTTGTATGAGAACATCAAGAGAATAATCTCTGTGCAGAGTCCTTTCATTCCAACTATCTGTGGTGAGAGAATATTTAGTGAAATGTTTAAAGAAACTATGTTTATTGAGAGAGAAAATGCTGACAATATCAATCAGCCCTCTAATCGCAGGCATGAGGCAAAGTCCTGTTTCCTTTATTTCTAGAGGCTGAAGCTATCTACATTGGAAGGCTTCCTGCAATGTAGGATTTGATGATGCCCATAGAAGCAAGAGTTCAGAGTTAACCTGCGATGGACTGAGATCTGGATTATCGACTAACTGATAAAACATATTCTACTGAATCTATTCACTTGGGGCTGTCGACCCACAAAAAGAAAACACAGAAGATTCTCCGTCAACGGAAGCCTACCAGATCAGCATATTAAGGATCCATAATCAAGCTCAGCTCCATTATTCGTTTGCAATTGACATGCTCCTGTCATACCTCTGTGGCAAGCAGCTGTTTGAGGGGGTATTTTTCTTTTTGTTGGTATATATGGTCAGCACCAGGAGCCTGTGTGGTTGACGACTCTTCAGCAGAGTAGAAAAAAAAGTAGCCATAGTCCAGAGAATGTTGTTCACATAATGCATTTCACTTCATATAGTTATAAGCAGGGGCCACACTGATATGATATGGCAGTCCTCCCTTTCCGTAAAAGAGTATCGCTTTTGAAAGGTACGAACGGTCTGCACCACGAGAAGGCAGGGTGGGACTTTAGGTGCTATGCCTAGCAGATTCTGTGTAACATCACAAGAGATTGATGCATAGCTCTCCTTCCAGTAACTAGTTACTATTTACAGATCCTTACTCTCTTTCGCTGATAGAGATGTATAATATATCCATCTTTGTGTCACAATTTCAGTGACATATAAATGATTTAAAATTAGTATGTACACAATAAATCTTATAAAATATTTGCGGTTTTGTTCTCTTATTTTTTATATTTGACTTCATTTAGAAATAATGAATTTTGCAACACTTTTAATTTAGCTATAAATGAATTAATCACAGTCTCTTAAATTTTGCCTAGTACATAGTAATATAATACTTCTAAGTTTAAATAAATGATTTATAACAGAAAAAAAAAAAGAAAACAGTAAACCACAAAATAGAAGCTATTTATTACTGATACTCATATACTTTGAAATTGGCGTGCTGGTATTAAAATTTTATTACAACACAATTGTATAGTACAAAGATCTAATTCAGTTGCTGCAACTTCAAACATATGAACTTTTTAAAGGCATTTATGATACAACTTTTACAGTTGATATATGTATATTTGAATTTAATGACTAATATTGTCGAAATTTAATGTCCAAAAACTCAATAAAATTTTAAAGGTTTTCTGCAATGAACTACCGATTCAATATGTGCTATTAAAATTAGAAATATTTAAAATTATATTGTTCAGTTTAAGACAATTTAGTTAGAACACTGTGTCCAAAACAAACTCAATAAGGTTTTACTATATACATTATACATTCATGGAATGAGTATTTTCACGTATGTTCTAAGCGCAAAGTGAAACGTATACTGCTCTACTCAGACTAGTTTTCACTTTAATATCTACATAGGCTCTCGCATCCTAGTCAAATTATACAAAGTCTGGAAAAATGTACAAAAGTTTATATATATATATAATCATTGTGAAGTAGTATTTCTATCAAAAGATATGAGAGCATGCACTTCCTACATCTAAACTCCAATACATGTGTTTTAAGATTTCAAAAATTCTGTTTCTTTACATTGTAGACATTTGGGTTGCCAATCTCATACTACAGTGAAATGTCTTGACATGATGTTTCGAAACAGAATACACAGTTTGGTAAAGCAGTGCAACAGCAGTTGGAATTTTTTACATAGTAGTCCAGATCAGTAAGCCACACTGATCTGGTAGCCCTCATCTTCCACAAGTATGAACTTTCTTTAAAATATTTTTTCAGATGCATTATATAAAGCAGTAAATATATCAGCTTTTTTTTTAACACATAATGTTCTTGAAACATATTTGATATTAATAGTCTTAAATACATGTTTTATAAGCATGTACAAGAAATGGTTCACACAATGTATTTCACTTCATATAGCTATAAGCAGAATATAAATTGAGGTAAATCGCTTTAAATACCATCGGTACAATGGTAAGTAGAAGTACAGCTCTGATCGTTTTGTCCAGTTCTGAGCACAATCCCTTTGCTTCCCCTACATACCTGACCGACAAGTCCCAAATTTGGAACATAGATATCACCATTTTTAAACCTCTGTTGGGTTAAAAATTTGAATCCAACCTGTAATGGGATTAGAATCTCGGGTGTCTTTGTGAATGTAGGATATATGACATCGTTCTGTCATGACGTTATCAGCTTTTTGAATAAACTAAAAAACGAAGAAAACTGCCGGAGGAGAATTGATATTTCTATTTCGGCAAAACTTTGGTGGGCAGTATACTAGTTTACAATCGTAAATTGTCAAATGTTAAAGTTAAAATTGCATAAAAGTTACGATTTTCCTTTTTTCAAAGTTGTCGAAACAACTTAAAAATGAAAAAGAAAATGTCTGCTGAATGATTTCAATGTCAGTTTTTCCATATTTACAAACTGAATCTAATAGTAAAAAAGAAATTGCAGTTTTATGTTCAGTGTGCAATAGTATTTTCAAAATTGGAAATGAAGGCAAAACATCGGCTATAGAGCTTGATAGTACTTCAAAACATAAAAAGATGTATCAGCAAGAGCATAATCTTCTGTGGTAGGTAATTCCTTCAAATCGAAAACATAAACGATGAATATAGTTTAGCAATTAACAGTTAGCTGAAATACTATTCATGAGTCCCAGTTTGCATAATATCTCCTGTGATACTTTACTATGGAATCAACAGGTATATTTGCATACCATACTGTAGCATCTAATCAGAGTTTTGATCCATGTACTGCACAATAATTTAATGAGAAAATTTTCTGACAAGTCCACATGTTCAAGAACAAATGTGAAGCAACAGTGACGAATATTTTTGCTCTGTGGATTAATGAGGAGTTGATCAAAGATTTATGTGGAATTGAATACATATCTTTATCTCTTGATACTTCAAAACATGACATAAAATATTACCTGTTAATATTAATAAAAATTATGCCGAGGACTAATGCTCCAATTGAAAGAATTTTTTGAAATATAAATTTAATATAGATGGATGAGTAATCAAATGTAAAAGTGAACACCAATTTTAGTAATAAGATGCTAAATGTATTATTTTGGAGATTATTTAAAATTTGATCCCTTTTAAAAATAGTTTGGAGTAAAAAAGGGCGTTTTTAGATCTTTTTTCGTTCTCAGAAAAAAAAATCATAATTTTTTTTAATCATTAAGCAGAGCAGAAGCAAGGCGATAATTACAGTAAATAAAATGGATCAACGAAAGAGATATTTTCAGATTTTTAAATTTAACTATTTTGTAATAAAATTGGGAACTGGTCAGAAAATGTTTTTTTTTTAATTTAAATATTTTGACTCTAAAACCGAACAAAATAAAGAAGAAGAACAATGCACTTCATATACGAAAATTAAATTACAAAAATAAATATAATCAAAAAATGGCAGAACTTTAATTCGCTCTTTACCTTTATGGCAGCATTTGCTCGTACTCATATGCAACTTTTGCTACTTATTTACAGATCCGTTAGCTGAAGATTGACTACTGCAATTGAAATAGGAACACTACTGATATCTGAACGAACCTTTAGAGCCAGTGATTCCCAACCTTTTGGAAGACACCACAGAATAGACGAGATAAAAAGGTTGTCACAGAAAATTCCATTAAATTTATTTATTTGACCGCCCCTCTTGACTGCCTCAACGCCCCCCCTTTGCCTCTGGATCCGCTACCGCCCCCATGGAAGGCTCCAGCGCCCCCACTGGGGGGCGGTATCGCCCCCGTTGGGAATCTATGCTTTAGACGTATCCGAAGAAATGAGTTCACTTTTGACCACAACCAAGATTCAACTTCCTTTTTAGAAACCTAACGTATGCAGAATGAGTCATTCCTTAATCCTCTTCCCAAAAACAGAAAATGCACTCCTAGAGGCAAAGCTGCCGGTCAGCAAGGATTAACGGTTCTCCCTCAGGTGACAGCCTACTCTAAAAGTAGGCTGTCAGAGGTAATTGTAAAGTATTGATACGAATGCACTTACTCATTAAATCAGCTACAGTTAAAATGATCATTTTTTTTCTACAGGAAGCAAAAGAGAAGAAAACTTTTTTTCTAATGTTTTGCATTAAAGTTTTGAAATTAACCTAGTGTCTTCTGGCCGCCTAACTTGGCCACCGGTGTGCCAAGCACACCTGCTTGCGGCGGCCTTGTGTATATGAAACATTACCTTTTCTTATTCTTCGAAGGATTACTCATGTAGTTTGCTGCTGCACACAGTTCAGCATGATAAAAAACAAAACAAAAATTACCTGAAAGACTTCACAGAATTAAAATGCAAAAATACTATTTTATTTCCTAATTCCTATTCCATTTCTTTCCTCAATTCTGTCTCATTTCGTCATACTCGTCACGTTAATGACACTGGTATATCATACACTATGTTGAAAAAAGTGTCCGGATACCTGATTGGCAAATGGAAAAAGTAATTTCCGGTCGCATGATCGGTACTAGCGAGGTATAAGATGAGCATTGGCACAGAACAGGCTTCAGTGGAGAGTTTGATACAAAGCACGAGTGAACGTGCTCAGTTAATGGACTTCCAGAGAGGGGTCATTACAGGATGCCATTTGAGTAATTTATCTGTGCGTGTGATTGCGGTCAAATAAGAGCATCCTAGGTCAACTGTGTAGGATGTGATTACTAAATGGAAGCGTGAAGATGTCATGACAGTCAAGAAACGGTCGGGCAGACCACGAAAACTGATGGAAAGGGATCGAAGAGCTCTGAAACGTGTGGTACGTTCTTCTCGTCATTCATCCGCTGCTACCATTACCAAAACGTTTCAAGAGTCCACAAGTGTTAGTGTTTGCAGTAAAACAGTTCATACAGAGCTGCATATGTTGAATTTCCATGGAAACCACTGATAACTCCTAAACATGCACAACAACATCTAGCCTGGTGCAAAGCTCGTCAGAATTGGTCACTGGACAAATGGAAACAAATTTTATGGAGCAACGAATCACGTTTCATGCTGTTCCGATCCGATGGTCACTGCTGGGTATGGCAAATGCCTGGTGAATGTTACCTGCCACAGTGCATCGTCCCGTCTGTGAAGTTTGGTGGTGGTAGTATGATGGTTTGGAGCTGCATATCATGGCATGAACTTGGACCGTTGGTTCCTACAGCCGGTAGCATGAATGCCGAGATGTACTTGGGTGTTCTAGACAATTCTGCGCTACCAACACTGTTCCAGTACTACAGAGAGGGGTCATACGTTTAACAACATGATAACGCACGTCTTAAATGCAAGGTCCGTTCAGCAGTGGTTTCATGACTCAGGTATGAACATGCCCAGGCTTGCTCAGAGCCCCGACCTGAATCCAATAGAGGCCCTATGGGATGAACTCGAACATCGGTTGTGAGGCTTACCAACTCGTCTCATTTCCCTGTCGACACTATCTACCATTTTGAAGGACGAATGGCACAAAATACCAGCCATACATTATCAAACACTGATTGAAGGTATGCCCAAAAGAGTGCAGAGTGTAACTGTGGCCAAAGGTGGGCCGACACCCTATTGAAATTTCAATAAATGAGACACTTTGTCAAACACTCTGGTAGGTAATTCCTTCAAATCGAAAACAAAAGATGAATATAGTTTAGCAATTCACAATTAGCTGAACTTCTTTCAACATAGTGTAAGAAAGTGGTTACCAGTGGAAAGGCATCAGGATGTCATTGGACTTGACACCCCTGCCAATGACGCAAGAGAACAGACATTTTAGTGAAATGCAGTGTCGAAACTAGGGAGTGGCAGTGCCCCAGGGCTCAGATTGGATTTCGAGAAACATAGGTCAAATAAGTCACTCTGGACTGAAAGTTGTTAAGGACAAGAAAGGTATATTCATAGCAGTTTCTCTCCGGGCCCCTTTGTTATGAATTCTAGAGTCACCATCTCTATTTCTCATATTATTTCCTTGTCTTATACCCATGTTCTTTTACATTTAAATAATGAACAGCATCATTGTTCACTTTTTGCAATGAAAATGTATGCCTGAAATAGTGCATATGTTTCCGATTTTAAGAAAGTGTTATTGAGAACTTATGACATTCAGTTTACCCTATAAAAATATTATATTTCTCGCTGTCAAAACTTTCAAATCATAATTTTACGGTACCTAATTCCCGTTATATTCAGAGAATAACATTTTACTTAACATTCAGTCTTCAACAACTGTATCTGATCTGAAGAGATTTTACCACATACTAAACATTGGCTCTGCATCAATGAATTAAAAAAAAATGTTTGGAATAAGGAGTATAATGTAATAGACAATTTAGCAGTATATAAAATTACTGCTACTAAAAAATTTGTGGACCCGAAAAAGTGCCCTGTCCCAGGGCCCGTGACCTACTTGTTCTGCCCTGATTAAATGCACGGTATGTTTGAGAGCATGGCGGATAGTAGCAAGGGTACTTGCACTGATGTTTCTTTGAGTTTGGTGGTTATAAGGAGACTTGTGGTTGTCTGTATCATATGCTCATGGCTGAAAGGAAGCATCAAGCTTAACCAATATTGCTAACAAGCAAGTTAAGCTGGTGGGGAAAGAAAGGTCAGATAATTATTTTTCTTATGCTCTGTCTCTCTGCCCCATTTCCTCCATATTGCCACATTTGAGTTATATAATGCACGAGTTAGGTAAATAAGCAACCTGCACACTCATTTATGCTACTGAGAATTTGTGGTACCAGTTTCAGGCTTTGTTTATTACAGCCACAGCCCTCGAGTTGCTGCCCCTGTAATAATGAATGTGGTCCAGGGCCAAATAACGTTATATTGTATCAAAGAAGAATATGTTTGTTTATTAAATGAGTTGTTTAACCCTTGTTTAAAATTAAGCAGGTTAAAGAATGTTTTAACAAGGGATCCCAGCCATTGAATAAGTAAGAATTAAGAAAAAGAACAAACTACAATGAAGCCATTTCCCGTCCACCTCGGTCAGCTAAGCATAGAATGGGGTGTATAGCATTAGGTCTAGTTACAGATTCCATGGAAGATAATGAAAGTGAAATAAAATATCAACGTGGGTTTCAGTGGACAGGTGTGAAGTTGTAATATCATTTCAACCTAATAGCAAATTAACAGAAAAATTGATTGAACAATTATTATCTTAAAAAAAAAATCACACACACATGACTTTGTAACATAAAAGAAAAAAAAAAGGGGAAAAAAATCTAAATTTAAGTAAATCAAATTCGGAAATGAATGAGCATTTGGTAAATTGAAGGTTTTTCTGAGAATTTCCCATTCGTAATTTAAGACGAAATTAAAAGTTTTCATTGGATAAACAATCAAACTACCCTCCATCAATTTGAAGTGTATTATAATGACAGATGATGAAACAAAATCAATGAGCTTTTGCGTGATTAGTACTCACTGACTCATAGAAAAAGTATATTCTTTTCTAAAAGCTCTTATCACTAAACTTTAAAAAATAAATCAAAATATTAAAAAAGGTAATTTACTTGTTCAGATGGTTGTGGTGGACAGTATAAAAACAAGAAGAATTTATCACCTTTGCAATCACCAAGCTGATTATGGTATAGATGCAGTATGGCATTTTTTTTTTTGCCATATCCCATGGGAAGACTGCTTGTAATGGAATTGGTGGCACTGTAAAGAGATTGGTTTCCAAAGCAAGCCTATAAAGAGTAAAGAAGTAACCAATAGTAACACTTCTTCAAATGTTCAACTATTGTACAAAACATATTGCTTGTATACATTTCCTATTGTGTCCCAAGTAGATATTGAAAAAGAAAAGGAATTTTTGGACTTTTATTTCACAAAAGCAACAACCATCCCTAATACAAGACAGTTTCATTTCTTTAAGGGAATTTAAAATACAAGCATCTTCTAGATCATTTTCAGTTGTTCATGAAGAGTATTTTATTCAAGAAAAGGGTGAATATTATGTGTGCTGTGTTTATGATTCACAGTGGTGGCTGGGTAGGGTTGAAAATATTTTGGCAGATAAAAAGGAGTACTATATTGCTCTTCTATCCAGCAGGATCCAGTACATCTTTTAAACTCACTGAAGATGATTATTCCTTGGTGCCTGAAACAAATATTCTCTGAAAGCTCTCTCCTCTTGAACTTACTTTGGGTTGGGTTTTTTACCTCTGAGCGGCACTTTTTTGCACACCATGGGCTAAATGGCCAGGTCACAAGGACCTGAAGGCTCAGAGAAGGTTGGGGGAGGAGACCCAGTGGAACAGCTGTTGGGAGACAGATGGTAGCCTCCTGTCAAGGCCACCCAGCATGTTCTTTAACGTGCACAGGGTATGGCTCTCCCGCACACGGGGCCACGGCTTAACGTCCCATCCAACGGACGGCTGCCTTTCCAAGCCCATCGGTGTCCCCTACTGACCATGGGCAGGGCGGGAAATTTTGAGGAGATAAATCTCAATGCTGACCCAGCTGGGACTCCAACACTTACTTTGGCAACAACGGGACAAGGTCATAACATTGGTGTAAAGCAAGTAAGAAGTATCCTGTTACCTATAGTTTAACCAATGGGGCATGATTTCTTTTTCTGTATATATTAGACTGTACATAACTACACTGTAAATGAATTACAAACATTTATGTGTGTGTATGCAGTGTCATCATGCTGCTTCTCATAAGTTTGTAAGTTTGTATGAAATGAATGAAGGAAACAGAACTAGCAAGCAAATATTGAGTTGGGTTGTTTTATCTCTGAGTGGCCCATTTTTGCATACAATGGGCTAAATGCTCAGGTCACAAGGATCCTGAGGCCTCAGGTAAAGTTGGGGGAGGGATCCTAGACAGCTGTTAGGGGACAGATCGCAGCCTCACATCAAGACCATCCAGAGTGTTCTTTAATGTGCATAGAGTATGGCTCTCCCACACATGGGGCCATGGCTTAACATTTCTCCGATGGACGGCTGCTTTTCCAAGCCTATCAATGTCCCCTACTGACTGAGGGCAGGGCGAGGAGTTATGTGGAGACAAATCTCGATGCTGGTCCAGCTGGAACTTGAACATGGGAACTGCAGATTATGAACCTGGTGTACTACCAAATGAGCCACCCCTGCCTCTCAAGTAAATATTGATCACTATTACTTAATTGGATGTGTTCAACATGTAAATTTTGTGTTTAAACTTAATATAAACTACTATCATGTGAAAGAAATTATGGAAAACTGAATTTCCCAAAACCACCTGAAATACATTCCTGGCTTAACTTTGAAAGCTCACAAAATCTAAACCAGTTAAAAACACATGTAGGGATTTTTATCGAGTAATAACAGTAGTAATACAAAGATTCTGCCAAAATGTTTTTGTTCGATCTCATTTTATATTACAGTACTTCAAAATCCTGAAATATTTAAAGAAATTTAAGTATATTTCTCACAAGGGACTAAATATTTATTTTTTTTCAATATATACTTTTAAAGTGCTCTTGCAAGACTAACAAATTAATGGCAAACAGATTATTTAGTTTACAACAACTTAACATCTGTATCATGTAAGAAAAAGTTAATCTTTGAGTGGGTGCACTGCTGTAAATTTTACGACAAATTAAGTTGTTTTCATGTTAAACTTTTTTGCGAATACCAGTTATGCCATAACCTGAGTGTATTCCTAGAACAATGTTTTCCTCATACATTGGTGAGGGAGAGTTGGTGGCGTAACTTACAGTTTATTCTGTGTGAAGACGTTTGCATGATAAGACCGTCTGATGTAAAGTTTATGACGCGCACTCTTCATGTAAGTATTGCATATTTATAATTTATTAATTTTTCTTTAGATTGTTTATTGCTTTATTATTTTTAATAGCTAGTTTTAATTTAATTTTTCATTTTTATAGATTTTACAAAAAGATGTCTCGGGAGCCCCTTTCTCAAGTAGAACTTGAAAGTATAGTTCAACGTATGTTTGACGAATCGAAAAGTGACGATGAAATTGTTTCAAGCAATGATAGTGATCTTAGCAATGAACATATTGATACAGATAATTATGATAGCTTTTCTGAACAAGATGTTTCAGACGAAGAGCCAGGGGAAGAAAATTCTGCTAATGACAACTTTTACATTAGAAAAGATAACACAACTAAATGGTGTAAGTTGAGTTATGCTAATTTTTCTAAAACCAAAGAAATCAATATTGTAAAGGTGGATTTTCTTCTGGTCTAAAATAGCAATGAATTAGAAGCATTTTAAAAAATTATCGACCTTGCTATGATAGATGAAATTGTAACTTTTACGAACATACAACATGTACACTGATCAACTAAGAACACGCCATGAATACGCCAGAGAGCGTGACTACAAGGATACAACTAGAAGTGAATTTATGGCCTATTTGGGTAATTGTATTTAATAGGGATTAAAAAAGCACACCATGCAAATGTGAAGGAAATTTGGGCAAAAGACAGAAATGGAATTGAAATTACTAGAGCAGTCATGAGTTACAAATGATTTTTATTTATAACACATTAATTGAGATTTTATGATATGACATCAAGAGCAGAAAGGTGTAAGATAGATAAATTGGCAGCTATTTGCACATTCTTAGATTCATTCATAAGCAAGAGCAGGACGTGCTTCAATCTAAGTGAATACACAACTATCAACGAGATGCTGCATCCTTTTAGATGCCATTGCAGTTGGATTCAATATATATCAAGCAAACCGGCGAAGTATGGCATCAAAATGTATACTTTGTGCGAGACGCTAAAACTTTTTATACATCCAATCTCGAAATTTACTGTGGCAAACAACCAGATGGCCGATATGCCTCATCAAATTCACCGATAGACATTGTGAAATGACTAGTTGCTCTAATTGAAAATTCCAACAAGAACTTGATCACAGATAATTATTACACAATATTCCTCTTGCTGAATATTTACTTGAAAAAAACAAAAAACAAAATTACATTGATTGGGACCCTGATGAAAAATAAAAAGGAAATTCCACCAGAATTCCTGCCACACAAGAACAAAGAGGTAAATCCCAAATAATCATAGACTATAATGCTTTGAAAGGTAGGGGTTGATACAGTAGACAAAATGTAAGCTATTTATTCGATTTTTCGATTATTTCGAATTTTTATAGCCTTATGAAACTTTGCTGGAATAAATGCTCAGGTATTATATTCATTTGCCAAACTGTCAAGTTGTCCAAAATATCGAAGTTTATTTCTGAAGAATTTATCCCTTAGTCCTTAGTTATTTATCCCTTAGAAGAATTTATCCCTTATGAAGGAACACCTTACTTCAAGAGCAAACTTAAAAACTTACCATCAGACATAAGTGTGTTTCTAAAAGCGAATTATGGACAACCTGCAAAGCAAATCAATGAAGAGCAACCGTCTCTAAAATGCAGAGTATGTCATTTGTGTGTGATGGAGAAGAAAAGAATGTCAGCGTCTATGAAATGCCATAATTGCAATTCATTTACTTGTAAACACCACTCTCAAACCAAAATTTTATGCACTGAATGTCAAGAACAAGTCAAGAAAAGAGTGATTCGCACTCAGATTAAAAAAAGACTTATGTTATTTTAGTTTGGATTATTTTACTTTTACTAGTTTTATAATTTGGATTTATGATTTAATTTGATTATTTTTGCAAATAAAAGCATTTCATTAAGTCAATTGAATTTTTAATTATTGTACAATAACATTTTTCAACACATTTAGTGACTATACCATATAATGCTCAATGTAAAAAATACTACGTGTCTTATGGTAAAATATCCTGCACACCCACTCAAAGGTTAAATGTATTTTTTTAGCTTAAAATGTCCTCTTTTCACCTGTGATCCTGTTTGTTTTTCTATATTAAAAGGTTGAAGAGTTATTCAAATAACATTGAGTAAACATTTGAAATTGATATTTGTGCTCCGCATCAGTGGCCATATTGGGCAATAGTTTTTTTTCCCACTACATAGTTTTACTACAAAATATGTATTTTTCCTGCAAAAAAAAAATAATTTTTTTTTTCAAACTGGCCAGCAACTACCCTTGGGTTAATTTTCATAGAATGACCCCTTTCATTTAGTTATGGAAGTACGCTACTACTTCCAACAGCAATGCTAGATTAAAGAATTTACCTTCGAAGTTAATTGAAACTGAAATAAGAAGCATCAGTTCAAACCATTTCAGAAATAACTACATATTTTAAAAATGTGGGTAAATAATTCTTTCAATATTCATTCAATTTCTTGATAAATTTCTTAGAATACATTGCTTTTCTGAAATGTTTACATCTTCACACCCATTTAAATATTGAAATCAAGATTTAGATGGATTTAGATAGATTTGATTATCCTTAGCTACATTTTACCATAAAGTGCTTATTTTAGAAGTTATTGATCTTCAAAATTAATTCTGTCATATTGCAATGGCCATCAAGTGTAAAACATATATTTATTACTTATGTATAATATATAGCTTAAACTGTGCATATACCAATAATTGAATTTCAACTGAACATAGCAGAACTATAAATTTATCTTTAAGATAATGACTAAATTAATGATGAAAAAAAATCATCATATCTCCATGCCTTGGAGAATATTACTTCATGTCAGAAGACAGCACCAAACACAAAAGGTGAATAAAAGAAATCAAATCATCAAGAACACTCAAAATAGAATCAGCATGACCTGGCTTGTGCATGAAAGAGCAAGACATAATAGCAACAAACTTACTGATAATTATAAATTGAAAGCACAATTCATTATACACACTGCACCCATCCCTAAATCTGCCCTACCGTACCACAATAATATGGCCAGCCAAAATACCTTGTGGGCTATAATAAGTCAGATACCTATATATGCTGTATAGTGTATCTGCAACTTTATGATGAGTAAATATAGCGGGCTGAGTGAGTTGATCATGGGCAGAGTGTCAGTATGAGGAAAGGTTGGATTGTTTTACCTCTGAATGGCACTTTTTTGCACACCATGGGCTAATTGGCCAAGTCACAAGGACCCTGAAGGCTCAGAGAAGGTTGGGGGAGGGACCCACTGAAACAGCTGTTGGGAGACAGATGGTAGCCTCCCGTCAAGGTCATCCAGTGTGTTCTTTAATTTGCACAGGGTATGCCTCTCCCACACATGGGGCCATGGCTTAACGTCGCATTCAACGGCAGTGACCTTTCCAAGCCCATCGGTGTCTCCTACTGACTGAGGGCTGGGGGGGGGGGGGGGGGGAGTTTCGCGGAGATAAATCTCAACGCTGACCCAGCTGGGACTCAAACTTGGGAACTGTAGATTACAAGCCTGGTGCACTACTGACTGAGCCACCCTCACCCTCAGTATGAGGAAAATGGGGTGCTTCATCAGTGGTGTCACTAAGGGGGTGCAAACCACACTGTGTAACACCAAAATGATCGTCTATAAAATTTTTATGCAGTGTTTTAGCAGAAATTTATTATTTTTTATAAAAATATCCCTGTAGTTAGTTATAACCATAAAAACATTTTTCGTAAGCCCAGTTTACATGTACCTGTATCAATATACCTACAAGGCTAAAATAATAAAAATAAATACCCTCTCAAGCAGCTGCTTGCCACAGAGGTCTGACAGGAGCCTGTCAGTTTATATGTCAAAGTAGAAGATCTGAGAGGATGGCAGGACCTCAGCAGAAAAACAACACAAACATCCATGCCTTACGCGGGGCTTGAACCCAGGTCCCTTAGATCAGTAGCCAAGTGTGCTAACCACTCGGCCATGGGACGGCATAAGGCTAAAACTCTATGCTAATTTACTTTTTGAATCTTCTAATATGCATGCGCTCCAGTCAGAGCTGTCATTAAACTCTATGCTAATTTGCTTTTTTAACCTTCTAATACACATACGCTCCGGTCAGAGCTGTCTTTATTACCCAATTAAAATGATGCTTCGAAATACATGGTTTCATCTGCACATGCTACAAGCATATGCTGTTGTTTTCATTGCTGCTTAGTATTTGTGAACTTATTCAATAACCTTTTTGAGAATGAAGTAGTAATTAAAGGAAAAGAAGAAGAAAAATTAAAAAAGGCTTCTGCTCAGCTACTAATATTGTTGTAATTCAATGTAGAAAGATTTTCAAAACAATTTTGTTGTTGGTATAAATATAATCTAAGAAATATTACATTAAACAATTTACTACTATATTTATCACATATTATTTTATGTTTAAAATTGATAATAAACTTACATGTATAACGATTATTGATTATATAACTCTTTGATAACTAAATACAGAAATAGACAGTTTAAAACATGAAGTAGTGGAAAATGCTATGTTTCTTGATACATGTTTAGAAATATAACTTAAATCTTAAATTCAGATTTTTTTTAAATTTTAGCCTTTTTTTATTTTCTTTAAAAACATCACCGTCTTGCAAATATATATCTGATTTTAATGAAATCTTCAGGGTTTAAGTTTAAATTATGGTTTAAAAAAAAGTGACACATCAAAATTTGCATTTGATAGAACTAACATATCCAACAAATTTACATTTTCTTATTTTTTTTTTTCGAAATATTGCTAATTTGTCTTTTTTTTTATTGTGCATGTATATTCTATCATGCCACATGGAGTGCATAAATCAAAGAGGCCAAGTGGATGCCAGAAAAGGAAAGCAAAAGAGGTGAGAAATGAATCACTCAAAACTCTTAGCTAGATCCATGCTTCAATATGTCAAAACACCGGATGATGGCCAGGGTTCATCAAAAGACACTGCTCCTCAGTCTTCAATTGATTCTGTGATTCCTTTGACGCATTCTGCAGAAGCAAGGAGTGTAAATGCAGAATTTGAAGCAGAAGAACAAGGAAATGAAATGGAAGAATTTAAAGCAGAAGAGAGTGCTGAAAGTGACTCTAGCCATGATACTGTAAATGAGGTGAGTGACGTTAAGGAGGAAGATTTGCAAATTTTATGTGATGTTTCTTTCTTGGAGATACCAGTTCCAAATCATTTTCGAATTGAAATAATCAAAAACTTCTTTCCAGAACAAAGATGGGCTTTTCGGTCATGGATGGTTTACTCACTCATCAGCGAGAATTTATACTGTTTTTGCTGCTGACTGTTTGCGTTAGTGCTACAGATATGACATCCAAATTTGTGACTGGGTTTCAGATGTGGTGGAAACAGCCCGAAGATGTGGCTAACTGAGCCACGAGACATCTGAAGAGCAGCTACGTTACCTTGAAAAGTGGAAAACATTGGTAGCAGGACTTATACTGCACAAAACCATTGACACCGTCATTATTGCTTTGACGGAAATGGAGAAGAAAAAGTGGAGGGGCATCTTGCACAGATTGCTTGATGCTTCTCAGATTCTTGCACAGATTGCTTGCTGCCATTCCATGGCCACAAGGAAGATGAATCTTCATTGAATAAAGGAAACTTTCTTGAGATGGTTGAGATGCTTTCAAAATATGATCCAGTGCTGAAAGAGCACCTAATGAGATTAAAGTGGAGAACATGTAAACTTAAAGTCTCTTATCTTGCACCAAAAACTCAATGAGTATATAAGTACCCTGGCAAATCATGTGAAGGATATGCTTGTCATGGACATAAAGTCTGTGAAGTACTTTGGGATCATGTTCGACAGTACACCTGATATATCACATACTGACCAGATGTCCAAAGTGAGCAGATATGTAAAAATCAACAATAGGAAAGTTGAAGTGAAAGAAGTATTTCTAGGATTTTTCCCTTTAAAGGGGAAAAAAGATGCTGACCTCAGTTCTGACATTCTTAAAAATCTGGATAGTGATGGACTGGACATACTAATGTGCCGTGCTCAAGGTTACGATATTGCTATCACCTATGGCTGGAATCCACGGAGGTGTACAAGCCATTCTTAAGAGAAAGAACAAGAAAGCTATTTTTAGTGGATGTGTGGATCATTCGCTTAACTTGTGCAGTCAGCACTCTTTTGCTGAAAATGCATCATGTGTGACATTTTTTGGAACTCTTGAGACGTTTTCTTTCTTTGTTGCTTCCACCAATCAATGAGATGTGTTAATTGACCATACTGGAGTGTCAGTGAAAATGCTATCAACAACACGTTGGAGGGAGTGCTCATCATGCTGCAGTTAAGCCAGTTAAAGAAAAGTTCAATAAGTTTGTGGTGTCGATTGAAGCTCTTTGTGATCCATATGAAAATTTGGACATAAGAGGTGCAGCACAAGGTTTTTTTGCCTGCTGTCTGTGATTTCACTTTTTAGTGCTAGCTGTACTTCTGGTGTGATGTACTTCAGGGATTTAATCTTACACAGCAGTACTTGCAGATTAAGGGCTTAACTCTCAACAAGGTGGTGACAAAGCTAGAGGCACTAAGACTTTTTCTGCATGAGGAGTGGAGTCACCCAGTGGAGCATGCAATTGAATAGGTGCTTTTAAAATCAGATGAATATGGAATTGTAGTAGAGAGATGAGACAGGTTCAAGAAGAGGATGATGCTTGAGTGCATTGATCGCTTTCATTCTGAACTCCAGATCAGATCAAGAGCCATCAAGGAAGTAACAACCATGTTTTAGGCTGCAAGTGAAGAGTCTCATATCTGCCACTGAAGAAGAGTTAAAGGTGTCTATTCAAAATTGACCACTTTCTATGATGACTACATCATAGAAATGATGAGGTATTCGAAAGTGCGCTTTTAATAGAAATACCAAGACTGAGAAGGCACCTGAAAGCAACAGAGATTGATCTGGAAGAAGCCAAAGATTGGACAATATTAGATGTTTTGACATTCATAGCTGAATGGAACTTCGTAGAATTTCTCTCAACTTTTTCACTAAGCCTAAAATTATTTCTGACGATCTGTGTGTCTGTGGCTTCATGTGAGAGGAGCTTTTCAAAGCTGAAACTTATAAAGAACTATTTGTGATCTACCATGGGGCAGTCAAGGCATTCCGATCTTGTGATATTATCAGTTGAAAGTGAGTTGGTGAAAGGCAATGATTTCAATGAAGTGATTCACAAGTTTGCAGCTTTGAAGGCCAGGAAAGTTCTGATTTAATTGAATAGTTCACTAAGTGCCGAAATGCTTGTATATTTGTTCCTGTTTATTTTTTTGGTATTATTTCATTTATGAGTAAATTTCCACATGCATTTGTCTACAACTTCTACATTATTTGGGCCGTTATTGATTATGCAAACCTAATCCATTAATGTATCTCATATAATGGTAAAGTTTAATGTTAAAATAAACATAATTTTGATATAGTCCTTAAACGTTTTTACTTCGAATTCTATTGTTTTCCTACCGAATTTTCGGAAACTATGTAAATGCATTTAGGCTGTTCGTATGATATTGTAATTTAAAGGTGTAATTTTAATTTTGCTAGTTGTTTATGTTACTACTATTGCCATTACATTCAGTGATAAATCAAGTTCAAATCAAGTCAAAGATCAGTTCCAAATTCAAGTCAAAGATCAGTTCCAAATTTCTATGATGAATTATAATTTATAAGTATGGGAATTATGATTTATAAGTAGCATTAGTACAAAAAACATTATTAAGATTCTGTATGGTCTGATACGGAAGGAGGTCCATGAGAGTGACACCACTGTGCTCCATACCCACAACTACAGAATATCTGGGATTTTCGCGTGTGACTGTTGCATGTGTGTACCAGGACTAGATCAAAACCAGCGTTTTGAAGGAAAGTTCTGATTTAGTCGAATTGTTCATTAAGTGCCGAAATGCTAGTGCATTTATTCCTGTTTTTTGGTATTATTTCATTTATGAGTAAATTTCCATATGCATTTGTCTACAACTTCTACATTATTTGAACCATTATTGATTATGTAAACCCCTCAGCAAAACCTTCAGCTACCAGGAAAAATTTGGTGGTAACTGGGCTGTTGATGTACAAGGTGAGCCCTGCCTCTCCCATATCATAACGTAGGAACAGAGGCCCAAAGTGCAGATGATAACGTCGGTTCAACATACGATGGCACAACTGGGCTATGTTAGTCAATTCCCATATTGAGTATCCTTGTTAACAGCACATCACCAGTCTATAAAGTTGCAGTGGATGATGGAAAATCACCAATGGACTGTGGGAGACAGGAAAAGGGTAGCTGAATCAGACGAACAAAGGTTTCAACTACAAGATGCCAATGGGAGGTGTGGCATAGACCACATGAGGACATTGACCACAACTGTCAAGTCAGGGTGTTACAGGGAAATGGAGACAGTGTAATGTTTTGCTACTTACATGGGTCACCTTGGGGCCCCTTGTACCTATTGAGACCACCATCACTGCACAAGGCTATGTTGATGTACTTGCTGACTACCTACACCTGTTCATGACTATCCATTTCCCACAGCAGCATGTCTTTTTTCAATGAGACAATGCCTTATTGAAATTTTCCTCATTTTTTTATCGTTAATAGCCTGGTTTCATCACTCCAGTTTAGTGAATGACTGATTGGAGGAGCATTCCAAGTGAGTTCACAACTGTTGAAGTGCTTAAAAACATTTAACAGTGTCATAGAGAATTAAATTACTTTACTCAAAAGACCCTCTTGGTCTTTGGATTTAAACTCTATTGAGCATTTGTGGGATGAAGTGGAGAGATTCATTTGAGCCTGAAACCCATCATTGGCAACTCTCGGCACTTTACAGATGGTTGTTCTGGAATACTGGGCTGCAATACCACCCCCAAACTTTCCAACACCTGGCAGAGTACATGCTATGTGTTGGCTGTTGTGAGGGCAAAAGATGGACCCACACATTATTAGGTGAGTGTGAATAATAAATTGCCTTTTCAGTGTAAATAAACTTTGTAGAAAACTATAAAACTATGTATTAATTTCTATGTCAAACAGGTTGGGTTGTTTTACCTCTGAGCAGCACTTTTTTGCACACAATGGGCTATATAGCCAGGTCACAAGGACCCCAAAGGCTCAGAAAAGGTTGGAGGAAGAACTGGAACAGCTATTGGGAGACAGATGGTAGCATCTAATGTTGAAACCCGGTTTTTAAAATTTTCCCAAAAATCGAAAATCGAAAACAAAAAATCGTTTTCTCTTTGATTTTTTTTATTTGACTACAGTAATGTTGAATTTTTCATAAATGTTTTTTATGGAAAGAGAGAAAAAAGGAGAAAGAAAAAAATGAAAAATGAACGCATTTCAAGGTCATTCAAATAATGAATGAAAGCATACATAAAAAATTTTTCTGTTCCAATTTTATATACCGTATATATAGAGAGAGTAAGAAAATGAAGGCATACATGAACAAGTCACCATTGCAATCTATTTCATAAAATGATAATAGTTTTATATTTTAAATCATCATCAACATCCTCAAGCAGCAATGGGCTATGGAGGTCCAACCAGACCATGCAATTTAGTTCTCCAGGCATATCTGTCCTGAGCTACATCTGCTGCATCTGGACACTGCACACCAGTTCTAACAAGGTCCTGTTTGACATTGTCTACCCACAGCATCATAGGTCTCCCCCTCTTTCTGACGCCTTTAGGCACACTGTTCATAACCCTATTTGCCAATCTATAATTCTTCACACAGGCAACGTGGCTAAACCAACGGAGTTTCTCTCTGCACAATATATTGCTTAAAGGAGGTTGTCGACCCCTTTGCCTAACCTCAAAATTAGTTACAAAGTTGAACTACCTAATGCCCAAGATACTGCGTAAGCATCTAGAATCAAAAGCATCAAGTTTCCTGTTATCTTGTTTACAAAGCATCCAAGTTTCACTCCCATAACTAACTCTAGAAAGAACCAAACTATCATATAGTCTAATTTTAGTCTTTAGGTGTATATGCCTATTTCTCCACTCTCCATAGATTCTTAAAAATCCCAGCAGCAATCCCTGTTCATCTGTTAATCTCATACCACACATCACCAGTATCTGTCAGCTAGTAATTAAAGGTTTCTGAAACTCTAAACATTTCTGAAGAATCTGCCTAAGTGAAAAAAATCTGATCTATACATTCCCTATCACTTCTGAATCCACACTGCTGATCACGCAATTGTCCGTCAAAGAGATTCTTAATTCTATTAAGCATAATCATGCAAAGGACCCTTGTTCCAGCAGTGAACTTAGAAAATTCACTGCTGGAACAGAAAGTAGGCTGATACCCCTATAGTTATCACAAGAACTGCGATCACCTTTTTCAAAAATAGGGATAATAAAGTTTTGGTAAAATCCTTAGAAACAATACCTTTATTATAAAAGATATTCAAAACTTCATTGATCCATATGGTAACAGAAACATTCCCAGCTCTAAACATTTCAGTAGTAATTTTATCTACCCCTGGGGATTTATGTAGTTTACGTTTAGAAATAGCCAAAACAACTTCATTCAGAATTAGCAAAAATTAACCTAATTTTCACTAATTCACGTGAACTGCTGAAAATACTCTTAGACATAGTTAGTAAAGTTTAGCATAACAGTTATTGCTTAAGTTTTGTTTTTATGTTTGGGAGCAGTTACTTAAATTGGAATTATTGCTGCTAAGTATAATAGATAACGAATATTGCCAAAAATCTAGGTTGAAATTGATTTCAGATCTTTAAATTGTCTTCAGTCACACATTTTCAAAAAATTATTATTTAATATATTCCAGAGTTCTGTATCTCAGTTACTATTGACATAACACAAAACTATACCTAATCAAATGGCTGCTGAGTGTGTATTTATAACACTGAATATTTCCCTGATAGCTGGATAGACCTCAGACAGTAGAAAAAAACTGAAATTCAAATTTTACACTTTTTCTGCCAACAGGAACTTACCGCATGCTCCTTATAAGCTTTGTTTACCGCTGTCTCCCCACAGTGACATCAAAATGTCTAGCCAATGACTGTCAAGAAATGCTTCCTTGCCAAGTGGTACCACCCTTTCTTCATTCACCCTGCTCCCCACTCCAGCATCAATGCAAAGTTGTAGACATCTATGCCAATCCTGGAAAGCTTAATGGTACTCCTGTTGGGGAATATTCCACAATTTTGAATGAACTGTAAAACTTAATTTCAATCCCAGCAAATTCCTTTTTAATTTTTGTAAACACCCAAAAAATTGCATGATATGGTGGGTAGCTGTTTGATTTTTTCTTCTTCTCCAGATAGGTCATAACTTGCTGGGTTTTTGTGAGCACTGGCATTGTCATGAAGGAGAACCTAGACACCCTTGTTGTTGGATGCTGCTGCTTCATCTCCTTAACTATTTTGGGAAAAAACAGTGTTGGTGTGGTAATGGCCATTTATAGTCATTTTCTTAGGAAAGGTGTCCATGGCTACCACCCTTCGGGAATTGAAAAAAATTGTGAATATACTCTTCTGTGAGCAAAAGTATTGTAGGAGGATTTGGGGATACAGTTCATCTTATGCAACCCAAACGTTGTTTTGATCTTTCTGGGAGTTGCATAGTAATGGAATGACATAACATACATGTGACAATGTTTGTTAACCGTTTGGGGCCAATAGGCTCAAATATTGCCAGCATCTCCTTGCACGAGTCAACTCTAGCCCTTTTTTGCTGTTCTATCAGTTTGTGGAATACCCATTTGGCATATATTTTTCAGAACTTTAAATGTTGATGAATAATTGTTTCCACACTGCCAATCGATACACTGACATCTAAACATATTATCTGATGGTGATGTCTGGGTTTTTCTTAACGAGTTCATGAAGGCAGCAATGTTTCTCTCTTTCACTGTCTCCTACGGTGTTTCTGCATGAGGGAGGTCTTCCAAGCTCTGTCATCTTCTCTGAATACGTGCATCAATACTGTAACAGTACACTACGAACAGGCACAATCCACATATACTTGTGATAAATTGGCATGATTTTTTTTCATGTCATTCCCAAATCGAATCCTTGTGAAAATGCAAAATCTTTCTCTGTCTTTAGTAGGCTCCTTAGGAACAATACACAGATTTCGTACACCGAACTTTATTTGCTACCAGTGAAGGGAGAAATGATGATACAGCCTTTGTTTTTACACATAACAAGTTTAGACAAACTTTCAAAAAAGTTGCAGCTCGTTAACTTCAGAGGAATGAATGCAAATCTACTGATACGTGTCAAGAACTTTTTGAACACCCTCTGTACAAATATTACAAGAGTCCATCAGATTCTTTTTCAATTTTTGGACAGTTTTTGTACTTTTTTCTCCATGACATGTTTTTTAATCTGAACTTCATTTAAGGGAGATTCTCCCAAGACATTGTGATGCCCCATCATTCACTTTACCTTAACCAGTTTTGCTTAATTTACGTTATATTTATCATTTTGGGGATTTTTATTTCCTTTTTGGCATCACAGCGCTCGTTTCCAAGAGTTAGGAGTTACGCATGCGCAACTCCGATCTTCCGACTGTCACCCACTAAAGTGCATGCACAAGGACACGCCCCCTCTTGCATCATAGCTTGCGTCACTCGTCGAATTATGTAAATGTCTTTCCCGGCATGCAACATGACACGTGCGGGCACTCTAAGCCTCTTTGTTATATCTGATGACATGTTGTCACAGTAGTCAAATAGAGAGAAGCAGTAGCACAGCGCACTGTAGCGCAGAGAGTAGTAAGCATGGAGGAGCACAGTTAGTGCAGAATGTGTAATCAGATTTGATGTATCTTCTTCATTGAAATTTGGTGAGTGATTTTTGGCAATAAATTTGTTTGTTATTTAAACCTTTTTGAATCTTTACTAATTTTTTCTCTTGAGCAACGTTAATTGTTTGATTAGCACTTATATTTACATTTTGACAATCATTTTTGAATTCTTACTCATTAACGCTCGCTGGTATTTTGAACCCTAATTTAACTTTATTTATTTGGCAATTTGTTAATTATTGCCTGGCGCCCGACTGAACTATCCGGAGCATAAACCTAATTGGATCAGAAAAAGGGTCCAAACTTTAAAAGTAATTCATTTCTTTGGAGCGTTACAACATCACAAACTGTACTGACATTTTGATTACCTCTGTTGGTGGTTCATACATTATATACATTATTTGAATCTGTAATCCTTGCCTAGCAGTTGGAACATAGGGATTTTCCATGTGTTAACTTAATATTTCTATTTTTAGCTTTATCACATTTTTTATAGTGATTTCTCTCAGAGATTTTTTAATATATTTTTTATAAACTTTCATTAGATCACAGCAGTAATGTGTCAAATAAGTGATTGTATTTATGCAGTATTTTTATTCTATGGCAATTGTATATAGTCTTAATGTTTGTATTATTGAACCTAAGTGTTACACTAACTGCAGGGGCATAGCTATGGGGGGATGCTCCTCCCCCTCCCAAAGCATATCGGAGTTGGCAAAATCTAGGTGAGCTGGAAAAATTTGTAGTGACTAGATAAAATCCAGGTGAGTTGTGAAAATTGTTTTTTTTTTTTGGTAAAATTAAGGTAATTGGCAAAATTGAGGCAACTTGACAAAATCTTGGTGAGTTGGCAAAATAGAGGCGAGTTGGAAAAATAAGATTTTATTTGAAAAATTAAGGGCAGTTGGCAAAATTAGAAGTGGCTTGATAAAAATCCAGGTGAGTTGTGAAAACTGAGATTGTTTTTGTAAAATTAAGGGGAGTTGGTAATATTCAAAGTGACTTTGCAAAATACAGGTGAGTTAGGAAATTTTGAAACAGTTTGATAAAACTCCGGTAAGTTGTGAAAATTGAGATTGTTTTTGTAAAATTAAGTGGAATTGGCAAAATTTAAAGTGATTTTGGCAAAATACATGTGAGTTAAAAAATTGAGATTTTTATTTGTAAAATTAAGTGTAGTTGGCAAAATCAAGGCAACTTGGCAAAAAAATTATTAGCACAAAATTTTGTTCTCTCATGGTATAATAGGAAAACACCACTTTGGTTAACCATCCTTATTTCTTACTCCAGGCAGACAATATTTGCTTTAAAGAAACTAGGCAAATGCTAGGGGTAAAAAAAAAAGAGTAATCCTAAAATACAAAAAAAAAAATGCATAATTTGTAGAAAGAAAGCAGCTAAATAATGAAATAGTCTTTTATTATATTTACCTAGTTCATGATTTATCATTTTGTCAGAGGTTTCACAATTATAAATTTGCTCAGTTTTAGGAATTGACTAGTCTGGAAAATGAAATATTCACGGAAATGGCCAAAGACCATGTCAAAGGTCTTATAGTGAAGTCAAAATACATGTACTTGTTTAGTCAACCTTTAAATACAAGTTCTTGTTTAGAACAACAAGTTCTAAACAAGAAGTTGTCTAGTTAGTTATACAAGTTCTTGTTTAGTCAACCTTTAAATTATGAAAGAATAGGGGTAATCATGCATATTGTTACATACAAGTTCTTGTTTAGTCAACCTTTAAATTATAAAAGAATAGGGGTAGCCCTGCATAGGGAAAACTGAGAATACTGTGGAAAATTATAATTGCCTACTGAAGGAATATATGAAACGATCCTCGATTCTCAAACCCCAAAATATCAGAACTGATCTTGGATTCACAAACTGTACCAGAACCCTGCATAGGGGCCTCCATTGTATGAAATACATATTTCCATAAATTAAGGAATAACCCCATGTTATGTCAATGGGAAGTTAATGCCAACACCCCATAACTTCTAAAATAATGTTTTTTTTTTTGAAAAATGTGAAGCAGAAAAAGATTTCAATCATTATATATCAATATCTTGATTTTCAACAATATTCGTTCAGTATTGTTATATTAGTTATGGATTTGGGTTGTTTTACCTCTGAGCGGCACTTTTTTGCACACCATGGGCTAAATGGACCCCGAAGGCTCAGAGAAGGTTGGGGGAGGGGACCCACTGGAACAGCTGTTGGGAGACAGATGGTAGCCTCCAATCAAGGCCATCCAGCATATTCTTTAACGTGCACAGGGTATGGCTCTCCCGCAAACGGGGCCACGGCTTAACGTCCCATCCGACGGACGACGGCCTTTCCAAGCCCATCGGTGTCCCCTACTGACTGTGGGCAGGGCGGGGGAATTTTGCGGAGATAAATCTCAACACTGACCCAGCTGGGACTCGAACCTGGGAACTACAGATTACGAGCCTGGCGCGCTACCGACTGAGCCACCCCCGCCTCTGAGTTATGGAAGTTTGATATTTAACAACAATGATGAAATTATAAGAATTTAAGAAACTTATATAAAACTGATTAATTGCAAAAGAAGTCTTTAAACAAACTTCTAAAATACATATTTATTTTATTAAATGCTTTGATGCAATACTTATTATTAAGTTTTAATTAACTTCTGAAGTAAGGTGTCCAGATTTAAGAGAGAGGATCTGGGGAATTTGAAATTATTTTCTGAAAGATTGACTTTTTATTAGTGACCAGATTAAAAAAAATATCCATGGACTTTGGAAGATTCAATCTAAAGGATTGATTTTTGATAAAATTATGTTAAAAAGTAATTTTTTTTTCATTTAGAACATATTAAATCGTTTTCAGAAAAAATTGAGCTAATGTTTCTACTTTGTCGTCTGTCTGTCCGTTGGCAGACATCGAACTTTTTTTAGTTTTTAGCGATAAATATTTCCTTTTGGGTTGGATAGATATTGATAAAATATTATGATTCGCACTTTCGGAATCTTCCTATAGCTATTATTGCACCCTCTAATAAAGGAAAATTTTGAAAACTTCAAAATTTCAAACTAATATTTCAAGCTGTGTAATTATGTTAGAAATGAGCAATTTTGGTTGTGAAATGTGAATATTGTTACGAATTTTAAAATCGATAGGCACTGACTGTGAGTACTAATAACTATATTTTCAAACCAATTACAATACAATGCAAATTGTTACAAAAATATGGATGAAGTATCTTATAAACAAATTAACTATTATCATACATAAGTCATTAACCTTTTTGTACAGAGCATACAATATCAGCTCTGTCTGTTGTACTAAAATACTACCTCTTCACTTTGTTTACCATGCCACTTGAATACCTTCAGACATAAACTCTCGTCCTGTGCTAGTTCACTAAACTTTTGTTACTAACAACAGAAAACAACACCCGCGCACACACTAATAAATACATTAATTATTTTCATTTAACATGTATTGAATCAGACCATCTGAACGTCTTTTCAGATCTCACAACTTTAACACACTGCCCTGCTATCTTTTTTTATTCTTCCGAATCATTCTAAGTTTCAATTCGTTGGCTAAATTTAATCTCACGTAGAAGCACACACGAGTGTTCAAGTCACGTTAAGTCATGAAGTCACTGTTGCTCGTTCATCTGTTGTAACAAACAATATCATGAAGTTTCCATTAATAGCAATGATTTTCACCTTTACCTCCCAGAGATGATGGGAAAACGATTTTTTTTTCTTTTAAGAGATGATTTGTTTGTTTTTAGAGAAAAACTGAAATTTCTTTATTGGTTGGATAGGTATTGATAAACTCTTATGATTCACACTTTTAGAATCTCCCAAAAGCTATAATTGCACCCTCTTACAGTGGAAAAGTTTGAAAATTTTAATCGAGTATTGCAAGGGATTTAATTGGGCTAGAAATTTGATATTTTAGTGATGGAGTGTGATGATTCAGGGGTTTACATTGAAAGTAGCAATTTGAATCTTCACCTCCAGGGTATGTGGTAAAACGAAACTTTTATTTTGAGAGATAAATGAAAAATTTTTTTTAGTTGAATAGGTACTAACGAAATACGATGTTTCACAATTTCCAGATCCTTTAAATGACCTTAATTTACCTTGTTAGAGGGCACTAATATTGCAGAAAATATAAAACTTGAAGTAATGCTGCAAACGATATATTTATGTTAGAATAAAGAAATTCTGGTGTAGAATGTGTTGATGATGAACAGAATAATTGATAGTTATGTGCGTTGCAATTAAATTACAAATGGTTAAAATTTGACCTGCTTTTTTTTTTTTATAAATTTAGAACTTAATTGTAAAATTTTTAATACAAAACTAATAAATAAATAATTTATACACACTGAATGCTTCAACCCTTAATCCTAGGGGAATGAGAAAAATCAACTTTTCATTTTAATGAATAAATGAGATATTCTTTTTGTGCTTTATAGAGATAATAATTTATTATTTACAATTTCCAATAATCCATCAGTACGAATTACTGCTATTAAAGGTGGAAAATTCGGAAAAAGAAAAATATTTACTCTAATTCACCAGAGGTGACATGTTATTTTTCTAGTTTTATACACTATTGCACATAATAATCTTAACATCTAGCAGCATGAAATAAAACACGAGTAACGTATGTTAATTAACAAAAATGACTATTACTGTCTGTATTTTTCATACAAATGGATTTTTCTGTAAAATATTTTCGTTTTCAGAAAATTTAGCACTAAAGATTTCACAAGAAACATGATACTTTGTTTTCACCTGCAGCAAACCTTCATAGGGTCAAAATTATTAGCAGCGAAGAATGTTCCAACATTATTAGAACATCGCTGAAATGCTCAGCCCAACTAGCCATGACAAAATCCTCACCTTCTATAACCTTACCTTGTTTATCCTTCAATCCCTGTATACCTGTTCGTTTTCTACCACAAAAAACATTAACTATTTGGTACAGCTCTCTTCTGTTGTGCTGTCTGTGTCAAGCCAAAGATTTTTATCAGCAGCTAACTGATCCTTTATATGTTTATTAAGCTCTCTGTAATGCTTTCTATTAGGACTAGTAGGATATTGATTAAGGACATTCCTGCAGTTGTTTCTGAAATAAGCTCGAGTGCCTTATCACTCAAATAAATCTGCCTCCTCTGCTCCTTTTTTCCTGAAAGATTACTGTTAGTTTCCAAAAATGCCTGTTTAAAATGGTCCCATTCTTTCTCAACTTCAGTGGTAGGCAAACCATGACTGTCATAATGACTAAGTAACCTATCATGGTAAGTTTTAGCTATAACTGGGTCTTTCAGAACTTCAGTATCAAAGGTAAATTTTTTAACCCTAGCACAACACTTTTTAAGTTTAAGTTGCCCTATATGATCTGGTATTTCTAACAGAACTAGCCCATTTGCTGTTAATTAATACATAATAAATCATATTCTTATGCAGCCCATCTGGTGAAACTGATGTGAGCTTATGTATGTTGCAGTGTTTGTAATAAGTGTTAGTTATTCTCAAACCATTAAATGTACTTATCTGTAGGAGATGTTGCCCATTGCAGTTACGAATACCAAAGGGACCTATCACCCCTCCCCAAAGGTCAGAGTTAATAGCAACTTTGGCATTGAAGTCACCTAAAACAAGGGTAATATCTCCTTTCTTATGGTATAAAAATAATAATAATAAAAAAAATAAATACCCCCTCAAGCAGCTGCTTGCCACAGAGGTCTGACAGGAGCCTGTCAGTTTAATATGCCATAGTAGAAGGTCTGTGAGGAAAGCGAGACCTCAGCTGAAAAATTATACAAACATCACAAAGTTAAAAAAAAACTAAATAGAAAAGTGATATGAACAGTATCATAGAAGTGGAGTTTTGTTAACTAAATCACAAGAATGGTTGTGATTCAATATCTGTCCAAATGTTATTGTAAAGGTGATGAAGGCATATTTATATGTCTTTCAAGATACAGATGGCAGAGTTGCTGTTGATAAGAAGTAAATGTGATATTGTTTCTTCATCCAGTTAGGTTGTTTTAGCTCTGAGTGGCACTTCTTTTGCCCACAAAAGGCTAAACAACCAGGCTAAAAAGGGCTCACAGAAGGTTGGGGTAAGGGGATCCACTGGACATATATTAGGGGACAGATGGTAGCTTCCTGTTACGGCCATCCAGAGTATGCACACAGGTCCATGATTTTGTGTCCCATCCAATGGACGGCGACCTTTCCAAGACCATCAGTGTCCCCTGCTGTCACTTCATCCAGCAGGTAAATACAATACAATTAGAACAGGCTGTGATCAATTTCACTTTATCTTGAAAGTATTGTTAGGCACATATTCTTCCTACTCCCTTGGTAATGATCATATGCTGGATTTGTTTGATGAGGAACATTTGTAACAGATGTCTATAGTGTACATATATGAGAGGTGAGCCAAAATTTATCAAACTATTGAAATGAAACAGAACTTGATGGGCTCATCTACTAATGTTTGAACCCATTCATTCAATTAAAGAGAATATGATGCAAGGGCTGAATGACATCTCAAAAGCAGACTTATTATAACTTGTTTCATGAGGTAGAATGACCACTGTAACCAGTGCATAATGCTCATCAAGGAAAATACTTCAAAGGTGATCCAAAATAACTACAGAAAAAAATGGCATTTTATAACTTAAAATAAAAAACATTTAATTCTACTCAATAATATATTAACAGATTTGCCTGAAACAGGATAATTATATAGTTCTGTATTTTTTTTTTTACAGTACTGGAAGTTTTATCAGCTCAAGAAAACAATGACAATCATGTCAAGAAGATGGGTTCATATTCCACTCAGCTCAAGGCAATTTTTTCTTTAAAATTGTTCGACATTAGCTTCAGAGTGATATCTTCCTTAATATTCATTAAATACGTCAAAAAATATCTCTTCAATTTAAACAATTGTACACTCAGAATGTACCTACCATCTTCATGACATAATTGTCATTGTTTCTTGAGGTTGAGAGCAGCAAGGACAAATACCTGCACAAGACAGAGAATTATTAACTGCTGGTAGGAAGTTCATAGCATCAGAGATCTTGATCGGCAACCAGTAGCTCAGTGGTCCAGAGCACCTGACATGTTATCAGGAGGTCATGGGTTCGTATCCCACCTGGCTCAAGACAATATTTCCTCTAAAACTGATCGACATTAACTTCAGAGTGATATCTTCCTTAACTCTCCATGAAACTTTAGTTTGGAAATGTTAAAAGAAAAGAGTAAACAACTGAAACACTTGGGTACACAAAAATAAAATCCCCATTAATGGCTGCCACAGCAGTATAATACTTTCTTTCATCATTTTTTTTTAAAACTTTATTGAATATATAAAATTTCAAAAATCCACACATTCTCTTGGGAACTATAATTCCTAAAGGTAAAGGATATCTGACTGCATTTGGCTCTCGGAACTGCAGTATCTTCCTGCACTTTAAGGGTTAAGTAACATTACAGACTGCAAATATTAATGAAGTATTTTTCCCAGTAGTAATTTTGAGCCATTTGACCCTTCCATACCACAAAAGGAAAGCTATGAAACAAGTTGAAGGAAAATAGGGAACAACAGCAGACAAAAATGATTTTGTTTAATGTTTAGTAATGCAGATATAACATAGATGGGAAATCCTGGTCTGATGATAAATAGTTGTTTTTTGTTTGTAGTTTTGAAGGGTAACTTTAGAGATATTAGATTCGATGTAGTTGGTTTCTTGCATCCTAGAATTGGGGGATGGTTTTACAATTATGGCTTTCTCTTTGTTTGGCCTATATTTGCTAGAATAAATTTAAATAAGGCTAACTATCAATGGGTCTGTAAATGGTAGCTAGGCATAAACTGGAAGGAGAACTGTGTACCAATCCCTAGTGATGATGCACAGAACCAGCCAGGTCTAGCACCTAATGTCCAACCCCGCCTTCTCGTGGTGCAGGCCATTAGTACCTTTCAAAAGAGATATTCTCTTTTGGAAGGGAATGGAAGGGGAGGGTTGCCAGTTCAGTATGGCCTACTGATCTGGTTTTTTCCTTTTTTTTCAACCCTGCTGAGGAGTGGTCAACTTCACAGGGTTCTAGTGCTGACCATTTATACCTACTAGACTGGACTTGTTTATGGATTTGAGCTTGATTATGGATCCTGGACTTGTTTATGGATTTGAGCTTGATTATGGATCCTGGACTTGTTGCACTGGTGGGCCTCTGTTGAGGGAGAATCTGCTGCTGTGTTTTCTGTTTGCTTCTGGGTTGCCAGCCCTAAGTGAACAGAGACATGGGATACCTTATATCAGTTGGTGGATAATCCTAATCAGAGGCCATCGCAGGTACCTGAACCTTACTTAACTAGTTGGGCATCGTCAAGCCTAAACTGGAGTAATGTGTCTCAGGCAGGCCATATGGCTCTTGAAAAAGTCACTTGAAAAGGTGGTGCCTGAAGTTCCTACCAACATCGGTGACTTCAGCCTTTAGCAGAGGAGGAACAGGTCTTTGCCCCATGCCTGCAATCAGGGGCTGTTTGATATTGTTGGCCCTACCTATCTCAATAAAACTAGTTTCTTTAAAAATCCTACTAATAATTTTCTCTCTGCAGGAACGTGGAATGTGAGGACATTACATAGAGATTATTCTTTTGATGTCCTCACAAAGGAATTTCAGCGCTATAACCTAGATATTCTAGGCTTGCAAGAGACCAGATGGACAGCTAAAAGTGAGATACTTAAAAATAACTTTAAATTTCTCTTTACAGGGAGGGAGGATGGAAAGCATCACCAAGGTGTGGGTCTGCTGCTCAGCAGACATGCTAGTGATGCTCTTCTAGGATATGAGTGCATTAATGAAAGGTTTCTTACAGCAAAATTTCAGACAAGCATTAAAGACTTGAATGTTATCTGCTGTTATGCCCCCACTGAGGATGCGGATGAGAAGAATAGGTTTTACGGACAACTTCACGATATTTTGAATTCTGTCAAGAAAGGAGATATTACTCTTGTTCTAGGTGACTTCAATGCCAAAGTTGGTACTGACTCTGACCTTTGGGGAGGAGTAATAGGCCCTTTTGGTATTGGTAGCTGCAATGGCAATGGGCAACTTCTCCTACAGGTAAGTAAACTCAATGGTTTCAGAATAACTAACACTTGTTGCAAACACTGTGACATACATTAGTACACATGGGTTTCACCTGATGGGCTGCATAAGAATATGATTGATTATATATTAATTAACTGCAAATGGGCTAGTTCAGTTAAGAATACCAGGTCATTATAGGGGAGCTGAAATTAGATCTGACCATTACCTTGTTAAAAGTGTCTTGCAACTTAAACTTAAAAAGTGTTGTGCTAAATTTAAAAAATTTACCTTTAATACCTTCCTTTCTCTTGCTGTGTTATGTGCTTTCAGAGAGTGCACAGAGGAGTCTGGGCTCTCTGATTTGCTTCTGACAAGCTATTCCATCATGGCATAGATGGGGGTTAGGAGCAGCCTCAGCCACCTTTGTCTCCTCCCATGACAAATTTTTCTACTCCCTGGTCTTCGATGTTTACATCAGTTGGGGTGCTTCCTGGACTCATGTGACCAACTGGATGCTTTCCCATTCTCTTTGGTTGGCATGGTCTGTTGTGGGTTCAGGTTTCACCTGAACCCTCATGGAACCTCAGCTGATGGGTTATCCATGGAGCCTTCCTTTCTATCTACTAATCTCTAAACTTTCCCTTCTTAAAGGAATGTACCATTTAAAAGTTACTTTGTACCATGTTTTTGACTTCAAAATTCAAAATGCAGGAACTTTTTCATAAGTTTATTCAAAGTATTGGCATATTTTTAGACCGAAATTATCTTGCTTATGTTTTGGCTACTATATTAGGAAAAATTATTAAAATTCAAAAAGATCTCCTATACAGCTTAATGATTAAAATCCCAGACTTATACTGATTTATCAGCAATAGTTAAGCTCAAAATGACAGGTCCTTTCTCTGTTGTCCCACAGCATGAATGATTATTCAAACTGAAGGTATTCTCTAAAAGTAGATGGGGTTATATGGCATCACCCACACCATGTAGTAATATCTTGTATAGTGGATCATTCAACAGTAGCTAAGGTGTTAAAAAAAATGATCAGAATGACCTGGACATTCAAGCAGCACATACAGTACCAACGAGAAACAGAGAAATGCAAGCCAATAGTCTGCAAGCTTGGATTAAGCTGAAGAATTAATATTTCTTCAACTTAATGCAAGAAAAATGAAAGAAAATTGGACTGCACGTTCAATAGAAAGAAAAATCAATAATTACTAAAGAAGTCTGTTCAGAAAGGAAATTTTTTTGTCAATGAATATTTAACGCAGGAAAATACTGATCGAAATAGGTTGAAAAATATCAAAAGGAAAATAACTCCAAATTTTCTTGGGTTAAAGATGGAAAGTGTTTTTGCAAATAATGAAAAAACAAAGGTCATCAGACTGAGTATTGTAGAAAAATTGGATGAAGTTGTATTAAGATAAAAAAAGAAACAAATTGTAAATGCATTAATGAAGTGTAGTAATAATTATATTTCTGACTGTAGTTTCACATCAGACTGGAGTAGCTAAAAAATTAAAGTCATATTTTCAAAGTGATTCTTCAAACAGCAGTTTGCATATTAAATCAAACTGAATACATTTTTCCTCGATCATATTACAAGTGCTGAGGTAAGAGATATTATCCTATTTTTAGATTCAAGAAATCTTCAGGAACTGATGGCATTGCACCAGATGTTATATAGCAAGCTTCTCCTCATATTTCAATGATACTAGGCGAACTATTTAATGTTACTACAAAGTGGAATTTTTCCGATATTTTGAAAATTGCAATAGTTATTCCCATTTTTAAGGGAGGGGATAGGTGGAATCTAGCAAATTACAGGCCAATATCTATATTAAAGATAGATGAAGTTAACTCTATAAACACTGTAGGTGCTGGACTAGTTACGTGCTATTGCAACAAACAATCAGCTCATCGACACTAATTTGGTAACTGATGGTCGTAGGTTGGTGCAGTGAAGTTTAGGTTAAATAGTTATACCTGCATTTTCTTCATTCTTCTAAAGGTAGAGTTGTTGGTTGTTCAAAGAGGACAATTCTGGGTTGTGTGGTAGCTGATGTTTTCACCGGTACTGTATTGTTGCACTTTGCTGCCTCTGTGGTCTGAGCCACTGGGTGTCATTCTAAACTTTGCACTCCTATTAGTGTGCTGAGCCAGTTGCCTCGTGCACTAATAGGAGTGTGAAGTTTAGAATAACACCCAGTGACTCATACCCCAGAGGTAGAAAAGTGCAACAACACCACACTTAAGAACTCCAGTACCAAGTGAGAAGCAACAATACAGTACTGGTGAAAACATCAGCTACCTAGAACAGCACACAACCCAGAATTGTCCTCTTTAAACAACCAACAATGCTACCTCTAGAAGAAAAAAGAAAATGCAGGTATGACTATTTAACCTAATATTCACTGCACCAACCTACGACCATCAATTACCACATTAGAGTCAATGATAACAAGTGATCTTTAATTCAGCACATTGTGTTTTAACCTTAATATCTATATTGTCTAACATTTCAAAATTTTTTAAGAAACTGGTTAAAAAAAATAGTTAAGTTCTTTAATAAAAAATCTTTTCATCCAGTAATCAATTTGGGTTTAGAGAACAAATGGGCACAGAAGACACTGTTTTACAAATGACCACTGCTATACATAATGGAATAAATAAAAATTTAAAAGTTGCTACAATATTTCCAGACATTAAAAAAGCTTTTGATACTGTTCCATATGATTTGTTGCTGAATAAACTTGAAAACTATGGCTTTAGAGGAGAAAGGTTGAAATGGCTCAAAAGCAATTTAGCCAAAGAACATAGTTAAAACTGAAAAATTGTTTAAATGATGCTAATGAATTTGAATATGGTGTACCTCATGGATCTATGCAAGCTAGAAATGAAAGGTCAAATTGTAACTTTTGCAGATGATATAGCACTGATATAGGCAGCATGAGATGAGGAATAGCTAATTGCTGAAATGAATGAAGATGTGTTATGATTATAAATTTTATGTAAGATTAGTTCTTACATAATAACTTAACATTGAAAAAACGAAATTTCTTTAGAATAAGTGGGCAACTAGATAGATTAAGAGGTAAATTTTTTTTATCATAACAGGAGTTGTAACTGGAGATAAATGAATATGTAAAAGGCAACTGAGGTTGTTGATCAATATATCTGGGAATGTACATTGACCACAAATTAAATTGGGTGAGCCACATATATCATGTTATTAAATGCATTAATGCAAAAATTTAAAGTATATATTTTATTCAAAATTTTCCAGATTTATCAATTTTAAAAATAATAAATTATTCATGAATTAAGTCATATCTGATTTATGGAGTTACATCTTGGAGTGGTACTTATTCAAGTAATATAAAATCTCTTGTTCATGTTCAGAATCATGTTGTAAGATGTATTGCAAAAAAAATATGACAACACTAGAAAGATTTATAAAAAAATTCGATATTTTGCGTGAACAAAAATTTTATGTATTGAGGATCCTGTTGCATTTCATTAAAAGATAAATTTTAGTAACACCAGGCTATGAAAATAGACATAACAAACACCCTAATATTCATATTTCTAAATTCTACGAAAACTCTCATGCAGAAGTATTTTGCTTTGCCAGAATGTTTTAAAACTGAAAGAAATCTTTACAAATTTAGTAACAAATTAATAAATTACTTGCATAATATACATGATATAGAAGTTTTACTGTGACCACTGTTGTATAAATATTTTATAACTTATGTTTAGATTGCAATTAGATTACTCAATAGTGTAATAACACTTCAAAATTTTTTTGTGCCTTGTATAAAATATATATTATATCAGCTTTACCAATCAACAAAATAGAAGGCCCCAAAAGGCCTAACGTTTGTCCTTCTCTGGATGATTAAAAAAAAAAAATCCACAAGTGAGTTTGTAACTCTTGTTGGTAGTCTTTTTCCAACTCTCAAATTTAAATGTGAAAGTGTTTTTGACACTATTTTATCTGGAAATAAATTGATTGATTGATTTTTATTTCTTTGTGATTCTATTATTATTATTATTATTATTATTATTATTATTTATCTCCAATGAAATTAGTTTGTATGAACAATATTTTTCAGTGTTGTAAAATCCTTGATATATTATATATATGTATAAAACTATGTTAAAAATAAATTAATCCTCATAATATTTTTAAGAATTAATGTATTAATAATTTTTCTAATAATGGTTAATTAGTTCTTGTGTTCTTTTCCGATGCATAACAATAAAAATACCCTCTCAAGCAGCTGCTTGCCACAGAGGTCTGACAGGAGCCTGTCAGTTCATATGCCACAGTACAAGGTGTGCGAGAATCATAGGACCTCAGCAGAAAAAAAAACGTGAACATCCATGCCTTATCCAGGGCTTGAACCCAGGTCCCTTAGATCAGTAGCCAAGAGCTCTAACCGCTTGGCCATGGGAGGCCATTTCAGATGTATACTCTTGTTTATTGTAAAAAGAACAGCACTTTACATTTTACATACTGTGGCCATACGTTTTACAGTGATCCTGCCCCCAAGGGCATAGAGAAAAATGAGAATGGTATAACTAATCAGTTTGTAGCAAACAATTAGAAGCATGTCAGTGTAATATGCTATGGAGAAGAAGCTGTGAGGAATGCAAGATATCAGACAGAAACCCATATCTTATTTGAGATTTGAACACAGCCCCTTTGATTCAGACCCAGCAGTATAGCTAGGTTTATGACACCCTAGGCAAATTCTTGGCTGAATACCTTTCTTATTGCGATAATTAACATTCTTTTTTTCTCATAGGCTGTTCTGTGCCCTTCTGGCAACTGCCACAATCCAATCCTCATAGTCTACATCCAATCATACTACATTCAGCTACAGCTACAAGGACAGCTCAATGTAAAGAGCAATAAAAATAATATGCTTAGAAAAAGCAAGGAAGAATAATTATATTTCATGACCAGTTATTTACGCATGGTATTTTAAAAATACATGTTTAAATCTGACTATGCATAAAACATGAATAGAAATTACAAAAATTATATGAAAAAGTATTATAACATCTAATTTATGAAAATTTCTTGTCTAGAAATTACAATTTAAAAGTTCTGCATAAATCATATTATATAATAACCAAATTCCAAAAGAATGGGTGGGCAGACAAATGCAGTGCCAGTAATTGGTAATTTTCTCCTATGGTTCCACAACTACTTGAGCGGTCAGCCCCAATTTGATGGAGTGGTCCCACTTAGTCCCAACCCTGGTGGGGTAGCAGATCGAGTTCCTAGCTGCAGTGGGTAGGGAGTAATTCCTCGAAAAGTTTCCAAAATTTCTGGGGGCCCTGCAGTCATCTACCTTGTGAATGGAGTAGTACATTGTGAATAGTATGTGTGGAAAGCTGTGAATGAAGTTCTCAATGGACATAAGTTTGGCGGGATTTAATTGTAATTCTCTTTTAACGTACTTGAGTAATAGGTTAAAGGTGGAAAGCTATGAATGAACTTATCGACAGGAAGAATTATTAATGGACATATATTTTGTGTCAAACTTTTAGTGTGGGTTTAATCAAACACTAATGCAACATATATAAATCATGCATGAAAAAGAAAAAAATTCAATAAAATTCAATTTGCTTATCAATTAAGGGACACAAAATAGGCATTGATTCCCCTTATAAAAATATTTTATTTTGAATATGAAGTTTTCCCTGTAAATGGGTAATATAAATTCATTTTTGAAGTATTTTGCATGCAACTAAATAAACAGGTCACAAAGACCCAAAGGCATAGAGAAAAATGAGGAAGAGGATAATTAAACAGTTGGTAGGGGACAGAAACTTCTTGTTATTGTATTGTTTCTATATTAGAGAAGACATCCAGCATATTCTTTAATGTACATAGGTAAGGTTCTCCTGCAAAGAAAGCCATGGTTTAACATCTCATCCAATGAGCAGCACAGCAACTTTTCCAATCCCACTGGTATTCCCTTTCACATAGAGTAGAGTTTAGCAGGGAAACTTCCAACACAGGCACAATTTGGACTTGAAAGTGGGAACATCAGATCCCAAGCCTTGTGCACTACAGAATGATCCAACTCCTAACCTACAGACTAAACAAAATCAGTTATTCTTCTGTTTTACCTTACTCTAATTTTATGCATTTAAAAAATAAGTTCAAATATTATTTACATTTTTATGTAATAAATTTCTTTTTTTATAATCTAGCTGAGTGTTTGGTTACTGATCAAAGGGATATGGGATCAAGCCTTGAGTAAGGCATGGATATTTGTGTTGTCTTTCTTAGATCTTCCACTATTGTGCATTAAACTGAAAGGCTCCTGTCAGACCTCTTCACATTTCCTACCTAAAAAGGAGTTTATACATGTTTTTTAACCATTTACAGGGCAAACTTGATATTCAAAATAAAATATTATTCCTCAAGCAGCTGTTCTGTGGGAAGCAGCTGCTTGAAGGATAATTTATTTTTATAAAGTTTTTTAAGATTATGCAAACAGTCTGTCTTGCACCCTGGTAGCTAGGAGGCATTGGCAATTACAAGGAATGCTACTCCTGAACTAGATCATGGTCATTAGGAGGCATGTCTCGATGATTATCGCTGCAAGTCTAGTAATAACTTTTTGGTTAAAAACTGAGAGTTAATAAAAATGGCTATAGTTTTATGAATCAAAAACTGCTGCAAGGACCACTATTATATGATTTCTAACTTATTTGCAAAAATAAATATGATTTGTTTTATGTGATATCCTAGACTATTTAACAGTGGCCAATAGGCAAAACTAACAGCAAATATGTTTCACTTCATTTTCATGAAATGTACACAGTCGTATAAGAAAAATATGACCACCTACTATAGTATATGTATGGTAGGGGGTCATATTATTCTGATATGACTGTGTATTTCTGAAGATACAAGATACATTAAATCTACCAAAAGCATAATAAGGATTTAAAAATAAAAAATTATTGTTTCAATAACCATATATAGCTCCTGAAAATTTGTTCCAGGAGCAATATATTCTCACTTGGATTCTAGAATAATTTTTGGCCCCTGATTATAACAGCTTTATAAGAGAGCAGTGTATTAATTTTTCACTCTACTTACACTTACAATGCAATATTAGTGCTCTTCATTTTTGTACATAACGACTGACATTAAGTATGGCCATATAACATATTAAATTGATCTGTTCAGCTTTCCTCATGATGTTTTTCACTAGAGAAACAAGCAACAAAAGGAAAAATACCAAGGAATATTCTATTTTGCATGTCTTAATAAAATGACAAGAAACAAAAACAAAGCTAGAAAACAGCTTAGAATTTTCTAATTTTGGCATAGAAATTATACTATTTATGCTTAGTTTAATTATAAATTTCAATTGATACTAAAAAAGTAATTTTTTTAAGTGTAACAGTATTCAAAGATGCAATAATGTTCATTACATATATATAATAAAGTATGAGAAAGGACAACCCAATATTTCAACCACATTTAGTAATTCAGTGAACTGATTTTTAAACAACAGAGTTTAGGTGTACCAATATGTAGAGTGTTACATAATTGAGGCAGTTACATTTAACTCCACAGATAATCTGATCCCTGAAAAAAATGACTAGTTTTGGGACACAAGTTCACATGACTATATTCTGATAATACATGACAATAATAATTAAACTCAAATAGTCCCTGTATCCCTTTCCAAGGGTATTATTAAGTTATTACTCACAGCTTTCCTGGAAGCTAATTTTCAGTTTTTTAATACTCACATTAGATTATGTAAACACTGTCTTGCATCCTGATAGCTAGGAGGCATTGGCAATTACAAGGAGTGCTACTCTGGAACTTGATCATGGTCATTAGGAGGCATGTCTTGATGCTTATCACTGCAAGTCTAGTAACTCTCCTATTGTTGTGCGGAGGACAGCCACACTGAGCGGAAGACCAGCCTCTACTCAATCTTAATTAGACAGAATAAAGGCTATTCAAATACAAAGGAAATCAAGCATTAATTCTGTGCAGTTTCTTGCAAAGTTGTTCATTCTTTCAGCACATGAACGAAGCTAGTAGGGAATACTCCACGCCTTTCTGGGTAGCCCTCAATCATTCCTTCCATCCAGTCTTCATCATCAGTTGTTTCACTAATGATGATAATAACTTCACCTTCTTTGAAAGATAATTCATCTTCTCTGTCAGCATCACAGTCATACAAAGCTCTGCAACGCCTAAGTTTAATAGTATCATGGCGCTGAAACAGAAAAGACTTACATTAAGCCAACAAACTTATTATAAATATTTAAGTTTAGTAATATATTTCTGTTTATATTGAGTTTTTATGAAATGAATGCATAATTTACCTTTCTTGGTGGTGGCACTGGTGTCTGATCTGGATCATTATTGCAATCCAAAGTAACTGATAATAGACTCTCTGAAGACTGTCCATTGCTCAAACTCTCTTGCTGACCACTTGAGGAACCTTAAAAAACATTGCATTAGTTAAAACCACAGAAAATTACTGAATCAAAATTAGAAACTCAAAAATATTAATGTTGATTGTACACTAGAATAATAAGAGTAAGGGATGAAAAAAGATCTGTTATCCCTTAACTGACTTTTGATCATAGCAGGCATATATTTTTGTGGGGCCTGATGCAGCTTGCAGTCATGGGGCTTCCTTGCCATTTCATAATGAATAAAAGGATAGAAATTAAATCAGGATAAAAGTTTTATTTAAAAATAAAATGGAGGGATTTTTGAAAATGGTGAAAGATAACATTGTTAGTAATATACAGGCTATATCATGTAATCTTTCCCCTCAACCATCTCTTTTATTTCTTGAGCTAGAGTTTCTAATGCTATTATTATTTTTTATAACTTTTTATGTTTAAATTATACAGAAAAGTTACTTTTAACCCCATTTTCGAAAAACAAGTTATTGTTTTCATTATATTCAATGTATGATAGAATACACTGTGCCATCTCTCTGTCTATAGAAATTCAACATTTCTGTTTTTAAAGGTAAATAAAATGTTATATTTCATTTGGGAAGATGCTAATGTATCTAATATTAGAATTTGACTCTTCAGAATCTCTCAATGGTTTTAATTTTGGCAGTTAAAGGGAGCTAAATTTGAAAGATTGCAAAGCTTTATATGTCTATTGAAAAACATCAAATCATTCTAGAAATCTGAAATTTTGGTGGTAGAGATATTGAGGGATTTCCATCGATCACGGCAATTTGACCCCTTACCTCTAAGGGTGGGTAGGAAAATCCAACTTTTCATTTTAAGAGATGAATGAAAAATGTTTTGGGTTGGATAGATACTAATGAATAATACTATTAAAATTTACTGAATCATCCTTTATTTCTAATTTTCACAGTTAAAGGATGCTAAAATTGGAAACTAAAAACCTTCATTCTCTTTGAAAACTAGCATCTCATATTTGCCAGAGGTGATGTGTATTCTATTTTTAAGTGGAAATATGGCAATCTATTTCTTAGATCAAATAATCAAATGTTACTTAAAATATTTATTTAAAATATGTTTTGATATAATATTTTTCTAAAACGTTAACTTGAAGAAGCAAATAACACTTAAACTAAAAAATTTCTACCCTTATTAAATATTATAAATTTATACAAGTCACAATTTTAACAATATTTCTCAGGTAGCTATTGAAACTGAATTATTTGGCAGCAATATATGCCTGCACTTAAACATTTTCAAAATTGAGGAAAACTACATCAATTGATAGAAATATAAAAAAAAAAAAATTGATGGAAAAAAATTGATGGAAAATCACGTAAACTAAAAAATCTAATTCAGAAAACTTTTTAAAATACAGCCAAACTCATTTATAATGAAGTCAGTTATAACAAAATTACAAAAATTTGAGTTTTAAAACTATGTTATACACCTATCCTTCAATTTATGTGGTACTCAGCTCACATGGTTTCGGTTTTACACAGCCAAAAAAATACAACGAATTTCGATTTACATGGTGATAGACTTGGTTTTACATGGTATGGATTGATAATTTTATTTTTTATGTAGATAAAATACATATTATGAACTAGCAGTGGTATAGTGTCAAGAGAGATTATTAAACTATCAACCCAAAAAAAAATCAACTAAATCATTTTAATTGATATCATTTATTTTCAAGAATGGTCTGTAAATGGAAGCTAGGCATAAACTGGAAGGAGAGCTATAAACCAATCCCCAGTTATGATGTACAGAACTGGCCAGGTCTAGCACCTAATGTCCAATCCCACCGTCTCGTGGTTCAGACTATTAGCACCTTTCAAAAGAGATATTTTCTTCTGAAAGGGAACAGAAGGGGAGGCTGCCAGTTCAGTGTGGCCTACTGGTCACCTATGGGCACTTTTTTCTTTTTTTCAATCTTGCTGAGGAATGGTCAACTTCACAGGGTTCTGGTCCTGACCATTTATACTTACTAGGCTGGACTGCTTTATTATGGATCCTGGACTTGCTGCAATGGTGGGCCTCTGTTGAGGGAGAATCTGCCACTATGTTTTCTGTCTGCTTGTGGTTTGCCAGCCCTAAGTAAACAGAGGCACTGGATACCTTATATCAGCTGGTGTATAATCCTGATCAGAGGCCATCGCAGGTAACAACCTCACTTAGCTAGTTGGGCATTGTCAATCCTAAACTGGAGTAATGTGCCTCAGTCAGGTTTATGGCTCTTGAAAAGGTGGTGCCCGAAGTTCCTACCAGCAAGGTTGGCTTTAGCCTTTAGCAGTGGGAGACCTTAACCCTCACTTAATAGTTAGGCATCGCCAATCCTAAACTGGATAAATTTGTCTCAGGAAGGTTATATGGCTCTTGAAAACATTGACTTGAAAAGGTGGTGCCTAAAGTTCTGACCAGCATTGGTGACTTCAGCCTTTAGCGGAGGAGGAATAGGTCTTTGCCTCACGCCTGCGATCAGGAGGCTGTTTGATATTGTTGGCCCTACCTCTCTCAATAAGCCTAGTTTCTTTAAAAATCCTACTAAATATTTTCTCTCTGCAGCAACATGGAATGTGAGAATGTTACATAGAGATTATTCTCTTGATGTCCTCACATAGGAATTGCAGCATTATAACCTAGATATTCTAGGCTTGCAAGAGACCAGATAGGCAGGTAAAGGTGAGATACTTAAAAATGACTTTAAATTTCTTTCAGGCAGGGAGGAAGGAAAGCATTTCCAAGGTGTAGGTTTGCTTCTCAGCAGACACACAAGTGATCTCTTCGAGGATATGATTGCATTAATGAAAGATTTCTTACAGCTAAATTTAAAACAAAAATTAAAGACTTGAATGTCATCTGTTGTTATGCCCCTGTTGTTGATGACTTGAATGTCATCTGTTGTATGCTTCAGGATATTTTGAATTCTGTGAAGACAGGAGATATTTCTCTTGTGCTAGGTGACTTCAATGCTAAAGTTGGTACTGACTCAAATATTTGGGCAGGAGGAGTTTTAGGTCCCTTTGGCATTGGTTGTTCCAATGGCAATGGGGAATTTTTCCTACAGGTAAGCAAACTTAATGGTTTGCGAATAACTAACACATACTACAAACACAGAGACATTTACATAAATACATTGGCTTACCTGATGGGTTGCACAGGAATATGAGATTATATTTTAATTAACAGCAAATGGGCTAGTTCGGTTAGGAATACCAGATCACACAGGAGAGCCAAAATTGGGTCTGACCATTACTTGGTAAAAAGTGTCTTGCACTGAAGCATAAGAAATGTTGTGCTAATGTTAAGAAAATTACATTTAACACTGAAGGTCTGAAAGATCCAGATAGCTAAAGCATACCATGATAGGCTACTTAGTAATTATGACAATTGTGGTTTGCTTACTGCTGAAGTTGAGAAAGAATGGGATCAGTTTAAACAGACTTTTCTTGAAACCAACCTTTTTTGGGTAAAAGGGAACAGAGGACACGAAATTATTTGAGTGATAAAGCTATGGAACTTATTTCTGAGAGAAGGAAATGCAGGATTAATATGAATCAACACCCTACTAGTCCTAACAGAAGGTATTACAATGAGCTTAATAAACATGTAAAGGCTCAGTTAATAGCTGATAAGAATCTTCAGCTTGTTAGCTTGCCTGACAAAGCAGAGGAAGCAGTGAGACAGCAAAACAGCAGGGAGTTGTACCAGATTATTAATGTTTTATGTGGGAAGAAACAGACAGGTACACAGGGATTGAGGGATAAACATGGCAAGGTGTTCTTTGGAACGAAACTCGAATATATTTTGTTTTGATTATTTATTACGCTATCCAGAGCTGCTGCAAAGGGGCAGGGCAAAGCAGATGACTGCCCAGGGTGTTATGGCACAGAGAGTGCTAAAGGTGTTTGTGCTTTCAATAGATATGTGTTTAAAAATGTATATTTATAGAAGACAATCAGGGTCAGATTTCCTAACTCTGGATCAGAGCACCTGACATGTTATCAGGAGGTCATTGGTTCACATCCCACTTGGCTCACTTGATGGGAGGCTACCATCTGTCTCCCAACAGCTGTTCCAGTGGGTCCCCTCCCCCAACCTTCTCTGAGCCTTCGGGGTCCATGTGACCTGGCCATTTAGACCGTGGTGTGCAAAAAAAAAGTGCCGCTCAGAGGTAAAACAATCCCACCCATCTGGCTCAAGACAGTTTTTCCTCTAAAATTTGAATTGACTCAAAAGTGGTAATTACTTAGTGTATACCAAAAAAGTCGAGTTTATTCAATATTTCATATTTATAATGATTACAATTTTGCTTAAATTTCTAATCTCATTCCAATAACTGCTATTACAATAACTTCTTCTCTTATACAGGCAGCATTTGTTTCAAGTGAAATATTGTCTCTGATCCCATCAGGTGTTAACCACGGCTAAAAAGGACGGACTGATCAAGGCTATTATAGGAGAGACGATTGAGTTTAGCCTTGCTTTAATAAAGCATATGTCTGCAACCTTGTCTTTTTTTCAGTTCACGATTGCACTTCACAAACGTTTTACATAAAATTCAACCCTACATTGTCTTTTTAGGTTACTATTTCAGAATAGTATATTTCCATCAAGTGCAATGGACAAACCTGACAATGTAAAATGACTAAGAATGCCAGTGTATTCAGCTATGGAATGAAATCAGTTTATACCAAGATGTGTCAGGCCTAAATCCACTTGAAGGACTTGGTAGCTTTGCTCTTACTCTCCTTGTGCATTCATGGAATAATGCTGAAGTTAAATAGATATTTAGCAAAATGAACCTACTCAAAAAATAAAACCCAAAATGGAATGAGCAGTAAAATGACGAAATCAATTTTAGCTGTTCGATTAGGTCTTAGACGACAAAAGAAATTCTGTAGTGATTATGAAATCTGCAGGGTATGCAGCATAAGATTGGAACCACGGATTATTTATGCTTATCCAGCAGAGCATGAACTAGAGCTTCTGCAAGTGCTACCATCTCAGACACTTTCTCTAAACTTTTAAGTCCCAGTGCAGATATAAATGAATTTCTCAGCATCCTGAAGACACTGATGATCCAGAAAGCTATTTTAAAGTTGAATGTCATATGGTTATATCCAAACAGGTTTTACCTTCTGAGAAAATAAAATCCTCCTTGCACTCATTAATGATTTACTATGTAATAAATACCAATAAAAATTTCCCATGATATGATTTATCAGCATTTGTTTTTTTTTTTCTTTAAATTTAGCAAAATCAATATATTCCTTAAGGCCAAAAACTGTTCTCCTTTAAAAATAAAGTCAAAAAGCCACCCTAGCTTAGCAACTCTATGCTAAATGAGCCATATTTCTTTAGTAACACGTGGTATAAATATAAGTGAATGCAAAATTCCATCTTTGCAGTCTGGACAAACAGCAGAAAAAGTGTTCAAATTAGACTTATGTGTATACAACATACTTTATTCTGTGAAGCTTCAACTTCAATACTATTCCATCTTTTTCATCATATTAAACTTTTATATCCTGTTTCAATTTTTAGAAAACAGAGATTTCAATTGCTCAAAATTCGAATATAGGCTTTATTGCACAATGAAACTTGTGACCTAAAGAAAATGCTTTTTTCTCAAACAAAAAATGTAGCTTTTTTCATGCCAAATTTTTTTTAGAGCTTTGTCTAGTTTTTTTTTTGTGAATTAGAAACACTGATTTTAAAAGAATGCTATGTATTATGAGGATTGGAACGTGTTACCAAATATAATATTGGGATACATCCAAATTTTTGTGAGTAGAAAACAGCATTCATTGCTCACTAACTTTGAAAATAAGCTTTTTAACTGAGAAATGCACCAACAGGTAAATTATAAATATCCTTCAAATTTATTGAAATCTCAAATTTACAGAATATTCCTTTAATAACTATGAAAACTGAATTATTTTGACAGCAGCGGCTGCCTGCCTTAAACATTTTAAAAATTGATGGAAATAGAAAAACAATTGTTTGAAAAAATTGACAGAAAGTAAAAAAACCCTGTTTAGATAACAATAGAAAATCAGAGATATGCACCTTTTGGTAGTATGTTGAATAAATATAGAGGAAAAATTGTCATTAGCCAGGTGGGATCTGAAGCCACAATCTGCTGATAACATAATCACAGTCATTTCAGATGACTGTGATTTAGAATCAGCACGGAGTGAGTCAAAGAATTTCTAGATATTGTAGATGAAGTAATTGAAGAAGAAGATAACACTGATGTTACAAGTGCTGCTGATGCAACATGTATCTGGAAAACAATTACAGCCAATTTGCATGCAAGTCAGAATTCATTACGCAAATTTACAATGAAGGAATACAAAATGGAAATTTGAATGCACCTGACAGTCCTATAAAGTTTTTTGAACTTTTTGTAATAGAAGAAATAACTGAAACTATAACTAATCAGAAAAATATTTATGCCATCCAATTATTGGCTGCACAAAGAGTTAGCAGAAGCAGTCAACTAAATCAGTGACCAACCCACAGGAAATCAGAACATTTTTAGGATTTTCCTTCCTGATAATTACACAGTACTTCAAAGCAGTCTATATTACAAACTGAGAAATATGTACTGATGAAGCAATAATTGGCTTCAAAGGAATGTTTTTTTTACGGTGAATAATTTACAGAAGACAGAAAAATTTGGCATAAATGTATGTTTTGTATGACAGCAAAACAGCATATACCTGGAATACTGTTCACTATACTGGAAGAAGTACTGTTCAGCTGCAATCCAGCAGCATTGGATATGCATATGTTGTTATCCTAAAATTGATGGACAATTTATTCAACCAGGGTTTCATGCATATATGGACTGCTGGCATTCTTGTCCAGCATTGTACCAGGCATTACATGCAATGAAAACTCATGCAATGGGTACTGTAATGTCAACAGAAATGATTTGTCTAAAGTTGAGATAAAAACGAGCTTGACAAAAGGAGACAAAATTTCATTTAGAAAAGGCCCTTTTTTGGTTTCAACATGGCATGACAAGAGAGATGTTTTGATGCTCGCTCCTTTCACAATGCTCAAATGACAGATATTATAGACAAAAGCATGGAACTAGAAGTGAGACCATTTCGAAACCAAAAAGGGTTGTGAAATACAACAGTGAAATGAGAGGGGTAGTCTTTCCAATCAATATTTTTGGTTAAAAAGCATTGGTGGAAAAAAAATATTTTTCCACCTTGTAAATATAGCTGTTGTCAATGTCTGTTGTCAATATCTATTACATAAGCAACAAAACACTCACATGAGTCACTACAAATTTAGACAACTTCTTGCAAGGCACTGTTTACAAGATGACTTTACCTACCAGATTTTATAATCAGATTGACCCAGTAATTCAAACTCCACTTGTACACCTAACTGCTAGACATTTTCCTAGTATGATCCTCCAGACTAGCAGAAGAAACAGCCGTGTAGAAAATGTGTGGTGTGAATAGCACAAAATACACACCATGTAAGTCAGACCACTCAGAGACAAGATTGCCATGTGCAAGCAACATAGGGGTGCTCAGTTTCAGCATTTGATGTCTTAGCATGGATTCAGTACAGTTGAATAAAGTAAATATGAAAGCTGAATACATGTTCAGTTGAATATTTATACTTTGCCTATGTAAAAGGACTTGTAGTGTTATGAACAATGAAAAGGAAATAAGAGGGAGACTAGAATATTGTGGGCAGAAAATGCGAAACAGGATCTTGTTAAAACTGGCCTGTAATACAATATATGATACCCACGTTTAGAGGACTAAAGTTCAGCATAGCAGCACCCATTGGTGGCAGCTCAACGTTCAGATCATGCATTTGTGAAGCAAGAGTTCCAGACCTGTTGTGGCATGTCCTTTGACCTGAATCCAGAACTTCACTGGAAAGCTTTCATAGGTGATATTACAAATTTTATTATGACTATTACAACCAAAAGTCAGGAAAAACAGGCTTCTACAAATAAATCAGCTAAAGGCCCAGAACTGTCTACTTCCTCATCCTCAGACTACATCCCCAACTATCTTATGTCTCTAACTCCCCCTCCCCTCAGACACTTTCAAACAATTTAAAGAATACACTTCTAATACACCCCCCCCCCCCTGGATTATCTGCACCATATCCTAATCAACTACAAAATGCAGAAGGAACTTCAACATAAAGAAATTCTAACTCCCCTATACACATTTCAATTCTAGATCCAGATCAGAGTATTATTTCTCCTACGAATTTGACTCATCCAACTGTTCAGTGCCCTGTTGAGGAAACTCCCGAAGAATCTGTCTTCCCCCTCGACCAAATACTTTACGAGTATATCATGACAGATTCCATTTTCTCCCCAACTCAGATATTTTAAGCACAGACACAAAGTATTAAGAAAGATTTGGAGCATAAATACCAATGTGCTACGAAGATAAAGTTTACAAAAAATGGTAATATTCTGCTCAAAGTAATTTCAAAAGAAGTGGTTAACAACTGTAAAAACATCAAATGCATGGCTGGCATACTAGTAAAAGTGTGCATTCCCTCTCTTGCTAAATATACCCCTCAGGGCATTATCTTCAATGTCCCACTTTCCATGACAGAGCATGAAAATTTTTATGCCTTGGAGAACAAAATGTTACTGAGGTCTGCAGAGCTTACATTTTTGTGAAAAACGAGTTCACCTTGGAAATGAATTATACTCCCACTGAAGAGGCATTTTTTAAAAACCGCTTTTGTTTTAAAGTTCAGGAGTACTTTTCTCCCCAACTTCAATGTAAAAATTGCTGCAAATTTGGCCATAAAACAGGGATTTCAGATTTCAGGGAAGTCTCACTTGTAAATTTTGCGATGGTCTGCATCAATACATCAACTGCAATGCTTATAGAGCTTACTGCACCAATTGTGAGGGTCCTCACTCAGCAATATACAAAGGTTGCAAAACCTAAAAATGGGCCCTTCGAGTGAAAAAAGTACAGATCAAAAACAGCATTACCTGGTCACAAGCCACGCAAAGAGTCACCTTACAAGACACTGGCATAGATAATCTATACAGAGCCAAACACTCAGACTCCATTCTGCAGAGATGCCCCCTCTCCCCACATAAACATTCTTCCTCTGGATGGAAAACTAAACCTCTCACTTGACAACAAATAGAAACCCTGGAAAGCTCATCACCACACACTCTATACACCTTAAGCCCACCTCCCCCCCTCACACACTCAGGACCAAAGATCCTTCCCCTCATGCACAAGTCAACCCCAAACATCCCTTTACAGTAACAAAGTATCAGGTGACAAACTGAAACTAGAAGAACTTGAAATAAAGATACAAAGCAAATACAAGATACTCACTTCTTTCACAACTCAACTCACTGAATACATAGCACAGGAAATGGACAACATTCGCAACACATGCTCAACCACACACTCTAGCCCCAGCTACTCCGACAGTGCAAAATAATTATAAATAAATAGATATAACTGTAAAGTCTTCTTCAAAGCTGTCATTTGGTTGGTTGGTTATTTTGGGTTTAATGGCGTATTAGCATCTAAGGCTATAATGTGCCGAACATATGTCCAAATAAAAGATAAAAGTCATGGTACCCTCAACCAACTTTTAAAAATAAATTACAAAGGCAACAAGCAAAATGTAAAACAATAAAATGAAATGATGAGGACAACAAAAACAAATGTATAAATATGTTCAATATAAAAATAACACAGGTGTAAGCGACCTGGGTTAAACATGAGAATAATAAATAGGGGAGTAAAACTATAAGCGAGTAAAATAACCAGTATATCGTAAAAACTGAAATATACAGGGTGATTCACAAGGTCTTAGACAAACTGTAAAGGTAGGTCAGGAATACAAAAACAAACCATTTTTACATAGAAACATGTAGCTGCAAACCCCACCTGAGTGTGCTAGAGGTACAGGAAGAATCAAAAATAAAGGAATACAAGTAAGGTATAATAGCATGTTTACTAGACATCATGTTTACAATTTCAGAGGAAGCAATTCCATCTGCAGCAATACATGCTTCGTAACGTCAACACATGTATCGGCGAACATGCCAGGCCTCTCGTGGACACATGCTGCTGCCTCAACGACTCTTGCGATGAGGTCAGCATCAGAGGCTATGGGGGTTTCGTACACAAGGCCTTTGAGGTAACCCCAGAGGAAGAAATCAATGGGGGACAAGTTGGGTGATCTTGGTGGCCAAATGACAGGTCTGCCCTGGCCAATCCATCGCGCAGGAAAAGTGCTGCTGAGATACTTGCACACAACCAAGGTGAAATGTGCGGGTGCCCCGTCATGCTGAAACCACATGCGTTAGTGCACAGATATAGGATCATGCAGTAGTTCCGGCAAGACCACCTCCAGGAATATTCGATAACTATGCCTGTCTAGTTGTGATGGAAGAAGGTATGGTCCAAGCAAACAGTCTCCAACAATGCCTGCTCAAACATTTATGGTGAGCCAGTGTTGCGCAGCACGGGGGCGTGTAGCTTGTGGGTTGTCATGTGCCCACACATTCAAATTATGAACATTAACAACACCCTCACATGAGAAGGTAGCTTCATCGGTGAAGAGAACCAAAGCTGGAAATTCCAGCTGTGCGACACATTTTTGCAAAAAACAACATGCGAATTCCAGACGCGGGTGGTCATCTCCTTCTTCCAATGACTGGACCCGTTGCATGTGAAAAGGGAGTAACAACTCCTCGTGTAATACTCGCCACATGATGGGTTGAGGTACATGAATGGGATGCGAAATAGTTCATGTACTTGTACTTACATTGTGTTCAATTTCATGTAAGACCACTTCTTCCATGACAGGTGTGCACGTCGTTCGGTCCTGACCACAATGGCTGTTTACTTTGAAAGATCCAGTTTCGCACAATCTGTGGTGCAAAAGTTTGATGATGGGCCATGAGTCTGTTTGGGAACCATTCACGATACAATCGCACTGCAGCTCGCCCATTTCCATTCGCTGCCCCATAATCTAAGTGCATATCTGCCATCTCAGTATTACTGTAACGATGCATCCTACTCCCGCGACGTCAATGATTCGAATAATGATGACTCGTGCTGCCAATTTCTGGCAAATAACACCCTCTAGTAATACCTGGGTGACATTTGCTGCTACATGTTCCTATGTAAAAACAGATTATTTTTGTATTCCTGACCTACTTTTACAGTTTGTCTAAGACCTTTTGAATCATCCTGTAGAGATAAAACAACAATGGTCTGATAAAAGATATTTGAGTGTAAAGGCTTGGATATAAAATTATGAAAGTTAAAAAAAAATATGTCTTTTAAAGTTAAAACAATGACATTCAATTAAAATATGTTTGATTGTTAAAATGGTGTCACAAAACTCGCACTTAAGTTCACCGTCCGCCCATAGAAGAAACAAATGAATAATAAATGAATGACCTAAGTGGAGCCAAGCAAGTACAACTTCCTCCTTGCAATTCCTGCAGTAACATGACTGCCATGGTTTGACGATAGGCTTGATCTCAAAGAGCTTGTTTGTAAGCTGTTCTGATCAAGACCTCTAGCACTATGCAAGGAGCTTGATCATAAAACACTGCCAGAAATCCAGATATGGAACGGGCAATGAAGAGTCGGAGAGGGACGTGGCTGAACTGGCAGCAGCATCTGCCAAATCATTACCCCTGTTTCCCATGTGACTGGGCACCCAACAGAAATGGACGGTGGTTGTGGCTGCCAGATGATGTAGCTGCTGGTGGATCTTAGAAAGAACTGGGTGAGGCCGATGCTTCACCCAGTTCTTTCTACGATCCTCACCGATGCCGATGCCGATGCCGATGCCTCACCGAGATCAAAGTCTAGCAAACTGTGTCAGTGTAAAGCACACATCAATGATGATGCTTAGCTTCTATGTGGTCCAAGGTGAGACTGATAGCGTGCAACTCTGCAGTGAAGATGGAACACTGCAGTGGGATCTGGTCTGCAATGATTACATCACAGCAGCCATGGCTGATCCCACAGATGTACCGGACTTCGAGCCATCTGTGAAGACAGGCAAGAAGTCCGGGAGCTCAGCACGATGGCTGGCAAAGAGTTGCTGATATACACAGTCGGATGTAAAGGCCTTCCCCAGCCTGCACAGGGAAAAATCACAGGAAGGGGAAACAGTGAGCCATGGTGGTAGTGGCTCGGCTGTTAATTGTGAGATGATATCGAGACTGGTGTTGATGTCTCTGAGGTAGCCTTGGACTGGTAAACCAAAAGGACAAATGCCAGTAGATCGATTTGCATATAGCATTTCCCACTTTGGACTGAAAACGCAGTCCCAAGTGGGATGGATAGGCAGGGATCGTAATTTAGATGCATATTGTGTTGATGGTGAAGAGATAAACACGGTTCATCGATCTCAACATAAAGACTCTGGACCAATGAGGTGCGGAAGGCTCCAGTGCAAATACAGAGGGTCTGGTGATGGAGGGAGTCCAGCACCTTCACCACCGAACCTCGGGAGGTGTCATACACCTGGGATCCATAGTCCAATTTTGATCGGACAAGTGCACAGTACAGGTGGAGCAGAGAACATCTGTCAGCTCCCCAGGAGAGAACCTTGATGATATTCAATGCCCGTGTGTACTTGGACCTGAGATGACGTATGTGTAGTAAAAAGGTTAATTTCTGATCGAAGATGAGACCGAGAAACTTGGTTTCCACCACAACTGAAATGATGTTACCTCTAAAGTCATAGCTAGAGATCCAGGTGAAGATTACGCTTGTGGCAAAAGTGCACACAAGCGGTCTTCTGTGGGGAGATCCGAAACCTGTTTACCGTCACCAAAATTGAAAGACTGTTCAGGGCAATTTGCAGTTGTCTTTCAATGACCCACGCTGGACAAAGAGCATCATCATCATCATCCTCAAGCAGCCATGGGCTACGGAGGTCCAACCAGACCACGCAGCTTAATTCTCCAAGCATATCTGTCCTGAGCTACATCTGCTGCATCCGGCCACTGCACACCAATTCTAACAAGGTCCTGTTTGACATTGTCTGCCCACCGCATCCTAGGCCTCCCCCTCCTTCTGAGGCCTCTAGGCACACTGTTCATAACCCTATTCGCCAATCTATAATTATCCATATGGGCAACATGGCCAAACCAGCGGAGTCTCTCTCTGCACAATATGCTGCTTAAAGGAGGTTGCAGACTCCTTTGCCTAACCTCATCATTAGTTACAAAGTTAAACCACCTAATACCCAAGATACTGCGTAAGCATCTAGAATCAAAAGCATCTAGTTTCCTGTTATCTTGTTTACACAGCGTCCAAGTTTCACTAGCATAACTAACCCTAGAAAGAACCAAACTATTATACAGTCTAATTTTAGTCTTTAGGTGTATACGCCTATTTCTCCACAATCTCCATAGATTCTTAAAAGTCCCGGCAGCAATACCTATTAGTCTGTTAATCTCATGCCGCACATCACCAGTATCAGTTACATAGCTCCCAAGATAATTAAACTGTGACACCTGCTCAAGACTGCAACCATTCAGATTAACTGAACCACAACCTGCCTGACCAATTTTCATCACTTTAGTTTTCTCTCTGTTTATAACCAAACCTACTCTACTACCAGTCTCATCAACAGCTCGAATGAAAGAGTTCATCTCATCAACATCATTTGCCAAAAGGGCTAAATCATCAGCATAATCTAAATCAGAACTTTTCGTATCTCCAGCCAATTTAAGGCCAAAATCTTTCCCTCGAAGTGAATTTCGCATAACATAATCAACAACCAAACTAAAGAGAAAAGGAGACAAAATGCACCCTTGTCGAATACCAGACGTAATGCTAAACCAATTGCTACAAGACTTACCAACTCTCACACATGACTCAGTGTTATTATAGAGAGCTTTCATTATGTTAACTAACTTGTCTGGTATACCATATGATCTCACAATCAACCACAAATTATGACGATCAACAGAGTCGAAAGCCTTTTTGAAATCAACAAAGCTAGCAACCAAAGGTTTCTGAAACTCTAAACATTTCTCAAGAAGCTGCCTAAGTGAAAATATCTGATCTACACATCCCCTACCACTTCTGAATCCACATTGCTCATCACGCAATTGCCTGTCAACCAGATTCTTAATTCTATTAAGCACAATCATGGAAAGAACTTTATCTGGAACAGAGAGTAGGCTGATACCCCTATAGTATCACAAGAACTGCGATCACCTTTTTTGAAAATAGGAATAATAATAGCTCTGGTAAAATCTTTAGGAACCATGCCTTTATCATAAAAGTTATTCAAAATTTCAGTCATCCAAGTGGTAACCAAAACATTCCCAGCTCTGAGCATTTCTGTAGTAATTTCATCTACCCCTGGGGATTTATGAAGTTTCAGTTTAGAGATAGCCAAACTAACTTCAGATTGTGTTATAGGACCAACATTAAAGCTGCCAATGCATCTATCATCATTACAAACCATGGGAGTAGAACTAACCACATTGTTTAGAACATCACTGAAATGCTCAGCCCACCTAGCCATGAGAGAATCCTCACCTTCTATAACCTTACCTTGTTTGTCCTTCAATCCCTGTATGCCTGTCCGTTTTCTACCACATAAAACATTAACTATCTGGTACAGCTATCTGCTGTTGTGCTGTCTAATTGCTTCCTCGGCTTTGTCAGCTAAGCTATCAAGCCAAAGATTTTTATCAGTAGCTAACTGATCCTTTACACGTTTATTAAGCTCTCTGTAATCTTTTCTATTAGGACTAGTAGGGTACTGATTAAGGACTAGTAGGACTAGTAGGGTACTGATTAAGGACTAGTAGGGTACTGATTAAGTAAGTAAGATTATTGATTAAGATGGGCCATTTTAATCAATAATCTTACTTACTTAATCAGATGGGGGCTGATTTAAGTACTGATTAAGTACTGATTAAGTACTGATTAAGTAGTAAGGACTAGTAGGGTACTGATTAAGGACATTCCTGCAGTTCCTTCTTTCTGAAATAAGCTCAATTGCCTTATCACTTAAATAATTCTGCTTCCTCTGCTCCTTTTTTCCTAAAAGAATACTGTTAGTTTCCAAAAAAGCCTGTTTAAAATGGCCCCATTCTTCCTCAACTTCAGTGTTAAGCAAATCATGACCGTCATAATGACTAAGTAACCTATCATGGTAAGCTTTAGCTATAACTGGGTCATTAAGAGCTTCAGTATTAAACGTAAATTTTTTAACTCTAGCACAACACTTTTTAAGTTTAAGTTGCAAGACACTTTTAACAAGGTAATGGTCAGATCCAATTTCAGCTCCCCTATATGCCCTGGTATTTCTAACAGAACTAGCCCATTTGCTGTTAATTAATATATAATCAATCATATTCCTATGCAGCCCATCAGGTGAAACCCATGTGTATTTATGTGTGTCGCGGTGTTTGTAATATGTGTTAGTTATTCTGAAACCATTGAGTGTACTTACCTGTAGGAGACGTTGCCCATTGCAGCTACCAATACCAAAAGGGCCTATCACCCCTCCCCAAAGTTCAGAGTCAGTACCAACTTTGGCATTGAAGTCACCAAGAACAAGGGTAATATCTCCTTTCTTGACAGAATTCAAAATATCCTGAAGTTGTCCGTAAAACCTATCCTTCTCATCCTCATCAGCATCCTCAGTGGGGGCATAACAGCAGATAACATTCAAGTTTTTAATGCTTGTCTGAAATTTTGCTGTAAGAAACCTTTCATTAATGCACTCATATCCTAGAAGAGCATCACTAGCATGTCTGCTGAGCAGCAGACCCAAGCCTTGGTGATGCTTTCCATCCTCCCTCCCTGTAAAGAGAAATTTAAAGTTATTTTTAAGTATCTCACCTTTACCTGTCCATCTGGTCTCTTGCAAGCCTAGAATATCTAGGTTATAGCGCTGGAATTCCTGCATGAGGACATCAAGAGAATAATCTCTATGTAATGTCCTCACGTTCCACGTTCCTGCAGAGAGAAAATTATTAGTAGGATTTTTAAAGAAATTAGGTTCATTGAGATTGGTAGGGCCAACAATATCAAACAGCCCCCTGATTGCAGGCATGGGGCAAAGACCTGTTCCTCCTCCGCTAAAGGCTGAAGTCACCGATGCTGGTAGGAACTTCAGGCACCACCTTTTCAAGTGGTCAAGAGCCATATGGCCTGCCTGAGACACATTACTCCAGTTTAGGATTGACGATGCCCAACTAGCTAAGTAAGGTTCAGGTACCTGCGATGGCCTCTGATTAGGATTATCCACCAGCTGATATAAGGTATCCCATGCCTCTGTTCACTTAGAGCTGGCAACCCAGAAGCAAACAGAAAACACAGCGGCAGACTCTCCCTCAACAGAGGCCCACCAGTGCAGCAAGTCCAGGATCAAAAATCAAGCTCAAATCCATAAACAAGTCCAGTCTATTAGGTATAAATGGTCAGCACCAGGACCCTGTGAAGTTGACCACTCCTCAGCAGGGTTGACAAAGAGCAAAAGATGCTAAAAGTCATCATAGAGGGCATTACCTACTGATGGAGGAAGTTGTCTAGTAATAGAATTAATCTTGACAACGAAAAGCATAACACTCAGAATGCAGCCTTGTGGCACTCCCTGTTCTTGGGGGTACGGCCGTGACAAGAGTTGCCGACACAGACACAAAAAGAATGTGCTAATAAGAAGTTGGAGATGAAGATGGGCATGTGACCTCTCAAGCCAAAGCCATGGAGATCACAAAGAATGTCGAATCTCCAAGCCATGTCGTAAGTTTTTTCGATGTTGAAAAAAATTGACACCAGGTGCTCTCTATGTAAAAATGAGTTTCTGATAGCCGATTTGAGGCGTATCAGATGGTCAAGAGTTGACTGTTGCCTGCGAAAGCCACAGTGGGTGTTGGAAAGAAGGTTGTGGTGTTCTAAATAGCAGATGAGTCTGGCATTTACCATTCTTTCCAACACCTTGCACAAGCAGCTCATCAACACAATGGGATGATAATTGGAAGGAATCTTGGAATCCTTTCCTGGCTTCGAGAATGGTCAAGACAATGGCCTCCCGCCAGGAGTCTAGAAACTGCTCCTCAAGAAAAATGCAATTCAAAAGATGGAGCAGCCAATCCTTACTTGATGGTGAGAGATGTTAGAGCATGGCATAATGGACATTGTCCGACCCAACAGCAGATGCATGAGAGGTGTGCAGAGTAAGATGAAGCTCCTTCACTGTGAATGGCCTGTTGTAAGGCTCCAGACCATTTGAGTGGAAGGACAGCGGAGAGCATTCCGCCCTGCTCTTCTGGACCAGAAATACGGGGAGTAGGAAGATGATGACGAAATGGAGGAGAAGGACTTCCCAAGAGTGTCAGCAATTGCCTGTCCATTGTAGTCCAGGATTGATAACGAGTGGGACGTATAGTTCCCACCCATCTTCTGGACTTTATCCCACACGACCTTAGAACTGGTCGAGCAGGTGATAGAAGATGCATATTTGATCCAAGATTCCTTCTGGCTCTGGCGCCAGACAAAACGAGTTTTCGTCCTGGTGTGCTTGAACGTTTCAAGGTTAAGGGGAAGTCAGATATCTCCGAAACACCTGAACCACCCTGAGCCTTACAAACTGCGGTGCAATCTGGATTCCACCATGGTTTCAGAAAATGAGGAAACCATGCTGAAGTTTGAGGAATTGTTGATGCAGCTGCATCTACAATACAGTCCGTTATCTCCGCTACTGCCACATTGATGGGCTGCTGGCTGCAGAGTGGTTATCGAGCTCAGAGAGCAGGTGAAACCACTCCAGTCAGCCCAATCTAGCTGTGAGAAGCGTGAAGGGCTGCAAGGTTCCCCAAGGGAGATGGTGAACACCACGTGGAGGTGATCGCTTCCATAAGAGTTGTCCTCAACCTCCCACACAAAGAGTGGAAGGATCGAGGAGGAGCAGTTGGTGAGATCAATGGCAGTGAATGTGAAGGTTGGGGAGTGAAAGTACGTACTGACACCAGCGTTCAACAGTGAGAGAGAAGGATCTAGGAGCCACTGCTCCAGGACCACGCCACTCCAATTGGTGTCAGCACTGCCCCAAAGTGGACTGTGTCCATTGAAGTTCCCCATGATGAGGAAGGGGGACGACAGCTGCGAGACAAGATCATAAGGGTCTTCCTGGAAGATGATGCTCTCAGGTGGAAGACATATGGTGCAGACAGTCAGTGAGAACCCCATGAAGAGGCAGATGGCTACCGCCTCTAGGTTGATGGTGAGGGATACGACCTGGAATGGAGAATGGTTGTTCAAATTGTTCGAAGTCGACACCACCCTCGGTTTCGCCTGTGTCAGAAAGTACTTAGCTGTGGGTGGTAAAGACTTAGTATGTGGTACATTAATATCAGTCTGCACTGCCACTAAAGTCATTGGAACGATGGGCTTTCCAATGTTGCACTGGCATAGGATACTTTGAAAGGTTGGGTGGGCAGTGCAGCGAGCTTTCTTGCCTCAGCGTAAGAGATGTTGTTGATCATTTTGAGGAATTGAACCTCCTTTTCCTACTTCCACTTGGGACAGTCGTGGGAATACGCCAGATGTTCGCCACTACAGATGACACAGCTTGCCTTTTCTGTTGTGCAGTCAGGATCGAGATGATCCTTACTGCCACAGCAAGCACAGGTGGGTTTGCTCCAGCAAGCTGTGCAGGGATGACTGTGTATGGCACTGAAAACAGCGCAGAGGGTTCGATATATACAGCGGTACCTCACAACGTAAATAACCTGCCTTGATGGAAGAAGGCAAGAGTGGCATGTTAAATGTCACAATCAGTACGCGGGTGGGTACCAATTTACCATCACAGTACATCGAAACTCGGTGGACCGCTGTTACTACTTGGGGAGTGAGCGCTGAGAGGATTTACTCCTTGGTGACTTTGAGGAGGCCCCACTCAGTGATCACACCGAGAGGAATTCAAAGTTTTGTGGGGAGTGACCTCGACATCTACCCCACCAATCTCTCTGACTTTCAGGAGCAGTTCGGAATGTTTGGAACAAGCGGTCTCAACCTGCAAGTTGCCAGATCGTAAGCACTTGACAGATTTCAGTTCTTCCGCTAGACCTTTCAAACCTTTATGTACAAAAAAATGGAGACATGTCCCCAAGTACCTGATCACCTGTGGAGTGGATGATCAGGAACCTTGAGAACGAAGAGACAGACAAAGAAGATGACAGCAGAGATAACAGAGACGAGGATGATGGGGGGGGGGGGGGGGGGGGGGCTCATGTCGAGCCGCCTTGTTGGCATTGATGGTATCAATTTGTTCATCAATCTTCATGTTTTTTTTTTATGTGGTTCAGTGCCCGCTGTCCCCACCCTCCACAGAGCCCAACAAGGGGATGCCCAGTCAGGCGCCTTGGCTACACAGGCACTATACCCACACAAACAGCAAGCCAAGCTCTCACAAATAAAGGAAAATGAAGAGAAATGTGCAGAAATAAACATTCTACACAAAAGAAACTAAGAGGAAAATAACAAAATTGTGAACAACCAAACTGGCCTCACAAAGAAATTATAACTACGAAAGGAAAATAATTTGTGAGGAAACTCGCAAACCTGTTTCCAGACTATGGGTAAGGTTATTCACCGCTCTGAACGGTTGATCCTAGCAGGACCTGCCCATGAGCCGTTTGCTCCTGGGGGAGCCACGCCAGGAGCTCCCATTTACTGGAAGCAGAAGCCAAAGCAGTATATAGCAGAGGCCCTGAAATCTGCTGCCCAGCCCTGTGACGACAGGCTCCCCAATGGCAAGGCGATCAAAGGGGACCCTGCCCGTCATGAGCTGAGGAGAGAAGACGTGGACCCCCCCACGAGCAACTACCAGGATCCTCCTTTCCCGGGACATGGGTCTCCATGCATGGCGAACATACGCAAGCAAGAATTCAGGAACCCTATGAAGGTAACCTAGCCAGAGACCACAGACAGGAGCTCGCACTGAGGGGAAAGTTGTCATTAGACACTTCTACACCTACCCTTATGCTTTAAATTCAAGTACAATATTTCTTCTAATTTGAACTCCTCAATCATGCATTGGAATGCTAGAGGAGTTCAAAATAAAATCCCTTGCATCAATCAGCTAATACAAGAACATAGCATTTTGGTCACTGCCATTCAGGAAGTCTCCTTTTCAAAACTTACACCTAACATCCAAATACCTAATTTTGTGACTACGTTGACTAGCAGAGAAGCAGTCCTCTTCATAAATTGTCACTTGCCACAGGTACAGATAAGCCTCCCTAAAAATAATACAAAATTAGAAGCAGTAGCAACTAGAGTAAGAATAGGTTCCTCAAACTTTTCATTCTTAAACAGGACAGAACATTTCAGAGGATATCTTCCTAAAATTTATTGAAGCTTGCTCCCTTCCACTTATCCTTTATGGGGATTTTTATGCCCACCATCCTATGCGGGGAAGTACAAACCTAATAGCAAGAGGCAAAACTCTAGAGAGAGTCATAACAGCTCAAATTTAATCCTGCTATGATGGGTCCACCACCTATTATAGGACCACATCAAAATCCATCAGTATCGAACCTTACTTTCACCTTCCCACAAATAGCTTACTCACTCAACTGGAGAGTGCATCGTGATCAAATGGGTAGTGATCATGCACCCATTCTAATCAAAGGATTCTCTCCCTCCCCACCCCCACCAAACTACCACAGTTTGGTGTTTTTTTTTGGTTCAAATTGGCACTAATTTGAACAAAAAATACAACACACCATATTCTCTACCCAAACTATAAGCTCAAACTCAGATAATTCAACACCACCTTAGATAATATTTTACAACACAGCACAGTACAAACACTTAAAACGCAATGTAAATACAAACACCTATGTCAGAACACTGATTGCCATCTGCCAATGAGCAGAGAAGATAGCTAAGAGAACTAAAAAAATAGTGGCTTCAACAAAAATAAAAACTTAAGTACATCAGAAAATTAGAATGGCAAAGCAGCTGTAACCAGATAAGACATCTTTACACTTCTCACAGATGCCTGGAAATTGATTAAAAACGTAGGTAAGCCAACAGAACCACCAAGCCTTGCAATGCATAATTCTAAAACAAAACATCACAGAAAAAGAATTAGAAGAAATCTTTGCCTAACATTTTATTGTAGACACCCCTGCTAGAGATAATTCCCTACAACAAAACAAAGACAAGTACATAAAGACCTACAAAATCACAAGAAATAAAATGAAAAAGAAACCCCCAAAAAACATTGACTTGGATTTCAGAATAGAAGAGCTAAACAGGGCAATTCATGACTCTAACTCAAAATCTGCTGCAGGTCCAGACCAATTATCCAACAAAACACTTAAAAAATCCTCCCCACCCATCCAAGCCACATCATATCTCTCATTAAGCCAGGCAAAGACATAACTGAAATCATCTCATACAGGCCCATAGCCTTCACCAACACTACACTTAAAATTGCAGAGATGGTGGTCAAAACATGTCTAGATTGGCACTAGAAAAGCATAAAATTTTACACTCCCAACAAACAGGATTCCTGAAACCTGAATCGGTAATAGATAGCTTCCTAGATTTATTAATAGATATACAAATGGGCCTAGAACACAAGCAGCCAGTCATAGCAGTCTTTTTAGACATCAAACAAGTTTTTAATGTGTGGAGAAAGGGACTGCTACATAAACTTGCATACCATGACATTGGAAGTTGCACTGCTTCCTTGATTAACAACCTCATTTCCAACAGATAAAGCTACATTAAACTGGACCAAATACTTTCAGATATACATACAAGTCATGGGGTACAACAAGGATCATTTAATCCCTAACTCTCTTTAATATTGCTTTGGCCAAATTACCCACCTTTTTAGCCCCACATATCAACATTATCATATATGCAGATGAAGTCACCCTTTGGGGTAGGGGATGGCACTTCCACATCTCAGAGGAGTGCATGCAAGTGACACTCACTAAAATATAAGATTATTTTGATATATAGGGATTGCAGCTCTCCTCTGACAAAAAAATGGTTGTCCAAAGCAAACTTCTAGACATTCATCTTCATATTTACAACACCTCCATTAACAATGCACGTACACATAAATTTTAAGGAATTTTCTTCAATTCCCATCTCATTTGGGAGCCTCAAATCAATAACCTTTCTAATGATCAGAAAGCTTCAAATTTGTTGCGTGGCAAAACTGGGGTCCCCCTTGTAATTGCTAACTTTGTATCAATGCATTGTAAATGTTAACTTTGTATCAATGCATTGTAAATGTTAACTTTGTATCATGCATTGATTTCTTCAAGATTCGAATATGAAAGAATAGACTTTGGCATGGACTCAGCTACTCAAAAGAAAAAACTTGATGTTATTCAACACAAAGCCACGAGACAGAGTCTCGGACAATTGCCTACAATCCCAGTGCTTTCCCTCAGGATGGAGGCAAACCTTCCTCTCCTGAAAATTAGATGCAAACATACACAGCTTACCATTTCCTCAGAATACCCATCTGTCATTATAGACACCCATTCTCAAAGAAACTGACACATTCTTCTGGGAAATCCCACATCATCTGGATATCAGAAGCAGTAACTTTTTTCATGAGGTTATTAATTTCTCCAACAATATCGTAAACTTTTCCAACCACCCCTGCACATTGGACAAGGATTTGGCCAGAAATCTCCCTCATATCCCTCATTATTCACAAAACACTCCCCTGGCAAGTTTCTTAACAAATGCATAATTACAGGCTTAATCAACCATAATCCTCCACAGAATTTTATTGTTTATGCAGACAGCTCACTGGACAAAAACAACTATGTAGCTCATCATCATCCTCAAGCAGCCATGGGCTACGGAGGTCCAACCAGACCGCGCAGTTTAATTCTCCAAGCATATCTGTCCTGAGCTACATCTGCTGCATCCGGCCACTGTACACCAATTCTAACAAGGTCCTGTTTGACATTGTCTGCCCACCGCATCCTAGGTCTCCCCCTCCTTCTGAGGCCTCTAGGCACACTGTTCATAACCCTATTCACCAATCTATAATTATCCATACGCGCAACATGGCCAAACCAGCGGAGTCTCTCTCTGCACAATATGCTGCTTAAAGGAGGTTGCAGACTCCTTTGCCTAACCTCATCATTAGTTACAAAGTTAAACCACCTAATACCCAAGATACTGCGTAAGCATCTAGAATCAAAAGCATCTAGTTTCCTGTTATCTTGCTTACACAGCGTCCAAGTTTCACTACCATAACTAACCCTAGAAAGAACCAAACTATTATACAGTCTAATTTTAGTCTTTAGGTGTATACGCCTATTTCTCCACAATCTCCATAGATTCTTAAAAGTCCCGGCAGCAATACCTATTCGTCTGTTAATCTCATGCCGCACATCACCAGTATCAGTTACGCAGCTCCCAAGGTAATTAAACTGTGACACCTGCTCAAGACTGCAACCATTCAGATTAACTGAATCACAACCTGCCTGACCAATTTTCATCACTTTAGTTTTCTCTCTGTTTATAACCAAACCTACTATACTACCAGTCTCATCAACAGTTCGAATGAAAGAGTTCATCTCATCAACATCATTTGCCAAAAGGGCTAAATCATCAGCATAATCTAAATCAGAAATTTTCGCATCTCCAGCCCATTTAAGGCCAAAATCTTTCCCTTGAAGTGAATTTCGCATAACATAATCAACAACCAAACTAAAGAGAAAAGGAGACAAAATGCACCCTTGGCGAACACCAGAAGTAATGCTAAACCAATTGCTACAAGACTTACCAACTCTCACACATGACTCAGTGTTATTATAGAGAGCTTTCATTATGTTAACTAACTTGTCTGGTATACCATATGATTTCACAATCAACCACAAATTATGACGATCAACAGAGTCGAAAGCCTTTTTGAAATCAACAAAGCTAGCAACCAAAGGTTTCTGAAACTCTAAACATTTCTCAAGAATCTGCCTAAGTGAAAATATCTGATCTACACATCCCCTACCACTTCTGAATCCACATTGCTCATCACGCAATTGCCTGTCAACCAGATTCTTAATTCTATTAAGCACAATCATGGAAAGAACTTTACCTGGAACGGAGAGTAGGCTGATACCCCTATAGTTACCACAAGAACTGCGATCACCTTTTTTGAAAATAGGGATAATAATAGCTCTGGTAAAATCTTTAGGAACCATGCCTTTATCATAAAAGTTATTCAAAATTTCAGTCATCCAAATGGTAACTGAAACATTCCCAGCTCTAAGCATTTCCGTAGTAATTTCATCCACCCCTGGGGATTTATGAAGTTTAAGTTTAGAAATAGCCAAACTAACTTCAGATTGTGTTATAGGGCCAACATTAAAGCCAACAATGCATCTATCATCACTGCCAACAATGGGAGTAGAACTAACCACATTGTTTAGAACATCACTGAAATGCTCAGCCCACCTAGCCATGACAGAATCCTCACCTTCTATAACCTTGCCTTGTTTATCCTTCAATCCCTGTATACCTGTTCGTTTTCTACCACACAAAACATTAACTATCTGGTACAGCTCTCTGCTGTTGTGCTGTCTAACTGCTTCCTCAGCTTTGTCAGCAAGGCCATCAAGCCAAAGATTCTTATCAGTAGCTAACTGATCCTTTACACGTTTATTAAGTTCTTTGTAATGCTTTCTATTAGGACTAGTAGGGTACTGATTAAGGACATTCCTGCAGTTCCTTCTTTCTGAAATAAGCTCAAGTGCCTTATCGCTTAAATAATTCTGCCTCCTCTGCTCCTTTTTCCCTAAAAGAGTACTGTTAGTTTCCAAAAAAGCCTGTTTAAAATGGCCCCATTCTTCCTCAACGTCAGTATTAAGCAAACCATGACTGTCATAATGACTAAGTAACCTATCATGGTAAGCTTTAGCTATAACTAGCTACAAGAAGAATATTTATCTCCTCACATAACACTGAACAACAACTTAGATTCAATTCAGATCTTAACATCATGGAAATGGAGCTCGCAACAATAAGAGAAGCTGTCACACTTTCCCACATATTAATCAATGGCACCTACACACACATTACTATCCTTACTGACAGCAAAGTAGCACTGCTCAATTTTTAAAAAAAACCCAGAAAAAGTAGATAACAAAGTTCTAGCCTACAGCACTTTGAGTGACATTAGCCTTCTTTTTCACCCACATCATAATCATCATCCTCAAGCAGTCATGGGCTACGGAGGTCCAACCAGACTGTGCAATTTAGTTCTCCAAGCAAGTCTGTCCTGAGCTACATCTGTTGCATCCGGCCACTACACACCAATTCTAACAAGGTCCTGTTTGACATTGTCTGCCCACTGCATTATAGGTCTCCCCCTCATTCTGAGGACTTTAGGCATATAGATGTATACACCTAAAGACTAAACTTCATAACCCTATTCACCAATCTATAATTATCCATACAGGCAACATGGCCAAACCAACGGAGTCTCTCTCTGCACAATATGCTGTTTAAAGGAATTTGCCAACTCCTTTGTCTAAGCTCATCATTAATTACAAAATTGAACCACCTAATGTCCAAGATATTGCATAAGCATCTAGAATCAAAAACATCTAGTTTCCTGTTATCTTGTTTACAAGGTGTCCAAGTTTCACTACCATAACTAATTCTAGAAAGAACCAAACTATTATACAGTCTAATTTTAGTTGTTGTTGTTGTTGTTGTTTTACCTCTGAGCGGCACTTTTTTGCACACCATGGGCTAAATGGCCAGGTCACACGGACCCCGAAGGCTCAGAGAAGGTTGGGGGAGGGAATCCACTGGAACAGCTGTTGGGAGACAGATGGTAGCCTCCCGTCAAGGCCATCCAGGTGTTCTTTAACGTGCACAGGGTATGGCTCTCCCGCACACGGGGCCACGGCTTAACGTCCCATCCGACGGACGGCGGCCTTTCCAAGCCCATCGGTGTCCCCTACTGACCGTGGGCAGGGCGGGGAAATTTTACGGAGATAAATCTCAATGCTGATCCAGCTGGGACTCGAACCTGGGAAATACAGATTACAAGCCTGGCGCGCTACCGACTGAGCCACCCCCGCCCCTCTAATTTTAGTCTTTAGGTGTATACACCTATTTCTCCATAGATTCTTATAAAAGTCCTGGCAGCAATCCCTATTCGTCTGTTAATCTCAAGCCACACATCACCAGTATCTGTTACATAGCTCCCAAGATAATTAAACTGTGACACCTGCTCAAGACTGAAACCATTCAGATTAACTGAATCACAGCCTGCCTGACCAATTTTCATCACTTTAGTTTTCTTTCTGTTTATAACCAACCCTACTCTACTACCAGTCTCATCAATAGCCCTAATGAAAGAGTTCATCTCATCAACATCATTTGCCAAAAGGGCTAAATCATCAGCATAATCTAAATCAGAAATCTTCATATCTCCAGTCCATTTAAGGCCAAAATCTTTCCCTTGAAGTGAATTTTGCATAACATAATCAATAACCAAGCTAAAGAGAAAAAGAGACAAAATGCACCCTTGTCGAACACCAGAAGTAATGCTAAACCAATTGCTACAAGCCTTACCAACTCTCACACACGACTCAGTGTTATTATAGAGAGCTTTCATTATGTTAACTAACTTGTCTGGTATACCATATGATTTCACAATCAATTACAAATTATGACGATCAACAGAGTCGATAGCCTTTTTGAAATCAACAAAGCTAGCAACCAAAGGTTTCTGAAACTCTAAACATTTCTCAAGAATCTGCCTAAGTGAAAATATCTGATCCACACATCCCCTACCACTTCTGAATCCACATTGTTCATCACACAATTGACTGTCAACCATGATTCTTAATTCTATTAAGCACAATTATGGAAAAACTTTACCTGGAACAGAGAGTAGGCTGCTACCCATATAGTTATCACAAGAACTGCGATCACCTTTTCTGAAAATAGGGATAATAATAGCTCTGGTAAAATCCTTAGGAACCATGCCTTTATCATAAAAGATATTCAAAATTTCGGTAACCGAAACATTCCCAGCTCTATGCATTTCCATAGTAATTTCATCCACCCCTGGGGATTTATGAAGTTTAGTTTAGAAGTAGCCAAAATAACTTCAGACTGTGTTATAGGGCCAACATTAAAGCCACCAATGCATCTATCATCATTGCAAACAATGGGAGTAGAACTAACCACATTGTTTAGAATATCACTGAAATGCTCAGCCCACCTAGCCATGGCAGAATCCTCACCTTCCTTGTTTATCCTTCAATCCTTGTATACCTGTCCGTTTTCTACCACACAAAACATTAACTATCTGGTATAGCTCTCTGCTGTTGTGCTGTCTAACTGTTTCCTCGGCTTTGTCAGCCAAGCCATCAAGCCAAAGATTCTTATCAACATCTAACTGATCCTTTACACGTTTATTAAGCTCTCTGTAATGCTTTCTATTAGGACTAGTAGGGTAATTGATTAAGGACATTCCTGCAATTCCTTCTTTCTTAAATAAGCTAATTTCTCCTCTGCTACTTTTTCCTAAAAAAGTACTGTTAGTGTCGAAAAAAGCCTGTTTAAAATGATCCCGTTCTTCCTCAACTTCAGTAGTAAACATACCATGACTGTCATAATGACTAAGTAACCTATCATGGTAAGCTTTAGCTACAACTGGGTCTTTCAGAACTTCAATATCAAAGGAAAATGTTTTAACCCTAGCACAACACTCTTTAAGTTGCAAGACACTTTAAACAAGATAATGGTCAGATCCAATTTCAGCTTGACCTGGTATTCCTAACAGAACTAGCCCATTTGTTGTTAATTAATATATAATCAATCATATTTTTATGCAGCCCAGCAGGAAAAACCCATTGTACTTATATATGTCGCAGTTTTTGTAATAAGTGTTAGTTATTCTGAATCCATTGAGTTTACTTACCTGTAGGAGACGTTGCCCATTGCCATTGCAGCTACCAATACCATAAGGGCCTATCACTCCTCCCCAAAGGTCAGAGTCAGTACCAACTTTGGCATTGAAGTCACCTAGAACAAGGGTAATATCTCCTTTCTTGACAGAATTAAAAATATCCTAAAGTTGTTCATAAAACCTATCCTTCTCATCCTCATCGGCATCCTCAGTGGGGGCATAACAGCAATATAACATTCAAGTCTTTAATGATTGTCTAAAATTTTGCTGTAAGAAACCTTTCATTAATGCACTCATATCCTAGAAGAGCATCGCTAGCGTGTCTGCTTAAGAGCAGACCCACGCTTTGGTGATGCTTATAGTCGTCCCTCCCTGAAAAGAGAAATTTAAGATTATTTTTAAGAATCTGACCTTTATCTGTCCATCTGGTCTCTTGCAAGCCAAGAATATCTAAATTAAAACGGTGGAATTCTTGTGTGAGGACATCAAGAGAAAAAGCTCTGTGCAGAGTCCTCACATTCCAACGACCTATGGAGAGAAAATGTTTAGTGGGATGTTTAAAGAAACTATGTTTATTGAGAGAGGGAATGGTGACAATATCAAACATCCCCCTAATCGCAGACATGGGGCAAAGACCCATTCCCCCACCACTAAAGGCTGAAGCCATCTACACTTGAAGACTTCCTCCAATGTAGAATTTGACAATGCCAATAGAAGCAAAGAGTTCAGGTGCCCGCGATGACCTATGCTCAGGATTATCCACCAGCTGATAAACATATCCTGTGAATCTATTCACTTGGGGCTGTCAACCCACAAACAAACAGAAAACACAGCGGAAGATTTTCCCTCCACAGAAGCCCACCAGTGCAGCAAAAGCAGGATCCATAATCAAGCTCAGAGCCATATATCAGTCCAGTAGGTTTATATGGTCAGCACCAGGACTCTGTGTGGTTGACCACTCCTCAGCAGGGTAGAAAAAAAAAGAAAATTAGCCATAGTTGTACAGATCAGTAGGCCACACTAATCTGGCAGCCCTCCCCTTCCGTTCACTTCCACAAGAGAGTATCTTTTGAAAGGTACTAATGGTCTGCACCATGAGAAGGCGGGGTCAGACATTAGGTGTAGGCCTGGCCGGTTCTATGCATCATCACATGGGATTGGTGCACATCCATACACAATATTAAATTCCACATCACTTGGATTCCTGAACACAGCAGTTTGGCAGGCAATGAGAAAGCAGATTTGTTAGCCAAACAAGCTGCTACCTTAGATTCTATTTCCAATATTCCATACAGTAAACATTCATTTCACACTAAACTTGTAACCTACATACATATTAATTTCCAATCACATATATTATAAAAAACCCACACAAACTTTAGAAATAGTGTACATGGCCTCCCTAGAAAAATTTGAAAAAAAATTTTAAACAAATATTGCAAACGATATGTTTAAGCTAGAAATTTTAAATTTTGGTGGTGGAATATGAAAGCCACGATGCTTCCATTGGTAACAATGAATTGACCTCTTAGACCATGGGTGTCCAACCTTTTGACTTCCCTGGGCCACATTCAGTAAAGATGAATTGCTTTGAGCCACACATAAAATAGCCAGAAAAGTTTTTAATTGGGATATTTGCTTGTGTCGCTAATACTTTTGTCATTAGTGCTCTGTAGTATACTTTAGTCATTAGTGTTCTATAGCTGCGAAAAAACTCGCTGAAAATCACATAATCATATTGAAAGCTTATGTCATAAACATGTAAACTTTACGATTTTGTGGGCTACATTACCAGCTGTTTAGGACCGCATGTGGCCCACGGGTTAGGAAATTAGGAATGCCTGTCTTAGACCCAGGGGTGGGTATGGAAAACATAAATTTTTTGTTTTAGCAGATAATTGTTTGTATTTAGAGAAAAATGAAAAAATCTTTTTAGGGTTAGATAGGAATTGATAAAATATTATGATTCACACTTTTGGAATCTTTCGAACACTATAATTGCGCCCTATAATGGTGAAAAAGTTTGAAAATTCCAAATTTTCAAATGAATATTGCAACAATGTATTTATTAATGATAGAAATATGAAATTTTTGGTGGTGGAATGTGAATGTCATGAAGTTTCCATTGGAAATAATGAAAATGATAATTAGAAAACTCTTTTTTAGTTTGATTGGCACTAATTAAATATTATAATTTGTATTTCTTATATACATACTAGTTTCAATACATATATCTTTACAGATCACTAAATATGAAACAGCAGATCTGTTATCGAGTTTTCCAAATAATATGTACAGAATAGCAATTTGAAAAGTTAGTAGTAGTTTTTAAGAGATATTCCACTAACAGCAATAACCTACCACTTTTCTGAGAGAGGTGTAGGAAATGCAACTTTTTAGATTTAAGAATTAAAAGATGAATACTTTTATGTTGTATAATTACTAATGAAATAATATTTGCATATTTTCCATTATCCACTAGCTGAAATTAAAACTTTTAAGGAATGAAACAGTAGGTTAAAGGAAAAACTTCTTTCTCTTTGAAAACAAGATTCTCATATGTGCCAGAGGTGATATACATACTTCTAGTTCCCTTTCAATTTGACACTGGCCACATCCCTTTTTCCATTCTTTGAAACTCACCTGTGCTGACTATCACCCTAGCAACACCTATCAGACACTTCCTACAAAGTAGTAGCCTCATCCCTCCCACACCCTATCAATCACTCTAGCCCTTGCTCTGTTTCCAAAAAAGGATCAGCAAGCACCACTCCCCTTTGTTCACATTCCCACACCCCACCTTTCAATCCTGACTCTGCAACTCTCCAAAGAAAAGGATTAACATCAGACTGCACTTCTGATTGTCTTCAACTGACTCTAAGAGATAAGACTATGACCACATTCTCCTATAGTTGCATCATCCATACTACTGCCTGGAGAGATAACATACTTCAAATTACTAATACCCAAAATGTTCATGCAAAAGTGATGACATGTATACAAAATATATGACATATATACACATCCATGCCTTACCCAGGGCTCGAACCCATATCCCTTTGATCAATAGCCAAGCGTGCTAACCACTTGGCCACAGGACAGCTAGTAATAATAATAGCTCAAATTTCTACTGAACTATTAAAACAAATTTATTGCATAATATAACCTAAAAGTAACACAATAATTAAAATCCAGAATTGTAAACCTCTTCTAACCATAGTAAACCTAAGCAGCTATAAAAAAATTGGTGGTCGATGATTTTATCTCAAATCTCCTAAAACTTATTAAAGGCATTCTCAACCTCTCCTAGGAACCATTACTAAAAGGAATTAACTAATAGACCTTAACCTCCTCCTTTTCAATATTCTCATAATCAAAAATGAAAGGTAAATATATATATTAAATATTATATACTCTATCAACTAAATTCAGTTACTTAGAAAATTCTAATTTACTATTTTCCTCACCACTTCTACTTCCCAGTAATGGAGGAGAGGTGGATAATTCTTTTCTCCCCCTTCTACCCTTCGTCTATTATCTTTCCTGAGAGATAAGATAATACCTCCTAAAAATCATTACTCTTTATAAAATACACCTTCAGTGCAAACAGCATTTACTTTAAAAAAAACAACAACAACAACCTTAAATGAAAATAATAATACATTCGCATTTGTACTACCTTATCACTTTGTAACTCACCTAAAAAACCTACTGGAGTAGAAATAACACCCATTCCCTCCCCCAATTATAATTTCAAGTACATAAACACAAAAACTACCAGCTAAAAAGTCCTCCTTAGGACTAAACCTATAATACCAAACCCTTTCATGGGAACATTTCTTTCACACAGCTCACAAAAAAGTCCTTCTCAGGACTAAAAACTACACTACATATGAAGATCCAACACAAATAATATGACTTTTCTAACCACTTTTCCTCTCTTGCTTATTGCTCTTACTACAGCTTCTGGGATTGACTGATCAATATTAACAACACAACGTGAACCTGATAGCATGCAATGGATAGAAACTTAGCCTAAAAGAACATCGTTCTGCTTTCAAATAAGAAATTTCTTCCTTCACTTTCACATCAGCCAACAAACTATATGCCACACTTGATCACAAAAAATGTATATACTGAAATCAGAAGTTATAGTTCTATACAGCAAGATATAATTTTTTTCATCAAACCTCAGCCCAAGGCAGATGGTCGAACAGGCCTAATCACTGATATATGATTTGCAGATGGAAAAAAAATTGTTTTCCCCCTAGGCTATGCATCTAATAATTTTTTCTTATTTCTGTGTCAGTGAACAAAGAATTTGCAAAAGCAATTCTTGCAATTTATTCTATTGATAATAATTTTCAGAAAGCTAGTCAATTTGTTGCATTTAGTGGTATATTATATTTTAATAAATGATGAACCAGAAATAAAAATCTAACCTTGATAAAATTACTTGAGTTGAAATTTTGAAATCTGTGTAAGAAATTTATTCAGTGTCATTTATTTTTATGTCAGTTATGTAAAACAGAATTCTTTGACTAGAGTAACTGAATTAATAACAAAATAATGAAATCTTAATAGAGTTATTACAAAATAATGAATTAGTCTTAAAAACTCATAATTCAATAATTTAAGGGCATTCTAAATAAGTGAATAAGCATACCACACAAAAATGGTGTGATTAATATATACATCTGTAATGACAAAGAGAAAAAATTCAGTCAGAAAATAGATTACAAAAATAAAAACACTAACTTGCTGGAGCAGGAGGGGGTGGACATTTGGGCCTCTGAAGTCCAGAAGGTTGCACTGATGTTTTTTCTGAACTGTTCCACATAATTAAACATAAAAAAATTGTATTAATTAAATACTAAATACAAAATTAATTATAAATATTTCATATTTGAAATTTTATAGTTTTTTTTTTGTTTTACCTTGTTTAAACATGTAACTACATATTAATGTTGGGATGCACTTGGTGACAAATCCTAAGTTTCACTTAATCTCTTATAGATATTTATTTTGGATTACTAATTAAAATTTTCATTTAAAATCCAGAAAAGGCATGAATATCTTTCTGCTGAGGTCCCTCATAGACTTTCTACTATGGTGTATAAACTGACATGTTCCTGTCAGACCTCTGTGGCAAGCAGCTGTTTGAGGCAGGGTACTCATTTATTTTTTTATTTAAAAATTTTAAGAAATGTTTTTCCTAACATGACAGCCATAATGCAGTTCACTGGGTAAGCTACCAATAATATTATCTTTGTGATCAAGAAATAAATAAGTTTCATTTAACTCATAACTCAGGTCTCTAACACTCACCCCAAAGGTATACTAGAATCAAAGTTGGATCTGGGGGACAGGGTGGGGAGCTTTCAGAATGGTTGTCATAAGGATAATAGAGGGAAAAAATTATTAAACTTATTTATATTTCATGCATATTTTTAAGAATTTTTTTAAGACCTGTAACACACAACCTAGGACAAAAATGTTATACTGCATAGGAAATCCAGTCCCCTACATTTTCCTGGCTCAATAGCATTTATTACCCCCTCTTTTTATGACTTAATTGTTTTCTTTCTAGATCTGTCTTTTTATGGCAAATCAATTTCTTTCTAGATCCAGGATTAACTAGATAGTTGGACACTCTTTAATAACTGTTTAATATTATTAGTTATTATAATGGGGATCTTGATAAGGTTTCAATATTTGTTTTACAGACTGAAATAAATTTGAATGTAAGGTAATGCTATTGTATAATTGATATTTGTAGGGGGGGGGGAGAAAAAGATTCATGCAGGGAGGGAGTTAAAATTTTGTTTTATTTGGAAATTAACTCTTTTAAAAACTTTATTTGTTTTTTCTCATAACCCATTTCTTCTGCTAATTGGTAGATATAATTAATTTCCACTTTAGCAATATATCAATGCTCGAAAATAGTAAGAGTCTAAAGCTACTAGCTTATAATTATATGGGGAGGGGGGAGAGAGAGAAAACAGCTGGAATTATATTTGGCACAAAGGTTAATTTTCTATGTACTGTAGTAGTATAGCCCTTTTTTCTCACTGTATACAGAAATCGAAATATGACAATTCACCATTTTGCCTTCCTTGTGGTTAGATTTTATGGTAGGAAGTATGCTATTAAAATTTTCGATTAATTAAATTTTGCTTTACCATATTCCTAAAAAATTAGAATATCATCCACATACTGAATATATATAGGGAAAATTTATAATTACACTTTTCTAGAACTTTGGTTTCAAAAAGGCACATTACTGCATTAGCCATGAGGGTAAAGAGGAACCCACTGGCACTTTCTTGGTCTGGGTCCATGTCTGATCAGCAACTGTACACCAATTAAATTTTGTTGCAAGATCCAGGGTGTCATAATATTTAAGGTCTCACAATATTTAATTTTAAAATATTGTATGGTACTAGGCCTTGCACACTCCAGCTATGTTGACTTTAATTGCATCACTGCATCCATCACCAGAGTGTTAAGCTACAGTGATATGCCTAGTGAATGCAATGTTGTTCTCAGTGATACTGGAACTCTTTGTATTAGCTGTACTACTTATAATGGTGATTTTGCCAAACATTCATAATTTTCAAAAGATGGCAAAAAAAAAAGGTTAAGCAAGGCCTTTTTGTAGATTGTAAGTGGGGGACTTTCTTTTTGAGATAAGGGTCTGAAAGATAGCCTGGTTTATGTAATTTAATTTTTACAAAGAGCTGCAGGACTACCAGATACATCAAAGGTGTGCATGAATCACTTAATAGTTGTGATTGTTGAAGATAATTGTTGAGTTTGAAAGGGTAAAGATTTCAATTTAGTTTTTTCTGCTTTTGCATGATAAAGCCATTGTTTAAGAAATGGGTAAATAACTTGGGCAGGACAAGAGGTTCTTTGCTGACATTGAAGTCATTCAAAAGAGCATGAGAGGGACAAGAGTTTTTCTTGTTGAAATGAAGGTATTCTTAAACTAAGAATTCATGCTGGATGTTAATAAAATTAACAGTTTCATCTGAGCAACACCATGTAAATTTGCTAATGGAAATAAAAAAAGAAATTTCATATTATCTCTGCTTTAAGGTAACAGTTCTTTATATGAGTTATTCTCAAATGATGGTATGAGTACTTTTAATTTACGAAGAAGGGGAGAGAAATCTAGAAGTTACGTAAATACACCTGAAATGTCTGAATTTTTACAATGATTTATTTCTGTACTTTTTACTTCACAAAATACCCAGTTACAATCAAGTGGTTTAAACAAATGTGTTGCAATGGTAGAAAAAATTGTGTGTGTGGTTGCTCCCAGCTTTATGTTTGGTTTGGTTTTTATGTAATATCACCCCAATACAAACCTCATCAACTGCTTCAATAAAATGTCCTTAGTCAGGCCAATAATTTTGAATTAAATGTGGATGCAGATTTTAAATGACAAACATAACTTTATTACTAATGAAGATGATACAACACTAAACATTCATGTATACATAGTTCTATTTTAACACGAGATACAAATGCTCAACAAGTTGCAGAGCACAAACCAAATGCTCACTGCTAATGACTGAATCAAGACCAAATTAATACTGACTGAATAAAGCTACAGTTCAGGATAGATGTGTTTGGAGGATAAAACTACACAATGTAGTTGGATCTACATAGGTCTTGGCTGCTTGAGGGAGGAAGGGAAGATATGCCTTCTGGCTTCCTGTGGTGACACTTGGCTGTTTAGTTTGCATGCACTAAACTGCTGGTCAGTCAATCTGTGCAACACCTTTTGCACATCACAAGTGGGACTGATATCTTTTTCTAGCACAGGGGCCATTATTTTCAAAATGGTTCAGCACTGAGTAAAAGGGACTTTCATGTCTGGAGAATGGCCCTCATTGGTGATCAGATGGATACTGATTTTGACAGAACAAGGGAAATGCCCTCATCCATTGTAGAGAGTGACATTTATGGAGATGGCAGTGATATGGTGCATGCAGGTATTTCACTAGGTGATCACACATAACTCTTATTGGTTCCTACTAACACAATGACAGCACAGAGATGAATTCTTAACCTCTATCTGTGACTAAAATTAAGCAATTCAATTCTCTATGACACTGTTAAATGTTTTTAAGCACTTCAACACATGGAGTATGCTATCAAGTATCGATAATTATTAAGGAGAGATTAACATACCATGCCATAGGGGATGGGTAGTAACAGAAACTTTTTGGGATGCTTTCAGTGAGAAATTTAAAATTCGACGTTCTTGACGGCAAGTGACATCTCAGTGGAGATTAAAATAAGGATGATGGTTGCCAATGGCGAATGGAATAACCATTTATACTTTTGATAGCACAGAGTGCTGAAAAAGTTTCAGATGTACGATGCGCGTTTCGCACTCTTCCTATCGGTGCTTCATCAGGCGGGAAGTGAGGAGCTTAATGCAGGAGAGGCAGTTGGTTGCTGAGTGTGGGGAGGGATGCCATAAATTGACATATCAGTGGCTCAGCTCCGAGGATCGGAGTGGTCGGCTGATGTGCGGGTGGCCGTAATGTGATCTGCATGTAACGTAGGTTGGGAGAGGTTGTGGGATTATGCGTAATCGTAAAGATTATGGAAATTGCAAGTACTTTTAGTGAATTAAAAATTCCGTAAACTGAAATTTGGAGTTAAGATAATTATGTCAATGAGGGTCTGAATAATGGTTTTCATATTGGTATTGCTATTGGGAGTTTGTGTGTATTAATCGTTAAAAGTTTGTGTGTGTTTGTTGTGTGTAAAAATGAAGTTTGTGTGTGTTATTAATTGCCGATTTTAGGAGGCATTATGGATGTGTTCTAAAGGGTTTGGTGGGTGTGCATTAGTGCAGGTGGCTACTGGGGATCAGTGATGAGAGAGGAGAGTGTTTAGGGGGGAGTGAAATTTCCGAGGTGTATGTTATATCCTTTAAGTATCAGATGCCATGCTGGGGGGAGGGGGATAATGTCTGTGTTGCAGAGTTTGGTCAGTTTTACGTTAATGAGGATATTTTCTGTGACGACTAGTTGGAATTTGGTAGGTGGGGATACTATAATTTTAGTGGAGTGAAAATCAGTGGGCAGATTGTTTTCGGTGATTGCTTGAGATAGTGCGGTTTTTTGCAGTTTATTTAAGATGTCGTATTTATGCTCTTCAAGTCGGGCATTAAATGGACCTGAGGTTTTACCTATATATTTGTCTTTAGGGAAAATTTTATCTGTGGGGTCTTTGAGTTGGATGTAGTAAACTCCTCCAGAGGTGGGTATATGGCCGCGATCGTTTCGAATGAGTTTGGATATAGTGTGTGACATTTTAATTGGGACTTTATAATGGAAAGGTTTTAGGTTATTTTTAATAGAGTATTGAAACTATTATTGATGTATGGTAGGGCTATTGTGTATTTTTGCATTTCTTTGTTTACAGGTGTTGGAGGGTTTTGGGATTGGTTGCATTTGATTTGTTTGTGAATATTGTTGATGGTGTGTGAGGTATATCTGCCCTGTTCAGCGAGTTCAAAAAATGTATTTTATTTCATTGTTGAGTGCTTCTTGCACATTGCAGTATTTATAGGCTCTGGTAAAGTGTGAGTAGAAGGTTGATAATTTGTAGTTGTTTGGGTGGGTGGAGGTGCTAGTTATTACGTTAGGTATGAATGTAGGTTTTCTGTATACAGATGTGTATAGTTTAGTGGGTGTATGATGTAAATTGATGTCTAAGAATGGTAGATGTCCATTTTGTTCTTTGTGTGCAAATTTAATGGTTGGGAGGACTGTATTAAATTCAGATAATAATTTTGTTAATTCATCTTTTCTTGCTGTTGCGTTCGTTGTAAGGACGAGAGGTTGAGGAATGGAATAGGTTTAGGAGTTGGGTTATTAACACGACCTCTATTATATGTTGTGGGAAAGTGGTTATGGACTTTAGGTTTATTAATATTCGATTTCTGTGCGGTGCGTGCATTATGGTTGGTGGTGGGGGATAAGGGTTGCAGTGGTATTAGGATCTTCGGGATGGGGGAATGTAGGTGAGGGTGGCTTGCTACTTTTGGTTGGGTTGAGATGCTTATGTGGAGCTGGGGTGTTGTATCTCTGTTGTGAATTTATAAGGTTATTAAGTTTATGGGGGTGTGTCTTGAGTATTTGTTCTGTGTCTCGATCTATAAGGTTATGTATTCGTCCAAGGAGACAGTCAAATTCTTTATTGAATAACTGAGTGGTGAGTAACAAATATTGGGAATATGTTTTTACTCCACATAACTAATTTGTTTTTGTAGATGTCTTATGGTTGCGTTAATTAATTTTATTTTGGCTGTGTGAATTGTGTAATTGATACTTGATAGCATAGTCCATGTGTTGAAGTGCTTAAAAACATTTAACAGTGTCACAGAGAATTAAATTGCTTTAATTTTAATTACCACACTGTGTACCTCTAATCTAATTTTTGTTATATCGCATTCTAGTTAGATGTGCTATGAACCCATTCAAGCAGCTTATCAGCTTAGGCAGACAGTTAAATAAATTATTACTGCACCTCAGGTTTCTGAAAACCTGTAAAAATTACTAAGTAACCCCTAAATGGATACAACTACTCATATCTAAATTCCCATATTATCTGGCACACACAATTCGCACAGCCGAAATTAAATTAATTAATGCAACCATTAGACATCTACAAAAACAAATTAGTTATGTGGAGCAAAAATCATATTCCCAATATTTGCTACTCACCACTCAATTATCCAATAAAGAATTTGACCGTCTCCTTGGACGAATACATAACCTTATAGATCGAGACACAGAACAAATACTCAAGACATACACCCATAAATAACCTTATAAATTCACAACATTATAATAAATAACCTTATAAATTCACAACAGAGATACCACACCCCAGCTTCGCATAAGCATCTCAACCCAACCAACAGTAACAAGCCAACCTCACCTACATTCCCCCATCCCAAAGCTCCTAATACCACCGCAACTCACATCCCACCCCCACTAACCCATAACACATGCACCTCACAGAACAACACCAACACCCAACAGAAATTAATAATTAATAAACCTGAAGTCCATAACCACTATCCCACAACATATAATAGAGGTAGTGTTAATAACCCAACTCCTAAACCTATTCCATTCCTAAACCTCTAGTTCTTACAACTAACACAACAGCAAGAAAAGATGAATTAACAAAATTATTATCTGAATTTAATACAGTCCTCCCAACCATTAAATTTACACACAAAGAACAAAATGGACATCTACCATTCTTAGACATCAATTTACATCATACACCCACTAAACTATACACATCTGTATACAGAAAACCTACATTCATACCTAACGTAATAACTAGCACCTCCACCCACCCAAACAACTACAAATTATCAACCTTCTACTCACACTTTACCAGAGCCTATAAATACTGCAATGTGCAAGAAGCACTCAACAACGAAATAAAATACATTTTTTGAACTCACTGAACAGGGCAGATATACCTCACACACCATCAACAATATTCACAAACAAATCAAATGCAACCAATCCCAAAACCCTCCAACACCTGTAAACAAAGAAATGCAAAAATACACAATAGCCCTACCATACATCAATAATAGTTTCAATACTCTATTAAAAATAACCTAAAACCTTTCCATTATAAAGTCCCAATTAAAATGTCACACACTATATCCAAACTCATTCGAAACGATCACGGTCATATACCCACCTCTGGAGGAGTTTACTTCATCCAACTCAAAGACCCCACAGATAAAATTTTCCCTAAAGACAAATACATAGGTAAAACCTCACGTCCATTTAATGCCCGACTTAAAGAGCATAAATACGACATCTTAAATAAACTGCAAAAAACCGCACTATCTCAAGCAATCACCGAAAACAATCTGCCCACTGATTTTCACACCACTAAAATTATACCCCACCTTATTACACCCCACCTACCAAATTCCAACTAGCCGTCACAGAAAATATCCTCATTAACGTAAAACTGACCAAACTCTGCAACACAGATATTATCCCCCTCCCCCCAGCATGGCATCTGATACTTAAAGGATATAACATACACCTCGGAAATTTCACTCCCCCTAAACACTCTCCTCTCTCATCGCTGATCCCCAGTAGCCACCTGCACTAATGCACACCCACCAAACCTTTAGAACACATCCATAATGCCTCCTAAAATCAGCGATTAATACACCTTCCCCCCCCCCCCAACACACAAACTCCCAATAGCAATACCAATATGAAAACTATTATTCAGACCCTCAATGACATAATTATCTTAACTCCAAATTTCAGTTTACGAAATCTATTAATTCACTAAAAGTACCGCACTCATTATAATTATGATTTACTAGCCACAAATAATGAAGCTTCTTTCGACATACGCAGATCTTGGTGATTTCCCATAATCCCAACCTCCATTACATGCAGATCACATTACTGTCACCTGCACATCAGCCGACTACTCCGATCCTCGGAGCTGAGCCACTGACATGTCAATTTATGGCACCCCAACCCCTCCCCTATGCTCAACAACCAACAGCCTCTCCTGCATTAAGCTCCTCACTTCCCACCAGATGAAGCGCCGATAGGAAGGGTGCATAACATGCATCGTACACGTGAAACTTTTTAAGCACTCTATGCTATCAAAAGTATAAATGGTTATTCCATTCGCCAATGTGGGTAGACCATTGGCAGCCATCATCCTTATTTTAATCTCCACTGAGACGTCACTTTCTGCCAAGAACGTCGAATTTTAAATTTCTCACTGAAAGCATCCCAAAAAGTTCCTGTTACTACCCATCCCCTATGGCATGGTACATAAATCTCTCCTTAATAATTATCGATACTTGATAGCATACTCCATGTGTTGAAGTGCTTAAAAACATTTAACAGTGTCATAGAGAATTAAATTGCTTTAATTTTAATTACTGCACTGTGTACCTCTAATCTAATTTTTGCTCTATCTGTGATATTATGCAGGTCTAATAGCAAACAATTTCATTTCAAACCATGACCCCACAGAGCTCAACTGGTTGACCAATACTTGCAAGGAACACAATTATGTACATGGAGTGGCCAAAATGCTCTTCTGACCTCAGTCCCATGGAGCAGTTCTTAACCTTTCTTCAGTTGCGTACCACTTTAAAAATCGTCATCATCATCCTCAAGCAACCATGGGCTACATTTAGTTCTCCAAACACATCTCTCCTGAGCTACATCTGCTGCATTTGACCATTGTAGACCAATTCTAACAAGGTTCTGTTTGACATTGTCTGCCCACCGCATCCTAGGTCTCCCCCTCTTCCCGAGTCCTTTAAGCACACTGTTCAACCTTATTCGCTAATCTATAGTTAAAAAGATATAATTAAATACAGTGAATATTTACTATATTACAATTCTACATAATCATTGTTACAATACCATGACAATGAATGAGTTAATTCAAGCTATTATCTATCAATACCTTATGTACTATAACGGAGATGAAAATCAGCTTGTTATGCTATTATTAGTTGACAATACTTTAACTTACTTAAAGTTATGAGAGAATAAGGCATGTTACCATTGTTTATTCAGATTGTTGTTGTTAGTCCATGATATATGGCTGATGTACTCTGTCCTTTTTATGTTGTTTGTTCCAAAATTTGTACCTGCACTTGCTTTTACAAGCTGTGATTTCCTTAGTTGTTTCTATTACTTGTGCACTATATTAGATTCTTCTGGTAAGGTTGAGATGTCAGTGCATCTTTCTTGATGTTCTATCACTTCCTTAATGGGGATGTTACTTTTATAACAGGTTCATCATATCCAGCAGTACCTCTATTCTCATCACATTTCAACATACTGGCTCATCATGTTCATAATTAAATACACATAAATTAACTAAATATCTAAAAACATCTTAGTTAAAATCTTACACTGCTGCACAAATTTTGTTTTCACTTCATCAGGCAGTGTTATCTTTCATGGTGTTATATTTCAGGATTTAAGGCTGTCCCCCTAGGAGTATTCAGCATTTTATCAGTTAAGTGGTTCAATAACAGTTTCCATGCAAATGGTATCGGTTTTATATCTGTGTTACACAAATTACTTTGATTTAGATTTATTATTAAATTTTCCATGCAATTTAATTGTATTTTTTGTTCCTGGTACTGCTATATTTTTTGCTTTCAATGTATGATTATGTAAACTAGCTTGAAAAATTGCACGTTGAATGTTACAATTAAATGCAGACAATTCTGCAAGCTAATTTACATAATTATACATTAAAAGCAAAAATACTGCATCACCAGGAACAAAATTGCAATTAAATTATATGGAAAATTACTTAAAATCTTTTCAGAGCAAGGATAGCACTCCATCTTCACTGAAGACAGAACGCTGTCCTTGCTCCAAAAAGCTTTTGAGTTTTCTCCTAAAAACTTTTAACATGCAAACAATTTGAAGGATATATTTAAAAATTTTATTGCTCAACAACAGAGAATTTTAAGTCATTTTAATTGTGTATAAATCTCCAGTTGGTTTAAGTGGGGCTTGAACCTGAGAATTGCAGATTATGAGCCTGGCATGCTACTGACTGAACCACTCCACCTTGCCTACTGATATATGGGGCCTGGTTTTAAGGCCTGAATAAGGTATGGATGATTTCTTCTGTGATCTAGCCTTCTTCACAGATCTTCTCTATGGTGTATTTAACTGATAGGCTCTTGTCAGACCTCTGTCACAAGCAGCTGCTTGAGGTATATATTTTCTAAGTTGTCAGTTAAATCATATTCCTTATTTCAAACAATTTTTTTAAAAAAAATCATTGATTTAAATAAAGCCAATGTTTTAACTACATGCACATATTTATTATGCAGCAAAATCTCTTTAGTACTGATGCAGTTGTTGAAGACTGAATATTACTAAATATTATGCTGAGAAAATGATGAGAATTAGATTAAAAATTATTTTTAAGAATTTAATGATGAAAAATGAATTCATTTTATTGGGTTAAGTGAATGTCAAAAATCGTCAATAACACTGGTGTTGGGTTTCTACTAATTTCTTTTGTATGACCCTAAAAATCAAAAATACTTTCATACAATTCAAAACATATGCTTATAAACAATGCAAAAAAATGAACAATGAGATGTTCACTATTTAAAAGCATAAAAGAAGGTATATGGGTAGAAGAGTCAATGAAGAATACAGTTAGTGATCTGAAAAATCATAACAAATGGGGCCTGGAGAGCAAGTACTAGAATATACTTAGCTTGTTTTCAACAATTTTCCATCTAGTTTGATTTGTATTCACCTAACAATTTCCGTTCAGCAAAATGTTTCTTGAAACCCAATCAGAGCCATCTCACCAGCCACTATAAGCCCCGCCACTGGTACTGAGTTAACAATTGATATCCTTGGTTGGATGATTGCTTGGGTTTTTATGGCACAGTAGCAATTAGGGCCATTATGCACCAAACAAAAGACAAAATAAATGATAAAAGACACAAAAATCCACAACCAAATTTAAAGTCAAACAAAAAACATGAAAAAGATAAAACAAAAGTTGCAAGAGATAGAAAAATCAGTAAAAACCTGTAGAATAAATAAATATGTATATATAAAATTAGATAAAATTAACCCAAGTGTAAAAGACCCTGGTCAGACAGGAAAAAATACAACACAGTCATAAAATTATAATCTGTTAAATAGCCAGGAAAATGTAAGAAGTCAAAAAGAGGAGTTTAAAATGAATTATCAGTTAAAAGGTGTCCGAGTATAAGGGCTCGGATGTAAAATTGTGGAAGCTAAAATACAAACGATGCTCAAGGTGAAAAGCAGTACTCAACTAAAATATGTTTAACAGTTAAAATAGTGTCACACTTGCACTTAGGTTTGTCATTCACCCATAGAAAAAATGAATGTGCAATAAGTGAATGACCTAAACAAAGTCAAGCAAGTACAACTTCCTCCTTGCAATTCCTGTAAAAACATCACTACCACAGTTTGATAATAGGCTTGATATAGAAAAGTATATTACACACCTGTTCAGACCAAGATCTCTGTCCAGGTCTTCGAGCCCAGAACTCAGTGGAAAACACTGCTGAAAGTCCAGATATTGAACCAGCAGTGGAGAGTCGGACAACGGTGTGGCAGATTTGGTAGCAGTGTCTGCCAAGTCATTGCCTTGATGTTAACACGACAGGCACCCAACAGAAGAGAATGGTGGTTGTGGCTGCTGGCAGATCTTGGAGAGATCAGGCTGAGGCCAATGTCTCACTGAGATCAAAGCCTGTAGTGAGCTAAGTGAGTTGGTTCACAGGATGCACCAATGATTATGATTAACTGCTATGTGAACAAAGGTGAGGCTGACAGCATGCAACTCCACAGTGAAGATGGAACACTGCTGAGGGATCTGGTCTGCAATAATTACACCACAGAAGGCCATGGCTGATACCAGTGATGTGTCAGATTTTGAACCATCTGTGAAGACAGGTAAGAAATCTGGGTGCTGAGCACGTTGGCTGGCAGAAAGTTTCTGGTACACACAGTTGGGTATAAAAGCCTTCCTCGTCCTGCAAAGACAAAACTTGCAGGAAGGGGAAACAGTGGGCTACAGTGGAAGTGGTTCAGTTGTCAACTGGGCAATGCTAGCGAAACTGATTTTAATGTCTCTCAGGCAGACTCGGACATGCAAACCGAAAGGACAAATGGCTGTTGAGTGATTAGTGTAAGCATCTCTCACTTGGGATTGAAAATGCAGTCCCAAGTGGGATGGCATGGCGGTGATTGCAATTTTGACCTGTACTGTAGGGGCAACTGCTGACAGCAAATAGATAGGGAGGATTCATCAGTCTCAACATAAAAACTTTGGACTGGTGAGGTGTAGAAGGCCCCTATGCAAACACAGAGGGCCTGATGGCAGAGAGGGTCAAGCACCTTCACACCAAATCCTGGACAGAATCATACACCTGGGATCCATAGTCTGGTTTTGATCAGACAAGTGTATGGTACAAGCTGAGCAAAGGATATCAATCCACTCCCCATGAGAGGAAGGCATTCAATGCCTGTGTGCACTTGGACTATAGATGATGAATGTTTAATAAACAGATCAATTTCAGGTCGAAGATGAGACTCAGAAACTGGGTCTTTGCCACAACTGGAATGGTAGTACCCCTAAGTGCAGCTAGGGGTCCAGATGAAGATTACACTTATTGCAAAAGTGCATGAATGCAGTCTTCTGTGGGGAGAACCAAAACCCATTGGCTGTCGCCCAAATAGATTGTTCAGGGCAGTTTGCAGTTGTCATTCAATGATCCTCATGCTGGATAATGAGCAAAAGATGCTAAAATTTTCAACATAGAGGACATTGCCTGCAATCAGAGAAAATTGTTGAGTAATTGAATTGATCTTGACAGTGAAAAGGATAACACTCAGGATGCAGCCTTATGGTACCCCCTGTTCTTGGAGTAAAGGCCACAAGAGTGTTGCAGACACAGATATGAAAAGTCAAGAAATATTTCAATTTTCAATTTCAATTTTCAAAATATTCAAATTGAAAATCAGCATGTGACCTCTCAAGGTGAAGGAAAGGAAGTCACAAAGAATGCTGAATGTCCATGCTGTGTCGTATGCTTTTTCGATGTCGAAGAAAATTGACACCAGGTGCTCTCTATGTACAAAATATTTCTCATTGCCATTTCGAGGCAGATTAGGTGGTCTAAGGTATACACTGCCTGTGAAAGCCATACTGAGTGTTGGAAAGTAGGCAATGGGGTTCCAAAGATCAGATGAGTCTGGCATTTACCATTCTTTCCACAACCTTGTTTACACAGTTTGTCAATGCAATGGGATGATTTTTCCTGGCTTCAGGAAGGCCAAAACAATGGCCTCCTGCCTGGAGTCAGGGAACTGCTCCTCTAAGAAAATATGATTGAAAAGTCAGAGCAGCCAATCCTTACTTGATGGTGAGAGATGGAGTATGGCATAATGGACATTATTGGTGCAATAGTAGATGCATGAGAAGTAAGTAGAGCATGGCACAGTTCCTCTGCTGTGAATGACCTGTTGTAAGACTCCAGGCCATTTGACTGGAAAGATAGAGAGCATTTGGCCTTGTGCTTCAGGGCCAAAAAATTGGGGGGGGGGGGATAAAAGGTCAAGGAAGAGATGAAAAAAAAATCCTCCAGAGTGTTGGTAATTGCTTGAGGATCAGCAATTTCTTGCCCATTGCACTCCAGAATCAATAATGAGTGGGACATGCAGTTCCCACCAATCTTCCAGAATTTATGCCACACGGCTTTAGATCTGGCCATGTGAGTGATAGAAGATATGTATTTGATCCAAGACTACTTCTGGTCTGGTGCCAGATGAAACAGGCTTTCACCCTGGCATGTCTGAATGCTTCAAGGTTGGGGGATGTCAGATATATCCAACCCCCCTCCACAAGCCTTGCTCTGAGCCTTTTGAGCTACGGTGCAGTTGGGATTCCACAATGATTTCAGAAATCTTGGAAACTGGGCCTGCAGTCTGAGGAATAATCAAGGCAGCTTCACAGACGATACAATCCATCATCACCACTGCAACACTGATCAGCTCCTGGCTGGCTGACAGTATTTATCAAACTCACAAAGGTGTCTGAAGTCACTCCAGTCAACCTGATCAAGCTTCCATCAGATACACATGAAGGGTTGAAAGACCTTTTCACTGGAGATGGTACACCATGGGGAGGTGGAAGGATTGAGGAGGAGCAGATGGTTGTGGGTCACTATCCCTGTTGAACAAAGCATGTTCAACAGGGAGAGTGATGGATCCAGGAACCATTGCTCCAGGATCCCACTCCTCCTGCTGGTGTCAGTAATGTTCAAAAGCAGACTGTGTCCATTGAAATTGGGATGGCAACTGTGAGACGAGGTCATCAAGGTCTTCATGGAAGATGATACTTCCAGGCTGAAAAGGTTCCAAGTAGAAAGACAGAGTAGAAAGTCGACAAAAATCCCATGAAAAGACGGATGGCAACCACCCCTAAATTGGTGATGAGGGGGGAGGGTGGGTATGATCTGGAATGGAGAATGGTTGCTGACGAGGATGGTGACACCCTGGCAAGCTGATCCATTTCCATCTTGGTCTTGGCAAACAAGGGAGAAGTACCAGATTGCAGGATCATTGATTGTCTGCAAGTATACCAACTGCAGGCACATGCAGATGGGCTCGTGCGGCTCAGGAGGACTCTGATGTCATCTATATTTCTCTGGAATTCATGACAATTACATTGTAGGAGTGTGGCTATCTCGGGTCTTAGGAGTTGGGTTGTTTTAGGAGTTGGGTTGTTTTACCTCTAAGCAGCACTTTTTTGCACACCATGGGCTAAATGGCCAGGTCACATGGACCCCGAAGGCTCAGAGAAGGTTGGGGGAGGGGACCCACTGGAACAGCTGTTGGGAGACAGATGGTAGCCTCCCATCAAGGTCATCCAGCGTGTTCTTTAATGTGCACAGGGTATGGCTCTCCCACACACGGGGCCACTTAACGTCCCATCGACGGACCGTGGGCTCGTCCCACGGCGGACCATTAACACACGGGGCCACTTAACGTCCCATCCGACGGACCGTGGTCTTTCCAAGCCCATCGGTGTCCCCTACTGACCGTGGGCAGGGCGGGGAATTTTTGCGGAGATAAATCTCAAAGCTGACCCAGTTGGGAATCGAACCTGGGAAATACAGATTACGAGCCTGGCGCGCTACCGACTGAGCCACCCCCGCCCCAGGGTCTTAGTAGAAAGGGTGGATGACGATTTCTGATTAATTTTTACCATTGCCAGTGACGGTTTAGGAAATTGAAGGTGGTCTATATCCATGTTCTCAGAGTCTTCCAAGGGACATAGATCTGAGACTACCACTTGAGGAGGAGTAATTTTTTTCTTCAGCCCCATAGATCGCCCCTTAGGTTTGGAAAACCTGGCTGTCTGTGATCATGACTGAGATGAACTTTCTGAGGTGATAATGGAAGACTCTGATGCAGTATAGGAAACCGGTGTTGATGTCAACACCAACCTTGGTTTCACCTGCATTACTTGGCTGCAGGTGAGGAAGATTCATTAGGTGGAACTCTAATATTAGTGTGCACCACCATGGAAGCCATCACAATGATGAGCTTCCAATGATTGCACCAGCATAGGAGATCTTGTCAGGCAGGTCAGCTGGCTCAGCAAGCTTTCTCGCTTGGGGATAGGAGGTTAATGGTAATTAATGTTAATGGTCTTGAGGCACTGTACTTGCTTTTCTTCCAGCCATTTTGGACAGTTGTGGGAGAATGCTGGATGACCACCAGTACAGTTCATGCAGCTTGCCTTTTCTGCTGTGCAGTCAGGATCAATGTGATCCTGGCTGCCACAGTAAGCACAGGTGGGTTTACCCTGACAAGCTGCGAGGGCATGGCTGTATCTCTGGCATTGAAAACAATACAGAGGGTTTGGAATGTACAGCCATACTTTGCAGTGAAGTAGCCTGCCTCGATGGAAGTCGGCAAGCATGGAGATCAAAAGTAAGGATTAGTACCTGGGTGAGTACTAACATTCTATCATGGCATTGCAAAACCCGGTGGACTGCTTTCACTCCTTGGGATGAGAGCTCCAAGAGGATTTTCTCCTCAGAAACCTTGAGCAAGCCCCACTTGGAGATCACACCCTGGGAGGAATTAAGCGATCTGTGGGGTGAGACAGACACCCCACCAATCAGTGTAACCTTCAGAAGGAGCTCTGAGTGCTTCGAGCAAGTAGTTTCAACCAGCAAGTCTCCGGATCTTAGGTGCTTGGCTGATTTCAGAACTACAGCTAGACCTTCTAGACCTTTACTGTTGAAAAAAAAGGGGACAAGTCTCCAATTATCTGATCACCCATGGAATGGATGATCAGGAATCTTAGGGATGAAGACAAGACAAAGATGACAATGTCAACAATGATGAAGAAGACTAAGAAGATGGGTTCATGCCAAGTACTCTTGGTGACAATAACAGAACCATTTTAATAAATGGAACTTATGGTTGTTGATTGGTGGTTCAGTGTCCATAATCCCCATCCAATTCAGGCACCAGGGCTACTGGGCACTATATGCACACAGCCAGTGAGCTAAGCCCTCACAAATAAATAAATGGAAAAGAGAAGTGAGGAACTCACCTGAGTCCTAAAACAAAATAAGCAATAAAAAAAAAGGTGGTGGTGGTGGTGGGGGGGGGAGGTGAGGAAACAAACTGTCCTCACAAAATAAAGATAACTACAAAAGGAAAATAAGGTGTGGAGAAACCTGCAAACCTTTACCCAGATATGGGCAAGGTACTCACTGTACTGCACAGTTGGCCCTAACAGGTCCAGCCCACCAGCCAACTGATCCCAAGGGGGCCACCCCAGGACCTCCCTTTATTTTAAGTTTGAGGCCAGTGCAATGTATAACAGTGGCACTCAAAATTGCTCCCAGTCCCATGACAAACAGGCTCCCCAATGCAAGACAGGCCAAAGGGGACCTCACCAGTCATGAGCTGAGGAGAGCAGATGAGAACCAGCAACTACCAGGATCCTCTTTTCCAAGGACACAGGTCACCATGCATAGAAAACATGCAAGTGAGGATTTAAGACCCTGTGAAGGTACCCGTAGCCTGTAAAATAAATAGCTAGGCGTAAACTGGAAGGAGAGCTGTGTACCAATCCCTAGTGATGATGCACAGAACCGGCCAGGTCTAGCACCTAATGTCCGACCCCGCCTTCTCGTGGTGCAGGCCGTTAGTACCTTTCAAAAGAGATATTCTCTTTTGGAAGGGAACGGAAGGGGAGGGCTGCCAGTTCAGTATGGCCTGCTGATCTGGTCATCTACGGCCACTTTTTTCTTTTTTTCAACCCTGCTGAGGAGTGGTCAACTTCACAGGGTCCTGGTGCTGACCATTTATACCTACTAGACTGGACTTGTTTATGGATTTGAGCTTGATTATGGATCCTGGACTTGCTGCACTGGTGGGCCTCTGTTGAGGGAGAGTCTGCCACTGTGTTTTCTGTTTGCTTCTGGGTTGCCAGCTCTAAGTGAACAGAGGCATGGGATACCTTATATCAGCTGGTGGATAATCCTAATCAGAGGCCATCGCAGGTACCTGAACCTTACTTAGCTAGTTGGGCATCGTCACGCCTAAACTGGAGTAATGCGTCTCAGGCAGGCCATGTGGCTCTTGAAAAAGTCCACTTGAAAAGGTGGTGCCTGAAGTTCCTACCAGCATCGGTGACTTCAGCCTTTAGCGGAGGAGGAACGGGTCTTTGCCCCATGCCTGCGATCAGGGGGCTGTTTGATATTGTTGGCCCTACCAATCTCAATGAACCTAATTTCTTTAAAAATCCTACTAATAATTTTCTCTCTGCAGGAACGTGGAACGTGAGGACATTACATAGAGATTATTCTCTTGATGTCCTCATGCAGGAATTCCAGCGCTATAACCTAGATATTCTAGGCTTGCAAGAGACCAGATGGACAGGTAAAGGTGAGATACTTAAAAATAACTTTAAATTTCTCTTTACAGGGAGGGAGGATGGAAAGCATCACCAAGGCGTGGGTCTGCTGCTCAGCAGACATGCTAGCGATGCTCTTTTAGGATATGAGTGCATTAATGAAAGGTTTCTTACAGCAAAATTTCAGACAAGCATTAAAAACTTGAATGTTATCTGCTGTTATGCCCCCACTGAGGATGCTGATGAGGATGAGAAGGATAGGTTTTACGGACAACTTCAGGACATTTTGAATTCTGTCAAGAAAGGAGATATTACCCTTGTTCTTGGTGACTTCAATGCCAAAGTTGGTACCGACTCTGACCTTTGGGGAGGAGTAATAGGTCCTTTTGGTATTGGTAGCTGCAATGGCAATGGGCAACGTCTCCTACAGGTAAGTAAACTCAATGGTTTCAGAATAACTAACACATATTACAAACACCGCGACATACATAAATACACATGGGTTTCACCTGATGGGCTGCATAGGAATATGATTGATTATATATTAATTAACAGCAAATGGGCTAGTTCTGTTAGAAATACCAGGGCATATAGGGGAGCTGAAATTGGATCTGACCATTACCTTGTTAAAAGTGTCTTGCAACTTAAACTTAAAAAGTGTTGTGCTAGAGTTAAAAAATTTACCTTTAATACTGAAGCTCTGAATGACCCAGTTATAGCTAAAGCTTACCATGATAGGTTACTTAGTCATTATGACAGTCATGGTTTGCTTAATACTGAAGTTGAGGAAGAATGGGGCCATTTTAAACAGGCTTTTTTGGAAACTAATAGTACTCTTTTAGGAAAAAAGGAGCAGAGGAGGCAGAATTATTTAAGTGACAAGGCAATTGAGCTTATTTCAAAAAGAAGGAATTGCAGGAATGTCCTTAATCAGTACCCTACTAGTCCTAATAGAAAAGATTACAGAGAGCTTAATAAACGTGTAAAGGATCAGTTAGCCACTGATAAAAATCTTTGGCTTGATAGCTTGGCTGACAAAGCTGAGGAAGCAGTTAGGCAGCACAACAGCAGAGAGCTGTACCAGATAGTTAATGTTTTATGTGGTAGAAAATGGACAGGCATACAGGGATTGAAGGATAAACAAGGTAAGGTTATAGAAGGTGAGGATTCTCTCATGGCTAGGTGGGCTGAGCATTTCAGTGATGTTCTAAACAATGTGGTTAGTTCTACTCCCATGGTTTGTAATGATGATAGATGCATTGTTGGCTTTAATGTTGGCCCTATAACACAATCTGAAGTTAGTTTGGCTATCTCTAAACTGAAACTTCATAAATCCCCAGGGGTAGATGAAATTACTACAGAAATGCTCAGAGCTGGGAATGTTTTGGTTATCACTTGGATGACTGAAATTTTGAATAACTTTTATGATAAAGGCATGGTTCCTAAAGATTTTACCAGAGCTATTATTATCCCTATTTTCAAAAAAGGTGATCGCAGTTCTTGTGATAACTATAGAGGTATCAGCCTACTCTCTGTTCCAGGTAAAGTTCTTTCCATGATTGTGCTTAATAGAATTAAGAATCTGGTTGACAGGCAATTGCGTGATGAGCAATGTGGATTCAGAAGTGGTAGGGGATGTGTAGATCAGATATTTTCACTTAGGCAGATTCTTGAGAAATGTTTAGAGTTTCAGAAACCTTTGGTTACTAGCTTTGTTGATTTCAAAAAGGCTTTCGACTCTGTTGATCGTCATAATTTGCGGTTGATTGTGGGATCATATGGTATACCAGACAAGTTAGTTAACATAATGAAAGCTCTCTATAATAACACTGAGTCATGTGTGAGAGTTGGTAAGTCTTGTAGCAATTGGTTTAGCATTGCTTCTGGTGTTCGACAAGGGTGCATTTTGTCTCCTTTTCTCTTTAGTTTGGTTGTTGATTATGTTATACGAAATTCACTTCGAGGGAAAGATTTTGGCCTTAAATGGGCTGGAGATACGAAAATTTCTGATTTAGATTATGCTGATGATTTAGCCCTTTTGTCAAATGATGTTGATGAGATGAACTCTTTCATTCGAGCTGTTGATGAGACTGGTAGTAGAGTAGGTTTGGTTATAAACAGAAAGAAAATTAAAGTGATGAAAATTGGTCAGGCAGGTTGTGATTCAGTTAATCTGAATGGTTGCAGTCTTGAGCAGGTGTCACAGTTTAATTATCTTGGGAGCTATGTAACTGATACTGGTGATGTGCGGCATGAGATTAACAGACGAATAGGTATTGCTGCCGGGACTTTTAAGAATCTATGGAGATTGTGGAGAAATAGGCGTATACACCTAAAGACTAAACTTAGACTTTATAATAGTTTGGTTCTTTCTAGGGTTAGTTATGGTAGTGAAACTTGGATGCTGTGTAAACAAGATAACAGGAAACTAGATGCTTTTGATTCTAGATGCTTAAGCAGTATCTTGGTATTAGGTGGTTTAACTTTGTAACTAATGATGAGGTTAGGCAAAGGAGTCTGCAACCTCCTTTAAGCAGCATATTGTGCAGAGAGAGACTCCGCTGGTTTGGCCATGTTGCCCGTATGGATAATTATAGATTGGCGAATAGGGTTATGAACAGTGTGCCTAGAGGCTTCAGAAGGAGGGGGAGACCTAGGATGCGGTGGGCAGACAATGTCAAACAGGACCTTGTTAGAATTTGTGTGCAGTGGCCGGATGCAGCAGATGTAGCTCAGGACAGATATGCTTGGAGAATTAAACTGCGTGGTCTGGTTGGACCTCCGTAGCCCATGGCTGCTTGAAGATGATGACGATGATGATGAAGAAGGTACCCGAACCAGTGCAATTGCAATTTTTACAGGGTGGTTCCCTCACTGTGTACAGGAGTTGCACTGATGAAGATTCTGATATCCAGTCACAGATAAAAGAACATGAAAAATGAGAGTAGAGTGTACTGCTAGGATTAGTAGCTAGAAGTTGGTCTGGAGTATATTGTTGCAATTTTTTAAATGGATAGGCACTGAGCATGAGTATCAATAAGTATATTTTCCAACAAAATACACATTACAAAAAACATATTACAATGCAAATTATTACAAAAATATGGATGAAATAACTTATAAACAAATTAACTATTATCAAACATAAGTCAATAACCCTTTTTCTACAGAGCGTACAAGACCAGCCCTGTATGTTCTACTTAACTACTACCTCTTCACTTCATCTGTCATCTCTCAAATACCTTCACTTCAGCTGTAAACAATCCTTCATCTTTTGTTAGATCACTAAGTTTATCTTACAAGCAACATAAAACAACCACCTGCGCACACACCAATAAAGATACTTCTTATTTTTACTTATTGCGCACTGACTCAAACTATGAACCTCCTTTTCGATCTCCACAACTTTAACACACTGAAATTCTATTATTCTCTTTTTTTTAGGTCGGTTCTACATTCAAATTTGTTTGTTGTATAATTCTCACGCACAAGCAAATGCGAGCGTTCATGTCACATTTTGTCATGAAGTCACTGCAGCTCTTTCATCTGTCATAACAATATATTTTGGTGAACTGTAACTGCATATTGAAAATTGTAAATTAATGTAGTGAAATAAATGCTCCATAAATGTCTATGAAGGAGAGGAAGAGGACATGAAGGAAGGAGAGGACATGAATTCTCCAGGTCATATATAAAGTTGCCACCTCTCCAGTTTTTGCACAAAGTGTTTGAGTTTTGGAAAGTAATTTACAAGTTCCTGGTTGAGTTATTAATTCTTTGCATTAGTTATAGCATACTGCATCGTATATAAATTACATTTCTTTCACTCAATTTTCTTTAAGTATAAGAGGAATTATTCAAGTACAGACTAGTTAAAAAAACTAATGAAACTTGTGAATAAAATCCTCACAATTCCAACAAGTAATACATACTTTGAGAGAATTTTCTCCATATAGGTAAAACATAGAATGAAAGTATCTTGTAAAGGTTGAACATGGAACTAAATTGTGATAAACATTGTCAGAAGTTTCTTCACTGAGCAGGTTAGTCTGTGAAAGTAGATTAAGGAGGGGAAAAATGCATAGCAATAATTTTAGCCGAATTACAAACCTGTAGGCTTGTTAATCAAGAATAAATATTGGTGATTTAATTATAATAACTGTTTTACTGTTAGCCACTCTACTTGTAAAATATGTGAATAATTTGTATAGTTACAAACAGAAGCACAATTTTTTTTAATTTTCGAAATGAGCATTTCCATTAATAAACTTTTCCCAGATTTGATGCTCTTGCCAGCATATTTAACTTACTGAAATATCTGTGGACTAAGACAACCGATTTAAAATATTTTTGAGTTGCCTGATTTGGGAAGGTGGAAACTCTAGTCATCTGCGATGCCATTCATCCTGGAAATGGCAAAGTTAAAACTTGTAATAACATGGTGAGTTAGGATGGATGGGATAGGTTTATTTTATAAATAGATTTTCTATACTATTTGAACATGCTTGTTGGGTAATGTTATTTATTTCTCATTTTTAATCAGCTAAATTTTGTCACTAATCAGCCTGTAATGAATCCAGTTTACCTGCCATCAGACAACAAAAGCTTTTAAGGCAAGCTAAACCCTGTATAGAACAGTCCATTCCCAAACATTTTTTTACTGACAAATTAATTAGTTACTATCAAAAAGCACTTAAATCAACAATTTTGCCATTTATAACTCTGAGTGTTTCCATGCTCTATGTACCTATGGACATAAGTTTAGGTGTTTGTCATCAAAGGTTTGTTATCAGAGGTATTTAGGTGTTTGTTATCATATTTTTGTTATCTTATTCTGATAACAAAAATCATTCTAACAGCAATTTTAATTTGGATCAAGTTCTGGAAACATGCCTACCCAGTCTTAGTGTGCGAGTCCTGGAGCAGCCAGGTATCCCTACAAAAGAATAAAAACATTGAAAATCATAAAAACACTTAAGACAGTACTTAAGTCTGCTAAACTCAACAACCACTCATGTTGATTTTTGGTATGGTTGTTGCCTTCTGAATTGCTGGCTGCCTGTCACAATCTCAAATGATTTAAGGTAGTGCTTCCTTCAAAGGTACTCATGGGTACCATCAGAACGAATTATTACAGATTGACATGTTTTGGTACTTGCTGTAACATTATCAAGATTTGCTGCTATGCTTGGATGGTGTGGCTGGAGATTATGTCTTCTGATTTCCTGTGGTGCTGGTTTGGCTGTTCTGTTTGCATTTGTATCAGATTGTTTTAAAACCTTTCCACTCTGTAGTTGGAGATAGATAAATGTTATTAGTCAGTACAATGGGTTCGAAGCTCAGTTTGTTACTTCAGAGCCTTTTCTCTCCTAATTGGCAGTCTAGTAGTTTTCATGGTATTGTGGAGATGTAAATTTTATCGTAACAATTTTTCCTAAATAACTGTTAATACAAATACAACTTCTCTGGCATGTCAGTTGATGCCATAAATTCTATATTTTCAAAATATGGTGTGGTACTTGTACTACTGCCCTTGCTAAATGCCGTATTAGTTCTATTTTGTTGTATATGTATCTTGTTTGTGTTCTCTAATTATTGTTTTACATGAATTCTCTGTATACTGTACTATGGCTTGCTGCTTCATGCTTGATTGCTTTTATTGGTATTTTATATACAACTTCTATTTTAATATATTTGTTCCTATCATTTTTTACCATATTAAAAACTTGATTATAGCTTTCAGAGATACTCAATAATTATATGGTTTTTATAACATTTTTAGGAGTTATCTTTTGTACTGGAGCAGGCTGAGTTTAGTAGGGCTACTGTCCACTCCCCCAGCCAAGAGCTATGGATCAAAGCAAGGCAATATTTCATTATAGGTCGAAATTTATATTAAAAATGTTCATTTGAAATGAAATTACATCATTATAACAAGAGATACTCTATAAACATGGGACTCATAAATAGTTAGCTTAAAAAATCGAGTTTTACCATGAGTGAGATTCAAACCCACATCTCCCAGTTACCCACCGGGTATTCAGACCACTAAACTATCAATGGCTAACTATTCCTCAGCTAGTATGAAATATACTTTTTCCAATATTTTTTGTTTTGCTCATAGCACCATCTTTGTTGGGATGGACAATGAAGCTGCCTCAAATGGTGTTAATAAATATTTAGTCAATCATGCTCTCTGTTATATCAATAATTATAGTCCCATGTTTACAGGATATCTTAGATTTTTCAGATTAATCTTCAGATTAATAGTCCCATGTTTACAGGATGTCTTCTCCTGTGATACAAGCATTCAACTGGAATAATATTTCAAATAAAAAATATGTTGTAATATGAATGAAAAATTATAGGTGGGATGAGGCTCCCAGTGATCACTGGAATCACAAGAAACTTTGGTGCAATGTTCATGAAAAAGTGTAAGACTTTTTCTTGTTCATTCTCATACCCAGAGCATAGAAAACAGAGAGTGCATATCAATGGAGTATTGGGAGGAGGGGATTTGAGGTCCTAACACCCCTCCCCCTTGAAGGCTTGAATAACGCACATTTCTAAAAACAGTCCCTGAAAATCAGAAAATCAAGATATCACCCATCATTTCAATAAATTCAAACATGTCACCACCACCACCATTTGAAAAATTTATGGGTAGCCACTAGTACATATTATCTTAATATTGAAACATTAGCTTATAGCAGAACCATTCATGGTGTTTGGGAAATTTCTCTGTGGGGAATTTTGAAAAATAAAAAGGATATATTTGCTTTCAGAAACAAACCACAAAAATCATATGGGTGAAAATTGTCATATATTTTATTAATTATTGGCTTTTCATTCGAATCATTTTTATTGGCTTTTTTCTACTATTTACTCAAAATATATTTTTATTTAACATTAACGATAAAAGTGCTTTTCTACAATAATTGACTAGAGGCTTCCATCTGTTTCCTAACTGCTGTCCAGTGGATAGATACCCTTTCCCTAACCTTCTCCGAGTCCTGCAGTCCTCATGACCTGGCCATTTGGTCTGTTGTGTACACAAAAGTGCTGCTCAGAAGTAAAACAACCCGTAATCCAACCCTTTGTATTTTCACTCAGCAATGATAAAACATCATCATTTCTTTCTGTGTGCCAATGCCAGCTGGGTAAAAAAAAATGTGCATCTTCATAATTATAGTTATAGAATTCAATATTGAATGGAGAAAGTGTTCTGCTTTTTTTGTTTATAATAGTGCCTTTATTCAAGTGCACAACATGATGAGAATTAGTTTTTTTTTATCCAACAAGGAAACAGTATAATTAATAAATTATATTTAATTCTTACACATTATATGATTAGCATTACATACAGCAAAGATTAACAAAAATTCTTGAAAGTTGGAATTCTGAAAATTTTCTTAATGAAAATTGTTTTCTTAAGCATAAACTTCTCCAAAGACCAAGGGGAAGGGGGAAAATAAAGGCTTCGCCTCCCTTCTTGCTATGACACTATATATATAATACTAATATCCTCACAATCACACACTATATTGTATAATAATAATATCTCAGAATATTTCCTTAAAATTATACCATTGCTTCAAAATGCCCATACCTGGTCTAATGGTTAGTGTACCTGACTACTAAACCAGTGGGCATGTCCCTGTATATGTGTTTGTATGTTGCATGAGAAACCAGGAAAAGCAAAACAGATCTTCTGGGTTATCTCCATCCTTTGTGTAGAGAAGTATCTTCTTCCCTTTTAAAAAATAAATAAAATATGTATGGAACTACCTGTACTCAGTGATTCAGAAACATCAAATACTGGAATGCACTCTGATTCATTATGCAGAAAGATCAAATGTCAAAATAGCGTTGTTTCAATGATTCAAAAACTTCAAGTATCAGAATGACATTCCAGTTTGGAATGATTGGATTTGGTAACAATGTTTCCAATGATTTGTAAACAGAAGTACAAGAATGGCATTCTGGTTCACTGATTTGGAAACACATGCACCAAGAGGCATTTTCTTTCTACCACATTTACATCTACACAGTGCATTTCGAGACTATAGTTTTAGGTACATAATTGATAATCCACAACAATTGATTTTTATTTATTTCATAAAGCCAATATAATTGTTACTAATCAACTTTAATAATAATGGTCAGTGAAAGTTCATTGGCTGTATGAGAAATAATTATTATGCTGGTATAAAAAATATGCCAGTGTAAGAAATAATTCTTGGAATTATTCAAGCATTGGAAGGTGAGTTCCCAAGCACTTTCAACTGCATTTGGCAATCATTTTCAGGAGGTATTGTTAAAAAGTTTTTTGGGTGATCTGGTTTATTTAGGAAAATGTCAAAATGAAACACAGAAGTGATGATTAGTCTTCTTCATTGATGAGCGTTTTTTGTGAGATTGAAATTCACAATGTTCTTGAGTAAAGCACTTTGATCTTTCAAAGTCCTTAACTCAAGGACATTATGAAATTCCACCCCCAAAACAGTGGTTGTCAGTAATGAAGACTTCAGTTACCACTATAAAAAAAAATTCTACCAGAAAGCAACAAGGATTCTCACCAGTGTTGCTTTTTTTTGTTTTGACATATCCCCTAAACAAACCAGCTCACCCAAGAAATTTTGCATGCTTCCTCTTTGAAGACAGCTGACAAATGCAGTCAAAAGTACTCAGATACTTCTATTTCACTAAAAGCAGCCCCCCTCCCCAAATCTGGTGTTATAAATTATTTTTTACACCATGATAATAAAACATTTCAGAATTACGATGTGAATACATTTGGTTTAAAAGGTAGTATATGAGTGGCGAAGCATGATGTTTTGGGTATGGGAAGCAATTACTAAAAGCATTGCTCAAATTACACTGGAATGCCATATTGGACACTAATAATTAAATATCATTCCTTTGTTGAATTATGAAGCTGAGGATTCACTTAAATTTTTTAAGCATTTTCTTTCTACCATATTTGCATGAACTATACACTGCATTTTAAGATTATAACCCATATCAATAATTTTTATTTCTAAATAAAACACAGCTAAATATGATCAAATTTAGTAACACGATAAAGCTGTTTACATTTAGATAGCACAGTGTATTACAATTCTTCACCAGAGAAATGCCAAGTGTATAATACTTGTGTTGGACACATAATAACTATGGTACGTTATTACTAGATTAACCTAAAAGTTCTAAATATAACCTTAAAGCCTTGTTTAGATACACTAGATCTAAGAGGAATACATAGATATTTACCATTTCCTTTTGCTGGTACAATTGCTTTGTCCTAAGGCTTCAGATGTAATATGATACGTTTATCATTGCCGAGGTATTACTAAGCTACCAGTCCTTGTCTACTGAACAGCTTCTGTACCAATAGGTCATGTGAAGAGCGTATGTCCTCGCTGATTGTTCGTTTGTCACTACTTTCATATCCATATGATTCTGGCTACATCAGCCACAAGTTCCATACACTGGTACATAAAGAGATGGTATTTTGTCCATGTTCTATTGGTATTCATTAAAAATCAACCATTGTTTGGTTATCCTCCAATATACACACAAATAGGTTCCGGACTGCTGACACTGTTGTTCTATTGAGAAAATTGTATGCCTCAGATAGAACCCATAGTTGAATCACGTATGTACTATAAACTCATTACACATTCAGGCTTCGGATTTTAAACCCTTGCTTCAATCATCAGCAGCATATTCAAACATGGGTATAAGTTGTTATTAACATCATTACAAAGTTCAGGTTGAACAATGGTAAATATCCAAGGTTGTCCGACATTTGTACTTACTACAAAATGGTTAATTTATTTTTACAACCGAGCTATCCAAACTGTCGTTAAAATTGATAAAATAACAATTAAAATATTAAAAGCTTTGTCCATCTTACATCTCGGACAATATGACACCCTGAGCATTAAAACTGATAAATAAATAAAATAAATAAATACCCCCTCAAGCAGCTGCTTGCCACAGAGGTCTGACAGGAGCCTGTCAGTTTATATGCCATAGTAGAAGGTCTGAGAGGATGGCAGGACCTCAGCAGAAAAACGACACATACATCCATGCCTTATCCGGGGCTCGAACCCAGGTCCCGTAGATCAGTAGCCAAGAGCGCTAACCACTCGGCCACGGGACGGGCTAAAACTGATAAAATAACAATTAAAATATTAAAAGCTTTGTACATCTTACATCTCGGACAATATGACACTCTTCACATGGCCTATTGTTACAGAGTCTGTTCAGTAGACAAGGACTGGTAGCTTAGTAATACCTCGGCAATGATAAACATATCATATTACATCTGAAGCCTTAGGACAAAACAATTGTACCAGCAAAAGGAAATGGTAAATATCTATGACTTTTAGGTTACTTTAGTAATAACGTACCATAGTTATTATGTGTCCAACGCAAGTATTATAAACTTGGCATTTCTCTGGTTAAGAATTGTAATATACTGTGCTATCTAAATGTAAACAGCTTTATCATGTTATTAAATTTGATTAATTTTTATTTCTTTTGAAAAGGCAATAAACTGTTACTAATCACTTTAATAGCAATTGTTAGTGAAAATCAAAATATTTTCAATACTTAACCACAGAAATTATACAGTTTACGATTGAACTATTAATGAACCTTACCATTTAAGAGGTGGATATTCAACAGATTTTGGAAGTACAAGCTTAGAGTCAGCTGAAATCAGAATAATTCAAAACAATTAAATTACTCTTATGAAAGTAAAAGTATGCGAATAAGAAAGTCATTTTAATAATGAAAAGCTAGGGTAGTATAACATGTAGAGCAAAAGAATTTACATTTGATAAATTTCTTAAGTCTCATTTCAGTTGGCATTCAGTTTTTTTGGGAAGCAAGTTGGAAATTGGTTTTATATGTACAACTTGGCACTCATAGCAGTTAAGGATCTCATCAAAGTTGCTGCTAGATGACAAAGTAGAAAGGGAAGTGAGACCAATGAATTCTCAGAATCATTGGTTTCCAGTTCCATTGCAAAACCTTGCATCCTGCATTTTGAAGCTATTTTGTGAAAAACAGTGCCATTGGTAATTGGACAAAATAAATATAGGCAACATAAATAATTGCCTAAGGCACAAATTGCCAAGTTTTCTTATAAATAATATATACATTTTGAATGTTTTTATCTCATTCAACAATACATTGTTTTATTCAATGACATTTCACTCAATTCATCTTCTCTAACTCTGTGTATTTCCTTCTCTATTCTTATAGTGCATTTCCTGCCAGTGAGTGATTCCAGGTTGAGCTGTTTCGTCTCTTAATAGCATTTTTGTGCACATAATGAGCTAAATAGACAGGTGAAAATAGCCCCAAGAGCTCAGAGCTGATTAAGGGAAGGTTCAGTTTGGATAGCTGTTAGGAGAGAGATACAAACTCCTGCCAAGATGGTGGCAGGAAGATACTAATCTTTACTGATGACCAATGGGTGTCAATGACAAGGTTAGGTTTCAGACATTTGAGTTCTGACTAATGCATGCCTACTTTTTGATTCTCTTATGTTTGCACTACACTTTCTAAAATTTATTTGATTATATCAGCATCTTTACTGGGGAGGAGTTTCCTTGCTGCTTGGGTGCATGTATTAGAACTCAACTGTCTTAAACTTCCCACTTAGAGCTTACAGAATGGATAAGTCCCCCACACCACTACAGTGCAAAACAAAATCATTGGTGAGAAATGAAGTGCATCTATTGGCATATACAGCAAATACACCTGTGCTCCATTTTTATCTGAGTGGAGAATTTGTATCTCATTCAATTTATCCAGTGATTTATTCATCAATAGTTTTAAGTTTAAAAAACAAGCATTAAAGACTTGAATGTTATCTGTTGTTATGCCCCCACTGAGAACACCAATGAGAAGGAGAAAGATAGGTTTTATGGACAACTTCAGGATATTTTGAATTCTGTCAAGAAAGGAGATATTACTCTTGTTCTAGGCAACTTCAGTGCTAAAGTTAGTATTGATTCTGACCTTTGGGGAGGGATGATAGGTCCTTTGGTATTTGTAGTTGCAATAAAAATCGACAATATCTCCTATAGATAAGTAAACTTAATGGTTTGAGAATAACCAACACTTTTTACAAACAACGTGACATACATAAGGAGAGCTGCCAACTACTCTGATTTTAATGGATTTTCTCCGAGTTTTGGCTTACAATACGAAAATCTAGAGTTTTTCAGTTTCACACTAAAGAAAATCATCCTCCAAATTATACAGTATTTTTGCCTGTTTTCTAAACAGAATGTTAATGAAAGGAAAGAACTGTTTCCGATTTAGCACTTTCACTGTATTAAGAGTGCAGCTGTGTCCCAACTCCCTAATCTGTATTTGTTTGTGGCTCATCTGCACACCAATCAGAGGAAATCTCTTGACTCCAGCTGATCATTTTCAGACAGAATACTTAGCAAAGTCCACACCTAAATTCCTTTACAGAATTGAAGGTCATAGATTGTTTCTAAACAGGTGTTTATTGAACTTATAATAAACTCTCCTGGCTCTGGACAACTAAATGCTAATGGGATTACTTAGAATCGGAAATTTCAGAGTGAAGGAAATAATACAGATCACAGAACTTCCCTGATTTGTGGGCCATGACTCACACTGCAATTTGAATGAGTCTCATGCAAGTCTATTGTTATCTGAGTTGAGGTAATGGGTTGATAAAGGGTTAAAACTTTTCTTTCAGTAGACATGAGGCACTTTTAATTATAATCAGTTATGCACTTTATGTTCCTATGATGGTCCACCCATTCACTTTTACTTTTCCTTAACCAGTTTTATTTTATTAATGTTACATAATATAATGGTCTGTAAATGGTAGCTAGGTAGTCACTGGAATGAGAGCTATGCACCAATCCCCTGTGATGATGCATAGGGTTGGGTTGTTTTACCTCTGAGCGGCACTTTTTTGCACACCATGGGCTAAATGGCCAGGTCACATGGACCCCGAAGGCTCAGAGGTTGGGGGAGGGGACCCACTGGAACAGCTGTTAGGAGACAGATGGTAGCCTCCCGTCAAGGCAATCCAGCGTGTTCTTTAACGTGCACAGGGTATGGCTCTCCCGCACACGGGGCCATGGCTTAACGTCCCATCCGACGGACGGCGGCCTTTCCAAGCCCATCGGTGTCCCCTACTGACCGTGGGCAGGGCGGAGAATTTTTGCGGAGATAAATCTCAATGCTGACCCAGCTGGGACACGAACCTGGGAACTACAGATTACGAGCCTGGCGCGCTACCGACTGAGCCACCCCCGCCCCATGATGCATAGAACCGGCCAGGCCGAGCACCTAATGTCTGACCCCGCCTTCTCGTAGTGCAGACCATTAGTACCTTTCAGAAGAGATACTCTCTTGTGGAAATGAATGGAAGGAGAGGGCTGCCAGATTAGTGTGGCATACTGATCTGGACAACTCTGGCAAACTTTTCATTTTTTTCCTACCCTGCTGAGGAGTGGTCAACCACACAGGGTCCTGATACTGACCACATAAACCCACTGGACTGGATTGAATTATGGCTCCGAGCTTGATTATGGATCCTGAATTTGCTGCACTGGTGGGCTTCTGTAGAGGGAAAATCTTCCGCTGTGTTTTCTGTTTGTTTGTGGGTTGACAGCCCCAAGAAAATAGACTCACAGGATATGTTTATCAGCTGGGGGATAATCCTGAACAGAGGTCATTGCAGGCACCTGAACTCTTTGCTTCTACTGGCATCATCAAATTCTACATTGGGGGAAGTCTTCCAGTGTAGATGGCTTCAACCTTTAGTGGTGGGGGAATGGGTCTTTGCCCCATGTCTGCGATTAGGGGGCTGTTTGATATTGTCACCATTCCCTCTCTCAATAAACATAGTTTCTTTACACATCCCATTAACCATTTTCTCTAAATAGGTGATTGGAATGCGAGGACTCTGCACAGAGCTTTTTCTCTTGATGTCCTCACACAAGAATTCCACCATTATAATTAACATATTCTCAGCCTGCAAGAGAACAGATGGACAGATAAAGGTCAGATTCTTAAAAATAATCTTAAATTTCTCTTTACAGAGAGGGACGACTATAAGCATCACCAAAGCGTGGGTCTGCTCTTAAGCAGACACGCTAGTGATGCTCTTCTAGGATATGAGTGCATTAATGAAAGGTTTCTTACAGCAAAATTTCAGACAAGCGTTAAAGACTTGAATGTTATCTGCTGTTATGCCCCCACTGAGGATGCCGATGTGGATGAGAAGGATAGGTTTTATGAACAACTTCAGGATATTTTGAATTCTGTCAAGAAAGGAGATATTACCCTTGTTCTTGGTGACTTCAATGCCAAAGTTGGTACTGACTCTGACCTTTGGGCAGGAGTAATAGGCCCTTTTGGTATTGGTAGCTGCAATGGCAATGGGCAACATCTCCTACAGGTAAGTAAACTCAATGGTTTCAGAATAACTAACACATATTACAAACACCGCGACATACATAAATACACATGGGTTTCACCTGATGTGCTGCATAGGAATATGATTGATTATATATTAATTAACAACAAATGGGCTAGTTCTGTTAGGAATACCAGGTCATATAGGGGAGCTGAAATTGGATCTAACCATTATCTTGTTTAAAGTGTCTTGCAACTTAAAGAGTGTTGTGCTAGGGTTAAAACATTTTCCTTTGATATTGAAGTTCTGAAAGACCCAGTTGTAGCTAAAGCTTACCATGATAGGTTACTTAGTCATTATAACAGTCATGGTTTGCTTACTACTGAAGTGGAGGAAAAATGCAATCGTTTTAAAATGGCTTTTTTGGAAACTAACAGAAGAGGTAGAATTATTTGAGTGATAAGGCACTTGAGCTTATTTCAGAAAGAAAGAACTGCAGAAATGTCCTTAATCAATACCCTACTAGTCCTAATAGAAAGCATTGCAGAGAGCTTAATAAACATGTAAAGGATCAGTTAGCTGTTGATAAGAATCTTTGGCTTGATGGCTTGGCTGACAAAGCCGAGGAAACAGTTAGACAGCACAACAGCAGAGAGCTATACCAGATAGTTAATGTTTTGTGTGGTAGAAAACGGACAGGTATACAAGGATTGAAGGATAAACAAGGAAGGTGAGGATTCTGCCATGGCTAGGTGGGCTGAGCATTTCAGTGATATTCTAAACAATGTGGTTAGTTCTATTCCCATTGTTTGCAATGATGATAGATGCATTGGTGGCTTTAATGTTGGCCCTATAACACAATCTGAAGTTATTTTGTCTATTTCTAAACTTAAACTTCATAAATCCCCAGGGGTAGATGAAATTTCTACAGAAATGCTTAGAGCTGGGAATGTTTCGGTTACCACTTGGATGACTGAAATTCTGAATATCTTTTATGATAAAGGCATGGTTCCTAAGGATTTTACCAGAGCTATTGTTATCCCTATTTTCAAAAAAGGTGATCGCAGTTCTTGTGAGAACTATAGGGGTATCAACCTACTCTCTGTTCCAGGTAAAGTTCTTTCCATGATTGTGCTTAATAGAATTAAGAATCTGGTTGACAGTCAATTGTGTGATGAGCAATGTGGATTCAGAAGTGGTAGGGGATGTGTGGATCAGATATTTAAACTTAGGCAGATTCTTGAGAAATGTTTAGAGTTTCAGAAACCTTTGGTTGCTAGCTTTGTTGATTTCAAAAAGGCTTTCGACTCTGTTGATCGTCATAATTTGTGGTTGATTGTAAGATCATATGGTATACCAGAGAAGTTAGAAAACATAATGAAAGCTCTCTATAATAACACTGAGTCATGTGTGAGAGTTGGTAAATCTTGTAGCAATTGGATTAGCATTACTTCTGGTGTTCGACAAGGGTGCATTTTGTCTCCTTTTCTCTTTAGTTTGGTTATTGATTATGTTATGCGAAATTCACTTCAAAGGAAAGATTTTGGCCTTAAATGGGCTGGAGATACGAAAATTTCTGATTTAGATTATGCTGATGATTTAGCCCTTTTGGCAAATGATGTTGATGAGAAGAACTCTTTCATTCGAGCTGTTGATGAGACTGGTAGTAGAGTAGGTTTGGTTATAAACAGAGAAAAAACTAAAGTACGAAAATTGGTCAGGCAGGTTGTGATTCAGTTCATCTGAATGGTTGCAGTCTTAAGCAGGTGTCACAGTTTAATTATCTTGGGAGCTTAATAACAGATAATGGTGATGTGCGGCATGAGATTAACAGATGAATAGGGATTGCTGCCAGGACTTTTAAGAATCTATGGAGAGTATGAAGAAATAGGTTTGGTTTGGTTGTTTGGAGTTTATTGGCGCATTAGCAACTAAGGCTATAATGCGCCAAATGAATGTCCAAAAAGAAAAGAGATAAAAGTAATGTTTAACCCTCAATCAAGTTTAAAAATAAACCAAAAAGTCAACAAGAACAATGTAAAACAATAAAAAGAAATTTTGAGGACAAAAAAAACAAACAAATGTATAAATACGTTCAATATAAAAATAACCCAGGTGTAAGCGACCTGGGTTATATACACAACGCTTAAAGGTGTAAAATAAAAGTGTAGTAAAATATCCAGTGTAATGTAAAAATTTAAAGACAGAGCTAAAACAACAATCATCAGATAAGAAGTGTCCGAGTGTAAGGGTCTCGGAAATAAAATTATGAGAGTTAAAAATCATATGTCTTTCAAAGGTAAAAGAGGGAAATTCAATTAAAATATGCTTCACAGTTAAAATGGTGTCACAAAACTCGCACTTAGGTACGTCATCCGCCCGAAGAAGAAACGAATGTGTAAGAAATGTATGACCTAAGCGGAGCGGAGCAAGTACAACTTCCTCCTTGCGATTCCTGCGGTAACAAGACTGCCATGGTTTGACGATAGGTTTGATCTCAAAGAGCTTGTTCGTTGTTCGTAAAAGCTGTTCTGACTAAGATCTCTGCCACTGTGCCCAGAGCTGGATGGTAAAACGCTGCCAGAAATCCAGATAGGGAACCGGCAATGGAGTTCCGGACAAGGGTTTGGCTGATTTGGCAGCAGTATCTGCCAAGTCATTGCCCCTGATACCGACATGGCCAGGCACCCAACAGAAGAGAATCGTGGTGGTGGCGCCAGATGATGGAGCTGCTGGTGGATCTTAGAAAGAACAGGGTGAGGCTGAATGCTCACCGAGATCAAAGCCTGTAGCGAGCTAAGCGAGTCGGTGTAAAGCACACACCGACGATGATGTTTAGTCACCACGTGGTCCAAGGCTGAGAGCGTGCAACTCTGCAGTGAAGATGGAACACTGCAGTGGGATTTGGTCTGCAATGATTACATCACAGCAGACCATGGCCGATCCCACCGATGTGCTGGACTTCGAGGCATCTGTGAAGACAGGCAAGAAGTCCGGGTACTCAGCACAATGGCTGGCAAAGAGTTGCCGGTACACACAGTCGGGTGTAAAGGCCTTCCCCGCCCTGCACAGGGAAAAATAGCAGGAAGGGGAAACAGCGAGCCAAGGTGGAAGTGGCTCAGCTGTTGACTGTGCGATGCTATCGAGACTGATGTTAATGTCTCTGAGGTAGCCTCGGACATGCAAACCAAAAGGACGAATGGCAGTTGCCCGATTTGTGTAAAGCATTTCCCACTTTAGACTGAAAACGCAGTCCCAAGTGGGATGGCCAGGCATGGATCGCAATTTAGATGCGTATTTTAGGGACAACTCCTGACGGCGATGAGATAAACAGGGTTCGTTGGTCTTGATGTAGAGACTGTGGACTGGTGAGGTGCGGAAGGCTCCCGTGCAAACATGGAGAGCCTGGTGATGGAGGGGGTCCAGCACCTTCACCACTGAATCCCGGGCGGAGTTGTACACCTGGGATCCATAGACCAGTTTCGATCGGACAAGTGCATGGTACAGGCGGAGCAGAGAACATTGGTCAGCTCCCCAAGAGAGAGAGGACACTGACGATGTTCAATGCCCATGTACACTTGGACCTGAGATGACGTATATGAGGTAAAAAGGTCAATTTCCGATCAAATATGAGATCGAGAAACTTGGTCTCCACCACAACTGGAATGATGTTATCCCCGAGCCGCAGCTCGGGATCCAGGTGAAGATTACACACAAGCGGTCTTCTGTGGGGAGAACCAAAACCAGTTTGCCGTTGCCTAAACCGAAAGATTGTTCAGGGCAATTTGCAGTTGTCTTTCAATGACCCTCATGCTGGACGAAGAGCAAAAGATGTTAAAATCATCAACATGATTGTGTGATAAAGGCATTGCCTACTGATGGAGGAAGTTGTCTTGTAATAGAATTAATCTTGACAACGAAAAGCGTAACACTCAGAACGCAGCTTTGTGGCACCCACTGTTCTTGGGGGTATGGCTGCGACAGTGTTACCGACACAAAAAGAACGTGTCGATAAGAAGTTGCAGATGAAGATCAGAATGTGACTTTTCAAGCCGAAGCTGTGGAGGTCACGAAGAATGCCGAATCTCCAAGCCGTATTCTACGCTTTTTCGATGTCGAAGAAAATTGACACCGGATGCTCTCTATGTAAAAATGAGTTTCTGATAGCTAATTCGAGGCATATCAGATGGTCAAGAGTTGACAGTTGCCTGCGAAAGCCACACTGGGTGCTGGAAAGAATGTTGTGGTGTTCTAAATATCAGATGAGTCTGGCATTTACCATTCTTTCCAACACCTTGCACACATAGCTCATCAACGCAATGGACGATAATTGGAAGGAAGCTTGGAATCCTTTCCTGGCTTTGGGAAGGCCAAGACAATGGCCTCCCGCCTGGAGTCCAGAAACTGCTCCTCGAGAAATATGCAATTGAAAAGATGGAGCAGCCGATCCTTACTCGATGATGAGAGATGTTGGAGCATGGCATAATGGATATTGTCTGGCCTGACAGCAGAGCACGCGAGGAGTGCAGATCAAGGATAGTAGAAATAGTCGTATTCGAGTGGAAAGACGGCGGAGAGCGTTCCGCCCTGCCCTTCTGGGCCAGAAACTCGGGGGAGTAAGAGGAAGATGAAGAGATGGAGAATGACTCCCCCAGAGTGTCGGCAATTGCTTTGGGATCAGCAAATGCCTGTCCATTGAGCTACAGGATCGATAATGAGTGAGACATATAGTTCCCACCCATCTTCTGGACTTTATCCCACACGACCTTAGAACTGGTCATGTGGGTGACAAAAGATATATATTTGATCCAAGATTCCTTCTGGCTCTGGCCCCATACAAAACGAGCTTTTACCCTGGTGCACTTGAACATTTCAAGGTTGGGGCTGTCGGATTTCTCCAAAACACCCCCCAAGCCTTGTTCTGAGTCTTACAAGCTGCAGTGAAATCTGGATTCCCCCATGGTTTCGAAAAACAAGGAAACCGTGTCAAAGTTTGAGGAATTGTTGATGCAGCTGCATCTACAATACAGTCCATTATCTCCGCTACTGCCACATTGATGGGCTCCTGGCTGACAGAGTGGTCATTGAGCAACTCAAAACCACTCCAGTCAGCCAAATCAAGCCTCCACTGTGAGATGCGCATGAAGGGCTGCAAGGTCCCCCATGGGAGATGGTGCACACCACAGGGAGGAGATTGCTTCTGTAAGGGTTGTCCTCGACTTACCATGTAAAGAGTGGATTGAGGAGCCAGGAGCCATTGCTCCAGGATTCTGCCCCTCCTGTTGGTGTTAGCACTACCACAAAGTGGACTGTGTCTGTTAAGACCCCCATGATGAGGAAGGGGGATGGAAGCTGTGAGACGAGATCATAAAGGAATCATATCTTACACCTGGAAGACGATGCTCCCAGGTGGAAGATATACGGTGCAGACAGTCAGTGAGAACCCCACAAAGAGGCGGATGGCTAATGCCTCTAGGTTGGTGAGGAGTACGACCTGGAATGGAGAATGGTTGCTCACGAGGATGGCAACCCCCCCCCCCTCCCCGCGAGTTGGACCATCTCCATCCCGGTACCAGCGAATCAGTGTAAAGTGCCAGATCATGGGATCTGTGACTGGCTGCAAGTACATCTCCTGCAGGCACATACAGATGGACTGCTGTGCCTGAAGGAGGGCCTTGATGTCATCAATATTCCTCTGGAATCCATGACAATTCCATTGCACAAGTGTGGCCATCTCAGGACTTAGAAGAGGGGGTGGATGATGAATTCCTATTCAACTTAACCGCTGCAGAGGACGGTTGAGTGAATAGGGGGCGGTCGGTATACATGTCCTCAGAATCGTCCAAGGAGCATGAATCAGTGACCGCTCTTTGTGGAGGAGTGATGATTTTCTTTTTGGGCCCCAGTGGGGGCCCCTTAGGTTTGGAAGGTCTAGGTGTCTGAGGATGGGGAGGTGGAGGTCTTCCGGTGAAAGTGGAAGATTGAGTTGCAGGAATGGAAACCGGGGTTGGTGTCGAAGTCGACACCACCCTCGGTTTCGCCTGTGTCAGAAAGTACTTAGCTGTGGGTGATAAAGAACTTAGTAGGTGGTACATTAATATCAGTCTGCACTGCCACTAAAGTCATTGGAACGATGGGCTTTCCAATGTTGCATTGGCATAGGATACTTTGAAAGGGTGGCAGGCAGTGCAGCGAGCTTTCTTGCCTCAGCGTAAGAGATGTTGATCATTTTGAGGAATTGAACCTCCTTTTCCTACTTCCACTTGGGACAGTCGCGGGAATACGCCAGATGTTCGGCACTACAGACGACACAGCTTGCCTTTTCTGTTGTGCAGTCAGGATCGAGATGATCCTTACTGCCACAGCAAGCACAGGTGGGTTTGCTCCAGCAAGCTGTGCAGGGATGACTGTGTATGGCACTGAAAACAGCGCAGAGGGTTCGATATATACAGCGGTACCTCACAACGTAAATAACCTGCCTTGATGGAAGAAGGCAAGTGTGGCATGTTAAATGTCACAATCAGTACGCGGGTGGGTACCAATTTACCATCACAGTGCATCGAAACTCGGTGGACCGCTGTTACTACTTGGGAAGTGAGCTCTGAGAGGATTTCCTCCTTGGTGACTTTGAGGAGGCCCCACTCAGTGATCACACCGAGAGGAATTCAAAGTTTTGTGGGGAGTGACCTCGACATCCACCCCACCAATCTCTCTGACTTTCAGGAGCAGTTCGGAATGTTTGGAACAAGCGGTCTCAACCTGCAAGTTGCCAGATCGTAAGCACTTGACAGATTTCAGTTCTTCCGCTAGACCTTTCAAACCTTTATGTACAAAAAATGGAGACATGTCCCCAAGTACCTGATCACCTGTGGAGTGGATGATCAGGAAACTTGAGAACGAAGAAACAGACAAAGAAGATGACAGCAGAGATAACAGAGACGAGGATGATGGGGGCTCAAGTCGAGAGCCGCCTTGTTGGCATTGATGGTATCGATTTGTTCATCAATCTTCATGTTTTTTTTTATGTGGTTCAGTGTCCGCTGTCCCCACCCTCCACAGGCACTATACCCACAGAAACTGCAAGCCAAGCCCTCACAAATAAATAAAAGGAAAATGAAGAGAAATGTGCAGAAATAAACATTCTACACAAAAGAAACTAAGAGGAAAATAACAAAATTGTGAATGACCATACTGGCCTCACAAAGAAATTATAACTACGAAAGGAAAATAATTCGTGCGGAAACTCACAAACCTGTACCCACACCGTGGGCAAGGTTACTCAATGCTCTTTGGGAGGGGAGTTGTGATGGTCCACCCATTCACTTTTACTTTATTTACATCATATTTATCATTTTGGGGATTATTATTTTTTTTTTGGACATAGCAATTCTTATTTCTGAGCCACAGGAGTTGCACATGCACAATTTCAACCTTTTGATTGTCAGCTGCTAATGCGCACGTGCAGGACATGACCCCTCTTGTGTCAAAGCTAATGCAATCATCAGATTATTCAAATGTTTTCCTGGTCAACAGTCACATGCCGGATTTGTATGCAGCATGTGACGTTAGGTCACAGAGTCAGAGGTAGAAGTGTAGTCATAGTTAGTAAAGAAAATGAGAATTGTCAGTAGAGATGTAAGAGTCAGAATTGATAGATAGTGGAAAGAATGAGAATTGTCAGTGGAAATGTAGTATTGTAATGGGGTCAGATGTAGTAGAGATTTAGATAGATATGAATTATTGGTACTCCAACTTTTGTACTCATCAATGAGTTTGGCGAGTTTTTGAAATTTTTGGAAATAAACTTTGTTTGCTTTAGAAACGTTTGAATTTTTCCTATTTTTATCTTGAGCAATGTTAATTGATTTTTGAATAAATTTAAATTTTAATTAAACTTGACAATCCTTTTGAATTCTTACTCGATAAGTAACGATAGAAAAATACCTAATGAACCCTATTTCAACTTTAATTGGCAAGTTAATATTGCCTGTTGCCTGACAAAGCTATCTGGAATTTTGAATAAATTTAGATCAGACAAAAGGTCCAACTTGAAAAGTTAAAAATCTTTGGAGTGTTACATTCCCTACTGTTATGTTATTTATCTCCCTATTACAATTTGCGTCATTTGTTGACTGATGTCAGTTTTGTTTCACCATAACTTTGTAACCCAACAACTTATCACAAGAGGTATGTATACTATAAGAAAAAAAAAATTGCAACAACTGGAAAGATTAATGCCATTTCAGTGACAGTGGCAGCTGTTAACATACACTGAGACGTGCGATTGATTTCACTATGAAAAAAAATATGGAAATTTACTATTTTATACCCGGTAAAGCAGTGTAATTAGTATGACGTTATAGAACACCAAATAGCTTAGTCGCTATTCCATTTCAGTGATAGTGGTTGGCACACCTCTTGGGTGTTGTTGGAGCTGACAGCCCATCATGTCCCATAGGTGATAGGTCCGTGAGCGTGCTGCCCATGGTAGTACCTGAATGCTTTGATCTTATAGATACTGCAGACTAATGTGGGTTGTGTGGGGATGGCATTATCTTGTTAGTAAATGGTCCCATAATGGTAATGCTGTAATGGTAAATGCTGCCGAACAAATGGGACAGCCACTGGCTGCAAAATGTTGGTAACATGTCTGGGCAGTTAGAGATCCCCTTATGATGACCAGTTCTGACTGAGATGTCCAATTAATGGCACCCCACACCAAGTGCTGGAGTTGTGTGATGATGTCACATGCACTGGGTGGTGATTCCTTTCCCCTGGATGATGGTGAACACATTGTCTACTGTCATGCTGATCAAGACAAAAACAAGATTCGTCACTAAACACCACGGTACTCCACTCTTGTTTGTTCCAGTTCTGTCTGAGGTGACACCATTGAAGACGTGCTTGCATGTTGGAAGATGTGAGGGGCAAAGAGTCAGTGCCAACTTTAGCAATGAAGTCACCTAGCAAAAGAGAAATATCTCCTTTCTTCACAGAATTCGAAATATCCTGTAGCTGTCTGTAAAAATTATCCTTATAATTCTCATCAGAGTCCTCTGTGGGGCATATCAACTGATGACATTAAAATCTTTAATTTTTGTTTTAAATTTTGTTGTAATACCATGCTTGATCCTTGGAGGTGAAAAACTTCCCACATCCATTTTTGACTTCCTGAAATGTTTGAAACTACCCTGAAGAAACTGAGCAATAGAATGAAAGAGGTGGTATTTGGGAGGAGCTAAGTCCAGACTATAACTGGGTGAGGAAGAAGCTCAAATGCCAGTTCTCAAAGTTTTTCTTTGGTCTGAAGTGTGGTGTGCCGTTTTATGTTGTCTTGTTGGAGGAGTAACTGATGTCTGTTTACTAATCCTGTGTAGCATTGAAACATCACAGAGTGCACATGCTCTAGTACTGAGTAGAGGTCCCATTGATGGCATGCCCATCAGAACCAATTTGAGTGCATTACACCCACAAAATACCACCAAACACCACATTGCCTTCTTTTCAAATTGTCAGTTCTTTGGGAAATGGGGGTCTAGCCTAGGTCAAACCACTGTTTGGATTGTTGAAAAAGAAACATTTTTCATTTCACATAATAATTCAGTTAATGAAACAGTGGTTGTGTGGATTAGTGAGAAGTTTACTGCAGACTTGGATATGACTGTTTTCTGTCTTGTGCTTGGTTACCTTATCGATGCATTTTGGATGCAGCACTATAGTTGCTTGGGAACAACCAAGTTCTGATAAGAGCCTGTGAGTGCTTGTCGATAGATCACTTCAAGAGTGTGACACAGAATGTTTCAGTTTACTGATATTGACTTCCCTGATTGTGGCTTACTTTGGAGGCTAATGTCAGCACCACCTTTGAACCTCTTGAATCTAACTTGAGCAGTTGGAGTGAAGACTGCCTCCTCATCTTCCATTTCTCATATTTTTTGGGGATCTTTGGTGGCTTTTAATCCTTTTCTCTAGTAGTGTGGTAAAATTACACAACTTGCAATACTTAACTCATTCAATGTACAATGTTTCTAACAGTGGATCCAAGACTTTTCATACCTGTAATAATTATGAACTGACTGAATAGACTTTACACTTTTAGTACTACAATCAGAGGTACGCAATGCAACACAGTAATGTGTCACCGTATTTATTTTGCATTGCGAAAAAATAGACTTACGAATCATCGTGGCATAAGCAGTTCTTGTCAGTGGTACACTTCTTTGCTTTTTTGAATATGATTTGCCTTTAGGTGGCTTCTGTATCTGTCCATGGGTGGCAAATAGTACATTTCCCCCATAATATGCAATTAATATACCTATAAGATTAATTTAGAATGTAAAATTCACTTGTGAATAAATATCCTAATATTTCAACCCATGATTGGAATTGTCATCTGAGGTGGTTGCAGCTCTGTTGGAACTTCTTTCTGTTAAGACAAAAAAAGAAAGTTCCAATAGGGCTGTATCTTCAGACATTGACCTCAGTCAGGTCAAAATATTAGAATATTTATTTTCAAGTAAGTGAATCTTTTGGTGTTTTAGTTCGTCATACAATTAAACTCTTTACTTGTTTTATGAAAGGCACAAATTAAATTGTTACTGTAATATGTTGCAGAGAAAAGTTGGCCACCCTTGGTATAAATTATTGGCTGAAAATTGATATTGATAGGTTCTGATAAAGGAAAAAATATTTTTTCCTAAATTCTTTTTTGGAAAGTATATATATATAATATCTCTAAGACCCCTTAACCTTTTTGCTATCACAGTTTCCCAAAATGGCAGATATTTTATAACGACTTGTCCAATCAATGCTATTCTTTCCTCATCATTACCTCCTGCCTCCAGTTGTATGGTAGTGAAAGGGTTAAGATTTTTAACACAGTTAAGAAATGTAAGAGGAAAAAGTTTCAGTAAGTTAAAAAAGGGAATAAAATAACTCATGGAGTATTTAATATTTTGAAAATTTTTCCAGAATTATTAAATAGCATATTCTTTTGTTTTCAAATCTTTTTCTTTGTTGCAACATAACTGCTCAACATTGAGATTGCTCTGCCCAGAAGTGGATGGAATATTTGAAATGTGACAGACACACAGATGGTTATAACATTTCGTTAATTATTATAGGTCATTCGTTTCATTATTATACCTCAATACAATGGATTAAATGAAAGGCATACAGTAAAATGTGCATCATTTAGTGTGTAGTGAAACTGCTGTGTTTCATGATGCTTGGGTGATGTCCCATGATGTCATGTGCACATGATTCCATGTCAGCTGTATTTTGGGCTGGTTGAAAGTGGACTTATGTGGTAGCTGATCATGTCCCAAACATCTCTCTCAGGTCTGGGGACATGGATATCTATGGAATAGTCTGGATGCCTTGTAGATGGATCTAAAATGATTGGGTGGGTACAACAGTTGGATAGAAAAAAGAAAATGAGAAATAATGTGGATTATAAGACTAATTCTAATACCTGCTGTAGAGCAAACTAATTCAACATTCCTAAGAAGGCTCTTGAACCAGGCACTCTATAAAATGAAATTATTTAGAAATTACCATAGTGATATTTACACCTATTCTCTTTAATTTGACAATTGAATGCGGCAAATTTTTTTAGCAAATCCATTCTTCTGACAGAAAAAATTCTAAGTTAATAGCACAGCACTCTTTGACTGTATTCACTTTAAATCTTGGCCAACAATGATAGACTACAGGCTTGTGCAATTGCTCGAAAAAAGTACCTTTACCCAAGCCTCCTATAATATAAAATCTTGTTTGATGGCATGCAAACACCTGACAAACAACCGTTCTCTTCAGTCGTTTCGTATTAAAGTAGCAGGAAATTTTTTCAAATTTTATGAATGTAAAGAACCCGGGAAAGGAAAATATGCTACATTTATGTTTGTAATTTATATCGTGTTAATGTTTTTAATCAGAAAGTGTTTTTAGGATGGAAAAATCGTATAGATTTGGATTTAAAAAATCGTAATAAGTTTTGGGATTTCACTTCTGTATACCTCAATGACAAACAAAAATACTAGTTTTTTTTATTTTTTTTACAAATTCTGCTGAGGTCCTGACATCCTCTCAGACCTTCTACTATGGCAAATAAACTGACAGGCTCCTGTCAGACCTCTGTGGCAAGCAGCTGCATGAGGGGGTATTATTTTTTTTTATTATTTTGTAAGAAATCTTTCATTAATGCAGTCATATCCTAGAAGAGTATCACAGGTTTGTCTGCTGAGAAGCAAATCTACACCTTGGAGGTGCTTTCCATCCTTCCTCCCTGAAAAGAGAAATTTAAAGTTATTTTTAAGTATTTCACCTTTACCTATCCACCTGATCTCTTGCAAGCCTAGAAAATCTATGGTGAAATTCCTGTGTGAGGACATCAAGAGAATAATCTTTATGTAACATCCTCATGTTCCACATACCTGCAGAGAGAAAATGATTAGAAGAATTTTTAAAGGAACTAGGTTTATTGAGAGAGGTTGGGCTAACAATATCAAACAGCCCCCTGATCGCAGGCATGGGGCAAAGACCTATTACTCCTCCACTACAGGCTGAAGTCACCAATGCTGGTAGGAACTTCAGGCACCACCTTTTCAAGTCAACTTTTTCAAGAGCCGTATGACCTTCCTGAGACAAATTTATCCAGTTTAGGATTGGCGATGCCTAACTAGAAAGTGAGGGTTGAGGTTCTCCCACTGCTACAGGATGAAGTCACCCATGCTGGTAGGAATTTCAGGCACTACCTTTTCAAGTGGACCTTTTTAAGAGCTATATGAACTGCCAGAAACACATTACTCTAGTTTAGGATCAGAGATGCCCAACTAGCTAAGTGAGGATTCAGATACCTGCAATGGACTCTGATCAGGATTATCCACCAGCTGATATAAGGTAGCCAGTAGTTCACTTAGGGCTGGCAACCCACATGCAAACAGAAAACACAGTGGCAGATTCTCCCAAAACAGAGGCCCACTGGTGCAGCAATTCCAGGATCCATAATCAAGTTCAAAGCTGTAAACCAGTCTAGTAGGTATAAATGGTCAGCACCAGGACCTTGCGAAATTGACTACTCCTCAGCAGGGCAGAAAAAAAGTGACATAGATGATGAGATTAGTAGGCACACTAATCTGGCAGCTCTTCCCTTCTGTTCCTTTCCAGAAATCTCGTTAGAAAGTTACTAACAGTCTGCACCACAAAAAGGTGGGGTTGGACATTAGGTGCTAGGCCTGGCTGGTTCTGTGCATCATCACTGGGGATTGATACACAGATCTCCTTCCAGTTTATGCCTAGCTACCATTTACATATGAGATTAATTACTTAAGTCAAAATCTCCAGTACAAAATTTTACAAACCAACGATGACTTGTATGATTTTAGGTAGTAGTGTTAGCAAGAACAAACACATCATTAACATTCTTTCAACAATGTGTTGCATTTATACCTTTTTAAATTCATATGGCATAATTGTTAAAAATACACTTTTTCATTCACCACAGTTCACTTCAGTCAAACACAGAATGGGAAACATCAGTGGCACTATAGACAGGTTAAGCTGATGCAGAGATCTCATGCTATTAATTGTTCATTTGGTATAAAAGTTCTAAAGTTAATTTTTTTGGCTGAGTACATGAAAAAATTGTTTGGTTTCTGGATGTAAAACAATCTTTTCAGCCTAGGCCCTGAAAAGGTTAATAATTCTTTTCAGTATGGTATATTTTAAAACACAGGCCAGTGTTACACCTGGTGACTTGAAACTATTCACATTCATGGGATTTTCTATTCTGTTTATGATCAAACACTTTCTTTGTTGTTTTTATTTTTACTGAACATTATGAATTTTTTTTCTTTGGGTGTTAAATTTTTGGGATCTTAGCTGAGTATCAAATAGTGCAACAAGGATAAAAACATGCCAATATCTTCAGAGTGACACAGCCAAGATATTGAGGGAGATAAGAGGTAAATTACTTTAAAACTGTCCCATAAAGCACAAGGGCTGATTCCCATGCCAAAGAAATCGCTTTTGCTTCTGTATCCAAGACTTCATTTATTCTCAGGACATTTTTACTGAAACTGAAAAAAATAATAAAAAGAATTAATATATAATCTAATGTGATGCTAAAATAAATATATGCAGCAACAAGTTGGAAGCTGGCCATCATCTCATTCCAAAAGATCAATAAGGGCATATAAATCTATGAAAATAAAAACAAAACAAATGTACATAAATGAAAGTTTAATTCAGCAGTAAAGAATCACAGGATGTGTCCTGCAGACATGGTACTCATGAAGTAAGTTGAAAAAAATCTGCTTTTAAGTGAGTGGAATTCGAACCCACATCTCCTAGAAACATGCCAGTTATGGTAACTACTACACACCATCATCGGGTAATGCTTTTTCTTCAGCTGATGTGACACATAAACTTTCCGGTTTTTTTTTTTAAATTTGCACAGTGGCGCCATCTATCCGGAATGTGAACAACTGTGTTGCCTCATAGAGATAATCATAAATCTAACTCTATGAGGCAACACAGTTGTCCACTTCCCAGATAGATGGCACCACCATGTGAATAAAATAAGAAAAAAAATCTGGAAAGTTTATATGTCACACCAGCCGAAGAAAAAATGTTAGTTGATGATGGTGTAGTGATTAGCATAACTGGCATGTTTCCAGGAGACGTGGGTTCAAATTCCACTCACAGCAAAAACAACTTTTTTCAGCTTATTATTTCATGAAAGTTTAAAAGTATAAATAAAATAATAACTGAATGAATGGAGATAATATCCAATGTGGCAGGCCAATGCTATAAACAACCCACCATGCAAGTCACCAAATGCACAACTCACATGTATAAGAAATTAGTGAGATCTGTGCCTTGTACTCTGCTATGACCTATTTTGCATGTATAGAAAAAAAAATATTGGTTTTGATTTCGTTCCCAGGGAGATGACACATTGAATGCTGGGCTGGGATGAAAGAAAAAATTCTAGAAACACTGAAATAGATTTAAAGCAGAAATGAGAGAGTAAAACAGAAAAAAATAGATGTATTTACTTGGTATTTGCTTCCATAATCCTATGATTTGAAAAAAGAATTGATTAATTTTTGGGAGAATTTGAAACTATATGGAAAAATGTGTTGACAATAGTTCAAATCGAACTTGTGAGCTTAAATCATAGAGTTGCTTCAACATGGATACAGTAAACAAATATAACATAGTAATACCATATACTGCATCTATGGAATCGCGACATGAGTGTTGGAAGAAATTATTTATATCTTAGTTTAACAATATCTGCATGAAATGGAAAAGGTGAGTATTATTTCAGAAGTTTGACATCTACTTTTATGAGATGTAATAAAAAATTCAAATGAGAATGTTACTGATCAGTGCCTATTCTCTTGATCTGCTGAAATTTGATGTCATACAGTGCTGATGGATCTGGACAATTTAATGCTTGTGTTGCAATGTTTTGGTTCTCATAGAACATTTTCACCACACATCTTTCAGGTCCAAAGACATGGTTATCATCAGCAAGAATTTCTTACATATTCTTCAAGCAACTATCTTTCATTACTTCTTGACCTACTACTTGGATTGATATGCAAAATACATACACTTAAACCATTTAGTGGTAAGGTTTGATACCTTTTTTTTTTTGCAAAATTGTTCCAGCCTGCTTTGCAACATGTACATCCTATATATTAATGCATTCCTTAGTTCTAGGGTAGCCTCTGAATAGGGCAATTTTAATTGTGACCATTCTGTAAATAATAATAAATACTCAGTGGCCACATTATTAGATACACTAATCTAATAGCGAGTAGCTCCCCTTTTGCTCTCAGTACAGACTCAATTCAAAGAAGCATGGACTCAACACAACGTAGAAAGTGTGTCACAGGAATATTGGTCGATCCATGATGACTCCACTGATTCCCATAGGTGTTGCAACATAGCAAGTGATGGATTTCTACTCCAAATAGTTCATTCCATCTAATTCTGCAGGTGCTCAATCGAATTGAGATCTGGTGGCCACTGCAATAGGCTGAAATCACTATCATGTTCCTGGAACCATTCATGGATAACCCTTGCCTTGTGATATGGAATATTATCCTGCTGAAAGAATCCATTTGCAGATAGATACATTACTACCATGAAGATATGTAGCAAATTGGCAACTATGTTTAGATATCCTGTAGGATTCAAATGTTGCTCAACTGGTATCAAGGGACCCAATGCATTCCATGAAGAAATTCCCCACACCATTTTATCATCACCATCAGCCTGCACTGTTGATTCCTTGTAGGATGGAATTTTTGACTGTGCTGGCCTCTCATCAGCATAAAACAGCAGGAACTGGGATTAATCAGACCATGCATGTTTTTCCAATCCTCCAGTAATCTGTAGTCTACTGCAATAATAGTTTCTTGTTTATTGCTGACAGGAGTGAAACCAGTTAGGTTGTTGGCTGCCATGCCCCATCTGTGACAAGGTAAACAAGTTCTTCATTCTGATATGACTCTTTTGGCATCGATGCTGTACTTCACAGTTATTTGACTGTCTCGTAGCTCATCTGTGACTGATATTGGTGATATGTGGCATGAGATAAACCAATGAATAAGGACTGCTTCTGGGACCTTTAAAAATCTATGGAGAGTGTGAAAAAATAGGCATATACAACTATTATACAGTCTAATTTTAGTCTAGTTGGTGAACTAGACTAAAATTAGACTGTATAATAGTTTGGTTCTTTCTAGAGTTAGTTACGATAGTGAAACATGGAATCTTTGTAAACAAGATAACAGGAAACTTGGTGCTTTTGATTCTATATGTTTATGCAGTATCTTGGGCATTAGGTGGTTTGACTTTGTATGTAATGAGAGGTTTGGAAAAGCAGTCAGTGACCCCCTTTGATCAGCATATTGTGCAGAGAGAGACTACATCTGCATAACTATAAATTAGTGAATAGGGTTATGAACAGTGTACCTAAAGGATGCAAAAAGAGGGGGAGACCTAGGATACAGTGGACACACAATGTCAAACAGGACCTTGTTAGAATTGGGCTACAATGGCCAGGTGTAGCAAATGTAGCTCAGGACAGACATGCTTGGAAAACAAAATTGCCCAATCTGATTGAACCTCCCATAGCCCATGGCTGCTTGAGGATAATGATGATGATTGCAGCCTATGTTGTTCAGCTATAGCTGTGTCCTAGAAAAAAAAAGTGCTTGTCCACCTCTGTAAATAGTATTAGCTACACACAATGTACATGAGAATTCAAAGCAACACTTTTATGCAGTTTGGAACTTCATAATATCATCATCAGATTTTTTTTCTTTGAATTTGCAACATACAGGATGGAGAAGGGTCCAGCAACAACTCTTAGTTTGAACAGGTGTTCTCATACAAAGACATGCACTACTGAGACTGAAGTTACTGCTGACTACTGCCTTGTTAGAACTAAAAGTGTACACAAACAAACAACCACAAGACCTTGGAACTCAATAACAGCACTACTGGGGCCCAGCAAAATACCACTATACCGATGAGATGGCTGTATTATATCTTAACTCTTCCATGGCTCATGTTTTGAATACAAGTTGACAGAATCCAAAATGAGAGACCAATGGTGCCTATATCACATTTAGTAAAACATGACACTTTGATTTTAAAAAATTGGAATTTGAAAAATTTATTGCATATCTAATATATAAAGAAGGAAGTTTTTTGTTTGTGTCTGTCTGCTTATGCACTCGACCCCCAAAATAGCTAGGGGAACCTATATCCTTCCCCTTCACCCAGGGGAAGAATATAAGCTATGTGCTAACCTGCTGGAGTAAACCAAAACTGGGGTGGATGGATTTCAGTTTCTTGAAATCCCCATAGACTTAACATTAGCAGTTAAAAACTGGAGTCTCTCATAGACTTAATACTTAATATTGGCAGTTATTCAAAATCATATGAGGAGTGCCGTATACTATAGAAAGTTTCAGACTTCCCCTAAAAAAGGAGCAGAAAAATTATATCGGGGGGGGGGGGACAAATAAATTGTAATGAGTTGTATGCCAAATGAAAGCTTCAGAGTAGGGAGTGCCATCTACTACATACCTTAAAGAGTTTCAGAACTCCCCTAAAAGAGAATGATGAAATTTTTGTTGAGGGGTGGGGGTAGTGGAGGGGAAGGGTGAGCGATTGTCATGTCCCTCTAATTTAATTATCTTTATTTATTATTGTCTTTTTACTGTATTTTTGCTGTTGTCAATATATATCTGTATGAAGCGTATTTTTGGAAGTGATGATGTGGGGATGTGACTTGTGAGCTGTTGTTCGGGTCTGAGCTGGCAGACTTGCATATGCTCACAGGATGGAAAGCACTTTTACAACTAGCCTGGGGTGTGAGTGCTAGCGCAGAAGACAAGTGTGGCAATAATGAACAACAGTCTGAGCGTCACTGTCAAACTGGTAGGATATTTGAACATGCGTGAAGGGAAGTCACTCTTGCTCAAAAGCAAAACCCTTAAGGAGAGGGTTTTGTTCTGTGTGAACCAAGTTGTAGGCAAGGATTAAATATCCTTTTGCTAAGTTTGAGATCTGTAAAAAGAATCTGTGAAGTGCAGTTTTCCATCTCATTGTATGAATGTTTGCAGTAGCAAAGCAGAAAAAGGCCCATGGAATTGAGTACATCCCCAGCATGTAATTGCATATAAATACAAATAAACTGTGTTGTCCATATACTACTCTCATGCTTGAAATGATGGACACCTTTCTACACATCACTTGGTGCAGCAAGTCTGAGGCATATGTTGGTACAGGTGTAACAACCCATGAAACTGTGATTTCCCCTAAGTAAGGGTGAAGGTAATTAAGGGACTAGTTGATCTCCTCTGCTACAGAGCAAAATTTATGTCATCTAACCCAACACGACATTCAGCACAGTTCAGTCTGCAGCATAAATAATTACATGTGACAAAGTAAGAATTGCATCCCCCCACCACATTTGGTGAGGTAGCGACAGCATTACCATTCATGTGCCAAAGAAGATGTCCATTATGCTAAAAGAAAAAGTGTTAGAGAATTTCTGCTAAACTAAAGACGAAAAGTGCCAGAAATTTAGAAGATTCTGTGAAACTAAGGAAGCTGCAGCAGTTCGTGGGGCTAAGCTGCATCAAGGTCAGGTTCTACAGAGTGCAATTTCCTCAAGTACTACGTCACTGAGATCTTCGCTGAGGTTCTATATGCCAAGGTCCGTCACCATGGAAGAGGTTCCTCATTTTGGAAGGAGACTCCAGGCAAGTGAGTAGAGCTGATCTTTGCAGGAAGGAAAGTTCTGGAATTTTTCTGCCTTTTTTACTTTTATACTAGTTTGAGTTGCGAATGATGCTTAGGAGTCACGATAAAACTAAGGGTGGAACTGAACAGGATAGGAGTGTTCATTTAATCAGACACACATTGAGGCTGGGGAAAGGGGGAAGTTAGTGAAATTGATAGGATTGATAGCGATGTTGGGGTAGAACAGGATGCTAGCAGATGTGGTTTGAATCCAGTCAAAATGAGTGATTCAGGTCCAAAATCGGTCTCAGAGATGGAATATGAGATGATGAAATGGTGGAGAGAGAAAGAGGAAAAGAATAGGGAAGAAAGATGATTAGATAGGGAAATAGAAAGACAATTAGATATAGAAGAAGGAAGATTAGGTATAGAAAGGGCAAGGTGGTAAATATAAAGACATTAATATTGAGGATTATGTAAATAGTAGTGATAAGGAGAAAATGTTAAAGGAGATAGGTGGGAGACTTTTAGACAGAAATGAACTTAAGGAAGTAGATTCTATAATTAATGATAGAGTTGGTTGGTTGGTTGTTTGGGGTTTATTGGCGCAACAGCAACTAGGGCTATATTGCGCCAAACAAACGATAAAAAGGGATAAAAGTCGCATAACCCACAACCAAAATTAAAATGAACACAAACAAAACGGCACAAAACGACAAGTAAAAAGACTAAAAAGTAACAACAAGTGTAGAAGTTAACAATAAAAATGGGTGTATAGGACCTATTTAAAACCACAAACAAGAGTAAAACCAGGATACAGGGTAAAAATCAAATACGTGTAAAATAACCAGTAAAACGTAAAAAGTCGAAAACAGGAGTTAAAAACGATTCATCGGATAAAAGATGGCTGAGTGTAAGAGGCTCAGCCATAAAATTGTGGAAGGTAAAATACATTCTGCGTTCAAGATTAAAAGCAAGACAATGAATTAAAATATGTTTAACAGTTAAAATGGTGTCACAAAACTCGCACTTAGGTACTGCGTCCGCCTTAAGTAGAAAAGAGTGAGTTAAAAACGAGTGACCTAAGCGGAGCCGAGCAAGGACAACTTCCTCCTTACGATTCCTGCGAAAACAAGACTGCCACGGTTTGACAATGGGCTTGATCTCGAAGAGCTTGTTAGCAACCTGTTCAGACCAAGATCTCTGCCACTGTGCCCGGAGCTCGATGGTGAAACGCTGCCGGAAATCCACATATGGAACCGGCAACGGAGAGTCGGACAGAGGCGTGGCTGACTTGGCAGCAGCATCTGCCAAGTCATTGCCCCTGATCCCGACATGACCGGGCACCCAACAGAAGAGAATCGTGGTGGTGGCTGCCAGACGATGGAGCTGCTGGCGGATCTTGGAGAGAACAGGGTGAGGCCGATGCCTCATTAATGATAGAGAGGAAGTGTTGAAAGTTCAGTTAAGTGCTGTCGAGGATAGGAAAAGAGAAGAGATTTTGTCTTAATGACCAAGATAGTGACTTCTATGATTATAGGAAGATTTAGCTGAGGTGCTGATCTAGCAGATAAAAGGTTCTGCTATTCATACAGTCATTGGAAAAAAATTGGTTAAAGGTAGAAGAAAAATACAGAAGTAGAACTAAGTGGTCATTAGCTATTAATGAAAAAATGTATTGATAGTAGTCATAATTTGGTGTTAACAAGGATGAGGAAAAAGGATTTATTTACGGAGTAAAGGATGGCATCTCATTTGAAAGGAATGTCTCATTAAAATACAGAAGTTCAATAAAAAGTAGTGATAGAAGAAATAGAAGATGTATTAGGAAAATATCAGGACACAAGAAACAAATCAGGAGAAAAACAGGTGCTATGAAAATTTAAAAAGAATTTGAATGCATATTAAAGTGGAAGAATTGCAAAATGAAAGATAAAGCATGAGAGGAATGGCATATAATTATTCTGGAAGTAACTGATTTACAGATGCCAATAAAACTGAAAAGGAGGATTACGGATGTGTTATCGTCCTCAGTACAGGGCATCAAACGAATGTCAAATGTGTAGGACAAGCATCTCTAACTGATCGGAGTTGACTCTATCCAACAGCACTCTGTCATTAAGCAAATTCCTGGGGGTGTTGGCGAATAGGTCACAGGGTTCAATGAAAAGGGGTAGAGATGGCAACTCAAAGAGGTGTGAAAATGAAAAGAGATGGAATCAGACCCACTAGTGGGAAGAAGCTCTGTTCAAACAATGATCATTGAGTCTGTGAACACTCAAAGAAGTGAACAAAGAAGTGGTACACTCCAAGTAAATTAATTGGACAGTCTTTGGGTGAGGACATTGTTCACCAGACAAACTGGGTGTCATTGATATTAGAGTGACAAAAGGCATGAGTTTTATAAGTCTGGTGATCCCTGATAAAACTCTTTCTTAGGGGGAGACATGTCATGCCCCTCTAATTTATTTTTATTTATTATAGTATTTTTATTGTATTTTTGTTGTTGTAAATATATATCTGTATTAAGTGTATTTTTGGAAGGGCTGATGTTACTCATGAGCTGGCGGAGTTGAGTATGCTCACAGGACGGAAAGCACTTTTATGGCTAGCCTTGGACATAAGTGCTAGCACAGGAGACAAGCGTGGCAATAAGGAACAACAGTCTGAGTGTCACTGTCAAACTGGTAGGATATTTGAACATGCATCAAGGGAAGCCACTCTTGCTCAAAAGCAAAACCCTTAAGGAGAGGGTTTGGTTCTGTGTGAACCAGGGTTCAGTTGTATGTGAACTGAGGTATGATTCTGTGTGAACCAGGTTGTAGGCAAGGATTGAATATCCTTTCGCAGAGTTTGAGGTCTGTAAAGAGAATCTGTGAAGTGCAGTTTCCCATCTCATTGTATGAACATTTGCAGTAGCAAAGGCCCATGGAATCGAGTGCATCCCCAGCACTTAATTGTTGTTATTTGCAGTTATATACAATTAATGTCAATGACACTTAATTGTATATAAATGCAAATAAACTGTGTCATCCATATACTACTCTTGTGCTTGAATTGTTGGACACCTTTCTACACATTACTTGGCACAGCAAGACTGAGGCATATGTAGGTACAGGTTTAACAACCTGTGAACCTGTGATTTCACCTAAGGGTGAAGGTAATTAAGGAACTAGTTGAACTCCTCTGCTAAAGAATGAAATTTATGTCATCTAGTCCAACATGACATTTGGTGACATCTACTATATACTCTAGAAAGTTTCAGAACTCCAGTGAAGCGGAAGATGAAATTTTTATCATGGGGAATGGGGACAGTAAACAATCATAATAAGCTCTGTGTCAAATGAAAGCTTCTGATGTGGGGAGTGCCATCTACTATATACTTTAAAGAGTTTCAGAACTCACCTGGAAGAGGGAGATAAAATGTTTACAAGTGGGAAGCAGGGAGGGGCCGAAACGACGTAAAGAGTTTTATGCCACCAAATGAAAGCTTCCAGTGTGAGGAGTGCAATCTACTATGTACTTGGAAAGTTTCAGACCTTGCCTAAAAGAAGATGATGGAATTTTAATTGAGGGGAGGGGGTAATGGGAAGTGGAAGGGGAGTTGAACAATCTTAGTGAGTTTTATGCCACAAGAAAGCTTCCAGAGTGGGGAGTGCCCTCTACTACATACTCTAGAGAATTTCAGACCTCCTGTAAAAGTGGAGGATGAAATTTTTATTGAGAGGATGAGAGGGAATAAATGATAGCAATAAGTTCTATGCCAAATGAAAGCTTCTAGCATGGGGAGTGCAATCTACTATATACCTCAGAAAGTTTCATAACTCACCTAAATAAAAAATAAATATCCCCAGGATGAAATTTTTATTGAGAGGAGTGGGGGGGGGGGGGGAGAATCATGATGAGTTTTATGCCAAATGAAAGCCTCTGGGTGAGTAGGGCAATTTACTATATACCTTAGAGAGTTTCATACCTCACCAAAAGAATTCCCCAATAGAAACTTTTAATAGAGAGTTTGGAGGTGGGGGGAAGAACCAATTAATGAATTTTATGCAACAAAGAAGCCTGCAATGTGGGGAGTGTCATCATCTACTCTATAATTTAGATAGTTTTAGACGCAAGCAATGCCAGGTAATTCTGCTAGCATCTTATAAAAAAATACATGATTAATGCTTGGAAAATAATACTGTGCCATTCCACCTGAAATCAGAAGAGGGTGTCAGGGTTGGGTGGTTTTATCTCTCAGCAGCACCTTTTTGCACACAATGGGCTAATGGGCGAGGCCACTAGGACCCCAAGGGTTCCGAGAAGGTTGGGGAGAGGGGACCCAAAATGGGGACAACAACAAACATCATCTCATCCAACCAAAAATAGTGTATTTTTTTTCTGCTAGCATCTTATAAAAAATACATGATTAATGCTTGGAAAATAATACTGTGCCATTCCATCTGAAATCAGAAGTGGGTGTCAGGGTTGGGTGGTTTTATCTCTCAGCAGCACCTTTTTGCACATGGCGAGGCCACTAGGCAGCACCTTTTTGCTAATGGGCGAGGCCACTAGGATCCCAAGGGTTCAGAGAAGGTTGGGGAGAGGGGACCCACTGGAGAGCTGTTGGGAGACAGATAGTAGACTCCTGCCAAGGCCATCTAGCATGCTCAAGGTATGGCTCTCTCTCACTCACAGGGCCATGGTTTAAAGTCCCATCCGATGGACAGTGGTCTTTCCAAGCCCATCAGTGTGTTCTACTGACTGAAGGCAGAGAGAAGAGTTTTGCAGAGATAAATCTCAATTCTGATCCTGCTGGGATCGAACTAGGAATTGCAGATTACGAGCTGGTGTGTTACTGATTGATACAACTTACTATTTTTGCTTTACCCTTACCCTGAGAGTGTCAGGTAATTAACAGATTATATTGGCAAAAATATATGTGAGACTACTCTTAGTAAGAACATTGGAATGGTATTTGCTTTTGATAAAAAAAAGTATTTTTTTTTAAAATGTTATGGCCACTTAAAAATGGCTGCTTGAAAATAATGAGTCTAAAACAGCATGTGTTGTATCCTTAATATTTTGAAAACTATCTATTCAAACATTTTCATATATTTTTTATTTAAAAAAACACATCTGACACGTATATCTGAAAATAATTTATTTCTTTTATCGCTAGTAGAAAATTTATGAAAAATCGCTAAAATAAGGTTAAAAAATAAATTTTCCTCAATTTCTTGCTCCCATTACAGTTCAAATTCTGTTAACACCCTAAAACAATTATACTATTTGGTACCAAATGCAGTCGTCTATCCACACAAAAGTTACATTTTAATATATTAAATATTATTGCCCCACAAAAATATTGGATATTTGAAAAAACTTGAAAAAATGGCACATTAAAAAAAAATCACGAAGAGAAAAAAACCCGTATCCAAAAATATGAAAGAAAGTTTTGCAAATTAATGAAATATCCTAAATTATTTTATTTAAATGCAGATAAACAGCCTAAAACTTACGCATTCAATGTACCTGGAACTGAAATCAAACCTCATACATTTTTAATCATTTATCATTTTCAGAATGGGACATCTGTCAGATACATCAAGTGAAATGTTTGTCTTACTTGCTGTTTTGTGTTTGAGGATTCAGGTTACAGAGATGTACTTTATTAATCCATAATGAAGTATACCATATGATCCAGAATATTTTAAAATAATGCATGACAAAAAGCCACAAAAATAACTAATTATATCCATAGAGTAGTAATGATAAAGTATTATATTACATTTCACACTAAGAAAAAATTTTGAAGAGCTTATGAGAAAGACTAGAATAACAACTGAGTAACTGTAAAATTTTTGATACTGTTGTTATTTTGCCTTTTTGACTCATTTCAGCCTCATTATACACTGAATTTAGCAGACATTAAAAATAAAAATAAAAAAATCACACATTGTGCAACTGTCAATATTTGAAGAACTGACCAGAAATTCATTCATCATTAATATCAGAAAGCAGTGCACATCAATAAATAAATTTTATTGGGAAATTTACTTATTTTGCTTTGAAATTAGAGCATTTTAGATCAACATAGTATGCATTTAACATTTTTGATTAATTATATGCAGTAACTATTTTCTGCAAGTGATGTAAATAAAAAAATTCTCAACACAGAATTTTGTAGAATATTAGCAATATAACCACATGGTTATTTACACATGTTAGTTAACTTCTAAATATAGAGAGTTTAAAATCAACATTAATTGAAGTCTTAAAAATCTATGTTATGATCTACAAATTCGTAATCATTTTAACACTGCTTTAATGCATCAAAGCAAAAATAAAAAAATTTAACAGCAAATATTCAATTTTAAATAATAATAAAATTATATTATATAAAACATTTAGAAGCGATTTAAGGATCAATGGCCTCCTACCCAAGAAAACCCCTGATGGCTGGAACCTGAAACTATTGCTGTTGGAGTCTACAGGGGTGGCACCACCTGAGGAACTTGAATTGTTGTTTGAGTGAGCACTGCAGGATACAAGATCTGTTGAATGATTTCTGCGATGTATAATCCCTGATGGGGACTGGGATAGCCCAGGGTCAGAAGGTGTACGGGTGTGTCCAGGAGTAGAAGGACCACTGTTACTGGTAATATGGGTAGGCGGAAGGGGTGCTGCTCGTTTCTTGATGCTGCCATGGGAGTTCAAGCCAGGGACTGTGGGAATCAAGCAAATGTTAAAGCTAAAGAGGATTAGATGTTAGTGGGTTTTGACTTGAATGTTAAAAAACATGCACTAAAATTACTACAGTTGATATGATTATTAGTCTTCATCTCACACACACACAGAATAGAAATATTACAGTAATGCTTTAAGTTCCCTTAGCTAAATGACAGCTCATATTAAATATTCTTCCACAGAATTAAGCAATTATTATTTTGCTTATATAGATGAAAATTTGCAAGCAGTGAGAAGTTAATGGAAAACAATGGACTAAAGCAGATGAGCTTTAAGTAGAAAAAAATGTGCTCAATAAAAAGAATGCTTATTAAATATAACCTTAACCACAAATTATGCTGGAAAATTTAAGAAAACTCTTTGCATTATCTTATATATTTCACAATATAATATAATTATACCATACAAACTTTCTTTGCAAACACATTCCATTGTTCATATGGTCAGCATCATCAAACTTACATGCAATCTCAACATGATCTTGAAAAGATTGATAATTTAGTTGAAAAGCTTTATCATTACATCATTCTACAGCCTTATCAAATCATTAGTGAAGTTCCATGTTATGCCAATGGAAAGCTAGATGAGAAACTCAATATTTAACACATTGATGGACAAGCCTGCAATTGCAGTAATTTTTAAACTGATTTTTTTTTAAAGGACACATCAGTGTTTGCAGATGAGGGGTAGTTTCACTTACTTTCATTTTTTTCCCTTCTGTCCCAGTACATCACACTGTGTCCATTTGTGTTGTCTATCTGGATTAGCAATAGATATGATTGAAAAAAAAAAGGAGCAAATGTAGATTTTTGATCATAATAAATATACAGTAGGTGTGGGCAGGGATGATCAATTGGCATATTATTTTTGCACTAGTAAAACTAAGATGTTACATGAAGCTGGTAATCCATCTTGTATAGCTTCTAATAATGCAAATAGCCATGAGATTTTGTAGTGATCCTGGGCCACATGCACATCGAAAATGTCAGTGAAAGAGTATACCGTTTTGGAAATGGGACTAAAAGTAAATCAAAAATCTAACTAAAGTCTATCTAAATCTTGAATTTCAGCAGTATTCATTCAGTGTTTAAAAAGCTGAAATATTTAATGGCAGCATCATTTCTCCTTAGAAAGTTTGATGAAAATTGAAAGATATATTAGACAAACTTCTAAGTAAAGACTCATTTTAATAAATGGCCTTGATACAATAATTATTACTTATGAAATAGTTAGCAGAACTTTTTCATCTATTTATTTGGCATGTAACCTGACCTACAGGGGCGTAGCTATGGGGGGGGAGGCTCCCCCCTAAAGTAACTCGAAGTTGGCAAAATTTGAAGCGACTTCTAAAATCTAGGTGAGTTATGAAAATTTGTAATTTTTTTTGTAAAATTAAGGGGAGTTATCAAAGTTGAGGCAACATGGCAAATCTAGGGCAGTTTGGAAAATGGGGAGACGGCAAAATCTAGAACAGTTGGCAAAATTCGAAGCCACTTAGTAAAATACAGGTGAGTTGACAAAATCGAAAGTCAAATGGCAAAATGCAGGAGAGTTGTGAAAATTGCCTCAACCCCCCCCCCCCCAACACACACACATATGAACCAGACAGATACATTACTTTCTCAGTTGGCAAAATTTGATTTTCGAGTTGGAAAATTTTTGATTTGTTCCCCCCCAACCATAATCTTTTGCTACACCCCTGGTTGACTTATACATATAATATAAATCTGTCAGTCACTGCAGGATAAAGTTCTGAAGTTCAATTGTTTTTATGTTGAAAAAAGCATAAAAATGATCTTGTTCACAACTGCAGGTATTGTGAGAAACCTGGCACTCGAAGGGTTAAATGCTATACAACTGTTGCTGAAATTCAAGATTTCAACAGACTTGATCTAGCTCTTTACTTTAAGTCTTATTTAAACAAAATTTATTTTTCATGATATTGAGTTCCTTATTTGATTTTCCATTTAGCATAAAATGGAAACTCTACAGATTTGATAAGGCTTTGACTAATTACTAGTGTGATTAATAAGTCTGTACAATGAGTGATTTAAGTGTTGAAATTCATGCAGTTTTGCATCATTAATGGGAAAAAGAATTAAAAGCTATTGAAGCAGATTGAGTAATATGTGAAGTGGAAGGTTAGGAGCAATCTCTGTTCATGATGCTGAAGCATAATTTAAGAGATTCAAAGATGGTAATATGAAAGTAAGCTGTGACTGGGACAGCCAATATCGGCAGATCACAAACATTCTGTGCTACATTGTTGAAGATTATCCATCAACAAGCACTTCAGGTTCTCATCCAAACTTGATTGTTCACAAGCAACTACAGTGCAGCATTTACAATGCAATGGTAAGGTAGCCAAGAGTTGCAGAAGTGTTCTGCATGAACTGACTAGTGAACAAACAAACTATCGTATCAAAGTTGCAGAGTTTTCAATAATCCACATGACTACTGTTTCACCATGCAAATTGTTATGTGCGATGAAAATTGGATCTTTTACAACAATCCAAACACCCAAAAGCAGTGACTTGAACCAGGTCAGCCTACATTTCCTGTCCCAAAGAGAGTACAATATGAAATGAAGGCAACAGGTATTTGGTGGATTTTGAGGATGTAAGTGCACCTTGTGATGCTTCAATGCTACTCAGGATTGGCAAACAGACTACAGGTACTCCTCCAACAAGAAAACCAATTTGGACCAAAAACAATTTCGAGAACTGGCATTTGAACTTTTTACTCACCAAGTGTCCAAGTCCAGATCTGGCTCCTTCAGACTACCACCTTTCACTCCATGGCTCATTTTCTTTGAGTTAGGCGGTTTCGAACATTTCAGGAAGTTAAAAATGATGTCAAGAGTTTTTTGCCTCCAAGGACCAAACATGGTAATGAACAACCTACCAACAGATGGCTACAAACTTCTATCCAATGATGGTTTATATTTTGCTGAGTAAGGTTTGTGTATTTATATTGTAATAATAATAATTCAATAAAGACAAAAAATCCACACACTTGTGAATCACCCTAGTATTATTCATTTATACTGTAAAAAAGTATACAACATAAAAGAAATTAAATCTTTATGAACCATTGCATATATTTACAAAATACTTTGAGATGGAAGAATAAGATAATCACAACAGTTAATCTAAGTTAACAATATGTCATAATACTTTATGTTGCATTGTTTATGTCTTACACTAATATGTTACCCATAAATAGTTCAGTTTATAAAATGTTGGTAAGCATATTGACGAATCTACTGAAAATCAAATATGGTTAGAGTGCCCAATGAGGATTATCCATCCATGTTGAAGAGTTCAAATTTCAAGCAAGGCAAATGCCTTGCAATAGCAGGTGAGGCTGTATTGATGAGATGAATAAATGCCGAGCAGGGCTAGTGTGAAGATAGTGCAAGAGGAGCTGTGTCACCAATTTCCCACCTTTGTGCTTGAAGGTGCACCTCCTATCAAACTATAAATTTATTGTCCTTTAGTTCATTTGATATTTAATTTTTCCAAATCATCAGTGCTATCAATAAAAGAAAAACATACTGCTGCTGATGGCAATACAAAAACAACAAGCATTGGCTATCCCTTCTTCCATGAATGCAAAACATGTATTATTCAAGTTATTATATATTTTATTTCAAATAAATTAATAATTTAAAATATAACTTTTAGTTACCAATAATTAATTATTCATCACTTTTATTATTTGAAATTTACTTTAACAAATAAAAAGTAATTTATTTTAGTGCTTTGCTATTTTCAATGGACTGTTTTTTGGGTTGGGTTGTTTTACCTCTGAGTGGAACCTTTTTGCACACATGCTAAATGGCCAGGTCACAAGGACTCCAAAGGCTCACAAAAGATTGGGGGAGGGGACTCACTGAAACAGATGTTGGGAGACAGATGGTAGCCTCCCATCAAAGCCATCCAGTGTATTCTTTAAAGTGCACGGAGTATGGCTCTCCTACACACAGGACCATGACTTAAGGTCCCATCCAATGGACGGTGGCCTTTCCAAGCCCATCTGTGTCCGATACTGACTGTGGGCAGAATGGGGAGTTGTGCTGAGATAAATCTCAATGCTGGCCCAGCTGGGATTCGAACCTGGGAACTGCAGATTATGAGTCACCCCTGCCCCTCAATCTCTCTTTGACAAGGGTTACTTTTTCTTCAAATAATTTTAATATTGCAATTGTTATAGGATATGACACTGTGTTAAACAGTTAACTTTAAGCTATATTTCGTTTGCTCTAGCTTTTATAATTATTTTTTGTAGTACCAGAATATGGACAATTAGTTACAATTTTCCCAGTAGAAAATTTCCTCATATACATATTTAATGTACGCTTTTCCAATTTATATTCTGTAAGAGTTTAATATTTTTAGAAATAAATAGTCATTATATATAATTCTGTTTGAAAGCATTATTGATAGCTTTAGCTACAAATTCATTTGTGCAATTTACCATTTATTACTGGCATTTCTTTCAACTTAATGTTGTTGTGAGAGAAAAGTTTGCCATCTTGGGAAATAGAGAGCTTGCATAATAACATGTTTTAACATTATTATCTTAATGCATTTTCAATGTGTTATCCCAACCTGACAGTTGACAATTAGATGTAAATTTCAGTGGTGTCATTCATTGAAAAATTATCATTATTTTTTTTTTCAGGGGGTATGCTGGAATACAAAATCAATAAATATGACGATCATTAACTCTGGATTATTAATATTTGTCAAATCAATAAAGTCAATTTACATTTATTGCAATCTCTATTCCATAAAGAATGAATGTTACTGGGTTCCAGTTTGGTGACAGTTATTTTTTGTGTGTGCATTTTTATAAATTTCAAAAATTTCCTTTTTTTCAATATTGTTTTTGATATGTTAAGATGCCCACATTTACTGCTAATCAATGTAGCTGGATATGCAATTGCACTTACTTTCTGTCTGATGAAAAATTGAAGATTAATAATAATCCTTTAATGGTCACAACTACAGCCAGTGTGACTAACTAAACTTAATGATTTCTTTTATAAGATGAAGTACACTTTTTATAGTGATGAAAGTGTAACAATAGCAGAGCTGAAACAATCTGCAATCAGATGTAACACAAGACACTTAAAAATGTGAATTTGACACACTTGCACAGCATTTTGTCTTCTTAGATATATGTAAAAAACATTTATTGGCATTGTTTCTTTTAAGAAATTTCACATGCTCACATTGCAGAATTTAACAATTCACTATTAAACAAATATAAAATTATTAATGATCACAATTTCAAGCTCATTAAAATTATCAGACTGAAATATATAATGTTTACCTATTTTAGTTAAAAGGTTATAATGCTCAATGGTACAGTTTTCTTCTTTCTATACATTATAAGAATATGTGTGATTGCATATTGCTGTTGTTATGCACAGTATAAAAATCACTGTTATAATAACATTTTTCAGTTGTATTCATTGTTTGCTACAAGTTAATAATGTTTTTCTTTATTGCGATGTAATAAATTACCAAACTATCGAAATTTAGGTTTAAATGCATTTCAGTGTATCATTTTTGGCTAAAAACTATTTTAATAAAAAGATAATTTGGGATGTAATGTTTAATAATGATAAAAAACGAAATAATTAAATGCAACTTCTTTCATTTTATGTGTCTAATGAAATATATCTGTGCTGAACTTGTATCCAAAAACATTTCATATTGAGAACTAATCCAGCATATGAGAGCTTATTACTTACATATTTTTAAAATCTTTTAAATATTGTAATAAACAATTAATTGCAAAACAAAATTCGATTAGTATGAGAAAAGAAATTTAAACTTTTAAAGAATAAAAACGTTTGAGCTAATTTATATATGCATAAAAAATAGACATTTCAGAGCTCCTAAATAGTGCTGTTGTTTTTCAATTTATTCCTTTATTTGCCACAAACAGCAGGGAGTTGTACCAGTTAGTTAATCTTTTGTTAGGGAAGAAGCAGACAGGAACACAGGGATTGAGGAATAAACATGGTGAGGTGGCTGAAGGTGATGATCTTGTGATGGCTAGGTGGGCTGAGCATTTCAGAGATGTTCTAAACAATGTGATTATTTCTATTCTCATTGTTTGTAATGAGGATAGATGCATTATTGGCCTTAATGTTGGGCCTATATCACATTCTGGAGTCGCTTTGGATATTTTCTACATTAAAACTGCCTAAATCCCCAGGGGTGAATGGAATCACAATTGAAATGCCTAGAGCTGGGAACATTTGTGTTGTTACATGGCTGATTGAAATTTTGAATATTTTTATGATAAAGGTGTGAATTTAATTTCATGGAACTTAATTCTGTACTAAAAAAGATATGGAAAATAAAGACAATTATGAAATGATAGACTGACTTGGCATCCCCAGAATAGGAAAAGTGAAAACAGTATACCCAGCTGCAGCAATATTAAGGGTAGAAACATCTTGTTATATAATGATATGTACAAATTTTTAAATAACCATTGTTCATCCAGTGTTTTTTGTAGTTTTTCTATGGGAAAATCTAATTCTGATGTCCTTTTTTCTTCTGTCTTCAGATTAAATGCATTGCAAAGTGTAATTTGTAGTATATTTCATGTTTCTTTTCTTCTGTAGATTTTTGAGCTATCATCTCTATATGCCATAATTTTATATTCCTTGTCTTCATCTGATGAGCTGTCTACACCACTCTCTATGCAGAGCTGGGTGTAGTTGGATTGTTTTATCTCTGAGTGGCACTTTTTTGCACACAATGGACTATATGGCCAGGCCACAAGGACCCTGAAGGCTCAGAGAAGGTTGAGGGAGGGGACCCACTGGAACAGCTGCTGGAAGACAGATGGCAGTCCCCATCAAGGCCATCCAGTGTGTTCTTTAACATGCACAGGGTATAGCTCTCCCACACATGGGGTCACAGCTTAACATCCCATCCGATGGATGGCAGCCTTTCTAAGCCCATTGGTGCACACACATGTCACATACATATGCTATATAAGAATATTTTTTCTTAAAGTTTAACTTAATTTCACTATTCTTGTGTCTAGGAGAGTATTTTTTTTTGTCTTGCATATGCTTTTTTACTGACTTTACCTTTCAAAATTTCTCTTTCAATTTTTCTATTAAGAAAATATGATACTACTGGTAGTCAGTGCCATACGATAGCCAAAATTACAACTCTTTCCATGGCGGCTTCCAGTGAAGCAGTTCCTGAAGTTTTTGTTAAGGGCACGGATTTAGACATTCATTAAATGTGAAAAATACCTATAAAAACAATTAAATTTTTGATATTTACATTTGTATTAAGGATATTATTCTTCATTTTTATTATCATTGTCTTTTAATTGCATTTCTATTTCAACTAAGACTTAAATACATGATTATACATACCTATTGTATTTGGTTTCTATAAAATAATTTTTCATTTAACTGGTAGATTTATCTAACCAGCAACCAAAATTCCCCACAAATGCTGGATAACTGGGAGTTTATATATATATTCAAAGAGTGATATGATTTAATTAAAAATATATAGAAGCTATAGTGCTGTTAACAAGATTTGAAGTACAGCTCTACATAACCAAAACTTTGTTAGATACTCAAACACTGAGGAAGTTTGCAAAAGATATTATCCTATGGTAAATCATAGTGCATTCTGAATAGGCAAATCACTGCATGCAATAATTATTCACATTAGGTAAGCTTTTTAATGCAAATTTGGCTTATGCCTCTCTGAACACAACAAAAGGAATAATTCTGAAGAATGTTGTAAAAATAACTAATTCCAAAATGTCAAATTATGAGTATGTATTAAGAAAACTGAAATATGTCAGATATTTATATTGCATAATTCCAAAAGGTTAAAAATGAATTGTAAGATGGTGCCCATTAAATGCATTAAAGGGGAAAAAAGCTCCCCCCAGGATATTTCTTGTGGGGGACGCTCCTGAGGTTTTTCAGTACATCACTGGGTTATTTAGGTATGCTTACACGAAGTCTGTTGATGGTGGATAATGAGAGCATGAATTATTTGGAGATAGCAAAAATAATGCATGATCATTGATGGGGTACAACTTCCTGTGATGCATTCATCACAGGAAGTTGAGAAATTGACTTTTACAGTCTCAATAATAAAATAAACAGGCACAGAAGTTAAATGTAGTCATTAACAAGTTGCAGAAATGTCTATAGTCACAAACTAAGAAAATGACTTGTAGTTATTGAATACAGCTGTTGATTGTAACAGGCTACAAGTGATGAGAAATTTTCACTGGTACTGACTGTGTGATATATACTGAAAGCACAATTTATCATACATACTGCACTCATCCACAATCTGCTCTACTCTGCCATAATAATGTGGCCAGCCGAAACCCCTTGTGGGCTATAAATAGGTTAGATATCTGCCTGTTATATAGCATACCTGTAACTGTTACAATGGGTAAACACAGCGACCTGAGTGAGTCGATTGTGGGCAGATAGTTGGTGTGAGGAAGATGGGGTGTTCCATATCAGCAACTGCAGAACATTTGGGATTTCCATATGTGATCCTCGCACATGTGTATCAGACATCAAAAGCAGCAGCCAGGAAAAATATGACCATAACTGGGTTGTTGATGTTTGAGGTGAGCACCTCCTCTCTTGTAATGTCAGAACGAAAGGCCACAATGCAAATTATTACATCAGTATTAAATGATGGGGCAGCTACAAAGGTTTGTGCAAAAACCATTCGATGTACGAGATAGCATGACTGGACTGTGGCAGCTGACGACCACATCAAGTACCCTTGTTAACAGCAAGTCACCAGGCTATGTGGCTGCAATAGGCAAAGGAACATTGCCAGCGGAGAGTGGAAGATTGGAAATAGGTGGCTTGGTCCAATGAATTGATGTTCCAACTACATGATGACAGGAGGTTGTATGTGCATAGATCACAAGGCCATGGACCCCAACTGTCAAGTCGGAGTGTTGCAGGCAGGTGGGGGTGGTGTAATTCTGGAGTGTTTAATGGCCACCTTTGGGTCTTTTTGCACCAATTGAAAAAAAAAAACATCACACAAGATCATCAAGGTCATCACAAAAGTATCAAGGTCATTCATGGCTATCTGTATCCCACAGCAGGATGCCTTCTTTGAACAAGATAATGCCAGTATCATCGTTCCCATTTGCTGAAGGACTGCTGGAGGAACATTTCAGTGATTTCTTAACCCACGAATGGCCCTCTCACTCTCCAGATTTAAACCTTATTGAGTATCTGTGGGATGAAGAGGAGCGATGCATTCAAGCCCAAAACCTATCACTGGCAACTCTTGTTGCTTTATGGATGGGTGCTCTGGAATTATGGGCTGCAATACCACTTGAACGTTTCAAACACCTGGTAGAGTAAATGCCATGATGCGTTGTTGTGAGGATGAAAGGTGGACCTACACGTTATTAGGTATGTGTATATAATAAATTGCTCTTTCAGCATATTTCACATGGCCTCACATGATGAAACACATGATGTCATTCTACGACAATTATTTTACAACTAGGAGGTGTTTTTGAAAAATCTATAAATTGGAAACAGATGCTACATGCAGTGTCCCCAGAGATTTTTTGTATGAAGCATGAAAATTAGCATAATTATGAGAAATGCAATTACAGTAACTCACAGGCAAATATCCTGTGGAATTTAAAACAAGTGAAAGTCAGCTGTAAAACTGAGTTCAAGTGGAAGAAGCATCTGGCATGTTATCAGAGAGAGTTACGACTTCGGGCAGCACTCCTGCAAAAACTAAATTTTGCAGTAACTATTCCATCACTCTATGTTCTACAGGGCATTTTCATTTGAGCAAATTCAAATTTATGATAAAAGACAGACAGTGAACACACAGCTACACATTTTGCTCTTTGGATTAACCATTTCCATTTCAAAATCACATTCGACTAATATATTTTTAGAGATAAATTGAAAATTTGTTTGGGTTGGATAAGTATTAATGAAATATATGATTTGCACATTCTGAATCTCCCAAATGTTTAATTGTCACCTTAAATGGTGGAAAACTGAAAATTGCAAAATTTTTAACAAACACTGAAATAATTATTATTAAACTCAACTGATTAAGTATCCACTAATAATTTCCACTCTATAAATTGATTCAAATATTTAGAGGAAAAATTGTCTTGAGCCGGTTTGGATACGAACCCACGACCTCCTGATAACACATCAGGTGCTCTGAACCACTGAGCTACCGGCAGCCAATCAAGATCGCCTCTAATTGATGAACATTCTCAACCTACTTTCCTAATATGTGGGGAATGTTCATGAAATCCCGCCTCAAGCGACTTTTTAATGCCTTTTCTTAGATGGAATGCATGTCTTACGAGTATGCAATCTACAAATAATTATTATTAAACTCAACTGATTAAGTATGCACTTTATGGTACACACATGCAATCCCGCCTCAAGTATTTTAGTCTTAACAAAGTTTTTGATTGAGTGGTCATATTAAAATATTTATGTCAGATATTTAAAATTGTGATAGTGCAATATAAAGGTCATGAGGTTTAAATCGACAACAATAAGTTGCCCCCCTCCTTACAATGGAGGAGGGAGGGAATAAACTTTTGTTTCAAGAGATATCTCAAAAATTCTTTTTTAGTTGGATAAGTACTAATGAAATATTTTAATTTCATTTTTCAAATTCTTAGGTAATTTCAATTTACACCATTAGAAGGTACTAAATACGAAAAAGGTGGAACCTTTAACAGATATTGCAAGCAATCTATTTATGGTAGAATGTCAAGAGATAATCCACTGATAGCAGCAATCTACCCTCTTTCTTCAGAGGGGGATGAGAAAAGCAACCTTTTCCTTTTAAGGAACAAAAGAGAAATACTTTTTATGTTGTATACGTAATCAATTTTTTTATTACTTATACTATTTGCATTTCTCCAATCATTCAGTAGTCCAAAATAAAACTTTTAAAGATTGAAAAAACTAATAAACAAAAATATACACATGATTTGAAAACGATATTCTCACATTCAATAGTGGCAACATGTGTTCTTCTATTTAAAATTAACAAGACAAAAATTAATAAACTTACTGATAGGTTTCTTACTCTGTGGAGGTGGAGGTGGTGGCATTAATCGAGGAGCGGGATGTGGGCTTTGTTTTGCACTTTCACTAATGGAGCTTGATTTACTTGTTGGAGATTCATTCCCAACTACACTTGATGGTCGTGATCTATTCCGATGTTCTGGTGTTATCTGCCCGCCCTATTAAAGAAGATGCACATTTTACAAAATTAACATAAAATTCGATTTTATATTGAATAGGATATGGGTTTAGTCTTCCTGAATTTAATTATTTAAAAAGGACACATCATATATTCAGGATGACAGATGGTTTATTTTCTTTCAGACTGACATAGTAATATAAGGCAAGCCTCAATCAATCCATTCAAGATGGGTGCTGTCTATGTATGATTTCAGGCAGTCTCATGGCTGAGTGGTTAGCATACTTGGCTACTGATCAAAGGGACTTGGGTTCAAGCCCCGGATAAGGCATGGATGTTTGTGTTGCTTTTCTGCTGAGGTCCTGCCATCTTTACAGATCTTCTACTGTGGTGTATAAACTGCAAGGCTCCTGTCAGACCTCTGTGGCAAGCAGCTGCTTGAGTGGGTATTTATTTTTTTTATTTATTGTTGCAAGCCTAGTGCCATACATGTCCAATTTCAATGAGTTACTGTTACAGATCAGCTGTAGTACACGTATGTGATTCCCATCTCATTCCCCAGTTGTATGTTGTTCTGTCAAAAATTTGCCACAAAATGCTCATCAAATATCTAGGGTGCAGCAGTTTCTAGAACACATATGTTTTTGTTTTGAAGGGCCTGCTTGTACAACATTATCATAAAATGGTTCTGCTTTTTCATCATCATATCAGTGGAACATTCTTCTTCACCCACAATCATGGCTTTTAAATCAAATCAGATAAAGTAGTTGATGTTTTGATTATTGCTCAGTATATAGTCACTATCATAAATCAATTGTTCATTAGATAATCTCTCTTTTGATGTTTTGGGCAGTACTTCAATGAAAACTATAAGCAAGTGCACTGACAATAATGTATTATTATATTTGCAACAGTTACTGTGTTATTGCTGTGTGTTCTATTAGTAATAAGCTGATACTGAGCAGTGTGTCAGAATTTTTTAAAACTCAGTCAGCCAGTCGCATGCTTCCTGCACCCATCCTGAATGGGCTTATAGCCTAGTTTTAAAACCATTCAATTCAAAGCTAGTAGCTCAGTGATCAATCTGTTATGAAAATAAACTCATTTTACTTAAAATATTCTAATTTTTACTAACTTTCTATCACTGAGCAGAGCTATATTAATATACTGATGTAGCAATATAATTTTTTTGGCAATAAAGGAGCTGGAAAATTATTCACTAACCCTTCCAGGGCTCACCTCTTCTATACAAGTTGATAGAATCAGAGAGACCGATGAAAATATGTATCAGCTTTTAGTACAGCACATGAAACTCCGATTTATAAAACATGCTCTTTGAAAATTTTCTTGCACATATCTTATAAAAATGCATTATTAATGCTTTAAAAATATTATCTTCTTTTTCATCTGATGGTTATTTCATTAAAAGCTGCCTGATTGCATTTCTTAGAAGCAATATATGGTATTGCCGATTTGTTTGTTAACATTACTCTATGCTGAAGCAACACCCTGATTTAAGCTCACAAATTTGATTTGAACTATTATAAAAAAAGTGTTCTTTAAAATTTCTAGAATCTGCTGAAAATGAACAAAAAACTGCTAAAATAAATAAAATTTTCTATCATTGAGCAATAATTAAAATTTTTTTTGCCTCAATGACATAGAATTTTAATTTAATTCCTGAGCAAGGTCTTTTTTAATTGTGTATAAAAACTGTTATTTTAAAAAACAAGTTTTTAGAAGTAATCGTAAAGAATGTAACTCTTTTTTTTTCTGTTTTACTCTTTTATGTCTTAAACCTATTTCATTATTCCAAGAATTATTTTTATCATTTATATATTTATCCCAGCATTCTCTGTTGTTCCTGCTCCTTAGATCGAAAATATAACTAAGAAAAAAAAAAGCCTTAGCTAGAACTTATTGTTTGACTGGCTGCAGTGCTGACGTAACAGCAGAGGAAACTGTTGGGTTGTTTTATATCTAAATACCACTTATTTGCCCACAATGGGCTAAATGACCAGGTCACAAGGACTGTGAAGGCTCAGAAAAGATTGGGGAGAAGGGACTCACTGGGCAGCTGTTGGGAGACAGATGGCAGCCTCCTGTTAAGACTATCCAGCATACATGCACAAAGTATGGCTCTCATGCACATGGAGCCATGGTTTAATGTCTCATCCAATGGATAGCAGACTTTCCAAGTCCATTTGTGTCCTCTATTGAATGAGGGCAGGGTTGGGAGTTTTGCAGAGGTATATCTCAATGCTGGCCCAAGTGGGACTCGAACCTGGTGTGATGCCTCTTCATTCACTTTTACTTTACCTTAACCAGTTTTGCTTAATTTACGTTATATTTATCATTTTGGGGATTTTTATTTCATTTTTGGCATCACAGTGCTCATTTCCAAAAGCATAGGAGTTGCACATGCGCAACTCTGAACTTCCGATTGTCACCCGCTAAAGCACGTGTGTACAAGGACACGACCCCTCTTGCATCATAGCTTGCGCACTCGTCGTTTTATGCAAATGTCTTTACTGGTTTAACAGCCATGTGTTGCCAAGCCTGTATGCTTGTTAAAACCGTGACATGTTAGTCACAGTAGTCAGAAGTGGTTGGTGAGGAGTTGGAGTCAGTTAGAGTTGTAGAGCCAGTTGACGAGTTGATAGAATTGTGAAGAGTTGGAAGAGAAGGCAGAGTAGAAGAGTGTTTGTTAGTTGTCAGTTTGTAGTGAGATAGAAATGATGTAGTATCTTCTTCATTGAAGTTTGGTGAGTGTTTGAAATAATTTTGGAAATAAATTTGTTTGTTATATAAACCCTTTTTGAATCTTTACTATTTTTTTCTTTTGAGCAACGTTAATTGTTTTGATTATAAGTAAAAATAGAAGTTTGAAAATCATTTAATTTTTGAATTCTTACTTGTTAAGTAACACTCGCTGGTATTCGAACCCTAATTGAACTTTATTTTGGCAATTTGTTAATTATTGGCTGGTGCCCAACTTTAGCTATCCGGAGCTTGAATAATTATTGAATCAGACAAAGGGTCCAAACTTTAAAAGTATTTCAATTCTTTGAAGCATTACAGAGTGAATTAAAAGAAGTGGCGCCCGAACAGGGACTTGCCAGTAAAAGGTAGTAGTTCAAGAATAGGGACTATATATTTATGTATAAATTGTGTATGTTATTTAACATGATTGTCAAAGATAGTAATTTTTGAGCTCATTAGTTGTATGTACTATTTATAGATTTAACGGCAGCTTAAGCCGAAAATTTTTGTTGAGCAAGAAGCTGAAAGGTAATGGTCTGTAAATGGTTTGGTCTGTAAATGGTAGTTAGGTAGTCACTGGAAGGAGAGCTATGTACCAATCCCCTGTGATGCTGGATAGAACCAGACAGGCCTAGCACCTAATGTCCGACCCCACCTTCTCGTGGTGCAGATCGTTAGTACCTTTCAAAAGAGATACTCTCTTGTGGAAGTGAACGGAAGGGAAGGGCTGCCAGATTAGTGTGGCCTACTGATCTGGACAACTATGGCTACTTTTTTTCTACCCTGCTGAGGAGTGGTCAACCACACATGGTCCTGACCATATAAACCTACTGGACTGGACTGATATAAGGCTCTGAGTTTGATTATGGATCTTGAATTTGCTGCACTGATGGGCTTCTGTGGAGGGAAAATCTTCCTATGTGTTTCCTGTTTGTTTGTGGGTTGACAGCCCCAAGTGAATAGATTCACAGGATATGTTTATCAGCTGGTGGATAAGCCTTAGCAGAGGTCATCGCAGGCACCTGAACTCTTTGCTTCTATCGGCATCGTCAAATTCTACATTGGAGGAAGTCTTCCAATCTAGATGGCTTCAGCTGTTAGTGGTGGGGGAACGGGTCTTTGCCCCATGTCTGCGATTAGGGGGCTGTTTGATATTGTCGGCATTCCCTCTCTCAACAAACATAGTTTCTTTAAACATCCCACTAACCATTTTCTCTCCATAGGTAGTTGGAATGTGAGGACTCTGCACAGAGCTATTCTCTTGATGCCTTCACACAAGAATTCCACTGTTATAATTTAGATATTCTTCACTTGCAAGAGACCAGATGGACAGATAAAGGTCAGATTCTTAAAAATAATCTTAAATTTCTCTTTTCAGGTTGCTTTTAAGCAGACATGCCAGTGATGCTCTTCTAAGATATGAGTGCATTAATGAAAGGTTTCTTACAGCAAAATTTTAGACAAGCATTAAAGACTTGAATGTTATAAGCCCCCACTGAGATGCTCATAAGGATGAGAAAGATAGGTTTTATGGACAACTTCAGGATATTTTGAATTCTGTCAAGAAAGGAGATATTACCCTTGTTCTTGGTGACTTCAATGCCAAAGTTGGTACTGACTCTGACCTTTGGGGAGGAGTAATAGGCCCTTTTGGTATTGGTAGCTGCAATGGCAATGGGCAATGTCTCCTACAGGTAATAAACTCAATGGTTTCAAAATAACTAACACTTATTACAAAAACTGTGACATACATAAGTACAATGGGTTTTTCCTGCTGGGCTGCATAAGAATATGATTATATTAATTAACTGCAAATGGGCTAGTTCTGTTAAGAATACCAGGTCATATAGGGGAGATGAAATTGGAGCTGACCATTACCTTGTTAAAAGTGTCTTGCAACTTAAACTTAAAAAGTGTTGTGCTAAATTTAAAAAATTTATCTTTAATACTGAAGCTCTGAAAGACCCAGTTATAGCTAAAGCTTACCATGATAGGTTACTTAGTCATTATGACAGTCATAGTTTGCTTAATACTGAAGTTGAGGAAGAATGGGACCATTTTAATAGGCTTTTTGGAAACTAACAGTACTCTTTTAGGAAAAAAGGAGCAGAAGAGGAAGAATTATCTGAGTGAGAAGGCACTTGAGCTTATTTCGGAAAGAAAGAACTGCAGGAATGTCCTTAATCAATACCCTACTAATCCTAATAGAAAGCATTACAGAGAACTTAACAAACGTGTAAAAGATCAGTTAGCTGCTGATAAGAATCTTTGGCTTGATGGTTTGTCTGACAAAGCCCAGGAAGCAGTTAGACAGCACAACAGCAGAGAGCTGTACCAGACAGTTAATGTTTTGTGTTTTAGAAAATGGACAGTTATACAGGGATTGAAGGATAAACAAGGTAAGGTTATAGAAGGTGAATATTCTGTCATGGATACGGTGGGCTGAGCATTTCAGCGATATATTAAACAATGTGGTTAGTTCTACTCCCATTGTTTGTAATGATGATAGATGCATTACTGGCTTTAATGTTGGCCCTATAACATAGTCTTAAGTTATTTTGGCTCTTTCTAAACTTAAACTACATAAAACCACAGAGGTAGATGAAATTACTACAGAAATGTTTAGAGATGGGAATGTTTCAGTTACCACATGGATGACTGAAATTTTGAATATCCTTTTTGATAAAGGCATGGTTTCTAAGGATTTTACCACAGCTATTATTATCCCTATTTTTAAAAAAGCTGATCGCAGTTCTTGTGATAACTATAAGGGTATCAGCCTACTTTCTGTATCTGGTAAAGTTCTTTACATGAATGTGCTTAATAGAGTTAAGAATCTGGTTGATGGGCAACTGCATGATAAGCATTGTGGATTCAGAAGTGGTAGGGGATGTGTGGATCAGATTTTTTCACTTAGGCAGATTCTTGAGAAATGTTTAGAGTTTCAGAAACCTTTGGTTGCTAGTTTTGTTGATTTCAAAAAGGCTTTCGACTCTGTTGATCATCATAATTTGTGGTTGATTGTGAGATCATATGGTATACCAGACAAGTTAGTTAACATAATGAAAGCTCTCTATAATAACACTGAGTTGTGTGTGAGAGTTGGTAAGGCTTGTAGCAATTGGTTTAGCATTACTTCTGGTGTTCGACAAGGGTGCATTTTGTCTCCTTTTCTCTTTAGCTTGGTTATTGATTACGTTATGTGAAATTCACTTCAAGGGAAAGATTTTGGCCTTAAATGGGCTGGAGATACGAAAATTTCTGATTTAGATTATGCTGATGATTTAGCCCTTTTGGCAAATGATGTTGATGAGATGAACTCTTTCATTCGAGCTGTTGATGAGACTGGTAGTAGAGTAGGTTTGGTTATAAACAGAGAGAAAACTAAAGTAATGAAAATTGGTCAGGCAGGCTGTGATTCAGTTAATCTGAATGGTTGCAGTCTTGAGCAGGTGTCACAGTTTAATTATCTTGGGAGCTATGTAACAGATACTGGTGATGTGCGGCATGAGATTAACAGAAGAATAGGGATTGATGCCGGGACTTTTAAGAATCTATGGAGAGTGTGGAGAAATAGGCGTATACACCTAAAGACTAAAATTAGACTGTATAATAGTTTGGTTCTTTCTAGGGTTAGTTATGGTGGTGAAACTTGGACACTTTGTAAACAAGATAACAGGAAACTAGATGCTTTTGATTCCAGATGCTTACGCAGTATCTTGGGTATTAGGTGGTTTAACTTTGTATCTAATGATGAGTTTAGGCAAAGGAGTTGGCAAATTCCTTTAAACAGCATATTCTGCAGAGAGAGACTCCGTTGGTTTGGCCATGTTGCCCGTATGGATAATTATAGATTGGTGAATAGGGTTATGAACAGTGTGCCTAAAGTCCTCAGAATGAGGGGGAGACCTAGGATGCAGTGGGCAGACAATATCAAACAGGACCTTGTTGGAATTGGTGTGTAGTGGCCGGATGCAACAGATGTAGTTCAGGACAGACTTGCTTGGAGAACTAAATTGCACGGTCTGGTTGGACCTCCGTAGCCCATGGCTGCTTGATGATGATGATGAAGAGGCTGAACTTTTTTGTGTATTAGTCAAAGGTACTGAGGTTTCAGCGCAGTTATTGCTGATAAGATATGTATGTAAAGATTAAAAGTGTACGGACACAGACACGATAGATAAATATTTTTTATATTTTTTGCAAGCTTAGTTGTAGCTTTAGTATTGAATTGTTGTATAGCAGTGCCTTTGAGCACTGCTCAAGATTAAAAAATTTCAAAATTTCCAAAATTCAAAATTTTGGCAGACCGCTAAACATGTCTGCTAGTAATATGGCCAATTCTGCCATAATGACTCCCAACTTAGAAAGATTAAAGGGTAAGTTGCAGGATGTAATGAAGAAAGCAGAAGTGCTAATGAATCTGCTTAATGATCCTTGGGAGAAAAGGGGAACGACAACCCCTAAATTTGCTGACAATGCTATGTCAGTTCACCAACATAGAAACTTTGAATGTAAGGTTCCATTTTCTGTTCCATCAGAAGCAAGTGACAGAACAGAGTATTATCAACCACCACAAAAATGAGTTGCCAATCCATCTATTAACTACAGTCCTTATGCTAATTGGCCTTTACCTGAGATAAGGTTCGACGGTTCGAAACGTCTGTCATTGTGGACATTTGTCGTCCATGGAAGAGCATTTCCGTTTACATGAAGCGCCCGGTAACGAAAAGGTGGTTTTAGCAGTATCTTGTCTAATTGGATGTGCTAAGCAATGGTGGAATAACATAGGATGTCGTCATGGAATTGAATATTGGGAAGAGTTTAATGACTCCTGCATGACCGGAAGTTACACGGTCCTGACAATTTGCGCCGAATGCACCTAGAACAATGCAGAAAATTTGTTCCACGTCAAGCTTTGAATAATGACACTAGACCTAAAACTTTTTTTAAGAACAATAGAGAAACTTTCAGATGTGATTTTTGTGGCTGACTAGGACACACGGAGCAATATTGTTATCGAAGGAATGACAATTCGGGAAACTTGAATTAGAATCTTTGAAGCGAGAGGCCAAAGTTCCTCATGAAAAGCCCTCTCTTGAGTTATGTCTTGCCACTATGGCTTTACCTTTTGTTAAGGCTTGTCACGAAGAAACTAAATTAATAGATCGCAACGATAGAGAAGCTGATCTTTCGTTTTTAAAGGAACAAGTTTTAGATGATATCTATGACAATTGCCAATTGAAAGTGCAGCTGCGGTCCCATGGGCTTTTTGAATTACATTGTAGTCCAAAGCAGATGTTGAAGAAGCACTTACAAAATGTCCCTTTAGTGCAATTAATGCAAATTTAGAGAAACAAGTTTGTATTGCAAGGGAAATTTGCAATAAAACTATTATAGAAGAAAATGATATAAATTTTGCTGATAATGAAGTTTTAAGGGAAATTAGTACTGAAAATATTGATGAGAAGCATTTTAAGTTTGTTTTAAAGGAAATTAGTGTTAATGAAATGAATGAGGAAAGCAACCAAGAAATTATTCAGATTGCAAATAATCCTGAAGAGTCTGGCAAGTTTGGAAGTTCTCAACTGTTGAAGCGCCATTTGGAGGCGGACACCAATAAACCTAGAAAGTACAAGACCCGGTTCTTCAAAAATCCGCACGTAGTGACAAGATGCCGACGAAACAACCAGAGCCTGCAGAGCGAAAAATCGGCAGCAAAGCAGTCAACATAGTAGAGATGACGTCACGAGCGAGATCTTCAGCAACACTTTTACTTGAAGGTAGTGAACAACGAAGAAAAGATGTCATCGGAACCCGACTGGATGATTTATCGCAATGGAGTGCCAACAATGAAAATTTAAGTATATTATTATTCTTCCACTTGGCACTTAATGATTTATAAATATTCTCTTTTCTCTGGAATAGATCAAGACGAAGAAGAATGAAGAAGTTTTATTGTGATTTATATAGTTAGCAATGATTAATTTCTTGTTGAAACTTTGGAGTTTCCATATTTATTTTCGGAAAATGAATTTACTGTAGTTTGAGTTTATACTCTGTGAATAGAATTTTTTTTGTATTCTGTTCATCGAAGTTCTAATTGTTATATTATATTAACGTGATTTAAAGTGAATTTTTGTAGATTTTTTCATTTCAGTTGACTGATTGCTGAAAATTGTAAGTCGACATTAGGAAGTTTAGAAATTGTAAAATGTTTATGGATATGAATGAGGAGAGTGAAAGAGAAGTGATTTAATATTTTTTCACTTTTAAGAAAAATTTTGTATTATAAAATAACGTGCAGTCCAAAGTGAATTTATGTATGCAAAAATGAGATTCAGGTAAAAAGTGATTTAAATTGGCTGAAATGTTATTGTCATATATTATAAATTATTTACACATTTTTTTTTCTTTATTCTTAGATACGATGTATGTATATGTGTTTAATCTGTTCAGTATCATCAGTGATATTTATGTGTCAATGATGTGTAATTTTTGGGATGACATTGGCAGCATTTATTTGCATATATATGAGCTGACCATGATGATGACTGCAGAATTTTTTTTTTACTTATTCAGAGCTGTCCCCAATGGTCAAGTCTGGTGACTGAGTTGGTACCAGCACAACTCCTTTGGGTGGGGGGACGTTTAACTCTGAAAGGGGAGGTATCTAATGAATTATTTTATTTCAGCTAGCTCGTGATTGCTGTGTTTAGGTGAAGAATTAGCGGATGATTACAATTCTGCTTGTTTGTAAAAATTTGAATTTTCTTAGCTTCGCGTGTTTGATGTAATTAGGAGGATATAACGGTGTTCAAGTACCCATTTTTTTACGTGATTTGGGAGAAGATTTAGCTTTCACATTCACCAGAGGGGCTTCATCTGGCACTATACGTGGCGACATTAAAGCTATAAATAGAATCGCCCTCTATCAATAGTTTTGATTTTCATTGTGCTCCTTGGGGATCAGGAGGTTTCCATGCCACCGGAAGGGGTGGGATTTCTGTGTTGTATAAACAATATCTATGCAAATTGATCAAGATGTTTTCCATATACTACAACTGATTTTGTTTGGAGGTGTGGCTATGGCTTAACATCTTAAATTTTCTATTTGTAATTGATTTTCCTGAATTTTTTGTGAAAATACACTGCCTGGCTGAATTACTGTGAAAATGGATCTTGCATGAAGTCCCATGAAATATGCTAATATATATGCAATATTTTGTACTAATATTAATATTCTAAGTCATTGTGAAGTCTTATAACAGTCATAAAAGGTATTGTGGAAAGCAAAGACATATGTGACATGGGTAAAAAGGCTGATCTGACTGACTTTGAAATGGCACTCATCACTGGAACACGATGGAAGAATCATCTGTAACAAAGACAATGGAACTCAGAAGGGAATAATGGGGCATAATATCCCAAGTGTTTGGGGATTGGCAAGTCTCATAAAATGTCTACCAATTGTGGCAAATGCAGGAGGAAAAAGGCTTTGACAGACAGGCATTTATTGGCATGACTGTATGATAAAACAGAGCTACTACAGTTCATCAGCCAAGCAAGATGACAGTGACCAAGATTTCAAAACTCATTTCAATGAGAACCATGGGCATAAAATTGAAAATTTTGAAACTTGTAAGTTTTTACAATTCTTATGTATAATATTTACTGTGAAAGAAATATGAACTGATAAAATAATTGTAGAACTGCTTGTTTTTCATTTTAATATTACTGCAAGCAGATTCAGGCAGTAGAGCTAGATCTGGTGAATTTGAAAATCTAAAATTCAGTTGATAGAAGTGATTTAACAGAGCAGAAACTATATGCATGTAAATTCATATACTGTTTTATTTTTGTTTGCAAATCTTTGAAGCCACAGTTCTCATTTAGTGCAGTGAAAAGATAAAACTGTGCCCACTAACCTGACAAAAAGTCGTGCCCATCTCTCAGTTGTCTCCCCAGCTTCCAAGCCCATGCTACACCAATGTTTGTGTAGCTGAGTGGGTAGTTTTTTGGTTTATAAAACACCAGCATTAGCTTTAGGTTCAGACAACAAAAATATAATTTGAAACTTCCTTTGATAAATAACTATGAGGCAACTTATTGGATGGTATACTGTTGCTTAACTAGTAAACTTGGTTAGGTGGCCATGTAATAGGTAAGCTAAATTGCAGAAATTCTACTATTACCAATAAATTAAAAATAATATAAATATCATACCTTTTCATCTCCATCATCGTCACTGAAATCTGTAGATCCATCTTCTTGAGACAGTCCCCAATCAATATTAACATTTTCAAACAAATTCTTTTTATTCTGAATAGCATGTTCCAACTGTTGAAAAATATAAAAATTATGTTATTATCACTAACTGAAAATCAGTTTCTAATAATAAGGCAAAACAAAAAGAGTTCAAAACATCAAGAGAAGAATATAAATTTAAAGCAATTAAAAATCAAATGATAAAATTTTTTTTTAGTTTATAAAACACATTAACTTTAGGTTCAGACAACTATAATCTGAAACTTTCTATGATAAATTACTTTGAGGCACCTTGATAGATGGTATAGTAGTGCTTAACTAGTAGATTTTTGGTAGACCTTACATTTGTGATTTACACATTTACACCTTACACATTTTAATGAATTATGATAAACATGCATAAGTTTAATAATTCATTTAATTCAACTCATTTAGTTGAATGTACAATTAAAGCATTCTTTCAATTTCAATAAAAGTTCTAATGATGTAATCGATTCGCAACATAGTGGAAACTTAAAAAACAAAATAACTAGAGATAAGTTACAAAAACCACTCCTAATGATGTTCTATCATGAATCGATAAATATTCCTAATTTTTAACAGATCATAAAAATGTCTTTAAAACATCATTTAAAAAAAATTAAAATTTTATCAAGAATGACCACTTGCTATGCAAGTGCATTATGACATGATAATCTATTCTCATTAATATATAAACCATTTTCTTTCATTTAGATTCAATCTGAAATCAAGTTGTTCGGATTATAAATCAGCTATGAACTCTTCTCAGTGAAACTGAATCTTTTAGGCTGTTGTTTCACCTATGAGTGGCACTTTTTGCTTGGCTTGATAGCTTGGTTGACAGAGCAAAGGAAACAGCTAGAGAGCACAACAAGAGAGTTATACCAGATAATATTTCTTGTGGAAAGAAACACACAAAGATAAACATAGTAAGACTTTAAAGGTGAGGGTTCTGTCATGGCTAGGCGAGCTCAGCATTTCAGAGATGTTCTAAACCATGTGATTAGTCCTGCTACCTTTGTTTGTAATGAGGATACATGCATTACTGGCTTTAATGTTGGCCCTATCACATTCTGGTTACTTTGGCTATCTCTATGTTAAAACTGCATAAATTCATAAGAGTGGATGAAATTACCACTGAAATGCTTGTAGCTGGAATATTTGTCAAGTTTATTTGATTGATATATAATCTTCTGATTGTAAATGGATGAAGATACGTTTGTAAAAGTATCAGAGTAATGGTTTCAGAAGTTTGGTAATGACAGGAATTCGGAAGCCCAAATTGAGAGCAAGATAAATGTTAATTTTTATAGGAAAAGATGATGTGTACAATAAAACATATCATAATTGGGGATGTGGGTTTACAGTTTTGCATGGTAACATATGAAGTATGAGAAGAAATTTTGATCATTTTTCATGTATTTAACTTTAACTGATATAAAACCTGATATAATTATCTTGTATGAGATATGGGTAAAGAGTTATTGGGTTGTTGGGTTGTTTCATCTCTGAGTGGCACTTTTTTGCACACCATGGGCTAAATGGCCAGGTCACATGGACCCCGAAGGCTCAGAGAAGGTTGGGGGAGGAGATCCACTGGAACAGCTGTTGGGAGACAGATGGTAGCCTCCCGTCAAGGCCATCCAGCGTGTTCTTTAACGTGCACAGGGTATGGCTCTCCCGCACACGGGGCCACGGCTTAACGGCCCATCCGACGGACGGTGGCCTTTTCAAGCCCAGCGGTGTCCCCTACTGACCATGGGCAGGGCAGGGAATTTTGCGGAGATAAATCTCAACGCTGACCCAGCTGGGACTCAAACCTGGAAACTACAGACTGATAACACAGATTTATGCCTTATTGTAATTTACAGATCTCGCCAGTTTACAAGGAATGTGTTTATAGATGAATTGGATTTTATATTAACGCAAGTAAATTCTAGGAATGTTATTATAATAGATGACATAAATATCAATTCATTATAAGGTGATAACGTGACAAATAAATACTTTCAGGTCATGAAGATATAGGGTTTTAGGCTAGGCCATAATTCTGTAACTAGAGAAGAATCAAGCCCTTGACCTAACCATTTTTTTAGATACTGGAAATTTTAAGTGAAGGTTGTCTGGGGTTTTATGGTGCAAGGGCAATTTAAGTGCAGTATTTATATTAAAACTAATACGATTAACCATTTCTTTATTGGATTTAATATGGTAACTAGAAGAATGCATATTGCCTCTGGTGCATATGAGAATCTTGTTTTCAAAGAAAATGAAGTTTTTCCTTTACTTACAGTTTCATTCCTTAAAAGCTTTAATTAGCTAGTGGATGATATAATATTTCATCAATACCTATCCAAAACAAAAAGAATATTTAATTTATCTTTGTAAACAAAAAAAGCTGGATGTCTACAGATGGACGTACAGACAGATGAAAAAGTAAAACTATTATCTCGTTTCCTTTGAAAACAAGATAAAAATGAGAGGACCATCAAATTTTAGATTAAGAAGGATGTATGTTCAAAAGTGTAGAACGGAAAATGGAAATTTAAGACAACAGTTAAAAAATGTTGATTAGGAACTTCTGTTCAATGTGGCTTTAATGTTGGCCCTATAACACAATCTGAAGTCATTTTGGCTATTTCTAAACTTAAACTTCATAAATTCCCAGGGGTTGATGAAATTACTACAGAAATGCTTAGAGTTGGGAATATTTCGGTTACCACTTGGATGACTGAAATTTTGAATATCTTTTATGATAAAAGCATGGTTCCTAAAGATTTTACCAGAGATATTATTATCCCTATTTTCAAAAAAGATGATCACAGTTTTTGTGATAACTATAGGGGTATCAGCCTAATCTCTGTTCCAGGGAAAGTTCTTTCCATGACTGTGCTTAATAAAATTAAGAATCTGGTTGACAGTCAATTGTGTGATGAGCAATGTGGATTCAAAAGTGGTAGGGGATGTATAGATCAGATATTTCACTTAGGCAGATTCTTGAGAAATGTTTAGAGTTTCGGAAACCATTTAGTTACTTGGTTTGTTGATTTCAAAAAGGCTTTTGACTCTGTTGATCGTTATAATTTGTGGTTGATTGTGAGATCATATGGTATACCAGACAAGTTAGTTAACACAATGAAAGCTCTCTATAATAACACTGAGTTATGTGTGAGAGTTGATAAGTCTTGTAGCAATTGGTTTAGCATTACTTCTGGTGTTCGACAAGGGTGCATTTTGTCACTTTTTTCTCTAGTTTGGTTATTGATTACGTTATGTGAAATTCATAGCAAGGGAAAAATTTTGGGCTTAAATGGTCTGGAGATACTAAAATTTCTGATTTAGATTATGCTGATGATTTAGCCCTTTTGGCAAATGATGTTGATGAGAAGAACTCTTTCATTCGAGCTGTTGATGAGACTGGTAGTAGAGTAGGTTTGGTTATAAACAGAGAGAAAACTAAAGTGATGAAAATTGGTCAGGCAGGTTGTGATTCAGTTCATCTGAATGGTTGCAGTCTTGAGCAGGTGTCACAGTTTAATTACCTTGGGAGCTATGTAACAGATAATGGTGATGTGCGGCATGAGATTAACAGACGAATAGGGATTGCTGCCGGGACTTTTAAGAACCTATGGAGAGTGTGGAGAAATAGGCGTATACACCTAAAGACTAAAATTAGACTGTATAATAGTTTGGTTCTTTCTAGGGTTAGTTATGGTGGTGAAACTTGGACACTTTGTAAACAAGATAACAGGAAACTAGATGCTTTTGATTCCAGATGCTTACGCAGTATCTTGGGTATTAGGTGGTTTAACTTTGTAACTAATGATGAGTTTAGGCAAAGGAGTTGGCAAATTCCTTTAAACAGCATATTCTGCAGAGAGAGACTCCGTTGGTTTGGCCATGTTGCCCGTATGGATAATTATAGATTGGTGAATAGGGTTATGAACAGTGTGCCTAAAGTCCTCAGAATGAGGGGGAGACCTAGGATGCGGAGGGCAGACAGTGTCAAACAGGACCGTGTTAGAATTGGTGTGCAGTGGCCGGATGTAGCAGATGTAGCTCGATAGATATGCTTGGATAATTAAACTGCATGGTCTGGTTGGACCTCCGTAGCCCATGGCTGCTAGAGGATGATGATAATGATGATGAATAAAAACCTAAAATCTTGGTTTACTATTTTCTTAGATAATACTGAGGTTTAAGTAAACAGTTCAATGATAACAATGAACAGATGGCCTAAGGCTAACAAGCTACAACATTGGATTACAAATGCATTGTCAATAAACAGAAGGAATCATTTACACAAAGTTTGCAGAAGAAAGATATTTAATACCAATTTAAGAGATTATTACAACAGATACAGAAATATGCTTCTTAATTTGATTAGGAAAGCTAAATACTTATATTACAGGAAAAAATTAATAACTGTGAAAGGATATGCAAAGAAGCAATGGGATATCATTAATAAATAAATGGGAAAATATATAGGAGGGAAAAACTGCTTGAAAAATTAGTGATGGGGTATTTATATAATCTTTTCTGAAGAAACCAATTCTATTTGTAAACATATTTAATTTACATTTTACAGGGATTTCCAGCAATCTTGGAGCTGAGAAAATACATTTGTTAGATTATGGAAATTTCATATCAAGGTGTAGCTAAGAAAGTAGTCATCAGGGTAGATAAGAAAGAAGTCAGCAGCAAAATTGCAAATTTAGACTCAACTAAAACATCTAGTTAGGCTGTATAATATAATATTTCTAGAGTTAGTTATAGTAGTGAAATGTGGACTCTTTGTAAACAAGATAAAAGGAAACTTGATGCTTACACAGTATCTTGGGCATTAGATAGTTTGACTTTGTAAGTAATGATGAGGTTAGGGAAAGGAGTCAGCAACCTCCTTTGAGCAGCACATTGTACAGATTATTTAGAGCAAACTATTTGCTCTAAATAATTAATCTACTAAATAATAAAAACATTAGTTTTCAGTGAAAAGCAGCTAAAAGACCAAACTATATAATTACTAACATGGAAACAATACTCTCAGCTTAAAAGAATAATCATTCTTTTTGATAACTACTTCTGGGGAATGATAAAAATAATTCTAGAAATAGCAGAGAAAAATAAAACAGGAAAAATTGGGAAGATATTAAAATATGAAGCAAAGGTTGTAATGTACCAAGGTTGGATTGTTTTACCCATGAGCAACACTTTTTTGCAAACAATGGGCTAAATGGCCGGGTCACAGGGATATCAAGGGCTCAGAGAAGTTTGGGGGAAGGGGACTAACTTGACAGTTTTTAGCCTTCTGTTAAGGCCATTTAGGATCTTCTTTGGTGTGAACAGGGTATGACTCTCCAGCAGATGGGGACATGGTTTAAAGTTCTATCTGTGGACAATGACATTTCTAAGCACATCAGTGTCTCCTTTATCACCAAGGGCAGAGTGTGGGCTAGAGGAGAAAAAATCTCAATGCTGGTAGGTTGGGACCCAAACTTAGGAACTGCAGATTATTGGAAGCCTGGCATGCTACTGACCTGAGCTCCTCTGCCTTCATGTAGTCAAAGTTTCAAAAATATTACTAGTCTGTTTGAGAAAAAAAAGGATGGCATATTTACCCTGATGATGAAAGTATTGTGTGATTGATAGGGGCACTAATAGATTTTTTCATCTAGAATCTGTAATATGGAAAGAAGGGTCAAAATGCACTAAAAAAGCTTAAATATTTATTTGATTCCATAAATCAAGTATAGAGAAATTTCATTAAAAAAATAGTCTGGAAGGTTTGAAATTCAGAGACTGATACAAATATAACTATATCACTTTTAATTCATGCATACTTACCAGTTCTGTGCAAGTGTGAAATGCCTTTTCCTTTGCTATATCTAATGGTGTTTTGCCTTCCCTGTTTTCAATCTGTGGATTAGCACCACAGCGCAATAAAAGCTTCATGCATTCTGTTTGATTTCGAATAGAACAGATATGAAGAGCTGTACTTCCATCCTGAGTTTGTTTATCAAGGCTTGAGCTGTCATGAAATAAAGAAAGACAACATGAAAGGTAAAAAATACAAATATGAAATGCAGCATTCATTCATAAATTGACACAATAACAAAGACAGTTTAATCATAGCACAATGCTATTATCATTTCTTTTAATATTATAAACTAAAGGTCTGTAAATGGTAGCTAGGCTGGAGGAGAGCTGTGTACCAATTCTCAATGATGATGTACAGAACCAGTCAGGTCTAGCACCTTTTAAAAGAGATATTCTCATTTGGAAGGGAACAGAAGGGGAGGGCTGCCAGGATGGCCTACTGATCTGATCATCTATGGCCACTTTTTTCTTTTTTTCAACTCTGCTGAGCTGTTGTCAACTTCACAGGGTCCTGGTGCTGACCATTTATACCTACTAGACTGAACTGGTTTATGGATTTGAGCTTGATTATGTATCCTGGACTTGCTGCATCGGTGGGCCTCTGTTGTGGGAGGGAGCGGGGGTGGCTCAGTTGGTAGCGCGCCAGGATGTAATCTGCAGTTCCCAGGTTCGAGTCCCAGCTGGGTCAGCGTTAAGATTTATCTCCGCAAAACTCCCTGCCCACGGTCAATAGGGGACACCGATGGGCTTGGAAAGGCAGCCATCTGTCGGATGGGACGTTAAGCCGTGGCCCCGTGTGTGGGGGAGCCATACACTGTGCATGTTAAAGAACACACTGGATGGCCTTAACGGGAGGCTACCATCTGTCTCCCAACAGCTGTTCCAATGGGTCCCCTCCCCCCAACCTTCTCTGAGCCTTCGGAGTCCTTGTGACCTGGCCATTTAGCCCATTGTGTGCAAAAAAGTGCCACTCAGAGGTAAAACAACCTAACCCAACCCTGTTGTAAGAGAATCTGCTACTGTGTTTTCTGTTTGTTTCTGGATTGCCAACCCTAAATGAACAGAGGCATGGGATACCTTACATCAGCTGATGGATAATCCTGATCAGAGGCCATTTTAGGTATCTGAACCCTTACTTAGCTAATTGGGCATCGTCAATTCAAAACTGGAGTAATGTGTCTCAAACAGGCCATATGGCTCTTGAAAAAGTCCCACTTGAAAAGGTGGTGCCTGAAGTTCATACCAGCATCTGTGACTTCAGCCTTCAGTGGAGGAGGGATGGGTCTTTGCTCCATGCCTGCGATCAGTGGGCTGTTTAATATTGTTGGTCCTAACTCTCTCAATAAACCTAGTTTCTTTAAATATTCTACTTATAATTTTCTTTCTGCAGGTTATATAGAGATTATTCTCTTGATGTCCTCATGCAGGAATTGCAGCATTATAATTTAAATATTCTAGGCTTGCAAGGGACCAGATGGACAGGTAAAGGTGAGATACTTAAAAATAACTTAAAATTTCTCTTTTCAGGCAGGGAGGATGGGGAAAGCATTTCCAAGGTGTAGGTTTGCTTCTCAGCAGACACACTAGTGATCTCTTCTAGGATATGATTGCATTAATGAAAGATTTCTTAGAGCTAAATTTAAAACAAAAATTAAAGACATGAATGTCATCTGTTGTTATGCCCCCACAGAGGACTCTGATGAGAAAGAGAAGGATACGTTTTACAGCCAACTTCAGGATATTTTGAATTCTGTGGAGATATTTCTCTTGTGCTAGGTGACTTCAATGCTAAAGTTGGTAACTTACTCTGACCTTTGGGCAGGAGTTTTAGGTCCCTTTGGCATTGGTAGTTCCAATGGCAATGGGAAATGTCTCCTACAGGTAAGTAAACTTAATGGTTTGTGAATAACTAACACACACTACAAACACATAGATATTTATAAATATACATGGGTTTCACCTGATGGGCTGCATAGGAATATCATTGATTATATTTTAATTAATATCAAATGGGCTAGTTCAGTTATGAATACCAGATCATACAGGGGAGCCAAAATTGGGTCTGACCGTTACCTGGTCAAAAGTGTTTTACAGCTTAAGCTCAAGAAAAATTAGCTAGCGAAAACATACCATGATAGGCTACTTAGTCATTATCACAATCGTGGTTTGGTTACTGCTGAAGTTAAGAAAGAATGGGATCAGTTTAAACAGGCTTTTCTTGAACCCTACTATTTTGGATAAAAGGGAACAGAGGAACAAAATTATTTGAGTGATAAGGCTATGGAACTTATTTCTGAAAGGTGAAAGTGCAGGATTAATATGAATCAACACACTACTAGCCCTAACAGAAGGCATTACAATGAGCTTAATAAATGTGTAAAGGATCAGTTAACAGTTGATAAGATTCTTTGGTTTGATAGCTTGGCTGACAAAGCAGAGGATGCAGTTAGACAACACAACAGCAGGGGGTTGTATCAGATTGTTAATATTTTATGTGGGAAGAAACAGATAGGTACACAGGGATTAAGGGATAAACATGGTAAAGTGGTTGAAGGTGTGGATTCTATTTATGGCTATGTGGGCTGAGCATTTCAGAGATGTTCTAAATAAATGTGATTATTTCTACTCCCACTGTTTGAAATGAGGATAGATGCATTACTGGCTTTTATGATGTCCCTATATCACATTCCAAGTCACATTGGCTATCTCTAAATTAAAACTGCATAAATTTCAAGGGGTGGACAAAATCACCACTAAAATGCTTAGAGCTGGAACAAGTGTCTCAGTTTAATTATCTTGGGAGCTATGTAATAGATACTGGTGATGTGTGGCATGAGATAGAAATTTGTGTTATCACATGGCTGACTGAAATTTTGAATTTTTTTTTATGATAAAGGTGTTGTTACTAAGGATTTTACTAGAGCTATCATTCTCCCAATTTTTAAAAAAGGTAATTGCAGTTCTTGTGTTAATTGTATTTAGTTTACTTTCTGTTCTAGGTAAAGTTCTTTGCATGATTATACTTAATAGAATTAAGAATTTGGTTGATGGACAACTGAATGATGAACAATGTGGATTCAGAAGTGGTAGGGGATGTATTGAACAAATATTTTCACTTAGGCAGATTCTTGAGAAATGTTTAGAGTTTCAGAAACCTGTGATTACTAATATTACAAATTTCAAAAAGTCTTTTGACTCTGTTGATTGACATAATTTCTGGTTGATTGTTAGATCATATGGCATACCTGATAAGTTAGTTAGTGTAATGAAAGCTCTCTATAATAACACTGAGTTGTGTGTGAGAGTTGGTACGTCTTGCAGCGATTGGGTTAGCATTGCTAGTAGAGTTAGACAAGGGTGCATTTTGTCTCCTTTTCTCTTTAGTTTGGTTATTGATTATATTATGCGAAATTCTTTGCAAGGGAAAGATTTGGCCTTAAATGGTCTAGAGATTTCAAAATTTCTGATTTAGATTATGCAGATGATTCGGTCCTGTTGGCTAACGATGTTGATGAGATGAATTTGTTCATTCGAGCTGTTGATGAGACTGGTAATGGAGTAGGTTTGGTGATAAACAGAGAAAAAACTAAAGAGATGAAAATAGGTTAGGCAAGTTGTGGTTCAGTTAATCTGAATGGTTGAGCAGGTGTCTCAGTTTAATTATCTTGGGATTTATGTAACAGATACTGGTGATGTGTGGCATGAGATAAATAGAAGAATAGGGATTGCTGCTGGTACTTTAAGAATTTATGGAGAATGCGGAAAAATAGGCGTATACACCTATAGATTAAAATTAGATTGTATAATAGTTTGGTTCTTTCTAAGGTTAGTTATGGTAGCGAAACATGGACCCTTTGTAAGCAGAATAGCAAGAAACTTGATGCCTTTGATTCTAAATGCTTATGCAGTATCTTGGACATTAGGTGGTTTGACATTGTAAGTAATGATTAGGTTAGAAGAAGTCATCAACCTCTTTGGAACAGCATATTGTGCAGAGAGAGACTGCATGCATTGGTTTGGCCATGTTGCCTGCAGGCATAGCTGCAGATTGGCAAACAGGATTATGAACAGTGTGCCTAAGGGTTTCAGAAAATGGGGGAGACTAGGATGCTATGGGCAGACAAGGTCAAACAGGACCTTGCTAGAATTGGCCTAGAGTGGCCAAATGCAGCAGCTGTAGCTCAGAAGAGACACATCTGGAGAGGAAAATTATACAGTCTGGTTGGACCTCTGTAGCCCATGACTGCATGATGATTTTGTGTATAAACTAAATGGAATATTAAGAACAACTTTCTCTGTACAAACTGTATGAGCTCAAATAACTTAAAAGCTAAAGGGCAACGAGTTAGTCTCCCAATGAATATAATATCTTATTAGTAAGTCAGTATTCCCTAAGAACACTTTGTAAACAAGATAACAGGAAACTAGATGCTTTTGATTCCAGATACTTACGCAGTATCTTGGGCATTAGGTGGTTCAACTTTGTAACTAATGATGAGGTTAGGCAAAAGAGTTTGAAACCTCCTTTAGGCAGCATATTGTGCAGAGAGAGACTCCCTTGGTTTGGCCATGTTGCCTGTATGAATAATTATAGATTGGCAAATAGGGTTATGAACAATGTGCCTAAAGGCCTCAGAAAGGGAAAACTTAAAATGTGGTGGGCAGACAATGTCAAACAGGACCTTGTTAAAATTGGTGTGCAGTGGCCAGATGCAGTAGATGTAGCTCAGGATAGACTTGCTTGGGGAACTAAATTGCACGGTCTGGTTGGACCTCCATAGCCCATGGCTGCTTGAGGATGATGATGATTCCCTAAGAAATTCAAATGCTGACAACACCTACATCGTATTGAAGACAGAGTGCTTAAAACTTATGAAGCCAAAGACATAAAAATGTTATTCACCATGCCTAAATATATGGCTGAAAACAGTAAACAAAGCAATTAGTATAAACAAAAGAAATTTAAATTTTTTAATTAATATAAAATTTTGAGTGTTTATATTTACAAACACCCATTCTTCGATTTGCATGATAGATAGGTTCTGAAAAACTACCATGCAAATTAAAACCAACAACTTATGAAAAAAAAAATGAATGTAAAATAAATACCTCATCCAGGACACAAACCCGTCCCTTTAATCAGTAGTCAAGCACGCTAACCATGTTGTCAGCCATACAGGAAATGGATAAAAATATGGAAACAGCAATGCAAAATCACTAATATGGTGTTGGACTGCCATATGAGTCTAATGCAGCCTGTATACATCATGGCATAGAGTCTACCAGTGTCTGAAAGTCAGCAGGAGGGATAGACACTATTTGTCTACAAGAAATGTGATCATTTCCTGCTTTTTGATGGAGTTGGAAAATGCTGCCTGAGACATCATTACAGAAGTCCCGATATATTTTCCAATGGGTTGATATCTGGTGAATGCATGGCCATGGTATGTAAAAAAGGTTTAGTCACAAGCTCCTCAAACCACTGGATGACCACATGTGCTCTGTTGATGGGAGCAGTGTCATTCTGAAAGACAGCTCTCTTCATGAAAGAAATGCTATACCATTGAATGAAGATGATTTACCTGGTGTAGGTAGCCCCCTCATTGGAGGCTAATTTCACCATGAACTTACAACACCTTGAACCTTGAAGATGATTACCCAAAACTGTCAAACACCAATTACTATTAATCTTACCTTCTAAGATAATGAGTGCATTCAAACCATCCACAAGAAAGCACCATTAGAGAACAGTCAGTACCCTTAATAGTAGGAAACAAGCAATCAGAGTTGTAAGTTTCCTTCGGTTGGTGCCATACGTGTATTTGTCCATTAGTTAGAAACAAAGTGTAGGATGATTTATCAGACCATATCATATTCCTCCACTGCTCAAGCTCTTTGCACCACTGGACACAGTGATGTGTCCAGTGGTGCAAAGAGCTTGAGCAGTGGCCATTGATTGTCAGTTAAACAATTGGTTATATAAATATTAATGCTTCTAATATTAATCCTTCACAAGCCACTCATCACAGATGTGATGAGTGACGTCATCTCTACCATGAACGTATGATCATCATTTATGCAAATGTCGCACACATCAGTTTGCATACCAGAGATGTATAGCGAGTGATGTTACATCACATAGAGAGTGTGAAGTGAGATGTGAGTGGGAGATGTAAGTTGTTAGACTGCTAGAGTGAGCAGCAGCTGATTTTTTGTAGAGTTGTTTTTTGGTGCAACACATTTTTGGTGAGTCTAGATTTTGAAATAAACATTATTGATTATATGAAATTGATTTGACTTTCTTATTTTTTCTTGAGCAGAGTTTTGGTTTAGAAGCATTAATATTTATAAAACCAATTGTTTAATTGACAATCAATGATTTACGTGATTATTTTTTCATGAAATGCATAAAAAAAGGACCCTAATTTAATGGCACACGAAACCATCTACTATCTGGCAAATTTAACATTACTTTGTCATTGTAAAGTCCATAGAAGAGAAAGTGATGCACCGAACAGGGACTGTGCATATAAATATATAATTTATGCTATTTAAAGTGACTGTCAAAATTTAACTAACAAATTTTTGAGCTCATTACCTATATAATTAACCATCGATTTAATGGCAACTTAAGACAAAATTTACTGTTGAGAAGAAGCTTAAGATTGGTCAAAGGTACTGAAATTTCAGCACAGTTATTGATGATAGATAAGATCATTATTCTATTTATGTAAAGATTAGAAGTGTGTAGACACACGATAGGTAAATGTTTTGTTAAACAAGTTTATTGCAAGCTTAGTATAGCTTTAGTATTGTTGTACAGCAGTGATCTTTAAGCACTGCTCAAGATAAAAAAGTTTTGAAATTTCATAAATTCAAAATTTTGGCAGATTGCTAAACATGTCTGTTAGTAATAAAGCTAATTCCACCATTATGACTCCCAACTTAATAAATGTAAAAGATAGGTTGCAGGATGTGATGAAAGAAGCAAAGACGTTACTAAACCTGCTTAAAGATCCTCTGAAGAAAAGGGGAACGACAACAACCCCTAAATTTGATGACAGTGCTACATAAGCTTATGAACAGTTTAGCTTTGAATGTAGAGTTCCATTTTTTGTTCTGTCAAGAAGCAGGTTATAGAACAGAGTATTCTAAACAGCTTTAATGATGAGTTGGCAATCCAGTTATTAACTGTAGTCCGTCTGTCATCGTGGACATTTGTCAAGTACATGGAAGAACATTTTGGTTTATATGAAGCGCCCAGCAACAAAAAGATGGTTTTTGTAGTATCGTGTTTAAATAGGTATGCTAAGCAATGGTGGAACAACATAGGATGTTGTCATGGAATAGAATTTTGGAAAGATTTTTAAAATTAATGTTTGGAAATCTTCCTACCTTATGATGATTCTACATATCTTGCTACAGAACGTTTTTTAAGAAAATAAAGGGAAGGAGATGATTCTGCTGAGGTCCTGCCATCCTCTCAGATCTACTTTGGCATATAAACTGACAGGCTCCTGTCAGACCTCTGTGGCAAGCAGCTGCTTGAGGGGGTATTTATTATATTTATTATTATTTATTTTTTATAGTATAACAATGATTATTTTTACTTTGTTACCAGATCTAGTGACTTTTGAGCTATCACAGTATACCCCAAACAATTTAACCGTGTACCCCATGTTGAGAACACCTAATCTAGGGTACAGTAGAGCTATACCAGCTATACAAGCTGATGCAGCTGAAACTGACATTACAAACAGCATTATGTTACAGTTATTACTGCCTTTAAGAGAATTTTTAGAAGTGAGAAATGTAACTTCAGTTTCAGGTTTAGTCAGATTGGTTCCAAGAAAAGAATCTGAGAAATTGGTGTTATATCGACAACGGATGTAATCCTCACCAAGGCAGCGATATGAGGTAGAGTCTCACAAAATGTATACACAGACTCCCATGTGACTGGAGGTAATACAGTCCAGACAATTTGTGCCAAATGCATCAATAACACAGAACAAAAGAAGTAGAGCTTTGCTCCATGATGAAACTAGGACAAAAACTTTTGCTATGAAAAATCGAGAAACTTTAAGATTAATTTTTGTGGCTGACTAGATACATTGAATGATTCTGCTACAGAAAAAATGGCAAGTCAGCATCATGAACAAACTGAAGTTGTAGCTCACAGACACAGGAGCTGATATTTCATGTCAACGAAAGAAAGTATGGAATAAGATTCAGTGAAACTGTAAATTGAAATGGCAGCCATGGTCCCATGGACCTTTGAAATTAGCTTGTGGTCCCAAGCAGTTTTCCAGAAGGAACTACAGAATTGGCTATCACTTTAAAAACGAAGTAAGAATTGGAATGGAAATTGGATGTAATATATGGAATTGGTTGTAATATATTAATTATTACATGACTCATTGATAGATATGGATGCAATACAAAAGCATTTGGTAAAATTAGATGTTGCCAATAATATTATTTCACTGAAAGTGACCATCAATGATAGATCAGGTCAGAACTATCGAAGCATTTTGATAAAATACATGTTGATAAGAATGAAATAAAGCTAGAAGCTGTTGTGAATAATAATATCTATGATGAATTTATTACGTTAAGAAATTATTAACTTTTGAAGCATCATGTACAGACAGGCAGCAACAAACCTGTAAAGAGCAAATCCAGGCTCTTCAAAGACAAGCATAAAATGAACCGACGTCAGTGAGATTAGGACATCTGCAGAGCAACAACTGTCAACAAAGCAATCAACATCAGCTAGATGATGTCACAAGTGAGATCTTCTGAAATGCCTATGCCTAGTCGTTTCATTGACATGGGAATGAAGTCTCTGGGAACTGACTGGGTGATGATTTATCTCAATGGAATGCCAGCAATGACAAATTTAAGTATATTATTATTCTACCATTATGGCCCTAATTACATAATGTTTCATTTCTTCTTTTTTTTTTCTGGAGTTGATGAAGGTGGAGAAGAATCAAGAATTGTTTTAGTTTACTTAGTGAAAGAGAGATATTTTGAAATGTGTTGAAACCTTACAGTTTTGGATATTTTTTGGAAAAGTGAATTTATTACATACTGGTTTTCATAAATTAAGGAAAACTCAAGAAAATTATGATAAACAAAAAATATATGAATAATTTTAATGAAATTTGATGGAAACATGAATTACAATGCTAGCTTCAAAATGGCATAAAATATTTTACACTAGAAACATTTTTCATAAAAAAATAACACTTACGGGAACTTGTCCAAAAATGAGGTGTCAGAATGCAATGGGCAAAGTTCTCTAATAAGGAGTGTGGTCACCCTTTACAGCAATGCTCCATGCTGTTTATGATGTTGTGAATCAGCTAAGTAGGGAGTAACAACCACTGTTCCTTTAAAGCAGTAATAAGCTTCCCCTTTGTTGCAGGTAGGGGGTTGAGGGCAGCAACACATCTCTCTAGAGCATAGATTCCCAATGGGGGCGATACCGCCCCCCAGTGGGCGCTGGAGCCTTCCATGGGAGCGGTAGCGGATCCAGAGGCAAATGGGGGGCGTTGAGGCAGTCAGGAGGGGTGGTCAAATAAATATATAAATTTAATGGAATTTTCTGTGACAACCTTTTTATCTCTTCTATTCTGAGGTGTCTTCCTGGTGATTCTGGTCATCCACTACCTCATCCGTCATGTACAGCTTTTCAACTGCAGCTTGGACAATAAGTTCGCTGCTACCGCCTACTAGTGTACTGGTATGTCTGAAGTCGACTGAGATGCTCTCAAAAGTTCTCTTCAAGATCACAGATTGGATATAAGCTTCAATATGTTTTCCCACTCCAAGTCGCTTTGAGTATGCTTTATGGTACATAATTACAATACCATCCCACGTCAGAACATAAGGTATAATATTAACATTACACTTGTGAATTAGGCTCAACTCATTAGCCAGCAGATCATACTTCCTCTTCTTTTCAACCTCTACTGTCTGCAGGTTATCCTGAGATGTTATTCCTACTTCAATAATTGTAATCTCATTCAATACCTTACCATGCACTACTAAATCAGGCTTATTATGTTGGACATGTGTGTCCGTTCTGATAGGCAAATCAACCTTGATGCAATAATATAATAATAATAATAAATTTATTATATTTATATTTTTTATAGTTTTTTTAATATAATAAAATACTTTGAAAATACCTGTTTTCATGAATAAATATTTTATCTAGCTAAGTAAATTATCTTATTGTTATCGCATTAATAAGCATTTTGAAATTAGCATTAGGTATCATCATCATCATCATCCTCATCCTCAAGCAGCCATGGGCTACGGAGGTCCAACCAGACCGCACAGTTTAATTCTCCAAGCATATCTGTCCTGAGCTACATCTGCTGCATCCGGCCACTGTACACCAATTCTAACAAGGTCCTGTTTGACATTGTCTACCCACTGCATCCTAGGTCTCCCCCTCCTTCTGAGGCCTCTAGGCACACTGTTCATAACCCTATTCGCCAATCTATAATTATCCATACGGGCAACATGGCCAAACCAGCGGAGTCTCTCTCTGCACAATATGCTGCTTAAAGGAGGTTGCAGACTCCTTTGCCTAACCTCATCATTAGTTACAAAGTTAAACCACCTAATACCCAAGATACTGCGTAAGCATCTAGAATCAAAAGCATCTAGTTTCCTGTTATCTTGCTTACACAGCATCCAAGTTTCACTATCATAACTAACCCTAGAAAGAACCAAACTATTATACAGTCTAATTTTAGTCTTTAGGTGTATACGCCTATTTCTCCACAATCTCCATAGATTCTTAAAAGTCCCGGCAGCAATACCTATTTGTCTGTTAATCTCATGCCACACATCACCAGTATCAGTTACACAGCTCCCAAGGTAATTAAACTGTGACACCTGCTCAAGACTGCAACCATTCAGATTAACTGAATCACAACCTGCCTGACCAATTTTGATCACTTTAGTTTTCTCTCTGTTAATAACCAAACCTACTGTACTACCAGTCTCATCAACAGTTCGAATGAAAGAGTTCATCTCATCAACATCATTTGCCAAAAGGGCTAAATCATCAGCATAATCTAAATCAGAAATTTTCGTATCTCCAGCCCATTTAAGGCCAAAAGCTTTCCCTTGAAGTGACTTTCTCATAACATAATCAACAACCAAACTAAAGAGAAAAGGAGACAAAATGCACCCTTGTCGAACACCAGAAGTAATGCTAAACCAATTGCTACAAGACTTACCAACCCTCACACGACTCAGTGTTATTATAGAGAGCTTTCATTATGTTAACTAACTTGTCTGGTATACCATATGATCTCACAATCAACCACAAATTATGACGATCAACAGAGTCGAAAGCCTTTTTGAAATCAACAAAGCTAGCAACCACAGGTTTCTGAAACTCTAAACATTTCTCAAGAATCTGCCTAAGTGAAAATATCTGATCCACACATCCCCTACCACTTCTGAATCCACATTGCTCATCACGCAATTGCCTGTCAACCAGATTCTTAATTCTATTAAGCACCAATCATGGAAAGAACTTTACCTGGAATGGAGAGTAGGCTGATACCCCTATAGTTATCACAAAAACTGTGATCACCTTTTTTGAAAATAGGGATAATAATAGCTCTGGTAAAATCTTTAGGAACCATGCCTTTATCATAAAAGTTATTTAAAATTTCAGTCATCCAAATGGTAACGAAACATTCCCAGCTCTAAGCATTTCCGTAGTAATTTCATCCACCCCTGGGGATTTATGAAGTTTAAGTTTAGAAATAGCCAAACTAACTTCAGATTGTGTTATAGGGCCAACATTAAAGCCAACAATGCATCTATCATCATTGCAAACAATGGGAGTAGAACTAACCACATTGTTTAGAACATCACTGAAATGCTCAGACCACCTAGCCATGACAGAATCCTCACCTTCTATAACCTTGCCTTGTTTATCCTTCAATCCCTGTATACTTGTTCGTTTTCTACCACACAAAACATTAACTATCTGGTACAGCTCTCTGCTGTTGTGCTGTCTAACTGCTTCCTCAGCTTTGTCAGCAAGGCCATCAAGCCAAAGATTCTTATCAGTAGCTAACTGATCCGTTACACGTTTATTAAGTTCTTTGTGATGCTTTCTATTAGGACTAGTAGGGTACTGATTAAGGACATTCCTGCAGTTCCTTCTTTCTGAAATAAGCTCAAGTGCCTTATCACTTAAATAATTCTGCCTCCTCTGCTCCTTTTTCCCTAAAAGAGTACTGTTAGTTTCCAAAAAAAGCCTGTTTAAAATGGCCCCATTCTTCCTCAACTTCAGAATTAAGCAAACCATGACTGTCATAATGACTAAGTAACCTATCATGGTAAGCTTTAGCTATAACTGGGTCTTTCAGAGCTTCAGTATTAAAGGTAAATTTTTTAACCCTAGCAGAACACTTTTTAAGTTTAAGTTGCAAGACACTTTTAACAAGGTAATGGTCAGATCCCATTTCAGCTCCCCTATATGCCCTGGTATTTCTAACAGAACTATTAATATATAATCAATCATATTCTTATGCAGCCCATCAGGTGAAACCCATGTGTATTTATGTATGTCGCGGTGTTTGTAGTTATTCTGAAACCATTGAGTTTACTTACCTGTAGGAGACGTTGCCCATTGCCATTGCAGCTACCAATACCAAAAGGGCCTATTACTCCTCCCCAAAGGTCAGAGTTGGTACCAACTTTGGCATTGAAGTCACCAAGAACAAGGGTAATATATCCTTTCTTGACAGAATTCAAAATATCCTGAAGTTGTCTGTAAAACCTATCCTTCTCATCCTCATCAGAATCCTCAGTGGGGGCATAACAGCAGATAACATTCAAGTCTTTAATGCTTGTCTGAAATTTTGCTGTAAGAAACCTTTCATTAATGCACTCATATCTTAGAAGAGCATCACTAGCATGTCTGCTGAGCAGCAGACCCACGCCTTGCTGATGCTTTCCATCCTCCCTCCCTGTAAGGAGAAATTTAAAGTTATTTTTAAGTATCTCACCTTTACCTGTCCATCTGGTCTCTTGCAAGCCTAGAATATCTAGGTTATAGCACTGGAATTCCTGCATGAGGACATCAAGAGAATAATCTCTATGTAATGTCCTCACGTTCCACGTTCCTGCAGAGAGAAAATGATTAGTAGGATTTTTAAAGAAATTAGGTTTATTGAGATTGGTAGGGCCAACAATATCAAACAGCCCCCTGATCGCAGGCATGGGGCAAAGACCTGTTCCTCCTCCGCTAAAGGCTGAAGTCACCGATGCTGGTAGGAACTTCAGGCACCACCTTTTCAAGTGGACTTTTTCAAGAACCATATGGCCTGCCTGAGACACATTACTCCAGTTTAGGATTGACGATGCCCAACTAGCTAAGTAAGGTTCAGGTACCTGCGATGGCCTCTGATTAGGATTATCCACCAGCTGATATAAGGTATCCCATGCCTCTGTTCACTTAGAGCTGGCAACCCAGAAGCAAACAGAAAACACAGCGGCAGACTCTCCCTCAACAGAGGCCCACCAGTGCAGCAAGTCCAGGATCCATAATCAAGCTCAAATCCATAAACAAGTCCAGTCTAGTAGGTATAAATGGTCAGCACCAGGACCCTGTGAAGTTGACCACTCCTCAGCAGGGTTCAAAAAAAGAAAAAAGTGGCCATAGATGACCAGATCAGTATGCCATACTGAACTGGCAGCCCTCCCCTTCCGTTCCCTTCCAAAAGAGAATATCTCTTTCGAAAGGTACTAACGGCCTGCACCACGAGAAGGCGGGGTCGGACATTAGGTGCTAGACCTGGCCGGTTCTGTGCATCATCACTGGGGATTGGTACACAGCTCTCCTTCCAGTTTACGCCTAGCTACCATTTACAAGCCGCATTAGGTATACCTATCCTAATTTGTTTTAGTTTAAAATAGATTGACAGTGACAAGTCCTTGCAAATTGGTAGGCAAACACGTGGTTCATACAATTAACATGTTTCGACAAGAATATGGGAGCTTGAAATAACTTGTTTACAGAGCAAGTGTGCCGGCATCGCAAACATACAAGTTAATGCGTGCACAAAATCAAATCTATAAAAGCGATAGCTCTAGGAATGTTTTATTATTTTTATGTGCTTTGCCGTGATAAATAGTCGTGAGTGATAAGTGTTAGAAGTCAGTTATAAAAATAATGTTTATAATATCTATAAATCTGTTGAGAAGTTAATTTGTATTTGAAAATGTCTGAATCTACATCTAAAAAGAAATGCCAGCAGTACAGTATTGAGTATTTGAAATATGGATTTACGTACTCTCCTACAAACCAATCATTACCTATGTGTTTAATTTGCCGAAACGTTTTTTCAAATGAAGCTATGAAACCTTCTAGGCTACAAGAGCATTTAAATAAAATGCATGCTGAAAAGAAGAACAAAGATTTATCCTATTTTCAAGAACTGGAAAAGCAATATTTAAAACAGCCAACTATGTCAAACCTTTTTGCGTCGTCTTCTAAACAAGATGATGATGGACTACGAGCCTCATATAACGTTTCATTGTTAATCGCAAAAGCAGGAAAACCACACACAATTGGCAAGGAATTAATTTTGCCGGCAGTCAAAGAGATATGAAGAACTGTTCTTCATCATAAGACACCGTCAGATATCATCAAAAAAATTCCTCTCAGTAATAATTCAGTGCAAAGCAGAATAGATGAAATGGCAAAAGACGTTGAAATATCATTATGTGATTACTTAAAGACTTGCAAATTTTCCATTCAACTCGATGAATCAACTCTACCAAATAACAAAGCTCTACTCTTATCATATGTACGATTTATAAAAGAAGAAAAAATTCATGAAGAGTTATTATTTGCTAAAAATTTGGAATCTGATACAAAGGGAGAATCTATATTTAATACCATGCAAAAGTTTTTTCAAGAGAAAGAAATTCCTATTTGCAATATTTTGTCTGCTGCTACTGATGGTGTGGCTACAGGGTGTCATAAGGGTTTCATAGTGTATTTGAAACAAGCAGTACCAAATGTACTTGCTGTACATTGTATTATTCATCGTCAGCATTTGGTTGCAAAAAATTTGAATGAACGTCTGCATACGTCGGTCCATTACGTTATTAAAGCAATCAATAAGATTAGAAGCAATTCATTGAATGGCTGATTATTTGGTAAGCTTTGTAATGAAAATGATGAAGATTACAATCGCTTGCTGCTGCACACAGAGTACGTTGGCTCTCTAAAAGTGTTTGTCGTTTGAATCGTTTTTTCAATCTATTTGACTCAGTACTGGACTTTCTTGAAGACAGAGACGAAAAAATAGCTTGAAAACCTGATTACGTGAAAAAATGACATTGCTTATTTGACAGACCTGTTTAAAATATTTAATCAAGTTAATTTACAATTGCAAGGTGATGAATTGAATTTAATTAAAACAAAAAACGTCATAGCTGCTTTTGCGGGAAAACTTCTATTCAAACGAAATCTAGGTAGAGGTGAATACAACCACTTCCCACATTATCAGCAGTCTCTGAAAAACCAGAAGATTTACTTACTTACTGCCAACACTTGGAAGTTCTTCATGTTGATTTTACGGAGCGTTTCCAAGATATTTTAAACATGAATATACCGAGTTGGGTTTTAGATCCTTTTGCAAACACAGATACTGAAGAATCATCAAATTTGGAAGAGGAACTCTTAGAACTCACGACTAACGAAGACTCAAAGTAAAATTCAAACATGGATACCAAGAGTTCTGGCTTCAAAAATCAATACCAGTTCTCTACCCTGGATTGTGGGCAATAGTACAGAAGTTTTTAATCGCATTTCCTTCGTCCTATATGGCTGAGCGTGAATTCAGTGCAGTAGCTAATTTACTGTCAAAGAAGAGGAACGACTACACATCACTGAACGTGGCGATCTGCGATTGATGTTAACGAAATTGAAACCCGACATTAACAAATTGTTAACACTCCACCAGCCTCAACCATCTCATTAATTATTTTTATTTATTATTAATTTTGTGCTTATCTCATTATTTTTTATTTCTTATTGATTCTGTGTTTATTTTTAAAATTTTAATAAACAATTTTATTGTACATTTGGTTGTCGTTTTATTAATTTCTGCTTTATGATTTTTAATAGATAAATAAACAGATAAATTAAGTACAGATAATATGCAACAATATTTTAATATTTCATATAAAATTAACTATTATGGACTAGAGGGGCGTTGAAATTTTTGTTCTCTTCTAAAGGGGGCGATGGTCCAGAAAAGGTTGGGAATCACTGCTCAAGAGCATCTCACACATGCTCAATTGGATTTAGGTCGGGAGATGGAGCTGGCCACTCCATGCGCATAATGGTCTCCTCTTGAAGGTATTGTTCCACTAGTTGAGCTCTGTGTGGACGAGCATTATTGTCTTGTAAGATGAATGTTTCACCTATTGCACCAGCATCACCAAGGATGTACATATAGGATACATAAGGATGTACATAAGGCACCAAGGATGTACATAAGGTACCAAGGATGTACATAAGGATCCAGGATGTCATCTCTATACCTTTGAGCATTCAGGTTCCCACTCGTCAACGTATAGAGGTCTGTGCATCCACCTAAGGAAATGCCACCCCAAACACACACGCTACCTCTTCCATAATTGTCTCTCTGACGGATGTTACTCAGATGATAATGGGTATCTCATTCTCTCCATATCAGACAATGTCCGGAAACACTCTGCAAGCAATATCTGAACCTCATCTGTGAAGAGTACAGATCTCCATTGCTCTTCTGTCCAGTTAACATGCATGTGTGCCCAATTCAACCACTCTCTCTTGTGACGTGAGGGGTATACAAATTACTGGCCTTATAGTGTACAGAACTCCCTCATGAAGCCTTCTATGAACAGTAGAAGCTGATAAAAAAAATCTCTTGACCAACCCTTGCAGTGGCTGTTGCAAGAGAGGATCGTAGCTGAGAGGAAGTAGATGTCCTATCCTTCGTGCTGTTAATTGCAGATCAGTTTTACAGTCTTGTACAGCAGTCGTAACTCTAACCCTTCCTCGGCTAAACCTCCGAGACATATAATCCATGCTAAGAAATTGATTCCACAATCTATGGACCACAGAAGACTCACATTCAGCCATTGTGCCACGTCTGACTGACTTTGACCTGCTTCAAGATGGCCAATAGCTCTCCACCATAGCTCATTTGGCAAATGATGTCGCAAGGTTATTCTTACAAAATGGCTATTTCGAATTTCTTTACTCACATTTACAACACAAAATAACGATCCATTCCAAAACACCCATTTTTATGTCGCTATCCGATTATGCAAATTGATGCAACCTAGACAAATTTGCATATGATATGCTCACTTGGCATTACTTTACTGGTTACATGAACAAGCTTGTTGAGGATCGCACAATATTTTGGTGAATTATTGTGATTTTTCTCATTTTTCGCTAATTTAAGGAAACCAATGTTTAATGTTTATAGTGATAAGTTATAACTTGAATGAATAGATTTATATGTCCTGGTTCACCTGAAGTTCAGTTGAACCATAAAAGAGTTATTTATCACATTAACGTGATTTCACACGTGTTTATGAATTTGTTGTGAATTCTGTTTTCATTTTAGCTGACTGATACTTGAATTGAGATAGTAATGTGATAATCTTATTTGATGTGTAGTTATAACTTGATTTTTTTTTTCATTTTAGCAGACTGGTAGCTGAATTGTGTATAGTGAGATGCTTTAATAAATATTGAGATAAACTCAGATAAACTCGACAGTTCAACATCCAGTAATAAATAGACACTTTTTGACGTTGATTTCAATTTTAGAGGAAAAAATGTCTAGAGCACCTGACATGTTATCAGGAGGTCGTGGGTTCATTTCCCACCCAGCTCAGACAATTTTTCTTCTAAAATTGAAATCGACGTCAAAAAGTGTCTATTTATTACTGGGTGAGATACTTTTTAAGTGATAAGATATAAAAATGTTTGCAGATGTAAATGATGAGAACAAAAGAAAATTTAACATATTATTGTTATATAAATCATATATGAAGTATATTTTTGTATTCAAAGTGTTTTTTATGCAAAATTTGGATAGAATGTATCCATGTATGATAAATTATTTACACGAATTTTCTTTACTCCTAGATACGATGTGCATGTATTTAAATCTGTTTGTTATCATCAGTGATATAAAGCTTGATGATGTATATTTATCAGGATAACGTTGGCAGCATTTGTTTGCATATTAGACGATTTAAGGATGGTGCAACCTGCTGCTTTTGTACCCTGTTGAGCTGTCCCCAATTTCATAGTCTAGTTGACTGAATCTGTCACTAGCATAACTACTCTGGGAGGGGGGGGGGACATGAAGCTCTATAAGGAGAGGTATAATATAATAATGGCATTTTTTATTTCAGCTAGATCATGAATGATTATAATTTAGGTGGATTTTTAGTGGATGATCACATGCGTGCTTTGATGTACTTTCAAATTTTATTATCTTTGTGTTGATTGTAGTTAGGAGGATATAGTGGAGGACAAATACCATTTTTATTTGTATCCAATGAAGATTAGCTTTTGTATATTTGGATTGTTGTTAGGGGAATAAGCAAATATAATGTACCCACTTGATGTAGCTGTAATTGTATTCTGTGAAAGAAGAGAATTTGATTTTTTTTTTTACTTTTTTATTTAACCTTTTAGCAAGTAGATAGGAGTGTATAACAGTCATTTGTACAGTGATTGGTATATGCATCTTTTGGATTGTATCAGAATGTGATACTAGTTAGACCAATTAACACTGGTATGAAGTTAACTGCCACAGCCATTGGTATGTATTTACATTAGGTAGCTGTGCACTATTTTTAGGGGAATGGAAGGCCCTTTTATTCAAAATTGCTCATCAAAATCTGTTAGTTCAAATTCTGATTCCCTTTGGGAGGGGAACTGTGATGGTTCACCCACTCATTTTCACTTTTCTTTAACCAGTTTTACTTTATTTACTTTATAATTATAATTTTGGGGCTTTTTAAGTTGATCCATCATTCTCCTCACTCGTTTCCATTCGAGGAGTTGTTGCGCAACTCTGCGAACTCTTATTTAAATGGCAAGATTAATTGCCAGGTATCTGACACCATCTGGTAAAGTTAACATAATTTTGGAGCGTTACAGGGCAACTAGGCCATATTACACCAAACAAGACAAATCTGAAAAACTAAACCAATAAAAATCACTTAAGCCCACAACCATAATTTAAAACAAAATACAAAAAACTACTCAATCACAAAACCCATTAAAAAGAGCTGAAAAATTCCAGGGTAAAATATAAAAACAACAATGGGTGTAGAGGACCCAGTTGAAAAGCAAAAAATTAGGGTAAAAACAAGTATCAAAAATAAAAAACATGGATGGTAAAAACGAATTATCAGATGAAGATGTCCGAGTGTAAGAGGTTTGAACATAAAAATCATGGAAGCTAAAATACAAATATTGTTCAATGATGCATGGACAATTGATTAAAATATATCTGTTAAAATGGTGTCACAGAACTCGCACTTAGGTTTGTTGTCTGCCCGTAGAAGAAACAAATGAGTAATAAATGAATGATCTAGGTGGAGCCAAGTGAGTACAACTTCCTCCTTATGGTTTCTGTGAAAACATGACTGTCATGGTTTGATAATAGGTTTGATCTCAGAGAGCTTGTTCGCAAGCTGTTCTGACCAAGATCTTTGCCATTGTGCTTGGAACTCGATGGTAAAATGATGCCAGAAATCCAGATGGGAACTAGCAATAGAGTGCCAGACAAGGGCATGGCAGACTTGGTAGCAAAATCTGCCAAGTCATGACTGGGCACCCAACAGTAGAGAATGGTTGTTGTGGCAGTGTAACGATGAAGATACTGGTGGATCTTGGACAGAACAGGGTGAGGCTGATGCCTTACTGAGATTAAAGAATGTAACAAGCTAAGCAAGTCAGTGTAAAGCACACACACTGACAATGATGCTTAGCTGCCGTATGGTCCAAGGCAAGGCTGACAGCAGGCAACTCTGCAGTGAGATCTGGTCAGCAATAATTACATCACAGCAGACTAAGGCCAATCCATTGATATGCCAGACTTCGAGCCATCTGTGAAGACAGGCAAGAAGTCTGGTACTCAGCACAGTGGCTGCCAAAGAGTTGCTAGTACACTTTACAGTCGTAGGAAGGGAAACAGCAAGTCATGGTGGAAATGGCTCAGCCATTATATGTGTGGAGTTATTGAGACTGGTGTTGAAGTCTCTGAGGTAGCCTTGGACTAACAAACCAAAAGGACGAATAGCAGTCGGGCGATTAGTGTAAAGCATTTCCTTGCAATGGACTGAAAAATCAGTCCCAAGTGGTTGGCCCAGTAGGTATCGGAATTTAGATGCATGTTGTAGGGACAACTGCTGATGACAAAGAGATAAAGAAGGTTTGTCAGTCCTTCTTCATGAAGCTCTGAACCAGTGAGGTGCAGAAGGCCCCAATCAGACATTGAAGGCCAGATGGTGTAGAGGATCTGACGCCTTCACCACTGAATCCCAGGCAAAATTGTACACCTGGGATCTGTAGTCCAGTTTCCACCAGACAAGTGCGTGGCACATGCAGAGCAAAGAACATTGGTCTACTCTCCAGGAGACAGAGAGAGAGGACCTTGACAATGTTCAATGTCCGCATGCACTTGGACCTGAGATGATGTATATGTGTTAAAAAGGTCAATTTCCAGTTGAAGATGACCATGATGGTTTGATTTGGTGGTTTGGGTTTTAATGACGCATTAGCATTTAATTATAATGTGCCAAACAAAAGTCCAAAAAAGGAAAAAAGTTAAAAGTAATGTCACCCACAACCAATTTTTAAAAATAAACTATAAAGGCAACAAAAAATGTAAAACAATAAAATGAAATGTTGAGAACAATAAAAACAAATGCATAAATAAGTTCAATAAAAAAATAAACCCAGGTGTAAGCGAACTGGGTTAAACATATAGAATAATAAAAAGGGAGTAAAAATGGCTACTGATATAAGGGACCTGGGTTTGAGACCCAGGTAAGGCATGGATATTTGTGTTTTCTGCTGAGGCTCTGCCATCTTCTCAGACTTTCTACTATGGCATATAAACTGACAGGCTCCTGTCAGACCTCTGTGGCAAGCAGCTGCCTGAGGGGGTATTTATATATTTTTTTAAAAACTACAAGCGAGTAAAATAACCAGTATATCATAAAAATTTAAATATAGAGGAAAAACAACAATGGTCTCATAAGAGATGTCTGAGTGTAAGGGGCTCGGACGTAAAATTATGAAAATTAAAAAAACATACGGCATTCAAAGTTAAAACAAGGACATGATATTAAAATATGTTTGATTGTTAAAATGGTGTTGCAAAACTCGCACTTAGGTTCATCATCAGCCCTAATAAGAAATGAATGATCTAAGTGGAGCCGAGCAAGTACAACTTCCTCCTTGCGATTCCTGCGGTAACAAGACTGCCATGGTTTGATGATAGGTTTAATCTCAAAGAGCTTGTTGGTAAGCTGTTCTGACCAAGATCTCTGCCACTGTGCCCAGAGCTCGATCGTAAAACGCTGCCAGAAATCCAAATATGGAACCGGCAATGGAAAGCGGGATATATTGCATCAATTAGCACTCCTCTACATCTTTTTCTCTCTTTAGATATTCCAAATACTTAAATAAACAAACTATTTCATAATCTTCCCCTTTAGGAATTTCAAATTCCTTGACAATCTAACACTACAAACACATTTCCTCTTCACCTACCTTTGAAACTCTAAACTAATTGAAGATTCTAATAATGACAGTGCCGTCCCATGGAAGAGTGGTTAGCGCGCTTGCTACTGATCTAGGGACCTGGGTTCGAGCCCCGGGTAAGGCATGGCTGTCTGTGTCGTTTTTCTGCTGAGGGCCTGCCATCCTCTCAGACCTTCTACTATGGCATATAAACTGATAGTCTCCTGCCAGACCTCTGTGGCAAGCAGCTGCTTGAGGGGGTATTTATTTTTTTATTTTTAATAATGACTCAACCACATAGTACTGGATTCTATTAGGTGCAACCTCTCCTTGTTCCTCCCCCTCTTCACTTCTCTTTCCCTCTCTCACCAGAGCTCACAACTATCCTAGGCCTGCCCTCACTCAGCTTTCCTAAGCCCCATTCCTGGAAGATGATCCTTGCTGAACCTTGACATCTCAAGCTCCTTTCCTGGTGAGCTCTTTCTTTGCTATCTTACTCACAATATCTCCCACCTCTCTAGATCCCAGATGCCCTAACAGACAGAAGGCATTATTTCATAAACTTCCCTTACTATAAAAACAAATCAGAATCAACTCATAACTGGAAGCTTAGAACCATCACCAGAGTTCTCTTTACATTTTTTCACATTTAAATTCCCTATATTAAAACTATTTTACTCGATTAATATTTTCCTTCCCCTTTCTTTCTCTTTCTGGAGTTGTCCCTGTCCATTTCTCTTCGGATTAAACTAGTGCACAGTATTTTGTTTAGCATTTACTATAAATTTAACACTGAATATTGAAAAAGATATACACAGTTGTATCAGAATAATATGACCACCCATGGAATCACAGTGTACCAGCCCAGGCGTGTCACAGAGTGCACATGACAAGGTCGACCACACAGAGATATAAGTGGCTAGCAGGATAGATGAGCCATAGTGTGTAATGTGAGCACAATGGGCAGAGGTATTGATTTGATGGATGTTCAAAAAGTAATGATTATTGGCTACCGCACCAAGGGTGGAAACCGCGAAATGTTTGCAAGGTGCTGTAGTAAGGGTGTACCAAGAATGGACTGCTGGCACACCGAGTACCTCCAGACAACATAATTGTGGAGCTCCAAAGGCCATCGATACCAGAGGAGAACATCGCCTTTGTCAACTGGTAAAGGGCAGCAATTGACCACTCAAATGAATGCTGGGGCACTCAGGTACATGTTCCCGATAACAGTAGAATGAACCCTGTTACGCATTGGTCTCCGGAATCGACGCTGTGTCAAGGTGCCACGTTAACCAAGGTCCATCGGCAATGACACCTGCAGTTCGCATGGGATTACTGTCATTGAACAGTGGAAGAGTGGAAAAAGGTTGCATTCCCCAACGAATCAAGGTTTCTACTCCGCAGAAGTGACAGGTGGTGATGGATACGGCGTCAGATACACGAGAACCAACACCCGGACACGCTTGTCAGTCAAGTACAGGCCAGCAGTGTGTATGTCTGGGGGATGTTTTTCTGGTATAATCTGGGACCGTTGGTACCACTAGATGGGTCCCTTAACGACAATGGCTATTTTTCCATCCTCGCTGACCACATGCATCCCTTCACGTTGGGCGTTTACCCTGGTGGTGATGGTGTCTACCAACAGGACAATGCGCCCTGCCACTAAGGTGGTGCGTGACTGGTTCCAGGAACAAGTCAGCAATGTCTCCATTCTCCCTTGGCCAGTGAAATCACCTGACCTCAATCCCATGGAGCATTTGTGGGACCATTTGGATCGACAGGTTCAGTGTGTGGACCCACAACCATGTCATCTCCAGAACCTCTGTGATCTACTGGAGTCTGAATGGGCACATGTGCCTCTGGCAACATGCCCATTCAGGGCCTCACTCTGTCCATGCCACGCTGTCTCGCCACTGTCATCTGTACCAAGGGTGGTTATTCCCATTATTAGGTAGATGGTCATATTATTCTGATATGACTGTGTATATATTAAATATAAATAATTAATGAAATATCATACTTATGACAGTAATGAACAGACTAATTTAACAAGAGTGATTAACTTTTTTTTTAAACATATTCTTAACTGGCTAACACTAATGATATAACCCGACCAAAAGTGACTGCTCACGAACAGCCTCAAGAAGCAGATGATAAGCATATCATGAAGATGGCAAGTTACAAGTATACAATTAAATAAATTTCTCGACATTTTTATCAACTCTCAGGGAAGGCATCACTCTTTGTTTAAAGTTGATATCAATTTTAGAGGAAAAATTGTCTTGAGCCAGGTGGAATATGAACCCACGACCTTCTGACAACATGTCAGGTACTCTGACTGCTCATGGGGATGTGGGTGGCTCAGTCAATAGTGTGCCAGGCAGCCAGTAGAGTACACAGATGGGATGTTAAGCCATGGCCCCGTGTGTAGGAGAGCCATACATTGTGCATGTTAAAGAATATTCTGGATGGCCTTACTTTGCCTTGATTTTGCCTTTCCTCCAACCTTTTCTGAGGTCTTGGGGTCTTTGTGACATGGCCATTTAGTCCATTGTGTGCAAAAAGTGACATTCAGAGGTAAAACAACTCAACCCAAGCTGACTGCTCAGCTACTGGCTGCCAATCAATATCTCCTTTAATTGATGTTATGAACTTTCTACCTACAGTACATAATTTTCTATGTCTAATGAAGGCATTGTCCCAGCTGCTCACAAACAGCCTCAAAAAGCAGATGACAAGTATATTACGAGTATAAATAATAAATAAAAATATAAATACCCCCTCAAGCAGCTGCTTGCCACAGAGGTCTGACAGGAGCCTGTCAGTGTATATGCCACAGTAGGAGATCTGAGAGGATGGCAGGACCTCAGCAGAAAAACGACACACACACACATCCATGCCTAATCCGGGGCTCGAACCCAGGTCCCTTAGATCAGTAGCCAAGTGTGCTAACCACTCGGCCACGGGACGGCATTACGAGTATACAATTGAATAAATTGAAAAAATTTCTCAACATTTTTGTTCAACTGTCAACTTCATGGGTTTGTATCCCACCTGGCTCAAGACAATTTTTCCTCTAAAATTGATATCAATGTTAAAGAGTAATACCTTCCTTAACAGTTGAACAAAACATGTCGAGAATTTATTCTATTCCTAGAATTATCTTTTTTTATCATTTATCTGTGTTCTATGCATTGTTATCACTACTGAAATCACGACTATAACAAAAAAGAGCCTTAATCAGAACTTGATGTTCAAGACTGCCTACAACGTAAATTAAGTCACAGAAATGAACAATGCCATTAATTGCTGATATGTGCAAGCCAACTGTGTGTTAGTTGACTGCAGGGTGGATTGTGTACAGTGTCATCCCACACATTGAATATTGTCTCCATTCATCTAGTACTTTATTTATACTTTTATAATTACACCTTTGTTTTCATTTTTTCAATTTATTTAGATTTTATTTTTGTAGATTATCAATAAATTGTTATAAATCTTTCAGATTTATACTACATCACTGGCTATGACAATGGCCTGCTTACAACTTTTTGCAGTGGGTATTTTATTTAACATCACATTATATGATAATTTTGCTTTTATTATTTCTTCATTTTACAGTGAAAAATATTTGATCTTGTATCATTTCCTGAAAATGAATGAGGTCTTCAACATGGAAGCAAAAAGGACTTCCCTGGCACATAAATGCTCCTGTGAGTGGGCAACTTCAGCAAGGGTTTTCAATTCTCCCCTTGCCACTACACTGAGGCATAATCTTGCATGAAATGAGACATTTTCTAATTTTTTAGACAACAATAATTGCATTTATTTTGTAACATTTTTTAGCAAATATAATTTAAATCAAAAGCAGCTGCTAGTACAGTTAATCTTTAAAAGAGAAAAGTTGGGAATGATTATGGTATGAATAATTTTACACAAAGAAAATTTTGCTTACTTTACTTACCTGTTTTGCACTAGAAAATCAACAATATGTAATGAAGATTCAGCTTCTTGGGCAATAGCTATGTGTAAACTTGTCTCACCATTAAGCTGTTTAGAAGGAAGTAGCATAATTATTGTAGACTACTGTTATATTAGTAGAAAACAGTTTTTTTAAGCAAACTTCACACATAATAGCAGGCTAATAACTCTTGGCACAGTTAAGATATATGATATTCAAAAATACAGGTAAGTGTTGCTGGACTTTCTGCAGTTTAAAGTACTATTATACCTATGCCTAAGCTACAAAATTTTCACTGGATTTCAAACTGATCCAATTTAGTTGTAGCTAAAATTTATTATCAGCTTTTTACATGTTATATTTATCAGGTAACCAAATGAGTTTGTGTGGTTTTTCAATATTGACATTTCAATGAAAAGTATGTAAGCACAACTGCAAGTGGTGCTCATGTGTTGATATACAGTCGAAAGCACATGGCATGCTGAGTCAGTTGATATGTAGCAAGCATGAAAAGTGGTTTAGTGAAATTGGGAAGGGTGGCAAAAACATGGCTGCATCAAATACAGTTATTCAAACGTGCTTACTTTATTAATTTAAACTGGGAATTAAAGAGGCACAAGTAGCCCACAAGATATATGCTGGATTTGGAGAGAGCATATTGAGTGAATGGACAGCCCAAAAGTGGTTCAGAAAATTTGTGTAAGGCAATGAGACACCTGGTGATGCACCTCATGAGGGAAGACTGACCGTCATTGATGATAATGAACTGATGGCCAGCACTGAGTTGGATTCGTATCAAATGTGCCAAGAGCTTGCAGAAAGGTTCCATGTAAGTGATGAAACCATTCATTTGCATTTATATCACCTAGGAAAAGTCTGGAAGCTGAGCAAATGGAATCTACATGAATTGGTGGCTTACAATCTGCTCATTACTGTTTTCATGCCACAAGAATGATCCATTTTTGGACAGGTTGTTGACATGCAATGAAAAATGGAGTCTATAGGAACACCAAATGTTCATATCATTGATTGCTGTCCAATAATCTGTACTGCACACACCAAAGTCCAGGATATACCAATAGAAAATTTTTGTGTGTCTGGTGGACTACAGCTGGTATTGTCCATTATGAGCTTTTTGCCACTCAAACAATCACTGTGCAACTGACATCTACTCGGTACAGCTACAACAGGTTGCAGATGCACTGCTCCAAAAACAGTCTCACTTGTTCATTGCAAAAGTGTTGTGGTCCTTCAGGACAATGCTTACCCTCACAAAGTGCGAGTAACTCGAGACAAGCTACACAGCCTTGGTTGGGAAATTCTACACCACCTTCCATATTCCCCAGACATTGCACCATCTACCATCTTTTCGTGGTGCTGGACAATCATAAGTGCAACTGGCAATTTCGAAACCGAGAAGCACTGGAAATGGAGTTGACTGCTTTCTTCGCTTCTAAACATTGGGAGATCAAACTTTTTTTTTATTTACAAACTTGTATCCCATTGAGCTATGTGTAAACTTGTCTCACCACTTGTCTCACCATTTTTATTTACAAACTTGTATCCCAAACTTGTATCTCATTGAGAAAAGGTAATTAGATTGTGCTGGTGCTTGCTTACCTGAATAAAAAATCTTTATTCACTTTTCATGGATGATTTAGTTTTACCCTCAAAAACCCACACAAACTTTTGGGTTATCTGATACATATTGTTAAAAGCTTTGCTACTGTAAATTAATTTTACCGATATTAGGCTGTTAAAAGCATTTTACATTCATTAAAATACTGTGTTCTAACAACTTTAAAAATTTACTGCAGCATGTTATTTATAACATTGAAATTCTCACAAAATACTGACCAAGACATTGGATAAGAGCAAACAGTGTAGATTTTTCAGACATTTCAGCAAGTTGTTTCTACCTTCTCCTGTTACATGTTACCAATAGGTATTTTCATGACAAAATGGCTTTGTAGCCTGTTAGTAAATTTTTTATGTGGTATTTAAAGTTCCACCATTTAAGGATGATAATCTTGATTTATAGTTAAAACAAATCTAATCACTATTTATAATTGTTGCCATAGCTATCACAACTACAGAATGTTATGGAAACTGAAGTATTTTCATGTTCGGATGATATTGTGATAAACACATTGGAATTAAATGTGAATTATAATTTAATACACGATAAAGCTGCATTTACATAAAGCACATACGCTATCAAAGTATATATAGGCAGCAAAAGGATAGGCCACTAAGCCATTAATTTATATGTGGATACACTTTGTGTAAATACAGCTTTATCGTGTATTAAATTATGAATTATTAGCTGTGTAAAGAATTATTTATTATTAAATGTGAATAATACACTAAATGACCTTGAGAAAAAATTATCTGATTCAGAAGCAAACTGATTGATGAAAACTATTACAGGATATTGACTTGGAGAATGAAAAATCTTCACATATTGTATGTGAGAAATGTGAAAAATGCTATAGTTGCAACATCTACCAACTCAAATACAGGTTATTCTTTCCATATGTAATGAGGATCTACAAAAACTCACAGCGATGGCAGAAACAAATATAATGATGAAATATACAAGCTCAACAAATTTAAAAGAAATAATGAAATAAAGTTTTTATCAGCTGATAAGAGAAAACAAATAGTGATCTTTAATAACAATGAATATCCCACTAATGATTACCGTATTCCCCAGACTGAATGAAAGTATTATTTATTCTAAACTGCAATGAGATTAATCACAATCCTACCAACAAAATTATTAAAAAATTAAACAATTAAAAAATTCCATCTTCCATAATCATTAAAAAAATGTTGTAAACCACTTATCAACTATAATGTAGCAAGATTATCCTTCAAATAAAACTAAATAAAGAAAACCCTGCACATCTTCTGGTCTCAAAACAAAAAATTCCAACTTATCAACTCAAAAGAAAATTATTTTACGAATTATCAGCTATATTTCCAAAAACCAAATACATAACAAATTCTTCGTTTGATTTCATTGAATCCACCAAGAATTTATACATCCCAGACCATGAGAGACTATATTCTTTGGATGTTGTCAGCCTATATCCTAATAACTCCAATATTTGAATCAATTATTTTAATTAGAAAACAAATCCCTGAATTAAATAAATACAATACATAAATAAATTTTTTGCTATAATTGAAGCTTTAGATACCATAAAAGATAATACATTCTTTCTTTTCTTCAAATTGAAAATAATAAAAAAAAAGTAGCATTCCTTGATATCTTTCTTCAACGATGCAACAGTGAACTTGTAACGTCAGTATACTGTAAACCAACTTTTATAAACAACTTAATACCTATAATTCATCCCATCCATGACAACACTTGACTTCAAGTTTTAAAAGTTTATTTAGCAGAGCCTTCAAATTATGCAATAGCAACTATCATCTACAAAAGGAGATCAAAATCATATACTCCCTAGGAATAAATATACAAGCTATCTGCTTAATTTCATAAAAAACGCCAGTTTACTATTATTCATGGAAGTAATCATCAGACCACCAATAATAATAAAAACAAACAAACAAACCAACAACATCTTTAAATATACCAATTTCATACTGCATTATTCTAAATAATATTAATAAAAAAAATCATAAAAGCCTACAACTACAAAGTGCCAATTAAATCTTCCATCACTTTATCAAGATCAGTTTTAAAAGACAAAGATAACTATATACCAACAGGAGGTGCCTATTTAATTCCGTTAAAAGAAATCACTCCCAATACTGATAACAAATCACCACTTGGATACATCAACATGACCTCAAGAAGCTTATAGGAAAGAATCAAAGAACGTAAATATGGTATCAAGAAAGAAATACCAGCGACAGCTTTAGCCAACATTATCATCAACCATAATGCTAGAATCATCGCCAGTCCAGATTCTCAATTCAAGCCTTCATTCACCAAAAAATTTATTATCTGTGTCAATCATGAATTCTGCTGCAATGTTGACCTACCAACTTTACCTACACAGCCTGGATACTATTATTAAAGGATTACCTTAATCCCATTTTTTTGGGATTGCATAGTAGTATAATGAATATATTTTGGTTCCCTACTTGACTTTGTTATACTGATATTTCACTGCATTCAGAAAAAAATTTCCTTTCCAGTCATACGCATATTTTTTTTTGGCACATTACATTTTTTGCCTTGCCAGGTCCCTTTTCATTATATCACTTTGAAATAGTATTATTAAAATTAATATCTTGATTTTTGCTAAATATTTTATATACATGAAATCCAGAATTAAATGTTTTGTTTGTTATTTAACATACTCTATTTCCTATTGGTCAGTAAATGATAGCTAGATACTCACTGGAAGGAGAGCTATGCACCAGTCCCCTGTGATGATGCACAGAACTGGTAAGGCCTAGCACCTAATGTCCGACCCCACCTTCTCATGGTGCAGGCTGTTAGTACTTTTCAAAAGAGATATGTTTTAGAAGGGAATGGAAGGGGAAGGCTGCTGGATCAGTGTGGCCTACTGATCTGGACTACATTGGCTACTTATTTTTTTCCCATACTCTGCTGAGGAATGGCCAACCTGGCCTCTTCTTGATGATGGCAGGTCAAAATTTCTCTTTTACAAGGGTAGTGTAATATTGTGCATTACATTGTTGCTCCCCATGCAAGGAAATCCACCAGGAGTACCCTGTTTACATCACAGAATACAATAGTCTTTTGGGTTAATATACCTCTGAGAAGCACTTTTTTGCACACAATGGGCTAAATGACCAGGTCACAAGGACCCTGCAGGCTCAGAGAAGATTAGGGAGAGACCCACTGGAACAGCCGAAGGGAGACAGATGGTAGCCTCCCATCAAGGCCATCCAGTATGTTCTTTAACATGCACAGGGTATGGCTCTCCTGCACATGGAGTCATGGCTTAATATCCCATCCAATGGATGACAGCCTTTCCATGCCCATCAGTGTTCCCTACTGACCATAAGCAGGGCAGGGAGTTTTGTGGAGATAAATCTCAACACTGACTCAGATGCGACTCGAACCTGGGAACTGCAGACTATGAGCTTGGCGCATTGTTGACTGAGCCACCTCCACCCCAGGGATTGTAGGAAAAACAAGGTAAGGTTATAGAAGGTAAGGATTCTGTCATGGCTAGGTGGGTCGAGTATTTCAGAGATGTTTTAAACAATGTGGTTAGTCCTACTCCCATTGTTTGTAATGATGATAGATGCATTACTGACTTTAATGTTGGCCCTAAATCACAGTTCGAAGTTATTCTGGCTATTTCTAAACTTAAATTAAATAAATCCCGAAGGATAGATGAAATTACTACTGAAATGCTTAGAACTGGGAATGTTTCAGTTACCACATGGTTGACTGATATTTTGAATATCTTTTATGATAAAGGCATGGTTCCTAAGGATTTACCAGAGCTATTATTATCCTAATTTTTAAAAAAGGTGATCGCAGTTTTTGTGATAACTATAGGGGTGTGAGATTACTTTCTGTTCCAGGTAAAATTCTTTGTATGATTGTGTTTAATAGAATTAAGAATCTGGTAGACCTTTGGTTACTAGCTTTGTTGATTTCAAAAAGGCTTTTGACTCTGTTGACCATCATAATTTTTGGTTGATCATGAGATCTTATGGCATACCAGACAAGTTAGTTAACATAATGAAAGCTCTCTATAGTAACACTGAGTCATGTGTGAGAGTTGGTAAAGCTTGTAGCAATTGGTTCAGCATTGCATCTTGTGTTTGACACTTTTTGTTTCCCTTCATCTTTAGTCTGATTATTGATTATGCTTTGTGAAATTCAGAGCAAGGGAAAGATTTTGGATTAAACAGTCTAGAGATCTGAAAGTTTCTGATTATGCTGATGATTTGGCCCTTTTGGCAAATGATGTTGATGAGATGAACTCTTTCATTAGAGCGGTTGATGAGACTGGTGGTAGAGTAAGTTTAGGGATAAATAAATAGAAAACTAAAGTGATGAAAATTGGTGAGGCAGGCTGTAGTTCAGTTAATCTGAATGGATGCACTCTTGAGCAGGTGTCTCAGTTTAATTATCTTGGGATCTATATAACAGATACTGGTGATGTGTGGCATGAGATTAACAGGCAAACAGGGACTACTGCCAGGACTTTTAAGAATCTATGGAGTGTGGAGAAATAGGTATATACACCTAAAGACTAAAATTAGACTGTATAATAGTTTGGTTCTTTCTAGGGTTAGTTATGGTAGTGAAACTTGGACACTTTGTAAACGAGATAACAGGAAACTAGATGCTTTTGATTCTAGATGCCTATGCAGCATCTTGGGCATTAGGTGGTTAAACTTTGTAAGCAATGATGAGGTTAGGCAAAAGAGTCAGCATCCTCCTTTGAGCAGCATTTTCTCCAGAGACAGACTGGGTTGGTTTGGCCACATTGCCCATATACCCAGCTGCAGATTGACAAACAAGATTATGAACAGTGTGCCTAAAGGCCTCAGAAAGAGGTGGAGATCTAGGATGAGGTGGACAGACAATGTCAAACAAGGCCTTGTTAGAATTGGTCTACAGTGGTGAGAAGTAGCAGATGTAGCTCAGGAGAGATTTGTCTGGGGAACTAAATTGAACAATTAGGTTGGACCTCCATGGCTGCTTGAGGATGATGTTAATGATTTCCTATCATTAGTTATTTGTCAAAAAAAATTTGAAGTTCACTTTTCTTTTTCAATGAAAAAAAAAAAAGCCCGACCATCTGATACAATGTAGTTTTTCAGGTCTGGAGCTATAAAGGTTAAGAATCTGCGGTGACTGTGGAAGAATATGCATGTTCTTTTTAAGGCGAAAATTAGGTTCTATAACAGTTAGCCCTTTCTAAAGTTCACTATGTAGCAAAACTAGGAACCTTTGTATGCAAAATAACAGGAAACTTGATGCCTTTGATTCTAGGTGTTTATGTTGTATCCAGGGCATTAAATGTTTCACTATGTAGGTAATGAAGAAGATTTGTATAGAGACTCTTCAGAAAAAGAGGGAGATATATGTGATGGATGGACAATGTCAAAATCTTGTTAGAGGCAATTTGAAATGGCCATTTAGAAAACCAGTAGCTTACACTAAAAATTTGTAATTTTGATTATGGATGTACATTGAGGGCAGCAATTTACTCTTTATCCTTCACTGAATCAGGAAATGCAAATATATTGTTTCAGGAAATAAATTAAAAATTATCTTTGAATGGATTGGCATTAATTATATATCATGATTTGCATTTTTCGAATCATCCATTAGTTCAAATTTCCACTGTTACAGACTGTTAAAAGCAGTAAAATGAACTTCATTCTCTTTGAAAACCAATGCTTCCCATCATATGTTCTTCTATCACTATGGGTATTGTGATATTTCATGCAGTTTATGCTATTTATGATAAAATACAGTTTTTAATCCAGCCTTCAACATATGGAATTAAAAAAATATTATTTCATCCTTCTGGCCTTATGGGAATATTTAAAGAAGATGTGCCATTCCCAATGCATTAGTTGTAAAGTTGATTAAAACAATCACATGGATATTAAAATCAGTATATTACTGCAGAGTGTACCTTCCTGCCTATTTGTCTATCACCCTAACTGCATTCAATTAGTGAATTAGTGTAGGGTAAAGTTTCAAAATGCTCTCTTGAAAAAAAAAAATGACTTCTAAAATACAGCTGTATCTCAGGTCTGTAAATGGTAGCTAGGCATAAACTGGAAGGAGAGCTGTGTACCAATCCCTAGTGATGATGACAGAACTGGCCAGGTGTAGCACCTAATGTCCGATCCCGCCTTCTCGTGGTGCAGGCCGTTAGTACTTTTCAAAAGAGATATTCTCTTTTGGAAGGGAAGAGGAGGGCTGCCAGTTCAGTATGGCCTACTGATCTGGTCAACTATGGCCACTTTTTTTTTCAACCCTCCTGAGGAGTGGTCAACTTCACAGGGTCATGGTGCTCACCATTTATACCTACTAGACTAGACTTGTTTATGGATTTGAGCTTGATTATGGATCCTGGACTTGCTGCACTGGTGGGCCTCTGTTGAGGGAGAATCTGCCACTGTGTTTTCTGTTTGCTTCTGGGTTGCCAGCTCTAAGTGAATAGAGGCATGGGATACCTTATATCAGCTGGACCTGTACCTTACTTAACTAGTTGGGCATCGTCAAGCCTACTCTGGAGTAATGTGTCTCAGGCAGGCCATATGGCTCTTGAAAAAGTCCACTTGAAAAGGTGGTGCCTGAAGTTCCTACCCGCATCGGTGACTTCAGCCTTTAGCAGAGGAGGAACAGGTCTTTGCCCCATGCCTGCGATCAGGGGGCTGTTTGATATTGTTGGCCCTACCAATCTCAATAAACCTAATTTCTTTAAAAATCCTACTAATCATTTTCTCTCTGCTGGAACGTGGAACGTGAAGACATTACATAAAGATTATTCTCTTGATGTCCTCACACAGGAATTCCAGCGCTATAACCTAAATATTCTAGGCTTGCAAGAGACCAGATGGACAGGTAAAGGTGAGATACTTAAAAATAACTTTAAATTTCTCTTTACAGGGAGGGAGGATGGAAAGCATCACCAAGGCATGGGTCTGCTGCTCAGCAGACATGCTAGTGATGCTCTTCTATGATATGAGTGCATTAATGAAAGGTTTCTTACAGCAAAATTTCAGACAAGCATTAAAGACTTGAATGTTATCTGCTGTTATGCCCCCACTGAGGATGCCGATGAGGATGAGAAGGATAGGTTTTATGAACAACTTCAGGATATTTTGAATTCTGTCAAAAAATGAGATATTACCCTTGTTCTAGGTGACTTCAATGCCAAAGTTGGTACTGACTCTGACCTTTGGGAAGGAGTGATAGGCCCTTTTGGTACTGGTAGCTGCAATGGGCAACGTCTCCTACAGATAAGTAAACTCAATGGTTTCAGAATAACTAAAACATATTACAAACACCGCGACATACATAAATACACTTGGGTTTCACCTGATGGGCTGCATAGGAATATGATTGGTTAGAAATACCAGGGCATATTGGGGAGCTGAAATTGGATCTGACCATTACCTTGTGAAAAGTGTCTTGCAACTTAAACTTAAAAAGTGTTGTGCTAAATTTAAAAAATTTACCTTTAATACTGAAGCTATGAAAGACCCAGTTATAGCTAAAGCTTACCATGATAGGTTACCTAGTCATTATGACAGTCATAATTTGCTTAATACTGAAGTTGAGGAAGAATGGGGCTATTTTAAACAGGCTTTTTTTGGAAACTAACAGTACTCTTTTAGGAAAAAAAGGAGCAGAGGAGGAAAAATTATTTGAGTGATAAGGCACATGAGCTTATTTCAGAAAGAAAGAACTGCAGGAATGTCCTTAATCAGTACCCTACTAGTCCTAATAGAAAGGATTACAGAGAACTTAATAAACGTGTAAAGGATCAGTTAGCTACTGATAAGAAACTTTGGCTTGATGGCTTGGCTGACAAAGCTGAGGAAGCAGTTAGGCAGCACAACAGCAGAAAGCTGTACCAGATAGTTAATGTTCTATGTGGTAGAAAATGGACAGGCATACCAGGATTGCAGGATAAACAAGGTAAGGTTATAGAAGGGGAGGATTCTGTCATGGCTAGGTGGGCTGAGCATTTCAGTGATGTTCTAAACAATATGGTTAGTTCTACTCCCATTGTTTGTAATGATGATAGATGAATTGGCGGCTTTAATGTTGGCCCTATAACAGAATCTGAAGTTATTTTGGCTATTTCTAAATCTTTTTTTTCTAAACTTAAACTTCATAAATCCCAGGGGTTGATGAAATTACTACAGAAATGCTTAGAGCTGGGAATATTTCAGTTACCAATTGGATGACTGAAATTTTGAATATCTTTTATGATAAAGGCATGGTTTATTATCCCTATTTTCAAAAAAGGTGATCTCAGTTCTTGTGATAACTATAGGGGTATCAGCCCACTCTCTGTTTCAGGTAAAGTTCTTTCCATGATTGTGCTTAATAGAATTAAGAATCTGGTTGACAGTCAATTGCGTGATGAGCAATGTGGATTCAGAACTGGTAGGGGATGTGTGGATCAGATATTTTCACTTAGCCAGATTCTTGACAAATGTTTGGAATTTCAGAAACCTTTGGTTGCTAGCTTCGTTGATTTCAAAAAGGCTTTCGACTCTGTTGATCGACATAATTTGTGGTTGATTGTGAGATCATATGGCATACCAGACTAATTAGTTAACATAATGAAAGCTGTGTATAATAACACTGAATCATGTGTTAGAGTTGGTAAGTCTTGTAGCAATTGGTTTAGCATTACATCTGGTGTTCGACAAGGGTGTATTTTGTCTCCTTTTCTCTTTAGTTTGGTTATTGATTATGCTATGTGAAATTCACTGCAAGGGAAAGATTTTGGCCTTAAATGGGCTGGAGATACGAAATTTTCTGAATTAGATTATGCCGATGATTTAGCTGTTTTGGCAAATGATGTTGATGAGATGAACTCTTTCATTCGAGCTGTTGATGAAACTGGTAGTAGAGTAGGTTTGGTTATAAACAGAGAGAAAGCTAAAGTGATGAAAATTGGTCAGGAAGGTTGTGATTCAGTTCATCTGAATGGTTGCAGTCTTGAGCAGGTGTCACAGTTTAATTACCTTGGGAGCTATGTAACAGATACTGGTGATGTACGGCATGAGATTAACAGACAAATAGGGATTGCTGCCGGGACTTTTAAGAATCTATGGAGATTGTGGAGAAATAGGTGTATACACCTAAAGACTAAAATTAAACTGTATAATAGCTTGGTTCTTTCTAGGGTTAGTTATGGTAGTGAAACTTGGACGCTGTGTAAACAAGATAACAGGAAACTAGATGCTTTTGATTCTAGATGCTTACATAGTATCTTGGGTATTAGGTGGTTTAACTTTGTAACTAATGAGGTTAGGCAAAGGAGTCTGTAACCTCCTTTAAGCAGCATATTGTTCAGAGAGAGACTCCGTTGGTTTGGCCATGTTGCCCATATGGATAATTATAGATTGGCGAATAGGGTTATGAACAGTGTCCCTAGAGGTCTCAGAAGAAGGGGGAGACCAAGGATGAGATGGGCAGACAATGTCAAACAGGACCTTGTTAGTATTGGTGTGCAGTGGCCGGATGCAGCAGATGTAGCTCAGGACAGATATGTTTGGAGAATTAAACTTTATGGTCTGGTTGGACCTCTGTAGCCCATGGCTGCTTGAGGATGATGATGATGTATCTCAGGACAGACTCTACCTTTTACAAACAATATTTTATTTTGGAATGTTTAATATGCTACTTACACTATTTGGCAATATACAAGTTAAGTCCACTCCTTCAACAAATGCTTGTAACAACTGATATAGATGTCGTGAAGTAACTGCATGTTCCAAATCACTCATAAGATCATTTTCATCTGAGCAGGTTCGTATGGCAAATTTTCTGTCCACATATTTAGCCCTTATAAATTCATATCTTTCATCCCTAAAGGAAAAGAAGATTTACCATTAGAATTGTATTCACGTCAGTCATTAATTAGTGGTTTTTAAGCATTTACTATTTTTTTTTAACGAGTGAGCCTATATTTGATAAAATGTTTGAATTCATCTCTTGTTCATACACATTCAGTGGTGTACCCAAAAAATTTTAATGGGGAGGAAAGATTTGATATGCTTGAATATAATAGGAGATTAGTATGTTTAAGTCCATGATTTTTCAGGATGACTAAGAAAATATGCTATTCAAGTCCTTAACCCTTCCAAGGTCCCCGACAATCATAGACATTGACAGAATTCAAAATGAGAGACTGAAGACAAACACAGAAGTCTTTTGTACAACACATGGAACTTCAATTTAAAAAAAAAAATAGAAATTTGAAAATTTTCTGAGATATAACTTTTAAAAATATGTAATCAAGTTTAAAAAGTAATTTTTTTCTTGTTTCATTTGATGAATATTTTATTAAACTAAAATATAAATTATTTGTCAAAGCTATCTGATTACCATTTCTTAGAAGTGCTAAACAGTATTGCTGATTTGTTTGTTAGCATTCCTCCTTGCTGAAGAAACCTCCTGATTTAAGCTCACAAGTTTGATTTGAACTATTACCAACAAATTTTTCCTTAAAGTTTCAAAAATATCCGAAAAAATTAATCCAAAAAAAAAAAAATGCTATTTTTAAAAACGGAAGATTTTGGAAGTAATTACGAAGTATGTACAGCTATCCCCCTCCCCCTTTACCTTCTTTTTCTGCCATAAACCTATTTCAATATTTCAAGAATCATTTTTATCATGTATTCCAGCATTTATGCATCTTTCCCACTCTTAAAATCGAAACAGTCTTCTTCTTAGCCAAAGTAAACAAGGCCAGAGTTATTATCAAGCTGTCAGCAGCATCAAGTACATTGTTGAGTTGTTTTACCTCTGAGCAGCACTTTTTTGCAAAAAATGGGCTAAATGGCCAGATCACAAGGCCCCCAAAGGCTTAGAGAAGGTTGGGGGAGGGGGGTCCACTGGACAGTTGTTGGGAGATAGATGGTAGCTTTCTATCAAGACCATCCAGCATGTTCTTTAATGTGCACAGGGTAATTCTCTCCCACACATGGGGCCATGACTTAATGTTCCATCCGATAGACAGCAGTTTTCCAAGTCCATTGGTACTCCTACTGACTGTGGGTAGGGTGAAGAGTTTTTGTAGAGATAAATCTTAATGCTGGCCTAGCTGGGACTTGAATCTGGGAACTGCACACTATTGACTGAGCAACCCTGCCTCATATATGTCATGGCAGAGCAGGTGCAGTTCTTTGAGTGCAGTGATCTAGTGACTGCTCACATGTGCAGTCAAGCAGGTTTATAGTGGATGTCTAAAACACCTTAGGATAATGTGCCCATGCATCTAGTTAGTATCTATACTTTTTATAATTAGCCCTCATTTTCATTCTGTAGATTTATTTCATTTCTGTAAAATATAAATTTTTTCTGTTGGCTGATCCATATATCTTTTGGAGTTATGCTACATTGGATGGCCAGTTTACAAGTTGTTGCATATATTTAATTTAATATTGCATTAAGTTATATGTTAATATTTCTTCTATTATTCCTGCATTTTCTAGTAAAAAAAACTTTTGATTTTGTATCATTTGCTGAAAGTGAATGAGGTATTGGATATGTAAACGAAAATGATTTCTTTTACATGGAAATCAGTCCTCCTGTGGGAGAGCAATTTCGGCAAGGGTTTTAAACCTTCTTCCCACATTGAGGGTTCCCTCCAGCAGAATCTTTTTAATCATAAGTTTTTAAGTTTATATTCCACAGTTTTAAAAAATTTCCCCCCCCCCCCAATACATTTGCTGTGCCACTTAGACGATATATATGTCTGGTTTTTTTTACCCTAGGTCGACAAATGTTTTGGCCCTTGGCCAAGATTGTCAAACTTTAACACTCAAAGAAAAAATTCCTAATGTTTAATGTTTAGTAAAAGAGGCAGCCAAGAAACCATTTCATAAACCAGACAGAAAATCCCATTAATGCAAGCAATCCAAGTAACCTTTATAATGCTGGCCCATGTTTTAAAATATATACCACACTGAAATGAATTACTGTAAGAAATGAAAAAAATCATATTTCAGGTAAATGTTATATTATTCATCAGGTTTTCTAAAATTAAGCCGTAATTGAATATTCCAATCTATTTTTTCACTATATCACTTTAAAATGTCTTATTAAAATTAATATGTTTGTAAATTTGTTTAATTTTTTGTTTCCATAAAATTCATAATTAAATTCTGTTTAATTTTGTATATAACATGACTTATTTCAGTTCATTGGTTATTAAAAAAAAAATCGAAAGCTGATTTATTGATATGACTCAGCACAGTTGGCAAAAAGCCTGAAATTTTCTCAAAGTATGACACCAAAAAAAAAAAATTATAAAAAGGGAGTATTTTTTTATGTTTCAGGAAAATATTTTTTGTTATTCAGAAATAAATTGCCTTTCTATTCATGTGCATTATAATCATTTCTGTTCATTAGTTTTTTTTAAACAAAATTTTACTTGCATTGCCAGATGCATTATTTTTTACCACATGCCTCTATAAAAGCCCTATTAAAATAAAACTAGTTGCGTTTTTTGCAAAATATTTTATTTTCAGAAAATCCAGAATTGAATGCTGATTAATTTGGTATATAACATGCCATAATTATTTTCATTAGTTGTTTGGCAAAAAAGTTCTAAATTTTTTTTTTGGCTGATAGTGAAAAAATAGATGGGTCTCTGTATGTAAACTAGTTCTTTAGGTGGAATCCTGGAAGAGGGGGTGGGGGGGTTAATTCATTCTTTTCCCTGAGTATGACACTACACATTCCTGAATAATCAGTAAACATTTCTAAGCTGTTTAAAAGATATCATTTTATATGCAGATAATAAAACTAGATCATAGTTATGAACACAGCTAGACCTTAATCAAACAGAATGTTAACAAAAAACAACAAATGATAATAATAATTGGAAACCTGAAAACGAAATTAAACCATTAAGTAATCAAAGTACTCTGAACTGAACCTTCAGAAATATGTTACTTATAACTGCTCTAGAGATTTGCATTTTAAAAGCCATTAACTCTACTGCAATTTATTATTTAACAGTCAATTGTTTTAGGCATTGAAAAAGATAATCCCTGAATATTTTTGTACACGTTGTAAAGAAAGTGGGATACTCAGTATTATTGATATGACAGCACCACCATAGAATAATTACTATTGACATCCTGCAGTGATCAGAGAACAGAGAGCAGGATAGGAATGCAATGTCTGGAAGATTAGCTGCAGATACATGTGCCAAGTCTTTCTATAAGGTGACTTGTGGCACTAAAGTGCAGAGGGCAAGTAATTTTTTTTTTTACTCTTGCATTTTAATTTACCTGCTGGCTTTAAAGAATAATTTTTTTAATTAATTAAATTATCAGTAAATGTTACTGGTGAATTACAAGCTATGCATTTTATCTTTAGTGGTGCTAGTTCTGTCATCATTTATCCCATTATCCAATATTAACAATTATTCACTTTAAGATAATTGAAGTGTAGCTTTCACTGACTTGAAAGTCAGCTGCTTCTATTAACTTTGAGTGTGATTTTATTATACAGTAAAACTTTGTCAATTCCAAAGTCAAGGGGTCAATAAAAAATGTTTTTTGCATTATGGAACACCAGTTATTTTGAAATTCACAAAAACAATATAACATTCTCTTAACCTTTCCCATGTCCTGGTCATACATATATGTTGACAGAATCCAAAATGAGAGGCCAAGGACGTTTGCATTCATTTTTAGTAACAAAAAAATTCGATTTAAAAAAAAATAAAAATTGGCATTTGAACATTTTCTTACATATATCTTATTAAAATACATAATTCAAGCTTGAAAAATAATATTTTATTTTTTCGTTTACTGCATATTTTATTACACTAGGATATAAAATAATTTGTTAAAGCTATCTGATTACCATTTGTTAGACCCGATATTCACTACTGTCAATTTATTTGTTAACATTACTATATGCTGAAGCAACCCCCTGACTTAAGCTCACAAGTTTGATTTGAATTATTATCAACAAAATTTTCCTGAAAATTAAAAAACTGATATTTTTTAAAACGGAAGATTTTGGAAGCAATTATGAAGTATGTAGCTCTGTCCCCCCCCCCCACCCTGTTTCACATTCTTTTCTGCCTTAAACCTATTTCACTATTCATAGAATTATTTTTATCATTTAAATCATTTATCCCAGCATTCTATGTGTTGTTCCTGCTCCTCAAATCAAAACTATAACTAAAAAAAAGTCTTCATAGCTTCAAGTTTCTGTGACATATGCCATCATATCATGGGGAGGAAGTCACAGGTGTTCTAATTGCTGACACATGTGAGAATGGGGAAAGCCATCTAATAAGGGCTGCATGAAAGTTGTTTACTTGGTTGATTTAATCTCTAATATTTACTTTGTCCCAACATATTGGATATTATCTCCCTTCATAATGTTAATATTTTATTTTTATAATTAAACCTTATTTTTTATTTCTGTAATTTATCGATTTTTTTTGGAGTTATGCTACTTTGGATGGCTGCTTACAACTTCTTGCTTTTTATTCAGTATTGCATTAGGTTAATGCTAATTTTTCTTTTATTACTTCTTCATTTTCCAGTAAAAAACTTTTGATCTTGTATCGTTTCCTGAAAAAGAATAAGGTCTTTAACATGGAAGCAAAAAAGACTTCCTTGATATGAAAATCAGTCCTCATACAGGAAGGCAATTTCAGCAAACATTTTAACCCCCCCCCCCCCAACATTGAGTGTGTTTTATTCTCCCCCTGGCAAAAATTTATTCTTAAAAAAAAAAGTTTTTAAGTTCATACATATTGAATGTTTTTAAAAGATTTTACCCCCCCCCCCCCCCTCTGTATCTTGAACGTGACACTCTGATGATATAGACCTTTTTTCTTGCTTTGGTGCACAACTTTTCAGCACTTAGTCAAGATCCCCAAAATTAAACTCAGAAAAGAAAAAAAAAAAAATCATAATGTTTAGTAAAGAAAAGTAGTCAAGAAAGTGTCTCCATTTTATAAACAAAAAAAAAAAAATCAAAAAAAAATCCCGTTAATGTAAGCAATCCAAGTCACCTTGTAAAACGCTGGCCCGTGTTTTAAACTTTACCACATTGAAATGAATTACTAAAAGAAATAATAATCATGTTTCAGGTAAATATTATATTATTCAGGAAGAAATTTACATGATTAATATAGAATTTAACTATTCACCACGTTTTCCAACATTAAGCCTTAATTGCAGTCTGATCTATTTTTTCATTATATCACTGTGAAAACGTCTTATTAAAATTAATATGATTGTACATTTGTTTAAATTTATTTTCAAAAAGTTTGGAGTTAAGTTCTGTTTAATTTGGTATATAACATTATCTATTTCTGTTGATAGCTATTTTCCTTTTAATCTACGTTTCTCAAAGTAGAGTACTGAGAAAAAAACATAAAAAATTAGCAATTTTCTTGCTTGAAGCAAAATTTTTTTTGTTATTCAGAAATAAATAGCTTTTCTATTCATATGCATCATAATTATTATTGTCTATTTGTATTCTTTAAAATTAATTTTTATTTGATTGCCAGCTGCATTTTTTTACTACGTGACTCCAAAAAAGTCCCATTAAAATAAAACCAGTCGTCGTTTTCTAATATTATATAACCCTCAAGGGTTTTTGACTGACTTCATTATTGTGGCAGAATAGGGCATGTTTATGGATGGGTAGATGTAGGTTAGATGTATCATGTAGATTTTGTTAAATATTAAAAAAAACAACCCAGAATTAAAAGTTGTTAAATTTTGCACATAACATGACATAATTCATTTCATTAGTTATTTGGCAAAAAAAGTTCAAAAGTAAATTTTTTTTGTCTGGGTATAGGGAGAAAAAAGGTTGGACTGTGGATGTAAACCAGGTTTTCAGGCTGGACACTGGAAGGGTTAGGTAAAAACACAAATATAAATTACATATAAAAAAAGATATGATATACATCAAAGTGATATTAAATCCAATTCCACAAGATTTATTTTTAAAACTGAACACAAAGTTTTATTTCAGTAATAAACAATAGAAATATTAACTGTTACCAGCTATGTTTTTAAAACTAAATAATACACTGAAAGCACAATTTATTATACACACACTGCACACCAATCCATAAACATGCCCTATTCTGCCAGAATAATGAAGTTAGTCAAAACCCCTTGAGGGTTAGAAATAGGTTAGATACCTACCTTTTGTATAGCATATCTGCAACTGTTATGATGGACAAACATGTCAACCTGCAATCATGGGTAGATAGTCAGTGTGAGGAAGAGAGAGTGTTGAACATCCAGGACTGCAGAATGTCTGGGATTTCTGCATGTGACCATCACATGTGTGTACTAACACTACATTGGATTGGATTGTTTTACCTCTGAGCGGCACTTTTTTGCACACCATGGGCTAAATGGCCAGGCCACAAGGACCCTGAAGGCTCAGAGAAGGTTGGGGGAGGGGACCCACTGGAACAGCTGATGGGAGACAGATGGTAGCCTCCCGTCAAGGCCATCCAGCGTGTTCTTTAACGTGCACAGGGTATGGGCTCTCCCACACACGGGGCCATGGCTTAACGTCCCATCCGACGGACGGCGGCCTTACCAAGCCCATCGGTGTCCCCTACTGACCGTGGGCAGGGCGGGGAAATTTTGAGGAGATAAATCTCAACGCTGATCCAGCTGGGACTCGAACCTGGGAACTACAGATTATGAGCCTGGCGCACTACCGACTGAGCCACCCCCGCCCCACTCTCACTACATCAAAAACCACAGCCACCAGGGAAAATGTGGCCATAATGGGGCCACTGATGTTTCAGGTGAGTGCCATCTCTCTTGTAATGTAGGAAAGGAAGGTCACAATGAATATAATAATGATGGCATTTGACAGGGCAGCTACAAAAGTTTTGCAAAGACCATTCAATGTGCTATGGTATGACTGGGATATGGCAGCCAATGCCCACATTGAGCACCCTTGTTAACAGTACATCACAGTATATGAGGCTACAGTAGGTGATGGAACATTGCCAATGGGCAATGGAAGACTGGAAATGGGTAGCTTGGTCTGACAAATTGAGGTTCCAAGTACAACATGCCGACAGGAGGTTGCTGAGTGGTGTAGACCACATGATGCTATGGACCCCCAACAGTCAAATAGAGGTATTACAGGCAGATGGAAGCAGTGTAATGCTCTAGGGCATGTTTACATGAGCCACCTACTTGTATCTATTGAGACTACTATCACCGCATAAGGCTATTTGATGTACTTGTTGACCACCTACACCCATTCATGGCTATCCACTTCCCACAGCAGGATGCCTTCTTTCAACAAGAAAATGCCCAGTCTTATCATTCTCATTTGGAGAAGGACTGGTTGGAGGAACATTCCAGTGAGTTCACAAACCTTGACTGCCCCCCCCCCCCCCACCTCTCTCTCTCTCTCTGGATTTAAACCTTATTGAGCATTTGAGGAATGAAGTACAGTGATGCATTCAAGACTAAAACCTACAACATGGAACTCTTAGTGCTTTAGGATGGCTGCAATACCACCTGAACTTTTCCAATACCTGGTAGAGTCCATTCCACGATGTGCTGCTGCTGTTGTGTGTGTATAGTAAATTGTCCTTTCATTGCATAAAATAGTCAAAAAAGTCTCCAAATGCTATCAGTATTTAAAAACACTTATTTAAAAGTCTTTAATTTTCCTTGTTCCATTTTCTGCATTCTGAGGATTTTCTGAGGATTCCCTAACATAATGTATTGCATGAAGTGACCACAGTTTTCACATATCGTCACTGGCATATCTTGTGCTTTTGACAAGTATCGCTGAATATGTTCAAAATTGAAAATACATCTTTCTTAGATGGCATTGGCTAAATCAATGTGTCGTTATCATCTTCCCTTTTCATAACCATTTTTGTTATCATGGTTATTTAATGTTGCATTTGAAAATACCTAATTTTTATGAAAAATATTATTTTTGTAATTTTTTTAAAATTATTCAGGCACAAAACATATATTGCTATTATGAGTACATGGCTAATTTTTGTTTGTGAATTATTAATCAACCAGGGTACTTTTGTGTGAAATTTGCTTAATGGGTTTTTAATATCAAAAGAAATTTTGAATTATACAGACATTTGGAATTAAACAATTTCGAATTACGAAGATTTTAATTTAGTTCCAAATGTATCACATAATGCAAGATGGCCTTGAATTGTTTGAATATGATCTACTCTGAAAAGTTTCCATACTCAATGCACTTCAGCTTCCTTAGTATTGAGACAAGAAGTGCATATGAGACTTTGCCTCAAATATACCCTTTCCTGGGCTTACACTGGGAATAACTCACTGTACCACCTATTGTCTATACAAAGGTCCTGTGACCACACCTTCTCAAACAACTAAAAGGCTACATACTACTGACAGGTCAGATGTGCTCAAAAGTAGTCTGAATTTCATGAAATTGGCAAAGAAAATGTGCTTTCTTCTTTTGTCTTTCTTGACAAAATCTTCTTCTGATGTTAGGAGGATGCTGTTAACAGGCAAACAATTGTATAGCACAGTGAAAGCAGACAGTTCCATCATGAGTCAGATCTGCACCATGATGAGACCTTGAATGCATCCTGCACCTTAATGAAATTCAGATAAAATATCATGTATCTCAATTATATATTGAAATTTCAACTGGGATTAATAGGCTCATATTAATGTCTATTTCTGATTTATCACTGTTCAAATACAGAACTGCTGAAGTTTTTAGATACATGAAAGCCTGCAATTTCTCCTATACCTGGTATATGCACACTGATATCAATACAAACAAAAGTTTGCATTGTGCTGCTCAGCTGATCAGGCATGCTCACTGTCAATGGCAGTGCTACCAACTCATTGCTGGTTAGTTGATGTGTTGGGCACAGGCATTACTATTACTAAACTGTTGCAGGCTCTCTGCTTGGTCCAGGGAAAGGCCGACACTGCAGGAAAGGAAACGGCTACTATGAAAATAATGAAATGGTACCATAAAACTTGCACATAAGTTGGTTGTAAGTATTTTCTTCTTGTGATTCCTAGAAAAACAAGGCTGTTTGACAAAAGGCCATATATATTTTAGTATTTTTCAGCAGAAAAACTATTAAACATTAGAACCTTCTCCTAAGGCCATTAACAGATACACACACACACATATATATATAGGTCATGTTATACACCAAATGGAAGAGCATTTTGAATATTGAAATAAAACAAATTCAAATTAATATGAAGGCTACTTAAGCCAATTAAAAAAATCCTGTAAACTATCTTTGAATGCTTAAAAGGTTAATCAAGAGAGACTTACTCTTTTCATCCTCTAACGTATATCATTGTACATATTACATGTCATTGTTAATACAGCACTATGAGTGCCATTGAAATCAAAGTTTTCAGTGCTCAGTGAAACAGCAATTATTGTGTTACACACAATATGTTATTTTTCCGTATTCAAGAAGTCTTAAATATTAGCCCCTGTTTCACCAAACTTTTCCGTTATTTATTAAATATTTCATCACTGGAAAAAAAATTGCAAAATTATGGTCCTTCAGAACCATAGTCCGTGAGTCTATTGAAATAATGATCTTGCCCATCCCCACCTCCATGACACGTGGAAAGAAGCTATAAACAGCCCTAACATCACCACATAGTGTCACTTTTCTCCTAAAAACTTAAAAATTTTATTGCTCAACAACAGAGAATTTTAAATTATTTTTAATTATCTTTTACATTTTGTGCATGAATAGAAAAATAGGTATTTTGTTAATAATTTGGTTATCTCTAACTTGATAAAATATCAAAACTTGGCATCTATTTACATAAGATGCAAGATTTAATGCTTTTGACTCCATTTGTTTATGCAATAGTTTGTTTGTTACATGACTTATACAAATGATTTCTAGCTGAACAGTGATGAAAGTAGACAAAAGCATTATCAACTATAGGTACTGTACAGGAAAATGGATACAATTCCATGTTATCTCAATAGAAAAATCACATTCAGAGCTCAATAGCTTCTTGAATATGATTTTTAATGAAAAATATGTCTTATACTAAATTAAAGATCACAATCAAATCTATCTAAATCTTGACTTTGAACAATATTTGTTCAGTATTTTATAAATTGTGAATGATGGAATATTTAACAGGCTACAAAAAATTGACCCCAAAATTTAATTAAAACATTAAAACAGGTAATATGTAAAACTAGTAGAGTACTGGATGCATTGCACACAGTACTCTACTAGAGTCAACTATGATTTCTGATCTCTTAAGCTGTTTTAATGTTTTCATTAAATTTTGGGGTAAATTTTGTAGCCTGTAAAATATATCAGCATTCATAACTCTTTGAATACTAAACACATATTGTTTAAAATCGAGATTGAGATATTTTTGGTTGAGATCTTTAATTTACATTAAGACATATTTTTCATTAAAAATCACATTGAAGAAGTTATTGAACTCTGAATGGGATATTCTATTCAGATAACAAGGAACTGCTTACATTTTTCTGCCCAATACCTGTACCTTTCAACAGCATAAATTTAATAGAACTCATTAACACTGTATATAATATATATAAACATAGCAAGAGTACAGCAGTATAATTCAATGGTAATGTAAATGGTAGATAGGTAGTCACTGGAAGGAGAGCTATGCACCAATCCCCTGTGATGATGCATAGAACTGGCCAGGCCTAGCAACTATTGCCAGACCCCACCTTCTCGTGGTGCAAACCGTTAGTACCTTTCAAAAGACTCTTGTGGAAGTGAACAGAAGGGGAGGGCTGCCAGATTAGTGTGTCCTACTGATCTGGACAACTATGGCTACTTTTTTTTTCTACCCTGCTGAGGAGTGGTCAACCACACCATATAAACCTATTGGACTGGACTGATATAAGGCTCTGAGTTTGATTATGGATCTTGAATTTGCTGCACTGATGGGCTTCTATGGAGGGAAAATCTTCCTATGTGTTTTCTGTTTGTTTGTGGGTTGACAGCCCCAAGTGAATAGATTCAAAGGATATGTTTATCAGCTGGTGGATAAGCCTTAGCAGAGGTCATCGCAGGCACCTGAACTCTTTGCTTCTATTGGCATCGTCAAATTCTACATTGGAGGAAGTCTTCCAATCTAGATGGCTTCAGCTGTTAGTGGTGGGGGAACGGGTCTTTGCCCCATGTCTGCGATTAGGGGGCTGTTTGATATTGTCGGCATTCCCTCTCTCAACAAACATAGTTTCTTTAAACATCCCACTAACCATTTTCTCTCCATAGGTAGTTGGAATGTGAGGACTCTGCACAGAGCTTTTTCTCTTGATGTCCTCACACAAGAATTCCACCACTATAATTTAGATATTCTCGGCTTGCAAGAGACCAAATGGACAGATAAAGGTCAGATTCTTAAAAATAATCTTAAATTTCTCTTTTCAGGTTGCTTTTACGCAGACATGCCAGTGATGCTCTTCTAAGATATGAGTGCATTAATGATAGGTTTCTTACAGCAAAATTTTAGACAAGCATTAAAGACTTGAATGTTATAAGCCCCCACTGAGATGCTCATAAGGATGAGAAAGATAGGTTTTATGGACAACTTCAGGATATTTTGAATTCTGTCAAGAAAGGAGATATTACCCTTGTTCTTGGTGACTTCAATGCCAAAGTTGGTACTGACTCTGACCTTTGGGGAGGAGTAATAGGCCCTTTTGGTATTGGTAGCTGCAATGGGTAACATCTCCTACAGGTAAGTAAACTTAATGGTTTGAGAATAACTTATTACAAACACCACGACATACATAAGTACACATGGGTTTCACCTGATGGGCTGCATAAGAATACGATTGATTATATATTAATTAAAAGCAAATGGGCTAGTTCTGTTACTGGACTTTACCAGAGCTATTATTATCCCTATTTTGAAAAAAACAAGGTGATTTCATTTGTTGTGATAACTATAGGCGTATCAGCCTATATACCAGGTCATATAGGGGGGCTGAAATAGGATCTTACGATTACCTTTTTAAAAGTGTCTTGCAACTTAAACTTAAAAAGTGTTATAGCTAAAGCTTACTGTGATAGGTTACTTAGTCATTATGACAGTCATGGTTTGCTTACTACTGAAGTTGAGGAAGAATGGGACCATTTTAAATAGGCTTTTTGAAACTAACAGTACTTTTTTAGGAAAAAAGGAGCAGAGGGGGAAGAATTATTTGAGTGATAAGGCACTTGAGTTTATTTCAGAAAGAAAGAACTGCAGGAATGTCCATAATCAATAACCTACTAGTCCTAATAGAAAGGATTACAGAGAGCTTAATAAACGTGTAAAGGATCAGTTAGCTACTGATAAGAATCTTTGGCTTGATGGCTTGGCTGACAAAGCTGAGGAAGTAGTTAGGCAGCACAACAGCAGAGATCTGTACCAGACAGTTAATGTTTTGTGTGGTAGAAAACGGAGAGGTATACAGGGATTGAAGGATAAACAAGGTAAGGTTATAGAAGGGGAGGGATTCTATCATGGCTAGGTGGGCTGAGCATTTCACTGATGTTCTAAACAATGTGGTTAGTTCTACTCCCATTGTTTGTAATGATGATAGATGCATTGGTGGCTTAAATGTTGGCCCTATAACAGAATCTGAAGTTATTTTGGCTATTTCTAAACTTAAATTTCATAAATCCCAAGGGTTGATGAAATTACTACAGAAATGCTTAGAGCTGGGAATATTTCGGTTACCACTTGGATGACTGAAATTTTGAATATCTTTTATGATAAAGGCATAGTTTATTATCGCTATTTTCAAAAATGGTGATCGCAGTTCTTGTGATAACTATAGGGGTATTAGCCCACTCTCTGTTTCAGGTAAAGTTCTTTCCATGATTGTGCTTAATATAATTAAGAATCTGGTTGACAGTCAATTGCGTGATGAGCAATGTGGATTCAGAAGTGGTAGGGGATGTGTGGATCAGATATTTTCACTTAGCCAGATTCTTGAGAAATGTTTGGAATTTCAGAAACCTTTGGTTGCTAGCTCGTTGATTTCAAAAAGGCTTTCGACTCTGTTGATCGACATAATTTGTGGTTGATTGTGCGATCATATGGCATACCAGACTAATTAGTTAACATAATGAAAGCTCTGCATAATAACACTGAGTCGTGTGTGAGAGTTGGTAAGTCTTGTAGCAATTGGTTTAGCATTACTTCTGATGTTCGACAAGGGTGCATTTTGTCTCCTTTTCTCTTTAGTTTGGTCATTGATTATGTTATGCGAAATTCAGTTTGAAGGAAAGATTTCGGCCTTAAATGGGCTGGAGATACGAAAATTTCTGATTTAGATTATGCTGATGATTTAACCCTTTTGGCAAATGATGTTCATGAGATGAACTCTTTCATTCGAGCTGTTCATGAAACTGGTAGTAGAGTAGGTTTGGTTATAAACAGAGAGAAAACTAAAGTGATGAAAATTGGTCAGGCAGGTTGTGATTCAGTTAATCTGAATGGTTGCAGTCTTGAGCAGGTGTCACAGTTTAATTACCTTGGGTGCTATGTAACTGATACTGGTGATGTGCGGCATGAGATTAACAGACGAATAGGGAGTGTTGCCAGGATTTTTAAGAATCTATGGAGATTGTGGAGAAATAGGCGTATACATCTAAAGACTAAAATTAGACTGTATAATAGTTTGGTTCTTTCTAGGGTTAGTTATGATAGTGAAACTTGGACACTGTGTAAACAAGATAACAGGAAACTAGATGCTTTTGATTCTAGATGCTTACGTAGTATCTTGGGTATTAGATGGTTTAACTTTGTAACTAATGATGAGGTTAGGCAAAGAAGTCTGCAACCTCCTTTAAGCGGCATATTTTGCAGAGAGAGGCTCCGCTGGTTGGCCATGTTGCCTGTATGGATAATTATAGATTGGCGAATAGGGTTATGAACAATGTGCCTAGAGGTCTCAGAAGGAGGGGGAGACCTAGGATGCGGTGGGCAGACAATGTCAAACAGGACCTTATTAGAATTGGTGTGCAGTGGTCAGATGCAGCAGATGTAGTTGAGGGCAGACTTGATTGGAGAACGAAATTGCATGGTCTGTTTGGACCTCTGTAGCCCATGGCAGCTTGTTGTTGATGATGATGATAAATGCAAACAATCGCATATCAGGTTACATGATAACAAGAATTTAAAAGATGGACGACACAATGGTATATAAGACATATTTGTCTATATTTTGGGTACATATGAAATTTGGGATTTGTAGGAAAGGCAAACACTATGGAAGGCGAATTGTTACTTTTTGATGTTTTGACAGCTCAATGATTATTTTTCAGGTGCACAAGTAGCACTAACCAAAAAGATTAGTAGCTTAGATGTTATAAAGTCTTAGTGCACAAAACTGTTCTAGTTTGGTGGTTTATGTTATCTGACCAATTTAATTACCTTACCCAATTTCTGACTTGTGCAGAAATTTTTACACGACTAGACTAGTAGTTAGTCATTGGAGCTCATGCAGACACCTGGTAATATATTAAAACATATTTTATACTTTCTTTTTACTGTAATATATGCTTACTGTTGTAACTAAACATTTTAGTTGAAAAAGGGTTTTTTGCATTACTATTTTGCTGCTAGATGTATCTGCTATGGTACTAGACACGTTTTATGGTCTGGTAGTTTGACCACATCTTTGATAGGCAAGTGAAGAAAGGGTTAGTAAAGAAATATTTTATTACATGTGTGGTTAGCTAGTTAGTTTGGATAGGTAGTCAACATACAGGATAAAATATTAGCAAACAGAATTATGATCAATATTTATAAAAACTGAAGGAAGAGAAGTTGGCAAAGAATGAGGCAGACCAATAATGTCAAACAAGACCTAAATAGAATTAAACTTCTCTAGCCTATGTAGCAACTTTTGTTAAAGATATGTGCATCTGAAGAAAAAAAAACTGAATTCTACTGTTAGATCTCCATATCTACTGTCTTTAATTGGTTAAAGGTTTTATATGTATGCAACAAGCAAAATTAGGGTCTTTATTGATTACATTATTTTAACAATTGACACCAAAGTGCAAATTAACATTTCAAACAACATGCATTTTCTTATTAAAGTTGCAAAAATTATAGTATTATGGGTTCATTGCAATGACCATCTAAATTAGTAAATTATGATTAAGATATATATATATATCATTTTAAAGAGGATCAGCAATGATCATTTAAACTAGTATATTGTGATTAAGGCATATATATATAATTTCAAAAAGGAAGACAATCACTAATTAACTGATATGAAAAAATAAATTTACATTGAACTTGCTTGTGTTGGCTTTCTTGACTGGCTTAAAGTAGCTTCCATTATATCATTAAATCCAGCATTGCTCATAGCCCTTGCAAGCTGTAAAAATATTTTAAAATTATCTTCAACTACAAAGGTATTTTATTACAATAACAGTAAATGAATATAATTAACAAAATCAGATTGATTTTCTGCCTCAAAATTATACAAGGGTTGACAAAATAATGTAAGCACCCTTACAAATAGACTTTATCAAAGCACCTTATTCTACTCCTGAAGGCATTTTGTAGCTCACAACACATTGGTGAATGTATAAAAGCTGAAAGAATGTGCCAGCAGTTGTAATGCTCCAAAGATTTAAATACTTTTAAAGTTTTGGACCCTTTGTCTGATCCAATATTTATTCAAGCTCCGGATAGCTAAATCGGACGTCATGCATTAATTAACAAATTGCCAAATAAAGTTCAATTAGGGTTCGAATACCAGCGAGCATTACTTAGTGAGTAAGAACTCAAAAATTAAATGATTGTCAATGTAATTAATTTATAATCAAAACTTATCAAATAACGTTGCTCAAGAGAAAAAATAGAAAAGATTCAAAAAAGTTTCTATAAGAAACAAGTTTATTTCCAAAATTATTTTAAACACTCACCAACGTAAATGAAAATGCCATCTACATCATCACTATCTAGCTGCTACTTTACTAACTTCTACTCACAACTCTTCTACTCTGTGAACACCAACTCTTCACAACTCTACTCTTACTACAACTCTGACTACTGTGACTACATGTCACGGTTATAACAAGCATACAGGCTCGGCAACACGTGGCTGTTGCACCGGTAAAGACATTTGCATAAAATGACAAGCATGCAAGCTATGACACAAGAGGAGGCATGTTCTTGTACACACGTGCTTTAACGGGTGACAATCGAAAGTTTGGAGTTGTGCATGCGCAACTCCTATGCTCTTGGAAAAGAGAGCTGTGATGCTAAAAATGAAATTAAAATCCCCAAAATGATAAATATAATGTAAATTAAGCAAAACTTGTTAAGGTAAAGTACAAGTGAATGAGGAGGCATCACACAGTTCTGAAGAGAAACACGGAAATACATGGCGAATTGGAAACATATTAGCCAAGAGAAAAAGTCACTATAATATAATATTAAAGTAATTTTCATCCATACATTAATAAAACAAACATATTCCTCTATCCTGTCCACACTGCTCAAAATTATATATGGATATGTGACAGTTCATGAGGGTATGCAGCAATGTTTGTGCTGGGACAAACAGCATAACATGGGGAGTAAAACCAAGTAGGTGACCACAGATAGCCAGGGATAAAATTCACGCAGTTGAATAGTCATCTGCATCACAGCTCTGAAGCAGTGGTTGGGACAAAATCTGACACATTCGAACACAAAATGAGACAACATAATATGCATAACTTGGTTGCTTAGGGTTTTATAGTGTATAAAAGCACATATGGCAATAATGCACCAAGTTAAAATTTAAAAAAAAAGACACATAAAACCATAATCAAAGTTAAAGGCATTAAAGGGAAGGTAAAAGGAAAATGAAAGGGTAAAAAAATGAGATAAAACAATGGGTGTAAAATACTCACGTGGAAAACAATAAAAAATAACATGGAAAGATAAATTCAATAATCCTATCAGAATGAAACATAAAAATTTAAAACAGGTTTTAAAAACAATTAATTGGGTAAGATATTTGAATGGGAGGGAATTGGATGGCAAATGAGAGCTAATACAGATGTGTCTTTCAGTATTAAAGCATGGGCAATAAGTTAAAATGTGATGAATGGTTAAAATGGTATCACAAAACTTATACATAGGTTGGTCATCTGCCTCAAGAAAATATTGTCTTAAAAATCCATGACCTATGTAGAGCCAAGCTATTTTTCTCACAATTCCAGTGAAATAAAAAAAATTGTTGCCACAATTTGACAACAGCTTGATTTGGAACTATTTATTGTTAATTTGTTCAGATTAAGATCACAGCCATTGTGCCCAGAGTTTGGTGGTAAGATACTGCAGGAGATTTGTATGTGCTTGAATGAAGTGCTTCAAAGTGTGTCAGTGTCCCCAAAGCATTATCAATTGACTGAGTGGTGTAAAGCAGTGCACAACTCAAAGATGTACAGGGGCCAAAAACGATTTCTAAATGCAATGAAGCTGGCCAAAATGCATTTTTTTGTGATGTAAAAAAACAACAACAATGTTTTACTTTCTTCAGAAATAATTTTCAGGATAGTGCAATATATGTACACCTATCCCTCGATTTACACGGTACTCAGTTCACACAATTTTGGCTTTGCACGGTCAAAAAATGCAACCAGTTTCGATTTACATGGTACTGACTGAGACGTACATAGAAAGGAAATCTCGGTCAGTACCGTGTAAATCGAAACTGGTTGCATTTTTTGACCGTGCAAAGCCAAAATTGTGTGAACTGAGTACCATGTAAATCAAGGGATAGGTGTATTCATTTTCTATTCTAGTTGTGTTTTAAGAAAATACTTTTGCAAAAATATGCATAATATTGTTACGACAGATGAATGAGCAACAGTGACTTCACGAGTTAACGTGACTGGAGCCCTCGTGTGAGCTTCTACGTGAGATTCAATTAGCCAACGATTTGGAACTTAGAACAGTTCTGAAGAAGAAGAATGAAATATAGCAGTGCAGTGTGTTAAAGTTGAGAGATCTGAAAGGATGTTCAGATGGTCTGAGTCAGTGCGCGATAAGTAAATGAAAATAAGTATCTTTTATGTGATGTGTGCACGGGTGGTCATATTATTTTACTAATGTAAAAAGTTTAGTGAACTAGCACAGGACGAGAGTTGTTTACGTCTGAAGATATTCAAGTGACATGGTAAACTAAGTGAAGAGGTAGTATTTAGTAGAATAGACAGAGCTGATATTGTATACTCTGTACAAAAAGTGTTAATGCTTAAGTATAATAGTAGTTAATTTGTTTATGAGAACTTCATCCATATTTTCTTTGTAACAATTTGCATTGTATTGTAATTAGTTTGAAAATACACTTATTGAAACTCACACTCAGTGCTATCCATATTTTGTAATTCGCAACATTTGGTGTCTAGGAGTGTGGATAATTTATTGAATGCCGTTAACTAGAAGTATGGATGAATTAGTAAAGTTGATGAATGACATTAAAAGTCAAAATAATGACTTGAAAGCCGATATGGCCACACAAAATAATGAGTTGAGAAATAAAATAGGTGACCTTGCTAGACAAAGTGATGACTTGAAAGCCGAAATGGCTTCTCAAATTGGTAAGATTACTGATCAGTGTAAGGACATTAAAATCGAACTTAATAAACAATGTGATTGTTTAAAGGTTGAAATTGACAGTGTAAAATATGATCTTGATAGTGTTAAGTTAGATTATAAACATGAAATTGAAATTGTAAAAACTAATTGTGAACGCCAGTTTCAGATTTTGAGAAATGAAATGTTACCTTCTGCTTGTGAAAATATTAATTCTAGTGAAAATAATGTTATTACACATATCGCTAAAAATACAACTAAACCTTCTACATATGATGGTCAATCATCTTGGACAGTATTTAAAACACAATTTGAAGTTATTGCTAGAGCCAGTGAGTGGAATGAATTCCAAAAGGCCAGTTTTCTTGCAGCTTCCTTAAGAAATTCTGCTGTGGAAGTTTTGCAGTCTGTTCCAGAAGAAAAACGACTTGATTATCAGAGTCTAGTTTCTGCATTAGAACTAAGGAAGAAGAAATTCTGCTGCGGAAGTTTTTGCAGTCTGTTCCAGAAGAAAAACGACTTGATTATCAAAATCTAGTTTCTGCATTAGAACTAAGGTTTGGTGATAGTTATTTAAAACAATATTACGTGACTCAATTTAAACATCGCATGCAGAAAAGTGGTGAAACTTTGCAAGAGCTTGCTAGCGATATCGAGCGTCTAGCTAGATTGGCTTATAGTAACTGTCCACCAGAAATTCAAGATAACTTAGCTCAATTACAATTTATTGATGCTATTGCTGACCTTGACACTCAACAATCTCTGAGGATGTCTGAAGGTGAATCCTTAAAGTCAGCTGTGGTACATGCTATGAAATACGAGTGCTCCAGGCTTTCCTCCCGAGCGAACAAACTCACAGTGAGATTTGTGAGTGCAGAAGAAACTGTAGAAAAGGATAATGAAATGAAAGAACTAACTAAAGCGATGCTATCTGTTTTGAAAGATATAAGAGGTTCTTCTTCAAAAACAACAACAGACCTTCAGTGTTGGAATTGTGGCAAGACCGGACACATTCGTACCAACTGTAATAGGAAACGGATGAGGAGTCCAAGTCCATCAACTAGACAACAGGATCAGAGAAACAGAAATTAGTCAGTCTTGCGGGGCAAAGGCTGGCTGTTGATTGGTCAGTCTGCTGTGACAGGGGAAGTCGCCCACGTTTCAACATTACATGGTGATAATAATGGATTAGCAGCTGATGGAGCCATAAATGGAATACCTTGCCGTATGATAGTCGACACTGGTGCAAATGTAACTTTACTCAGAATGGATATAATAAAGAAGATAATACCTCACCCAAACTTGAATACTACACAGTCTAAAATAAGCCTACAAACAGCCACTGGAGATCGTGCAAAAGTCCATGGAAAAATAGAACTTAACATCCGAGTTGGTAGCTGTCTGGTACGCCATCCTGTTTACATCGCTGACATTTACGATGAATGCATATTAGGCCTAGATTTTCTTAAGAAACATGGATTCAACATTAGACCCAGTGATAACCTACTCATCTATGAGACAGAAGAGATTCCTCTACTTAGCCGGACGTCTGATTCTTTATCAAGTGTAACTCCAATATTAGTGACAGAAGACACAGAGATCCCAGCACAAAGTAAAGTTATAGTCCGTGGACATCGGGCAGAGACTTCTGGGCCTTCCGATTGGCAATTACTGATGCCTCTGGTAAAGGAGCTTTGGCTCATAATATCCTGGTTGCAAGGACTTTAGTCAGAATAGATAAAGAACAGATCCCTATCAGAGTGATGAACTGTAACAAATCCAATAGAATGTTAAAAAAAGATGAAGAATTAGCAATATGTGAAGCTGTCACCTGTGTAACAAGTATAAATAAAATAGAAATTACTGATTCAAATCAAAATTATACAGACATCCCATCTCATCTTACTGAATTATGGAGAGAAACAAGACGAATATTAACTAAAAACCAAGCTGTTAAGGCCGAAAACCTATTAAAAGAATTTTCTGACATTTTTTCTGCCACATCAAATGAATATGGCCGTACTAACCTGACAGAACATAAAATCAACACTGGTGATTCTTCTCCAGTCCATCTGCCGGCAAGAAGGCTTCCATTGGCAAAAAGAGAGGAGACGGAACAACTCATAAAGGACATGGAAGCCCAGGGCATTATAGAACCATCACAGAGTCCCTGGACATCACCAGTAGTTCTTGTCAAGAAAAAGGATGGATCTAAACGATTTTGTGTAGATTATCGCAGATTAAATGACGTAACAAAGAAAGATTCATTTCCTTTACCCAGGATTGATGATACACTAGACACTTTATCTGGATCAGAATGGATCTCAACATTAGACTTAAAGAGCTGCTATTGGCAAGTTGGTATACGTCCTGAAGGCCGTGAGATAACAGCTTTCACCACAGGGAATGGACTTTGGCAGTTTAAGGTGATACCATTTGGACTTTGTAACGCACCTGCCACATTTGAGCGACTAATGGAGTCAGTGCTCAAAGGTTTGCCTTGGGAGGTCTGCCTGGTTTACTTAGACGACATCATAGTTCTTGGAAGAACTTTTGAAGAACATTTGAGAAATCTTCGTCAAGTATTTGAAAAACTTAAGGCAACCAAGTTAAAATTGGGACCGACAAAGTGCAAACTGTTCCAGCAAGAAGTTCATTACCTTACCTTGGTCATGTGATCACTACATCAGGGATTAAGACTGATCCTAGTAAGATAGAAGCTGTAAGAGACTGGCCTCCACCACAAGATGTTCATCAACTTCGTAGTTTTATTGGACTTTGCACCTACTATAGAAGATTTGTCAAAGGCTTCTTCAACATCGCAAGACCATTACATCGTCTGACAGAAGAGGGTCAGCGGTTCATGTGGACCACCGAATGCCATAATAGATACTGATGCAAGTAACACAGGAGTTGGTGCTGTACTTTCACAAGAACAACACGGACAAGAGAAAGTTATTGCATACTTTAGTAAAACTTTATCCAAACCAGAGCGGAATTATTGTGTAACACGCAAAGAACTGTTAGCAATAGTAAAAGCAATAGAACATTTCCATCATTATCTCTATGGCCAGAAATTCCTTATACGTACTGATCATTCTGCACTTAGATGGTTATTAAACTTCAAAAACCCTGAAGGACAAATCGCTAGGTGGATACAACGGTTACAAGAATACGATTTCTCCATTGAACATCGAAGTGGTAAAATGCATAAGAATGCAGATGCTCTTTCCAGACGCCCATGTATTGGCAACTGTAAACATTGCTATAATGCAGAACTAAAATTTGAAATTAAAGAGATAATGCCCATAAGATAAATGGTATCGATACAAGCAAACAGTGATACCCCTAACATCTGGAATCCAATTGAAACCAGAAAGGCCCAACTAGATGATGAAGATATAAAACCAATATTAGAATTGATTGAAAAATCTGATGTAAGACATAATTGGGAGCAAATCTCGAAGTATAGTCCAACTACGAAAAGTTACTGGGCACAGTGGAACTCCTTAAAAATGAAAGACGGTGTATTATACAGAAGATGGGAGAATCCCACTGGACGGCTGATCCGTTGGCAGATAATCCTTCCTCGCTCCCGAGTGGAACATGTGATGAAAGATGTACATGGTAGTGCCACTGGAGGACACTTCGGTGTTAATAAGACATTAGCCAAAGCCAGAGAACGATTTCATTGGTTGAAAAGTAGGGCAGACGTTGAAAGATGACGTAGGCAATGTGAAGGCTGTGCAGCAAAGAAAGGCCCTGTTAATTTCATGTCACACATCACCAGTATTTGTTACATGGCTCCCAAGATAATTAAATTGTGACACCTGCTCAAGATTGTAACCATTCAGATTAACTGAATCACAGCCTGCCGGATCAATTTTCCTCATTTAGTTTTCTCTATGTTTATAACCAAACCTACTCTACTACCAGTCTCATCAACAGCTCGAATGAAGAGAGTTCATCTTAATAACATCATTTGCCAAAAGAGCTAAATAATCAGCATAATTTAAATCAGAAATTTTCAAGTATCTGGACCATTTAACACCAAAATATTTCTCTTGCAGTGAATTTCACATAACATAATTTGTAACCAAACTAAAGAGAAAAGGAGACAAAATGCACCCTTGCCAAACACCAGAAGCAATGCTAAACCAATTGTTACAAGCCTTACCAACTCTCACACACAACTTAGCGTTATTATAGAGCTTTCATTATGTTAACTAACTTGTCTGGTATGCCATATGATTTCACAATCAACGATAAATTGTGATGATCAATAGAGTAGAAAGCCTTTTTGAAATCAACAAAGCTAGCAAACAAAGGTTTCTGAAACTCCAAACATTTCTCAAGAATCTGCCTAAGTGAAAATATCTGATCCACATATCCCCTACCACTTCTGAATCCACATTGCTCATCACGCAATTGACTGTCAACCAGATCCTTAATTCTATTAAGCACAATCATGGAAAGAACTTTACCTGGAACAGAGAGTGGGCTGATACCCCTATAGTTATCACAAGAACTGCTATCACCTTTTTTGAAAATAGGGATAATAATAGCTCTGGTAAAATCTTTAGGAACCATGCCTTTATCATAAAAGATATTCAAAATTTCAGTCATCCAAGTGGTAACCGAAACATTCCCAGCTCTAAGCATTTCTGTAGTAATTTCATCTACCCCTGGGAATTTATGAAGTTTAAATTCAGAAATAGCCAAATAACTTCAGATTGTGTTATAGGGCCAACTTTAAGCTGCCAATGCATCTATCATCATTACAAACAATGGGAGTAGAACTAACCACATTGTTTAGAACATTACTGAAATGCTCAGCCCACCTAGCCATGACAGAATCCTCACCTTCTATAACCTTACCTTGTTTATCCTTCAACCCTCTATACCTGTCAATTTTCATCACACAAAACATTAACTATCTGGTACAGTTCTCTGCTGTTGTGCTGTCTAACTGCTTCCTCGGCTTTGTCAGCCAAGCCATCAAGCCAAAGATTCTTATCAGCAGCTTAACTGATCTTTTACACGTTTATTAAGTTCTCTGTAATGCTTTCTATTAGGACTTGTAGGCTATTGATTAAGGACATTCCTGTAGTTCTTTCTTTCCGAAATAAGCTCAAGTGCCTTATCACTCAGATAATTCTGCCTCTTCTGTTCCTTTTTTCCTAAAAGAGTACTGTTAGTGTCCAAAAAAGCCTGTTTAAAATGATCCCATTCTTCCTCAACTTCAGTAGTAAGCAAACCATGACTATCATAATGACTAAGTAACCTATCATGATAAACTTTAGCTATAACTGGGTCTTTCAGAGCTACAGTATTAAAGGTAAATTTTTTAACTCTAGCACAAAACTTAAGTTTAAGTTGCAAGACACTTTTAACTAGGTAATGGTTAGATCCAATTTCAGCTCCCCTGTATGACCTGGTATTCCTAACAGAACTAGCCCATTTGCTGTTAATTAATATATAATTGATTATATTCTTATGCAACCCATCAGGTGAAACCCATGTGTACTTATGTATGTCACGGTGTTTGTAATAGGCTATTCTCCAACCATTACGTCTACTTATCTGTAGGAGATGTTACCCATTGCAGCTACCAATACCAAAGGTGTCTATCATCCCTCCCCAAAGGTCAGAGTCAGTACCAACTTTGGCATTGGAGTCACCTAGAACAAGGGTAATATCTCCTTTCTTGACAGAATTCAAAATATCCTGAAGTTGCCCATAAAACTTATCCTTCTCATTCTCATCAGCATCCTCAGTGGGGGCATATAACATTCAAGTTTTTAATGCTTGTCTAAAATTTTGCTGTAAGAAACCTTTCATTAATGCACTCATATCCTAGAATAGCATCACTGGCATGTCTGCTTAAAAGCAACCTGAAAAGAGAAATTTAAGATTATTTTTAAGAATTCTGTCCATCTGGTCTCTTGCAAGCCAAGAATATATAAATTATAACAGTGGAATTCTTGTGTGAAGACATCAAGAGAATAGCTCTGTGCAGAGTCCTCACATTCCAACTACCTATGGAGAGAAAATGGTTTGTGGGATGTTTAAAGAAACTATGTTTATTGAGAGAGGGAATGCTGACAATATCAAACAGCCCTCTAATCGCAGACATGGATCAAAGACCCGCTCCCCCACCACTAAAGGCTGAAGCCATCTACACTGGAAGACTTCCTCCAATGTAGAATTTGACGATGCCAATAGAAGCAAAGAGTTCAGGTGCCTGCGATGACCTCTGCTCAGGATTATCCACCAGCTGATAAACATATCCTGTGAATCTATTCACTTGGGGCTGTCAACCCACAAACAAACAGAAAACACATAGGAAGATTTTTCCTCCACAGAAGCCCATCAGTGCAGCAAATTCAAGATCCATAATCAAGCTCAGAGCCTTATATCAGTCCAGTCCAATAGGTTTATATGGTCAGGACCATGTGTGGTTGACCACTCCTCAGCAGGGTAGAAAAAAAAGTACCCATAGTTGTCCAGATCAGTAGGACACACTAATCTGGCAGCCCTCCCCTTCTGTTCACTTCCACAAGAGTCTTTTGAAAGGTACTAACGGTTTGCACCACGAGAAGGTGGGGTCTGGCAATAGTTGCTAGGCCTGGCCGGTTCTATGCATCATCACAGGGGATTGGTGCATAGCTCTCCTTCCAGTGACTACCTATCTACCATTTACATTACCATTGAATTATACTGCTGTACTCTTGCTATGTTTATATATATTATATTCAGTGTTAAGAAGTTCTATTAAATTTATGCTGCTGAAAGGTACAGGTATTGGGCAGAAAAATGTAAGCAGTTCCTTGTTATCTCAATATACTATATTATTGAGATAATGTTTCATATATATTATAATATAAACTATATTATAATATATATATGAAACATGATTTTTCTGAAACATAATTTTTTTTCAGTATGAAATATTTCAAAATACGGTCCAGTGTTATACAAGGTGACCTGTCTATCAAACTTGAAATATAGGCCACCTTGTAAAAATGGCAAAGTGAGAAAAAGTTGCTGTAAAAAGGCTAAAAAAAAGTCTATATCCCCAGAGTGGCAGAGCTAAGATATTGAGGATGGTAAATAATTTTAAAACTATTGAATAGAAACTCAAATTTTTGGCAATTGTTTAAAAAGTAAAATGTGTCAGGAAGGGGGAGGGGATGGAATGTCTCGACAAAGCTGTGGGAAGGGTGGAGATATAACATATTTGACAAACTTGCCCTTTCAATCCTGTAGGGCCAATTTCCATGTTAAGGCATTTTGTTTCCATATCCAAAACCTCATTCATTTTCAGAAAATGAAAAAGAAAATTTTTGATTGGGAAATGAAGAATAAAAAATAAACTTAATTCGATGTTAAAAAATATTTACAGATAAATATAAGTCATCCTTTGTCATAGTCAGCAACGCATCATGACTCCAAAAGATTGATAAAGGCATGTAAATATATAAGAATAAAATCAATAAATCTATAAAAGTAAAAATGAACAAGTTGTAAGCCAGTTATTGTCACAATCAGCAATATAACATAACAACTCTGAAAGAGCTATGAAAATAAAAATTAATAGAATTAATTTATCATAATTTGACATGGAAACCACACAAAAATAATCTTATTGATAAACTAAGATTAATGTTAAAAAGGTTCTACTGTTTAAAAATATTATAATGATATGTGCAAAACACTTTATTTTTCATGGGTACAGTCTGTTATCCAATGTGGTATTTTAAGTTGGGGAGGTTTATGGCCAGGTAACAAGGACCCCAAAGGATCAGAGAAGGTTGGATGAGGGGGCCCACTTGACAGCTGTTGTGAGATAGATGGTAGCCTCTCATCAAGGCCATTACAAATATAAGAAGTATTGTTTCTGTTTAAGACAGAATAATTAATGTGATAAATAAAGCGTAATGATAGAAATTTAGTGCAATTTGAAAAATATTGTAATTTAGGCATTTTCATGCTTAGAAATTTATACATCTTTAGAATACTAAATTTTTTTCTACTCTAACAGTTCATTAGTAACTGTAAAAGAGTTATAAATGGTAAATTTAGTGGCTTAAAATATGTAATTCCAATTCTAAAAAAAGAAGTTATGCATAAACACTTCATAGTAAATACAGATTACCTGTAAATATATAACTCAAGAAATAATTATTTAAAAAAAAAAACGATTGCTGACAGTGTGGGATTCAAACCTACGACTCTCCAGATACATGCCAGAGCACTCTACAACTAAACCAACCATCAGAAAAATAATTTGCTTCCAGAATGGACCTTTATATCTTTCACTGAATCTGGTGGACCTAATGTCATCTATAATTAAAGAAGGCAACTTATTTTTTAATTGTTATTAAAGAATCAGCAAAAGATATAAAAGTAATATTCTGGAAGCAAATTATTGTCCGATGGTTGGTTTAGATATCTACAGGTAGTCTGTGTATTTACTATGGAATGATTTTTCATTGATGGTGCTTAAGTGTGAGTGACTTCTTCATTAACATCTGATTCTTTAGCAACAATTGGAAAATAAGTTGTCTTCACTGATTATAGATGATGCTAGGTCCACCACATTCAGTGAAAGATATAAAGGTCACATTCTGGAAACAAATTATCATCTAACAGTTGGTTTAGAGGTAGAGTGCTCTGGTATGTATCTGGAGAGTCATGGGTTTGAATCCCAAGTCTCCAGCAATAATTTTTTCGAAATAATTATTTATATATAAACACTTCCACTTCTTTCTTGGACCAATGATTTTTAATTCATTACCATTGTATATATGAAATGAATTAAATGCCTATCATTTAAGTGTCTACTGAAGGATGATATTAAAAATATTAGCAGGTAGAGCACTTTCTCATTATTTTACAATAATTTAAAATCAGCTTTTTTTTTTGCTTCAAGAAATTAAATCTATATATATTCACTGTTGCTTTAAAGATAAAACTTAATACTCATTATTTTAACCTAAACAAGCTATTGCTCTTGGGTTATGTCACTTCACAAACAAATATATGAATACTTTGTTCATCTGCATAAATGTACAGATATGTATGTATTCTTTGTTCATGTGCACAAACGTATAATTCTTTATCCATGTGCATAAAGGTACAAATTGGTATGTAAATGTAACAAACTTTGTTTTGATTTGAAAAAAGAAGGAAAAATGAAACAACTTCTTAAGTGGACATTGTCATAACTAGCGATGTAGCAAAGATTGATATATATAAATCTACACATAATCTATATAGAAATAAAATCATAACAGATCTATAGAAATAAAAACAGAGTTTTAGTTATAAAGGTAAAAATAGAATACTAACTGAATTCAAAGGTTATACATTGTTGATGATATATATATATGTAGCACATGGCAGACACTTGCTACGAATTAGTGCCAAGTCTTGCTGGGCCATGGCATATTTACAAGCAATTTTGCACAAACAAACTGTTTTCAGTTATGGTCTTAGACTGGGTTGTTTTACCTCTGAGAGGCATTTTTTTTGCATACAATGGGCTAAATGGCCAGATGATGATGAACAAGGACCCCAAAGGATCAGAGAAGGTTGGATGAGGGGGCCAACTTGACAGCTGTTGTGAGATAGATGGTAGCCTCTCATCAAGGCCAACTAGTGTTCTTTAACGTGCACAGGGTATGGCTCTCCTGTACATGGGAACATGGCTTAATGTCCCATCCGATGGATGGCATACTTTCCAAGCCCATTGGTGTCCCCTACTGACCGAGGGGAGGGAGCAAAGATTTGCGAAAATAAATCTCAATGCTGGCCCAAGCAGGGCCAAACCTGGGAATAAATAGATTAGTATGAGTCTGGCATGCTACCAACTGAGCCACTACCGCCTGATTATGGTTTTGGTTTCAGTAGCCTGAGAGCATGGTTGAATGCTAGGAAGAATGATAAAAATAATTCTAGGCACATTGAAATAGTTTTAAGGCAGAAAAGAGAGCATAAAAAAAAGAAGAAAAAAAGAAAGGTGTGCACTTTGTAATTATTTCCAAAGCAATTAATTAATTATAGCCCAAAATAATTAATTAAAAAAACAGTTTTTGGTTAATTTTCAGGAGAATTTCTAAACTTTAAGAAAAAAAAATTGTTTATAATAGTTCAAATCAAACCTGTGAGCTTAAATTAAGGAGTTGCTTCTCATAGAGTAGCATTAATAAACAAATTAGCAATCCCGTATATTAGCTGTAAGAAGTGGCAATCAGATGGTTTTAACATATTATTTATAACTTAACTTTGGAAAATATGCATCAAATGGAAAAACAAAATATTCTTTTTGAAACTTGAATAACATATTTTTATGATATATATAGATAAGAAAATGTTCAAATGCAATTCCTATTTTTTGGAGTAAAAAAATGAAGTTTCGTGTGTTGTATTAAAAATGGACATTGATATCTTGGGCTTCTCATTTCATATTTTGCCTATGTGTATAATCGATGGGAACCCTGGAAAGGTTGAATGGCTGCTTGAGAATGATGATGAATATAGGAAAGCTCCAAATGCTACTATTAGAGTTAGTCCTGTTGATTATTACTTAAACTAGATATTTGTACTGTCATTGATCTAATAAGGCCAAGTATCAATGAAAGAGTTCCAATGTCTGCTACAATGACTGAGCTACAGACAACTACAATTGGAGACAAAAAATCAGAAATTATGATTAATACAACCATTAAAAATTTGGATAGGTTGTGCATCACAAAGATATATTTAAAGTGATATAAAGAGACCCAATGGTCCTATATATATTTAAGATACATGAGCCATACAATAAGCACATTGAAACCCCAACCATATACTTAAAATGTAAATAGAAATGACAGTAATATAAGCATTTAAATAATATTACACCTTTCGTTAACATAAGATATAATTCATGAAACATATTCAATAAAGAAACAATATTTGTTGACATGCAACTCATTTTCTTGCAACTTTGTAAGTAGCATTCAATTTTAATACTTCACGATAATGCTGTTCACACTAATGATCTAAATCTTTAAAATATTTAAAGGCTCAAGCAGAGAGTTTTTTTTTTTCAGTTTGATTATAAAGTTCGCTGTATGTTAGCAGCTTAATTACATCAATATGGATGTATTTCTGCTTTAGATGTTCCAATAATTAAAGAAGTAGCTAATCCTCAAAGGAACAGGCTATCTGTGTAGAAACTGGTACATGAGTCTTATTTGCACTTTCCTCAGTACTTAAACACTAAACTTTAAAAGATAATGTTTAAAACCTTCAACTGGCATAATTAATTACCTTCATAGCTAAAACATATGGCCATAAGACCTGCTTCTATATAAGAGCAATGCGTTTTGCCAACCCCAGAGTGTGGCTTCCTCAGTGTGATGGTCCACACCCTTTCACTTTTACTTTTCCTTAACCAGTTTTGCTTTATTTAAATTATATTTATCATTTTGGGGATTTTATTTCCTTTTGTGGGCTGTCCCGATCTTCCTCCAAGTTTCAGGAGTTGCGCATGCACAACTCCGACCTTTTGATTGTCAACTGCTAAAGCGCATGTTCAAGGACACACCCTCTCTTGTGTCATAGCTTGCACGCTTGTCAGTTTATGTAAATGTCTTTCCCGGCATGCAACATGACACGTGCGGGCTTTTGTACGCCGCTTGTTATAACAGTGATGTTAGGTCACAGAGTAGTTAGAGATGAGAGCACAGAGTAGAAGTTAGAGAGAAGCAGAGAGCAGTAGGAGAGAGAAGAGTTAGTGAGTGTAGTGAGGAGTAGAGATTGTAGAGTTATGTAGTGAGATAGTGATGAGTCGAGATGCAGTTGACATTTTCATTTGATATTTGGTGAGTTGAATTTTTGGAAATAAACTTTTGAATCTTTGCTATTTTTTCTCTTGAGCAATGTGAATTAATTTTTGATTGTATTTAATATTTAAACTTGCCAATCATTTTTGAATTCTTACTCGATAAGTAACGCTTGGCAATATTTAACGAACCCTATTTCAACTTTATTTGACAAGTTATTAATGCCTGGCACCTGATTAAGCTATCCGGAGTTTGAATAAATTGGATCAGATAAAAGGTCCAAACTTTAAAAGTTATTAATCTTTGGAGCGTTACATCATGCTCTCGATGATAGTGACCTGCTGCCAGGGATGTAGCTATGGACTGGTGGTGGTAGTGGGGGGGGGGGATCAAAAATTTTCCAACTCGAAATTCAAATTTTGCCAACTGAGCAAACTTACTTAGAGATTTTCACTGGGGGGAAGGGGGGGGGGGGGTTTGAGGCAATGGTAGCAATTTCCATGGCTATCCTGCATATTGCCATTTGACTGCCAATTTTGCCAACTAACCGTAATTTGCCTTTAAACTTCCAACTAGCCATTTTCATGGAAATAATTCCAATATTTACATCTCATCTGAATTGTAGCAGGTCAGTGTGAATTTTCCCTTGATTTGGCAAATTCTCCTTAATTTCACGAAACTAATCCTAATCTTTACAACACTCCTTAATTTCGCAAATCTCAATTTTCACAAATCCCCTATATTTTACCAAGTGGATTCGAATTTTGCCAACTCGCCGTAATTTTACAGAAAAAAAAAATCGCAATTTTTACATCTTCCCTGAATTTGCAAAGTCACTTCGAATTTTATCAACTCTCCTTAATTGCACAAGAAAGGCACAATTTTCACAACTCCCCTGTATTTTAACAAGTGGCTTTGAATTTTGCCAACTCCTCTAGATTTTGCCAAGAGTTCTTGGTTTTTCCAACTCTCCTTAATTTCACAAAACCAATCCCAATTTTTACAACTCACCTGTACTTTACCAAGTAGTTTCCAGTTTTGCCAACTTCCCTAGATTTTGCGAAGTTTTCTCGATTTTGTCAACTCTCCTTAATTTCACAAAAACAATCTCAATTTTTACAAATCGCCCGTATTTTACCAAGTGGATTCAAATTTTGCCAACTGCCCTAGATTTTGCCAAGTTTCCTCGATTTTGCCATCTCACCACAATTTTACAGAAAAAAATCCCAATTCTCACCTGAATTTTGTCAACTCTCCACAATTTTGCCAAGTCACTTGGAATTTTTCCAACTGCCCCTAGTTTTTCCAACTACCTAAGTTTTGCCAACTAGCCATAATTTTTCACAAAAAAAAATCCAAATTTTCACATCTCACCTGAATTTTGCCAACTCCCCACGATTTTGCCAAGTCACTCTGAATTTTTCCAACTATCCCTAGATTTTGCCAAATTGCCATATTACAGAAAAAAATCCTAATTTTTACATCTCACCTGAATTTTGCCACTCCCCACGATTTTGCCAAGTCACTCCAAATTTTGCCAACTCCCCAAGATTTTATCAAGTCACTCCGAATTTTGCCAACTCCCCAAGATTTTACCAAGTCACTCTACTATTTTTTGCCAACTCCCTAAGATTTTGCCAACTCACCCGTATTTTACTAAGTGACTTCGAATTTTGCCAACTGCTTTAATTTTGCTGTCTCTCCATTTTCCAAACTGCCTTAGATTTGCCAAATTGCCTCGATTTTGACAACTCCCCTTAATTTTCCAAAAAAAAAATTACAAATTTTTACAACTCACTTAGATTTTAAGAAGTCGGTTCGAATTTTGCCAACTCCGAGTTACTTTTGGGGGGAGCCTCCCCCCCATGGTTAGCCTCTGCCTGCTGCTTCATTAAATACCCAACTCACTGATCGGATCAGGTGACATCGATTGACGTGCGTTTATGCTTGTGCCTAATTGTTGATGCAACAGGAGATTCCATGCTGATGGGAGGGTGGTATCAAGCAGTTACTTTTTTGATTTATTTTTTGTTGTACTAAAAACAAACAGATGTCCTCTGCCTCTCATTTCGGATTCTTTCAACCTGGTGATTATGTATATGACCTGGACACAGGAAGGATTAACACGCATTTTCAAATTATGTTAGTTATTTTAACATCTGAAACGAATTCTTAATTTTTGAAGCATTTCAATAAAAAAATCCACATTTCAATAAAAAAATTCCACACAAGAACATCTCTTTTGAAAGGTACTAATGGCCCACTTTGCAAGAAGGGTTGGACTGTAGGTGCCAGGACGGTTCTGTGTATCATCACTGAGGATTGGTGCATAGTTCTCCTTCCAGTGTATTTCCAATCCATTTGCAGACCAGCTTTATCACACAAAAACAGAAAGTAATTGAAGTCTTTCTTCTTTTAAGTTTTTTGGTGGTAACCTTTGTAAAGGCCTGTAAATGGTAGCTAGGCGTAAACTGGAAGGAGAGCTGTGTACCGGTCCCTGGTGATGATGCACAGAACCGGCCAATTGCGTGATGAGGAATGTGGATTCAGAAGTGGTAGGGGATGTGTGGATCAGATATTTTCACTTAGCCAGATTCTTGAGAAATGTTTAGAGTTTCAGAAACCTTTGGTTGCTAGCTTTGTTGATTTCAAAAAGGCTTTTGACTCTGTTGATCGTCATAATTTGTGGTTGATTGTGAGATCATGTGGTATACCAGACAAGTTAGTTAACGTAATGAAAGCTCTCTATAATAACACTGAGTCATGTGTGAGAGTTGGTAAGTCTTGTAGCAATTGGTTTAGCATTACGTCTGGTGTTCGACAAGGGTGTATTTTGTCTCCTTTTCTCTTTAGTTTGGTTGTTGATTATGTTATGCGAAATTCACTTCAAGGGAAAGATTTTGGCCTTAAATGGGCTGGAGATACGAAAATTTCTGATTTAGATTATGCTGATGATTTAGCCCTTTTGGCAAATGATGTTGATGAAATGAACTCTTTCATTCGAGCTGTTGATGAGACTGGTAGTAGAGTAGGTTTGGTTATAAACAGAGAGAAAACTAAAGTGATGAAAATTGGTCAGGCAGGTTGTGATTCAGTTAATCTGAATGGTTGCAGTCTTGAGCAGGTGTCACAGTTTAATTACCTTGGGTGCTATGTAACTGATACTGGTGATGTGCGGCATGAGATTAACAGACGAATAGGTATTGCTGCCGGGACTTTTAAGAATCTATGGAGATTGTGGAGTAATAGGCGTATACACCTAAAGACTAAAATTAGACTGTATAATAGTTTGGTTCTTTCTAGGGTTAGTTATGGTAGTGAAACTTGGACGCTGTGTAAACAAGATATACAGGAAACTAGATGCTTTTGATTCTAGATGCTTACGCAGTATCTTGGGTATTAGGTGGTTTAACTTTGTAACTAATGATGAGGTTAGGTAAAGGAGTCTGCAACCTCCTTTAAGCAGCATATTGTGCAGAGAGAGACTCCGCTGCTTTGGCCATGTTGCCCATATGGATAATCATGGATTGGCGAATAGGGTTATGAACAGTGTGCCTAGAGGCCTCAGAAGGAGGGGGAGACCTAGGATGCGGTGGGCTGACAATGTCAAACAGGACCTTGTTAGAATTGGTGTGCAGTGGTCAGATGCAGCAGATGTAATTCAGGACAGATATGCTTGGAGAATTAAACTGCGTGGTCTGGTTGGTCCTCCGTAGCCCATGGCTGCTTGAGGACGATGATGATGACGATGATGACGATGATGATGATGTAATGTATTAGTGGGATCTGGGATGGCAATTTCATATATTCCTCCAGTGGGAGGTTTTCTATTACTATCTTTTATTACTAGATTTTTTTATAGAATGTGTAATTATAGTTAGTTGATAGTGTAATATCGTATTTTACAAGTGTATTTTCCATTGTTTTTGTTAGGTATTTCATGTATGGGAAACTGGTTGCATATTTTTCTGAAATTTGTGCTTGATGTGGGTGTGGTTGTGATTCTTTTAAAACAATGTATTTTGCATTTTTTCCCCCATCTTTGTAATAATTTTAAAGAATATCCTGCTTCACTTGCAGTATGTTTATATATATTTTATTTCATTCTGAAAAGCTGTTTCTTGTGAACAATATCTGTATGCTCTTATGTAATGTGGAAGTATGCTAGCTTTTTTTATATTTAAATGGGTGAGCTGAGTTGGGTGGAATGTAATTTGGTATATATGTGGGTTTTCTATGTACTATTGTTTTGCAGTAATCAGTTTTTCTTGTGACTTTAATGTCTAGAAATGCTCTTTGTTGGTTTTGCTCGGCCTCGTGGGTAAATTTAATAGATGGTAGTACATTATTAAATACTTTTATTAGTTCATTTAACTTGTCTATAGGGTGTGGCCAAAAAATTAGTATGTCATCCACGTACCTGATATACAATATAGGTTTGTAATTAGTTCGAGCTAAGGCAACCTCCTCAACATGTCTCATAACATCGGCTATGAGTCCAGAGACAGAGGTGATCCCATTGGTACCCCCTCTGTCTGGAGCATATGCGACTGTTAATGTCAAAGAAGTTGGAGTTGGTGGCCAGGTCCATGGCCTTGTGTATACTGAAGTATTGTTGGGCAGTGGAACTGGCCACACATAGCCATTCAGCCCTTAGTCGCATCGCTGCATCCAATATGGAAGTATTGGGATACAGCAGACCTCAAGGGAATGTATAGTAGTATTTGGTGTAATAATTGTATTTGAATTTCAATTAGGGCTTCATGACAGGAAGTTAATGTGTATTCTGTAGGCAGAAAGTATGCTTTAAAAAATTTATGTAAAGCTATTTCTAGGTTATAGGTAGGTGATTTGCATTTGCAAACTAAGGGTCTAAATGGCATGTTTTCTTTATGTAATTTAATTTTTACAAATAATTGTAGAATATCTAAAAGTGGATTGAATGGCCTAAAAGACTGTCTTTTCCTTTGGGCCCCAAACACTTGCATGTTTTGCATACCACTTAATTCAGCCCTGGGTACATTACTCGCTGAGCACTGAAGCAAATTATGGAAATGCATCATAGATTACCTGTGGAATTGTGAAGCATTTATAGCAACTTCATATGAGGAAGAGTTCATTAGTTGTCAGATAATGCTGGTACAGAGGCCACTACCAATGACCTGAACAGTCCACCAATGCTTATTGTTGGTGCAGCAGAGAATACTAACATGAGTATTACTTATCTAAGCGAGTTTACTATGACATATCGAAAACAAATGAAATAGTTGTGTCTGAATATGTAAATGAGCCAAGTGCTGTAACATTATTACATGGAGTATTTCCAAAAGATCTAGTTAAACTTTGGGAACTTTTTCTACTGTGCAGAGTGATGAAAAAAAGTTCCTATGATCATTGCACCAGAAATGTTTCCATTCTGAATTATAACATGTTTTAAGAGTGAAAGTAAGGAAGCCTGTCAAAAGATGCTACGTTAGGTAAATCTGAATGTCTGACAGCATAGTAGATATATGCAAATGTTGAACAAAATCTCATCATCCCTGGATTAGGTAATGCTACACAAAGCGAGTCGTTGTTCTGAAGTTATATGTAAGTGAATCAGTAGTCTTGTTGTTATTGCCAATCCATGTGTTATTTGTGACTATCATGAATAGTCAGAACAATGCTAAAATGGCAGACATTCATTTCATTCACAAATGAGAGAACAGAAACCGCAGTGAAACTCAGCATCTCTACATGATATGTTTTACACACTGACAATGCCCAGCCAAGGATACTTTTGCAGTCATTGCCATCTTTAAGAGACAGGATCCTTTTTGCCTGTTACTGCATATTGGGGGCAGGTCAGATGTGTCTCTGAACACATGGCCTAGAGGAACATGTGCTGGACATGGTTGCAAAGTATCCTGGGACTAGCATAAGAAAAGTAGCAGCAGACAATGTTTCATATTCAATAGTATGGAGAATTTGCTGTCAGTACCAACTCTACCCACATCACATGCAGCAAATACAGGTCCTCTCACCAGCTGATTTTCATCCACTAGTAGTGTTTCACAATGGATTCTGCAGCATGTTTTATCCTTTGTCTGCTTTTTACCAATGAATTGCAATTCACAAGAGATGGCATTATGAATTTTCATAACATTTCACAATGGACAGACATGGGAAAATCCTCACAAAAATCACTGTCTCAGCATCAGCGGAGGTTTCATTTGATTGTTTGGGCTGGCATCATTGATGATTGGCCCATTTTTCCAGCCACCAACACTCAATGACCAGTAATATATGCATTTCTTGGAGGCAGAACTACCTGCACCAGGAAGACATTCCATTAGCAACACTTGTTGTAACGCTCCAAACAAATGCAAAATACTTGAAGTTTTATGCTCCGGATAGCTTAGACGGGCGCCAGGCAATAATTAACAAATTGCCAAAAGTAGAATAAGTTGATAATAAGTTGATTTAGGGTTCAAATACCAGCGAGCGTTAATGAGTAAGAATCAAAATGATTGTCAAGTAAATTTAAATATAATTAAAAAAATCCTTAATTCGCGTTGCTCAAGAGAAAAAAAACTGTACAGACTCAAAAGGTTTTAAATGTAACAAAACAGATTTATTTCCAAAATAATTCAACTCACCAAGACATCAATGAAGATGCAACTCCTGTGCTACACGCACTGTGCTTGGTGCTACGCACCTTGTGCTCGTGCACTCACTTGTGCTTGTGCTTATGCTACTGTGACTCGCAGGTCACCGGTTTTTGACAATAGCCGGCGTATGCCGGGAAAGACATTTACAAACTATGACGAACGAAGCAAGCTATGACGCAAGAGCATATCCTTGGCACGCGCTTTAGCGGTACAGTCGGAAGATCGGAGTTGCGCGTACGCAACTCACAACATCTTGAAAACGAGTGCTGTGATGCCAAAAAGGAAATAAAAATCCCCAAAATGATAAATATAACGTAAATTAAACAAAACTGGTTAAGGTAAAGCAAAAGTGAACGGTGGGGCATCACAACTCCCCCTTCCAAAGGGAGTCAAAAGATTTGACCTAACAAATTTTCACGAGCAATTTTGAATAAAGGACACATCTTACGTCATTTACACATGGCTGAACATAAATAAGTAAAAGTATGCTAGCGCAAATTTTGATATGACGAACTATTCTCACTTTGACACAATTTTCCAGCACAACCAAAGGTACCTCCTCCCTTTTCCTCCTGACAAAAATATGTAATTAACAGCTAACCTAGTGTCAATATATACCAGTGGCTGTGACAGTTAACTGTATACTAGCATCATCGGTCTATCTAGTATCACATTCTGATACAAACTCAAAATTGGCATATCTTGAACTGTACAGAAAAAATTGGTTAATAAACTCCTAATCAAACTAATTCTATACTGTTAAATAGATGAAAAGAAAAAAATGTTACATTGTTGCTAGCGGGGTGATAACTTCCGCTTTTCCCCTAACCACAATAAAAAATATGTGAAATCTAAGTCTTCTCCTAAATCACATAAAAAAAACAGGTATTCGAACACCTTTATCTCCTCCTAATTACATTCAAATACGCAAAGCTAAAAAAATTCAAAATTTACAAACAAGCGGGAATGTAATCATCCGCTAATTCTTCTCCTATTCACAGAAATCGCGATCTAGCTGAAATAAAAAATCATTAGTTACCTCCCCCTTCAGAGCTAACGTCCCCCTCCCAAAGGAGTAATGCTGGTAACAACTCGGTCACCAGACTAGGCCATCTGGGGACAGCTCCAAAAAGGTACACAAAAAAAAAACAAAATTCTGCAGTCATCATCATGGTTATCATCTATATATACCAATAAATACTGCCAATGTCATCCCAAAAATTACGTATCATTGACACATAAATATCACTGATGACACTGACAGATTTAAACACATATACATAAATCGTATCTAAGAATAAAGAAAAAAGAGTGTAAATAATTTATAATATACGATGATAACATTTCATCTAATAACTTTTACATGAATCTCCTTTTTTTTTTTACATAAATTCACTTTGGAATGCACGTTATTTTACAATACAAATTCTTAAACATAAAAAATATTAAATTACTAATTCTCTTTCACTCTTCTCATTCATATCCAGAAACATTTTACAATTTCTAAACTTTCCAATATCGACTTACAAAATTTTCAGCTATCAGTCAGCTGAAACGAAAAAATCTACAAAAATACATTTTAACTCACGTAAATACAATAACTAGAACTTCGATGAACAAGAATGCAAAAAAAAAATTCTATTCACACAGTATAAACTCGAACTACAATAATTTCACTTTCCAAAAATAAATATCGAACTCCAAAGTTTCAACAAGAATTCAAACATTGCTAACTATCACAATAAGCTTCTTCGTCTTCATCTATTCCGAAAAAAAGAGAACATTTATAAATCAACAAGTGCCAAGTGAAAGAAAAATATACTTAAATTTCATTGTTGGCACTCCGTGGCGATAAATCATCTAGTCCGTTTCCGATAACATCCTTCCGTCGTCATTGGGTGGCTTCACGTAAAGTTGTTACTGAAGATCTCGTTCAAGTCAAGTCGTCGCTGTAGATCTCCCTCGTGACGTCATCTTACCGATGTTCGCTGCCGGTTGTCGCTCTGCAGGCTCTGGTCGTTTCGTCGGCCTTTCGTCACGCTCTTGGCGTCGATGGAACAGATGAATCTGGCTTTGTCAGTCTTTGTCCTGTTGTGTGCAGTAGGTGATAATCTAATCTGTTCTTTTCTCTTCTGCTTGGTAAAGGTTCATCATCATCATCAGAGCATTATTTCTCCTGGGTTTGTTGTGGAGCATCTACTTCTGATCTAGAAAATTCTATAGACGTTTTATATAATTTTATATTCACAACATTAAAGTATCCTACTGAGGCATTAGTGGTCATATTGGCCAATTCATACAGAAGTGGAGAAAGTTTCTTCCTTATAACATATGGTCCAGCATATAATGGTGCAAATTTCTTGATGAATCCTCTTTCTTTATCACTCTTATGATGTGTTTTAATCAATACCTTATCACCTACTTTAAATTCCATATGTCATCTTTTATTATAATCCTCTCGTTGCTTTTGTTGTGCTCATAGGGAATTATCTTGTGCCTTTGAAATGGCTCTAATATGCTGTTCCGTTCTAAACTCAATGGATTGTGGAGATGCGGGTTGGCCAATGAGTCTGTCCCAGGGTAATGTTAGTTCTCTTCCAAGAAATATCCGTGAAGGCGTGAATTTGATGGTTTCATGTAATGAAGTGCGTAAAGCAAAGGAAAACTGTTGCAAATATTTATCCCATGTACTATGTCTATTTTCAACGTAAGCAGCTATCATTCTGCCAATATTTCGGTTAATTCTTTCTGTCAAATTTGATTGTGGATGATATGGAGTTGTATATATGTGTTTTATTTGGAACGTTTCACATACTTCAGCAAGCACATTGGAAATGAATTGGGGCCCATTGTCCGAAACTATACTCTTGGGTACCCTGTATCTGCATATAAATTCATTTACAAATTTCTTTGCTACGATTGTTGCTGTTGCATTTCTAACAGGAAATATTTCGACCCATTTCGAAAAATAATCTACTAAGACCAGAATATATTGGGATCCCGCTTGTGTTTGTGGATACGGGCCCATTAAATCCATGCCAACTAATTCCATGGGTTCATTGGAGATCGTGCTTTTCATAAGACCACAAGGACGGTTTTGATCGAATTTCGTGGTTTGACAAATTAGGCATGTTTCTACATAGGTTTTTACGTCTTTTTCAAAGCTGGCCAATATGATCTTTTGGCCACTTTCTGATAGGTTTTCCATGTACCTAAATGTCCAGCTGAAGGTACATCATGTAATTCTCGGAGTATGTACTCTCTTAAATTCTTGGGAATAAATGGGCGATAACTGCCTGTTTGACTCAATCGTCTGCAGTAGTACAAAATATCGTTAATTAATCTGAAATGTCTGGCTCTTCCAACAATACTTGAAGCTATACTAGGATCTAGAGGTAATTCATCAGTTTTCAAATAATGATACACGTTTCCATATTCTAAATCTCTTTGTTGTTCAGTAATTAAATGTTCCTTGTATTCGATGGGAACTATTGTGGCGAGTGAGGGAGCAAAAGGCTTATCTTCGAGCTCTGGCGTAACTTCTGCCGGCCACACGGGAGCACTGGATAATGCATCTGGTAACTGATGTGCACTTCCCTTTCGATGCTCGACCTAGAAATTAAATTCTTGTAGGCGTAATGCCCAGCGCATTAGACGACCTGTTAGATTGGTAGATGTCTGTAACCATTGTAAAGCAGCATGGTCAGTAAAAATAGCAATGTTGGACGTGTCTAATTGTACTTTAAATTTTTCTAGAGCCCATATTACGCTTAGACATTCTTTTTCAGTCACTGTATAGTTTCTTTCAGTATGACTCAAACTGCGACTGGCATACGTGATAACGTGTTCACAATTGTCATTCTGTACTTGGCTCAGCACGGCGCCGAGACTGACATCGGAAGCATCAGTGTAGATGTAAAAAGGTTTGCCTAACTGTGGTAAGGCCAACACGGGAGCATGACACAATGCATCTTTTAATGTCTGAAATGCTGTATTGCAAACAGGTGTCCAGTGAAACCGCTTTCGACGTAATTCACACAAAGGTTCGGCCAAATTAGCAAAATTGGGTACAAATTGTCGGTACCATCCACATATTCCTAAAAATCTACTAAGTTGTTTCGAATTGCGCGGTGTGGGAAATCGTTCTATGGCTTCGACCTTATTAGGTAATGTTCTTACTCCATCTTTATTAACATTGAAACCGAGGTATTGAACGTCCTCTCGGAGAAATGTGCATTTGGACAACTTTATGGTGAGTTCGGCTTCTCTTAACCTTGCAAATACCAAATTCAAATCACGTAGATGCTCTGAAAAATCAGTAGAAAAAATGACTATGTCGTCTAAGTATACTTCACAAATTTTTCCTTTTAGGTCACCCAGAACTACGGACATAAGACGTTGAAACATGGTGGGTGCTCCTGATAAGCCAAATGGTAAGCAACGGAATTGGAATAATCCATCTTTTGTGAGGAATGCTGTTTTGGGTCGATCTGGTGGATATACGGACACCTGCCAATATCCTGAAGACAAATCTAGTGTGCTAATAAATTTCTTGCCAGCCAGTTGTGTTAGTAGATTCTGAATAATAGGTAGAGGATAATTGTCGGGGACTGTAACAGCATTTAATTTTCGATAGTCTACGCAAAATCTCAAATCACCAGTTTTCTTTTTAACGAGCACAACCGGTGAAGCCCAAGGGCTAAAACTTGGATCTATTATTCCATCCTCTAACATTTCTTTAATTTGTGTTGAAATTATCTCTTCTTTACTGGGAGGATAATTATATGGTTTGCTGTAAACAGGTCTATTATTGCCGGTGTTGATATGATGTTCTAAAATCTGACATCTACCAGGCTTGTTGTTAAAAAGTTCGTAATTAGCATTGAGCAGAGTTTCTAACTTAACTCTCTCGCTATTTTCCAAATGAGCGTTGTTAGCATGTTTTCTAATGTCTGATTTTATCTGATCGATATCAAGTTTTTCTTTTATGGTTGCTTTTAATGAAATAGTATTGTTGGCAAAATCAAATTCAATCAAGTGTTTCCATATCGCATCTATTCCTATTAAAGAGTCATATAATAATTCACTTATTACTAAGAATTCAAGTCTTATCTCCACATTATTTAAAGTGATAGGTAACTCAACAGTTCCTTGCGGAAAACACTGTTTGGAAGCACAAGCTAAGTTCAAAGGTCCACCGGACCATGGCTGCAAATTCAGTTTACAATTTTTCTGAATTTTATCCCATACTTTTTTATGTAGACATGTAAGATCAGCTCCTGTATCAATGCGAGCTATGAATTCGGTCTTATCGTGATAAAGCTTCACAAAAGGTAAATGTAGAACATTATGTATACCCATAGTAGCAAGACTTAACTCATGAGAGGGCTTCTCTTGAGGAACTTTGGCCTCTCGCTTCAAAGATCCCGATGAAAGTTTCCCGAATTTTCTTCATTCCTTTGATAACAGTATTTTTCTATATGTCCTAGTCGGCCACAAAAATTACAAGTGATAGTTTCTCTCTTTTGTTTAACCAAAGTTTTAGGTCTAGTGTTATGGTTCGAAGCTTGACGTGGCACAAAGTCTCTACTACGTTCATATTCTATAGTTCTAGGCGCGTTCGGCGCAAATTGTCGGGACCGCGTAACTTCCGGTCGTGCGGGAGTCATTCTACGAGACTCAACCTGATATCGCTGCTTTGGCGGGAATGGCATCCATTGTTGGTTAAGTGTATTTGCTGCAGATTCTCTTCTTGCAGTGTATTGCCGAGCCAATTTGACTAACTCTGCAATTGAATTCATGTTTCATACTTCTAAGAATTCTCTAATGGGCAAAAGCAATCGAGACAAAATGCAATTTACAATATCAATTTCAGCGGCATCAGCATCGTACAGCTGGTATAACTCTACTGTACCCCATATAAATTTTTCTATGTTATCTCTTTCCCTTTGTCTTCGTGAAAACAACTCTGTAGCTAGTTCTGTAAAATCATTATAAGCCGGATATATGTCCATGATTTCACTTTTGAATTCTTCCCAAAGTTCTATGCCGTGACGACATCCTACGTTATTCCACCATTGTTTAGCACATCCAATTAGGCAAGATACTGCTAAAACAACTTTTTTGTTGCTTGACACTTCATGTAAACGGAAGTGCTCCTCCATGGACTTGACAAATGTCCACGATGACGGATGCTTCGAACCGTCGAACCTTATCTCAGGTAAAGGCCAATTAACATAAGGACTATAGTTAATGGATGGGTTGGCAAATCGTCGTTGTGGCGGTTGATAATACTCTGTTCTATCGCTTGCTTCTGACGGAACAGAAAATGGAACCTTACGTTCAAAGTTTCTTCGTTGGTGAACTGACGTAGCATTGTCAGCAAATTTAGGGGTTGTTGTCGTTCCCCTTTTCTCCCGATTATCATCAAGCAGATTCATTAGCACTTTTGCTTCCATCATTACATCTTGCAATCTACCCTTTACTCTTTCTAAGTCGGGAGTCACTATGGCGGAATCGGCCATATTGTTAGCAGACATGTTTAGCGGTCTGCCGAAATTTTGAAAACCTTTTTTAATCTTGAGCAGCGCTCAAAGGTACTGCTATACAACAATACTAAAGCTATAACTAAGCTTACAAAAATATAAATTTGCTTATCAAAAACGATTTTTCTTATCGTGCCTACGTACGTGTGTGCCCGGACACTTCTAATCATTACATACAACAAATATCTTAAATATTCAGCAATATCTACGCTGAAACTTCAGTACCTTTGACTAATACACAAAAAATGTTAAGCTACTTGCTCAACAAAAATTCTCAGCTTAAGCTGCCGTTAAATCTATAAATAGTACATACAACTACTGAGCTCAAAAAAATTACTATCTTTGACAATCATACAAAATTTACCCACAAATATATATACTATCTTTAAATACTGGCGAATCCCTGTTCGCTGCGCCACTTCTTTTCTTTACCTCTGTAACGCTCCAAACAAATGCAAAATACTTGAAGTTTTATGCTCCGGATAGCTTAGACGGGCGCCAGGCAATAATTAACAAATTGCCAAAAGTAGAATAAGTTGATAATAAGTTGATTTAGGGTTCAAATACCAGCGAGCGTTAATGAGTAAGAATCAAAATGATTGTCACGTAAATTTAAATATAATTAAAAAAATCCTCAATTCGCGTTGCTCAAGAGAAAAAAAACTGTACAGACTCAAAAGGTTTTAAATATAACAAAACAGATTTATTTCCAAAATAATTCAACTCACCAAGACATCAATGAAGATACAACTCCTGTGCTACACGCACTGTGCTTGGTGCTACGCACCTTGTGCTAGTGCACTCACTTGTGCTTATGCTACTGTGACTCACAGGTCACCGGTTTTTAACAATAGCCGGCGGATGCCGGGAAAGACATTTACATACTATGATGAACGAAGCAAGCTATGACTCAAGAGGGGGCATGTCCTTGTCACGCGCTTTAGCGGTACAGTCGGAAGATCGGAGTTGCGTGTACGCAACTCACAACATCTTGAAAACGAGTGCTGTGATGCCAAAAAGGAAATAAAAATCCCCAAAATGATAAATATAACGTAAATTAAACAAAACTGGTTAAGGTAAAGCAAAAGTGAACGGTGGGGCATCACATTGTTACATGTTCATGGAGTTCATGCACCAACTTTGGCATTGAAGTCACCTAGAACAAGGGTAATATTACCTTTCTTGACAGAATTCGAAATATCCTGAAGTTGTTTATAAAAATTTATTCTTCTCAACCTCATCAGCATCATCAATGGGGCATAGCAGCAAATAACATTCAAGTCTTTAATGCTTGTCTGAAAAATTTATGTTAAGAAACCTTTCATTAATGTACTCATATTCTAAAAGAGCATCACTAGCATGTCTGCTGAGAAGTAGACCTACACCTTGGAGATGCTTATTATCGTTCCTCACTCAAAAGAGAAATTTAAGATTATTTTTAAGAATCTGACCTTTATCTGTCCATATGTGTCTTATCTGTTTGTCTGTCTGGTATCTTGCAAGCCGAGAATATATAAATTATAACTGTGGAATTTTTGTGTGAGGACATCAAGAGAATAAGCTCTGTGCAGAGTCCTTGCATTCCAACTACCTACGGAGAGAAAATGGTTAGTAGGATGTTTAAAGAAACTATGTTTATTGAGAGAGGGAATGCCGACAATATCAAACAGTCCCCTAATCGCAGGCATGGGGAAATTACCCGTTCCCCCATCACTAAAGGCAGAAGCAATCTACACTGGAAAACTTCCTCCAATGTAGAATTTGACAATTCCAGTAGAAAATCTACTGGCTCGGGTCTGTAAATGGTAGATAGGTAGTCACTGAAGGAGAGCTATGCATCAATTCCCCTGTGATGATTCATAGAACCGGCCAGGCCTAGCACCTAATGTCTGACCTTGCTTTCTCATGATGCTTAGTAACGTTAGTACCTTTCAAAAGAGATACTCTCTTGTGGAAGTGAATAGAAGGGGAGGGCTGCCAGATTAGTGTGGCCTACTGATCTGGACAACTATGGTTACATTTCTTTTTTTTTACCCTGCTGAGGAGTAGTCAACGACACAAGGTCCTGGTGCTGATCATATAAACCTACTTGACTGTACGATATAAGGCTCTGAACTTCACTATGGATCCTGAATTTGTTGCACTGGACTTCTTTGGAGGGAAAATCTTCCGCTATGTTTTCTGTTTGTTTGTGGGTTGACAGCCCCAAGTGAATAGATTCACAGGATATGTTTATCAGCTGGTGGATAATCCTGAGCAGAGGTCATCACATGCACCTGAACTCTTTGCTTCTACTGGCATTGTCAATCAAATTCTACATTGGTGGAAGTCTTCCGGTGTAGATGGCTTTAGATTTTAGTGGTGGGGGAATGGGTCTTTGCCCCATGTCAGCGATCAGGGGGCTGTTTGATATTGTCGGCATTCCCTCTTTCAATAAACATAGTTTATTTAAACATCGCACTAACCATTTTCTCTTGATGTCCTCACACAAGAATTCCACCATTAAAATTTACATATCCTCAGCTTGCAAGATGAACAGATAAAAGTCAGATTTTTAATTATAATCTTAAAAATCTCTTTTCAGGGAGGAAGACAATAAGCATCACTAAGGGGTGTGTATGCTTCTCAGCTGACACAATAGTGATGCTCTTCTAGGATATGAGTGCATTAATTAAAGGTTTCTTACAGCAAAATTTCAGACATGCGTTAAAGACTTGAATGTTATCTGCTATTATGTCCCCACTGTGGATGCCGATGAGGATGAGAAGGATAGGTTTTATGGACAACTTCAGAATATTTCAAATTCTATCAAGAAAAGAGACATTACCCTTGTTCTAGGTGACTTCAATGTCAAAGTTGGTACTGACTCTGACCTCTGGGGAGGAGTGATAGGCCCTTTTGGTATTGGTAGCTGCAATGGCAATGGGCAATGTCTCCTACAGGTAAGTAAACTCAATGGTTTCAGAATAACTAACACATATTACAAACACCGCGACATACATAAATACACATGGGTTTCACCTGATGGGCTGCATAGGAATATGATTGATTATATATTAATTAACAGCAAATGGGCTAGTTCTGTTAGGAATACCAGGTCATATAGCAGAGCTGAAATTGGATCTGACCATTACCTTGTTAAAAGTGTCTTGCAATTTAAACTTAAAAGTGTTGTTATTGTAACTTTAAAACTGTTGTGCTAGGGTTGAAAAAATTACCTTTAATACTGAAACTCTGAAAGACCCAGTTATAGCTAAAGCTTGACATGATAGGTTACTTAGTCATTATGACAGTCATGGTTTACTTACTACTGAAGTTGAGGAAGAATGGGACCATTTTAAACAGGCTTTTTTGGAAACTAACAGTACTCTTTTAGGAAAAAAGGAACGGAGGAGGAAGAATTATTTGAGTGATAAGGCACTTGAGCTTATTTCAGAAAGAAAGAACTGTAGGAATGTCGTTAATCAATACCCTATACTATTCCTAATGGAAAGCATTACAGAGAGCATAATAAACGTGTAAAGGATCAGTTAGCTGCTGATAAGAATCTATGGCTTGATGACTTGACTGAGAAGGCAGAGGAAGCATTTAGGCAGCACAACAGAAGAGAGCTGTACCAGATAGTTAATGTTTTATGTGGTAGAAAATGAACAGGTATACAGGGATTGAAGGATATACAAGGTAAGGTTATAGAAGGTGAGGATTCAGTAATGGCTAGGTTGGCTGAGCATTTCAGTGATGTTCTAAATAATATGGTTAGTTCTACTACCATTGTTTGCAATGATGATAGATGCCTTACTGGCTTTAATGTTGGCCCTATAACACAATCTAAAGTTATTTTTGTTCTAAACTTAAACTACATAAATCCCCAGTATTGGATGAAATTACTACGGAAATGCTTAGGGCTGGGAATGTTTTGGTTACCACATGGATGACTGAAATTTTGAATATCTTTTATGATAAAGGCATGGTTACTAAAGACATTCCAGAGCTATTATTATCCATATTTTTTTTTTAAAAAAAGGGATTGTAGTTCTTGTTATAACTATAGGGGTGTCAGTCTACTCTCTGTTCCAGGTAAAGTTCTTTCCATGATTGTGCTTAATAGAATTAAGAATCTGGTTGACAGTCAATTGCGTGTTGAGCAATGTGGATTCACAAGTGGTAGGGGATGTGTGGGTCAGATATTTTCACTTAGGCAGATTCTTGAGAAATGTTTAGAGTTTCAGAAACCTTTGGTTGCTAGCTTTGTTTATTTCAAAAAGGCTTTCAACTTTGTTGATCGTCATAATTTGTGGTTGATTGTGAGATCATATGGTATACCAGACAAGTTAGTTAACATAAGGAAAGCTCTCTATAATAACACTGAGTCGTGTGTGAGTGTTGGTAAGGCTTGTAGCAATTGGTTTAGCATTACTTCTGGTGTTTGACAAGGGTGCATTTTGTCTCCTTTTCTCTTTAGCTTGCTTATTGATTATGTTATGCGAAATTCACTTCAAGGGAAAGATTTGGGCCTTAAATGGACTAAATAAAAAAAATAAATACCCCCTCAAGCAGCTGCTTGCCACAGAGGTCTGACAGGAGCCTGTCAGTTTATATGCCATAATAGAAGATCTGAGAGGATGGCAGGACCTCAACAGAAAAACGACACATACATCCTTGCCTTAACTGGGAATGGAGATACGAAAATTTCTGATTTAGATTATGCTGATGATTTAGCGCTTTTGACAAATGATGTTGATGAGATGAACTCTTTCATTCGAGCTGTTGATGAAACTGGTAGTAGAGTAGGTTTGGTTATAAACAGAGAGAAAACTAAAGTGATGAAAATTGGTCAGGCAGGCTGTGATTCAGTTAATCTGAATGGTTGCAGTCTTGAGCAGGTGTCACAGTTTAATTATCATGGGAGCTATGTAACAGATAATGGTGATGTGTGGCATGAGATTGACAGAGAAATAGGGATTGCTTCTGGGAGTTTTAAGAATCTACGGAGATGTGGAGAAATAGGCAAATACACCTAAAGACCAAAATCAGACTGTATAATAATTTGGTTCTTTCTAGGGTTATTTATGGTAGTGAAACTTGGACACTTTGTAAACATAATAACAGGAAACTAGATGCTTTTGATTTCAGATGCTTACGCAGTATCTTGGGCATTAGGTGGTTCAACTTTGTAACTAATGATGAGGTTAGGCAAAGGAGTTTGCAACCTCCTTTAAGCAGCATATTGTGCAGAGAGAGACTCCATTGGTTTGGCCATTTTGCCCATAAGAAATATTATAGATTGGCAAATAGGGTTATGAACAGTGTGCTTAAAGGCCTCAGAAAGAGGGAGAGACATAAGATGCGGAGGGTAGACAATGTCAAACAGGACCTTATTAGAATTGGTGTGCAGTAGCTATATCCAGCAGATGTGGCTCAGGAGAGACTTGCTTGGAGAACTAAATTGCACTTTCTGGTTGGACCTCCGTAGTCCATGGCTGCTTGAGGATAATGATGATGATGATGAGTAGAAGCAAAGAGTTCAGTTTGCTGTGATGATCTCTGCTCAGGATTATCCACCTGCTGATAAACCATATCCTGTGAATCTATTCATTTGGGGCTGTCAACCCACAAACAAACAGAAAACACAGCGGAAGATTATCTCTCCACAGAAGCCCACCACTGCGGCAAATTCAGGATCCATAATCAAGCTCAAAGCCTTATTTCAGTCCAGTAGGTTTATATGGTCAGCACCAGGACCCTGTGTGGTTGACCACTCCTCATCAGAAATGCTTTTGTGAAACTAAAGAGAGTTGGCAAAATCGAGGAAACTGGGCAAATTTTGGGGAGTTTGAAACATTTGAAATTACTTGGCAAATTCAGGAGAGATGTAAAAATTCGGACTGTTTTTATGAAATTAACAAGAGTTTGCAAATTGGAAGTGACTTGGGAAAATCTGGGGGATTTGGCAAAATCAGAAACCATTTGGTAAAATACAAGCGAGTTGTGAAAATTGGGATTGGTTTTGTGAAATTCAGGGGAGTTGGCAAAAATGGGGAGTTATCAAAATCTAGTGGAGCTGGCAAAATTCGAAGCCACTTAGTAAAATACAGGCGTGTTGTGAAAATTGGGCTTATTTTTGTGCAATTAAGGACAGTTGGTAAAATTTAAGTGAATAGGCAAATTCAGGGAAGATGCAAAAATTTGTATTTGTTTTTCTATAAAATTACAACAAGTTGGCAAAATTCAAAGTCACTTGGTAAAATACAGGCGAGTTGTGAATTAAAAAGTTTAAAAAATACCTATCTTCCTATATGGCCTTAAAAAGTAGAAAATAAACCTAAACATATCGATGGTGCAATCAGTCACTGAGTTCGCATTCACTTCAAAGGAAGATAGGGCACTGGCAATCTTGAGTAAGTAAATCAGCACCCCATGTTCCTTTGAGATGAATATGAACTTAATGATTTATTGTACCATGGATATGCTTTAGGTTTATTTTCTACTTTTTAGGACCAAATAGAAAGATATTTTTTTTAATTTTTAATATATTTATTTTTTTTTTTTCACTAAAAACACCTACAAAAACTTTCATTTGATATATGACTCATAAGCATCGACTACATTTTTCCTCCTTTTTGGAATCATGTTTGAGCTAGCCCATGACATTGGAGATGTCATGAGCTTTAATTTGAAATATAACTTGTTGAAGTCGTACCCCACAAAAATCCGCCCCCATTTTTATCAAGGGCGGGGGAATAGTGGAAGTAAAATTCGTAATAGTTTATGATGATTATTATATGAGCTTTCATTTGACATGTAACTCATAGCTGTAGCCTCTCACATTCGAAAGATATAGAAGAACAACTTTCACAGTTCCCATTTTTTAGGGAAAAAATGCATGGGAGGTAATTTTTTTTATAGCCTTTGACATTCACTGCATCACAAGCTTTCATCTGACACGTAACTTGTTACTTTCCGCACTCACATTCAGGAGATATATAGGAACAATCATTTTCATATTTTCCTCCTCTTTTAAGGAGTTGGGGTGAAAGCATGGAGGATAAATGTTTTGTAGAATATGACATTTGCTTCATCAGAAGCTTTCATTTGATTCATAGCTTGTTACTTTCTGCACTTATGTTCAGGAGATAGAGGGGAATAATTATTTTCATATTTTCCTCTTTTTTATGGGGAAGAAAACATGAGGTGCCAGAAGCATTCATTTGATGCATAGCTTTTACTTTTGGCACTCCTGTTCTGTAGATATAACATAAGAATAGTTTTCATATTTCCCCTGGCAAAATTTGTAACCACTTGGTTAAATACAGGTGAGCTGTGAAAAATGGGAGTGATTTTGTGATATTAAGGATAGTTGGTACAATCGAAAAAACTTTGCAAAATCTAAGGCAGCTGGCAAAATTCAAAGCAACTGGGTAAAATAAAGGTCAGTTGTGAAAATTGGGATTGGTTTTGTGAACATAAGGAGAATTTGCCAAATCTTGGAAACTTGGCGAAATCTTATTGATTTGGCTGAATTTGAAGCAACGTTGATAAACTACAGTTGAGTTGTGAAAAATAGGAGTGATTTTGATGAGTGAAAGGGAGTGGATGGTCACATGGCAAAATCTGAAATCAATGTAAGCTGTCACTCGACCCCCCCGCCCACTGAAAGTAATTGTGGGTATGTCATTTCACAACTGAGAAAATAAGTACTTATTTTCTCAGTTGGCAAAATTCGATGTTCGAGTTGGAAAATTTACATTCTTTACTCCCCAACACATGCTTTTGCTATGCCCCTGACCATACATTACTTAGTTTTGGTCACGAATGTGAATTGACATTGCTAAAACTTACTGACATTTTCTACTGGACAACCTCAGTCATAATAATTGGTGATAAGAAAAAACAGATAGCTTGTTTCATGATAACTGGTATGGATAATGCTGCACTATTTTTATTTAATCTGCTGCTTTACTTCCAGCAAATGTTAATTACGTCATCAATCATTGTATAAGAATTGAATGATGCCAGGAGAAATTGTTTTGCATTATCTAGATGAATATAGTCACCACTGGTGTTTTTAGACTAAAAAATAAATCAGGTGGTTTAGCTGCTTTTGTTTTGGATAATTATAAAGTTGAGGTCACTGGTAATAATTTTCAAACATACGAGTGTATAACCATTGATATTTATTTAAACACCTGGAATCACAGCCAATTGAAAATCTGTGTATGGGACAGAAGAATGAAAATTAAACTAAATCATTGCTACTTAGAAGGTTAGAGGGAAGATCCCACTGGACAGCTGTTAAGAGACAGATGGTAGTTCCAACAAGGCCATCCAGGTGTGTTCTTTAACCCTTTCCATGTCAGAGCCCTAATAATCATTTTCATCTTTTGAATTCTAGTGACTGGAGATGCAAGGTTTGTTCCCATAGCACAAGATTGCAAAAAAAATTTCCTAAACAGAAATCTGAATTTTTTTCAACTGTTTCTAATCAATTATCAAAAATAACACTAAAATTATGACACATATTTTTTTCCCTGTTGATTCCACTTGAAAAATTATGATAAAGTTTAAAAATAAATCTATTTGAGTCTGCATTGAATGTATGTGCATGTTCAGTCCCCAAAAATAGCATCAAGTAGCAATGATTTAGTTTAAGTTTTCATTCTTCTGTCCCATATACAGGTTATCAATTGGCTGTGATTCCAGGTAGCTTGGGCTATTTATAGCTCTAGTAGAGTTGTAATACTTTTTAACTTTGAACATAAAGGTATTGATTTTATTACTACCAGAAATTGCAGCATCTAAGAACTACACACATCAGTTTTAATCAATATTTTAGCAGACTTTTGACTTCATAGATATATTTTTCTACTCTAATGCTTCTAAAATTATTTTTTATTGCTTCTCAAATGGATACTGTTATTATAAACAATAATTAATTTGAGATGATTGAAGACAAAATTGCTAGTGATCTATAATGGCAGCAATCAGAACATTAGGATTACTCAAAGTGTGATTTTTAAAAGGTAGGTTTATCAATACTTTTAATTGCGTATCAACCAAATAAACTAATTAAGGTAGGAAATTGTGATTTTTAATCAAAATTTCTGCTGGAATTTTAGCATTAAACATTTTAGTAGCAGTTATGCAGCTTCATTCTCAAATTCAGTGCATCAATTAAACTTTACTTGATGTGAGGCTACCCATCTGTCTCCCAATAGCTGTTCAGTGGATCCCCTCCCCCAACTTTCTGCGAGTCCTCAGGATCTTTGTGACCTGGCCATTTAGCCCATTGTATGCAAAAAAGTGCCGCTCAGATGTAAACAACTCAACCAAGTTAAACTTTAAATGCTTTGAAATATTTTACTGAAATTTTTTCATTGTTCTATTATGTTGCTTGAGCTGCATGGATGTCAGGAATAATCATACTCCATATTAACATAAAAAAAATAATAATAAAATACCCCATCAAGCAGCTGCTTGCCACAGAGGTCTGACAGGAGCCTGTCAGTTTATATGCCACAGTAGAAGGTCTGAGAGGATGGCAGGATCTCAGCAGAAAAACGACACATATATACCGCATATCATATGTAACAGACTTTAGTATTGTTCCATGGACTGCTCCTTCATGTCAATTGCATGATTATGATTTTATGTATGCACATTATAAGATTATGAATTTCTTCTGATTGATTTACATTTGTAATGTAATAATAAACTTCTTTACCTAATTTTATTGCATTCCCTTAAAAATACTTCGAGTTATGTAAGATTTATACATTATCCTTTAATTTTGAACACCAGTGTATAATAATAAAAGACTGATTTTTCTTTTTTTCACAATGATCCATTATTTTTATATTAAGCCACTATCTTCGCATTCTGCTAAAATCTAGGCATTCTGCTAAAACTGGTAATATGCAGGAAAATGGGTATAGTAGAAAACTGTCTTGAGCTGTGTAGGATCCGAACCCACAATTTCCTGAAAACATGAATTGTTGTGAATGTAAAAAATATAACTATTCGTAACTACCATTTCCAAGTATATAATATGCATAAAGACATAAAAAAAAGAGCTCTAATGGATGGAAAGCTGAACTACAATTATGACATCTACTTGAGATTAGGATATGAGACAACAACAACAACAACATGATAAATCTTGATCATTGGCCAGTAGCTCAATGGCCAGAGCATCTGATATGGTAACAGGAGATCATAGGTTTGGATTCCACATGGCCCAAAACAATTTTTGCCCTATTCCCAGAGTTAGCAGAATACTTAACAGTGAAGATTGGGGCTTCAGTATAAAGTTTCTTTGAATTTATTTAGTGTTATGTTTAGTTTAGTTTAAATTACAAACTTTTGATTATCAGTTACCAAAATAATCTCTTTTATATAGGAAAAACATTCTCTTTCCACCTAATTTCTACAATTGCACTTGTGCAATATTAATGGTTGTACAGTTGTATCATTAAAGCATTGTCTTACTCAACTATATTTTTCAAACTTGGGATTGAATCTCTCTATCACATCTAACAAATGTCTTTTAATCCCAAACAAAAAAAATTTCAATTTTAACTCCTAGATGAGCTATATTAAAAGTCATACCAGAAAATAGTACAATGGAAAAAGTATTCAGGTTTTTTCAAAGAAAGAAATTATTTTAAAATAATTTGATTAAAAACTAGATGGCAGCACATGTTTTGCTTAACATTTTCTTAATGATTAGCATGACTTTGAACCAATGCTGGTACATTATACAATTCACAAACCAACATTGATTCATTTTAGACCTAACATTATGCCAATCATTGGTTGATTGGCCAATGAAATGACTCAACAAGTCCAATTTTGGCTCTTTATAGGCCTCTACTTAGATGCTCTCTATTTAATCATCATATTGCAGTTCCCATTAAATGCTTTAAAACCTTTATTTAATCATTTACTGTTTTACTTTGTGTTCTATATAAATACAGTGATTCCCAACCTTGATCACATCACAGCACACCTGTGATGAGCTCACTTTGTTGCAAAGCTAAAAAATTACGAAAACACATTTATAAGTTAAATATTAAATAATAAAAGTTTTTGAATGTTGGTAGTAATACTCATAGGCTACACAAAAATCTCACCAAACACCTGTTTTCCAATGCCACACCAGTTGGGAAATTTTGCATTATGTACAAAAGACTTCATTTGAACACTTACATTTACACAATAAACAAACATACAACAAGTAAAAAACTTACTAAAAGTTGTGATGTTCCAATATTGTCTAAGGTTAAAGACTGAATGCGAGAGATGTGAACTCCTAAATCTCTATGAATACCCGAACATTCAATGCACATCAAAATTCCGAAATTTGTAGACAACCACGTAGGATCTGCAAACAAATCAAACACAGATTTAAATAATAATACAACATAACTTTATACTAAATTCTCAAGTTTTACAGCAAAGATAAAAAAAAAAGAGAGAATGGAAGTGTTTACTATCTTCTAGCATTAACTCTTTGCATGTCACCACCAGATATATCACCTTCAAAATTATTAGCATTTGGGTTCAACATATTTTCTATTCTTACTTTCCTTTTTCTACTCTCTAATTTTTAGTACTTTATTGTTCAGAATTAAACGTTCTTCCTTTTGATAAGACCATATTATCATTTCTCTCTTCGCTGGTGGTGCATAATGTTTAGTCTGCAAAATCTGTGCATTGTTGCTATGAAGCCTACTAAAGATGGAAAAAGATTTTACATTTTCACAAGAATGCAGCTTGGGAATGATAAAAAAAATCATGCCAGTTTATCAAAAGTGTATGGGGATTATGCTGTTCATATGGCACTGTTATGGGATGCACAAATTCAGAGGACAACAGACCTCTGAAGGCTTCCCTCATGCAGGAAGACCAAGGAAGGCCATGAATGAACAGACCATTGGTGCTGTTCATGAACTTATTAATCTTTTCTGTGTTGGAGCCCAAATAAACACTTTCACTTTTTGATTTCTAGTAATCAGAGACACAAGTTTGATGGGTTACTTAGTTATTATGATAGTCATGGGTTGCTTACTACTGAGGTTGAGACAGAATGGGTGTGTTTTTAACAGGCTTTTCTTGGAACTAACAGTACACTTGTAGGCAAAAGGGAGAAAAGGAGGCAAAATCATTTGAGTGATAAGGTATTGGAGCTTATTTTAGAAAGGAAGAACTGCAGAAATGTTCTTAATCAATACCCATTTTAGACCTAACAGAAAGCATTACAAAGAGCTAATAAACACTCGTGCAAAAGATCAGTTAGCAGCTGATAAAAATCTTTGGCTTGATGGCTTGGCTGACAAAGCTGAGGAAGCAGCTAGACAGCATAACAGCAGAGAGCTGTACCAGATAGTCAATGTTCTGTATGGGAAGAAACAAATAGGTATACAGGGCCTTTGACTCTGTTGACTGTCATAATTTGTTGTTGATTGTGAGATCTTATGTCATACCAGATGAGTTAGTTAATATAATGAAAGCTCTTTATAGTAACACTGATACATATGTGAGAGTTGGTAAAGCCTGTAGCAATTGGCTTAGCATTGCTTCTGATGTTCGATAATGGTGCATTTTATCTCCTTTCCTCTGTGGTTATTGATTACGTTATTCGAAATTCTGCACAAGGGGAAGATTTTGGCCTTAAGTGGTCTAGAGATATCAAATTTCTGATTTAGATCATGCAGATGATACGGCCTTGTTGGCTAATGATGTTGATGAGATGAATTCTTTCATTGGGGCTGTTGATGAGACTGGTAATGGAGTAGGTTTGGTTATAAACAGAGAGAAAACTAAAGTGATGAAAATTGGTCAGGCAGGCTGTGATTCAGTTAATCTGAATGGTTGCAGTCTTGAGCAGGTGTCACAGTTTAATTATCTTGGGAGCTATGTAACAGATAATGGTGATGTGCAGCATGAGATTAACAGACGAATAGGGATTGCTGCCGGGACTTTTAAGAATCTATGGAGAGTGTGGAGAAATAGGCATATACACCTAAAGACTAAAATTAGACTGTATAATAGTTTGGTTCTTTCTAGGGTTAGTTATGGTAGTGAAACTTGGACACTTTGTAAACAAGATAACAGGAAACTTGATGCTTTTGATTCCAGATGCTTACGCAGTATCTTGGGCATTAGGTGGTTCAACTTTGTAACTAATGATGAGGTTAGGCAAAGGAGTTTCCAACCTCCTTTAAGCAGCATATTGTACAGAGAGAGACTCCGTTGGTTTGGCCATGTTGCCCGTATGAATAATTATATATTGGTGAATAGGGTTATGAACAGTGTGCCTAAAGGCCTCAGAAAGAAGGGGAGACCTAGGATGCAGTGGGCAGACAATGTCAAACAGGACCTTGTTAGAATTGGTGTTTAGTGGCCTGATGCAGTAAATGTAGCTCAGGATAGACTTGCTTGGAGAACTAAATTACACGGTCTGGATGGACCTCCGTAGCCCATGGCTGCTTGAGGATGATGATGATGTTGATGATGATAGCATTATCTTTCCATGTTATTTCAACGGGAATCTACGAAGCTAGAGATTAGGAAATGCCAAACTTTTGGACTCTACGACCGACTTTTAAGACAGAAAATATTTCACGATTGAACATAGTACATAAGTCATAATGATTTAACAATGCTTGACCAGCTAAGCATAAAATAACAATTTAGAATCAAACATATTAACATGACACTGCTACATTAATCAAAATACAATCTTTTCCACCTAAAACTGGCAGCTACATGATCAACTGTTCGCCCATCTCTGCACTATAACATCTAAAATATGCATTTAACTGAAGTGATGAAGATAAAGATTGTAGATGGTAACTGTAGACCCATCGTGGCTAGATTCTTTTTGAACCGCTAGTGTGTGCAGAAGGATATTTGCCTCTACCTTGTCAGGATGCTGCTGCTGCTGCTATCTAAGTGGCTAATAAACACAAACTCAGATTTCACATAGAACATTTGATGCATTTAATGAAAAACTGTGACTGAAGTTAAAGATCATTAAATTTATTTAAATCTCAATTTATCATCAAAATTCGTTCAATATTTAAAGAGTTATGGAAGTTAGAAAATTTAATAATAAATTATCTAGTTTTATAAAAATTATTCATAATCATCTAACATCAAAACAATAATTATGCAACTTTTAAAATTTATATTTTATTAAATGATTTGAAAAAGATACTTATTATTTAAGTTTTAATTAATATCTGAGGTAAATTCTTATGACCCATTACTGTTGTGAAATATTCTAGCTTCCATAATTCTTTAAATATTAGATGAATGCTGCTGAAAATCAAGATTTAAATATATAAGATTATGATTTTTAGTTTATTTTCAGTAATATTTTCTCATTAAATGAATATTTTAGAAGTTACAGAGCTTTGAAGTCCGATTACCATTCACATAACATGGAAATTCTCTAATATTTTGTTAGGGCAGTGTAACTTAGTTCCGTATATTGTAAAGATAAATATTCACCATTTTGGCTTAATGGGAATAACTTTCCCTTGCTTACAATTCCTGCGATTCCAAAATATTATTTATTGAAAAGTGATCTCTGAAAATTTTCAATTACTCATATCAACGTCATATTGCTGAAATACACTATGTTGAAAAAAAGTGTTCAGACACTTCCATGTTATGTGAATGGAAAGCTACTTTCAAAGCTCCCTAACACTGAAAACAAACCTTTTACGCAAAAACTGTTATTGGCGATAAATTGTAGATGCCACTCAAACCTCTCTAAATATATTTCCCGAAATATTTGTTTAATATTTAAAGAATGAATGTAGGCTGAAGCATTCATCTTCAACTTTTGACACTTTGAAAAACCACTTCAACAGCTAAAACACAATTCTTGAAATAATTTGTTCACTAACATAAATTAAATATCTGAAGTTTGTATGACAATTTTTTTTAAAGATTTCATCAATTTGGAGGCAATGTGTTGTCTGCTGTTAAATGGTCCCACTTCAATGTCTCTTTAAATATTGATCAAAGATTGTTGAAAATTGTCACTGTCACATGCCTCCAAATTGATGAAACCTTAAAAAATCATCATACAAACTTCAGATATTTATGTTAGTGAACAATCTGTTACAAGGGTTGTGTTTTACCTATTGAAGTATTTTTTCCCAAGTGTCAAAAGTTGAAGATAATGCTTCAGCTTCCATTCATTTTTTACAATATTAAATGAATATTGTTGGAAATATATTTTGAGAGATTTGAGTGACATCTACAATTTATCGCCAATAACAGTTTTTTTTTGTAAAAGGTTTATTTTCAAAGTTATAGGGAGCATTGAAAGTGGCTTTCCATTCACATAACATGTGAGTGTCCGGACACTTTTTTCAACATAGTATATTAGTCTAGGCACTTGTCTTGCAGATCCAGTTTCGAAGAGATTTGATTACAAACTGAGTTTGTTCATAAACACAACTCTTGTAACAGATTGTTCACTAACATAAATATCTGAAGTTTGTATGATGATTTTTTAAGGTTTCATCAATTTGGAGGCATGTGACAGTGACAATCTACAAAACATCACACAATACTGCATCATCATTCAGACTTCTAGTTAAAGACAGCAGAAAGTAGACAGAACAGTAAATAAATTACACAAGAACAAATCTGTATCAGAATCCAATTTTGACTAGAGGTAAACAGCATAATAATCTATACTGCTACAAAGCAAGTAGCAAGCAAAACAGTGGATCACTAGTGCCATAGCAGGCAAAAATGTAACTAGCACTGCTGTTGCTTCATGTCTTGAAATTGGCATTCCCATTACGTAGGCACTGTCTTTTGGTCGATCAGTAAGTACTGATTTTCCATAGTTATGCTACACCATATAGTTGGCCTACAACTTGTTGATGTGGATATTTTAACATCACATCAGGCTATGTGTTAATTTTTATTTCATTATTTATTACTTTTCCAGTAAAACTTTGATCTGGTATCATTTTCTGAAAATAAATGAGGTCTTGGATATGGAAGCAAATTTATTTCTGTAGATTTATTTCCATTAGTTAGTGATCTTTTGATCGGCTAATTTATCAATCTTTCTGAGTTAATGTAGATCAGAGGCCAGCTTAAAAGTTGTTGCAGATATTTTATTTCACATCCCATTAGGTTATATGTATTTTTTCTTTTATTATTTCTTGTTCTTTAGTAAAATAATTTGAGCATGTACTGTTTTCTGAAAATGAATGTCTTGGACATGGAAGCAAAATAGAACTTCCTTGCTATGGAAACCAGCCGTCATGTGGGAGGGCAGTTTCAGGAAGGCGTCCCCTCCACTACACTTACGTAAAAAAGTTTCACCCCCCCCACACTCTAGAAATATATATATATATATTTTAAATTATGAGTTTTTATGCTTATATTGAATGATTTTAAAGGCACCTCCCCCCCCTCAGTTCCTTGGCTGTGCCACACAAACCTTTCTGCACTTAGCCAAGATTGCCAAACTTCAACACCCAAAGAAAAAAAATTCATAATGTTTAGCAAAAAAAAAGCAGCCAAGGAATTTTTTTCTATTTCATAACCAGTTCATAAAATCCTGAGAATGTGAGAAGTCCAAGTCACTTTGTATAACACTCTTCATGTTTAAAATATATGATACTAAAAAGAATCATTAAAAGAAATAAAAATCATATTTCAGGTTGAATATTATGTTATTTGGGAGGGAATGTCCCTTCAATAAATATATAATTTAACCATTTTTATTCATCAGGTTTTCCAAAATGAAGCCTTAATTGTATAGTGTGATCTTTTTTTACCATATCACATTGAAAAAAGGCTTCTTAAAATACATATGCTTGCAAATTTGTTTATACCCATGGCCGAGTGATTAGCACGCTTGGCTAGTGATCTAAGGGACCTGGGTTCGAGCCCTGGGTAAGGCATGGATGTATGTGTTGTTTATCTGCTGAGGTCCTGTCATCCTCTCAGACCTTCTTCTATGGCATATAAACTGACTGGCTCCTGTCAGACCTCTGTGGCAAGCAGCTGCTTGAGGGGGTATTTATATTTAAAAATATTTAATTTAATTTAAAATTTACCTAAAATTCGTAATTAAATTCTGTTTAATTTGGTATATATAACATAACCTATTTCTGTTGATTGGTTATTTAAAAAAAAATTCAAAAGTTGACTTGTTTATTTGATTCAGCACAATTGGCTAAAAGCCTGGAATTTTCTCAAAGTATGGTACTGAGAGAAAAATTACAAAACAAGAGAAATATTTACTTAAAACCAAAAAAAAATTTTTTTTTGCTATTCATAAATATATAGTCATTCTATTCATGTGAATTGTAATCATTTCTGTCTATTAGGTTTTTTTAATAAAATTTTATTGCATTGCCAGATGCATTTTTTTATTACATGACTCTAAAAAAGTCCTATTAAAACAAAACATATCATCTTTTTTGTTAAACACTTTAATTTCAGAAAATCCAGAATTAAATGCTGATTAATTTGGTATACAACATGTCATAATTCCTTTCATTAGTTATTTGGTAAAAAAGTTCTAAAGTTAAAGTTTTTTTTTGGCTGAATATAGTGAGAAAATAGCTTGGCCTCTGAATGGAAAACTGTTTTTCAGCCTGGACACTGGAAGGGTTAACAACTCATCCAAAGGACAGCAGTCTTTTTTAATCCATTGGCCTCCCCCTTTTCATTGAGAGTGAGTGTAGCTTAATAGAGATAATTTCAAATTTGGGAATATCAGGTTATGAGCATGGTACTATTGACTAAGCAAACCTCTGCTCATCTCTGGTGTAATTGACATAGACCAAATTCTATGGCTGTTCTGAGACTTAACTTTTTGTCATCATCCATTCATTGTTAAATGAAAGTAAATAAATTAAGAATTTGTTCAGAACAACTGTTAAAGGAACAATTCTGATTTAAATTTTTGCCTACATTATTACACCTTCTGGGAATACAATATTCGCAGGGTGGATTATCAATTACAAACTAAATATGGAAAACTAGTATGAAATATAATATGAATATAATGAATATATTATGGAAACTAATATGATTAAATAAATTACCACTAAATATGGAAATAGCCAAACTTTTATATCAGCAAACTTCAATATCAGCAAATGAAAACAAAGTGCAATAACAGTATATCAATACCTTTGGTGCTATTACAATCACAGCAGCGGTCATTCCCTGGTAACCTTTGAATCTGACGTATAATACCTTGTTGAAGTTCCAATAAGCTTTGGTTGAGTTTATTACCTCCAGACTGACCAGAATCATCAAATGCTTTCCTCAAAGCACCTTCTTTGCAATTTACTAGCACCGACATCCACCTATAATTAAATGTAGTTTACAATATTAATGAGGTTAAGATATAAACATTCATCTATACAGAAAATTCTCCAACCAGCAAAAAACCTTAAGAGAAAAAAGTTTTTACCACTATGCATTGTCACAAATGTTACTAAAAATACTGATGCAAATAAGAAATATGTTTTATTTGGTAAAATAAAAAATCCCAGATGGTGGCTAATGCTGCTTGTTACCTTGAGTGTTGGAAGAGGGTAGAGAGGAAGGGCTGTCAATGATTCCACCCTCTCATGAAAATAACATCAAAAACGTTTGTTAACACTAAAAGCATTATGCTTTTATTATTCTCTATATATTTCTGTTAAAGTTGTTCACTATAAAACTGGCACTCTTTTTTATCTTATTTAAAAAAAAAAGAGAATATTTTCACTTTGTTGTCTGTCTGACCATATGCAGACATCAAACTTTTTTGTTCATAGAAATAAATTGAAATTTATTTTGTGTTGGATAGGTAATGGATGAAATATTATGATTCACTTTTGAAACCTTCTTATAGCTGTAATTGGGCCCTCTAATGGTGGAAATGTTGAAAATTCCAAAATTGCAAACAATGTATTCATGCTAGAAATTTTGTTTGTGGAATGTGAAGGTCACTAAGTTTCCATAGACAACATTGAGTTTGACCCCTTAGACTCAGAGGTGGGTAGGAAAAAATGAAACCTTTTTGGTTTATGAGATAAATTAAAATTTTCTTCAGTTTGGATAGGTACTGATGGAATATTAGATCTGAACTTTCCAAATGTTGCATAAACTATAAATAAACCCTCTAAGTGCAAAAAGTTGCAAATTTCAAATTTTACAATCAACATTAGAAACAATGCATTTATGTTAGAAATTATACATTTTTGTGGTGTAATGTGAAGATCATGAAGTTTACATTGGCAAACAATGAGTTGACCCCTTATCCTCTGGGGTCATGGGGGGAAGGCAACTTTTGTTTTAAAGACATCATTGTTGGTTTTTAGAGATAAATTAAAAATTCCTTTTGGATTGGATATATATTGATGAACTCTTATGATTAAACATTCTGAATAATCCCAAAAGCTGTATAACTACACCCTCTAATATTATAAGAAATTGAAAATTCCAAAAACAACTATTGCTGGTGATGTATTTATAACTAGAAATTTTGGCAGTGGAATGTAAAGGTCACAAAGTTTCCTTTGATAGCAATGAGTTGACCTTTTATGCCCAGGATGGGTGGGAAATAATACAACTGTTTTAAGAGAATTGGAAACTTTTTTTCTAGTTGGATTGGTACTAATGAAATATTATAATTTGCATTTTTCAAATACTTAAGTAGTTTTAATTTACATCATTATAAGCCACTAAATAAGGAAATAGCCAAACTTTTAATGAATGTTGCAAGAAATCTGCTTATGGTAGAAATTTGACATTTCAGTGGTAGAGTGAAAGAGCTATTCCACTGACAGCAACAATCTGTCCCCTTTTCTCAGAGAGATGTGAGAAAAGCAACTTCTTAAAATGAAGGAAAAAAGCCAAATCCCTTTTCTGTTGTTTAAGTACAATTAAAATAGTACTGTTTGCATTTCCTCCACTATTCATTAGTTTGAATTAAAACTTTTAAGGAGTGAAAGTAGATAAACAAAAAACGTTATTCTCTTTGAAAATGAGATTACCATATGCACCAGAGGTGATGTGCATTCTTCTGATTTACCTGTTGATTTTGCTTTAAAAAAAGGATGATAAAGCTCTTGTATAGGTGTTATCATTAGTTATTTAATTTTGTAACTGTAATGGGATTCTTTATTGAGACAGAATAATGTTAACTAGATACAAAGTCTACAGATCTGTGTACTGTTTGGGAGTTGATATAGATGCATGGATATGATCAGAACTACCTACTAATAAAGCTGCTTGGGGTTCAGTAATGGAAATGGGTTTTCAGAATTAGGTGAATTACAGAATTGGTTGAAAAAGAGACCCTTTAGTTGACATGGTGATGGTAAGTGAAACATAAAAAATGTTTAAAAGCCCAGGAATTATGACCAAAAATAAAGAAGTGGACATATATACAGTGGCTCTATTTCCTGTCATTAAATGAATGGGATTATAAAATCAACAACAAAAACTCTGGAACTAAGGGAAAGGTATCCACCAGAGTTCACCCCCCCCCCCCCCCCCCCATTTCCAGACCTGCTTCAGTTATAATGTTGCTAATGGTATTCTGTAAATTTGTGTTCATTGTCTGTAATGACTAGGGACCTTATTTGTTAAAACAGTTTATTCTAGAAAATCGTTAAAAGGCTTAATTTTTGGATTACTTAGTCTTTGTTGTTTTCTTGACTGTGGAAAGGAAGCGTCTTGTTCATGAATTTGAATCATTTGGACTAGTTGTCTCTGATTGGATTATACTGATATGGTGATGTCCTAAGACAACTCTTTTCTGCACTTAAAACCACTGACACTATATAATTTAATCTCTAGGCAATGTTAACAATTTCGGGAATAAACTATATCAAAGAGTAAATGTGTTTTAAGTCATTACAGACAAAACTTTGCAATTCTGTATGGATCACATCCATATGCTTACACCAACATAAATCCCAAGTGGCAGTGTTTGTGTTTGATTTCTTTAAATTTCAGCAATATATTTAAAATCAGTTTATTTTCAGTACATAAAAAACATAAATTAAAAATTTTACAAAATACCTGCCTTCCTATAGGGCCCTAAAAATAGAAAATAAAGCTAAAGCATATCTATGGTGCAATTCGTCACTAAATTTGTATTCACTTCAAAGGAAGATAGCACGTCAGCAATCTTGTCGAGTAAGTAAATCGGCACCCTATTTTCCTTCAAAGTGAATATGCCAGATTGCACCAGTGATATGCTTTAGGTGTATTTTCTACTTTTTAGAGCCCTATTAGGAAGATGTGTTTTTTAAATTTATATATTTTTTTGTCACTAAAAACACTTACCTTCCAAAGCTTTGATATACAACTCATAAATATCAAGAGCACACTTACCCCCCTTTTGGAGTCATATTTGAGGCAGACCACGACATTGGAGACATCAAGCTTTAATTTCAGATACAACTCATTAAAGTCGACCCCCGCAAAAATCCCCCTCCCACACACATTTTATCAGGAGAAAATAGTGGGTGCAAAATTCGAAATACTTAATGACCATCATTATACAAGCTTTCATTTGACACCTAACTCATAAAACTGTAGGTCCTCATATTCAGGAGATACAGTGGAACAATAGTTTTTACATTTCCCCTTTTAAGGGGGGGGGGGTGAGAAAACACAGGGGGTCAACGTTTTATAGCCTATGACACTTCCCACATTGCAAGCTTTCATTTGGCACATAAATCATAAGTTTCTCCATCGTGTTCAAAAGATATGGTGGAAAAACACTTTGTCAAAGCCACAAACCAACCAACCAACCAGCCAAAGCAAAAGCAATAGGAAGATAGGTAAAAACGATTTTGACCAAAAGTAAAAAAGGTGGCAGGAGCACCAATGCCTGCGATCAGGGGGCTGTTTGATACTGTTGGCCCTACCAATCTCAATAAACCTAATTTCTTTAAAAATCCTACTAATCATTTTCTCTCTGCAGGAACGTGGAACGTGAGGACATTACATAGAGATTATTCTCTTGATGTCCTCATGCAGGAATTCCAGCGCTATAACCTAGATATTCTAGGCTTGCAAGAGACCAGATGGACAGGTAAAGGTGAGATACTTAAAAATAACTTTAAATTTCTCTTTACAGGGAGGGAGGATGGAAAGCATCACCAAGGCGTGGGTCTGCTGCTCAGCAGACATGCTAGTGATGCTCTTCTAGGATATGAGTGCATTAATGAAAGGTTTCTTACAGCAAAATTTCAGACAAGCATTAAAGACTTGAATGTTATCTGCTGTTATGCCCCCACTGAGGATGCCGATGAGGATGAGAAGGATAGGTTTTACGGACAACTTCAGGATATTTTGAATTCTGTCAAGAAAGGAGATATTACCCTTGTTCTAGGTGACTTCAATGCCAAAGTTGGTACTGACTCTGCCTTTGGGGAGGAGTAATAGGCCGTTTTGGTATTGGTAGCTGCAATGGCAATGGGCAACGTCTCCTACAGGTAAGTAAACTCAATGGTTTCAGAATAACTAACACATATTACAAACACCGCGACATACATAAATACACATGGGTTTCACCTGATGGGCTGCATAGGAATATGATTGATTATATATTAATTAACAGCAAATGGGCTAGTTCTGTTAGGAATATCAGGGCATATAGGGGAGCTGAAATTGGATCTGACCAGGGGAGGGCTGCCAGATTAGTGTGGCCTACTGATCTGGACAACTATGGCTACTTTTCTTTTTTTTCTACCCTGCTGAGGAGTGGTCAACCACACAGGGTCCTGGTGATGACCATATAAACCTACTGGACTGGACAGATATATGGCTCTGAGCTTGATTATGGATCCTGATTTTGCTGCACTGGTGGGCTTCTGTGGAGAGAAAATCTTCCGCTGTGTTTTCTGTTTGTTTGTGGGTTGACAGCCCCAAGTGAATAGATTCACAGGATATGTTTATCAGCTGGTGGATAATCCTGAGCTGAAGTCATCGCAGTCACCTGAACTCTTTGCTTCTATTGGCATCGTCAAATTCTACATTGGAGGAAGTCTTCCAGTGTAGATGGCTTCAGCCTTTAGTAGTGGGGGAATGGGTCTTTGCCCCATGTCTGCGATTAGGGGGCTGTTTGATATTGTCGGCATTCCCTCTCTCAATAAACATAGTTTCTTTAAACATCGCACTAACCATTTTCTCTCCATAGGTAGTTGCAATGTGAGGACTCTGCACAGAGCTTTTTCTCTTGATGTCCTCACACAAGAATTCCACCGTTATAATTTAGATATTCTCAGCATGCAAGAGACCAGATGGACAGATAAAGGTCAGATTCTTAAAAATAATCTTAAATTCCTCTTTTCAGGGAGGGACAACAATAAGCATCACCAAGGCGTGGGTCTGCTTCTCAGCAGACACGCTAGCGATGCTCTTCTAGGATATGAGTGTATTAATGAAAGGTTTCTTACAGCAAAATTTCAGACAAGCGTTAAAGACTTGAATGTTATCTGCTGTTATGCCCCCACTGAGGATGCCGATGAGGATGAGAAGGATAGGTTTTATGAACAACTTCAGGATATTTTGAATTCTGTCAAGAAAGGAGATATTACCCTTGTTCTTGGTGACTTCAATGCCAAAGTTGGTACTGACTCTCCCCTTTGGGGAGGAGTAATAGGCCCTTTTGGTATTGGTAGCTGCAATGGCAATGGGCAACGTCTCCTACAGGTAAGTAAACTCAATGGATTCAGAATAACTAACACTTATTACAAACACTGCGACATACATAAGTACACATGGGTTTCACCTGATGGGCTGCATAAGAATATTATTGATTATATATTAATTAACAGCAAATGGGCTAGTTCTGTTAGAAATACCAGGGCATATAGGGGAGCTGAAATGGGATCTGACCATTACCTTGTTAAAATTGTCTTGCAACTTAAACTTAAAAAGTGTTGTGCTAGAGTTAAAAAATTTACCTTTAATACTGAAGCTCTGAATGACCCAGTTATAGCTAAAGCTTACCATGATAGGTTACTTAGTCATTATGACGGTCATGATTTGCTTAACACTGAAGTTGAGGAAGAATGGGGCCATTTTAAACAGGCTTTTTTGGAAACTAACAGTATTCTTTTAGGAAAAAAGGAGCAGAGGAAGCAGAATTATTTAAGTGATAAGGCAATTGAGCTTATTTCAGAAAGAAGTTTTCAGTTTAAACTGCAGGAATGTCCTTAATCAGTACCCTACTAGTCCTAATAGAAAAGATTACAGAGAGCTTAATAAACGAGTAAAGGATCAGTTAGCTACTGATAAAAATCTTTGGCTTGATAGCTTGGCTGACAAAGCCGAGGAAGCAATTAGACAGCACAACAGCAGATAGCTGTACCAGATAGTTAATGTTTTATGTGGTAGAAAACGGACAGGCATACAGGGATTGAAGGACAAACAAGGTAAGGTTATAGAAGGTGAGGATTCTCTCATGGCTAGGTGGGCTGAGCATTTCAGTGATGTTCTAAACAATGTAGTTAGTTCTACTCCCATTGTTTGCAATGATGATAGATGCATTGGTGGCTTTAATGTTGGCCCTATAACACAATCTGAAGTTATTTTGGCTGTTTCTAAACTTAAACTTCATAAATCCCCAGGGGTAGATGAAATTACTACGGAAATGCTTAGAGCTGGGAATGTTTCGGTTACTACTTGGATGACTGAAATTCTGAATATCTTTTATGATAAAGGCATGGTTCCTAAGGATTTTACCAGAGCTATTGTTATCCCTATTTTCAAAAAAGGTGATCGCAGTTCTTGTGATAACTATAGGGGTATCAGCCTACTCTCTGTTCTAGGTAAAGTTCTTTCCATGATTGTGATTAATAGAATTAAGAATCTGGTTGACAGTCAATTGTGTGATGAGCAATGTGGATTCAGAAGTGGTAGGGGATGTGTGGATCAGATATTTTCACTTAGGCAGATTCTTGAGAAATGTTTAGAGTTTCAGAAACCTTTGGTTGCTAGCTTTGTTGATTTCAAAATGGCTTTCGACTCTGTTGATCATCATAATTTGTGGTTGATTGTGAGATCATATGGTATACCAGACAAGTTAGTTAACATAATGAAAGCTCTCTATAATAACACTGAGTCGTGTGTGAGAGTTGGTAAGGCTTGTAGCAATTAGTTTAGCATTACTTCTGGTGTTCGACAAGGGTGCATTTTGTCTCCTTTTCTCTTTAGTTTGGTTATTGATTATGTTATGCGAAATTCACTTCAAGGGAAAGATTTTGGCTTTAAATGGGCTGGAGATACGAAAATTTCTGATTTAGATTATGCTGATGATTTAGCCCTTTTGGCAAATGATGTTGATGAGATGAACTCTTTCATTCGAGCTGTTGATGAGACTGGTAATGGAGTAGGTTTGGTTATAAACAGAGAGAAAACTAAAGTGATGAAAATTGGTCAGGCAGGCTGTGATTCAGTTAATCTGAATGGTTGCACTCTTGAGCAGGTGTCACAGTTTAATTATCTTGGGAGTTATGTAACAGATAATGGTGATGTGTGGCATGAGATTAACAGACAAATAGGGACTGCTGCCGGGACTTTTAAGAACCTATGGAGAGTGTGGAGAAATAGGCGTATACACCTAAAGACTAAAATTAGGCTGTATAATAGTTTGGTTCTTTCTAGGGTTAGTTATGGTAGTGAAACTTGGACACTTTGTAAACAAGATAACAGGAAACTAGATGCTTTTGATTCCAGATGCTTACGCAGTATCTTGGGCATTAGGTGGTTCAACTTTGTAACCAATGATGAGATTAGGCAAAGGAGTTTGCAACCTCCTTTAAGCAGCATATTGTGCAGAGAGAGACTCCGTTGATTTGGCCATGTTGCCCGTATGAATAATTATAGATTGGCGAATAGGGTTATGAACAGTGTGCCTAAAGGCCTCAGAAAGAAGGGGAGACCTAGGATGCGGTGGGCAGACAATGTCAAACAGGACCTTGTTAGAATTGGTGTGCAGTGGCCAGATGCAGTAGATGTAGCTCAGGATAGACTTGCTTGGAGAACTAAATTGCACGGTCTGGTTGGACCTCCGTAGCCCATGGCTGCTTGAGGATGATGATGATGATGATGATGATGATTAGCTAAAAGAGCTATAAATAGGGAATTAATGATTATTTTAAATTAAACCAAAATTTAAATGGCACCTCCCACTAAATTCCAGCTGAATTATACTGAAAACAAAATTATAAACCTTTATGCAAATGAATTTATGCAACCCTGATGCAGCACCCCTGCCAATAAACATAGAGTCTGATGCTGCGCGGCTTCCATTCTCATTTGCATGCATATTTTTTGTCTACATATAATCCCATTTAAGCAGCCACCGACTCATCTTTACATGTTTAACAAAGCCAACAAGAGTTTGACAAAGCTCCTGAATAATTTTCTTTTAAACTGTTAAGTTTGTATTCTAGACTTTTGCCTTTACAAGATGAAGTATGTAACTGTTAGATGTTAATATAATGAATACAATTGAGAAACCAGCCAAAACCACCTGGCCAACTGATTCACACAGTATCAGCTTGCATCATAGATAGAAAATATGAATGATATTACTATCTACTAAGTGAAGGCTGAGACTTATTATAGAGTTACTGAAGTGAGCTGAAGTGAGCTTTTAATGACCTGCAGAAATCAACATCTGTAGATTGCAGAAGGTAACAACTGAAGCATTAGTAAATATCAAGATGATGTTCCATCAGGAAGCTATACATTAGCTGAAAATGGACACTATCTATCAGCATAAACGACAGACAAATTTTAATGTTATGGAACAACAACTCCATAGGTGTTGGATGTACTGACTGATATGATAAGTTCCTGCTTCATGTAAATATAAGATAAATAGTATACTTCATTTAGTTGTAAGCTATTAGACAGATATATATGCTGAAACACTGCATTTAGCATAAAAGATAATATCTCATACAGTCAGTATTTTAACATGCTTTCTATAGTAATGCAAAGTTAACTGAAAAATCTATATCTGCTGATAATATGGTATAATGTTAATGCAGCTGACTTCTGTCTGAAATTTTGGCCCCTTATATCAAGGTGGTATATCTTCTGATAGTTATACAATGTAAACTGTTGAAAACAGTTAATTATTAAATGGTTGCAATATTTTCTAAGGTTTTCATTTTTCTCATCTGTGGAGAACCAAATGCAGCTGACATATTCATTAGCAGGTTAACTGGAAGTGCACAGAGCATCACAGAAATAGCAGACATGGCTATTAGTTGAAGAGAAAAAAAAAACGATTTTTTTTTTTCTAGTCTATTCTGTATTACATTGGCATGAACATCCGCAGACAAGTCCAAGGAACAGATGCAAACTACACTGAAATGCCAGAGATTCATTGGAACTCACAATAACACTATAAAATATCTCCATTGATGCGATATGTATCCTTCCCAGTAAAAATTTCGAAAATTGAATCAGTACATTCTTGGAAATTTGGCTATGGATGACCATATATACAGATAGCGATTTAAAAGCTCAACACCACAGTATAATATCAATTTTTAAAACATTGCATTGAATTGTTTTCTGTTAGTTTTCTTGAAAAATATGAAAAACCACTTACTCATTTTAATAGTAGCTCTACAAAAATGATCATTATGCTTGTAAAAATTTTATACAAAGACTATCGGTATATTATAGATGATATCTCTGCACACACTCGAGACTTTCTAATCATTAATCACAATTTGAAAACCATTAACAACCATTAATTCACAATGAAACAGTTCATTTAATTGAAATAATCAATATAGTACTTTCTTTTATATTATTAAATGTTTCTAATACGGAGGGCATTCAAAAAATTCTTGATACGTCTGTAGATTTCGCTTCCTCTGTAGTTAACTAGGACTTGTTTGAAAGCTTGTCTAAACTTGTCATTCTGTGTTAAAAACAAAGGCTGTATCATCATTTCTCTCTTCACTGGCAGCAAGTTCAGTATGCGAAATCTTGCATTGTTGCTATGGAGCCTACAAGAAGGAGAAAGATGTGGCATTTTCACAAAGATGCAGTTTGGGAATGACACAAAAAAATTCATGCCAATTTATCACAAGTAAGGGGGATTGTGCCTGTTCATATGGTACTGTTACAGGATTGATGCACATATTCAAAGAAGGATGGCAGAGCTTGGAAGACCTCCCTTATGCAGGAACACTGCAGGAGGCTGTGAACAAGAGAACCATTGCTGCTGTTCATGAACTCATTAAAAAAGACCCACATATCACTGTTCAGGTAATATGTTTAGATGTCAGTGTATCGATTTGGCAGTGTGAAAACAACTATTCATCAACATTTAAAGTTCTGGAAAATATGTGCCAAATGGGTACCCCACAAACTGACGGAACAGCAAATATGGGCTATAGTTGATTCTTGCAAGAATGGCAATGTTTGAACCTAATGCCCACAAATGGTTAGCAGGCATCGCCATAGTTATGAGACATGGTTTTATTACTACATAACTCCCAGAAAGAACAAAAATTATGTTTGGGTTGCGGAATATGAATTGCATATCCAAATCCCCAGACAAGAGTTTCGCCCAAGGAAGAGGATGTTCACAATTTTTTCAATTCCCAAGGAGTAATAACCATGGACATCTTACCCCAAAAAAATGAGTATAAATGGCCAATGTTATACTAATATTATTTTGCCCAAAATGGTTAAGGAGATGAAGGAGCAGCATCAAACAACAGACATGTCAAGGGTTCTCCTTTGTGACAATACCAGTGCTTACAAAACCAGGCAAGCTGCAGCCTATCTGGAGCAGGAAGAAATCAAATAGCTAACAATCCTCACATTTACCTTACCTTACACCGTGAGGTTTTTTTTTGTTGTTTCCAAAAATTAAAAAGTAACTTGCTGGCAAACCTTTTTTAAAGGTATAAGACCTTGCAAAAGGAGTTCATTCAGAGTTGTGGGGTATTGCCCAACAGGAGTACTACCAAGTGTTCCAGATTTGGTGTAGATGTCTGCAACTTTGCATAGAGGTTGGAGAGGAGTGCTTTGAAGGATAGTAAAAGATTTTGTTGAGATAAGTGCAATGATTTTTGTTCTGCAGATGTATGTCAAGAACTTTTTAAATGTCCCTCATATAAGCACTGCAGCATAGTTATGCAGTTGGATAGTGGGTGGCCTTAATAGAACCCTTTGATCCCTCCATGAAATAGGTTATTTAGGAAAGGTTCACACTTTTGTTCTATATCCAAGTCAAGAAAATTCTGCTTGTATCCAAAACTTGGTTTAACTTAGGAGAAAGATCAGCATTTCTTAATCAGGAAATATACAAGACCATACATCAAATTCTTTAAAATGAACTTAAAAAATCCAATTTTAGGGGCAAAATTTGTGACTTACTGAACAGAATATTTGTTTGAAATGCACCATAACTTTAAAAAAAAAACTTAAAAAAAATATATATATAAACAATAGAGTGATACTAACTAAACAAAGGCTCATTTTATTCACTATATTTCTTTTATTCACTATATTTCTGCAAGTGGTGGTGTTTAATTGAAGGCTATGATATATTGCACATCTGCTACTAATTTAGCCACAATTGCAGCCTCTTCTGAGTTGAACAAGAAGAAATTGTCAAATGTTGGCATTTCACAGCCATAAGGTGTGGGTAATCACAACTAGCGCATTACCATTCACTGTTGTGTATATAAGTGATCATTTCTTAGTGCAGTTTGTTTTACATTACATTAATCTGACTGGATGGTATTTCCTTTTTACATTTTTTTTTCAAACTTTGCAATATATATATATTACACTTTTTATCTCTGTGATAAACTCCCAAACAACGAAAAACATTTTTATCCACATAAATGAAAATAAAGAACTTTTATTATGTAACAACATATTCATTAAAGCAAACTTTTGAAACAATTCCTTCACTCTCACTGTAACAATTTTTAACCACATATATAACTTTATATTCTTAATTTTCCTTACTATTCATATTGTTATTGTTTAATAACATCAAAATTAATATTTACCCCTCTGAAAACAAAATCACAACAAGAACATATAACCTCTGGCATATATGGAAATCTCATTTTCAAAGAGAATTAAGTTTTTGGTTTAACTACTTTTTCCCTCCTTAAATGTTGTAAATTCAAACTAAGGATGATGAGGGGGGAATGCAAACAGTAGTATTTTATTTGTACTTACACAACAGAAAAAGGATGTGTCTTTTATCCTTCAATTCAAAAAGTTGCTTTTCTCACATCCCTCTGAGAAAATGGGACAGATTGTTGCTGTCAGTGGAATAGCTCTGACACTCTACCACTGAAATTTCAAATTTCTACCATAAACAGATCATTTGCAGCATTCATTAAACCGTTTCTATTTCCATGGTATTTATTTTATATTTTTTATTTAGTGACCTACAATGATGTAAATTAAAACTAGCAAACAGCTGCTTGAGGGGGTATTTATTATTTATTTTATTATATAATTATTTGAAAATGAAAATTATAATATTTTATTAGTACCATTCCAACTAAAAAAGTTTTCAAATTATCCCTTAAAACAAAACGTTTCCCACCCACCCTGGGCATAAAAGTCCAATCATTGCTGCCAATGCAAACTTCATGACTTTCACATTCCACCATCAAAATTTTCAGTTTCTAACATAATACATCATTTGAAACATTCTCTTGAACTTTTTTTAATTTTCAACTTTTCTCGACTGCTAGAGGGCAGAATCATAGCTTTTGGAAGATTTGGAAAGTGAAAATTGCAATATTTCTTCAATAACTATCCAATTCAAAAAGAATTTTTATCTCTAAAAACAAAAAAGTTCAGTGTCTAGAGACAAACAGATGGGTGACAAAGTGATCGCATTATCTTGTTGTTTTGAAAAAAGTGATAAAAAAATTGTTGGAATAGTGCTACTTGAAAATGAAGAAAAAATGAATCTAATCAGGAAACTTGGATAATAGGTCAAAAATCGAGAGAGTTGGCAGGTATTATTATTAAAGTATTGCACTGAAAATGACCTATAGAAGTACTGGTGATATTTTAATTGCATCTTGAGATTACATATCAAGAAGATAGAATAAATAACAATTGTATAAAATAAAATGAGAAACATAAAAAGAATATATAAAAAGTGGTAAAAAGACTTTGATGCTTTGTACTTACACTTCCATTTCATTTTCATCTTCTGCTTGGAAATGGTAAGTTCTGTTATCTGTCAAAAATAAAAAAAAATACCTAATTAATATCTGCTATACATTAGTGAAATTCACAGGTTGTTTTACCTTTGAGCAGTTTTTTTTCACAGAGTGGGCTAAATAGGCATTTCAAAAAGCCTCCAGGGGCTCAGAGAAGGTTGGGGGATGAGGATCCGCTGGACAACACTTTGGGGGCAGATAGAAGCCTCCCATCAAGATCATTCAGTGGGTTCTTTAACATGCACAGGTGTATGTTTCTCTTGAATATGAGGCCATGGCTTAATATCCCATCTGACAGATGGTGGCCTTTCCAAGCTCATCAGTGTCCCTATTCTCAACAGAGCAGGATAGGGGTTACCTGATGGAAATCTCAATGATGGTAGAGTGGTCTGTAAATGGTAGCTAGGCATACACTGGAAGGAGAGTTGTGTATCCAACCCCCAGTGATAAATGCACAGAACCAGTTAGGCCAAGCATGTAATGTCTGACCCCACCTTCTTGTGGTGTAGGCAGTTAGACCTTTTCAAAAGAGATATTCTTTTCTGAAAGGGAATGGAATGGAGGGATACCAGACCAGTGTCTTTTTCTACTTGATGAATATTTTATTCAACAAAGATATGAATAATTTGTTAAAGCCATCTGACCATTATTTGTTATACCTGATATAATGTACTGCCAATTTATTTGTTATCATTATTCTATGCTGAATCAACCCCCAATTTAAGCTTACAAGTTTGATTTGAATTATTTTAAACAAATTTTAACTTTAAGTTCCAAAAATCTCCTGAAAATCAACAATGAAATTATAACTAAAAACTATAGAGCCAGAGGTTCTTCAAGACTGGCTGCAGCACATGGTGGAGGAAGTCAAAGGTTTTACTAATTGCTCACTCACGAGTGTAAGAGTGGCAAGATTCATCTGCTAAGTGACAGCATGGTAGTTATTTATATAATTGATTTCAGTTCCAATACTTCCTCCCCACACAATGGATATAATTGAATTGTGCCCAAATTTCCTTTTTTACAATTAAACCTTCGTTCTCATTTCTATAGATTTATTTTTGTAAGTTATCGATCTTTCAGTTGGTTGATCTATTGATCTTTTGGTGTTATCCTACGTCAGATGGCTGAGTTACAACTTGTTTCTGATATTACATTTAACATTGCATTAAGCTATAGGTTAATTTTTCTTTCATTATTTCTTCATTTTCCAGTAAAAAAACCTGGATCTTGTATCGTTTTCTAAAAATGAGGTCTTGGTTATGAAAGCAAAACAAATTTCCTTCACATGAAAATCAATCCTCCTGAGGAGTGTAATTTCAACATAGTTTAACCCCCCCCCCCCCCCTGCTATACTGAAAGTATTTCCTTTGGCAAAATTTAATTAAAAAAATATGAGTTTTAAGTTTATATTGAATGGGTTTAAACTATTTGGCACATAGCCAAGATCCTCAAAATTCAACATCCAAAGAAAAAAATTCATAATGTTTCATCATCATCCTCAAGCAGCCATAGATTATGGAGGTCGAACCACACTGTGACATTTAGTTCAAACATATCTGTCCCGAGTTACATTTGCTGCATCTGGCCACTGCTGATCACAAGACTGTGTAATTTTCCTCTCCAGACATTCTGTTCTGAGCTACTGCTGCTGCATTTGGCACTCTAGGCCAATTCTAGCAAGGTCCTGTTTGACATTGTCAGCCCCTCGCTTCCTAAGTATCACCATTTTTCTTAAACCCTTAGACACACTGTTCATAATCCTGTTTGCTAATCTGCAGCTATGCATACAGGCAACAGCCAAACCAATGCAGTTTCTCTCTGAACAATATGCTGCTCAAAGGAGGTTGATGACTTCTTCTAACCTCATCATTACTTACAAAGTCAAAGAACCTAATGCCCAAGCATCTAAAATCAAAGGTATCAAGTTTCTTGTTATCCTGCTTACAAAGGGTCCATGTTTCAGTACCATAACTAACCTTAGAAAAAACCAAACTATTATACAGCCTAATTTTAGTCTTTAGGTGTATACGCCTATTTCTCAACGCTCTCCATAGAATCTTAAAAGTCTCAGCAGCAATTCCTATTCTTCCATTTATCTCATGCTGCAAATCATCAGTATCTCCCAAGATAATTAAACTTAGATACTTGCTCAAGAGTGCAGCCATTCACCATTCAAAGCAACTGAAGCACCATAAACCTGGCCAATTTTCATTATTTTAGTTTTTTCTCTGTTTATCACCAAACCTACTCAATTACCAGTTTCATCAACAGCCCTAATGAAAGAATTCATCTCATCAACATCGTAGCCAACAGGGCCAAATCATCTGCATAATCTAAATCAGAAATTTTGAACTCTAGACCATTTAAGGCCAAAAACGTTCCCTTGCAGAATTTCGTATTACATAATCAATAAGTAAACTAAAGCGAAAAGGAGACAATATGCACCCATGTCTAACTCCACTAGCAATGCTAAATCAAACGCTGCAAGACGTACCAACTCTCACGCACGACTGTGTTATTATAGAGAGCTTTCATTACACTAACTAATTTATCAGTATTCCATATGATCTAGCAATCAACCACAAATTATGTCGATCAACAGAGTCAAAAGCCTTTTTTAAATCTATAAAGCTAGCAACCACCGGTTTCTGAAACTCTAAACATTTCTCAAGAATCTGACTAAGTGAAAATATTTTATCAATACATCCCCTACCACTTTTGAATCCACACTGTTCATCATTCAGTTGTCCATCAACCAAATTCTTAATTCTATTAAGTATTATCATGCGAAGAACTTTACTTGGAACAGAAAGTAAACTAATTCCCCTATAATTATCATAAGAACTGCAATCACCCTTTTCTAAAAATTGGGACGATACCTCTAGTAAAATCCATTTGAAACAATATCTTTATCATAAAAAATATTCATAATTTCAGTCACCCATACGACAACACAAATATTCCCAGCTCTAAGCATTTTAGTTGTGATTTTGTCCACCCCTGGGGATTTATGCAGTTTTAATTTAGAGATAGCCAATGTGACTTGGAATGTGATATAGGGCCATCATAAAAGCCAGTAATGCATCTATTCTCATTACAAACAGTGGGAGTAGAACTAATCACATTATTTAGAACATCTCTGAAATGCTCAGCCCACCTAGCCATCATAGAATCCATACCTTTAACCACCTTACCATGTTTATCCCTTAATCCCTGTGTACCCTGTCTGTTTCTTCCCACATAAAATATTAACAATATGATACAACACCCTGCTGTTGTGCTGTCCTAACTGCATCCTCTGCTTTGTCAGCCAAGCTATCAAGCCAAAGATTCTTATCAGCTGTTAACTAATCCTTTACACCTTTATTAAGCTCGTTGTAATGTCTTCTGTTAGGACTAGTAGGGTGTTGATTCATATTAATCCTGCACTTCCTTCATTCAGAAATAAGTTCCATAGCCTTATGACTCAGATAATTTTGTTTCCTCTGTTCCCTTTTACCTAAAAGAGTACTATTGGTTTCAAGAAAAGCCCGTTTAAACTGATCCCATTTTTTCTCAACTTCAGCAGTAACGAAACCACGATTGTCATAATGACTAAGTAGCCTATCATGGTATGTTTTGGCTATATCTGGATCTTTCAGGCATTCAGTGTTATAGCTAATTTTTTTAACCTTAGCACAGCATTTCTTAAGTTTCAGCTGCAAAACACTTTTGACCGAGTAATGGTCAGACCCAATTTCAACTCTGCTGTATGATCTGGTATTCCTAACTGAACTAACCCATTTGCTGTTAATTAAAATATAATCGACCATATTCCTGTGCAACCCATCAGGTGAAACTATTAAGTTTACTTACCTGTAGGAGACATTCCCCACTGCCACTGGAACAACCAATGCCAAAGGTACCTAAAACTCCTACCCAAAGATTAGAGTCAATACCAACCTTAGCACTGAAGTCACCTAACACAAGAGAAATATCTCCTTTCTTCACAGAATTCAAGATATCCTGAAGTTGGCTGTAAAACGTACCCTTCTTGTTCTAATCAGAGTCCTTTGTGGGGGCATAACAACAGATGACATTCAAGCTTTAATTTTTATTTTAAATTTTGCTGTAAGAAATCTTTCATTAATGCAATAATATCCTAGAAGAGCATCACTGGCATGTCTGCTGAAGCAAACCTACACCTTGCAAATGCTTTCTATCCTACTTGCTTGAAAAGAGAAATTTAAAGTTATTTTTAAGTATCTCATCTTTACTTGTCCATCTGGTATCTTTGCAAGGTTATAATGCTGGAATTCCTGTGCGAGGACATCAAGAGAAGAAACTCTATATATTGTCCTCATGTCCCACTTCCTTGAATGAGAGAAAATGATTAGTAGGATTTTTAAAGAAATTAGGTTTATTGAGATAGGCAGTGCCAACAGTATCAAACAGCCCCTGGATTGTAGGTATGGGGTAAAGACCTGACCCTACTCCGCTAAAGGAGGAAGTCACCAATGTCAGTACGAACTTCAGGCACCACCTTTTCAAGAGCCATATGGCCTGCCTGAGACACATTACTCCAGCTTAGGATTGACAATACCTAACTAGCAAAGTGAGGATTTAGGTACCTGTGATGGACTCTGATCAGGATTATCCACCAGCTGATATAACATATCCTGTGCCTCTGTTCACTTAAGAGCTGGCAACCCACAAGCAAACAGAAAACACAGCAGCAGATTCTCCCTCAACAGAGGCCCACCAGTACAGCAAGTTCAGGATCCATAATCAAGCTCAAATCCACAAAGCAGTCCAGTCTAGTGGGTATAAATGGCCAGCACCAGGACTCTAAGTTGGCCACTCCTCAGCAGGGTTTAAAAAAAGAAAAAGTGGCCATAGATGATCATATCAGTAGGCCACACTGAGTTGGCAGAACTCCCTTTCAGTTCCTGTCCAAGACAGAATATCTCTTTTGAACAAATGTTTATTTTTATAATGCATATCAATAGCCTTTCTATTGATATGCATTATAATTATTTTTGTTTATTAATTTTTTCTAAAAATAAACTTTTATTTTCATTGCAAGATGCATTTTTTTACCACATGACGCTAAAAAAAAAGAGTCCTATTAAAATAAAAATAGCTTCTTTTTATGTTAAATGTTTTATTGTTAGAAAATCCATAATTAAATGCTGATTGATTTCGCTATAACATGCCATAATTCCTCTTGTTAGTTATTTGGCAAAAAAGAGTTCTAAAGTTAACTTTTTTGGCTGAGCAGAGGTCGCAAATAGCTTGGCCTCTGAATATAAACCAGGTTTTCAGCCTGGACATTGGAAGGGTTAATGAAAGATTTATTAGAGTTAAATTTAAAACTACAATTAAAGATATGAATGTTATTGTTGTTATGCCCCCATAGAGGATTCCCAAGTTTTACAGACAATTTCAGGATATTTTGAATTCTGTCAAGAAATGAGATATTTCTCTTGTGCTAGGTGACTTCAGTGCTAAAGTTGGTACTGACTCTGACCACTGCGCAAGGATGTTATTCCACATTGCCGTTGGAACTACCAATGCCAAAGGGAACTATCTCCTATGGTTGTAAGTAGACTTAACAGCTTGAGAATAACTGACAAGTACTACAAACATAGGAATATGATTAATTATATATTAACAGAAAATGAGCTGTTTGTTATGAATACCAGATTACACAGGGGAACTGATATTGGGTGTGTTACCTTTACCTGGCCAAAAGTCTTAACACAACATTTCTTAAACTTCTGTTGTAAGATTTGGAGAATTACCTTTAACCCTTACCATACCAAGCCTGAAACACTGAATTGTACCCTGTGGCCAGGCTTTTTCTCAACTGTGTTCATTTAAAAAAAGTAAATTTTAGAACTTTTTTTGCCAAATAAGTAGTGAAAGGAATTATGGCATGTTATAAGCCAAATTAATCAACATTTAATTCTGAAAATAAAATATTGGACAAAAAATGACTAGTTTTGTTTCAATAGGGCTTTTATAGAGGCATGTGCTAAGAAAATGTATCTCATAATACAAATAAAATTTTATAAAAAAAAAAATCCACAAAAATTATTATAATGCATATTAATAGAATCCTGAATGAATTTATGAATAGGTTGAAAATAATTTTTTTCCAAAATTAAAAAAAAACTTTTTTTTAATTTTTTTTCACAGTACTATACTTTTAAAAAAAGGCCAGGCTTTTCACCATCTGTGGCCAATCAAATAAGCAAGTCAACTTTAGAATTAAAAAAAAATAACTAGTGAACAGAAATAGGATGTGTTATGTACCAAAAGCAAAAACTTTCAATTTGTGTTAAGAAAATGATGAAAATTAAGAAAAAAGACAGGTAAGTAAAATTTTAGAAGGAATTTTTAGAGAAAAATTGCAAGGTTTTACTGTATTTCTTGCATTTTAAATTCACTACAAAATTAACAAAAAATTAATTTTGCCATACTTTCTGAAGTACTGTATTATCTTAATATATACACTGAGAGATCACTGAATTATGACCACCCCAAGTTATGTCAATGGGACGCTAACTTCGAAGCTCTATAACTTTTAAGATAAGCTTTTTGTGGGAAAATGTGACAAAGTAAATTAAAGATCTCAATCAGTTCTATCTAAATATTGATTTTCAACAATATTTGTTCAGTATTTAAAGAGTTATAGAAGTTTGAACATTTAACAACAGCAGTGCTAAATAAAAGAATTTACCTTTGAAGTTCACTGAAACTGAAAAATATAGCATTATTTCTGACCATTTCCTAAATAACTACATATTTTAAAAGTGTGTGTAAATAATTCCTTTAATATTCATTTAATTTTTGATAAATTTCTTAGAACATAATGCTGCTTTTAAATGCTTTAACCTGCAATACCTGTTTAAATATTGAAAGAATATTGTTGAAAATTGATATCTATAAATAACAGATTTATTTCACAATTATTGCTGTTGGGAGATTTATATCTCCTGTGTTACAGCTAGAGGTGCTAAAACGATTCAATGGTAATAGTTCATTTCAGGTGTGCAGTTTAAAGTTTAGGAATATTTACCACTATGGGAGGATGGTTGGGTTGGATTGTTTTACCTCTGAGCGGCACTTTTTTGCACACAATGGGCTAAATGGCCAGGTCACAAGGAACCCGAAGGCTCAGAGAAGGTTGGGGGAGGGAACCCACTGGAACAGCTGTTGGGAGACAGATGGTAGTCTCCCGTCAAGGCCATCCAGCGTGTTCTTTAGCATGCACAAGGTATGGGCTCTCCCGCACACGGGGCCATGGCTTAACGTCCCATCCGACGGACGGCAGCTTTTCCAAGCCCATGGTGTCCCCTACTGACCGTGGACAGGGTGTAGAGTTTTGCGGAGATAAATCTCAACGCTGACCCAGCTGGGATTCGAACCTGGGAACTGCAGATTACGAGTCTGGCGCGCTACCGACTGAGCCACCCCCGCACCAGGGAGGATGGTTACGTGATAAAATTACAGAGGAAAAAATTACACATGATAAAATTACACTACTAAAATCACACATGGACAGAATTACACAAGGAAAAGAAAATACACAAAGAAAAAATTACACTATTCAATTTTAATTTAAAATTTATTAAATTATTTGGTTGTCATATGAAATACTTAAACTTTCTTATAATTACAAAAAATTTTCACTTAAAAAAACACATATATAAAATTAAATTTAAATATAAAACATCAAATAAAAAACACTAAGTCATATGAGCTATACAACACAAGAAATCTAATCATCTATTAGAGTCGTAATTCTGTACTATATTTGAAATATGTTGTTTTAAAGAAATGTACCTACCATGTCCAGGGTTTCATTCACCAGTTAAATGCTAAATAGTTTGTATGTTGTAAGGATAATTCTTTAATGATGTTGTCCAGAAATTTCCAAACAGTTGGATGGGAACACTGAAAAAGTGACTGAAGTCCGTAGTGCCATCCTTTGACAAAATTTGTAGTCCTTGCTATACAGTTGGCTGCAGATTGCCTATGACTCCAAATAGAAATATTAAATAGAGGTTGTTTGTAAGTGCCGTTCCCGAGCTGTTGACCCCAAATATATTTACGTTCGAAATAGAGGAGATGAGTGATCTTGAGAACATACTTTTCAATTTGGAAAATCCTTTTCCTACAGAAATAGATGTTGGTGGACAATTTTTAAGAAAGATATTCTAATGTAGAAATATCATTATTTGTACGAAACAAAACATCTTTCATTCCATTGCTTTCTAACCTGAAGATATATAGCATTTCAGCATACATGGATAAAAAAATACAAAATAATGCTTACTGAATTGTTGCCTACTTATAACTTCAGCACTTATTGAGTCTTAATGTCTTGTCAGTTAAGCGATGGAAGGGCCAAGGGGTCATCGTTGTTGGGCTGTGCTTAGGGCATCAGTTGGCCTTAATCTGGCCCTGCCTCTGGGTTAAACTGAATAATTACAAAATAACAAATTTGCCAACGGAGGCTACAAATTTTGTACTATGTGTAATTTCAGACTTGTGTAATTTTTTCTTCGTGTAATTTCTTCCGTGTGTAATTTTATTCTGTGTAATTCTGTCCTAACACTGGGAGGATAATCCTTGGCTGGTACGCTCATCATAGGCTCACCTCAGCAGCAACTATGGTGAGGGTACCAGCCAAGGATTATCCTCCCATAGCAGTAAATATTCCTAAGCTTTAAACTGCACACCTAAAACGAACCATTATCATCGAATCATTTTAGCACCTCTAGCTGCAACACAGGAGACATAAATCTCCCAACAGTGATAATTGTGAAATAAATCTGTTATTTATCATCACTCACTGTGTTCACTCATAAAGATTTAAATTGATATTTACATAGATTTGATTGAGATCTTTAATTTACTTCTAGAACTTCTTTATTTACCTATAAAACACTTATTTTAAAAGTTATAAAGTTAATGTCCCATTGACATAACATGGGTGTGAAGTGGTCATAATTCAATGATCACTCAGTGTATAATTCATAGATAATAATTGATTAATTTTTACAAAATTATTTGGTCATTTATGCAAACAGCGTACAATGCCAATTTTTTCCCAACCAGCATACTCTAAGGCTAAGTTAGCAGTGGTACAAAAATTTGTTTTCCTTTAAAACAAGATTATTTAAATAAACACTGAAAAATAAATAACAAGGAAAGGGATAAAGAGCTGTAAAGAAATTAAACAAAAATATTTCAAAGCAAACCAGTTCTCAGCCAGCTAAAGGGAAATGTGCTAAATACAACAGCAGCTATATGGAAATAGCATAATATGAATGGTGTTAATAGTAGTTTGAGCAAGAGAAAGGCTTTATATTTTTCTGACAAATTATAAAAAAGAGCAATTATTTAAGTACTCTGAAATGTCTATTTTACAATATATATAAATAAAAAAATTAGTTCATACTATAATGTTTTAAAAATTTTAATTTTTATGGTACTAAAAGAGTAACTAACTTCTGAAATCAAACCCTTCCAGATCAATCTGCATTATATACTGACTACTATGAAAAGGTAAACTTTATGAAAATGGCAAAAACCTGACTTAAAAGTTATATATTCTGAATGTTAGTTATGAAATTACTTCATTTAATTAAAAAATGAACTAAAAATTTTTATTGTTTAAAAATTAAAATTTTTCTCATAACGTCCTAATCAGATGTCTCCTAAAGTAGCTACCATTTTTCATGTATGCATGTACACCTAAAGACTAAAATTAGACTGTAAAATAGTTTGGTTCTTTCTAGGGTTAGTTGTGGTAGTGAAACTTGGATGCTTTGAAAACAAGATAATAGGAAACTTGATGCTTTTGATTCTAGATGTTTATGCAGTATTTTGGACATTAGGTGGTTCAACTTTGCAAGTAATGATGAAGTTAGGCAAAGGAGTCTGCAACCTCCTTTAAGCAGCATATTGTGCAGAGAGAGACTCCACGTTGCCCGTATGGATAATTATAGATTGGCGAATAGGGTTATGAACAGTGTGCCTAAATACCTAAAAAAGATGGGAGACCTAGTATGTGGTGTGCAAGCAATGTCAAACAGGACCTTGTTAGAATTGGTGTACAGTAGCCAGATGTAGCAGATGTAGCTCAGGACAGATATGCTTGGAGAACTAAACTGCATTCTGTTTGGACCTCCATAGGCATGGCTGATTGAGGATGATGATGAATAATTTAATTTTTGATCAGGCTTCAAATAATTATTCTTTCTAATGTAGTATATATTTGAGAAGCAATACAATTAATTCTAGATGTACTGTAATTGATATCCCCCTCCTGAATCTGAGGTAAGTCTCAACTAATCTGAATCCATTGTAACTTTTATTAGTCAAATTAATTGATGAAATCAGAATCAATGAAATGTTTTACAAAAAGCTTCCGATTTTCTGATTCAACTTGTTAATACCTATTGGTTTTATCCTTCAAAAATTATAATTATATGTAAAGGCACTTTGGTACTTTCTGAATGCAGTATAAATATCTGATCTATATAGGCTAACATGTGCACTAAGTTTCGAATCAAAATCAGATGTTTGCAGATCAATATCACATTCCCTTGAAGTTGCTGATCCTAAAAGAAATATTGATTTTTCACTTCATATACACCTTTCAGAATAATATCCAATAACAAATAAAGATAATAAAAATAGTTTCTAATCACAAAATATACTAAAATGATACAAAAACATATACGGCTGTACAGTGGTGAAGTGTCCATGGAAGCAAGGGAAGCAATGCTTCCCTTAAAATTCTAATAAACATTAAAAAAAAAAGGTTAAATCTAAAAATGTTTAGACATAAAAGGAAAAGTATTTTCAGAATTTTAATTAGTTTATTCTAACACAAATTTTACATTTATATAAAATTGTTTAAATTTTGCTGTTATATTACACTGCATAACAAACAGAAGCACCAATCTGCCAGGTTAGTCGAGCTAGGAGTGTATGAAAAATCTCACATCATTGCTGCTACATTGGTAATCATATTGCACAATGGAAGTTTCATATTCAACCAGGAGAAATTTCTCTTGCAGAAACTACTATTTGTCTGCTTCATAGATTGCATATATTTGATACTATTCTCACTATCCACTAGAGGCAGAATGTTCACTCTGTAATTTCTTGCCACCATATTTCGATAGTGTCATTAGGATACATAGCAACACTGTACATAGAAAGTAGGTGTAATCATTTGAACTAATTTTTGGAAAATGAGGCAAAATTCTTAGTTTTCCTTTATTTTCTAAATCAGGTTTTCACATTCCGAATTTTATATGAATATTTTTTATAACAATGTTCTGGCTGTGAATGCAATCATGCCCTTTCGCTTTCAGATACCTCTAAACCTAATTGACGTGATGCACCTTTGCTGAACTGATTTATATCTTCTTCACAGTTTTATTGTTCTCATCATTATTTTAATAAGATATAATGTTACGCTTAACTTCAGATTTAAAAGAGCAAATTAACAGCCTTAAGCAGGTACCAACTTATTGTGTTACATTTAAATACACATAATTAGATGCACTGAAAGTGGAAGCATATGAAAATTATGGAAATTTGAAACCCGAAAGTTATGTAAATAAGCGTTAAAATATTTGAAAAATTATAGGCAGTGCTCAGATACAAATTCATTAACAATTGGGTCCCTACAAAAGTAATTTTTTTATTTTACTATTATTTTAACATAGAAAAATAGGAAGCACATCTTGGTAATCTTTTGGAGCTATGTAACAGATACTGGTGATGTGCAGCATGAGATTAACAGACGAATACGGATTGGTGCCGGGACTTTTAAGAATCTATGGAGATTGTGGAGAAATAGGCGTATACACCTAAAGACTAAAATTAGACTGTATAATAGTTTGGTTCTTTCTAGGGTTAGTTATGGTAGTGAAACTTGGACACTGTAAGCAAGATAACAGGAAACCAGATGCTTTTATTCTAGATGCTTATGTTGTAAATTATGTTATTTTACTATTATTTTAACATAGAAAAATAGGAAGCACATCTTGGGAATCTTTTGGAGCTATGTAACAGATAGTGGTGATGTGCGGCACGAGATTAACAGACTAATAGGGATTGCTGCCGGGACTTTTAAGAATCTATGGAGATTGTGGAGAAATAGGCGTATACACCTAAAGACTAAAATTAGACTGTATAATAGTTTGGTTCTTTCTAGGGTTAGTTATGGTAGTGAAACTTGGACACTGTAAGCAAGATAACAGGAAACTAGATGCTTTTAATTCTAGATGCTTACGCAGTATCTTGGGCATTAGGTGGTTCAGCTTTGTAAGTAATGAGGAGGTTATGCAAAAGAATCGGTAACCTCTTTTAAGCAGCATATTGTGCAGAGAGAGACTCCATTGGTTTGGCCATGTTGCCCATATGAATAATTATAGATTAGCAAATTGGGTTATGAACAGTGTGCCTAAAGGCCTCAGAAAGAGGGGGAGACCTAGGATGTGGTGGGCAGACAATGTTAAACAGGATCTTGTTAGAATTGGTGTGCAAGGTCAGATGCAGCAGATATAGCTCAGGACAGATTTGCTTGGAGAACTAAATTGCACAGTCTGGTTGGAACTATGTAGCCCATGGCTGCTTGAGGAAGATGATGATGATGATGTGTTCCTCATTTGAGTCCTCAATAGGGATGACATAATATAAATTTGTTGGTTGCAATCAGTTCATATTATGTTTGAGATAGTGTTTCTGGCAGTTATAAGCACAAAATAATTAAATTCCCTCATAATTTTCTTCAAAGAGTCTGTCAGGTGTGGGATAAGAGGGAATGGGTTAGTGAATTTATTTATGAGAGACTGTGATGGTGGTACAAGTAAAGACTTTTTGTTTCAATTGTATCTTTTTTAAGATATTATTTAAAAATTTATGAGTGTAGCCTGCTTGTTTGCCTAATTTCACAATGTATTTGATTTCCAGCTGCAAGAGTTTCTCTGTAGAACAGTATCTATGGGCTCATATGAATAAGGTATAGAATGCTGATTTTTGGCAATTTATGTGATGGGCAAAGCCCTTAAGGATGAAGTTAGTTTATTGGTGTAAAGGTTTCAACAGATTTGGGAGCACCTCTGGATATTGCATGAAGTTGCTTTAAGGTTAGGTTGTTTTACCTCTGAGCGGCACTTTTTTTCCACACCATGGGCTAAATGGCCATGTCACATAGACCTCGAAGGCTCAGAGAAGGTTGGGGGAGGGGACCCACTGGAACAGCTATTGGGAAGCAGATGGTTACCTCCCATCAAGGCCATCCAGCATGTTCTTTAATGTGCACAGTGTATGGCTCTCCCGCACACAGAGCCACGGCTTAACATCCCATCTGATGATGACCATGAGCTTAACATCATGATCAGCCTTTCTAAGTCCATCGATGTCCTCTACTGACCGTGGGCAGGGTGGGGAGTTTTGCATAGATAAGTCTCAATGCTGACCCAGCTAGGACTGAAACCTGGGAACTGCAGATTACGAGTCTGGTGCGCTACCAACTGAGCCAACCCGCCCCCAATTTGCTTTAGTTTCTTTTAGTAGTTTTAGTTTTAAAAATAAATCTAATTGTCTCAGCTTTTTTTAGACATTTTAGTGATATAGAATAATTGTATTAATAACAATTTTGTCAATTCATAATACCAATTACAAAACGAATATTTTGGCTTCTTAAGTTTCTTTTACGATTTCTTAAAAATATACAGTTGTTTTTATCAATTAATTAATTATTCAATACAAATGTACATTTTCATACTTAAGTAGAGAATTTTCCCCACAACTCTTTAAGACTATATTTTCTTATAGTGGCTCATCACTAAGTTTGGGTTGGTCACCCCTGCATTAGAATAAAGAAGCATCAAAGAATAATTAAAATATAAGGAAACAATCATTGGCCCAGAAAGAAATGTGATGGAAACAAATTACATTCCAAAGTTTGATGATGTGAAAATAATATATACCCCATACACCAAATGGCAACTAAATTTAATACAAACAATATCATATATACACTGAGTGATCATTGAATTATGACCACTCAACCCTAAGTTTTGTCAATGGGAAGTTAATTTTAATGATCTATAATTTCTAACAATTTTATACAAAAATACAGTTGAGGACTATGTAAAATATCTCAATTAAAATTATTTAAATCTCAATTTTCCCCATTATTCCTTTAGTATTTAAAAAGGTATGGATGTTTACCCTTTCACTAACATACCAGCCCAAAATGGCCAAAATTTTAAATAGACTCATCCAATCAATGCTATTGCTTCCTGTTCACTACTTCCTAACCTGCAGTTTGGACCAGTATGGCACAGAAAGGGTTCAACACTTATAAGCAGCATTGTGTTTTAAGAAATTCACCAAAAAATTAAATGAATATTAAATTATTTACCCACTTTTAAAATATACACACTCCAGCCACTGAATTAGAAACCTTTATTCAATACTGAGTTGGACCTCCATTAGCCTGAATTACAGCACATATGCAGTTTGGCATAGATTCCACAAGGTATTGGAGTGCCTTTACATTTCCAGCATACCAGGCATTCACCAGACAGTCCTTTAACTGGCTTAGATTTGACAGAAGAGGATTTTGCTCCCGGATCTGTTTTTTTAGCATGCCCCATACATTTTCAATTGGGTTCTGATCTGGGCTTTGTGGTGGTCAGGGAAGATGGTGGAAATCATTGTCATGCTCACTGAACCATGCTGAACACATCTTGCGCAATGGACAGTAGCACTGTTGTTCATGAAACAGAAATTATCTGCTGGATAAAAAAAAAAATCAACATTTGCTTGATCGGCAACATTGTTCAGATAATCCTTGGAAAACACCTGACCTTCCAGCAATATCAGGGGACCCATTCTGTACCAACAGAAAATGCCCCACACCATGACATTGCCTCCAGAACCTTATGTTGTGTTTACAAGGCAAGCTGGGTCCATTGCTTCATTGGGCTCCCGCCAAACTCTCTGCCTACCGTTGGTACAGAACCAGGTGTACCATGACTTGTCGGACCACAAGACTTTTTTCCAGTCTTCCAGTGTACAGTCACAGTGTTCCTGACACCAATGTAAACAAACTTTCTGGTTCTTCGCAGAAATCAGTGGTTTTTGTCATGCGACAGTTAATACTGATCCTCTTCAATTTCCTGTGCATAGTTTGCTGAGATATGAGTCAGGAACAGCCTTCGTTGAATGCCTCAGTCAATTGTTGCACACAGGAAGTCCTGTTTCTCCACATGAGCCTTCTCAGACAACGGCGATATTGTTCCTGACAGATTGTCTTTGCGCCACACTTATGCCTCTTAGACAAGCAATGTGGGATATTTTTCCACTGATTAAAAAACCAAGATATCTCACCTTTTGAGAAACCAGTCAGCTCTGCTGTTTTTAAAATTGTCATTCCAGCCTGATGGGCACCCACAATAAGTCCTTTATCGAACCTCGAAAGATCCTTTGTTTTTTCCATTATGATCAATACTACTGATGATTACTGATGAGCAGCAGTCTTAAATAGTTGCCTAGATCACATGGTGATGCACGTGACCACGCATTTTGCATATACACTGTGCAAGTGTTGTTTACATACTTTCTAATTCAGCGGCCGGTGTGTGTATTTATTTATGAAATGATTTGAAATAATATTTCTTATTTCAGTTTCAATTAATTTAAAAGATAAATTAATTTGTCCAGCATTGCAGTTGTTGAATGTTTGAACTTCCATAACACTTAACCCTTCCTAGGTCACCACCGATCATAGACATTGACAGAATCTGCAATGAGAGGTGAAAGATGTCTTTTGTACAACACATGAAACTTCGATTCGTTTTTAAATTGCCGTTTGAAAATTTTCTTAGGTATACCTTTAAAAATGTGCAATTCAAGTTTGAAAAATAATATATTTTTTCATTTGATGCATATTTTGTTAAACTATAATATAAATAATTTGTTAAAGACATCTGATTGCCATTTCTTAGAAGCACTAAACAGTATTGCCAATGCAATCTTCTAATTTAACTCACAAGTTTGATTTGAATTATTATCAATGAATTTTTCCTTAAATTTCCAAAAATCTCCAAAAAAAAAAATGAACAAAAAGTTGCTATTTTTTAAAAAAAGCAGATTTTGGAAGAAATTATTAAGTTTGTGTAGTATGAAGTATTCATTTTTTCCCCATTTTACACTCTTTCCTACCATAAACCTATTTCAGTATTCCCACAATTATTTTTATCATTTATATCATCCCAGCATTCTATGTGTCTTTCCTGCTCTTAAAATCAAAACTGTAAGTAACATTAGCCTTCTTAGAAAGAGGAAGCCAGCAAACTGAGTTGTTGTTGCAGTCTAAAGTATGTCACAGCAGCAGGTGCAATTGAGTGCAGTGACCTAGTTATTGTTCACACATGCAGTAAAGTGGCTCTGTAGCAGATGTTTACAGAAAGTGTTCTTCTTGGATATAGGATAATGTGACCATGCATCTGGTCAATATTAATCTTCATTTTCATTTCAGTAGATTCATTTTATTTCCATAAATTATCAATTTTTCCATCAGCTGATCTATTGATCTTTTGGAGTTATGCTACATTGGATGGCTGGCTTTACAAGTTGTTGCAGATATTATTTAACCTTGAATTAAGTTATATGTTAATATTTCTTTTATTATTTCCTTCTTTTCTTGTAAAAAAATTTATCTTATACAGTTTCCTGAAAACGAATGAGGTATTTGATACGGAAGCAAAAAGGATTTCCTTGACATGGCAAGTTGTTTGCAAGATAATTTAAGTCAAACATTTCCTCCCAACAAATTAAATTATAAACTGCCTGTGTAAAGTTAGTATTTTATTTCCCTTTTTAAATTAAACCTTAGTTTTTGTTTCTGTAGATCTACTTTATTTCAATAAATTTTCAATCTTTCCGCCAATCAATAATTATCAATTTTTCTGAGTTATGCTACATTGGATGGCAAGCTTACAACTTGTTGCTGTGGATAGTTTATATACCATCACATTAGATTAAATGTTATTTTTTTCTTCTGTTATTTTTTGTTTTCCAGTAAAAAACTTTGATCTGCATCGTTTTCCTGAAAATGAAAGAGGTGTTAGATACTGAAGCAAAAAGTACTTCCTTGGCACAAATATCAGTCCTCATATGAGACCCCCCCCCCCCCTCTCTCTCTCTTTAGTAAAATTCCTTTTTGTTTTTCAATTACGAGTTTTTATGTTAATATATTGAATAATTTCCACAGCACCCCCCCCCCCCTTCAGTATCTTCATTGTGCCACTCTGAGAATACAGACTTTTTGGCACTTAGCAAAGATCAAAATTTAACAACCAAAGAAAAAAATCTGCAATGTTAGTTTAATAAAAAAAGCAGCCAATAAACTGTTCCTCCATTCATAAACCAAATGGAGATTCCCTTTAATGCAAGTAATACAAGTAACTTTGTGTAACACTGGACCATGTTTTAAATATACTACACTGAAAACAAAAATCACCAAAAGTAATAAAAAAATCATGTTTCATCTAAATATTATATTCATCATCTCGTCATTATCCTCAAGCAGCCATGGGCTACGTACGGAGGTCCAACCAGACCGTGCAATTTAGTTTTCCAAGCAAGTCTATCCTGAGCTACATCTACTGCATCTGGACACTGCACACCAATTATAACAAGGTCCTGTTTGACATTGTCTGCCCACCGCATCCTAGGTCTCCCCTTCTTTCTGAGGCCTTTAGGCACACTGTTCATAACCCTATTCGCCAAACTATAATTATTCATATGGGAAACATGGCCAAACCAACGGAGTCTCTCTCTGTACAATATGCTGCTTAAAGGAGATTGCAAACTCCTTTGCCTAACCTCATTATTAGTTACAAAGTTGAACCACCTAATGCCCAAGATACTGCATAAGCATCTGGAATCAAAAACATCTAGTTTCCTGTTATCCTACCATAACTAACCCTAGAAATATCTATATATATACCATATCTAACCCTAGAAAGAACCAAACTATTATACAGTCTAATTTTAGTCTTTAGGTGTATACGCCTATTTCTCCACACTCTCCATAGATTCTTAAAAGTCCCAGCAACAATCCTTATTCGTCTGTTAATCTCATACCGCACATCACCAGCATCTGTTACATAGCTCCCAAGGTAATTAAACTGTGACACCTGCTCAAGACTGCAACCATTCAGATGAACTGAATCACAACCTGCCTGACCAATTTTCATCACTTTAGTTTTCTCTCTGTTTATAACCAAACCTACTCTACTACCAGTCTCATCAACAGCTCGAATGAAAGAGTTCTTCTCATCAACATCATTTGCCAAAAGGGCTAAATCATCAGCATAATCTAAATCAGAAATTTTAGTATCTCCAGACCATTTAAGCCCAAAATTTTTCCCTTGCAATGAATTTCACATAACATAATCAATAACCAAACTAAAGAAAAAAGTGACAAAATGCACCCTTGTCGAACACCAGAAGTAATGCTAAACCAATTGCTACAAGACTTATCAACTCTCACACATAACTCAGTGTTATTATAGAGAGCTTTCATTGTGTTAACTAACTTGTCAGGTATACCATATGATCTCGCAATCAACTACAAATTATGACGATCAACAGAGTCGAAAGCCTTTTTGAAATCAACAAAGCTAGCAATCAAAAGTTTCTGAAACTCTAAACATTTCTCAAGAATCTGCCTAAGTGAAATATCTGATCTATACATCCCCTACCACTTCTGAATCCACATTGCTCATCACACAATTGACTGTCAACCAGATTCTTAATTCTATTAAGCACATTCATGGAAAGAACTTTACCTGGAACAGAGAGTAGGCTGATACCCCTATAGTTATCACAAGAACTGTGATCACCTTTTTTGAAAATAGGGATAACAATAGCTCTGGTAAAATCCTTAGGAACCATGCCTATATCATAAAAGATATTCAGAATTTCAGTCATCCAAGTGGTAACTGAAACTTATTCAGAAAGAAATTTACTTTCGATGAACATATAATTTAACTATTTACATTCATCAAGTTTTGCAAAATCAAGCCTTAATTGCAGAGTCCAATCTATTTTTTTTTACTTTATCACTGTAAAAAAAAGCTTATTAAATTAATATGCTTTAAAATTTGTTTCATTTTTAATTTTCATAAAATTCATAATTAAAATATGTTTAATTTGGTATATAGCATAATGTATTTCACAGTTCATTAGATATTTAAAAAAAAAATTCCAAAGCTGACTTGTTGATATGACTCAGCACAGTTGGCAAAAAGCCTGGACTTTTCTCAAAGTATGGTACCGAGAAAAAAAATTTCAATACAGGAGTAATTTTCTTGCTTCTAGTAAATATGATTTTTTTGTCATTCAGAAATAGCTTTCTATTCATGTGCATCATAATCATTTCTGTCTATTAGTTTCTTTAAATAAATTTTTATCAATTAAGGCTTGATTTTGATTGCCATATGCATTTTTTTACTACATGCCTCTATAAAAGTCCTATAAAAATAAACTAGTAGTCTTTTTGTTAAATATTATATTTTCAGAATATCCAGAATTAAAGGCTGATTAATTTGGTATAAAACATGCCATAATTCTTTTCATTAGTTATTTGGCAAGGAGTATTAGTTATTGGCAAGGAGGCATTAGTTATTTGGAGGAAAATGTGTCAAAGTTTGAGGAATTGTTGATGCAACTGCATCTATAATACAGTCCGTTATCTCCGCTATTGCCACATTGATGGGCTCCTGGCTGACAGGGTGGTCATCGAGCTCAGAGAGCAGCTCGAAACCGCTACAGTCAGCCCGATCAAGTCTCCAGTGTGAGACGTAAGAAGGGTTGCAAGGCCCCCATACGGGAGATGGTACACACCATGAGGAGGTGATCGCTTCTGTAAGGGTTGTCCTCGACCTCCCATGTAAAGAGTGGAAGGATCGAGGAGGAGCAGATGGTGGGGTCAATGGCAGTGAATGTACAGGTTGGGGAGTGAAAGTACATACTGACACCGTGTTCAACAGGGAAAGAAAAGGATCCAGGAGCCATTGCTCCAGACTACGCCTCTCCCGTTGGTGTCAGCACTACCCCAAAGTGGCCTGTGTCTGTTAAGTCCACCATGATGAGGAAGGGGGATGGAAGCTGCGAGACGAGATCATAAAGGTCTTCCTGGAAGACAATTCTCCCAGATGGAAGATATACAGAGCAGACAGTCAGTGAGAACTCCACAAAGAGGCGGATAGCTACAACCTCTAAGTTGGTGGTGAGGAGAATGACCTGGAATGGAGAATGGTTGTTCATGAGGATGGCAACACCCCTGCGAGCTGAACCATCTCTATCCTGTCCCTGGTGAACTAGTGAAAAGCACCAGATTGTGGGATCTGTGACTGGCTTCAAGTATGTCTCCTGCAGGTACACACAGATGGGCTGGTATGCCTGAAGGAGGACCTTGATGTTGTTAATATTCCTCTGGATCCACAACAATTCCATAGTAGGAGTGTGGACACCTCAGGACTTAGAAGAGTGGGCAGACGACAAATTCCTATTCAAGTTAACTGCCACAGAGGATGGTTTAGTGAATAGGGAGCAGTCTGCATCCATGTCCTCAGAATAGTCTGAGGGACATGGATCAGTGGCCAGTTTTTGAGGAGAAGTGACGATTTTCTTTTTTGGCCCCAGTGGGGACCCCTTTGGTTTGGAAGGTCTTACTGTCTGAGGACGGGGAGGAGGAGGCCTTTCAGTGGAGGTGGAAGGCTGAGTTGCAAGAATGGAAACCAGAGTTGATGTTGAAGTCGACACCGGCCTCGGTTTCGCCTGCATCAGGAGGTACTTAACTGCAGGTGAGAAAGACTCAGTAGCTGGTACAATGATATCAGTCTGCACTGCCAACGAAGTCATTGGAACGATGGCTTTCCAATGACTGCACTGGCATAGGATACCCTGAAAGGTGAGTGGGCGGTGCAGCGAGCTTTCTTGCCTCAGCGTGAGAGATGCTGTTGATCGTTTTGAGGCATTGAACCTCATTTTCCTACTTCCACTTGGGACAATCGCAGGAATATGCCAGATGTTCACCTTACAGTTGACACAGCTTGCCTTTTCTGCTCTGCATCAGGATCGAGGTGATCCTTACTGCCACAGCGAGCACAAGTGGGTTTGCCCTGGCAAGCTGTGTGGGTATTACCGTATATACCTGGCACTGAAAACAGCACAGAAGGTGTATACGGCCGTACCTCACAATGTAAATAATCTGCCTTGATGAAAGAAGGAAGACGTGGCATTTTAAATGTCAAAATCAGTACGTAGGTGGGTACCAATTTCCCATCACGGCATGTCGAAACCCGATGGATCACTGTTACTCCTTGAAGGGTGAGTTCCGAGAGGATTTCCTCCTCGGTGACTTTCAGGAGGCCCCACTCTGTAATCACTACCCGAGGACTTCAAAGTTTTGTGGGGATGACCTCGACAGTCACACCACCAATCTCTATGACTTTCAGGAGCAGTTCGGAATGTTTCAAACAAGTGGTCTCAACCTGCAAGTCGCCAGATCATAAGTGCATGACAAATTTTGGCTCTCCCACTACACCTTTCAAACCTTTATTTACAAAAAATGGAGACATGTCCCCAAGTACCTGATCACCTGTGGAGTGGATGATCAGAAATCTCGGGAACAAAGACACAAAGAACATGACAGCAGAGATAACAGAGACGAGTAAGATGGGGGCTCATGTCGAGCCCTCTTGTTGGCATTGATTGTATCAATTTCTTCATCAACTCTCATATTTGGTTTTGTGTGGTTCAGTGCCCACTGTCTCCACCCTCCACGGAGCCCAACAAGGGGGCGCCCAGTCAGGCACCAGGCACTATACCCACACAGACAGTGAGCCAAGCCCTCACAAATAAATAAAAGGGAAATGAAAAGAGAAATACGTAGAAATAAACATTTTACACAAAAGGAACCAAGTGAAAAATAATCAAATTGTAATCGACCAAACTGGCCTCATAAAGAAAGAATAACTACAAAAGAAAAACAAGTTGTGAAGAAACTCGCAAACCTGTACCCGGACATGGGCAAGGTTACTCATCGCTCTGCATAGTTGACCCTAGCAGGACCTGACCACCAGCTGTTTGCTCCTAGGGGACCACCCCAGGAGCTGCTGTTTACCAGAAGCAGAGGCCAAAGCAGTGTACAGCAGAAGCCCCGGAATCCGCTGCCCAGCCTCACAATGGCAAGGCGGACAAAGGGGACCCTGTGGTCATGAGCTGAGGAGAGAAGACAGGGACCCCCGAGCAACTACCAGGATCCTCCTTTCCTAGGACACGGAACTCCGTGCACAGCAAACATGCAGGCGAGCATTCAGGACCCTGTGAAGGTACCCGAGCCAGCGGAACCTTCACAGGGTAATCGTCTCACCATGGACAGGAGCTCGCACCGAGGGAAAAAGTACTGGTTAACTCAGCAAATTTGTGTAATACTTAAAGTACAATTACTAGAACAAAATATATATAATTCAGTAAAAGCTATATTAAATACTTGAATGCATAAGTGCCCATTTCAAGTACCTTAAGTTCATGTAGATGTAACCCCTAACATCATGTTAAAGATGTAAAAAGCGTTTTTTATATAAAAAAAATTAGTTGTACATACAGTTGGTGTTGTGCAACAAATTATCTTTTTTTTTTGATGCAATTGCTCCTTTTGTGTGTCAAAGATAAAGTATCAATGAAAGGAAGTAGAACTGCCAGGACATTATTCTGACAAAAGCTTTCCAATGCCAATAATGGTAAACTAAATAGACTCAGCAAGATGGAGAATTACATCATGGCAGTAAAGTGCAACATGGAAAAATATAACTCCCAGTAGATGTGACACGACTGATGGAATAATGCAAAAAAGATATAATTTTTTCCCTGAAAGCTTACCTTATTGTGCAGTGCCTAGCTAAGTGGCTGTACCAGTGAAGGTGGTGATTAATAACTTAAATATGCCATTATATTTTATTGTTTTACCATTAATCTGAGTAAGCCTTATTCCCTCTGTACAACTCGTAAAAAAAGACATGAGAAAACATCTTTGCTTAAGGAGATGGCTTAGGATTGACATAGTCTTCAATGCCTAAGGGAATTTCCTTAATTAAAGAACATAAGTAAATACAAAGCAATCAACACAGTAAATTACTTACTGCATTCAATAGGAGGTGCACAGCAAATTATTTTTTTTGACCAGGATTTACAACATGTCCTCTGTGACAACAGTACACATAATATAAGGTTCTAAAGTTGTTTATTTTCTGAAAACACTTGAAAACTAATTCGCTCATCAAGCTTTAGGTTCAAATTTAACACTTGAAAACTAATTCACTCATCAAGCTTCAGGTTCAAATTTAACACTTTAAAACTGTTCCAGAAAAATAGTGAAATAAAAAACTTTTTTTACTGAATTATATTTAAAAAGTACTATTAAAATTAATACACTTACAGTTTTAGTTAAGTATTTTATTACTATTTAGAATTAACTTCTGTTTCTTTTTGAATATAACATACTTCTGCTCAGTAATACTTCAAGGTTCCAGTATTTTCCATGCAGAAACCACTTGAAATTTAATTTAGCCACCGGGCAGAGTTCACAGTCAGAAATGCAACACTTAAAAGTTAAATACTTATGTGTCAACAAAAATCTTATATTATTGTATGTTGCAAAAAAAAAAACTCTACATACATGATATCAGATCAAAGCAGCGTTTCTCTTCAGGAACAACCTATAAAATATTTCAAAATGTATTATATGATAGCAATTATACATAGTTTTCAAGATTTGAGTATAATACATTAAAGCATGGAATGAAAAATTAATGTCAAAATAGACTTTAATTGTCATAAAGAAACAAAAGGATATATTGCCCGTGTGTTATTAGAATTAAATAAAATGCACTTATCAATACAATAAAATTTGAAATACCAATCCAGTGTGACATGGAGGAAGAGCTGACAAAAACACTAAAATAAAGTACTTGAAGGCACAAAATATTGTACCAAAGTAATAAAAATCAACACACTTATCATTATTGGAACGAAATACTTGGAAAATTAAGTAGAAGTACATGTATCAAATACTTAAGTATTTTGAGTCCTCACTTCATTTACATTAATATTTAAAGAAGTATTCACTGATACTTTAAATGTAAAAACTCTCTTGAAAAGTACTGGTCAACTTATTAAATTCATGTAGTACTTAAGTACAATTACTAGAACAAAATATATAAATAAGTACAAGTAGCTATATTAAATACTAGAATACTCAAGTTCCCATTTCAAGTACATCAGTACTTAAAGTAAAATAACAAAGCTATCTATCATTGAGCAACAAAATTTGGAAGTTTATCCTTCAAATTATTTGCATATTAAAAAAATTTTAGGAGCAAAGGCAGCACCCCATCTTCAGTGAAGTGATGTCATGTGCAAGGTCTTTTCAATTGTACCCCGTCAAGCAGCAGCTTGTCACAGAGGTCCGACAGTTTATATGCCACAGTAGAAAATCTGGTTCTGAAAAAATTGGGCAATATTTCAGTAGTGCAAAAAACTGCAGATTTCCTCAGTCTGGAACAGCTTTTTTAAAGCATGTAAAATTTTTGATCCCAGTTAACCGAAGCATTTAAATAGTTCTATGACTGATGATAATATAATTTTGAACAGTATTATGATGGTTCACCCATTCCCTTTTCCTTGACCAGTTGTCATTTATGTACATTATAATTATTACTTTGGACTTTATTTACTTTGAATAATTTATTCTTCCCACCTATAGCATTGCCAATTATATAACTTTATTTGGATTGGAGGCTGCTAAATGTGCAAAGTCATGCCCACTGACGCCATCATCAATACCCAATCACCATATGCAAATGTGCCTTCCCCACATGATGTCGCATGTACCATGTTAGCTTGCCAGACTATAGATAAGTGATGAGAGTTAGGCAATTAGAGTGGAAACAAGAGTAGGTGAGGAGCTAGCTTGTTGAAAGTGTGGTGGAGAGTGACTTGTAGTCACAGTTTTTGTGCAATGTGTTTACTGGTGAGGCTAGAAGAATTCAATAAACTTCTTCTATTTTATGAAATTTGATTAATTTTTTCTCCTGAGTAGAGATTTGTTAAAACTGATTTAACTTTAATTGGACAATCTCTAACTTTAAGTTCTTTTGTTGCCTAATGCTCTTTGAAAACAAAAAAAACCCATTTAATTTCTTGGCAAGATCAATTGCCTGGGGCTTGAAATCAGCTATCCAGCAAAGAAATTATTAACATACTTTGGAGTGTTAGAGGACAGTAAGGAAAGTGGCATCCTGCGAATAAGGACTTATATGTGTATGTGTGAATGTTATTTAATGTGATAGTCCAAGTTTAACTAACAAATTTTTTAGCTCATTAGTTGTAGTAATCATAGATTTAATGACACCTTAAGTAGGAATTTATTGTTGAGCAGAAGTTTAACAATAATATTAGTCAAGGGTATTGAAGCTTCAGCACTATTATTGCTGATAGAAAACTTTGCATTTTTATAGTGATTAGAAGTGTCCAGACACATGATAAGCAAGTTTATTGCAAGCTTAGTATAGCTTTAGTATTGCTGTATAGCAATATCTTTGAGCATTGCTCAAAATAAGTGTCAAAATTTCATAAATTCAAAATTTTGGCAGATCACTAACATGTCTGCTAGTAATATGGCTGACTCCACCATTATGGCACCTGAGGTAGTGGAAAAAGCAAAAGAAAGGTTGCAGGATATGTTAAAAGAAACAGAGGTATTGATGGATCAATACCTCTGTTTCTTTAACCATATCAGCAAATGAACATTTGAAGTTTGAATGTTCCATTTAATATTCCATCAGAAACAAGTGACAAACTGGAGTATTATCAAACCCCTCAACAACAAGTTACTGATCCAGTTATTAGCTGTAGGCCATCTTTTCATTGGCCTTTACCTGAGATAAGGTTTGACAGTTCAAAACATCAGTCATCATGGATTTGTCAAGTCCATGGAAGAGCATTTCCGTCCATATGAAGTAGCAGGCAGCAAAAAGGTCGTTTGCATTGTATTTTGTTTAAGTGGATGTGCTAAGCAATGGAGGAACAATGTTGGATATAGAAAAGGAATAGAATATTGGGAAGATTTTAAAACAGAAATTTTGAAATCTAACTTCCCTCCGATGATTTTATATGTCTTTTCACGGAACTTTTTTCATGAAAACTACGGGAATGAGATGATATTCAAACATTCACCTAGGGTACAGTAGAGCTATACCAGCTGTATAATGCTGCTGAAATCAGCATTATCCATTATGTTATATCTCAGTTAATGTTATCATTGAGAGAACTTTTGCAAGTGAGAAATGTAAATTCCATTCTGACTTTAGTCAGATTGGCTCAGCAATACACCACTAGAAGAGAATCTCCAAAAATGGTGCTAAATCAGCATTGGATGAAATCTTTGCCAAGGCAGCAATACAAGGCAGAGTCTCGCAAAACCTATATGCACTCTTCCATATGACTGGAAATGATAGAGACCAGACAATTTGTGCTGAATGCATCAATAATGCAGAACAAAAGAGGTAGAGCTTATGCTCCATGATGAAGCTAAGCCAAAAAATTTGGTTAGGAAATATCAAGAAACTTTAAGATGTAATTTTTGTGTTTGAGTAGGATACATTGAATGATTTTGATACAAAAAAAAATGGTAAGTTGGGATACATGAATTAGGATCTTTCTTCAAAGATCCTCAAGAAAAGCCCTCTCATAATCACAAAAATACTGAATTCATAGCTTGCATCAACACATAGCTTTCACATAGCTTTCATGATATTTAGTGTCTACATAAGTGGGTTTGGGATAAGATTAGCAGAAGTTGTAAACTGAAATTACAGATGTGGTCCCATGGACTTCTGAATTTAGCTTGTGGTCTCAAGCAGTATATTCTGGAAAGAATTATATCACTTAAATATGTAACCTATTACTTTAAATAATGTGGAGATAAAATTAGAACTCATATTAATGAAAGCTTTGTTATACAAATGTTTGATAGGTTGCAATAAGAAAGCATTCAGTACAGCTAGACTTTGTAAATAACTTTATTTCGCTAAAAGCAGCTCTCTAGGAAAAACTTGACATCAAATAAATAAAACCAGATATAAAGTAGCGTGTTGATAATGCACACTTAAATAATGAAGTAAGTAAGTAAGTTTATTTTCTGTTTTATGTACACATACAGTGCATGGTTGTCAAAAAGTAATAATTAAAATAACAACTCTTTGCTCTATAATACAAATAAACTTGAATATATATTTTACATATATTATAACTTTAAACTATGCATTTCATTTCTTACAATCAAAGCTATTTGGTAATGTACATTTTTCTCCTGTATTTTTGACATTACAGTAACATTGCCATAAATAAAATTAAAAAAAAACCTCAAGCACAGAGGTCTGACACGAGCCTGTCAGTTTATATGCCATAGTAGAAGGTCTGCGAGGATGATAGGATCTCAGCAGAAAAACAACATAAACATCCATGCCTTATCTGGGGCTCGAACCCAGGTCCCTTAGATCAGTAACCAAGTGCGCTATCTACTCGGCCACAGATTGCCACAGATTGCCATACACATTATAAAATAAGATCATCCCACACAAGTATAACTTGTTTGTGGGATTTATAAATAAAAAACATGTTCATACATTTGGCATGATCTTCAATATTTAAGGAAAAATTTCACATTTAATGCTTCCATATAGTTCTTTTTTTTAAATAAAATTTTAATATTTTCTAAGTTTAGCTCCAATATCCATTTTCTAAGTTCTTTAACATATTGATTTATGTTTCTTACATCCTTTATACAATTTGGAATAGAAAACGAAATAATCTTGGTAATATATAAATGTAATGCCTGGTAATAATATTCTTTGTTGTAAAAAGCTCTCCCAATAATAAGTTTTTGGACAATCTAGTATTAACTGCAAAGGCTCTGATGTTTTGTTCATTCCAAGTTTTCTTTACATGTTTGATTACAATAAAAATATATAATTTTCTCATTTGAAGATACCCAATATATGATATTCCGGATTATGCTTTCTCTTCTTCCCTTTCTTAACATGAACCTAATTATATGGTTTTGGACTCCCTCTAGCAGCAAATATATATATCAATATAGCAAATATATGTATCAAGAAAGCCAGCTGCTGATAAGAATCTTTGGCTTGATGGTTTGGCTGACAAAGCCGAGGAAGCAGTTAGACAGCACAACAGCAGAGAGCTGTACCAGATAGTTAATGTTTTGTGTGGTAGAAAACAGACAGGTATACGGGGATTGAAGGATAAACAAGATAAGGTTATAGAAGGTGAGGATTCTGTCATGGCTAGGTGGGCTGAGCATTTCAGTGATATACTAAACAATGCGGTTAGCTCTATTCCCATTGTTTGCAATGATGATAGATGCATTGGTGGCTTTAATGTTGGCCCTATAACACAATCTGAAGTTATTTTGGCTGTTTCTAAACTTATACATAAATCCCCAGGGGTAGATGAAATTACTACAGAAATGCTTAGAGCTGGGAATGTTTCGGTTACTACTTGGATGACTGAAATTCTGAATATCTTTTATGATAAAGGCATGGTTCCTAAGGATTTTACCAGAGCTATTGTTATCCCTATTTTCAAAAAAGGTGATCGTAGTTCTTGTGATAACTATAGGGGTATTAGCCTACTCTCTGTTCCAGGTAAAGTTCTTTCCATGATTGTGCTTAATAGAATTAAGAATCTGGTTGACAGTCAATTGAGTGATGAGCAATGTGGATTCAGAAGTGGTAGGGGATGTGTGGATCAGATATTTTCACTTAGGCAGATTCTTGAGAAATGTTTAGAGTTTCAGAAACCTTTGGTTGCTAGCTTTGTTGATTTCAAAAAGGGTTTCGACTCTGTCGATCGTCATAATTTGTGGTTGATTGTGAAATCATATGGTATACCAGACAAGTTAGTTAACATAATGAAAGCTCTCTATAATAACACTGAGTCGTGTGTGAGAGTTGGTAAGGCTTGTAGCAATTGGTTTAGCATTACTTCTGGTGTTCAACAAGGGTGCATTTTGTCTCCTTTTCTGTTTAGTTTGGTTATTGATTATGTTATGCGAAATTCACTTCAAGGGAAAGATTTTGGCCTTAAATGGGCTGGAGATACGAAAATTTCTGATTTAGATTATGCTGATGATTTAGCCCTTTTGGCAAATAATGTTGATGAGATGAACTCTTTCATTCGAGCTGTTGATGAGACTGGTAGTAGAGTAGGTTTGGTTATAAACAGAGAAAAAACTAAAGTGATGAAAATTGGTCAGGCAGGCTCTGATTCAGTTAATCTGAATGGTTGCAGTCTTGAGCAGGTGTCACAGTTTAATTATCTTGGGAGCTATATAACAGATAATGGTGATGTGCGGCATGAGATTAACAGACGAATAGGGATTGCTGCGGGGACTTTTAAGAATCTATGGAGAGTGTGGAGAAATAGGTGTATACACCTAAAGACTAAAATTAGGCTGTATAATAGTTTGGTTCTTTCTAGGGTTAGTTATGGTAGTGAAACTTAGACACTTTGTAAACAAGATAACAGGAAACTAGATGCTTTTGATTCCAGATGCTTACGCAGTATCTTGGGCATCAGGTGGTTCAACTTTGTAACCAATGATGAGATTAGGCAAAGGAGTTTGCAACCTCCTGTAAGCAGCATATTGTGCAGAGAGAGACTCCGTTAGTTTGGCCATGTTGCCCGTATCAATAATTATAGATTGGCGAATAGGGTTATGAACAGTGTGCCTAAAGGCCTCAGAAAGAAGGGGAGACCTAGGATGCGGTGGGCAGACAATGTCAAACAGGACCTTATTAGAATTGGTGTGCAGTGGCCAGATGCAGTAGATGTAGCTCAGGATAGACTTGCTTGGAGAACTAAATTGCATGGTCTGGTTGGACCTCCATAGCCCATCGCTGCTTGAGGATGATGATGATCAAGAAAAAAATTAAACTAACAGTAATTTTCAATGCAAACTATGAATTTTTTTAACAACAAACCTGGCAGATGCCATTTTTTGGAGCATCATATTGATATGAGTAATAATAAGCCTGTGTATAGCAAACCACATATTTATCCTCTGAGCAAGTAGAATATAATTTTGGAGCAGATTTAAGAAATGTTAAAGGATGGCATCATTTAGAAGTACAGTCGGCACTCAACATTCGTGGGGGTTAGGGGCGCAGGCCGCTGCGAATGTGGAAAAACCATGAATATCTCTGCCCCACCCCCAAAACCTTAATTCCTAATACTGTTAACCATATTTAACACGCACAAAAAAAGTAAAACAATACACTGTACTGCAACAGTATGTTTTATAAATTTAAAATTACAGTATGAACAATGTAGGCCGATGAAACCACTCCAGGAAAAATGTTCTTGCTGACCAAGCCTTCTTATTATGCATCCAGAAAACTGGCAGCTGGAATTTATCCTTTCCCTTCAAGGCTCGGGGGTTAGAAGCTTTATAAATTAGAGTAGGCTTCATCATGTCTGGCTGTGTTTGCACAAAACAGCATTCTCAGCCTATCTCTTCCTGAGAGACAAAACACGTAAGTGAGGCTGGCTAGTACCGAAACAAAGAGTGTGGCGTCCCCAGAGTGCATAGTCAGTTCTTTTAGTGCACTGAAACTTTTATAATAAATTTTAACTTTTTATAATAAATTTGTGTATATATTTATGGTATTAAATGATAAAATAGATTAATAATGCATATATTTTATGCATTTATGACTTAGTGAACTTATTAGTTATCTTTCCCGAGTGGTTAGTGCACTTGGCTGCTGATCTAAGGGACATGGGTCCGAGCTCTGGATAAGGCATGGATGTTTGTTTTGTTTTTCTGCTGAAGTCCTGCCATCCTCTTAGACCTACTACTATGGCATATAAACTGACAGGCTCCTGTCAGACCTCTGTGGCAAGCAGCTGATTGAGGTTTTTTTTTTACCTTCTTCGTGCAGCTTTATACGTACACAATGTCTTGAAACTGTAGTTGTAACTTGAAACTGTAACTGAAATTGGATCTGACCATTACTTTGTTAAAAGTGTCTTGCAACTTAAACTTAAAAACTGTTGTGCTAGGGTTAAAAATTTACCTATAACTCTGAAGCTCTGAACGACCCAGTTATAGCCAAAGCTTACCATGATAGGTTACTTAGTCATTATGACAGCCATGGTTTGCTTACTAATGAAGTTAAGGAAGAATGGGACCATTTTAAACAGGATTTTTTTGGAAACTAACAGTACTCTTTTAGGAAAAAAAGAGCAAAGAAGGCAAAATTATTTGAGTGATAAGGCACTAGAGCTTATTTCAGAAAGAAAGAACTGCAGGAATGTCCTTAATCAATACCCTACAAATCCTAATAGAAAGCATTACAGAGATCGTAATAAACAAATAATGGATGGTAGCTGCTGATAAGAATCTTTGGTTTAATGGCTTGGCTGACAAAGCCGTGGAAGCAGTTAGACAGCACAACAGTAGAGAACTGTACCAGATAGTTAATGTTTTGTGTGGTAGAAAACGAACAGGTATACAGGGATTGAAGGATAAACAAGGTAAGGTTATAGAAGGGGAGGATTCTGTCATGGCTAGATGGGCTGAGCATTTCAGTGATGTTCTAAACAATGTGGTTAGTTCTACTCCCATCGTTTGCAATGATGATAGATGCACTGGTGGCTTTAATATTGGCCCTATAACACAATCTGAAGTTATCTTGGCTATTTCTAAACTTAAACTTCATAAATCCCCAGGGGTAGATGAAATTACTACGTAAATGCTTTCAGCTGGGAATATTTCAGTTACCACTTGGATGATTGAAATTTTGAAAATCTTTTATGATAAAGTCATGGTTTCTAAGAATTTTACGAGAGCTCTCATTATCCCTATTTTCAAAAAAGGTGATTGCAGTTCTTGTGATAATTATAGGGGTATTAGCCTACTCTCTGTTCCATGGAAAGTTCTTTGCATGATTGTGATTAACAGAATTAAGAATCTGGTTGACAGGCCATTGCGTGATGAGCAATGTGGATTCAGAAGTGGTAGGGGTTGTGTAAATCAGATATTTTCTCTTAGACAGATTCTTGAGAAATGTTTAGAGTTTCAGAAACCTTTGTTGATTTCAAAAAGGCTTTCGACTCTGTTGACCGTCATAATTTGTGGTTGATTGTGCGTTCATATGGTATACCAGACAAGTTAGTTAACATAATGAAAGCTCTCTATAATAACACTGAGTCGTGTGTGAGAGTTGGTAAGGCTTGTAGCAATTGGTTTAGCATTACTTCTGATGTTCAACAGGGGTGCATTTTGTCTCCTTTTCTCTTTAGCTTGCTTATTGATTATGTTATGTGAAATTCATTCCAAGGGAAAGATTTTGGCCTTAAATGGACTGGAGATACGAAAATTTCTGATTTAGATTATGCTGATGATTTAGCCCTTTTGGCAAATGAAGTTTATGAGATGAATTCTTTCATTCGGGCTGTTCATGAGACTGGTAGTAGAGTAGGTTTGGTTATAAACAGAGAGAAAACTAAAGTGATGAAAATTGGTCAGGCAGGTTGTGATTCAGTTCATCTGAATGGTTGCAGTCTTGAGCAGGTGTCACAGTTTAATTATCTTGGGAGCTATGTAACAGATAATGGTGATGTGCGGCATGAGATTAACAGACGAATAGGGATTGCTGCCGGGACTTTTAAGAACCTATGGAGAGTGTGGAGAAATAGGTGTATACACCTAAAGACTAAAATCAGACTGTATAGGTTCTTTCTAGGGTTAGCTATGATAGTGAAACTTGAACACTTTGTAAACAAGATAACAGGAAACTAGATGCTTTTGATTCTAGATACTTAAGCAGTATCTTGGACATTAGATGGTTCAACTTTGTAACTAATGATGAGGTTAGGCAAAGGAGTCGGCAACCTCCTTTAAGCAGCATATTGCACAGAAAAAGATTCCTTTGGTTTGTCCATGTTGCCCATATAGATAATTACAAATTGGCGAATAGGATTATGAATAGTGTGCCCATAGGCCTCAGAAAGAGGGGAGACCTAGGATGCGATGGGCTGACAATGTCAAACAGGACCTTATTAGAACTGGTGTGCAGTGGCCAGATGCAGTTGATGTAGCTCAGGACAGATTTGCTTGGAGAACTAAATTCACGGTCTGGTTGGACCTCCGTAGCCCATGGCTGCTTGAGGATGATGATGATGTACTTAGTGAAGTATGTGAGATATTTCAAATTAAGCACATCTTTATAACTCTGTATCACCCCCAGTCAAATTTAACAGAGATAATAAATTGGAAGAGGAAGAATGATTGCAGCATATATTTAAAATTGACATAGTACCTGGGACAAATATTTACAACAGTTTTCATTTGCTTTATGCACATCATTGCATGAAACTACTAAATTTACTCTTTCAAAGATATTTTTAGGAAGAGAACTAACTCTGCTCTGGGACAGACTTATCGGTCAGGCAGCATCTCTACAATCTATCGAATTTTATTCAGAGCAGCACATTCAAGCCATTACAAAGACCAAAGATAACTCATAGATCCTGTCTATCTCACAGCTGCACTGGACCTACAAACTGGCATTAAGTGGAGGAATGAGAGGTTCCTGCAGAGCAACTCAACATCCTCTTATGAAGTTCTCTGATAGTAGTTTTAATTGATACTAGGTGTTGATAACCCACACTGAACTCTGATACAGTTCATTGACTGATGCACACTATTGCCTACATTAATACTCATGTATCCTTCTTGTTGAGCATGTGCTTCTGTTTACTGTTATTCTTTGATTATGACATCTTTCCTTTCCTAGACTAGCATCTCCTTCAAAACAGTCTTCTGAACACATTCACAGTCTCCTCAGCCTTTGACACTAAAGTTCTTAACAAATGGATCTTTACACTTTATGCAAAATCAATATTCATTTGCAGCTAAGCTATATCATCATTTCCCACTCATGACAGAATCTACTTATATATCCACACCTATGGATGATTAGCTGGTTATCAAACTTGTCACTGAGAATGAGCTCTATAGGGTAGATATGTCTGTAATATGAAAATAACGCAGGCATTTCCATTTTTCTACCCTGTACCTATATATTTAACTGATGTCTCTTAACATATACTGGATTAAATTTAAATCAACATTTTATATATTCAGATGTTACACTTTTGTTACTTTATTTGATATTTTAATCATACTTCAAATATCATATTTAATCAATGTATTAAGAAGTTATTTGAAGGTTATCTTATTGCAACTAAGCAACTAAGTTCATGACACAATGCATTTAATTTTTGGAATCTACATAATAAAATAAGGTGTCTGTCTGTGGCAGTCATAATTCATCGGGAAATCAATGTACACACTCCAAATTTTCAGAGAACGTTTCTGGTTGTGGTCTGGATTGCAGTGCCAAATTTCAGATCGAAAGTCCAAAACAGGGCCTTGCTAGAACCAAAAATATTTACCATGCTATTCCTACGGGAAACGAGAATTGCTGTCATATTTACTGTTGCCATTTTCTGCTTTCTAACTGTTAAAATAAAGTGTTAAAACAGCATTTAAATCTTCTCCTGTTGCAGATTCAATACATTTCCAAAAGCATTATTTAGGCGTTCCATTACAGCTAGGGACCTGATTTTCTAACCAAAAATGGGGTCCAGCAGGGGAAACCTGCTTACGAAATTTGAGACCTATCTGTGAAGTACGTCGGGAATTACAGAATGCCAAAAACTGACAAAATATCTCGATCATTTGTCACAGGCGGAGAGTGCGCACTGAGTCAGCAAAGACCTTTGCAACACTGGGAAATTCTTCGTGTTCAAATTGTCATAAAATGTCAATGGGGGATCGACTCAGAAAATTAACCAAACAAAATATGCAGATTAAAAGTGATACATGAGGTGTCACAATTTCTGTAGAAACGAAGCCATGGGCCAAGTGAGAACCTGATTTTTAAACCAATCACTGGGGCACACGGGGGACGCTGTGCAGGAAATTTTGACTGTGCGGAAAAATATCATGAGAGCCATAGAATGGCAAAATCTGTGGTAACCAAAATGCAAATCTCGATAACTTACGCAGAAACTAAGCAACGGGCTATGAGAGAGCTCACTGATGTTGACAACAATCCAATTCAACACCAGGCAAATTTCTTCCTGTTGAAAATCATCTAAATTGTGGGGGGGGGGGGGGGGGGGACTACTTACAAAATTTCAAAATTTACCTTTAATGCAGTGAAAATAAGAATATACAGGTTAAAAGTGACACCTGGGCAGCACCGGGTACGTTCAGCTAGTAGGTAATAAATAAAAGACATTTCATCACCTCCTATGAACTCATATACTGTAGTAATAAAAACTCCATTATTGTAAATAAAATGCAAAGAAATAACTTCAGCATCATTCATCTGAAAGCCAATGTAGTGCACACAAAACATAATTTTCATATACACAATAATACCCCTTGAATAAAGAGTTGACAATTGAAATAAGCATTGTATCCCTCAGGGGAAAAAATAAAATAATTTTGAGTGATCTAAATTTCAGATAAAATTATAACCTTCAGTACTGGTCACAGACTTTCATACATAACCAATAGTTTCTCAAATTTGAAAAAAAAACTATCATCAAATAAACCAATCCCACATTTCCCAGATTACGTATAGATAAAACAAATTTTTTCCATATAAATGCAATTTTTCATCTCATGTAGCAGTTCAATATAATAGCCATTCTAAAATAAACAATTAAATTATTTATCAGTTTTAGTTAATTGCTACTCAACAATACTATGAGTTTGGACTACATCTCATTGAACGCATCTTCATTGTTTTGTGCTTTTTTGGATCACCAACAATCTTCATTGTTTTGTACATATTTTTAGTTGTTTTTCTTGCAAATAAACTTCAAATAGTCATCCCCCCCTCATTCTATGAAATATTTAAATGAGTGAAATTTTCTCCATTTATGGATTCAGATCACTTAAAGAAAAAATTTTTCCCCACTAAATTTAAATGTGTATAATTGAAAAATTAAGTAATACTTCAAAATTAATAAATTTACTTTCTATCACTGCAATGGTCAGAAAAAGCTGAGACAATTAGTTGGAATTATTATCTACAAAATTACCTTGGTTATTATTTGGGCTGATATCTGATATATAAGTGAATCTATTGTCCCGTGGTGGGTAGTCCGTATCATTATGAATTCAGATATGTTTTTGATGGTTTCTTAGTGGACAAAGTTGACATCAGTTTCGAATGAAAAATGGTGTTGTCAGAGATGAAAAATGGTGTTGGAATCTATGATTTGCTGTGCATGTTAACCAATGTATTTGTAGATTTCCAGTGTATGTCACAACTGTTCCAGAAGAGCAAAAAATGTATCTTATTACATATGCACTACATGTTTTGCATTGTTGCTCCAATGCATCATCAGGTGAAATAGTTATTTTGTGGCAGGCATATATATATATGCATGCTGCAGTCAATGTTTGTTTATGTTAGGCTAAGAGACAATTGGGTGGAGGAGTGGGTGATAATACTGTGGTGCCCTCTATTGAAGGGTTTGGGAAACAAACAAACAAACAAACAAATAAATAAATAAATAAATCCCCTCAAGCAGCTGCTTGCCACAGAGGTCTGACAGGAGCCTATTAGTTTATATTCCATAGTAGAAGGTCTGTGAAGATGGCAGAATCTCAGCAGAAAAACAACACAAACATCCATGCCTTACCCGGGGTTCGAACCCAGGTTCCTTAGATCAGTAGCCAAGCACGCTAACCACTCGGCCATGGGACAGCCAATATATAATTATATATTAAAATAAATATTATATATATTAAAAATTGGCTATATTTTTGAGGGCTTTATTTATATAAAAGAGTAGGATATTATGTGTGGTGTGGGTTTATCCAGGTGTGCATGTTGAAAAAGTAGGTCCTGGGGGGGGGGGGGGGGGGAGATATTATTCATCTCTCTGTCCCACTTCCAAACTGAGGTCAACCTTGCAACATAATATCAATCAAGAACATATGTGAATTCATAATAATATGGACTGTACTATCCACCACAGGACAATGGACTCACCTATATATCAGATATCAACCCAAGGAAAAACCAAGGTAATTTTGTAGATATTAATTGCAACTAATTGTCTCAGCTTTTCAGACCATTACAATTTAAACATGCACTGTGACTTAAACCACTACCTTTTAATACTTCATAATATTTTTACATTTTTGTAAATAGAAAATAAGAAATTACTTTTACTTGACTTGTCAAAAGGTTGAGTTTGGTAGGAAGTTTAGTTTCCTGAAAGAGAAAAAAAAAAAACAAATGACACTGAATTATCTGATTTTGTAGAAAAATAAATCATTACTACAATAGGTCATACACATACAATTGTTTAAAATTACAAAATGATTCAAAAACCTTTGTAGAGTAACTTATTTTCTCTCAGTGCAACATATTCTGTAAAGCAGCAGTGAATTTTTTTACTGAAATAAAAAACAAAATTATAAGACTGCTCAAACTTTTGACATCCAAAGAATAAAATGAAGCATCACAATTAAATTTACTCATAAATTTCTTGATGTTAATTCATTTGGAAGGTCACTTTTTTTCTCAGAATACTTTTTTTTTAAAGAGGAGAAGGTATTCCCCTTACACAAATGATGAAGATAACCTAGAAGCTTTAGTAGGCTTACACAAGGAGATGCTCACTGGTTTAGTAGTCAGGTACACTAACTACTATACCATGTAGGGTTCATCTGCTCAGGGTGTCCCACACATGTTCATTGAACTCTGGTCCAGAGATCTGGTTGGTCACTCCATCAAATGAATATCTTAGCTTTAAAGGAAATCATCAACCAGATGAACCTCATGCAGTTGGGCATTATTGATGAACTCAGTGTTGAGAGCACCCCGAAGAGTATTACCTGGGGTGCAAAAATTATGTCTCTGTATTGCAATATATTCAGGATGCCTAACTTAAAGATGTGATGCTCTGTCTATGAAGTCATCATGATGCTAGCCAACACCATCATGCTATCATCAAAATGGTCCCTTTCTCTAATGTGGTTATGGCGAGTTCCTTAATCTCTCCAAATGAACATGTCAAGAAATAGTGTCCAGTCTGAATTGAGATGCATACATAAAGAAAACACTTCCCCACTGGCCTGGGTGGCAAAGATTATGGTGTCTGTACTACATTAAACAAGCTCTTCTGTTAAAGGGGTTGAGGGGGTACATAAATCATTGCTCTTCAATGCATACAGATCTATTTGTGCAATTCCCTTTACACAATATGTCTTGAAACTGCAATTCCTGTGGCTGCTGATAGATCATGACAGTTGCCTAGTTGTCATTTCTTTATGTTGCTTTGCTGTTAAAGACAGATAGATTAAATCCTAAGCAGCTGTGGCCCTGGGACAAAATTATCTTGGGGTATGACTAACCTCTCTTCTTTCTCTTTCTTCTTCTTGAAAGGATATTCTCTGGTACATTTAAGGCCTTGGATATTTTGATCTGGGACTGACCCCACTTCTATTCCACACTCAACTGCAAAAGTTCAGTTACACATCATTTTACTTTAATATTTTGAAAAATAAAAAAAAATAAATGTAATTAAAATTGAAAATTAATTTATGCATTATGTGATAAATATGTAATATCATTGGTAAAAACACTTCAGAGGCTCCTAAACATGCAAAAGGAACATCAGTACAAAAGGCACTCTCTAAACAGATAAGTGTACTGTTTATTATTTGACCTCAAATTGCATGTAGTCTTTATTGTTTGCCCACAAACTGAAAAATCAAAAAAGATTGGAATTTCAGGATATACACTGAAGAGCCAAAACATTATGACTCCTGCCTAATATATTGGTCCTCCATGTGCTGCCAAAAAAGTTCTTACCCAGCAAGGCATGGATGCTACAAGATTTCTAAAGGCGTCTTGTGGTATCTGGTACCAACACGTTATCAGCAGATCCTTTAACTCTTGTAAGTTACGTAGTTGAATCGCCACAGATCAGATATGCTGTTCCAATACAAACCACAGATGCTCGATTGGATTGATGTTTGGGGAATTTGGAGGCCACGGCAATACCTGGAAGTCTTCCTCATGTTCCGCAAACCATTCTCGAACAACCCAGGCAGTGTGGCATGGCACATTATACTGCTGAAAGAAAGCACTTCTAGAGGGAAATACCATTGCCATGAAAGGATGTACCAGGTCTGCATTGATGTTTAGGTAGGTAGTAGATATCATAGTTTCCTGCACATGAATGACTGGACCCAGGGTTTCCCAGCAGAACATTGCCCAAAGCATTACACTTCCTCCACCAGCTGATTTTCATCCCACAGTGCATCCTGGTGTCCCCAGGTAAACAACGCACAAATACCCGGCTGACCACATGGTGCAAGAGGAAATGTGATTCATCAGACCACCTTCTTCCAATCATTCAAGGTCCAGTTTTGAAGCTTGCATGCCCATTGTAGGCACTTTGAATGGTGAACTAAGGGGCACTTGGAGTGGCCTGCAGCTACACAGCCCCATTTTCAGCAGGGTTTGATGTACACATTACTCCCATCGCCAACATTCAAATTACGGGTGAGTTGTGCCACAGTATCCTTCTGTTGGCTCATACCATACGGGATAGTCTTCACTCACCTTGAGCATCGACGAGCCATGGTCAGCCCACTCCTTACTGGCAGTTTGTGGTCTTTCTCTCCTTGGAACACTTTTTGAAGGTACTAACCACAGTTGACCATGAGCACCCCAGAAGCCTTGCCATCTTAGAAATGCTCTGAACCAGTCATCTGGCCATTACAATTTGGTCTTTGTCAAAATCACTTAACACTGCTGCCTTTCCCATCTGAAGAACAAAAATAACATTGATTAACAGAGCTCAGTATCAGGTGTTATTTATACCATTTCATGACCTTCACATGTGCCGTTGTTTACCTGCAGTTGCTTCGATTTGCATAAAGACTCGCTGGTCATAAGGTTTTGGTTCTTCAGTGTAGGTTGTGTTCTTTTTACCTTTTTTGAACACAGTATGCTAAATGACCAGGTCATAAGGATCTGAAGGGCTCAGAGAAGGTTGGGGGAGGGGACCTACTGGATAGCTGTGAGGTGACAGATGGAAGCATCCCATCATGGCCATCAGTGTGTTCTTTAATGTGCAGAAAGTATGGTTCTCCTGTACCCAGGGCCACAGATTTATGTCCCATTAAACAGATGGAGGACTTTCCAAGCCCATTGGTGTTTCTTTCTGAGAGCAGGGTTGGTGGTGGTGGTGGTGGTTGGGGGGGGGGGGGGGTGTAGGAGGAGAGGTAAATCTCAATGCTGATACAAGTGGGACTCAAATCTGGGAACCACAGATTAGAAGCCTGGCATGCTACCAACTGAGCCAACCTCGGCAACCCAGGATACAGGTGATGTTGCTAGAAAACCATTACAATGTTGCCCAAAAATCACATCATCTTGAGATATTGGTATCAGACTAACTGTCAGGTGTCATGTAGCACTGACAGCTCCCCAACTTGGTTCATCTATAGGAAAAATTTCAGGGTGGACTGTTTTCAGAAGGCATCAAAAGAAGGGGCTCTATGCAAAATAACCAGTGGTATTTGTCCCATAGCTCTCTCCTACAGAAGGCCCCATCTGAATTAGTTTTAGCAACAAGTGCATGATACCCATGAAGAGTAGATACTGTTCTCTTTGCAGATGTCTGAAAGTCAACTTAGATTCATCTATAGAAAATGTAGTACATAGTATTTTTCCTATAACATCATGGAAAGGAAGAAGTAAGTGGAGCATCTGTCCTGATCACAAATTTAACCTAGGACATATTTTCTAATTGTTATGTGTTAAATTTTTATTACTCTGTGAAAGAGTCAACTCTTCAATAAGTTGCAAAATAACTTGTGACTCAGGCATGAACATTTCTCCTTGTTAGCTCAAGATGCAAAATAGGCTAGGCATTGCCCTGAGGAAAGGGGCCAATATGAAGGTGATGATTTAAGGTCTGGACAGGCATCAAAGTCAGTAGCTGTACTGACCTCCATATGTCTGATAGAAGAGCACTGAATGCCCAGGTATTGGGATGAGATCCTCAAGCCATATGTTCACTTATTTGCAGATGCAGTGGATTGTGGTTCACTTAAATGTTTGATAATGCCCATGTACATATAGCTCAACTAGTGTATCAATATCTGGAACATGAAGATAATGAATTTATGGACTGGCCTGCAAGATCTCCCAACCTTAATCTCATTGGGCATGTCTGGGATACTTTGGGGAGATGGATTGTCAGTCTTAGTAATTCTTATAGAAGCCTCCATGATTTTAGGACAGCCATTTTGCACTAATGGACTTTACTGACTTCAGAATTGATTAGATATTATTGGCAGTATAAGGATGCATTGTGAACTGTTGCATTCGATATTGCTGATAAGGGTAATCACATCTCTCATTAATGTGAATTTTCATTCTGTGACATATTTTTGTACCTTCATGAAAACAAGATAATTAATCACCCAACTATTCATCTTGCAATATTAATCTTTATGAATAAAATTTTTCACAGAAATCCATATACATCTATAAAAATGAACTTTTTTTCTCGTCACTGATATACGTAAGAAGATGAATGACCAAATGATGATTTTAAATGATGATGTTTATTTAGGCAGCTCAGTATTAGGCAACTTATGCCATATGGTCTGAGCACTTTTGTGTGGCTCTAATGTAGCTACACATCTTCAGAGACATATTTTAGGCAATTAAACACGTCAGCTAATACTTTGGTGGTTCTATACTAACAACAATAAATTTGGGACTATTATTACACACCACAGCACATGTATGTAACTATTTTGAGTCTGGATCTTAAAGCTTTTTCAATATGCGTAACAAATATAATTTCTTTCGATATTGTCTAGATATCTAATTTCATGTTGGACCACTGAGTGTAGGGGTGACTTGGGGACAGTGTGTCCATCTCGTGGCCATACATTGGCGGCCACTCGTTGTCATTGATCGGCTGTCATGCTGCTGTCACCTTTTTTGAGCATCTGTTTCTTGTTAACTATGGTTGCCTCATGATTTTCTGCTCTTTATTTCATAAAATAAAAAGTTCTTACTTCAGTTCTTTGGATCTCCCTTAGTCAGCCACAAAATTATAGGAATACTCCTTATATGAAGAGATCACTGTTCACTAATTCCACTATTCTGATTTGATATCCTTCATTATGCAGTAATAAAGGCCTTTATTGTGTAATAAATTTATTTCTCTTTATATAATGATTATACCAATCACAACCATAACAATCATTATATTGCTAAATTGAAAAACTAAAATATTTTTTTTTACACATTATTTAGCCAGGATCAAATAATTCATGGTCTGTGAAAAAATTACCTAGGTCTGCCAATTGGCAAACTTTTGTGATAAAATATGCTTCTAACATTCAATTAGTTCCTCATAAAAACATAATTAATGTCTAAAAACATTTTTACACTTTCATTTACCAATAAATTAAAAAAATGCCCACAAACGCTATAAATTATCCTATATATCAATTAGCCTAAATACAGATAATACAAAAAAAATATTCTTAAAGTATTAACCATTGTTAATATACTAAATTTACAATAACATTTTTTTAATTTTGGAAATTTAAATAATACATAGAAGTAATCTCAGTAAAATTTCTATATAATCCATATTATTCAATAAATTCTTTAGTTTATTAGAATAGTTTTTAGAGTCATGTTTTAAGACTTTAAGGCATTCATTACATATTTTGATAAAGTTATATATATATGAAATATTTTTAAATAGCAGTCTGAGCAGGTTTAACAATATATCTCAATTAATTCACATACACAAAGTATTCCACATAAGACTGCAACTTCAGATAATCTCTTACTTCAACATATATCAAAATATGTTTCAAATGAAGTTTACACAGTATTCAGTGAACAATTTATTAAATTATAAAATATTAATTATGGAATCTTTGTTATGAAGACATCAAGTTCTTCATATTTTTAAATAAAACAATTTTATTTAGATAGAATTTACAGCTAGATATGAGACAAGTTCAACAACACATTTATTCATTTGCGATGAACCATTACCAAGATATTACCGAGATATCACCCCTCAAAATATGAGGGAAAATTATCAATATTTTATATTGAAATTGTTTATTTTTATCCAAAGGTTACACTAAAAATTGTTCAAAATGATGATCATTGGCACTACTACATATTAGTAACTACTGAATTAAGAAACAATGCACAGATTGCAATGTTTGAATGATACAGTAGTAATGATGCATTTCTTCTGTGGATGGTGGCTTTTAATCAACTTTATCCCTTAATGATCACAAAAGAAAAAAGCTAACAGTTTAAATCTTGTGAATCTGGTGGACAGATCACAGGACTATAATGACTGATCCAACAATGGGGAAACTGCTCATTAAGTGCTTGTCTCACTAAATAATGAATCGTGAATGTGTGGGGCATTGGCTGGTTGGTTGTTAGGGTTTTATGGTGCATTAGCATCTAAGGGTATAATGTGCCAAATGAATGTCCAAAAAGAAAAAAGATAAAAGTCATGTCACCCTCAACCAATTTTTAAAAATAAACTGGAAATGCAACAAGAAAAATGTAAAGCAATAAAATGGCATGTAGGGAAAAAACAATAAATGTAGAAATATGTAGTAAAAATATATAAAAGTAACCTAGGTGAAAGCAACCTGGGTTAAACATATATATATGTATAAGAAGCTGAAAAGTAAATCTATATGCGACTAAAATATCCGGTATATTTTAAAAATTTAAATAAAGAGATAAAACAACAGTCTTCAAAAAACAAATGTCCGAGTGTAAGGGGCTCAGACGTAAAATCACGATGGTTAAAAAACATATGTTGTTCAAAGGTAAAACATGGACAAAGGTAAAAAGGTAAAACATGAGATTAAAATATGTTTGATTGTTAAAATGGTGTCACTAATGTGTGGGACACTGTCTGATGAGTATGCAATGGTATTCTTCCAGGAGAAAAGCATGAGCATCCTTTTAAAGATCCTTCAATGGTAAGACCAAATGATGATTACCAGATTCACTCTGACCATCAACGTTACTGTTAATGGTCAACTTGCTGAAGTCAATGAAAGTTTTCAACAGACCAAAACAGCATGTTCTACAAATTGAACAAAACTGAACAAAGTTTGTAATGGAGGCTCTATCAGTAAACAGAATGTTTTGAAAGAAATCATTATTATTCTGCAACTGCTTAACTGCAGATAGATTAAGTTAACTTTATAAACACTTAGGAGCTAGACTAGTCACGTGTTATCACAACAAACAATCAGCTCATTGACACTAATGTGGTAATTGATGGTCGTAGATTGGTGCAGTGAAGTTTACGTTAAATAGTCATACCTGCATTTTTTTTTTCATTCTTCTAGAGGTAGCTCCATCGGTTGATCAAGAAAGGACAATTCTTAGTTGTGCTGTTCTCAGCAACTGGTGTTTTCACAGGTCCAGTACTGTTGGTTCTCACTTGGTGATAGAGTTCTTACGTGCAGTGGTGTTGCATTTTGCTGCCTCTGTGGTAGAGACTGGATATCATTCTAAACTTCATGCTCCTATTAGTGCACTGAGCTGGTTGCTTATATGAGATGCTGGTGACCAAGCATCACAACTCGTTTTGTGTAGTATTCAATGACTGCCACAATGACAGCACCTCGTCAGGCAGGCACTGTCGTGGCGAGGGGTGAATTATTAAATTTTTACTATCCTGGCGGCGAGATGAGATAGAGATGAGATGCGCTCAATCAGTGGATGCACATATGGCCTGCAAGGGGGTCGCCAAGGTCAAGCACAAACTGGGTGTGGCCCTGAGGTGCTGTGAAAGAGGGATAATTCGGAACTGCTCTTTAAACTGTACTGGGTCTGTGCATTCGAGTGTTTAAGAGAGCAGTCCAGAATTTTGGTACTATACAATATAGTAGAACATTACAGATAAGCTGCAGTTCCAGAATCAATAAATATTTTGCAGAAATTTTTTTTGCCGACATAGAGAATTTGAACCCGCATCTCTCCAGAAACATGCCAGAGTATTCTTCCAGTCGAACTAATGCCAGCTCTGTCTTTTTTCCGCTAATTTTTTAACTAAATTCTATCACTGAGATTTTTGGGCCAACCATTGGTGCCATCTATGATCTCGGGTGGCAACTTTTACCTTTATATTGCACTGAGTAAGATGGAAATAAATAATAGTCTCATTTATCAATGCCAAAAGAGCAGCAGGTAACACTGTGATTATCATCTATGTTTAGTTCCAAAATTAAATTACTGAAATATAAGGTGAATTTTATCTGTCAAAATCAAATAGATCATCCCTGATACACTTCAGCTTAGTGAGATATTTTTTTAAATTAATTGTATTGTTTATTTACTTATAGTGAGTTTTATCGATATGGAATTTGCACATAAAAGGCATAAAAAGTATAGTAAAAAGCTTGATATCAAGCTTTCAAGAATATATTTTATTTGAAGTTTTTGAATTTGTCCAAGTTAAAAGTAATATACAATTCTTGGAAACATCTTACTTGGAACAGGTATTATTTCATGGGGGGGAGGGGCATTATGAATCAAATTTGCAGCTTATTCTAAATCTTAAATTATGTGTTGAGGTAAATGCTCAAAAAACGAAAGTTTCATAATATTCGAAATTATTATAGTTCATTACAAATTTTACAAGTCCAAAAATCATATATTAACCACTTGTTAACATGTATTGTCAAAGATTGGGAGGATTCAAGTGTAAAAGTATTCAATAAAAATACCAGATTTTCACCAGCATTATGTATGCCAGGCTCTCAAAGTTTTCAACTGTTAACACAAAGAATGAAAGAAATCTTATCATTTTAAAATAATTATGAAATGGATATTCGGGAAAAATGTAGAAAATCTATTATAGTGATTATGCCTTGCTTGATTATAGCATTTAAATATACTTCTGAGTCATAATGTTAAGGGTTTACTATATGTCTGTGAGAAGGAAGTTAACACTGTTGCTATAAACTATTTCACGTTTTCTAAATCTAATACCTCACAAACGAGTTTTGGCTCAAGTGGAGTTTTGCATTTTACACTTTCAAAATTGTTTAGTCATGATGGAAAAAAAAATAATTTATTGCATAAGCTTTAAATTACATGTTTGTAATGTAATAAAAGTGTGAAATAAATTTGAATTGACAATTAAATTGTTAAACTAAATTTGAATTTGAGAAGGTTATATTTCTCACAGATGTTATATTGCGCTATCTTGAGTGATATGGCAATTTTGTTTCACTGTCATTTGCGACCACCCTGCCTTTCCCTGGTTGTGATATTCTTTCGTTGATTTCCAGTGGCAGTGCCAGGGTGCGAGCCCTGGTCTAAACTTCAGCGAGAGTCTGGGTTTGCCTGACATCTGGAATGTAGTTAAATAAGGAGTTTATGCGTTCCTTCTAGCAAGTTTCCAGGCTGAAAGGCGGTGATATTATGTCCATGTTGTATACAAAATTCCTATTAGTGTAGAATTCCATTATTTTCAGCTGGTATCTAATGGGTGGAGAGCTTATTATTTTAGCCATGTTGAACTGTGGAGAGTTTCTTTAAGCAGTTTGTGTGAGGGCTGTGAGTTGCAGCTTGTATTGGAAGTCCCACTGGTGCTCCTTCAGGCGAATTTCATTCAAAGTTCAGAAGGTTTTAACAATTTTTTTTTTTGCAGTACTTTGTTTGGATCATTTAATGGTATCAGACAAATTCCGCCAGCAGGTCTTCATAGGTCGCAAACTTTTCTTGCTAGGTTGGAGATAGTGTTTCTTACTGATATGGGTATTTTAACTTGTAATGCTTCATGTTGCTGTTGAGGGTGTTCAGTACGTGGGGTATGTATGAAAATGCTATAGTGTATTTAATTTCAGTGTGTTGGGTGAGTGGGGCTGGTGAGAGTTTTGAAATTGGTCCTGAATTTTATGATACATTGCTTCCATAAACTTTTCTGTATATCCTGCTCATCTTCCTGTCCTTAATACATTTTATTTTGGTTTGCAGAAGTTTTCTGTTGAGCAGTATCTCACAGACCATAAAAATAGCACATTAAATGCTGACTTTTTATATGAACCGAGGTGGGCTGAGTTTGGGAGAATAAAATTGGGGATGAAGGTGGGTTTATGGGATACTGTAGTACTCATGGAGTTCTGGAATCCCTGAATGGTGATATACAAAAATGTGATGCTGCTATCAGTTTTGGGTTCATGGATGAATTTTATGGTGGGAATTATGCTATTCAATCTGTGAAATAGTTCCTGCAGTTCAGACATGGTTTCTCCCCAGACAGTAAAATGTCATCTATGTATCTCGCCCACAGAAGCAGGCAAGACCAGATCTGCAGAGGACTGTGTTCTCGATGTGGCAGAGGACAATGTCAGCCATGAGGCCTGAGAGGGGTGAACCCATTGGGACTCACTCAGTTTGGAGGTAGGTGCTGCGATTAATTTGGAAATAATTGGAGGACGTAGCTAGCTCCAGTACATCATGCACGCTGAAGTACATGGGAGGGGCAGGTGTGACTTTTGCCGCCCATGTAGCCTTGAATTTCATCGCAACATCCAGTACTGGGGTACAGCGATACGATACTGAACGAGTGGAATATGTAATAGGGAAGAATGGGAAATTTAAAGAGACAGTGTACAAATTCATATCCAGATTAGATGGTGTAAGATGTGTTGTGGAAGTATGGGGAAAAAATTCAAAAAGAGCAAACACCAAGTGATAAATGGGGGAGCAGCATTTTGTTCTTCAAGTAAGTTTTTATTTTGTCATTAAATTCGTCAGTTTTAATTATTATGTTTTTCCATTTTCACCTACTAGTATTTTTATTTGAGGGTTTCTTTTTAAGTTCCTCAAAATTGTGACTTCCAATCCTGGAGTGTTATTATTATTAAGTTTTAAATCGGTGCTCATCTTTTTCGATCGATGGTATGGGATGAATAATTTGTTCGATGTGTGGTAATAGTTCATGTACTTGGGGGGATGTGAATTTAGGTCCTTTATGTAGAATTTTGGTTACCTCTTCAGTCTTCATGTCAGTCAGGTTTAGGAAGGGAATGGGATTAGATTGTGGTTGCTTTTTGTTGGTCTGAATGGTGGGATATTTAAGCAAGTTGTCAAACTTATTAAGATTTGTAATCTGCTTCTGTGAATCGTTTTCTATTATTGAGTGTAGTTTAATCATCAGATGATTGAAGTGTGTGTCGTCGACTTTCTCTGTTAGTTTCATATATTCCCAGTTAACTGCTTATTTTATGCCTTGGATCTTAATGTGTGTGTTTCTAATTAATTTTCTGAGTAGTTTAATTTCAGCTGTGTGAATGATTCACCAAAAGCTTGGATTCATTTTACCTTTCCTTTTGCATTGGATGCTCTTAGGATTTAAGTTATGTTTCTTACACTTAATAAGAAAAGCCAATTTTTGCAAATGGCAATTGAGTGCATGGCACAGCCTAAAATATCTCACTGCCACAAACATTGCAATAGATGGTATGAAAATTATTAGATCAATAAGTAAATATGAAGGTAAAAACACAGTGTTCTGAATTAAAGATAAAGTTAACTCTATAAACATTGTAGGTGCTGGACTAGTCACAAGTCATCTTGACAAACAATTGTTCCCTGTACAGTTGACTTCTTTTTACAGCATTTGCTGTAAATGAGAATTTGTCCAATTTTAATCTTGCTCTAGGTATTAACATTTTTAAGTATTGGATTCAACTAAAGGAAATTCTAGATGACATCATGAGAAACAATGCAGTTGATTTGCACTGTGTTCTCTTGATAGACAATAATATGGGTGTGCTTGAACATCAGATATTGATACATTTTTCCCACATACAAGGTGATCATAAAATAGTTTGCAACTGTTTCTAATGGTAATACTCAGTAATGGTTCATCACAAATGAATAAATTTGTTGTTGTTGAACATATCCCAAATCTACCTGTAATTCTAGCTGAAAAAATTGCTAGGATTCTATTAACAAAAATAAAATTGACCTTGATATATTCGTAGCAATGCATTCATATTTAATTCACAATTTATTAGTAAATTAACAGTTTTAGTTTTTTTTAGTTTAGTTTTTCCATAATTAAAAGAGCTTGTTTCTGTAATTTCCGTAAGAAAAATGTGTAAAAGGATCAGTTAGCTGCTGATAAGAATCTTTGTCTTGATGGCTTGGCTGACAAAGCCGAGGAAGCAGTTAGAAGGCACAACAGCAGTCACAGGTGGGACATCGATATAATACAGTAAGACCCAAAATCCATACACTTTTCCAGCAGGTAATACATCTAAGTCTACAAAGAAGTTTCCAATAGTCTCATTTTCTTTTCATTAATATACATTTTTACATGATTTTGAATGTAAATCAGTCATTTAACCCCACACCAAACGAAATTCCTGATGCAAGAATTTTGGATTGTTTTACCTCTGAGTGGCACTTATTTTGCACACAATGGGCTAAATGGCCAGATCACAAGTACCCCTAGGGCTCAGAGAAGGTTGGGGGAGGGGACCCACTGGACAGCTGTTGGGAGGGAGATGGTAACCTCCCATCAAGACCATCCAGTATGTTCTTTAACATGCATAAGGTATGGCTCTCCTGCACACAGAGCGATGGCTTAATGTCCCATTCAATGGATGACGGTCTTTCCAAGCTCATCAGTTGGCCAAGATCAGTAAGGCTTTCCAAGCCTTACTGATCTTGGCCAACTGATGAGATTGGAAACCCCTACCTTGGAACTCCCTACCCTCGATCAGTAAGGCTTTCCAAGCCTTACTGATCGAGGGTAGGGAGTTTTGTGGAGATAAATCTTAACACTGGCCCAAGTGGGATACTTATGCAAGAAGTTAACCAAGAACATAATTTTTAAACATGAAATATGAAATTTCTGGCATAATGCAAAGTGGAAATTTTAACATTTACTCTTTTAATAATATGAGGAATAAGGTTCATCCATGTCCATATTTTCATTCATTAAGTCTATAAGCACTCTCAGGTACTTATATTGCTCAACACCTTCAATCAGTATAAACAGGACTGAGGAAATTACTTGGCCACTCACTACTGGTGAGTAAACTTTCTGATGGAACTTGCTTCTTTCCAATTTAGGGAAAACTACAAAATAAAATACTTCCAGGGAAAAGAACGTAAACTTTCACTACTGAATGCACTATCATTAATTTCCTTGAATGCTCTTTTTCAATGCACCATAAAAGCAGGAAGAATGTTTTGCCCCTCCCTTCCATGTTTGTATATACGTTTGTTCTGGCTTATAGTAAAGCAGCTGACTGCTGAGATTTTTCCAAATTTCCACATTCATGAGAATACACATGGAGCTGCTTCTAATATAGCTCCAATGATAATATTTATTTTTCAATATGCCCAGTTTTCTATCACAGCAAATCAATGAATGAAATCAAATGAGATTTGTAAAACAAACCTGCACCAAGCCTTACTATGAATACCCTAATTATTTAAACACCATAATAAATGAGATCTGCAGAGAATTCGATCCTAGTACTGGTACGATTAAAAAACCAGATGAATTTCCCCCAAAAAATGTAAAAATTGGAATACAAACATATATTGATATGTAAAATAAGAAAGTCAATATTTGCTATGTAAAAATGTGAAGCTAACACCCTAACACTACAAGGAGGAGTCAACCTACAATCATCTCTTCACCACTGTTTGCGTTTTGAGCAATGTGGATTCAGAAGTGGTAGGGGATGTGTGGATCAGATATTTTCACTTCGGCAGATTCTTGAGAAATGTTTAGAGTTTCAGAAACCTTTGTTGCTAGCTTTGTTTATTTCAAAAAGGCTTTCGACTCTGTTGATCATCATAATTTGTGGTTGATTGTGAGATCATATGGTATACCAGACAAGTTAGTTAACACAATGAAAGCTCTCTATAATAACACTGAGTCGTGTGTGAGAGTTGGTAAGGCTTGTAGCAATTGGTTTAGCATTACTTCTGGTGTTCGACAAGGGTGCATTTTGTCTCCTTTTCTCTTTAGCTTGGTTATTGATTATGTTATGCGAAATTCACTTCAAGAGAAAGATTTTGTCCTTAAATGGGCTGGAGATACGAAAATTTCTGATTTAGATAATGCTGATGGTCTGTAAATGGTAGCTAGGTAGTCACTGGAAGGAGAGCTATGCACCAATCCCCTGTGATGATGCATAGAACCGGCCAGGCCTAGCACCTAATGTCCAACCCCGCCTTCTCGTGGTGCGGACCGTTAGTAACTTTCAAAAGAGATACTCTCTTGTGGAAGTGAACGGAAGGGGAGGGCTGCCAGATTAGTGTGGCCTACTGATCTGGACAACTATGGCTACTTTTCTTTTTTTTCTACCCTGCTGAGGAGTGGTCAACCACACAGGGTCCTGGTGCTGACCATATAAACCTACTGGACTGGACAGATATATGGCTCTGAGCTTGATTATGGATCCTGATTTTGCTGCACTGGTGGGCTTCTGTGGAGGGAAAATCTTCCGCTGTGTTTTCTTTTTGTTTGTGGGTTGACAGCCCCAAGTGAATAGATCCACAGGATATGTTTATCAGCTGGTGGATAATCCTGAGCAGAAGTCATCGCAGGCACTTGAACTCTTTGCTTCTATTGGCATCATCAAATTCTACATTGGAGGAAGTCTTCCAGTGTAGATGGCTTCAGCCTTTAGTAGTGGGGGAATGGGTCTTTGCCCCATGTCTGCGATTAGGGGGCTGTTTGATATTGTCGGCATTCCCTCTCTCAACAAACATAGTTTCTTTAAACATCCCACTAACCATTTTCTCTCCATAGGTAGTTGGAATGTGAGGACTCTGCACAGAGCTTTTTCTCTTGATGTCCTCACACAAGAATTCCACCGTTATAATTTAGATATTCTCGGCTTGCAAGAGACCAGATGGACAGATAAAGGTCAGATTCTTAAAAATAATCTTAAATTTCTCTTCTCAGGGAGGGACGACAAAAAGCATCACCAAAGCGTGGGTCTGCTTCTCAGCAGACACGCTAGTGATGCTCTTCTACGATATGAGTGCATTAATGAAAGGTTTCTTACAGCAAAATTTCAGACAAGCGTTAAAGACTTGAATGTTATCTGCTGTTATGCCCCCACTGAGGATGCCGATGAGGATGAGAAGGATAGGTTTTATGAACAACTTCAGGATATTTTGAATTCTGTCAAGAAAGGAGATATTACCCTTGTTCTTGGTGACTTCAATGTCAAAGTTGGTACTGACTCTGACCTTTGGGGAGGAGTAATAGGCCCTTTTGGTATTGGTAGCTGCAATAGCAATGGGCAACGTCTCCTACAGGTAAGTAAACTCAATGGATTCAGAATAACTAACACTTATTACAAACACCGCGACATACATAAGTACACATGGGTTTCACCTGATGGGCTGCATAAGAATATGATTGATTACATATTAATTAACAGCAAATGGACTAGTTCTGTTAGGAATACCAGGGCATATAGGGGAGCTGAAATTGGATCTGACCATTACCTTGTTAAAAGTGTGTTGCAACTTAAACTTAAAAAGTGTTGTGCTAGGGTTAAAAAATTTACTTTTAATACTGAAGCTCTGAAAGATCCAGTTATAGCCAAAGCTTACCATGATAGGTTACTTAGTCATTATGACAGTCATGGTTTGCTTACTACTGAAGTTGAGGAAGAATGGGATCATTTTAAACAGGCTTTTTTGGACACTAACAGTACTCTTTTAGGAAAAAAGGAGCAGAAGAGGCAAAATTATCTGAGTGATAAGGCACTTGAGCTTATTTCGGAAAGAAAGAACTGCAGGAATGCCCTTAATCAATACCCTACTAGTCCTAATAGAAAGCATTACAGAGACCTTAATAAACTTGTAAAGGATCAGTTAGCTGCTGATAAAAATTTTTGGCTTGATGGTTTGGCTGACAAAGCCGAGGAAGCAGTTAGACAGCACAACAGCAGAGAGCTGTACCAGATAGTTAATGTTTTGTGTGGTAGAAAACGGACAGGCATACAAGGATTGAAGGATAAACAAGGTAAGGTTATAGAAGGGGAGGATTCTGTCATGGCTAGGTGGGCTGAGCATTTCAGTGATGTTCTAAACAATGTAGTTAGTTCTACTCCCTTTGTTTGCAATGATGATAGATGCATTGGTGACTTTAATGTTGGCCCTATAACACAATCTGAAGTTAGTTTGGCTGTTTCTAAACTTAAACTTCATAAATCCCCAGGGGTAGATGAAATTACTACGGAAATGCTTAGAGCTGGGAATGTTTCGGTTACCACTTGGATGACTGAAATTCTGAATCTCTTTTATGATAAAGGCATGGTTCCTAAGGATTTTACCAGAGCTATTGTTATCCCTATTTTCAAAAAAGGTGATCGCAGTTCTTGTGATAACTATAGGGGTATCAGCCTACTCTCTGTTCCAGGTAAAGTTCTTTCCATGATTGTGCTTAATAGAATTAAGAATCTGGTTGACAGGCAATTGCGTGATGAGCAATGTGGATTCAGAAGTGGTAGGGGATGTGTAGATCAGATATTTTCACTTAGGCAGATTCTTGAGAAATGTTTAGAGTTTCAGAAACCTTTGGTTGCTAGCTTTGTTGATTTCAAAAAGGCTTTCGACTCTGTTGATCGTCATAATTTGTGGTTGATTGTGAGATCATATGGTATACCAGACAAGTTAGTTAACATTATGAAAGCTCTCTATAATAACACTGAGTCGTGTGTGAGAGTTGGTAAGGCTTGTAGCAATTGGTTTAGCATTACTTCTGGTGTTCGACAAGGGTGCATTTTGTCTCCTTTTCTCTTTAGCTTGGTTATTGATTATGTTATGCGAAATTCACTTCAAGGGAAAGATTTTGGCCTTAAATGGGCTGGAGATAGGAAAATTTCTGATTTAGATAATGCTGATGATTTAGCCCTTCTGGCAAATGATGTTGATGAGATGAACTCTTTCATTCGAGCCGTTGATGAGACTGGTAGTAGAGTAGGTTTGGTTATAAACAGAGAGAAAACTAAAGTGATGAAAATTGGTCAGGCAGGCTGTGATTCAGTTAATCTGAATGGTTGCAGTATTGAGCAGGTGTCACAGTTTAATTATCTTGGGAGCTATGTAACAGATAATGGTGATGTGCGGCATGAGATTAACAGATGAATAGGGATTGCTGCTGGGACTTTTAAGAATCTATGGAGAGTGTGGAGAAATAGGTGTATACACCTAAAGACTAAAATTAGACTGTATAATAGTTTGGTTCTTTCTAGGGTTAGTTATGGTAGTGAAACTTGGACACTTTGTAAACAAGATAACAGGAAACTAGATGCTTTTGATTCCAGATGCTTACGCAGTATCTTGGGCATTAGGTGGTTCAACTTTGTAACTAATGATGAGATTAGGAAAAGGAGTTTGCAACCTCCTTTAAGCAGCATATTGTGCAGAGAGAGACTCCGTTGGTTTGGCCATGTTGCCCGTATGAATAATTATAGATTGGCGAATAGGGTTATGAACAGTGTGCCTAAAGGCCTCAGAAAGAAGGGGAGACCTAGGATGCGGTGGGCAGACAATGTCAAACAGGACCTTGTTAGAATTGGTGTGCAGTGGCCAGATGCAGTAGATGTACCTCAGGATAGACTTGCTTGGAGAACTAAATTGCATGGTCTGGTTGGACCTCCGTAGCCCATGGCTGCTTGAGGAGGAGGAGGAGGAGGAGGAGGAGGAGGAGGAGGAGGAGGAGGAGGAGGAGGAGGAGGAGGAGGAGGAGGAGGAGGAGGAGGAGGAGGAGGAGGAGGAGGAGGAGGAGGAGGAGGAGGAGGAGGAGGAGGAGGAGGAGGAGGAGGAGGAGGAGGAGGAGGAGGAGGAGGAGGAGGAGGAGGAGGAGGAGGAGGAGGAGGAGGAGGAGGAGGAGGAGGAGGAGGAGGAGGAGGAGGAGGAGGAGGAGGAGGAGGAGGAGGAGGAGGAGGAGGAGGAGGAGGAGGAGGAGGAGGAGGAGGAGGAGGAGGAGGAGGAGGAGGAGGAGGAGGAGGAGGAGGAGGAGGAGGAGGAGGAGGAGGAGGAGGAGGAGGAGGAGGAGGAGGAGGAGGAGGAGGAGGAGGATTTAGCCCTTTTGGCAAATGATGTTGATGAGATGAATTCTTTCATTAGGACTGCTGAAGAGACTATTAGAGTTGGTTTGGTGATAAACAGAGATGAAACTAAAGTGATGAAAATTGGTCAGGCAGATGGGGCTTCAGTCACTTTGAATAACTGCGCCCTTGAGTAAGTGTCTCAGTTTCATTATTGTGGGAGCTATGTAACAGATACTGGTGATGTGTGGCATGAGATTAACAGATGAATAGAGATTGCTGCCGAGACTTTTAGGAATCTATGGAGAGATAGCCGTATAAAACTAAAGACTAAAATTAGGTTATAATAGTTCGATTCTTTCTAGGTTAGTTATGGTAGTGAAACGTGGATGCTTTGTAAACAAGATAACAGGAAACTTGTTGCTTTTGATTCTAGTTGCTTACACAGTATCTTGGGTATTAGGTGGTTCAACTTTGTAAGTAATGATGAGGTTAGGCAAAAGTCGGCAACCTCTTTTAAGGAGCATATTGTGTAGAGAGAGAGAGTCCATTGGTTGGAGAGTCCATTATTGAATATGGTTATGAACAGTGTGCCTAAAGGTCTAGAAAGAGAGGGAGACCTAGGATGTGGTGGGCAGACAATGCAAAACAGGACCTTGTTAGAATTGGTGTGCAATGGTCAGATGCAGCAGATGTAGCTCAGGACAGATATGATTGGAGAACTAGACTGTGCATTCTAGTTGGACCTCCATAGCCCATGGCTGCTTGAGGATGATGATGATAATGATGATGATGAAATCTCAATCTGCCCAGGAACTATACCTGAATGATTTTTTTTAATTTATTCAATTTTCAATTTGATCACACACACACAAACTTACTAGCTTATTTGCATATTACAAGAGAACAAATGAACATGCAATAATGGGACTCAAACGTGAACACCAGCAGTGTCACCATGAACCAAAATACCAGTGCACATGAAGGTGGCATATGACATAGAAAGGAGTTTTGTAAATGGGCAATATCTCAGCAGAATATTGGATATTAGATCATCTTTTCTGATAAGCAATTTCCATAACAGGCCATGTGAACCATCACACCTTCAAGTACTAGTCTAATGAGATACACTCTCTATAGAGGAACATCCCTTTCAAGATCATCAGTTGATGCTCTCATATGGGATTCATTATGATCAAATCAGTCTGTTTTAATTTACAAACAATGCAAATGCTGTAACCTGCCTTAATACATTGCAAAATTTAGTGAACCCTTATCTCAAGGGTTTGCATTATCTATTCCAACAAAAAGCTATTTTCAACAGGAGGTGCCACACATTATGCAACAAGTGTCCAGAGCCAGTTATAACTTACCTGGAAAATGGATTTGACAGCATGGCCTTGTCGAATGGCTGCTTCACTCATCTGACATGATACTTTGGAGCATCTTGTGGAGAAGCCTCAAATCCCAAGTCTATAAAAATTTTCTTCACATTATTCAGGATCTAAAGGATTACATACTGACTAAGGCAAACATGATCAGCAAAGAAATGTTGATGCTATCAGAATGCCTTGACCCTCAGAATCCATTAAACCATATTTGAGTGCCAGCAAACTGACATCTGAGACACATTACTCCAGTTCAGGTTTGGCAATGCAAGAACTAGTTTCAAGGGTTTAGGTAATTGTGATGGCTTCTGATCAGAACCATCTGCCAGCTGAAATAAAGTATTCTATGTATCTGTTCAAAGCCCCCCCCCCCCCCCCCCCAAATAGGAGCCATCTTGTCGAGGTGGGGAGGCTTGAGAGCCTAAATGAAGTTGAAGGCATTGCTGACAGAAGTGGCACTGGTTAGACAGGCTGAGATGGAGAGGTCGGACTAAGAGGTCCTGTGACTGGAGCCGAGGCAACTTGGATTGTATATACTTGTTTTTGGCGATTCAGGACACAGATTAAATACAGGATTTGACCAATGGATAAACTTTACTTCTATAGTACTGTTCACCATAGGTAGTCATGAGGAGAGCTGTATCTATATGGTACTGTCTTGCCATCGACCGTAGTTAGTGGAGATTTTGGCATTATCCCTATAGATGACGTGCAGTCCTTGAATTGCAATACATCTGGGTAACCCACAAAAAACACAATAGTAGAATTTATTTCAACAAAAACTCACGAATGCATAAAGCCCATAAAACAAAATTAAAATCAGAATTAGTTGGATTGGTTTAGGTGGTCAGCATCAAGACTTGTGAAGTGAACATTCTCAGCAGGGGTGGAAAAAAATGGAAAAAGTGGTCATACAAGTCCAAATCAGTTGGCCAAACTGATCTGGCATCCTTCCCCTTTAGGCAAGAGTAAATCCCTCTGAAAGGCATTTATGGCTTGAACCATGAGAAAGTGGGTTCAGACTTTTGGTGCGATGTCTAGCCAGTTCTGTACACATCATCACAAAGGAATAGTGTGCAGCTTTCCTTCCAGTTATGCCTAGCTATCATTTACAGGTCAATTATAAGAACTAATAACAAAAATATCAGAGTGTAATTACTAAAAGAAAAAAAATTATTCAATATTTCTATGCCAGTGTTTAAATTAAATGCATAACAATAGATTTTGACTGATTCTGATAATTCCTTGACTGAGTCTGATAGCACAAATGTACAATACAAAAAACATACCATGTTGAAGAAAACAACTGGTATAAAAGGTAACTATACCCATAAGATGCTACAGTAATGAATCCACTTCTGCTACTGATGAAATGAAGTAATCATTTCATCAGTAGCAGAAGTGGAGTTGTAATTCATACATTGTATATTTAAGCTGACTTATACAGCAAGCTCAGATCATAACTGCCCAAAGGTGATGACTGCAAAGATGTTAAGTAGTTACAAGATGACAATTTCATTCATCTAAAACTGTATGAAGATAGGTATCTGACAAGTTAAATTTTGGGAAATGCACTATTCCAGCTAAAATTTGTAAAAATATATCTAATTCTTACAAAATCATATTGATCTGTCCGTTTTTAACTTGGGATCAATGGTCACTTTACAATCACCACAGAGATACAAATTTCCATTTTGTTTGACAACTGGTACTACTTGTAGACCATTTATTATGAGTAAAAAGTTCAATGGCATACTCTTCGGTCAATCACTCAAGTTCGTTCTTTTCCTTTGGAGCAAAAGGTGCTAATCGAGTTTGAGAGAAAAAGCTACACCTCTTTTTTTTTGCACTCTAAAGAAAATTTTGCCAAATTTATTGATTCCTGATTCTTGCTGCTACATTTCTGTTTAATTGTTATACCTCTGAGTAACATTCTATGCAGTAAGTGGGCTATATCACAAGCATATAAGGGCAGGGACAAGGACCATAAGATATCAGAGATGGGCAAGGAAAAGATCTATTGGACAGTAGGCATAGTGAGGAATTGAACATAGGAACTTCAGGTTATAAGTCTGGCACACTATAGACTGAACCTTACTATCTACACTTACAGCCTTACCTCACTATATTTATATAATAAGAAATTCAACTGCTAAGATCAAAAATTATGATTACCATTTTTATCCTTTTTAATTCTCACTGAAAGGAGAGCTGTGCACCAATCCCTTGTGATGATGCATAGAACCGGACAGGCCTAGCACCTAATGTCCGACCCCCGCCTTCGCCTGGTGCAGACCGTTAGTACCTTTCAAAAGAGATACTCTCTTGTGGAAGTGAATGGAAGGGGAGGGCTGCCAGATTAGTGTGGGCCTACTGATCTGGACAACTATGGCTACTTTTCTTTTTTTTCTACCCTGCTGAGGAGTGGGGCAATCACACAGGGTCCTGGTTCTGACCATATAAACCCATTGGACAGATATATGGCTCTGAGCTTGATTATGGATCCTGATTTTGCTGCACTTGTGGGATTCTGTGGAGGGAAAATCTTCCGCTGTGTTTTCTGATTGTTTGCGGGTTGACAGCCCCAAGTGAATAGATTCACAGGCTATGTTTATCAGCTGGTGGATAATCCTGAGCAGAGGTCATCACAGGCACCTGAACTCTTTGCTTCTATTGGCATCGTCAAATTCTACATTCGAGGAAGTCTTCCAATCTAGATGGCTTCAGCTGTTAGTGGTGGGGGAACGGGTCTTTGCCCCATGTCTGCGATTAGGGGGCTGTTTGATATTGTCGGCATTCCCTCTCTCAACAAACATAGTTTCTTTAAACATCCCACTAATCATTTTCTCTCCATAGGTAGTTGGAATGTGAGGACTCTGCATAGAGCTTTTTCTCTTGATGTCCTCACACAAGAATTCCACCGTTACAATTTAGATATTCTTGGCTTGCAAGAGACCAGATGGACAGATAAAGGTCAGATTCTTAAAAATAATCTTAAATTTCTCTTTTCAGGGAGCGACAACTATAAGCATCACCAAAGCGTGGGTCTGCTCCTAAGCAGACATGCTCTTCTGGGATATGAGTGCATTAATGAAAGGTTTCTTACAGCAAAATTTTAGACAAGCATTAAAGACTTGAATGTTATATTGCTGTTATGCCCCCACTGAGGATGCCGATGAGGATGAGAAGGATAGCTTTTACGGACAACTTCAGGATATTTTGAATTTTGTCAAGAAAGGAGATATTTCCCTTGTTCTAGGTGACTTCAATGCCAAAGTTGGTACTGACTCTGAACTTTAGGGAGGAGCAATAGGCCCTTTTGGTATTGGTAGCTGCAACAGCAATGGGCAACGTCTCCTACAGGTAAGTAAACTCAATGGATTCAGAATAACTAACACTTATTACAAACACTGCGATATACATAAGTACACATGGGTTTCACCCGATGAGCTGCATAAGAATATGATTGATTATATATTAATTAACAGCAAATGGGCTAGTTCTGTTAGGAATACCAGGTCATATAAAAAAATAAATAAATACCCCCTTAAGCAGCTGCTTGCCACAGAGGTCTGACAGGAGCCTGTCAGTTTATATGCCATAGTAGAAGGTCTGAGAGGATGGCAGGACCTCAGCAGAAAAACGACACGTACATCCATGCCTTACCCGGGGCTCGAACCCAGGTCATACAGGGGAGCTGAAATTGGATCTGATAATTACCTTGTCAAAAGTGTCTTGCAACTTAAACTCAAAAAGTGTTGTGCTAGGGTTAAAAAATTTACTTTTAATACTGAAGCTCTGAAAGACCCAGTTATAGCTAAAGCTTACCATGATAGGTAACTTAGTCATTATGACAGTCATGGTATGCTTACTACTGAAGTTGAGGAAGAATGGGACCATTTTGAACATGCTTTTTTGGACATTAACAGTACTGTTTTAGGAAAAAAGTAGCAGAGGAGACAGAATTATCTGAGTGATAAGGCACTTGAGCTTATTTCAGAAAGAAAGAACTGCAGGAATGTCCTTAATCAATACCCTAATAGTCCTAATAGAAAGCATTACAGAAAGCTTAATAAACGTGTAAAGGATCAGTTAGTTGCTGATAAGAATCTTTGGCTTGATGGCTTGGCTGACAAAGCCGAGGAAGCAGTTAGACAGCACAACAGCAGAGAACTGCACCAGATAGCTAATGTCATGTGTGGTAGAAAACGGACAGGTATACAGGGATTGAAGGATAAACAAGGTAAGGTTATAGAAGGTGAGGATTCTGTCATGGCTAGGTGGACTGAACATTTAAGTGATGTTCTAAACAATGTGGTTAGTTCTACTCCCATTGTTTGCAGCAATGATGACAGATGTATTGGTGGCTTTAATGTTGGCCCTATAACACAATCTGAAGTTAGTTTCGTTATTTCTAAACTTAAACTTCATAAATCCCCAGGGGTAGATGAAATTACTACGGAAATGCTTAGAGCTGGGAATGTTTTGGTTACCACTTGGATGACTGAAATTCTGAATATCTTTTATGATAAAGACATGGTTCCTAAGGATTTTACCAGAGCTATTATTATCCCTATTTTCAAAAAAAGTGATCGCAGTTCTTGTGATAACTATAGGGGTATCAGCCTACTCTCTGTTCTAGGGAAAGTTCTTTCCATGATTGTGCTTAATAGAATTAAGAATCTGGTGGCCGGTCAATTGCGTGATGAGCAATGTGGATTCAGAAGTGGTAGGAGATGTGTGGATCAGATATTTTCACTTAGGCAGATTCTTGAGAAATGTTTAGAGTTTCAGAAACCTTTGGTTGCTAGTTTTGTTGAGTTCGAAAAGGTTTTCGACTCTGTTGATCGTCATAATTTGTGGTTGATTGTGAAATCATATGGTATACCAGACAAGTTAGTTAACATAAGGAAAGCTTTCTATAACACTGAGTCGTGTGTGAGTGTTGGTAAGGCTTGTAGCAATTGGTTTAGCATTACTTCTGGTATTCAACAAGGGTGCATTTTGTCTCCTTTTCTCTTTAGCTTGCTTATTGATTATGTTATGCGAAATTCACTTCAAGGGAAAGATTTTGGCCTTAAATGGACAGGAGATACGAAAATTTCTGATTTAGATTATGCTGATGATTTAGCCCTTTTGGCAAATGATGTTGATGAGATGAACTCTTTCATTCGAGCTGTTCATGAAACCAGTAGCAGAGTAGGTTTGGTTATAAACAGAGAGAAAACTAAAGTGATGAAAATTGGTCAGGCAAGCTGTGATTCAGTTAATCTGAATGGTTGCAGTCTTGAGCAGGTGTCACAGTTTAATTTCCATTCTTGGCTTGCAATACCTTGGAGACATTACATTCTTGGCTTCCATTACCTTGGGAGTTATGTAACAGATAATGGTGATGTGCAGCATGAGATTAACAGACGAATAGGGATTGCTTCTTGGAGTTTTAAGAATCTATGGAGATGTGGAGAAATAGGCATAAACACCTAGAGACTAAAATCAGACTATATAATAGTTTGGTTCTTTCTAGGGTTAGTTATGGTAGTGAAACTTGGACACTTTGTAAACAAGATAACAGGAAACTAGATGCTTTTGATTCTAGATGCTTACGCAGTATCTTGGGTATTAGGTGGTTTAACTTTGTAACTAATGATGAGGTTAAGCAAAGGAGTCTGCAACCTCATTTAAGCAGCATATTGTGCAGAGAGAAACTCCGCTGGTTTGGCCATGTTGCCCGTATGAATAATTATAGATTGGCGAATAGGGTTATGAACAGTGTGCCTAAAGGCCTCAGAAAGAAGGGGAGACCTAGGATGCGGTGGGCAGACAATGTCAAACAGGACCTTGTTAGAATTGGTGTGCAGTGGCCAGATGCAGTAGATATAGCTCAGGGCAGACTTGCTTGGAGAACTAAATTGCATGGTCTAGTTGGACCTCCATAACCCATGGCTGCTTGAGGAGGAGGAGGAGGAGGAGGAGGAGGAATTCTCATCCTGTAGATTCAAATATGCATTCTTGACCTAAATCAGCACCTATTTTTTTTACCTATCTTCCTATTGCTCTTTTGCTCATCCTTTAGATAATGTTTTTTGGTGTTTGTTTTCAGTGTTTTGGAATATGTTGGAACAGTTGTTCCACCATATCTTTTTGAACACAACAAACTTAATGATTTATATGTCAAATGAAAGCTTGGGATGTGGGAAGTACCATAGGCCAGAAAAAAATTGACCCTCCATGCTTTCTCCCCCACTAAAAAAGGGAAAATACGAAAATGACGTTTCCGCTTTATCTCCAGAAAGCATGCTGAAAGTAACAAGCTATGGGTTTGGTTGTTTTACCTCTGAGGGCACTTTTTTGCACACAATGAGCTAAATTGCCAGGTCACAAGGACCCTGAAGGCTCGGAGAAGGTTGGGAGAGGGAACACATTGGAACAGCTGTTGAGAGACATATGGTAACTGCTGTATTTTGGAGACAGATGTCTTCTTTAACATGCACAGGGTATGGCTTAATGTCCCATCTGATGGATGGCAGTATTTCCAAGCCCATCAGTGGTTATGACTGTTGGCATGGCAAGGGAGTTTTGTGGACATAAATCTCAATGCTGACCAGCTGGGATTTGAACCTCAGAACTGCAAATTACAAGCCTGGTGCCCTACATATGAGCCACCCTCACTCCTGTAACAATTTATGCATTAAATGAAAGTTTGTGATGTGGGAAAGTGTCAGAGGATAAAAAAAATTGCATCCCCATGCTTTCTTCCTCCCTAAAAAAGGAAAAATATGAAAACAATTGTTCTATATCTTCAGAATGCAAGGGCAAAACATAACACATTACATGTCAAATGAAAGCTTGTGATGTGGGGAAATTGTGGGCAATAAAAATATACCTCCTTGATTTCTTCCTCACAAAAAAGGAGAAATGTAAAAGTCTTTCTTCTGTTACATCTTCCAGATGCAGGGATCTACAGTTACATGCTTAAAGCTTGGGACATCTCCAATGCCATGTCCATCATGGGCTACCTCAAACATGACTCCAAAAAATGGGGAAAGAAAAATGTAATCGATGTTTACAAGTCAAACATCAAATGAAAATTTCTGAAGGCAGGTGTTTTAAATGACAAAGAAAAATAAATTATGAATTTTAAAAAATACCTATCTTCCTATATGCCCCCTAAAAAGTGGAAAATAAACCTAAAAGATAGTGATGATACAATCGGCGACTCAATTCATATTCACTTAAAAGGAAGATAGGGTGCCAATTTACTTACTCAACTAGTTTGCCAGAGACTTATCTTCCTTTGAAGTGAATATGAATTCAGTGACTGATTAATGTTTTTAATTTTTACTTTTTAGGTCACATACAGGAAGATACGTATTTTTTAATTTTTTAAATTTATTTACATTTTTTTGATGAAGTTATTGTGTTCAATAAGCTGTTGGCTTTCTTATCTATATAATACAGCCACAAGACCAATTTGTTTCAGTAAAGATAGGGCAAAATATCTTAGGATCAATGAAGCAGTTTAATCCTTACAGCATATAATTTTTTTTAATCATTAATATTTTTTTTACACACAACAGCTGCTATCATTTTCAAACTTAGCTATGCAGTTTTTAATGAAAGTTTAGACTATTATTTTTTGATAGTTCAAATTTGAAACTATATTATCCAACTATTTGAGTGATTTTTTACTTCGAGTCCACTTTTTAATACTCAGAATTGCTATTGCATTAGCTGTATATCCAGTCTTTAGACATTTCCTGCACTTGTTTTAACATGGTTATATTCACATGGTATGATTGCTGCTTCAACATCAATTTATTCTCCCTACAGGATTAAACCTTCCTGTGAAAAACCTTTTTAACCTTTATCACTAAATTACTTTTTAGTGGCTTGTAAGACATATTGGTTGGATTTTTAATACACACCTATTTATATTGAATCTCAGCTGCACATTTATGTGCAAATCCAATTCACGATGCTACAGTTTTAGCATTACAAATGTTAAATTTTCTCACTTAAATATTTCTTTTAAATTTGGTCAATATTTTAGCCCACAACAAAATGATCTTTTGACATGGTATTCAAAGTACAAGAACAAAATTATAATGAATAAACAACTTATGAAATTATCACATAAAATTGAAGCTATTTCTTTCTGTGCAATAACACAGAAGAACTGAAGAAGATAACAGAGAAGACTTCTTTCTTAACAACAAAATATATTTTGAAATGTTACACAACTTGGTCAATCTTCAACACTCAGGAAATAAGGTTCCAAATCGAATTTGTTTACCATTTTTAAAAACGACTATATCACACCTCTGTATGCACAAGCTTAGGCTTTATCTAATTAAGCATAGTTTTGAGTTTCACCCAAATTTAATAAATATTATTTACAAGATTAAGAAATGCCATTTATGGTATTTAAGACAAAAGAAAATAATACTCTGTACAGTAGAAATATCTTGCACCTGAAATATTTACTACTAAGGATAAGAAGGGAAAAAACATAATCACTGCTAAAACCAAACCAAAAGTCTGTACACTCTCCTCGTTGGGAAACTAGCTCTCTCAGATAACATTAGTTGTCTGCTGGTAAATTGTAGAAGCTATTCCACTTGGATTGCAGCCACAACATCCAATGTGTTGAACATACTATCCTGCTGCTGGAATGCCTATGTATGATGAACCCAGCAGTCCTTACAATTATTGTCTTTCAGATAGAGAGTGATGCTAAAATCTAACATTATTAATTTGCTGCACGTCAAAGAAACCAGTCAAATGAGGACAGTGCACATACTTTAGGTTTGATTTTAACAGCAGTTATAGTTTTTTTTTTATTCCTATTTTGGTAATTTCCACAGATTGTGTATTTAAGTTCTCTTTACTACCTGACTTCAGAAATTGCAATTCCAGATATTAAAACTAGAATATAACACTAATGAAGGAACTTGAAACATGACTGATTTAGTCAAAATTTCATTATACTTAATTTTAAATGTTTTATTTCTGCTTTAACACACACACTAACAAAGGAACAGTGTAGTGAAATTTGATAATATAAAAATATATCTTCAAAACAAAGATCACCTACTTATCAATTGGAAAAAACCTATTCAAATTATTATCATCTACTTTTCCAAAATCTGAATATGTCACTAATTATTCAACATATTTCAACAAATCAATCAAGAATATACACATTCCAGATCATATTAAACTATACTCATTAGATGTAGTACATTTATATCCTAATACACCACTTTTTGACTCTATTACATTGATTTAAAAAAAAAAGCTGCTGAACCTAACTAAATACAACATGTGTGACATTTTTGGCAATAATGGAAACTTTAAAAACAATAAAAGAAAGAATTATTTCAAAGCAAATAATAATTTGTACAAACAAACCTTTGGAACACCATTGGGTTCACCATTATCCGATTTATTTGCAGACATAACAATGACAGATATAGAAAAATATTGGGAAATTGAATACAAAAGCCTACAATATGGAAATGTTATAACTGATGACAAATTTGTAGTATGGGAATATAGTGAAAATGCATTAAGTGACTTAATATCTGAAATCAATAATATTTATCCAACAGTAAAATTTATACACACACACATATAAAACATTACAAATAATTTGTACATAGAAGCTAAATATCACCTTAAGTAAGAAATCAAAACTGCAGGCTATTTAGGAAGTGATGCTCAATATCATTAAAAAATCCCATTTAATTACATTTACTAAGATTAGATATTTTCTATTAAGCAAAAAGAAAACATTTCTAAATATATTGTCTCTATTACATATCTTCTAGATTTAAACAATATGATAAATAATATTATGAAAAAATACAACTACAAAGTACCTGTCAAATCTTCTTAAAATTTATCACATACTATTTCCAAAGATAGAGATATAGATAGTCCTACAAGTGTAATATATCCTATTCCCTTAAAACATCAAGATATTTCTTTATCTTACATAGAATTACCATTGGATATATTGGCATGACATCAAGAATTTTGGAACAATGAATCAAAGAACATAAAAACAATATCAAAATCAAGATACCCACTATTGCACTAGCAACATCTGCTATTAATAATTGAACCAATATTTGAAGAAGCTGATATTATTTACACAGCTGATTCTTATTTCAACATTTTTTATGCTAAAAAATAATCAAGACTGAAACAAAAAAACTACCAACTAACCTATAGCATGGAAAATCTATTAAAAGATTCTCTGGACACTAATTTATTTATCAGCAATTTAAATGCACCAAAATTTATAATAAATTAATTATTATAAATATATTATAGCAACACAGCAGCAACACACTAATGCATGTCACATATCAACATTGCACGATAGAATACCATGTATAACCTTATGTAACATAATGCCCAAATTAACCTTCTATTTATATGTTTTTATTACATTTACTATCTTAGGTAATGAATGATATATAACTTATGCATAACTGAAATCTAGATTCTACATTTCTTTTGCAAGTTTACTGAAGTTGTCAGCACTGTGTTTTTTTGCACAAGCTCCATATAATGTGATACTAAAATCAAAACACATTTACATTTTGCTTTCCACATGAGAATTTCTATAAGTTTCTGCATTACCAACAGTATTGCACTTTTTGTGTTCCATCTGCTGAAAATCTGTAAGTGTGCTTCTATTATCAATACATTGATTAAAAACTGAACTAGTTCTTCAATTCAATTTTTGTTATTGACTTTGCACTCACCATTTCATATTTGTTGACATCATATTGAAATCATCTGTAACATCTTTTCCGCAATGCTAACTTATATGTGTTATTGGTGAACTTTTCATTATTAATTATTTATACACTGAGAATATTTCTTATTGATAATACTATACCAGATGTGTTATTAATAGAAAGATATAATATTATTGATGTTTTAATAATTTGTTGACATCCTGGATTTTTATATTCAAATCTACTGTATATAAAGAAGAAAGTTTGTGTGTTTGTTAGTGTTCAGTCTGCTTATGCACTTACCCACCAAAAGAGCTAAGAGGTATCACACTATGCATGAATGTTCCCTTCATCCAGGATAAGAGTATAGACTATGTGAAAACCCACTGGGGCAACAAAAACTAATGTAGACCAGTTTGAATTTCTTAAAACTCCATAGACTTAACATTTAATGGTTGAAAGTGACTTAAAATAAATGTTTGGAAATAAAAATATCTTTTTTGGTTCAGCCTGAATTACATGGATTGAACTATTTTCCATTGGACTATTTCGTGAACATTTATTTATCCTTCAAAAACTATATTTCATAAATGAAACAAAACAAAAAATACTTCAATACTTTCTGAATGCAGTATAAGTATCTATCTGTACATAAAACAAGTGCTCATTAAAGGTTTGAAACAAACCAGATGTTTATCGATTGGTATCAACTCATGGTCTGTAAATGGTAGCTAGGTAGTCACTGGAAGGAGAGCTATGCACCAATCCCCTGTGATGATGCATAGAACCGGCCAGGCCTAGCACCTAATGTCCGACCCCGTCTTCTCGTGGTGCGGACCGTTAGTAACCTTCAAAAGAGATACTCTCTTGTGAAAGTGAACGGAAGGGGAGGGCTGCCAGATTAGTGTGGCCTACTGATCTGGACAACTATGGCTACTTTTCTTTTTTTCTACCCTGCTGAGGAGTGGTCAACCACACAGGGTCCTGGTGCTGACCATATAAACCTACTGGACTGGACAGATATATGGCTCTGAGCTTGATTATGGATCCTGATTTTGCTGCACTGGTGGGCTTCTGTGGAGGGAAAATCTTCCGCTGTGTTTTCTGTTTGTTTGTGGGTTGATAGCCCCAAGTGAATAGATTCACAGGATATGTTTATCAGCTGGTGGATAATCCTGAGCAGAGGTCATCGCAGGCACCTGAACTCTTTGCTTCTATTGGCATTGTCAAATTCTACATTGGAGGATGTCTTCCAGTGTAGATGGCTTCAGCCTTTAGTAGTGGGGGAATGGGTCTTTGCCCCATGTCTGCGATTAGGGGGCTGTTTGATATTGTCGGCATTCCCTCTCTCAATAAACATAGTTTCTTTAAACATCCCACTAACCATTTTCTCTCCATAGGTAGTTGGAATGTGAGGACTCTGCACAGAGCTTTTTCTCTTGATGTCCTCACACAAGAATTCCACCACTATAATTTAGATATTCTCGGCTTGCAAGAGACCAAATGGACAGATAAAGGTCAGATTCTTAAAAATAATCTTAAATTTCTCTTTTCAGGGAGGGACGACAATAAGCATCACCAAGGCGTGGGTCTGCTTCTCAGCAGACACGCAAGCGATGCTCTTCTAGGATATGAGTGCATTAATGAAAGGTTTCTTACAGCAAAATTTCAGACAAGCATTAAAGACTTGAATGTTATCTGCTGTTATGCCCCCACTGAGGATGCCGATGAGGATCAGAAGGATAGGTTTTATGAACAACTTCAGGATATTTTGAATTCTGTCAAGAAAGGAGATATTACCTTTGTTCTTGGTGACTTCAATGCCAAAGTTGGTACTGATTCTGCCCTTTGGGGAGGAGTAATAGGCCCTTTGGGTATTGGTAGCTGCAATGGCAATGGGCAACGTCTCCTACAGGTAAGTAAACTCAATGGATTCAGAATAACTAACACTTATTACAAACACCGCGACATACATAAGTACACATGGGTTTCACCTGATGGGCTGCATAAGAATATGATTGATTACATATTAATTAACAGCAAATGGGCTAGTTCTGTTAGGAATACCAGGGCATATAGGGGAGCTGAAATTGGATCTGACCATTACCTTGTTAAAAGTGTCTTGCAACTTAAACTTAAAAAGTGTTGTGCTAGGGTTAAAAAATTTACTTTTAATACTGAAGCTCTGAAAGATCCAGTTATAGCCAAAGCTTACCATGATAGGTTACTTAGTCATTATGACAGTCATGGTTTGCTTACTACTGAAGTTGAGGAAGAATGGGATCATTTTAAACAGGCTTTTTTGGACACTAACAGTACTCTTTTAGGAAAAAAGGAGCAGAAGAGGCAAAATTATCTGAGTGATAAGGCACTTGAGCTTATTTCGGAAAGAAAGAACTGCAGGAATGCCCTTAATCAATACCCTATTAGTCCTAATAGAAAGCATTACAGAGACCTTAATAAACTTGTAAAGGATCAGTTAGCTGCTGATAAGAATCTTTGGCTTGATGGTTTGGCTGACAAACCATCAAGGAAGCAGTTAGACAGCACAACAGCAGAGAGCTGTACCAGATAGTTAATGTTTTGTGTGGTAGAAAACGGACAGGCATACAAGGATTGAAGGATAAACAAGGTAAGGTTATAGAAGGGGAGGATTCTGTCATGGCTAGGTGGGCTGAGCATTTCAGTGATGTTCTAAACAATGTAGTTAGTTCTACTCCCATTGTTTGCAATGATGATAGATGCATTGGTGGCTTTAATGTTGGACCTATAACACAATCTGAAGTTATTTTGGCTGTGTCTAAACTTAAACTTCATAAATCCCCAGGGGTAGATGAAATTACTACAGAAATGCTTAGAGCTGGGAATGTTTCGGTTACCACTTGGATGACTGAAATTCTGAATATCTTTTATGATAAAGGCATGGTTCCTAAGGATTTTACCAGAGCTATTATTATCCCTATTTTCAAAAAAGGTGATAGCAGTTCTTGTGATAACTATAGGGGTATCAGCCTACTCTCTGTTCCAGGTAAAGTTCTTTCCATGATTGTGCTTAATAGAATTAAGAATCTGGTTGACAGGCAATTGCGTGATGAGCAATGTGGATTCAGAAGTGGTAGGGGATGTGTGGATCAGATATTTTCACTTAGGCAGATTCTTGAGAAATGTTTAGAGGTTCAGAAACCTTTGGTTGCTAGCTTTGTTGATTTCAAAAAGGCTTTTGACTCTGTTGATTGTCATAATTTGTGGTATACCAGACAAGTTAGTTAACATTATGAAAGCTCTCTATAATAACAGAGTCATGTGTGAGAATTGGTAAGGCTTGTAGCAATTGGTTTAGCATTACTTCTGGTGTTCGACAAGGGTGCATTTTGTCTCCTTTTCTCTTTAGCTTGGTTATTGATCATGTTATGCGAATATCACTTCAAGGGAAAGATTTTGGCCTTAAATGGGCTGGAGATACGAAAATTTCTGATTTAGATTATGCTGATGATTTAGCCCTTTTGGCAAATGATGTTGATGAGATGAACTCTTTCATTCGAGCTGTTGATGAGACTGGTAGTAGAGTAGGTTTGGTTATAAACAGAGAGAAAACTAAAGTGATGAAAATTGGTCAGGCAGGCTCTGATTCAGTTAATCTGAATGGTTGCAGTCTTGAGCAGGTGTCACAGTTTAATTATCTTGGGAGCTATGTAACTGATAATGGTGATGTGCGGCATGAGATTAACAGACGAATAGGGATTGCTGCCGGGACTTTTAAGAACCTATGGAGAGTGTGGAGAAATAGGCGTATACACCTAAAGACTAAAATTAGACTGTATAATAGTTTGGTTCTTTCTAGGGTTAGTTATGGTAGTGAAACTTGGACACTTTGTAAACAAGATAACAGGAAACTAGATGCTTTTGATTCCAGATGCTTACGCAGTATCTTGGGCATTAGGTGGTTCAACTTTGTAACTAATGATGAGATTAGGCAAAGGAGTTTGCAACCTCCTTTAAGCAGCATATTGTGCAGGGAGAGACTCCGTTGGTTTGGCCATGTTGCCCGTATGAATAATTATAGATTGGCGAATAGGGTTATGAACAGTGTGCCTAAAGGCCTCAGAAAGAAGGGGAGACCTAGGATGCGGTGGGCAGACAATGTCAAACAAGACCTTGTTGGAATTGGTGTGTAGTGGCCAGATGCAGTAGATGTAGCTCAGGATAGACTTGCTTGGAGAACTAAATTGCATGGTCGGGTTGGACCTCCGTAGCCCATGGCTGCTTGAGGATGATGATGATGATGATGAACTCATATAACATTGATGAATCACATGATTAAAGAAATATCGATTTTCTTCTCCATATTCCTTTTGTAAAAGATATCCAATAATGGATAAAAATAATTTAGAAACACTAAAATAGTTTTTAATAACTAAATATATTAAAATGAAGCAAAAACATATATGGATGTATTTTTGCACAAATCACTGAAACTCTGCAATGAAAAAAAAACGTTCCCTTGGCATCTGACTTTGTTTCATTGTGCAGGCACATGGATATATGTTTAGTAAACAACACAATAAACTCACTGCAGCTCTTTGTCAGTTAGTGGGGGAGTGGTAGGAGGGTAAACTTAGCCAGAAGTAATCCTGTCTCCTGCTCTGTGTTAATGACAGTTTGAGCAAGAGAAAGGTTGTTTTATTTTCTGATATATCAAATTAAGGAATAAACTGAAAAAAAAAAAACTGTCATTATTTAGGAGCTTTGAAATGTCTATTTTACACATATATATCTATAATAAAAAAGTAAGCTCGAACATTAATATTTTTTTTAATTTTAATTTTTTCATGGTATTAATGATGGCATTTATCATTTATTATTGTATATGCAGGTTTTGTGAACCTCATTTTCTAGGTTATGGCCGTATAAGGTTTAACAATTCTCTTCATGGTCAATAATGTACAGCAATGTTCTTATAGATAATAATGTATCATTTTTTATGATCAACTAAAAACATGATATTAACTACTGTTTTCAATCAAGAACAGTTATGTGTTTATTCAGAAAAATCGAGCATTCTTCAATATGTTTAGGCTTATACAAATGTTCTATGATAAAATTATTATTTTTGCTCATTTAAGTATTGAGCAATTCAAAAACTTGAATGAGCTGATTCTTTTAAGTGTTTACACTGTAATAATGTAAATTCATTTCACATCATATGAAACTAGAGGAACTGAACTGTAGTTTGATTCTTTTATCATCACATTTATCACTTTACTGCTTATCTGCTGTGGTACTCCTTTCAGTTAAAACAGAAATGTCATACACACTTAACTTTCATCACTTACACTTACAAGACAAGCACTACACATTACAACATGCATTACTAGCAGAGGACAGAGATATATTAAATGGTCAGAAAGTTAGTGTTGCCAGATTCATATAAATAAACCATAACAGTAATTAATAGAAGTCTGACTATTGAACTGTAATCATCATGAACTAATAAAACAACCAGCTTTATTAATATTCATGATAATATTTGTCTCTTTTGTTAAATATTTTAAGATCTCGAATCTCTTCTATTTGTATATGAGGCTGTAAATTTAAAAATGACTAGATATCAACAATTCATCAAAGTACCGCTAATCACATATCTGATGGCAAAAACCATATCATGTGAAAAACAACAAAAGTTTATTATTTTAACTACCAGCTGCTAAGTGATATACACTGAAGGGACAATTTATTATAATACCCACCTAATAACTGTGGATCCCCCTTTTGCTCTCAAAACAGTAGAAGAATATTGTGACATGGACTCTACCAGGTGTTGGAAATGTTCAGATAGTTTGTGGCCTATGATTCTAGGACACCTGTTCGTAAAGTGCCAAGAGTTGCAGGTTGTGGATTTTGAACTCTAATGCATCACTCCACTTTATCCCACAGATGCTTAATAAGGTTAAAATGCAGAGAGTGAGAGAGCCATTAAAGGGTTGTGAATTTACTGGAATGTTCCTACAGCCAGTCCTACAACAAATGAGTATGATGGGATGGACCATGCTATTGAAAGAAGGCATCCTGCTGTGCAAAATGGACATGATGAATAGGAGGTGCCCAGAAATTTGTTCAAAATAGAAATTTGTTCAATGAAATTTTGCTTGAAATGAAAATTTGTTCGAAAGAGAATCAGAGCTATTTTAAGAAAAGTATTGTGATGATTTTTATCTCTACAGTGTGAAAGATTTTGGTGTGGTTTTCAATGGAGAACTGGGTGGGATAGTTTTTATTTCCCTTAATTCTGTTGTTTTTGTGTTTGTGTTAAGTGGTGTGTATTTGATTTCGTGTGAAAATGTTGATAGCCATGATGATAAAGCTCACAGTCATAGAAGCTAAGTCATGATATACAATAAGAGATTTTTCTTGAATGGGTGGTGGTGGATCTACTCTGGTTTTTTCCCCTTTGAAGCTATATCCAGAAGTGTTAAACACAGGGAACATGAATTAGGAAGCCATGGTCCTCTCTTCTAGAATATTAATAACTGGAAAGGTAGTAAAAAATATTAATGATATATTTTGTACAAATTTTTTGAAAGAGCACTAAAAGAAGGAGAAAATTACATATTGGAACTGTGTTTCAGTTTGTTCTGGTTTGATCCAATCACTCAGCCTCCCCAAAAACCCAAAATATTTATCCATGTATTCACTAGATCTAGGCCATTAGAAGTCAGTGTAATTGCTCTAAGTTAGCATCACACTGACATAACATAACCACCCCATGTTATGACAATGAGACGCTAACTTTGAAGCTGTGTTAAGCATGTTTGTGAGAAAATATCACAAAGGATATTTTAAAGAGCTCAATCAAATCTATCTAAATCTTTATTTTTCAACTAATGTTCTCACACTATTTAAGTAGGAATGGAAGTTTAACCATTCAGACAATAATCTGTTCTTAAGAAATAAAAAAAAGAGCTTTCTCTTTTGTTGCCTCTCTTCCCAGACCCCTCCTCCCCAAGATTCCTCAGTAGCAAACCAGAAGAAACTTATCAAGGAGTACACTTGCATCTTAATATTTCTCATTTTCAAACTTTCCACAAAATGTTGGTCAAACAAATTTTCATTGAAACAAAACCCTGTCAAACAAATTTCTGTTTCAAACAGTCCTGGTACACATGCAATGGTCGCACACAGAAATCCAAGACATTCTGCAGTCCCAGATATGGAGTATCCCATCTTCCTTGCATTGACTATCTGCCTATAATCGAACTCATTCAGGTAGCTGTGTTTACCCATCATTATGGTTGAGGGTACACTATACAGCAGATCGATATTTGACCTATTTCTAGCATACAAGTGGTTTTTGGCTTGCTGCATTATTGTGGCAGAGTAGGGCAGGTTTGTGGATGAGTGCAGTATGTATAATAAATTGTGCTTTCAGTGTATAATTTTACAGTATATATATTAAAATTTCTCATATCATTCTAAGTCCAATCATAAATATATCATAATATTGCTTAATGATTACAAAATACTTACATCTGAATGAGAAATATATAAGAAACCATCTCTTATTTCACATCTCCTCTTCTGCCAAACTTTCCGCATTTTACCATCAGACTTTTTTAAAAGGTTGCCTATTTTTGTATATCCAAAATTTTCATTTCCTGATGGTTGATATGGAGTATATCCAGTAGGGTAGATATGGAGTTATATCCAGTAGGGTCCAATCATAAATATATCATAATATTGCTTAATGATTACAAAATACTTACATCTGAATGAGAAATATATAAGAAACCATCTCTTATTTCACATCTCCTCTTCTGCCAAACTTTCCGCATTTTACCATCAGACTTTTTTAAAAGGTTGCCTATTTTTGTATATCCAAAATTTTCATTTCCTGATGGTTGATATGGAGTATATCCAGTAGGGTAGAGTACCAGAGACTGAAAAACATTTAGAATATGTAACCTATATATCATTAAAATTATTTATTATATATTTGGATACATTAAACAAATAATAAAGCAATTATATAAATGCATGGCATATAGTGACATGCACTATCTTTAGAGATACTGATGATTAATAAGTATTACAAGAAAGAGTTTTCCTACAGTTCATTGGAACAAGGAAGCTCAGTTCCAACTGAGTTACTGAAGTATTATACAAATAAAAATATACACTGGTTTCCATAAATTAAGAACCCTATGTGATGTCAATGGGATTTGGGTTGGGTTATTTTACCTCTGAGCAGCACTTTTTTTGTGCACAATATGCTAAATGGCCAGACTACAAGTACTCTGAAGGCTCAGAGTAGGTTGGGGGAGGGGACACACTGGAACAACTGTTGGGAGAAAGATGGTAGCCTCCCATCAAGGCCATTCAGCATTCTTTAACGTACACAGAGTATGGCTCAACTGCACAAAGGGCCACGGCTCAATGTCCCATTCGATGAATGATGGCCTTTCGAAACCCATCGATGTCCTCTACTGATCACGAGCAGGGAGTTCTGTGGAGATAAATCTCAATGCTGACCCAGCTGGGACTTGAACCAGGGAACTGCAGATAATGAGCCTGGCACACTATCAACTGAGCCAACCCCGACCCTTATGTCAATGGGAAGCTAATGTTGAAGCTCTATAACTTGTAAAGTTTTTGTTTTGAAAAATGTGATAGGAGACAAAAGATCTCAATCAAATATATTATTATCCTGATTTTCAAAAATATTTATTCAGCATTTAATGAGTTACGTAAGTTTGAATATTCAATAACAGCAAAGCCAGTCACAAAAATTGACTTCAGAAGTTAAACTTAATAACAAGTATTGTATCAAAAGTATTTAATAAAATAAGGGTTGGGTTGTTTTACCTCTGAGCGGCACTTTTTTGCACACCATGGGCTAAATGGCCAGGTCACTTGGACCCCGAAGGCTCAGAGAAGGTTGGGGGAGGGGACCCACTGGAACAGCTGTTGGGAGACAGATGGTAGCCTCCCGTCAAGGCCATCCAGCGTGTTCTTTAACGTGCACAGGGTATGGCTCTCCCGCACACGGGGCCACGGCTTAATGTCTCATGCGACGGACGGCAGCCTTTCCAAGCCCATCGGTGTCCCCTACTGACCGTGGGCAGGGCGGGGAATTTTTGCGGAGATAAATCTCAACGCTGACCCAGCTGGGACTCGAACCTGGGAACTACAGATTACGAGCCTGGCGCGCTACCGACTGAGCCACCCCTGCCCCAATAAAATAAGTATGTAGTTTAGAAGTTTGTGTAAAGAATTCTTTCACTATTCACCAGTTATGTAAAAGTCTCTTAAGATTGGCATTGCTGTTGTTCAACATTCAAACTTAAATAGCTCATTAAATCTTGAATGAATATTGTTGAAAATTGAATATTGAGATCTTATCTGCTATCACACTTTTCAAAAAAAAAAAACTTAGTTCAGAAGTTAGCTTCCCATTGACATAAGGTTGTTCCTTAATTTATGGAAACCAGTGTATACCCATAATTCTCACACAGCCAGTTTTAAGTTCAAATATGCTCTACAGATTAGTTCTCAAACTCATCTTTTAATGAGCAACATTTACTACATTTGGCTACAACAGTCCAATTACAACGATGTCCAGTTTGCTACACACCCCCATTTCTAAATTTACCCTTTTCCTTAACAGTATTCATAATTCTATTTGCCAACTTGTAGTTGGTCTGTAAATGTTAACTAGGGAGTCACTGGAAAAAGAGCTATGCACCAGTCCTCAGAGATGATGCACAGAACAGGCCAGGCCTAGCACTTATTGTCAGACTCAACCTTCTCATGGTGCAGGCTGTTAGTACCTTTCAAAAGAGATATCTGTTTTGGAAGAGAATGAAAAGGGAGGGCTGTCAGATCAGTGTGGCCTACTGATCTGGACAATTAAAGCTACTTTTCTTTTTTTCCTATCCTACTGAGGAGTGGTCAACAACACAGGGTTCTGGTGCTGACCATATATGCTTACCAGACTGGATAGGAATAGGGCTCTGAGCTTGATTATGGATCCTGAATTTGCTGCACTGGTGGGCTTCTGTGGAGGGAAAATCTTCTGCTATGTTTTACATTTGTGGGTTGACAGCCCCAAGTGAGTAGATTCAAAGAATATGTTTTGTCAGCTGGTGGATAATCCCAAGCAGAGGTCATCGCAGGCACCTGAACTCCTGCTTCTACGGGCATTGTCAAATTCTATATTGAAGGAAGTCTTCTAGTGTAGATGGCTTCAGCCTTTAGTAGTGGGGAAACAGGTCTTTGCCCTATGCATGCGATTATGGGCTGTTTGATATTGTCCGCATTCTCTCACTAAATAAGCATATTTTTGTAATGTTTGCTTAACCCTCCAAGAGTGGCTTACGGTATATCAGACTGATTACGAATATATTTCTACACAAAATTTAGGTACAAGCGAACTGTAGTACCTTCCTAATATGATATAATGAACTTAGAACTGCAATGTTTAGAATGTCCAATTCTCGGTCTGTCACACTGATGCCACTTTTGGTGTTACAATTTTAACTTATGTTAGATATTTTTCTTTGAACACAATAAACTGTTTTTGTTTAAATTTAAGTCTTATAAATAATACAAAAGTTAAGTAATTGGCTCTAATTAGTAACAAGTATTTATTTTTTACCCTTTTTTTTAAATTAAAGAATACCTTTGTTAAACAGTAAACGTTTATTATTCATTTTTTAAGGATTTTTTTTATATCTCTGAGTAAAGATTTTTTTTGAAAAAAGTGTTTTAAATCAAATTGTCATAAAATAAACAGAAACAAAGTTTATTTCAAATTTATTTATTATTTATTGTAAACTTTTTGGAGAACATTTTTGTAAAATCGGTCTGGGAGACCAATGCCACCCACCTCTCTATTTTTATCATTCTACACCACTTCTGGAGGGTTAAAAAAAAGAAGCCAAGAAACTGTTCTTCCATTTCATAAATCTGACAGAAAATCACATTAATGCATGCAATCCAAGTAACCTAATGTAACGCAGGCCAATGTTTTAAATATACACAACCGAAAAAAAAAATCATTAAAAGAAATAAAAATCATGTTTCAGGTAAATATTATAGTATTAGGGAAGAAAATTTCTTTCAATTAATATATAATTTAACTGTTTTTATTCATCAGGTTTTTAAAATTAATCCTTAATTGCATAATCTGATCTATTTTTTTTACTTTATCACTGAAAAAAATCTTATTATAATTAATATGCTTTAAATTTTCTTCAATTTTTTATTTTCATAAAGTTTGTAATTAAATTTGGTATATTTAATGTATTAGAAGTCAGGTGATTAGAAATTTAAAATCCAAAATTGACCTGTTGATATGACTCAGTAAAGTTGGCAAAAATCCTAGAATTTTTTCAAAGCATGGTACCGAGAAGAATATTATGAAACAGGAGTAATTTTCTTGTTTCAAGTAAATGTTAATTTTTTTGTTGTTCAGAAATAAATAGCATTTCTATTCTTGTGCATTATAATCATTTCTGTCTATTAGTTTTTTTTTTATTATTATTAATATTTATGTTGCCAGATACATATTTTTACTATATGACTCTAAAAATGTCTTATTAAAATATAACTTTTTTGTTAAATATTATATTTTCAGAAAATCCAGAATTAAATGCTGATTAATTTGGCATATAACATGCCACAATTCTTTTCATTAGCTATATGGCAAAAAAATTCTAAATTTAATTTTTTTGGCTAATCAAAGTGAAAAAAAAAATTTGGGCCTCTAGATGTAAATCAGTTTTTCATAATGGACCATGGAAGGGTCAAAATAGAATGAAATGAAGTGTAACTTTTTTTTAAAATATTTTAGAAAATTCATAGAACTGTTTGAAGGAGTTAAACATACAAAGAAGTCAATAAATTTAATGATACAAAAATGTTACTTGATATAAAATAAAATTAGCTTCAAATAAATATTTCACAAAATTCACTGTTAATAAAACATAGAATTCTCAGGCTACGATAGTGTTAATTAGCATCAGTCATGGAATTTACATTTAGCACACCAACTGAGCAATTTTTTAAAAACTACATGTGCTTGCCCTCTATGATTAACCATAGGGCTACTGCTATTTGTTTAGATGATAATGTATACTAGATTTTATCAACGTAACTATTTCTTTGTTACAAGTCCTTTGAGTTGATGGCTGGCACACTCATAGTATTCTGGGGCTTTCATTAGGAATACATACTCATAGTTATTCCGAGGCTTTCATAGTAACTGTTGCATTTGATGTCGGCTAATAGGTTCAATTTGACATTAGATGCAATAGTGATAGCCCTGGAATACTACAAGTGTGCCAGTCATCAATTCAAGGGACTAATAGAATAAAGCTGATATAGAATACAGAAGAAATAGCTAAGGTGAATAAATCTAAGTCATCATCATCATCATCCTCAAGCAGCCATGGGCTACGTAGGTCCAACCAGACCGTGCAATTTAGTTCTCCAAGCAAGTCTATCCTGAGCTACATCTACTGCATCTGGCCACTGCATACCACTTCTAACAAGGTCCTGTTTGACATTGTCTGCCCACTGCATCCTAGGTCACCCCTTCTTTCTGAGGCCTTTAGGAACACTGTTCATAACCCTATTCACCAATCTATAATTATTCATACAGGCAACATGGCCAAACCAACGGAGTCTCTCCCTGCACAATATGCTGTTTAAAGGAGGTTGCAAACTCCTTTGCCTAACCTCATCATTAGTTACAAAGTTGAACCACCTAATGTCCAAGATACTGTGTAAGCATCTGGAATCAAAAGCATCTAGTTTCCTGTTATCTTTTAAAGTGTCCAAGTTTCACTATCATAACTAACCCTAGAAAGAACCAAACTATTATACCGTCTAATTTTAGTCTTTAGGTGTATACGCCTATTTCTCCACAATCTCATAGATTCTTAAAAGTCGCGGCAGCAATCCCTATTTGTCTGTTAATCTCATGCCGCACATCACCAGTATCTGTTACACAGCTCCCAAGGTAATTAAACTGTGACACCTGCTCAAGACTGCAACCATTCAGATGAATTGAATCACAACCTGCTTCACCAATTTTCATCCCTTTAGTTTTCTCTCTGTTTATAACCAAACCTACTCTACTACCAGTTTCATGAACAGCTCGAATGAAAGAGTTCATCTTATCAACATCATTTGCCAAAAGGGCTAAATCATCAGCATAATCTAAATCAGAAATTTTCGTATCTCCAGCCCATTTAAGGCCAAAATCTTTCCCTTGAAGTGATATTCGCATAACATGATCAATAACCAAGCTAAAGAGAAAAGGAGACAAAATGCACCCTTGTCGAACACCAGAAGTAATGCTAAACCAATTGCTACAAGACTTACCAACTCTCACACATGACTCAGTGTTATTATAGAGAGCTTTCATTATGTTAACTAACTTGTCTGGTATACCATATGTTCTCACAATCAACCACAAATTATGCCGATCAACAGAGTCAAAAGCCTTTTTGAAATCAACAAAGCTAGCAACCAGGGTTTCTGAAACTCTAAACATTTCTCAAGAATCTGCCTAAGTGAAAATATCTGATCTACACATCCCCTACCACTTCTGAATCCACATTGCTCATCACGCAATTGCCTGTCAACCAGATTCTTAATTCTATGAAGCACAATCATGGAAAGAACTTTACCTGGAACAGAGAGTAGGTTGATACCTCTATAGTTATCATAAGAAGTGCGATGACCTTTTTTCAAAATAGGAATAATAATAGCTCTGGTAAAATCTTTAGGAACTATGCCTTTATCATAAAAGTTATTCAAAATTTCAGTCATCCAAGTGGTAACTGAAACATTCCCAGCTCTGAGCATTTCTGTAGTAATTTCATCTACCCCTGGGGATTTATGAAGTTTAAGATTAGAAATAGCCAAAATAACTTCAGATTGTGTTATAGGGCCAACATTAAAGCCGCCAATGCATCTATCATCATTACAAACAATGGGAGTAGAACTAACCGCATTGTTTAGAACATCACTGAAATGCTCAGCCCACCTAGCCATGACAGAATCCTCCCCTTCTATAACCTTACCTTGTTTATCCTGCAATCCTTGTATGCCTGTCCGTTTTCTACCACATAAAACATTAACTATCTGGTACAGCTCTCTGCTGTTGTGCTGCCTAACTGCTTCCTCAGCTTTGTCAGCCAAGCTATCAAGCCAAAGTTTCTTGTCAGTAGCTAATTCATCCTTTACACGTTTATTAAGCTCTCTGTAATCCTTTCTATTAGGACTAGTAGGGTACTGATTAAGGACATTCCTGCAGTTCTTTCTTTCTGAAATAACCTCAAGTGCCTTATCACTCAAATAATTCTTCCTCCTCTGCTCCTTTTTTCCTAAAAGAGTACTGTTAGTTTCCAAAAAAGCCTGTTTAAAATAGCCCCATTCTTCCTCAACTTCAGTATTAAGCAAACTATGACTGTCATAATGACTAAGTAACCTATCATGGTAAGCTTTAGCTATAACTGGGTCTTTCAGAGCTTCAGTATTAAAGGTAAATTTTTTTAATTTAGCACAACACTTTTTAAGTTTAAGTTGCAACACACTTTTAACAAGGTAATGGTCAGATCCAATTTCAGCTCCCCTATATGTCCTGGTATTTCTAACAGAACTAGCCCATTTGCTGTTAATTAATATATAATCAATCATATTCCTATGCAGCCCATCAGGTGAAACCCAAGTGTATTTATGTATGTCGTGGTGTTTGTAATATGTTTTAGTTATTCTGAAACCATTGAGTTTACTTACCTGTAGGAGACGTTGCCCATTGCAGCTACCAATACCAAAAGGGCCTATCACTCCTTCCCAAAGGTCAGAGTCAGTACCAACTTTGGCATTGAAGTCACCTAGAACAAGGGTAATATCTCCTTTTTTGACAGAATTCAAAATATCATGAAGTTGTCTGTAAAACCTATTCTTCTCATCCTCATCGGCATCCTCAGTGGGGGTATAACAGCAGATAACATTCAAGTCTTTACTGCTTGTCTGAAATTTTGCTGTAAGAAACCTTTCATTAATAATCACCAAGGCATGGGTCTGCTGAGCAGCAGACCCATGCCTTGGTGATGCTTTCCATCCTCCCTCCCTGTAAAGAGAAATTTAAAGTTATTTTTAAGTACCTCACCTTTACCTGTCCATCTGGTCTCTTGCAAGCCTAGAATATTTAGGTTATAGCGCTGGAATTCCTGTGTGAGGACATCAAGAGAATAATCTTTATGTAATGTCTTCACGTTCCACGTTCCAGCAGAGAGAAAATGATAAGTAGGATTTTTAAAGAAATTAGGTTTATTGAGATTGGTAGGGCCAACAATATCAAACAGCCCCCTGATCGCAGGCATGGGGCAAAGACCTGTTCCTCCTCCGCTAAAGGCTGAAGTCACCGATGCGGGTAGGAACTTCAGGCACCACCTTTTCAAGTGGACTTTTTCAAAAGCCACATGGCCTGCCTGAGACACATTACTCCAGAGTAGGCTTGACGATGCCCAACTAGCTAAGTAAGGTTCAGGTACCTGTGATGGCCTCTGATTAGGATTATCCACCAGCTGATATAAGGTATCCTATGCCTCTGTTTACTTAGGGCTGGCAACCCAGAAGCAAACAGAAAACACAGCAGCAGATTCTCCCACAACAAAGGCCCACCAGTGCAGCAAGTCTAGGATCCATAATCAAACTCAAATTCATAAACAAGTCCAGTCTAGTAGGTATAAATGGTAAGCACCAAGACCCTGTGAAGTTGACCACTCCTCAGCAGGTTTGAAAAAAAAAGAAAAAAGTGGCCATAGATGACCAGATCAGTAAGCCATACTGAACTGAACTGACAGCCCTCCCCTTCCATTCCCTTCCAAAAGAGAATATCTCTTTTGAAAGGTACTAACAGCCTGCACCACGAGAAGGCGGGGTCGGACATTGGGTGCTAGACATGGCCGGTTCTGTGCATCATCATTAGGGATTGGTACACAGCTCTCCTTCCAGTTTACGCCTAGCTACCATTTACAGGTAGCTAGGTGCATATAGGGGAGTCAAAATTGGGTCTGACCATTACCTAGTCAAAAGTATCTTGCAACTGAAGCTTAAGAAATGTTGTGCTAAGATTAAAAAATTACCTTTAACACTGAAGTTCTGAAAGATCCAGATATTTTTAATTGATCTCATGTCTAAACATGGATTCAATTAATTTTTTAATTGATCTCATGTCTTAATTGATCTCATCTCTAAACAATAGCAGTAGCCTTATGGTTAATCATAGAGTGCAAGCACATATAGTTAAAAAATAAATGCTCGGTTGGTTTGCTAAATGTAAATTGCATGACTGATGCTAATTATTACTATCATAGCCTAAGAATTTTTTTAACAGTGAATTTTGTGAAATTCAATTTATTTACTAATATATCACTATGTTTATAGATAGTTTTAAAAAATTAGTTTCAGAGCATACCTCTCGATAATCTAATGAAGGTGAATTGCGAAGTGTGTTTCGTAGTTCTATCAATCTTTTCCTCTCTTCATCTTGTTTCTGCCTTATTTTTTGCAGTTTAGTAGCTAACTCCTTTATATAACCACTGAAATGTTCTATTGTTTTCAGACCATCTTGAAAATAGCTATAGTTACAAAAAAGTTGTAAAATTATAAAATTCTTGATTATGTTATGAAATATAACTACATATATATACAATTTTCATCTATTTGCATCCATTACTAATATTCATGAAATATTTTTGCTGAAAAAAATTGAGTTTCGCTGTGAGTCAGAATTGAATCCACTTCTCCTGAATACATGCCAGTTCCAACTAATAAACTATCTGCAGCCAGCTAAATTTCTAGCAAATTGTGACTATAAATATTCCTGACTTTTGTCATGAAGTAATAATTTGCCGAAAAACTTGCTTGCTGATAGTCTAGTACTTAAAACACCTGGCATATATTCAGGAGGTGTGATTTCGATTTCAAACTCTATTTTTATTCAGGGAAAATATTTCTTGAAGTCTATGTTTACATGTAACTCTGTGCATTTACTACTGATTATTGAATTACTAATATATATATACACTGAAAGAACAATTTATTATACACACCACACCCATCCACAAACCTGCCCTACTTTGCCACAACAGTACAGAAAGGAACATTGCAGTGGATCGTGGAAGAAATAGGTAAGCTTCGTATGATAAATTGAGGTTCCAACTACAACACACTGATAGGTTGTGTGAATGGCGTAGACCACATGAGGCCTGGACCTTAACTGTCAAGTTGGGGTATTACAGGCTGGTGTTCTGGGGTGTGTTTACGTGGGCCATCTTAGGGCCCCCTTGTATCTATTGAGACCACCATCATTGCACAAGGTTGTGTTGACATATTCGCCAACCACCTGCATCCATTCATGGCTATCCATTTCCCACAGCAGGGTGCTGTCTTTCAACAAGGCAATGCCCCATCTCATTGCTCTGGTTTGGTGAAAGACTGGTTGGAGGAACATTCAAGTGAGTTCACAACCTTTGAACAGCCCTTTTCTTCTTCAATCTGAACCCTATTCAGAATCTGTGGAGAAGTGCATTGGAGCCTGAAACCTATCACCAACAACTCTGTGTTTTAATAATAGCTGTCCTGGAATCATGGGCTGCAAATACCACCAGAACGTTTCCAACACCTGGTAGAGTCCTTGACATGACGTGTTGCTGCTATTGTAAAGACAAAAGGTGGACCCACCTTTTTTAGGTGTGTGAGTGTGTAATAAAATTTCCTTTCAGTGTATATAAAAAGAGAAAACCTACAAACTACAATATAACATAAAACTTGCACAAAAAGTATTAATTCAAACTAGAATTAATATATTTTGCTCTAGTTTGAATTAATATTCCCTGCAAATTTTTAATCACCTGGTGATCTGCAGTTAGAGATCCCTCAAGATAATGCTTATAACTGCTCTAAAATTATTAACTTAAAGTAAATCTTCACAAAAAAAGTAACATTATCAAAAAATACTTCAAACTGTTTGACATTTCGTATATCATGCTCTTTATTTCAAATGAGAAAAGCAAGTTAAAGCAGTTAGTGGACACAAGACTAGCAAGATCCTAAAGGATCATAAAAAATACCACGTAATGTATTGGATTGTTTAACTATTTAACACCTTCTTTATCAATAACTGTCTGAAATTCTTAATCTTCTCAAATTGTAAGCTTTATTTTTCTAATTGCAATATTTGTTTACTTTCAAAGAAGTCTGCACAACATATTCAATTGATAATATTGCTTATTTTTAAATAGAACAGTACCACATATTTAATATAAAGTGACATTTTCCATATATAATGATGCACAGAAAATATTGTGTGGCAATAATTCCGATTCTACCAATAAATATTCTACACTGCTGGCCTTTAAAAGTGCAACACCAGGAAAGACAAGAGATATCAAGGCCATATTTAGTGAATATATAGCTTATGTTACAAGGATCAAATGATTACAAATACAATTCAGTCAGACTTGTGGAATACAAAAAAATCAGTATCTTGTGTAGCCACCATGAGTGGCAATAACAGCTGCTACACAGTCCAGCACTGAGAGAATGAGATGTCAGATGTGTGTTTGGGGAATGTCAGTCCATGCAGTTTTGATACATAGCAAAAGTTCATCTGTTGTAGCTGGTGTCTGGTGTGCTAGTTGTTGTGAGATCATGAACCAGACATGTTCAATTGGGGACAAACCAGTGAAGGTGCAGGCCAAGGCAGAAAGGTCACATGGTGGCTATCCAGGAATTGTTGAGCAATGCATGCTACATGTGGTCGGGCATTGTCCTGTTGGCAAATGGCACCAGAGAGCCCCTGAAGATTAGGTATGACCACAGGCTCCAACACCAGTGATGTAATGCTGGCTGTTCAAAGTACTGGTAATGCATACGAGGTGAGTGCGTGAGTCAAATGGCACTTCATACCATAACACCAGTGGCCTGACCTGTCTGGCAATACCATGGCGACAGGCTCAGTGAGACACATGCATGTCTCACTGACCCTGTCGCGTGGTATTGCCAGATACGGATTCATCCATCATGGTACTACATACTGAAGGGGGATTCATCTGAAAAGACAATGAGATGCCATTTGTGCATCCATGCACGACATTCTTGGCACCATTGCAGTTGCATAAGCCTGTGTTGTAGAGTCAATGGTAGCCAAAGCAATGGTCACCTAGAAAAGATGCCCCAATGCTGCAGACAATGTCGAACTAGATATTTGGACACTGGCTGATGTGCAACACACCTTAACTATTGAGCTAAGGTATTTGATGTGGCTGTATGATCATTCATAGCCATGCACACGAGATGTCTGTCCTCTCATTTGTTTTTGTGGCAGGGCTGTTGAGATCCCTCATCTCGGTGAGTTTGTTCTTCCTCTACCCACTGACACCATATTCTCATCACTGTGGCAGCATTCTGTCCAACACAAGCACCAATGTCTCAATATGATAATCTGCCTTCCCACAATCCCACAAATCTCGCTCAATCAAAGTCGGAAACCTGTCGTATGGATGCCGTGTTCTTCAAAGGGACATACTTGATCCTTCGGTGTACAAGAACTGTGAGCAAACATAATTCCAGTGTTTTACACTGGCTCTTTGTAATCTCCTCTTATACTACTTCCTGGGGGCATTACTGTCACACATGATGTGCATATGTGCTACGCTTTGAATCATTTACATGTTCTCCCATGGGCTGCCTATCTTGCATATTTCAGGACAATCTGATGAGTTCTTCCTGGTGTTGCACTTTTAATGGCCAGCGGTGTATATTACAGAATTTTATACCTAATGTTTACAGATGGGTTAAGTTTTTTTTTATTACCTCTGAGAGACCTTTTTTGCCCATCATCATCATTATCCTCCTCAAGCAGCCATGGGCTATGGAGGTCCAACCAGACCGTGCAGTTTAATTCTCCAAGCATATCTGTCCTGAGCTACATCTGCTGCATCCGGCTACTGCACACCAATTCTAACAAGGTCCTGTTTGACATTGTCTGCCCACCGCATCCTAGGTCTCCCCCTCCTTCTGAGACCTCTCGGAACACTGTTCATAACCCTATTTGCCAATCTATAATTATCCATACGGGCAACATGGCCAAACCAGCGAAGTCTCTCTCTGCACAATATGCTGCTTAAAGGAGGTTGCAGATTCCTTTGCCTAACCTCCTCATTAGTTACAAAGTTGAACTACCTAATGCCCAAGATACTGTGTAAGTATCTGGAATTCCTTTCCAGAAGAGCATATCTCTTTGAAAAGGTACTAACTGCCTTCATCTTGAGAAGGTGGAGCCAGACATTAGGTGCTAGGCCTAGACAGTTCTGTGCATCATCATAGGGGATCGGTACATAGCTCTCCTTCCAGTATATGTAGAGCTATCATTAACATATACTAGTAAAGTGCAACACGAGATAAAGAGAAGAATAGGCATTACTACTGGAACTTTTATCAGTGGAGATTGTGGAAAAATACCCCTATATACTTAAGAGCTAAAATTAGTATACATTATAGTTTGGTCCTTTCTGAAGTTTGCTACATTAGTCACACCTGGACCATCTGTAAGCAAGATAACAGGAAACCTGATACATTTTATTCTAAATGCTAATACAGTATTTTGGGTATTAGATGGGTTTGAAATATTTGAAATATCCACTGTAAAAAGATTTCAAGCAATGTTAGAATTCACATTTGCATTTAATTTTATGAAATTACATTACCAATAAGCTGATTATTAAAATTTGTCAATTTTTCTTCAGAATTAGAACCTATACATATTAAGAAAATATCTAGGATATACGATATCAAAAATCAAATTTTTAGAAGGCTGATTGCAAATGATATTTTTCTGATAGTGATTCATTATGACATCAGAAAATATAAGCAAAAACAAATATTAAAACAAAAACAATAATTTTTCAACTTACTTATTCTGAGCATGATAATATTCTACTAGATGCTGCAATAGTTCCACTCCTTTCTTTGTCTTGATTTCATTTACTTTAATTAGATACTGTAAAAATTAACATTTAAATATATTATAACCATGCCTACTACACACATTCCAAATTACCATTATACCCAGGGCTGGATGTAGGGAAGCCCCCCCCCCCCCCCCCCCCTCTTAAGAATGAGAAAAATGGTAATAAAGGCAAAAAAAATATTAAACCAACTTATATTTAATGTATTTTTCAAGAAAATTTTTAAAACCTATATAACGTAAGGGGAAAACGTTATAAATGCATTTGAAATCTAATCTCTTGCCCCCACTACTCCATCCACCTGCCCTCATATACAAGCATTTTATGGCTCAATAAGTTTCTTGCAGCACACTGCCAGCCCTAAGAGAACAGATCACATGATACCTTTTATCAGTGGAGGATAATCCTTATCAGAGGCATTGCAGGTACCAGAACCCTTACTTCTATGACCATTGTCAACCTACCCCAGAGTAGTGTGTCTCAAAAAGGTTGGTTTCCATTTTGATTTTGGTTCTTCAAAATGTCTACTTGTAAAGGTGGGGCCTGAAGTTCCTATCAGCATTGGTGGCTTAAACATTTAGCAGTGGGGGAATGGGTCTTTGCTCCATGCCTATGATTGGGGGGCTGTTTGATATTGTAAGCCATACCTCTCTCAACAAACATAGTTTCTTCAAAGATTTTATTAATCGTTTTCTTTCCAAAGGTATAGAGAATATTGTATAGAGATTATTCTCTTGATGTCCTCACACAGGAATTGCAGTATTATAGCCTAGATATTCTGGGTTTGCAAGAGAACAGATGGACAGGTAAAGGTAAGATACTTAAAATTATTTTAAAATTTGCTTTTCAGGGAAGGAAGATAGAAAGCATCTCCAAGGCATGGGTTTACTTCTCAGCACACGTCAGTGAGGCCCTTCTATGATATGACTACATTAATAAAAGATTAAAATAAATAATAATAAATACCCATCAAGCAGCTGCTTGCCACAGAGGTCTGACAGGAGCCTGTCAGTTTATATGCCAGAGTAGAAGGTCTGAGAGGATGGCAGGACCTCAGCAGAAAAACGACACGAACATCCATGCCTTATCCGGGGCTCGAACCCAGGTCCCGTAAATCAGTAGCCAAGCACGCTAACCACTCGGCCACGGGACGGCAAAATAAAAGATTACTTATAGCTAAATTTAAAACAAAATTAAAGACTTGAATGTCATTTGTTGTTATGCCCCCACAGAGGACTCCGATAAGATTGAGAAAGATGCATTTTACAGACAACTTCAAGATATTTTAAATTATGAAAAGAAAGGAGATATTTGTACAATGAGATTAGAATGCCAAAGTTGGTACTGATTCTAATATTTGGGCAGAAGTGATGTCCTTTTGGCATTGTTTTTTGCAGGGCAATGGGGAATGCCACCTACATGTAAACTTAATGGTATGAGAATAACTAATACTTACAACAACTGTTCTACATGGATAATTCATTCCCCATCGAACCATTGCTGTGTAGTTCTTAGTCTCTTTGTTCAGAAGTCTGAATCCAGGTAAATAATTCCCTCAACAGACAATTCTGTTTGAAGAGTTGCAGAACAAGGCAGTGCCATCTACCCACCAAGTTGGCTGTGGGAATCCAAACTGAAATCAGCTTACCTGAACTAATTTGCACAAAGGGGCTTGTTCTTGTTGCACCTATGTAAAGCAACAAAAGCCCACTGACAACTACAAAGATAGTGAAGGATATGGTACCAAGTCTGGGGTTTGGACACAGCAACACAGGACACTCCAGGGAAATCCTCTGGACCATTGCTCAATGGTTCCCATGAACAGACAGAAGGAGGACAGTCATATGATCTTGAGACAATGATATTACAGCATCATAGTTCCTTTTTGCTGAGAGAATTGCTTGGCCAATTAGATCCACGATAACCTCCCTTTGTGTGCAAAAGAGTTGGGTTGTTTTACCTCTGAGTGGCACTTTTTTGCACACCATGGGCTAAATATCCAGGTCACATGGACCCCGAAGGCTCAGAGAAGGTTGGGGGAAGGGACCCACTGGAACAGCTGTTGGGAGACAGATGGTAGCCTCCCGTCAAGGCCATCAAGCGTGTTCTTTAACGTGCACAGGGTATGGCTCTCCCGCACATGGGGCCACAGCTTAATGTCCCATCCAACGGATGGCGGCCTTTCCAAGCCCATCGGTGTCCCCTAGTGACCGTGGGCAGGACGGGGAATTTTGCGGATGTGCAAAAGAGTAAGAAGAGACACAGAACACTTTCTGGGAGTCAACAAACAGGATGTTACAGAGTAAGAAGGAGTTTGGTAGTCAAGGAGGTGGTCTGAAAGCAATAGTCATGAGAGAATTTTCATTAGGGGACTGTTTGACATTTCGACAGTTCGAAATGTCCGTCACAGTGGACATTTGTCAAGTCCATGGAAGAGCATTTCCATTTACGTGAAGTGCCTGGCAACAAAAAGGTGGTTTTAGCAGTATCTTGTCTAACTGGATGTGCTAAGCAATGGTGGAATAACGTAGGATGTCATCATGGAATTGAATATTGGGAAGATTTTAAAAGCAAAATCATGGAGCTTATAATAATATATAATATCCAGCTTATAATAATTTTACAGAACTAGCTACAGAGTTGTTTTCATGACGACAAAGGGAAAGAGATGATATAGAAAAATTCATCTGGGGTACAGTAGAGTTATACACCAGCTGTACGATGCTGATGCCGCTGAAATTGATATTATAAATAGCATTTTGTCTCAATTGCTTTTGCCCATCAGGGAATTCTTAGAAGTACAAAATGTAAATTCATTTTCAACGTTAGTCAAATTGGCTTGGCATTACATCGCAAGAAGAGAATCTGCAGAAACTGCATTACACCAATAATAGATGCAATCCTTGCCAAAGCAGTGCTATCAGGTTGAGTCTTGCAAAATGACTCCTGCACAACCAGAAGTTACACGGTACCGACAATTTGCAGCAAACGCACCTACAACGATGCAGAACGAACAAAGCAGAGATTATGTTCCGCATCAAGCTTTAAACAATAATACCAATCCAAAAACTTTTGCTACAAATAATAGAAAGACTTTCAGATGTAATTTTTGTGGCCAACTAGAGCACACAAAGCAATATTGCTACAGAAAAAACAGCAATTCGGGAAACTTAAATTAGGATCTTTGAAACAAGAGGCCCAAGTTCCTCAAAAAAAGCTCTCTCATGAGTTAAGTCTTGATACTGTGGGTATACATAATGTCCTACATTTACCTTTTGTGAGGCTTTATCACGACAAAACTGAATTCATAGCTCGTATCAACATAGGAGCTGATATTACATGTCTACAGAAGAAAGTATGGATAAAATTCTGAGAAGTTGTATACTTAAATTACAGTCATGGTCCTGTGGACCTTTGAACTTAGCTTGTGCTCCCAAGTAGTGTTTTCCTCAAGGAACTGTTGAGTTACCTATCACTTTATATAATGTGGAGATAAGACTTGAATTTGTAGTTTATAAATGAATTTATATGCAGGTATGGGGTACCCAAGAGTACAGTTTTGGACAATAGACCCCAATTCATTTCAAATATGCTTGCTGATGTATGTGAAACGTTTCAAATAAAACACATATACCTAATTCCATATCTCCCACAATCAAATTTAACCAAAAGAATTAATCAAAATATTAGTAGAATCATAGCTGCATATATTGAAAATATACTTAGTACCTGGGATAAATACTTGCAACAGTTTTCCTTTGCTCTATGCACTTCATTACATGAAACAACTAAATTCACACCATCAAGGATATTTATAGGAAAAGAGCTGACATTATCCTGGGACAGACTCATTGGCCAACCTGCATCTCCACAATCTACTGAATTTAGAATGAAACAGCATATTCAAGCCATTTCAAAGGCTCAAGATAATTAACTACAGGCACAACAAAAGCAACGAGAAGATTATAACAAAAGATGATGCCATACGGAATTTAAAATGGGTGATAAGGTCTTGATTAAAACACATCATAAAAGTGATAAAGAAAGAGGGTTCATAAAGAAATTTGCACTATTATATGCTAGATCATATATTGTAAAGAAAAAAACTTTCACATTTGTTATATGAACTAGCCAATATAGCCACTAATGCCTCAATAGGATACTTTAATACGTAAACATTAAACAGTATAAAAGTTCCATAGAATTTTCCAGATCAGAAGTCTCAAATGATCTAGATGCTCCACAAAAAACCAGGAAAATGATGTCTATGATAATGACGAACCACTACCAAGCAGACAAGATTGGATTATAACCTATTGCATACAACAAGAAAAAAGATAATAAAACCAGATTCAGCTGTTCCATCAATGTCAAGAGCGTAACAAGATGTCAACGAAATGACCACAGCCTGCAGAGCAACAACCGGTAACGAAGTAGTAAACACAGAATATATGATGTCACCAATGAGATATTGTGGCCAGTGAGAGAGACAGGCTGTGGTGTGAAAATATCATGTGAACGTGTCTTAGAATTTGATTCGAGATTTGCAGTTGCAGTAACGAAGCATTTGAGTTAGAGTAGCCGAGTAGATGGGTGGTTTTCCTCATATTCTCCTGGTGTTAGTTTTGGTTGAAATGATTTTCTTCTTGTAGTGCAAAATTTGCATTATCCATTTCTAATTAATATTTGAAATGATATTTCAAGAATAGTTCAAGTGATAATCAAGTGTGTGTGAAAATATCCTCTAAAGTTGCTGTTGGCTGTGCCTATCTCCTTTGTTATTTAAATCTTTGTTAACAATGTGATTTACTTTGTATATTACTATATGGAAAAGTGTGCATATTTAATTACACTTCTTTATATTTTTTAAACACTTTTCTGCTATTATAATTTGTCTTTCAAAACAAGTTGAGTTTTGGCCAACAAAAAATGAAAGTTGAAACTTTTGGCTTTTGGAATCTACATTTCAAAGGCTTTATAATAAAGCAATGGATTTCGATCTTTTATTAGTGTTTTAGGTGTAAGCTAAATATATATATTACCTGCTTATTAACATGACAGTCCTTTTTGACAGTACTGAAGTGTGGACTTGATTAAAGGACTGATTTTTTTTTTTTTTTTGGGGGGGGGGGGGAAGTTTCTCTCCAAAGTAATTATATTTATACAAATTAAGTACCATAAATTGGTATCCTATACAGAACTAAATGTATGACAGAATAACACAATTTAGTAATATATTGTAAAAGTGTAGTACCTCACAGATGTGAAATATACAATACAAAGAGCAGGTGTATCCTACCTCTGAGTGAATGTTGATAGGTATTAATATTCATGTGCAATTGGAAATTGTCATTCAATTTAAAGCAGTTTATATTTACAGTACTTTTAAAATACTTTGCTGCAAGAGTACTGAATAAATTGTGTTGTTGATTTAATACACATTTAAAAAAAAATTTCTTTTCCTAATTTTTTATGTAGAAATTGCTTTAATTGGCCAAAAGAATTACAGTATTTAAGAGTGGAATTTTTCAAAATACCCTTATAAATTTTGGTAAATAATATTTATTTATTGGTCACTCAAAGTACATTTCTCTGTGCCTAGTGATTGTATTTTGCATAAAGAAAATATTATAATTAAAAAAACTACAGCAGTTAGGAGCAAATCTGTTCTAAATGGTATGTCAGTTTTTATGAAATGAAGTATTTATGATACTTTACATGTCATGCTAAAAATTGACAAAAGATAGCCTTTATATTTGTGATAACAATATTTAATTTAAATGGGAAACTAAATATCATTAAAAGTTAGCAGGGTTGACCATTACTGTTGTAGTGATTTTGCATGCACCTAAGATTTCTATCATAAATTGAGCAATATATGCTGAATGCATTGGGATATATTTCTCATAACATTTTTTTTTTGTCTTTCAGTGAATCTTTAAAATTTGCTGATAGTACAGTTTCTTTTTTCCACATCAGCATGCCATGTTGTTGCAGTGTTTGTGGGTGCTGTTCAAATTACAATTCTGGATCACAGAAACTATATTCAGAATGATACTATATTTGTCTAAATAATATAAAACACTACTTAAAATCTAAAAGTGTTGAATTACATAAAAAATGGACATATTTTAGAACAAACTGTAAGCTTGTGTTATGTTTGATGGATATTGAATATGATTACCCTTGTGTTTCTGGGTGTATAAATATAGGTGAAAATTTAAAATATAATGTTTACGTTGATAAGGTAAAAGTATCTGTTACCAGTGAAAAATGCTATTTCAAACTCATTTAATATGCCGGAGGAACTTATGAAATATATTAAAGAGCAGAAAACAATGGCTAAGGTTGAAAATATTTTAGATTTTGCTGTTGCAATTTTAAAAAATGTTACCAAATTATCAAGACTCTGATAGTTTAAAATTTATTGTTGAGCAGATCACACTATCAGCAGTTGAAAAATATAACAGATGATATAATAATCAAACCATGGTTTTGGCTGCTTGCTTATATGTACATTCACCCTCAGCCTATAAAGCCTTATTAAAATGTGGGTTAATGTACTTACCACACCCTCGAAATTTACAGAAACTTATATGTAATTTTCAACTCTCTACCTCAGCCCTTGATAGTAGTGCTAAATATCTAGAAAGCAGATTGAAATATTTAAAGGCACATATGCTACCCCAATATGATACCAACCCAATACAATTGTAAGGCACAGTATCAGCATTTGGAATTAATACAAAAAATTGAAAAGAAGTCACTGGTGAAGTATGGTCACACTTTATCTAACAAAGCACTTTACCCTTCTAGTGTTCAAAAGCAAAATGTGAATCTTGTTTAAAAAATCATAAATGAAAATAATGTTGTTGCCTTACAGCACATTGCCAAAAATTATTCAGATGTTTTTAACTTAGTGGATGGTACTTGCTCATTTATAGATACTTTTGTTAAATGGTGGAAGATAGTGAATGTAAAAAGTGCTTTTAATGGGAAGAGGTTTAATGATATATAAGAGAACCTATCAAAGCAGGATCAGATTTACAAATAAAGTTTTCGAATGATTTGTCCCATTCTTTAAAAATTTGGCGAGTGTCTGTATCTATAGCAGATTCTTTATCTGCACCAACATTTCAGGTCCTTATTACAACAACTGATGCCTTATATAGTTTCATATCTGTTTGAGAAATATAAATTAGATTATATCTTGCTAAGCAAGTTTCAAAGTGACAGTTTAGAAAGTCGATTTAGTACATACAGGCAGTTAAGTGGTGCAATTATTATATTGGTTACGTTCAGCTTCTTGAAAGTGAACGAAAAATAAGATTTAAAAAAATGCTGTCTTGTTCTCAGCAAAACATGTAGAAATGCATTTAAAAACACTGTTTCCTGTTGAAGAACATTACAATAGTACAATAAGGCTTGATATGTTTTCAGATTTGCTAGAGGCTGAGTTTGATTTCAATTCAGTTCCACCAAATGTTATACCAATATTGGCATATATTGGTGGATTTGTGGTTATAAGAGTACTTAGGGTGAAAAACTGTAACACATGCTGTAAATGGTTGCAGTTAAGCAAAGAAGTAGAAGTATATCAGATCTATGAATTCATAGGCGACTTGGACAAGAGAAAATTAATCCTACCTACAGAAAATGCAATTCACACAGTTGCTCTTCTTTGGTTCACTATGTTCGAAATAATTAAAAATCATATACTCAGTTTATGAAATCAGAAAGCCAATTGTCACTAATATGTAAAATCTGCTGCATTCATCTCAATACAGCACATGCTATGAATTTAAAAGATAATTGTCTGTGCAAGAATACACTTTTTGAGAAACTACAAAATATATCTTTTCTGACTGTTAAAGTATTGTTAAATAATTTTGTGAAGTCTGCAAATGATAAAGAAAGTGACATAAAGTGTAATACACAAAAGGTTAGAAAACTCAATACTAAATAATATTATTACACTTAAGACTAATTCTTACACAGTCAAGGTATGATTGGTTTCCTATAGTAAATTATACTTAAGGGACTTTTCTATCAGTAAAAAGTTCCCAAGTAAGGGTGAAAATTATTACCATTTCTTAGATGTCTTTTCAAGAGTCCTGTTGGCTGCAGCTGATTGTGCTATCTTTCTGGGGACATTTTTCCAAAGTTCATTTTTCAGGATATCTTCTGAAGAACTATTGGTTTTCACACTGTTGATCTTTGACATATAGCACTGATGTTCACAGTTTTTAATCCAGATACTAGTCCAGGTTTAATTATTGAACACACTTTTTGTAGATATTTCAGCATTTGGAGTTAGGCTGACATTTTTTGAAACTGATTTTATGATATACTGTATGTTCAAAAGTATTCTGGGCCATAATGGCTTTGATGATGAATGTTACAACATCACTCACTTGTATGAACGTTACAACATCATTTAAATGTTACAACGAAACCATAATGGTTTCATTGCAATGTTTAAATGTTAAACTCTGAGAATACTTTTGAGCATACAGTATATCACAAAATGAGTTTCAAAAAATGTCAGCTTAACTCCAAATGCTGAAATATCTACAAAAAGTGTCTTCAAATAATTAAACCTGGACTGGTATCTGGATTAAAAACTGTGAACATCAGTGCTATATGTCAAAGATCAACAGTGTGAAAACCAATAGTTCTTCAGATGATATCCTGAAAAATGAACTTTGGAAATATGTCCCCAGAAAGATAGCACAATCAGCTGCAGCCAACAGGACTCTTGAAAAGACATCTAAGAAATGGTAATAATTTTCATCCTTACTTGGGTTTTGTTGTTTTACCTCTGAGCAGCACTTTTTTGCACATCATGGGCTAAATGGCCAGGTCACATGAACTCCGAAGGCTCAGAGAAGGTTGGGGGAGGGGACCCACTGGAACAGCTGTTGGGAGACATATGGTAGCCTCCCATCAAGGCCATCCAGCGTGTTCTTTAACGTGCACAGGGCATCCTTACTTGCAAACCTTTTACTGATAGAAAAGTCCCTTAGGTATAATTTACCATATATGAAACCAATCATACCTTGACAATGTAAGAATTAGTCTTAAGTGTTATGTGAACTTGTTGCTCAAAAGTTCTCTAAGATATATTAGAGCATAATCTAGGATTAAATATTTTCTCATAACTATATCTTCTGAATTGTAGCATTATAAAAAAATCTGCAATGCATTTCATGTTTAAAAATGCACCAGAAAGCACATATTCATGCCACAAATTCATTTAGTGTAAGTTATAATAAGTACTTAACAGATTAGGAGGCTCACAAAAAGAGTTCACATCATTATTCATCTTCATTCATTCAATTCATCATATCCATGCTTCATCTTATACTTCATTTTGTGTATTTCCAAAGTATTAAGTAGCCTATAATATTTTGCTAAGTATATTAGGTGTACAACTTTGAGAGATACGTGTCATATTTCAACACTTGTTTTCTCATAGAGGTAAGTTTTTTCATAACACTAGAAGGGTTAATATAATTTTATTTACATGCACTTCATCTAACACATTACTTCTGTACTTCTCAAAAATTCAGTAGCATTTAAACCTATTTAGATAGGTGTATTGTTTTAATAAGGTCACAGTTCAGATCAGAAATTGATTTAATACAAATCTGCATCACTTTTCTTCTCACCTAGCAGTTTTTGGGGTTTTTCTAAAGCAATAAGCAAATTATATTCATATTATATAAATGCATTATGTAAGAGTCATGTGTTATATTTCATAACATTGATTTGTTTAATACAAATCATTTATCTACATCATTGAGCATTTTATTTGTGTTTTTCTAAAGATTTAAATAGTCAATAATCATTTTTTGCTAAATGCATTGTGTAATAGATGACATGTGTTATGTTTCATAGCATTAATTGGTTAAATATAAATTATTTACTATATATGTTTCAAAGCATTAATTAGTTTAATATAAATTATTTACCATATCAGTTCTCTACATCATGTAGCATTTTATTTTGTGCATTTCTAAAGAATTAATCAATAATAATTTTTCTAAGTGCCTTTGTACTAGAGGTCATGTTCATAGCATTAATTGGTTAAATACCAATCATTTACACATGCCACTTCTCTGCATCATATAGCATTTCATTTTTAGAATTTCTTAAGCATCAATTAGTCAATAATCATATTCTGCTAAGTGCATTCTGTAGTAAAGATCATGTGTTAATTTCATAGCATTAATTGGTTAAATTCAAATCATTTGCCCATATCACTTCTCTGCATCGCAGGAGCATTTTATTTTTAGTATTCCTAAAGCATTAAAGAGCCAATAATCATATTTTGCTAAGTGCATTAATAGAGACCATGTGCTATATTTCATAGTATTAATTGGTTAAATACAAATCATTTACCCGTATCACTTCTCTGCATCATATAGCATTTTATTTTGAGTATTTCTAAAGTATTAAATAATCAAGATTCAAATTTTGCTAATGCATTGCTGTAATAGAGTCATGTGTCATATTTGATAGCATTAATTTGTTTAATACAAATCATTTACCTACATTATCTAGCATTTTATTTGGGGGATTTCTAAAGCATTAAATAGTCAATAATTATATTTTGCCAATTGCATCACTCTAATATAGGTACATTGTGTCTTATTTCATAATATTAATTGATTTATTGGTTACATGTTTTCTTTCATAGAAGGTTCATTTCACAGCAAAAATTTTTGGTTGGTTTATTAGAAATAATTTACCAACCATCATTTTTTTTTACTTATGTAGCACTGCATTTTGGATATTTCTATAAGCATCAAGCAACCTATAATCAGATCGTTTTTGGAAGTGTATTAAGGTAAAAGTAATCTTTCATAGCATTAGTTATTTTGATTCATTCAACAGTCCTCTTCAACTGACATTTTATATATTTTCTCAAATATCAGTAAGCCTATAAACATATCATTTGGTTAAATATGTTAGCTTCTGCATAAACAGTCTTTTCAATCTCAATTTAGTTTTGATTAATTAAATATTGTTATATAAGCAAATATAGAAAAAAAAATTCTTATGTTAGTGTATAAGTAATGTCATTAATATAGCATATTTCATCACAAATCAGAATACATATATAGAATAGTGTGAATTCCACGTATAAATAATTCTGGTGCATTTTAATGAATGTCTTATCCTGGATGATAAGAGTCTATTCATATAATTGGTTATTATTTATATTATTTGAAATATTCATATCATTTAGTAACATTTTTGTTGGTGATTTGCCTTTCAAGTTTAGCTTATTAGGTGATTTCTTGTAACTCACTGGTATATGTATCAAACTAGATAAATATTTTTTCTCTTACATGTAGTATGATTATGGAAATAAAAAAATTAAGTTATATTTTATTTGGTGTCAATTGTTATTTTTTAAAGTAATACCAAAATCAATTGATTACAACTATTCTTTCCATGTTATATCAATGGGAAGCTAAATTAGTAGCTGTAACTTCCAAAATAAACATTTTAGAAGTAATTTCGACTGAAGATAGACTCGCTGCAAACTTTATCTAATTCTCCCTTTACAGCAATATTCACTCAATATTTAAAGAGTTATAGAAAATTTGAATATTTAGTAAAAACAATGCAAGTCCTAAGAACATTTAAAAATATTGAAATAATTATGTACACAATATACCCCTGTATTAAATGGTTTAAAATACTCTTTATTCAAATTGTAATTTTTTTTTTCTGGAAAATTTTTGTTTTACACTGCTGTTATTAGTATTTCAAGTCTTCCATAATATCTACTATTCTAATATTCTGAAAAATCGACGAATGGCTTGGTTGAGGACTTTCATTAAAAATGCTTATTTTAGAAGTAGAATGAGTTATAGAGCTCCGAATTTAATTTACCTTAGACATAACAAGGAGGGGGTCAAAATTCCGTGATTCCTGATTGTTGGTGGCAAATGTAAAAGAAATAAAGAGAATTGATATTTCAATTTATTTTAAAGCATGCATTATCTTTAAAGCTTTTTCGATAATATTTGCTTTTCATTACATATTTTCTATCATCCATGTTCAAATATTGCTAATAAAGACATTTCAAAAGAATAAACTTTAAAAAAAACTTATGCAATGGAAAATTTCTATATGAAAATAATGCTAGAAACAATCATCCACCACAACGGATCAGACCCAGTTGGTCATATGGCTTCAGCACCTAGCTTATCGATCGATGAGGGAAGGATGTCACTGGGAAACAACTGGATGATGATTTATCACAATCCTTCCACTGTGGCACTAATGATTTATAACATTTTATTTCTTTTCTGTGGAATAGATCAAGTTGAATAATTGTGATTTATACTTAGAGATTTTTGAAATGTTTAATTTCTTGTTGAAACTTTGGAGTTTTGATATTTATTTTTGAAAAGTGAATTTACTATTCAAAGTTTATAGTTTGAGTTTATAATGTGATGTGAATAGAATTTTTTATGTATTCTTGTTCATCTGAAGTTCCAGTTGTTAATAAACATTTTGTGGAAAAAATCGTATTAATGTGTTTTAAAGTGTATTTTTGTAGATTTTTTTCATTTCAGCTGACTGAAAGCTGAACTGTAAGTTAACAATAAGTTAGAATTTAAAGATTGTAAAATATTTATGGATACAAATGATGAGAATAAAAGAGAATTTAGTACACAGTGATTAAACATTTTCAGCTGTATTTTTGTATTTTGAAGCGAATTTTTTATACGCAAAGTGTATTTTCATGTAAAAAGTGAATGGAATTGTATTAGATGAAATGTTAGTGTCATATAAATTATTGATACAGTTTTTTTTTACAAGAGTAAAGAAAATATTGAAAGCTTGAATATTTAGTAAAAACAATGCAAGTCCTAAGAACAATGCAAGTCCTAATAACATTTTTTGCTGGAAAACTTTTGTGTTTGATGTAGTTAGGAGGATTAACAGGGTTCCAATACCTGTTTTTTTTTATGTGTGGTAGGAGAAGATTTAGATTTCACATATTTGAACTGTGGTTAGGGAATTAAACGTAAGTTCTGTACCCCACTTGATACATCTGTAATTATATTCTGTAAAAGAGCAGAATGTAATGTAATATATTTTTTAAACCTTTTTAGAAGTTAAGCAGGACAGGAGTAATATTAATCAACTTTTTGCACTTTTGAAGTTTGTATCAGAATGTGATACTAGGTAGTCCGATAACGCTAGTATGTAGTTAACTGCCACAGCCATTGGTATATATTTACATTAGGTAGCTTTACACTCTTGATAGATGGATTGGGAGGAGGTACTTTTGGTTGTGATGGAAAATTGTGTCGAAGTGAGAGTAGATTGTCTTATTAAAATTTGTGTAAGCATACTTTTACTTTATTTTATGTTCAATGATGTGTAAATGACCTGAGAAGTGTCCTATCATTCTAAACACCAAAATCTGTTAGGTCAAATTTTGACCTCCTTTGGGAGGGGGAGTTGTGATGGTCAACCCATTCACTTTTACTTTATTTACGTTACATTTATATCATTTTGCAGATTTTTTTTTTTTTGGACATCGCAATTCTTGTTTCCATGCTGTCTGACTTTTGATTGTCAGCCACTAATGTGCAAGTGTAGGACATGACCCCTCTTGCATCATAGCTAGCACAATTATCAGATTATGCAAATGCTACTTTTCTCTTGAGCAATGCTAATTGATTTTTGATTAAATTTAAACTTTAATTAAACTTGACAATCCTTTTGAATTCTTACTCAATAAGTAATGCTAGAGAAATACCTAACAAACCCTATTTGAACTCTTTTTGGCAAGTTATTATTGCTTGGTGCCCGACAAAAATATCAGGAATTTTGAATAAATTTGAATCAGAAAAAAGGTCCAACTTGAAAAGTTAATCTTTGGAGCATTAAAATCTGAATCAAAAACCGAAGATACATTGAATTCCACTGAATCAAGGCCCACATTGATTATGAAGGAAATGAGATTGCTGACTCTCAAGCCATGCAAGCAAGCAACTTGGAAAATATCATGGATAAAGTGCCTCTACCACTCAGCCTGTAAAGAAAAATTTTAGGAAAAAAATAATTGATGAATGGCAGAGAATATGGAATATCAAAGAAAAAGGCAGAATGCTATATGCGTATATCCCAAAAGTAAAGGAAACAAATATCTATGTCAACCATTACCTAAATCAAATTTTAACTGGCCATGGAAAATTCCCAGAATATTTTGCAAGGATCAGAAAAATGGAAAATTCTCTCTACAGATGCGGTATGCAAGGTGACAGCAAGCATTACTTCTTGGACCCCCCCCCCTCCCCGATAGGGGACCAGTTTGATGTGGTGGTGGAGCTTAGTGGTGCCTCTGTGAAGTAGGGTCACGGCCAGTTTCCTCATTTGCACGATGGGATGTGGCCTTTGGTGGCAGGGCTTGTGAGGGTCTGCAGACTGGTTTGGGAGGGCCAGTCTAGTGGGCTTATTCGCTTGCTCAGGGAAGCTTTAGGTTACAGTCCCGATGGAGGGGCTGTGGCTGAGAGTACTGCGGACTGGTGTTGGGGGGGGGGGGGGGCACCAGTCCAGTGGGCTCATTGGTGCAGCCTCAGTGAAGTTGGGGTACAGACTGCTTCTGGGGGTAGCTGATGCATGGCACTATGGAGAGGATGAAGTTGAGGGCTTGTGACGGGAAGCATTAATTGGTTGACAGGCTTATCGATGGAAAAGCCAAACAAAGAGTCTCCACCCCAAGAGCCGAGTCAACTTGGTTCTAAATGCCATTTTTGTGGCTAACTGGGGAACAGATTAAATTTAGGTTTTGACCGATGGATGAACCTTCCTTCTATAGGATTGTTCGCCATAAGTAGCCGTGGATGAGCTGTGTCCTTGTGGCACTATCTTGCCCCAGCGTAGTTAGTGGAGATTATGGCATTCTCCCCGTAGTTGGTGTGCAGCCATATGTTGTAGTACAACTGGGAATTGCCTTTACCTAATGTATAATAATTACCTTTTGGAATGCGACTTACTGAAGTTAAAAGACCAATAAAATTTTATTACTTTAGCAGACGCCGATTATTCAAAGATAACTCATAAAGAAAATCAAGCCATCATCTCGAGAGCCATAAAGACCCTTAGAGAAAACTTCCAAGATTACAGCACAACACCAGCAGATTTCTAATCTACTTTGACACCACAAAAAGCACCTCTACACATCGTGTGGCAAACAGGACAGGATTGTAACATACTGTGGCAGTGGGGCACTTCTAGGATCATGCTTCATGGGGTTGGATCAGTAATTGTGTGGTTATCCCAGCCCAAAACCTTAAAAAGAAAAAAAAATAGAAAAAATCTTTTAATTTTCTTTATCTTAATACAGTTTCTGTCTTTGATGATGTTATATATTTGTGTTTTGTTTGTTTGTCCATTATCCTATGGTGTCTTACTGTATGTGTGTATTCTTAAAAAGTAAAAAAATAAAAAAAAAGTATAAATACTCAAAAATTGCAAAATCAGTTTATATCATATATTGTCATTAACAAAACAGTGTTGTCCTAAAATGTCCATTAATGTCTAAGTGTATAAAATTAAAAAAAATTAAAAAAATATATATATATGTAAAACAAAATCAGAAAAATAGTGTATATCATGTAAATGTTACTAATATAATTATTAAATATAACTCTAATGTACTGTATTTGATATTATGTTTTGTAAGAGTTTAAAAGCTAAAATATATATTTCTTATATTTTGCAAGCACAAAAAATATAGAAAATGAATATATCCATTTATATCTATCCTGTTCTTTACACCTCCTCAAGAACCATTTTCCTATACTCCATATATCAGATCTCTATTTTTTTCTTCTTTCTTAATGATAGACTCTATCTCAGCAAAAGCTCCAAACAGGTCAACATTCCATTCCCCCCCCCCCTCACCACTACCCCTTTGGCAAGTAGCTCAAGATGCAGGCCCCTCATGCCCTCCCCAATCCTCTTAATCCCCATTCACAGAAGCCCAACAGGAAGAGCTTTAGGTAGGCATGCACTTTACTCTGACGTTAACACAAGCCAAGATCACCAGCTTTCCTCTTTGACTTCCATTAGCTTCCCTTTAAAATAATACACACTAAATAAAATAATTTATAATACACTCTAGCTGGTCCACTAATACAAACAGAAATAATTATTCCTTTTAGAAATTACTGCACAAAAATACAATAAACAGAAATAAATTCTAACTGGACCCTTATTGTTCAATGAAATATTTTTTTTCCCCATAACTCTCCCCTAATATCCTCAGATCACAATGTACACTAATTAATGAATATGGACAAATGAAAAAAAACATCGAAATAATTTCTATCTGTACCATTATTACAATAAGATTTATTCCCACTCCTTCCACCTCTCATTGGCTTCCCCATACACTCCCCCCCCCCCTCTTAATATCTCTTTGCTTCCCTCTAGGAATTAATGTCTACATCCCAAAATAGTTTTGATTAAATTCTATCTATAGACCTCTGTGGCAAGCAGCTGCTTGAGGGGGTATTTATTTTTTTTTATTTATACTATTAATGCAACATGATTTTGCCCCCCTCCCCCCCCACCAAAAAAAAAATCTCTCCTTAGTTTCCCTATTCACATTCCCCTCTAATACCTCATTGCTTCCCTTTAGATTTCATTGTCTACACTTCAAAATAATATAAAATAATTTCTATCTGTATTATTATTATATTATGATTTTGTACCCACTCCCAGTCGTTCCATAGTTTCCTTACACCCCCCCCCCTTAATATCTCAGCTTTCCTCGTGTATATAATGCCTACTCCTGAAATTAAATTAAATTAATTTCTATCTGTACTATTATTACAAAATGATTTATTCCCCCCTTCCAGGGATGTAGCGAAGGACTATGGTTTTCACATTCCCCTCTAATACCTCATTGCTTCCCTTTAGATTTCATTGTCTACACTTCAAAATAATATAAAATAATTTCTATCTGTATTATTATTATATCTGTATTATTATTATATTATGATTTTGTACCCACTCCCAGTCGTTCCATAGTTTCCTTATACCCCCCCCCCCTTAATATCTCAGCTTCCCTCATGTATATAATGCCTACTCCTGAAATTAAATTAATTTCTATCTGTACTATTATTACAAAATGATTTATTCCCCCCTTCCAGGGGTGTAGCGAAGGACTATGGTTTGGGGGGGGGGGGGGATCAAAAATTTTCCAACTCGAAAATAAAATTTTGCCAACTGAGAAAATAATGTCTCTGTCTGGTGTCTCTGTCTGGTTCATACCTAGATTTTCGCTCCATGGGGGGAGGGGTTGATGCAATTTTCACAACTCTCCTGCATTTTGCCATTTGACTTCCAATTTTGCCAACTAGCCATAATTTCACAGAAATAATCACAATATTTACATCTCATCTGAACTGCAGCAAGTCAGTGTGAATTTTCGTAACTTCCCTTGGTTTAGTCAACTTTCCTTAATTTCACAAAACCAATCCCAATCTTTACATCTCTCCTAAATTTGCCAAGTCACTTCAAAATTTTCAAACTCTCCAAGATTTTGCCAAGTTTTCTTGATTTTTGTCAACTCTCCTTAATTTCACAAACCCAATTATCACAACTTGTCTGTATTTTCCACGTGGATTCAAATTTTGTCAACTGCCCTACATTTTGTTAAGTTTCCTTGATTTGTCCAACACTCCTTAATTTCACAAAACCAATCCCATTTTTCTCAACTCACCTATATTTTGCCAAGTGGATTCGAATTTTGCTAACTACCCTAGATTTTGCCAACTCACCGTAATTTTACAGTAAAAAAAAAAAATCGCAATTTTTACATCTTCCCCGAATTTGTAAAGTCAGTTCGAATTTTATCAATTCTCCTTAATTGCACAAGAAAGGCACAATTTTCACAACTCCCTTGTATTTTAACAAGTGGCCTCGAATTTTGCCAACTCCCCTAGATTTCGCCAAGAGTTCTCGCTTTTTTCCAACTCTTCTTAATTTCACAAAACCAATCCCAATTTTTACAACTCACCTGTACTTTATGAAGTGGTTTCCAGTTTTGCCAACTTCCCTAGGTTTTGCAAAAGTTGCCTCGATTTTACAACCTCTCCTTAATTTTACGAAACAATCCCAATTTTTACATCTCTCCTGAATTTGCCAAGTAACTTCAAAATTTTCAAACACCCCAAAATTTTGCCAATTTTTCTTGATTTTGTCAGCTCTCCTTAATTTCACAAACCTAATCCCAATTATCACAACTTGCCTGTACTTTCGAAGTGGATTCAAATTTTGCCAACTGCCCTACATTTTGTAAGTTTCCTCGATTTGTCCAACACTCCTTAATTTCACAACACCAATTCCAATTTGTTCACAATGCACAAGGAACCATGGCCATCACCAGTGTACCAGCAAAGAGAGAAAGCGCATCAACTGCATCACAGCCAATGAGAAGTACAGGACAAACCCACAATATTGCACACAGCATTATGGACAGAGCCTGTCCCTGTCTTCAAAGAGAATTGGAAAGGCTTGTAGCTAGAATGAACTATGGCTAGTTCCAATGAATCTAAATGGTCTATTCTACAAATAAATGTCAACAGATCTAAGGCAGTGACAGTGAATCTACGAGCCATAGTCGACCACATATATAAGGATAATAAGTCAGATCTAATGTGTATACAGGAACCATATGCAATTCAAGAAAAGTTACTACAGGACTGCCTCTACATTGGAAATCAATACATCAAGAAAATGGCAAAGTAGGAATAACAGCAACAACTAACACAATAGACATTATTACAATTAGTCAGAGTGCAAATATAGTAGAAATAGAAGCTAGGGACACAGTTAAGGATATAATAATAATCTCTGTATACTCCTCCTCTCTCTGAGGAAATAGAAGATAAACTGGAAGAATTAGAAAATGTAGTTAGAAAACATAGAAATAAAAAAATATTAATAAATGGGGATTTTAATGCAAAGCAAACATATGGGGAAATCCCTCATCGGATGACAAGGGTGAAGCAACAATCGATTTCATTCTAAGGAGCAAAAATTAATCAACACCCCCCCCCCCCCCCCAAAAAAAAAAAAAAAAAAACGTTTCAAACAGTAAATGGAAAAAAGCTGGATAGATCTTACTTTAGCAAATGATAAATCACAGGAAAAATTTTCAAAATGGGAAATTCTGGAGGATGATATGTTCAGTGATCATAGATATATTGTAACAATCCTAGGATTAAAACAAAACTACCAATTGCTCAGAGATATAAGCTGACCACACGAGGATTATCTAAGATTGCCTGAGACATAAAGAAACAAGAAAATAGATGAGAGGAAAATCTAAAAAAGTAAATAATACAGGAGAATTATATAATTTTGTTAGCTCATTTGTTGATATTATTTCCATAACCAGTGATAAGCATCTGAAAAAAAAGGAGTAGATAGTAAGAAAAAAGTCCCCTGTTGGAACCAGCAATTAGATATAGAAAGATAAAAATTAAATGTAATAAGACACAGGTTTCAGAAAGTCAGAGAACTGGATGATAGAGAAATAAAAAAGACCCAATCAAAAGACAAGCAGCAAGTTACAGAAGACTTGTTAACTATAACAGAAAAAAATTCATGGAATTTACTATGGGAAGAGATCTCGAAAGAAAATCTGTTCTCCCAGTTATGTAAAATTACAAAGGGAAAAATAAGTAATGCTTTGCAGTAATAACAGTGATAACAGAAGAATAGATGATTATGAAAATATAATTAAAACAATATTAAATGATCACAACACCCTCCCCTCCGAAACACCTGGGTCAGAAATGCACCAGTGTGCATGCACCACTTGTGGACCATTAACCACTTCCACATGCTCCCAAACTTTAACCTTACATTTGAAGAGGCTGCTGCCAAAGAAGCAGTAAAACTGGTCGTGTGCTCCCTTTGCATATGACAGCCGTCAAAGGAAGAGGAGCACCGGAAGCTGACTTGACTGCAACGCCAACGCAATGAAGTCAACTCTGAGTAAGTGCTTCTTTCATCCCTCTGCAACAAATCCTTTGGCCACTCTAACAAGACCAGCAGTTGCTGTATATGCGTACTTTTACATACAGCAATATAGTGAACCTTTATAAACTCTTCAATATTAAATGAGCTATTTATAGAGGAAAATCCAAATAATGATTTAGAAGAGCATAAAATAAGAGCACAGTTACAAGATAACTATTCTAGCATTAAAGATGAAAATTTTACAAGACAGGAAATTACAGATGTAATCAAGTCTATGTCAAGAAACAAAGCACCAGGATCAGATAATTCAACATTGAGATCATAGAAGCTATTAATTCGACATCCCCAAGCATCCTGCCAACACTCTTCAATCTATGTCTCAGGTTCGGATTCTTCCCCAGTTCATGGAAAACAGCAAGAGTCATTTTATTTAATAAGACTAATTATTAATACTTCACTCAGCAAAATACTGGATAAACTAATAACTAGAAGAATTTACTATCATCTATTCAAGACTAACAGTTTACATGCAGAACAATATGGTTTTGATCAGACAAATCCTGCAATTTAGCACTATACAGGCTACATAGAAAAATAGAAAATATATTAAATAAAATACACACAGACATTATATCTCTGGATATCAGTGGGACCTTCGATACAGTATGGTGGCAGGCAATTTTGCAGGAACTCATAAATAAAAAATGTCCAGAAATGCTATACAAATTAGTACAAAGCTATTTCATGGAGAGAACTATAATATATAAAACAAATACATTTCAATATATAAAGAAAACAGAGGTTGTCCCCAGGGTTTATGTAGCAGTCCCCTATATTGGAATAATGGATAAAGCTCTATCATTAACATATCTGCATAGTGTTAAGGTTCAGGACTATGTGGATGACCTGCTGGTGAATGCGATGAAAATATCAACGGAATGGAGTACAAGTAATAAGCTAAATTTCAGCAGTGAAAAAAGCCAAGCCATGACAGTAGCACTAAATAAGAGGATGATCAGATCGCCAATATTTAAATTAGAAAACAAATCTATTAAAAATGTAAAGGAAATAAAAATATTAGGAGTTCTCGTAAATGATCAATTAAAGTCTTGCAGGCATTTGCAAGTATTAAAAGATAAAGTCTCAGAAACAATGTCTAGTTTACTAAGAGTAGGATTGGGTTGGGTTGTTTTACCTCTGAGCGGCCTTTTTTGCACACCATGTGCTAAATGGCCAGGTCACATGGACCCCGAAGGCTCAGAGAAGGTTGGGGGAGGGGACCCACTGGAACAGCTGTTGGGAGACAGATGGTAGCCTCCCGTCAAGGCCATCCAGCGTGTTCTTTAACGTGCACAGGATATGGCTCTCCCACACACGTGGCCACGGCTTAACGTCCCATCCGATGGACGGCAGCCTTTCCAAGCCCATCGGTGTCCCCTACTGACCGCGGGCAGGGCAGGGAATACTAAGAGTAGGAAGAAACCTGTATGATAAGAGATATTTTGAAACAAATATATGAAAGAAGCTTGGAGAAAATGATAGTATATGGCTACAGAATAGAAAAAGATAAAAAATTATGCAACAGCATACTTAGCATCCAGCACCAGCCTGCAATATTAATTACAAGGACATATAAAATTGTATCAACGGAAGTGGCCCTAACGCTGGGGGAGTTAATTCCTGCTCACCTTAAAGCACAGAAGAATTTAATATAATCAAATTAACAGCAGCAAAAGAAGACATGACAATGTTTGATATAGTAAATTCACAGAATATTGTACAGTTGGAAAATCAATGACTCTCACACCCAGCACATAGAATAATAATTCCATTTGACAAGGAACTAACTGCTCACAGGCATAGGAACAGAAATATACACAGATGGATCCAAAGAAGAAAATAGAGTAGGCGCAGCTTTTGTAATGATATACTATGGAATTGCAATTTATATAGAAGAATTTAGGCTTACAGACGAAATTACAAATTACCAAGCGGAAATGTTTGCAATTCTGAAAATCCTAGATTATGTCCTACAGACAAGAGAGAGAGAAGACATCCATATCTATAGTGATTCCCTTTCAGCCCTGCAGGCCTTAGGGAACAGCGACAACAGAAACAAGACATTGAGCGATATCAAACAAAAATATATAAGGATCAAGAATGCAAGAAATATAAACCTGCACTGGATCAAAGCCCACATCAGATGAGAAAGAAATGAATTAGCAGACAGGAAAGCAGAGAGAGCCAACAAATTAAAAAATATAACAAATACAGTTCCTCTACCACAAAGCCATATTAAATACAAATTTAAAAAGAAAATTACAAAAGAATGGTAGAATACATGGGATACAAGTGATAAGGGCAGAACACTCTATGCCTACCTGAAGGAAGTAAAAGAATCTATAATTATTGCAAGAATTATGTAAATCAGATTCTGACCAGTCATGGAAAATTTCCAGAGTATTTCATGAGGATAGAAAAGTCAGAAAATGTCTTATGTAATTGTGGTAGACAAGGGGACAGCAGGCATTATTTATTGGAATGTAATATTTTGAGATTAAAAGATGGAATCAAGAATATTGATCAAGCAAACCAAAATTACACACAGAGTCACCAACAATGTCAACAGAGAATTTCTATATCATTTCTCAAGTGATGAAGACACTTATAGAATGCTTCAACAACTTCATGCAAGACATACAGGATGCATAAAAATAAATCCTTTGAGCCTGAGGCATAATGACTTTTTAAAAAAGTTAAGTATATTAACAACTCCAATTCTCTTTATATGGCAGTCTGACAGGTCATTCATAGGCAGCTCGTAGCAGTGTAGTATCTAGAGAGCAAACCTACAAAAGGTAAAAAAAAGATATATATGTTTGTGTTGTCCTGTGATTAGTGTTTTGTTATGTGTCATATGTTCTACTAATATTTCTCGTTTCTGTATTAACAATTCTTTGTATATGAATATTTTTCTCTTCTCTCTACTAATGTGGTTCTCATAATCTATGTATATCCTTTTTTGCGTTTGTTGATGTGAATGTAAAACAAATGGGAAAAATATATAATCTTTATAAAAACGAAAAAATATACATATATAAAAACTAGTAAAATGAAATAAAAACTTATATGTTTCTATGTTAATGTCAATTATAACATGTTTAATGTAGTATTATATTTTATTTTTATGGACAATTCACCATAAGAGGTATTTTAAGTGTATATTAACAACTAAGTGTGACTTAAACATTTAGTACATTTAATAACTACTTTCTTAGTGATGGCTGACTGCATTGAGACTTTCTAATGACCTCTCACAGCCCAACCCTCTTTTCACCTAAAATATTTCCTTTGATTATTTCACACACTAACTTCCTCATAACTTTTAAATATTTCCTTTACTCTCCTCACTCAATAGCTCCTTACATAAAAAACACTTCCTCCTTTCTCTCACTCTATAGATCTCATATAACTTCCAACACTTCCTTTAATATCACTCTCTAGCTCAACTTCAACCAGGACCTACTCCAGCAGACAGACCTCCACCCTTGCCCTTACACCACCTTCCAGCTCACACTCCCTACAACATTCCATAGCTATTGTTTTACTTCAGGGAGCTTATCTATTTCTGCCATAAATCTCAGAATAACCTGGCATGCTATCTCTTGACCTTTGCCCCTCCTGACCGTCCTCACTCACTGCACCACCCTTCGCTCCTCTCCTTAAATATGCAGATGAAAAATAAAAATAGTGAAACGAAATACAGATCTAACCAATATAATAAGACCTATTTGGAGCCTGTAATTAAAATAAAAAAATTTTCTTAACGATGTTGGTTCTTATGATATCATGACAACCCACAACATAACATAAAATGGTTGCCATCCTCATGTGCTTTCCTTTGTTATTTCTTTGAACTCTCCCGTGTTCTATTATTTTTCTGGAACTTTTTTCTGGTTTTATTACTTACATACTACCAGTCTATTATATATAAACATAAAATTATAATAAAAGGAAAGTAAAACTAGAATATTCCAAGATAATATTATCATTTTATGAACACTGAATTCTCTCCCGTTTGCTCCACCCCCCCAATCTTCTCATTCTGAACTTGTCTTCCACTGCCATATCATGTGCTCTCAAAGGGAATCTGGAGGAGGCTGGGGCCTCTTCTGATCTGCTTCTGGCCAGTTAGATCTACAGTCATGATGGGGATGATGAGGATAGGGGGTGTTTTCTACCGTCAGCGTCCCGTCTTGGGCTTTTTTTTCCTACACCCTTGTCGTAGGATGTTCACAGGTGTCTGGGCTCTGCCTCTACTATCACGGGTCTCCTCCTCCCCTAGTCTTACTTCAATAAATAATTTGCCATAATAGGTAATTTCAGTGTATAATAATAACTAAGGGTGATTCAAACATTTAGTTGGGTTGGGTTGTTTTACCTCTGAATGGCACTTTTTTTGCACACCATGGGTTAAATGGCCAGGTCACATGGACCCCGAAGGCTCAGAGAAGGTTGAGGGAGGGGACCCACTGGAACAGCTGTTAGGAGACAGATGGTAGCCTCCCGTCAAGGCCATCCAGCGTGTTCTTGAACGTGCACAGGGTATGGCTCTCCCGCACACGGGGCCACAGCTTAACCTTCTATCCGATGAACGGTGGCCTTTCCAAGCCCATCAGTGTCCCCTACCAACCGTGGACAGGGGGGAATTTTGTGGAGATAAATCTCAACGCTGACACAGCTGGGACTCGAACCTGGGAAATACAGATTACTACGAACCTGGCATGCTACCGACTGAGCCACCCCCGCCCCCAAACATTTAGTTACTTTTAATATTCATTCTCTTACAGATGGCTGACTGCATAGATACTTTCTAATAACCTCACTCTGTCCAATCCTCTCTTCATTTAAAACCACTTCCTTCATACCCCCTAACCTTTCCACTCCCTCTAACCATTTCAGAACTTATAAATTAATTCTTTATTTTTCTTCACTCAATAACTCTGGTACACCTTATAAAAATTCCATTCTTTTCCTCTTTCCTTATTTTCTCTCAATCTCTAGATCTCACAAAACTTTTTAACATTTCTTTTATACATCTCACTCTATAGCAGGACTCGAAACAGGACACCCACTCTACCAGTTATCAGCCCCAGCTTATGACCCCTCCCCCATTCCTTATACCTACATCAAGCTTAACCAATACCACCTAGAGCTGAAAGCCAACAACCTTCGGAATATGTCACAACAATGGCTATCCTAGTGGGCCACATCACAAAGCAGCGCAAGTGTCCCGTGAGCCTTTCGACTCACTTGTTCCCGCTGGTCATGATGCAGTGCTGTGGCGGCATTTTTGTATTTTTTAAACTTTTGTAGTAGATATATATTACACATTTTTGAGGTGAATACAACATGAATTGTTATTTTAGAGTGTTTAACATCCTCATGTGTAATCAGTGAAGTGATTTGTAGCACATTAGTTTTGTGTGAACCACTTTTGTGATCAAGATTCAAGGTAGTTCTTTGTTAGGCCTAACCATTATGACTTGAATCGGATGCACTGTGTGCTTGGTTGAAATTATTCCAGCAACTATCGCTCTGGCTATGGAAAATACTCTTTTGTGCGAAGTAGTGTTTTGGGAAAATCATTTCAATCCAAATTTCATCGTCAATTTCAAGAACTCCCAATGTAAATGAAATTTTGAAAAATTTATTAGGTAAGTGATTTGGTTTTACAGTTGAAATCTCAATGATATCTGAATGATAAAATTATTTGGTTATAGTTGACATTCACTGATATTTTAGTGGTAAAATTATTTGATTTATAGCTGACATTTCGCTGACATTTAAGTGGTAAAGTGATTTAGTTTAAAATTGACATTCGCTGAGATTTTAGTGCTAAATTGATTTGGTTTATAACTGAAATTATGCTGATATTTTAGTGGTAAAATGATTTGGTTTATAGTTCATATTTCATTGATATTTTAGTGGTAATATGATTTGATTTTGCAGTTCATATTTTGCTGATATCTTAGTGATAAAATTTTTTGATTTATAGTTCATATTTCGCTTATATTTAAATGGTAAAATGACTTAAATTTGACATTCGTTGATATTTGTGCTAAATCGATTTAGATTAGAATGATCCCTCCCCCATTCCTTACACCTACATCAAGCTTAATACCACCTAGAGCTGAAAGCCAACCACCTTCGGAATATGTCACAACAGTGGCTATCCTAGAGGGCCACATCACAAAGCAGCGCAAGTGTCCCATGAGCCTTTCGACTCACTTGTTCCCGCTGGTCATGATGCAGTGCTGTGGCAGCATTTATAATCCCCATTATTTATCTGAATCACCATACCAGTATCTTCATATCTCTCTTGATGCTATACCATTGCTACTTCATAATATCTATTATATATACACACCAAAGAGCAAAACATTATGACCAGTGCATCTTTATGCAAATCAAAGCAACTGCAGGTAAACAACAGTGCATGTGAAGGTCATGAAATGACCTGATATGTAACACCTGATACTGAGCTCACCTGTAACACCTGATACTGAGCTGAGATATATGATAACACCTGATACTGAGCTCTGTTAATCAGTGTTATTCTTGTTCTTCAGATGGGAAACTCAGCAAACTTAAATGAGTTTGACAAAGGCCAAATTGTAATGGCCAGATGACTGGGTTAGAACAATTCCGAGATGGCAAGGTTTGTGGGATGCTCACGGTCAGCCGTGGTTAGTACCTTCAAAAAGTGGTTCAAGGAGGGAAAAACCATGAACTAGAGGTGATTGAAGGCTATCCCATATGGTACAAGCCAACAGAACAGATACTGTGGCACAATTTGCCCATAATATGAATACTGGTGACAGGAATAATGTGTTACAACACACCATACATCGAACCCTGCTGAAAATGGGACTGCGTAGCCGCAGACCACTCAGAGTGTCCATGCTAACCTCGGTTCACCGTTGAAAGTGACTACAATGGGCATGCGAGCATCAAAACTGGACCTTGAATGATTGGAAGGTCATCTGGTCCGATGAATCTCATTTCCTGTTGCACCATGTGGATGGACGGGTGTGTGTGTGTGTGTGTGTCGTTTACCTGGGGAAGTGTTGGCACCAGGATACACTGTGGGATGAAAACAAGCGGTGGAGAAAGTGTAATGCTTTGGGCAATGTTCTGCTGGGAAAACGATTGTTGACCAGAATCTAGTGATATGTGCTGAATTTTCACTTGAATCAGTATAGATTTTCACCTCTTATTGAAATTAATATCAATAGGCATATTTAAGTGGATATTAGTAAACTAGTTATCAATAATGTGGTGTTTTATGGTATAAGCATAGACACTTGTATAAAATGACATAAAGCAACACAGACTCATATAATGATGTACAAGCTTTAACTCACTTCACACATTTGAAGCTGAAACATTTGCCTCTCTTTTTCCATCTCCTCTGCAATCTACATGAAAAGAAATTTTTGTTCATAACTATTAATATAAATCACATAAAAATTATATCCCATATCTTAATGCATCTCTATTTTAAGCCTAACATACAAAAAGAATTTTGTAATCAAATATTGAGTGTTACACTGAAAAGAACTACAGGAGAGAAATTCTTATGTCCCATGCAGTAATCAATAACTAAAATAGTGGAAGAGAAGAAAGTAATGGTAAATTGTCTCTCAGAGAGTGGATCAGTTTGTAGCCTGGCAAGCAGGGAAACTGGCCCAATACTGATTGCTATGAAATGATGCTGAAAATTTTTGAAAAAAAAACAAAAGTAAAGTCTAATGAATGCAATAAGTTTTTTTTAATTTCTGAAAAGCTTAAATCAGATATTTTTTCTATTTTTTTGTTTTGATAACACATTTGCTTTCTGCAGCAGAACTATATGCCTTAACCCTTCCCAAATCAAGGATTCTATAGATGATTTTTGTACAACACATGAAACTTCAATTTACAAAAAATTGCCATTTAAAATTTTCTTACATATATCTTTTAAAAATACATAATTCAAGCTTGATAAATAATATTTCCTTTTTTTATTTGATGCATATTTTATTAAACTATGACATAAATAATTTGTTTGCCATTTCTTAGAAGTTATATAAGGTATTGCCGATTTGTTTGTTAACATTACTCTGCATTGAAGCAATCACCTGATTTAAGCTCATAAGTTTGAACTATTATCAACATATTTTTCTTTAAATTTCCGAAAATCTAAAAATTAACAAAAAAAAACTGCTATTTTTAAAAACGGAAGATTTTGGAAGTAATTATAAAATGTGTACCTATTTTTTTGGTATACCACTGAAAAACGTTTTGTTAAAATTAATATGTTGCTACAATGTTCATATTTTTACTACAATAAATTTCAGAATTAAATTCTCTTTATAATTTGATATTAAACATGACCTATTTCTGTTGATTAGTTATTTATTAAAAATATTCTAAAGTTGACTTGTTTATTAGACTCTGCAACAAGCCTGGACTTTTCTCAAAGTATGGTATGAAGAAAAAAATTACAAAACATAAGAAATATTTACTCTAAACAAGAAAACTATTTTTTTATTATTCAGTGTTTTTTAAATAAATTTTTATTTGTGTTGCCAAATGCATTTTTTTTACTACACGACTCTAAAAAAAGTCCTATTAAAAAAAAAACTTTAAAAAAATCTAAAAAATTAGTATAAATAATTAATAAACTCAACCTATTTGGTATTTACCAAGGAATTACCACTTCTTAGGTTGATTCAAATTTTTAGAAAAAAAACTGTCTTGAGCTGGGTGGGACATGAACCCACGACCTCCTGACAACATGTCAGGTGCTCTGGACCACTGATCAAGATCTCCTCTAATTGATGATATGAACTTTTTCTACCTACATTACATCATATATAGGGACAGTTCAGGCAATTTCGCACAAGCAGCTTGTTAATGCCATATAGATGGAATGCATATCTTACAAGTATGTGATTGTATAAATATTAATTAATAGATTCTGAAAAAATTTCATTGCCAACACAGCGGAAATCGAACCGGCATCTCTCCAGATTCATGCCAGAGCGCGCTACCATTGTACCACATGTTGGACAATGAAATTTTTGAGAATAAGACCTTATAAATCTTCTTAACTGAGATGTGGCTGAAACAGTGCCACCTATACTCGAGGAGATGTAACTTTTTCAGTCATTGCTATTGATTATCAGATGCTAATGAGAAGGTCGCTAATGCTAAAGTGTTAATATATAATTAAAAATCAATCCATAGTGAATGCACAGTATTCCCTGTTAAGATAGACATCAAACATTAATTAATAGATTCTGAAAAAAATTCATCGTTGACACGGCGGGAATCGAACCGGCATCTCTCCAGATTCATGCCAGAGCGCGCTACCATTGTACCACGTGTTGGACAATGAAATTTTTCAGAATAAGACCTTATAAATCTTCTTAACTGAGATATGGATAAAACACTGCCATCTATACTCAAGGAGATGTAACTTTTTTAGTCATTGCTATTGATTATCAGATGTTAATGAGAAGGTCGCTAACGCTAAAGTGTTAATATATAATTAAAAATCAATCCATAGTGAATGCACAGTATTCCCTGTTAAGATAGACATCAAACATTAATTAATAGATTCTGAAAACAATTCATCGTCGACACGGCGGGAATTGAACCCGCATCTCTCCAGATTCATGCCAGAGCATGCCCTGGTAACATGTTATCAAGAGGTCGTGGGTTCGTATCCCACCCGGCTCAAGACAATTTTTTCTCTAAAACTTTGAATCAACTTTAAAGTGGTAATTTTAACTAAAAGACTAGTAGTCTTTTTTGTTAAATATTTTATTTTTAGAAAACCCAGAAATGCTGATTAATTTGGCATATAACATGACAACATGTCATAATCCCTTTCATTAATTATTTGGGGAAAAAAGTTCTAAAATTAATTTTTTTTTGCCTGATCAGAGTGAAAAAACAGCTGGACCTGGGAAGGGTGAATACATTTGAATGTTTTTTTTTTTTCTTTTGTAGCTGTATACTGAGAGATCACTGAATTATGACCCTCCTGCCCCACATTATGTCGATGGGGCACTAACTTTGAAGCTCTATAACTTTTAAAATAACTATCTTATGAGAAAATGTGCTGAGGATAATTTAAAGATTCCAATCAAACCCTAGAATGATTTGATGACATTAGAATAAAAAAAAAATTAATTAATGCATGCAAAACTAAGCATCGTTTTTGTCAAGTTTTGTGAAATAATTAATAAAGAAAATTAAGTATTGTTAAGTTTTGTCATCCAGAACCATTTCATGTTAAAGCAAAAATCGGTCACCAAAAATGTTTGAATTGTCCTTAAAAATTTTCTCTCTTGTCAATAAACAATTTTTTCTATGTTAGCAACTCTACCATCACCATAAGTTAAATTCCACATAGTGCCATTAAGTGGCAGTACTGTTACACACACATACTATGAGGCACAGTGTTGGAGTGAACATGGCAAAGGTACTGCAAGTGTATACAAAGCTGGAGATCCAGGCAATAATTTGATTTTTGTTGGTACAGAACACCCAACTGGTGGAAATCTATTGACAACTTGTAGCTGTATATGGCTCATTTGTCCTGTCAATTCAACATGTGTGGAAATGGTGCTGTGAATTCAAAAATGATAATGTGACTGTAATGGATGAGGATCTCTACAGACTTTTCGTTTTTTTAGGAAGCTGAAGAAGCATCTATAAGCACGACACTTTCTCTCATCATCATCATCATCATCATCCTCAAGCAGCCATGGGCTACGGAGGTCCAACCAGACCGTGCAATTTAGTTCTCCAAGCAAGTCTATCCTGAGCTACATCTACTGCATCTGGCCACTGCACACCAATTCTAACAAGGTCCTGTTTGACATTGTCTGCCACCGCATCCTAGGTCTCCCCTTCTTTCTGAGGCCTTTAGGCACACTGTTCATAACCCTATTTGCCAATCTATAATTATTCATATGGGCAACATGGACAAACCAATGGAGTCTCTCTCTGCACAATATGCTGCTTAAAGGAGGTTGCAAACTCCTTTGCCTAACCTCATCATTAGTTACAAAGTTGAACCACCTAATGCCCAAGATACTGCGTAAGCATCTGGAATCAAAAGCATCTAGTTTCCTGTTATCTTGTTTACAAAGTGTCCAAGTTTCACTACCATAACTAACCCTAGACAGAACCAAACTATTATACAGCCTAATTTTAGTCTTTAGGTGTATACGTCTATTTCTCCACACTCTCCATAGATTCTTAAAAGTCCCGGCAGCAATCCCTATTTGTCTGTTAATCTCATGCCGCACATCACCATTATCTGTTACATAGCTCCCAAGATAATTAAACTGAGACACCTGCTCAAGACTGCAACCATTCAGATTAACTGATTCACAGCCTGCCTGACCAATTTTCATCACTTTAGTTTTCTCTTTGTTTATAACCAAACTTACTCTACTACCAGTTTCATCAACAGCTCGAATGAAAGAGTTCATCTCATCAACATTATTTGCCAAAAGGGCTAAATCATCAGCATAATCTAAATCAGAGATTTTCGTATCTCCAGCCCATTTAAGGCCAAAATCTTTTCCTTGAAGGGAATTTCGCATAACATAATCAATAACCAAACTAAAGAGAAAAGGAGACAAAATGCACCCTTGTCGAACACCAGAAGTAATGCTAAACCAATTGCTACAAGCCTTACCAACTCTCATACATGACCCAGTGTTATTATAGAGAGCTTTCATTACGTTAACTAACTTGTCTGGTATACCATATGATTTCACAATCAACCACAAATTATGACGATCAACAGAGTCGAAAGCCTTTTTGAAATCAACAAAGCTAGCAACCAAAGGTTTCTGAAACTCTAAACATTTCTCAAGAATCTGCCTAAGTGAAAATATCTGATCCACACATCCCCTACCACTTATGAATCCACATTGCTCATCACGCAATTGACTGTCAACCAGATTCTTAATTCTATTAAGCACAATCATGGAAAGAACTTTGCCTGGAACAGAGAGTAGGCTAATACCCCTATAGTTATCACAAGAACTGCAATCACCTTTTTTGAAAATAGGGATAACAATAGCTCTGGTAAAATCCTTAGGAACCATGCCTTTATCATAAAAGATATTCAGAATTTCAGGCATCCAAGTGGTAACCGAAACATTTCCAGCTCTAAGCATTTCTGTAGTAATTTCATCTACCCCTGGGGATTTATGAAGTTTAAGTTTAGAAACAGCCAAAATAACTTCAGATTGTGTTATAGTGCCAACATTAAAGCCACCAATGCATCTACCATCATTGCAAACAATGGGAATAGAACTAACCGCATTGTTTAGAATATCACTGAAATGCTCAGCCTACCTAGTCATGACAGAATCCTCACCTTACCTTGTTTATCCTTCAATCCCTGTATACCTGTCCGTTTTCTACCACACAAAACATTAACTATCTGGTACAGCTCTCTGCTGTTATGCTGTCTAACTGCTTCCTCAGCTTTGTCAGCCAAACCATCAAGCCAAAGATTCTTCTGAGCAGCTAACTGATCTTTTACACGTTTATTAAGTTCTCTGTAATGCTTTCTATTAGTACTAGTAAGGTATTGATTAAGGACATTCCTGCAATTCTTTCTCGCCGAAATAAGCTCAAGCGCCTTCTCACTCAGATAATTCTTCCTCTTCTGCTCCTTTTTTCCTAAAAGAGTACTGTTAGTGTCCAAAAACGCCTGTTTAAAATGATCCCATTCTTCCTCAACTTCAGTAGTAAGCATACCATGACTGTCATAATGACTAAGTAACCTATCATGGTAAGCTTCGGCTATAACTGGGTCTTTCAGAGCTTCAGTATTAAAAGTAAATTTTTTAACCCTAGCACAACACTTTTTAAGTTTAAGTTGCAAGACACTTTTAACAAGGTAATGGTCAGATTCAATTTCAGCTCCCCTATATGCCCTGGTATTTCTAACAGAACTAGCCCATTTGCTGTTAATTAATATATAATCAATCATATTCCTATGCAGCCCATCAGGTGAAACCCGTGTGTACTTATGTATGTCGCGGTGTTTGTAATATGTGTTAGTTATTCTGAAACCATTGAGTTTACTTACCTGTAGGAGACGTTGCCCATTGCCATTGCAGCTACCAACACCAAAAGGGCCAATCACCCCTCCCCAAAGGTCAGAGTCAGTACCAACTTTGGCATTGAAGTCAACAAGAACAAGGGTAATATCTCCTTTCTTGACAGAATTCAAAATATCCTGAAGTTGTTCATAAAACCTATCCTTCTCTCCTCATCGGCATCCTCAGTGGGGGCATAACAGCAGATAACATTCAGGTCTTTAACACTTGTCTGAAATTTTGCTGTAAGAAACCTTTCATTAATGCACTCATATCCTAGAAGAGCATCACTAGCGTGTCTGCTGAGAAGCAGACCCACGCCTTGGTGATGCTTATTGTCGTCCCTCCCTGAAAAGAGAAATTTAAGATTATTTTTAAGAATCTGACCTTTATCTGTCCATCTGGTCTCTTGCAAGCCGAGAATATCTAAATTATAATGGTGGAATTCTTGTGTGAGGACATCAAGAGAAAAGGCTCTGTGCAGAGTCCTCACATTCGAACTACCTATGGAGAGAAAATGGTTAGTGGGATGTTTAAAGAAACTATGTTTATTGAGAGAGGGAATGCAGACAATATCAAACAGCCCCCTAATCGCAGACATGGGGCAAAGACCCGTTCCCCCACAACTAAAGGCTGAAGCCATCTACACTGGAGTGGGGACATTTCCAGTATACAGTAAAATTACCTTTTCTCCACATAAATTTTATAGAGATTCTTACATTCTGACTTACCCTTACTTCGAAGTTTTCTAACAGATATTAGCGATCTGTGATATGAGGTTGGGTTGTTTTTACCTCTGGCCCAAAGGCTCAAAGAAAGTTGGCAGGAGGGTATCCATTGGACAACTGTTAGAAGACAGATGGTAGCCTCCTGTCAAGGTCATCCAGTGCGTTCTTTAAAGTACACAGGGCTATGGCTCTCCAGCATATAGAGCCACAGTTTAATATCCCATCTGATGAATAGTGGCCTTTCCAAGCCCATAGGTGTTGTCTATTGATCCAAATCTCAATGCTGGTGCAACTCTAACTCGAATCTGGGAACTGCAGATTGTGAGCCTGGCACATTACCAAACTGAACTACCCAACCCTTTTGATATGAGGTAAACAGAATAATAACTATTGAAACTTTTAAAAATCTGTGACAGTATAGCAAAAATTGATGAATAGACAAAGATAAACTTGAGCCAGAGAACGGTTTGGTTCTCTCTAAAATTTGCTTACAAACTGAGATTTATATAAGGTTACAGCTGTCAATGAGATTGGTAATAGAGTAGGTTTGGTGATAAACGGAGAGAAAACTAAAGTGATGAAAATTGGTCATGCAGACTGTGATTCAGTTAATCTGAATAGTTCCACTCATAAGCAAGTGTCTCGGTTTAATTATCTTGAGAGCTATGTAACAGATACATGGTGATGTGCAGCATGAGATTAATAGACATAGGTATTGCTGCAGGGACTTTTAAAAATCTATGGAGAGTGTGCTCGAATAGGCATATACACCTAAAGTTGGGTTGTTTTAACTCTGAGTGGCACTTTTTTTGCACACCATGGGCTAAATGGCCAGGCCACATGGACCCCGAAGGCTCAGAGAAGGTTGGGGGAGTAGACCAACTGGAACAACTGTTGGGAGACAGATGATAGCCTCTAGTCAAGGCCATTCAGGCGTGTTCTTTAACATGCACAGGGTATGGCTCTCCCGCACATGAGGTCACGGTTTAATGTCTTATCCGATGGACGGTGGCCTTTCCAAGCCCATCGGTGTCCCCTACTGACCGGGGCAGGGCGGGGAATTTTGCGAGATAAATCTCAATGCTGACCCAGCTGGAACTCGAACCTGACAACTACATATTATAAGCCTGGCGATAAACCCCTAAAGACTAGAATTAGACCGTATAATAGTTTGGTTCATTCTTGGTTAGTTATGGTAGTGAAACTTGGATGCTTTGTTAAACAAGATAACAAGAAACTTGATGCTTTTGATTCTAAATGCTTATGCAGTATCTTGGGCATTAGGTGATTCAACTTTTAAGTAATGATGAGGTTAGGCAAAGGAGTTGCCAATCTCCTTGAGCAGCATATTGTGCAGAGAGAGACTCCATTGGTTTGGTCATATTGCCTTATGGATAATTATAGATTAGTGAACAGGGTTATGAACAGTGTGCCTAAAGGCCTTAGAAAGAGGGGGAGACTATGATGCCATGGGAAAATATAATTACAGATTAGCGAATAGGGTTATGAACAGTGTACCTAAAGGCATCAGAAAGAGGGGGAGACTTACGATGCCGTGGGCAGACATAATCATATATCAGTGAATAGGGTTATTAACAGTGTGCATAAAGGCCTCAGAAAGAGGGGGTCACACAGGACCTTGTTAGAATTGGTGTGCAGTGGCAAGATGCAGCAGATGTAGCTCAGGACAGATATGCTTGGAGGAGGATGAGATATCAGTGCATATACACTATATTGGGTATTATATGGTTTGAATAGGCAAATGATTAGATTTAGTATGGAAGTCATCAACCGACTTTGAAGTATCTTGCATATGAAGAAATTTTGCTGCTTGGCCACATTGCCTACCTGTTGAATTTAAGATTATTGAAAGCGCACTACAGGCTTGAGAAACAGCACTGACCATGACTGAAGTGAGTGACAATGCCAAATATTATCTTATTAGATTTGGTTCACAATGCCCACCCAGATGTTGCAGCTGTTGCTTAGGATAGATGCATTTGGTAAATAAATTGCAAAACCATTGAACCTCAGTAGCCAATAGCCATCTGAAGAATTCAGTGTTTATCAGTCTATATGCAAAATTTCTGAAGAACCTAAAAAAACTATTCTACATTATTGGATGGATCACCTAAAATCATGATTTTTCTATACTATCTATGACTAACACATCAGAATGACCATCCTATATTGTTATCCATAATAGCATAGGATCTTGCATTAATAATGCTCTAGCATGAGTGGGTCTTTAAATGGTAGCTGGTAGTCACTGGAAGGAGAGCTATGCACCGATCCCCTGTGATGATGCATAGAACCGGCCAGGCCTAGCACCTAATGTCCGACCCCACCTCCTCGTGGTGCAGACCATTAGTACCTTTCAAAAGAGATACTCTTTTGTGGAAGTGAACGGAAGGGGAGGGCTGCCAGATTAGCGTGGCCTACTGATCTGAACAATTATGGCTACTTTTCTTTTTTTTCTACCCTGCTGAGGAGGGGTCAACCACACAGGGTCCTGGTGCTGACCATATAAACCCACTGGACTGGACAGATATATGGCTCTGAGCTTGATTATGGATCCTGATTTTGCTGCACTGGTGGGCTTCTGTGGAGGGAAAATCTTCCGCTGTGTTTTCTGTTTGTTTGTGGGTTGACAGCCCAAGTGAATAGATTCACAGGATATGCTTATCAGCTGGTAGATAATCCTGAGCAGAGGTCATCGCAGGCACCTGAACTCTCTGCTTCTATTGGCATCGTCAAATTCTACATTGGAGGAAGTCTTCCAGTGTAGATGGCTTCAGCCTTTAGTGGTGGGGGAACGGGTCTTTGTCCCATGTCTGCGATTAGGGGACTGTTTGATACTGTCGGCATTCCCTCTCTCAATAAACATAGTTTCTTTAAACATCCCACTAACCATTTTCTCTCCATAAGTAGTTGGAATGTGAGGACTCTGCACAGAGCCTTTTCTCTTGATGTCCTCACACAAGAATTCCACTATTATAATTTAGATATTCTCGGCTTGCAAGAGACCAGATGGACAGATAAAGGTCAGATTCTTAAAAATAATCTTAAATTTCTCTTTTCAGGGAGGGACGACAATAAGCATCACCAAGGCGTGGGTCTGCTTCTCAGTAGACACGCTAGTGATGCTCTTCTAGGATTGAGTGCATTAATGAAAGGTTTCTTACAGCAAAATTTCAGACAAGCGTTAAAGACTTGAATGTTATCTGCTGTTATGCCCCCACTGACGATGCCGATGAGGATGAGAAGGATAGGTTTTATGGACAACTTCAGGATATTTTGAATTCTGTGAAGAAAGGAGATATTACCCTTGTTCTTGGTGATTTCAATGCCAAAGTTGGTACTGACTCTCACCTTTGGGGAGGAGTAATAGGCCCTTTTGGTATTGGTAGCTGCAATGGCAATGGGCAACGTCTCCTACAGGTAAGTAAACTCAATGGATTCAGAATAACCAACACTTATTACAAACACCACGACATACATAAGTACACGTGGGTTTCACCTGATGGGCTGCATAAGAATATGATTGATTACATATTAATTAACAGCAAATGGGCTAGTTGTGTTAGGAATACCAGGGCATATAGGGGAGCTGAAATTGGATCTGACCATTACCTTGTTAAAAGTGTCTTGCAACTTAAACTTAAAAAGTGTTGTGCTAGGGTTAAAAAATTTACTTTTAATACTGAAGCTCTGAAAGATCCAGTTATAGCCAAAGCTTACCATGATAGGTTACTTAGTCATTATGACAGTCATGGTATGCTTACTACTGAAGTTGAGGAAGAATGGGATCATTTTAAACAGGCTTTTTTGGACACTAACAGTACTCTTTTAGGAAAAAAGGAGCAGAAGAGACATAATTATCTGAGTGATAAGGCACTTGAGCTTATTTCGGAAAGAAAGAACTGCAGGAATGTCCTTAATCAATACCCTACTAGTCCTAATAGAAAGCATTACAGAGAACTTAATAAACGTGTAAAAGATCAGTTAGCTGCTGATAAGAATCTTTGGCTTGATGGTTTGGCTGACAAAGCCGAGGAAGCAGTTAGACAGCACAACAGCAGAGAGCTGTACCAGACAGTTAACGTTTTGTGTGGTAGAAAACGGACAGGCATACAGGGATTGAAGGATAAACAAGGTAAGGTTATAGAAGGGGAGGATTCTGTCATGGCTAGATGGGCTGAGCATTTCAGTGATGTTCTAAACAATGTAGTTAGCTCTACTCCCATTGTTTGCAATGATGGTAGATGCATTGGTGGCTTTAATGTTGGCCCTATAACACAATCTGAAGTTATTTTGGCTGTTTCTAAACTTAAACTACATAAATTCTCAGGAGTAGATGAAATTACTACGGAAATGCTTAGAGCTGGGAATGTTTCTGTTACCACTTGGATGACTGAAATTCTGAATATCTTTTATGATAAAGGCATGGTTCCTAAGGATTTTACCAGAGCTATTATTATACCTATTTTCAAAAAAGGTGATCGCAGTTCTTGTGATAACTATAGGGGGTTGTTGGGTTGTTTTACCTCTGAGCGGCACTTTTTTTGCACACCATGGGCTAAATGGCCAGGTCACATGGACCCCGAAGGCTCAGAGAAGGTTGGGGGAGGGGACCCACTGGAACAGCTGTTGGGAGACAGATGGTAGCCTCCCGTCAAGGCCATCCAGCGTGTTCTTTAACGTGCACAGGGTATGGCTCTCTCGTACACGGGGCCACGGCTTAACGTCCCATCCGACGGACGGCGGCCTTTCCAAGCCCATCGGTGTCCCCTACTGACCGCGGGCAGGGCGGGGAATTTTGCGGAGATAAATCTCAACGCTGACCCAGCTGGGACTCGAACCTGGGAACTACAGATTACGAGCCTGGCGCGCTACCGACTGAGTCACCCCCGCCCCACTATAGGGGGTATCAGCCTACTCTCTGTTCCAGGGAAAGTTCTTTCCATGATTGTGCTTAATAGAATTAAGTATCTGGTTGACAGGCAATTGTGTGATGAACAATGTGGATTCAGAAGTGGTAGGGGATGTGTGGATCAGCATTTTCACTTAGGCAGATTCTTGAGAAATGTTTAGAGTTTCAGAAACCCTGGTTGCTAGCTTTGTTGATTTCAAAAAGGCTTTTGACTCTGTTGATCGGCATAATTTGTGGTTGATTGTGAGATCATATGGCATACCTGACAAGTTAGTTAACATAATGATAGCTCTCTATAACAACACTGAGTCGTGTGTGAGAGTTGGTACGGCTTGTAGCAATTGGTTTAGCATTACTTCTGGTGTTCGACAAGGGTGCATTTTGTCTCCTTTTCTCTTTAGCTTGGTTATTGATTATGTTATGCGAAATTCACTTCAAGGGAAAGATTTTGGCCTTAAATGGGCTGGGGATACGAAAATTTCTGATTTAGATTATGCTGATGATTTAGCCCTTTTGGCAAATGATGTTGATGAGATGAACTCTTTCATTCGAGCTGTTGATGAAACTGGTAGTAGAGTAGGTTTGGTTATAAACAGAGAGAAAACTAAAGTGATGAAAATTGGTCAGGCAGGCTGTGATTCAGTTAATCTTAATGGTTGCAGTCTTGAGCAGGTGTCACAGTTTAATTAACTTGGGAGCTATGTAACAGATAATGGCGATGTGCGGCATGAGATTAACAGACAAATAGGGATTGCTACCGGGACTTTTAAGAATCTATGGAGAGTGTGGAGAAATAGGCGTATAGACCTAAAGAATAAAATTAGACTGTATAATAGTTTGGTTCTTTCTAGAGTTAGTTATGGTAGTGAATCTTGGACACTTTGTAAACAAGATAACAGGAAACTAGATGCTTTTGATTCCAGATGCTTACGCAGTATCTTGGGCATTAGGTGGTTTAACTTTGTAACTAATGATGAGGTTAGGCAAAGGAGCTGCAACCTCCTTTAAGCAGCATATTGTGCAGAGAGTGACTCCGTTGGTTTGGCCATGTTGCCCGTATGAATAATTATAGACTGGCGAATAGGGTTATGAACAGTGTGCCTAAAGGCCTCAGAAAGAAGGGGAGACCTAGGATGTGGTGGGCAGACAATGTCAAACAGGACCTTGTTAGAATTGGTGTGCAGTGGCCAGATGCAGTAGATGTAGCTCAGTATAGACTTGCTTGGAGAACTAAATTGCATGGTCTGGTTGGACCTCCGTAGCCCATGGCTGCTTGACGACGATGACGGCGGCGGCGGCGACGACGATTTCCTTAATTAACATCAATATATTGAGCAATATTGGATAAGTTGTCTTTCCTGATCACTGATGGTATACCATGGGGGTGATGGTATACCAAGGTCAGTGAGATTTAAAAGTCACAACTAAGTGGATAAACGTCAGAGCTGGTGATAGCTTAGTCGTTAGAGCATCTGGCATGTAGCTGGGAGGTGTGGGTTCATATCCCACTCATTGCAAATGTGATTGTGGAGTGCCAGATACTGCTGTAAACATTGGTAAAACTGTTTTCTTAATTGGAATTAATCTTTAATAAGCTTACATTTTGATTTCAAGATTGAATTGTGATTTGTCAGTGAAAATAGTCATTGGTTTCTGATAGTCTCAATGTTTTCTTCACCATGTTATTGGCAGCAGGCTCTCCTGTGGGAAGGATTGAGGGGAATACAAATTGTTGGTTGTCTGGCATAGAGCACTCTATGGTGAAGCCTTCTGTAAATAATCTATCTTAAAATCTGGCCTCCTAATGGCTGCAGAAAGTTCCACTACGACATCAAGGTTACTACAAGATACATTATGTTGAAAAAAGTGTCCGGACACTCCTGTGTTATGTGAATGGAAAGCGGCTTTCAAAGCTCCCTAACATTGAAAATAAACCTTTTACACAAAAACTGTTATTTCAAAAACTGATAAATTGTAGATGTTGCTCAAATCTCTCTAAATATATTTCCTGCAATATTCGTTTAATATTTAAAGAATGAATGGAAGCTGAAGCATTTATCTTCAACTTTTTACACTTGTGAAAAAATACTTCAATAGATAAAACACAACTCTCGTAACAATTTGTTCACTAACATATATTAAATATCTGAAGTTTGTATGATGATTCTTTAAGATTTTATCAATTTGGAGGCATGTGACAGTGTCAATTTTCAAAAATTTTTGATCAACATTTAAAGAGTCATTGAAGCGGGACCATTTAACAGCAGACAACACTGTCATATTGCCTCTAAATTGATGAAATCTTTAAAAAAAATCAAACAAACTTCAGAAATTTAATTTATGTTAGTGAACAAATTGTTCCAAGAATTGTGTTTTATCTATTGAAGTATTTTTTCACAAGTGTCAAAAGTTGGAAATAAATGCTTCAGCTTCCATTCACTCTTTAAATATTAAATGAATTGCGGGAAATATATTCAAAGAGATTTGAGTGACATCTACAATTTATCGTCAATAACAGTTTTTGTGAAAAAGGTTGATTTTCAATGTTAGGGAGCTTTGAAATGGCTTTCCATTCACATAACATGGAAGTGTCCGGACACTTTTTTAACATAGTGTAGTGGTCATCCTGAAGCTATTTTCACTCTTTGACAACTTTACACTCATTAAGGCTAATGTCTCCTCTCTGATCTGTATCTCCAAAAATTTGAAACCACTGATTGGGGAACATTTACAGTCTTAGACACATGGGATTTGCATACATCTAACATACCAATTGCTCTATCATGTGCAAAAGCATCCATATGATGTCTCTATGTCACTGTTATGAAATGATCTACCAACATGAAAACAATGCTTGTTCAAAATGAAATGGGTGGCACAGAATCAGAGCTGGTTTTTATTCTATTTCATACATGCATATATGACCTTGCATATATTCTATTTCAGACAAACAAAATGTAATGTTAATAATTTCAGTTGTTTAGCAGATATTTACCAGAGTGTGAATTATGCTCAACTTTTAGACACCAATTTACATTGATAAACTAATGGATTTTTAAAAAAATTTCCCTGTGGGGAGTTAACCAGTCCCAGTTATGCCATTGTTCTAGTCATAAGGCAGAAAAGGGAAATTTAAGAAAGAATTCACTTTACGGTGAGAAAAGAGATGTTTGAAACAGAATTATGAATGGGCTGTAAGCAATGGAGAACACAACAACCCACCCATCAGGCAGCCAAGGGCTATGGAACTCTAACCATACAAGCAAAAGATTCAATATCAGTAAAATATTTCAATCTCAATTAAAAAAGACCTTGCTCAGAAATTGATTAAAATAAATTAATGTGTTTGTAAATAAAAATGTTGCAATTTAAAAATGTCATTGAGCAATAAAATTTTTAAGCCCTTCAAACTATTTGCATTTCAAAAATTTTTTGGAGAAAACTCAAAAGCTTTTCAGAGCAAAGACAGCACTTCGTCTTTGGTGAAGTGATGTTAGGGCTGTTGAGAGCTTCTTTCCACAAGTTGTGAAGGGTGATTCCAGTGTCTCAGTTGCAGGTGAGGTCATTATTTCAATAGCCTCATGGACTATGGTTCCGTAGTAAGTGGATGCACATGTTAGCAATGTGGTGTGCTCCCAGTCTGTGGTTACTGTGTACTGTATTTCCAGCTCAGCAGTGGCAGTCATAAGCTTGTTTTGGCTGACATCTGCTCGATGCTCAGTAAATCTCTCCTGTAGTGAATGTATGGTTTTCCCGATATAGTAGACAATGGAATTATCTGGCAAATGTAGGGGAAATCTGTATATGCCCGATTTTTGAACAAGGCTAGATATGTATCTGACCCTTTTTTATAATTTGTCTTCAGATTTGGAGCTGGCTGAAAATAAGTAATTTGTAGACTAATTCGGATAGGATAGGAATGCAAGATATAGATCCGACAAAGATTACCTGCTCAGAGTCGGTGATTGGTAGGAGAGCCAAATCTCTTCCATTGTCATTTCTATACTTCGTGATTACCTTTTCAATTGTTGTTGGTTCTTTTCTTAAATGAAAAATGACTATCCATTATTCCCCACCTTGTTGATCAGCATTTGATCTAAGAAACCTTCAGTAGCTGAAGCTTACCTGGTGATATTCAACATTTATATGTTGTTTACAAATTACTACTGTTGTTTACAAAATAATACACCAAAGTTTTATTATACTCTTGGTTATGATCAGAAGTCTAGTCATCAGCAATGGTGATCATAAATTTAATTCAGGCATCAAAATCCTTTTTGTCATTATGTCAGTTTATATCTGTACAAGGTATTGAATATGATAGGACTTCATCAAATGGTTATGATATATATTGTGATTCCTATTTGTCATTAATCATACATAAATACAGTAAAATATCAATGTAATGAATGCCAGAGTAATGAAATATTCAGTATAACAAAATTTTATTTTGTCCCTGGCCAATTTATTGTGTATCTCTATGTAAAAATGGTTCACTTTAACAAGTACCAGTCTAACAAAATTTGTAAAAAGAAAAACTTTAAATAATATGTACAACATTTTTCAATCTTCAGGTGATTAGGTTTTTAGCATCTGACAATAATGCAATGATTTAAATGTTGCAAAACGTCTATCTAATCAAGTACTATGCATCATGTGCTATTGTATATCGCCCAGCACATATTTTTGCCAATCTCACTTGTGGAGGCAAGAATAGAATGGAGATGTCCTATACTACATTAACAATACTAAAGAACTGAAGCCAGTTTTCCCAATGACATGTCCCCTTTGGGGCCACAAAAGCCACTGCAAGTATAGGTTTGGATGCATTTTTTCTGCGATAACTCTCAAACAGCTACCTTGATCAACTTGATATTTGGAAAACTGATTCTTCACATAAAAGTATGTATCATGTTCAAAGCATTTAACACACTGTTTTTATGGGCTCCGAGATACAGCTCAACAGAAGAACTTCTGCAAACTGAAATAAAATACTTAAGAATGCAGGGAGATGAGCAGGATATACAGACAAGTTTATGGAAGCAATATATCATAGAATTCGGGACCACTTTCAAAACTCGCAACCAGCCCCACATTGCCCAACAGCCCAAAATTAAATACACTATTGCATTTCCATACATACCCCACATATTGAACACCCTTACCAGCATCATGAAGCACTACAAGTTCAAAATCCCCGTATCAGTCAGAAATACTATCTCCAACATAGTAAGGGATGATCGTGACCTACAAAAACCTGCTGGTAGAATTTATTTGATACCATTAAGTGACCCAAATAAAGTACTGCAAGAAAAGAGCAGATATATTGGCAAAAACTTCAAAAATTTCAAAATTCACCTGGAAGAGCAACAGCAGGACTTCCGAAACAAACTGCAACTCACAGCCCTCACACAAACAGCTATAATTGAAGAAACTCCTCCACAGTTCGACATGGCCAAAATAATAAGCCTCTCCACCCACTAGGTACCAGCTGAAAATAATGGAAGACCTCCTCATTTACATTAATATGAATTTTGCATGCAACACAGACATAATATCGCCCCCCTTCAGCCTGGAAATTGTTGCTAGATGGAACACATAAACTCCTTATTTAACTATTTTCCACACATCAGGCAAACCCGGATCTTGCTGATATTTAAACCAGGTCTTGCACATCCGGCACTGCCACCAGAAACCAACAGAAGATCATCACAACAGGGGAAAGGGAAGGGGGTTACACACGACAGAGAAACAGCCATACCACCCATGATAGCGCAATGAAATATCTGTGAGAAATATAACCTTCTCAAATTCAAATTTAGTATACCAATTTAATTGGCAACTCAATTCAGATTTATTCTACACTTTTGTTTCATTACAAACATGTACTTTAAAGCTTATAACCACACAAGCAATAAGTGTTTGTTTTTTTCTTTCTCAACATAAGTAAACAATTTTGAAAGTGAAAAATGCAAAATTTCACATGAGCCAAAGCTCATCAGTGAGATACTAAATTTGATAACATGAAATAGTTTATAGGAATGTTAACATACTTCACACGAACATATCACAAACCCATTAACATTATTATGACTCAAATGTATATTTAGTACTATAATCAGGTGAAACGTAATCACTAATTGTTTTTCTACATTTTACCCACTTCATAATTAATTAAAAATGGTAAGACTTCTTGCATCCTTTATGTTATTAGGTAAACAGTTGAATACTTTGGGAGCCTGCATACATAATGCTTACAAACAACCATTTTTCTAGGAGAAACCACATTTAAAACACCACTGTTGAAGTTTATTGAACACTCTTATACTTGAATCATCCCAATCGTTGACAATACATGTTAATAATGGGATACTAAATAATTCTGGACTTATAACATTTGTAACGAACTATAATAATTCCGAATACTATCCAACTTTCGTCTTTTGAGCAGCACCTCAACACATAATTTGAAGATTTTGAATGGGTCACAAACTTGATTCACACTGGGCACTCATAAAATAGTACGTGCTTCAAATAAAGTACGTTCTTGAAAGTCTAATATCAAGCTTTTTACTATACTTTTTACATGCAATTTCCATGTGAGGTTCCTATCTATAAATACTGGTTTTGACAGATAGTATTCACTTTCGACAAATAAAGTTCACCCGATACCCAGTAATTTATTTTCTGGAATTTAGAAAATGCATCTACAATGTTCTACCATATTATACCAAAATTCCAGACTGCTCTTATACATCCTTGAATGCACAGGGCCATTGCAGCTCAGAGAGCACTTCCAATTCATCCCCCTTTCACAGCACCTCAGGGGCACACCAGGTCTGCATTTGACCTTTCTGACCCCGTGCAAGCCACATGTGCACCCACTGATTGAGAACATCACATCTCTATCTCGTCCAGCTGTCAGAACAGTGCCTGCCTGACGACGTGCTGAAGTGGATGGCACAAAACACATCCCAATGCCTGGTCAACATACTGTATAGGCAACCGTCGATGCTCTAATAGGAGCGTGAAGTTTAGAATGATGTGACTCATACTACAGAGGCAGCAACACCATTGAGCTTAAGAACTATCACCGAGTGAGGAGCAACAACTGCTCTACGACCATCAATTATCACATTAGAGTGTCAATGAGCAGACTGTTTGTCATGATAACATGTGACTAGTTCAGCACGTACAGTGTTTATAGAGTTAACTTTATCTGTAGATCCATTGATTAGAACAAAAATGACAGCAGTAATCAGCTGATAAAATAAAAAAATTATAATATAATTCATTTACCTCTAAGTACTAAACCATTACAGATATTTGAAAACAGTTTTCTATATCATAAAATTCACTTTTTTCTGACCATTTCATTCACTTACAGTATGGTGCTACAGATCGAAAATTCCGTTTTCAAACTAGACAAAAGTTTTGAATTTCATATGTATTGTACTGTTGTGTCATCAATTTACAGTTATCTTTCAATGCCAAGGAATCACAGATAAAATTGTTGCTGCTGTCAGCATTTGCATGACAATTCGAGAGGGAGCTTATAGGTTAAAAAATAAACTAAAATTGATGGTGCAACACATCAATGAATATGAAATGTAAAATGTATATGCAGTTCAAACATGAAATTTTGAACCTATTGCTAAGTTGCATATTTGATACAATAGTACCATACTGTAAAGGATGAAATGATCTGCACTTTGTTCTAATCTGCAGATCTATTTCATCTTCAAATATGATACATACTTTTAAATTAAGAATCAGTGTACCAAAAATCAAGATGATCAAGGCAACTGTTCGAGAGTTAATGCAAAACAAATGCACACAATCTCATACAGACAGTGGCTGTGGTGGCCTTAAACGCAACATGTCGTAAAGAAAACTTGCTGCATATCTTCAAGCTTAAGGCATCTTTATTCTATTCTTACTCCATGATCTCACTGCATTCAGCATAGACATGTGATGTGCATGCACAGGGAATGCACAGACTTTACATGTGATGTGCCAGCACAATGCTTTAAAGCGACACTGTCACTTTGCTCTAGCATAAAAGGGAATTTTCAAACTTCGATTTGGGTTGGTTGGTTGGTTTACCTCTGAGCAGCACTTTTTTGCACACAATAGGCTAAATGGACAGGTCACAAGGATCCCGAAGGCTCAGAGAAGGTTGGGAGAGGGGACCCACTGGAACGGCTGTTGGGAGACAGATGGTAGCCTCCCGTCAAGGCCATCCAGCATGTTCTTTTAAGTGCACAGGCTATGACTCTCCGGCACACGAGGACACGGCTTAATATTCCATCCAATGGACGCCGTTCTTTCCAAGCCCATCAGTGTCCCCTACTGACCATGGGCAGGGCAGGAAGTTTTGCAGAGATAAATCTCAACACTGACCCAGCTGGGATTCAAACATGGGAACTGCAGATTACAAGCCTGACACACTACCGACTGATCCACCCCAACCCCTTTGGGTTGGGTTGTTTCACTTCTGAGTAGCACTTTTTTGCACACACTGAGTAAAAATGGCCAGGTGGAAAAGATCCCAAGTGCTCAGAGAAAGTTAGAGGAGGGGACCCACTGAACAGTTGTTAGGACACAGAAGGTGGCCTCACATCAAAGCCATCCAGCCTGTTTTTAATGTGCACAAGATATGGCTCTCTCGCACATGGGGCCTTGGCTTAACTTCCCATCAGATGGACGACAACCTTTTCAAGCCCATTGGTATTTCCTATTGACCGAGGACAGATCAGGAATTTTGTGGAGATAAATCTCAATGCTGGCTCAGCTGGGACTCGAACTTGGGAACTGCAGATTATAAGCCTGAAGTGCTAATGATTGACCACCCCAGACTTTTTCAAACTTCGGGATCTGTGCAATTCTGATTTTATTGCAGTTAAAATAATGCTAGTAGTATCCAGCAGAAAGGTTCTTTTAAAGCTGTTCTGATTTTGCATGCATTATACTTTATCATTGGCTTAATTCATTATTATATTTGTCCATTATTATTATTGTTTCAGTTCATTAATTAGTTATGTGTTTATATACAGTATAATATGGAGAAGGAGAAGAAGTATTTTTTTATGAGTAGCATTTATTATCATAACTTTTTTTTATTATTTGTAGTATTTGACTATCATAGCACTTAATAAATCGGCACTTTGATGTCAATTCAAATTTTAGAAGAAAAATTGTCTTGAGCCGAATGGGATATGAACCCACAACCTCCTGATAACATGTCAGGTGCTCTGGACCACTGAGCTACCGGCCGCTGATCAAGATCTCCTCTAATTAATGCTATGAACATTCCTATTATGTCACATATAGGTGCTATTCAGGCAATTTTAGACACAAGCGGCTTTTTATTTGCCATATGGATGGAAAGCATGTCTTACAAGTATGCTAATGATAAACAATGAAATAAACTCGACTATTCAATATCTACTAATAAATCAGCACTTTGAATCCCACCCGGCTCACGACAATTTTTCCTGTATAATTTGAATCGACATCAAAGTGATGATTTATTAGTAGGTATTTAATAGTCGAGTTTATTTCATTATTTATCATTAGCATACTTGTAAGACAGGCTTTCCATCTATATGACAAATAGAAAGCCACTTGTGGCTAAAATTGCCTGAACAGCACCTATATGTGGCATAATAGGAATGTTCATAGCGTTAGAGATCTTGATCGGCGGCCGGTAGCTCAGTGGTCCAGAGCACCTGACATGTTATCAGGAGATCGTGGGTTCGTATCCCATCTGGCTCAAGACAGTTTTTCCTCTAAAATTTGAATCCACATCAAAGTGCTGATTTATTAGTAGGTATTGAACAGTCGGGTTTATTTCATTGTTTATCATAACACTTTTTTATTTTATTTAACAACACATTTTTTATTGTAACAAAATTTCAGTATATTTTGGTCACCTGCATGACTTTATTATACTGGCAATTCACTGTAAATATATTTTTATTATTAACTCCTTCAGACCCAGTGCAATTACAATATATATTACATTGTTTAAAAATTTTATTGCAGGAAAAGGTGTCTGTGGTCTTGCAATGTTTGCAAAATGCAGGCCAATCTTTAGTATGCAGGAATGGATTGGAATTTAATGACATTTATTAATATAATAGAAACTATAAAAAGAATATTGAAGATAACTGTGCCTGACACGCAACAAGTACTGTTTGCTACATTTCACAAGTTTCATTCATTTGGTGTGTTTAACATGACAACGTGCATATAGATTATAATTCTTTTATGTTTCTTTTAAATGATTTCTGAGGTTTCAGAATTCTGCAGCTTTTGGGATAATTTCTAGCTGAATTTCAGTGAAATGATGTTAAAAAAAATAATATTTGTATATTCTTATTCCTTTGGTCATAAATAAAGCATTTAAATGGAAACATTTCTTTTTCTATAAACAAAAAATCATGTTCTGAAAGGGGTTAAGATAATATTTACCTCTGCGGGTGATACTTCAGTTCGTATAAGTCCTGCTTCTTTGGCTTGCTGTTTCTTTTCTTTTTCAATTTTTGCCCTTTGCAAACAGAAAAAAATAAATTTAAGCTACTGTTACTTTCATATTACTATAAGACACTTTAACAAAAACAGATTTAAAACAGATTAACATTCATCTGCCTATCCTCCCTCTACACACCATTACTTCACCAAAATTTTCTGACAGTTCTATTCTCATATATTAAAAAAATTAAAAGACCCCCCCCCCCCACAGAGATAAGTAAGTAAATCTTTGCTGCCTATATAATTTCTTGACCATCATACTTTAACACTAAAATTTCAAATTTCTAGAATAAATTCATCATAGTAATACATATTTCTTTAAACTTTTGCATTTAGCACCCCTAACGACGAAAATAAAAACCTTTTGAAAAATTCCAAAATGTGAATCATAACATTTCATTAGCTCCTATGCAATCCAAAAAGAATTTTTAATTATATCTTAAAATGAAACAGTTGCATTTTCCCACACCCTAGGGGAAAGGGGCCAACTCATTATTGTGAACACAAACCTTATGATCACATTCTAACATCAAAATTTTAGCATAAACACATCATTTGTAATATTTATTTTAAAGTTTTGCAAGTTACAAAATTTTGCAATTTCCAACTTTTCCCATTATTAGAGGGTGCAAAAATATTATCTCATTAAAATTTTAATAGTATAGTATTTTTTTTTGTGACAAATATTATTGTCAGCATTTTTGCTGGCGCATTTTGCAGAGTCAGCATTTTTGTTCACAGCGTAATGTTGCAACATCATTTTTGTTCTTGGAATTTTGTAATGATGGCATTTTTGTTTTCAGTGTTATGATGCAGCTGCATTTTTGTGGTTGCTGAATTACACAGTCAGCATTTTTGTTGTTGGCGGATTGTATAGTCAGTGTCAACTATTAAATCAGCACTCTAGCGTCGATTTAAATATTAGAGGAAAAATTGTCTTGAGTCGGGTGGGATATGAGCCCACGACCTCCTGATAACATGTCAGGTGCTCTAAACCACTGAGCTACCGGCCGCCGATCAAGATCTCCTCTAATTAGCGCTATGAACATTCCTTTCATGTTTCATATTGGTGCTATTCAGGCAATTTTTAGCCACAAAATGCATTTATATTTGTCGTGGGCTCATATCCCACCCGGCTCAAGACAATTTTTCCTCTAATATTTAAATCGACGCTAGAGTGCTGATTTAATAGTTGATTTGGAATACATCGAGCTTATTTCATTGTTTAAGTATAGTCAGTGTTTTTGATATCGGCAAATTTCACAGTTGCTGTTTTTCCCAGCAATATTTATATTGTGGTACCATGCTACAATCCAATCTCTTTTGCAGACAAGATGCTGTATGACAACTATTTCTGTTCTAATTTATGCAATATATTGATTGAAAGGATATTAATATATAATTAAAAAGACTTTCTTGCTCAGAAATTAATTAAAATAACTTAAATGTCTCTGTCATTGAGAAGCTTCCAGCTCTGGTGCTGGGCAAAATGGGCTTTCACCCTGGCATACTTGAAAGCTTTAGGGGTTGAAAGATGTCAGATATATCCAAAACACTGCCCAGCTTTGTTCTGAGTCTTACGAGCTGCGCCACAATGAGGATTCCACCATGGTTTTCGAAATTGAGGAAACTGTCAAAATCTCAGGAATGGTTGAGACAGCAGCATGGACAATACAGTCCTTCATCTCCACCACTGTAATACTGATTGGCTCCTGGCTGACAGAATGGTGAACTCACAGAGAAGTTTAAAATCACTCCAGTTAGCCCGATCAATCCTCCAGCAACATGAGTGAGTGTCACGTGAACCATTCATGAGAGATGGTACATAGCATAGGGAGGTGATCGCTTCCATAAGGGTTGACAATTCCCACATACAGAGTGAAAGGATTTAGGAGGAACAGATGGTTAGGTCAATGGCAGTAAATGTGTGGGTTGGGGAGTGAAAGTAGGCTTCCATGTGGCAGACACAATAGCTGTCAAAGAAATTCCCACAAAGAGGAGGATGGCAACTGCCTCTAAGCTGGTTGGGTTGTTTTACCTCTGAGCGGCACTTTTTTGCACACCATGGGCTAAATGGCCAGGTCACACGGACCCCGAAGGCTCAGAGAAGGTTGGGGGAGGGGACCCACTGGAACAGCTGTTGGGAGACAGATGGTAGCCTCCCGTCAAGGCCATCCAGCGTGTTCTTTAACGTGCACAGGGTATGGCTCTCCCGCACACGGGGCCACGGCTTAACGTCCCATCCGACGGACGGCGGCCTTTCCAAGCCCATCGGTGTCCCCTACTGACCGTGGGCAGGGCGGGGAATTTTGCGGAGATAAATCTCAACGCTGACCCAGCTGGGACTCGAACCTGGGAACTACAGATTACGAGCCTGGCGCGCTACCGACTGAGCCACCCCCGCCCCTCTCTAAGCTGGTAGTGAGGGATATGACCTAGAATGTAGAGTGGTCTCATAAAGATACCGGCACCTGCATGAGCTGGACCATCTCTATTCTGGTCCTGTTGAACTGCAAAATGTTGAATCATTGGATCAGCAACTGTTTGCAAACATGTCTCCTGCAGGCACATGCAGATGGTTTCACGAGCCACAGGAGGGCTGTGGTGTTGTCAACATTCTTCTGGAATTCATGACAATTCCATTATAAGAGTATGGCCCTCTTAGGTCTTAGTGGAGTTGGTAGATGAATTTCTATTTAATTTCACCTTTTCAGAAGACAGTTTGATGAAAATAATATAGGCCATCCTATTTTTATCAAACTGTCTTCTGTCCATGTCCTCAGAATCATCTGAGGCACGTGAATCAGAGACCACCATCCAGAAAGATGTTGTCTCTTGCTTACACCCTAAATGGGGACCCCTTTGGCTTGGAAGGTCTAGCTGTCTCTGGGGGAAAGATGAAAGTCTTCTAAGAGTGGATACAGAAGGCTGGGAACCACAGATAGAATAATCTATCCATTGACATCTATCCCAATATATTGATGTCTATCCCAATGTTGATGCTGGGTTCACCTGTCCCAAGAGGGTTTGGGTTGTTTTACTCTCGGTGGCACTTTTTTTTTCACACAATGGACTAAATGGCCAGGTCACAAGGACTCAGAAGGCTCAGAGAAGGTTGGGGAGGGAACCCACTGGAACAAATGGTGAGAGACAGATCATGGCCTCCTGTCAAGGCATCCAGCATGTTCTTTAATGTGCACAGAGTATGGCCCTCCCATACATGTGGACAAGGCTTAATGACCCATCTAATGGATGGTGGGCCTTTCCAAGCCCATTGGTGTCCTCTACTGACCTTGGGCAGGGTGGAGAGTTTTGTGCAGATAAATCTCAACACTGCCCCAGCTGGTACTCTAACCTGGGAACTGCACATTATGAGCCTGGTATGCTACCGACTGAGCACCCCTGTCCCAAGAGGTAACGAGCAGCTGGTGAGAAAGACTCAGCAGGCAGAGCAATGAGATGAATTTGCACCACTACAGTAGCTATGGGAATGATGGGCTTCCCAGCAGCCACACTGACATAGGAGAGTTTGTCAGGTGATGGGGACAGGGTTACACATCTCAGGAACTGATATTTTGCATTATCTCTCTGGTTCTCTTTCTCCTCTTTCCACATCAGACACTCACAAGACAGTCAGTCAAAAATGCTGAATGGTTGCTATCACATTTTACGCAGCTTGTAGTCTCTGCCATTCAGTTTGGATCAAGATGATTCACATTGCCACAGTGGGCACAGATGGACTTACTCTGGTAAGCTGTGTGGTAGTGGGCAGTTGGCAGGTGTGGTGGCACATTGAAACCAAATGGACAACCATTACTCCCTTGGATGCAGAGCTCTGAGATGATTTCCTCCTCAGTAACATTCAGAAGTCTCCACTCAGAGATTACATTTTGTGAGGAATTCAGCAATTTGTGGGGTGTCATAGTGACTGTCACCCCATCAATCGCATAACCTTAAGAAGCAGTGTGCTGAGAACATGCAGTCTCTACAAGCAAGTTGCTAGATCTTAGGCACTTGACAGAATATGGTGGACCTGCAAGACCTTCGAAACCTTTGTTGATAAAAAAAGGGGGGGGGGGACATGTTCCCAATTACCTGACCACCCATGGAATGGAGGATCAGGAACCAGGGAGACAACTGAAACTGAAGAAGGCAATGAAGAAGAGGACAATGAAGATGGAGGCTTATGCCAAGTCCTCTTGTTGGACAAGGAAGAAGAAGCATTAATGGACTGCCTGTTTGAAAAATTGTGGTTTAGTGCCTATGGTCCCCACCCACCATGGAGCCCAACAAGGGAATATCCAATTGGGCACCAGAGCTGCAAGGGCTACTATACCCACAATGCTAGTGAGCGAAGTCCTCACAAATAAAATAGGAACAAAAATAAAAGTGTAAGGAACTGAAATGTCTTCACAAAATAACTAGAAGAATGCATATTGCCTCTGGTGCATATGAAAATCTTGTTTTCAAAGAGAATGAAGTTTTTCCTTTACCAAAGAGAATGAAGTTTTTCCTTTACCTATTCTTTCACTCCTTAAAAATTTTAATTTGAGCTAGCGAATGATGGGGAAAATGCAAAGAGTATTTTATTAGTAATTATAAAACATACAAAATTATTTGTCCTTATTTTTCCAATTTAAAATGTTGCATTTTCCACACCTCTCTCAGAAAAGTGGATCGATTATTGCTGTCAGTAGATATCTCTTGAAAAGCTACCACTAAAATTTTTATTATATACATATTATTTGTAAAACTCATTAACAGGCTCTGCCATTTCCATATTTAGTAATGTATAACAATATATATATTAAAACTGCCTAATTATTTGAAAAATGCAAACTATATTTCATTAGTACCAATCCAACTAAAATAGTTTTCTAATTATCCCTTTATTGTTTCCAATGGAAACTTCATGACTTTCACATTTCACCACCAGAATTTCAAATTTCTATCATTAATACATCTTTGCAATATTCATTGAAATTTTCAACTTTTTTCACTGTTAGAGGGCACAATTATAGTATTTGAAAGATTCCACAAGTACAAATCATACTGTTTTATCAACTCCTACCTAACCCCAAAAAAGGAATTCTTCATTTATCTCTAAATACAAACATTACCTGCTATAACGAAAAAAACTGTTTTTTCACCCTCTTGGATCTAAAGGCACCAACTAATAAAAATTTCATGACCTTCAGATTGTACCACCAAAATCTCAAATTGTTAGCATAAATATAAAAATAAATAAATAAATAAAATAAATAAATAAATAATACCCCCTCAAGCAGTTGCTTGCCACAGAGATCTGACAGGAGCCAGTCAGTTTATATGCCATAGTAGAAGATCTGAGAGGAGCCAGTCAGTTTATACACCATAGTAGAAGATCTGAGAGGATGGCAGGACCTCAGCAGAAAAACGACACATACAACCATGCCTTTCCTGGGGCTCAAACCCATATCCTTAAAATCAGTAGCCAAGCACATTAACCAGTATTGTCAATATTCATTTGAAATTTTGGAATTTTAAAAATTTTCCATCATTAGATGGCATAATTATAATTTTTGGAAGATTCTGAAAGAGCGAATCGTAATGTTTCATCAATTCTTATCTAACCTGGGTCTAAAGTGCCAACTTATTGTTGACAGTGAAAATTTCATTACTTCACATTCCACCAGCAAAATTTTAATTTCTAGCATAAATACATCATTTGCAATATTCGTTTGAAATTTTGGAATTTTCAAAATTTTCCACCACTAGAGAGTGTAATTATAGCTTTAGAGAGATTTGGAAAGTGCATATTGTAATATTTCAGCAATACCTATCCAATGCAAAAATTATTTTCAATTTATCTCTGTAAATAAAAAAAGTTCGATGTCTATAGACAGACAGACAGAAGACAAAGTGAAACTATTATCTCATTTTCCTTGAAAATGACATAAAAAGAAAAAGAAATGTGAGGAAGCTTGCAAACCTGTACCCGAATATGGGCAAGACACTCATCGCACTGACAATGTTGTCAATTTAGCTTTTTTTTTTTTCAAGATGGATCTAGCTTTTTTAGATGTGCCTAGCTTGGAAAATTTTCAATTTGCTTATGTCTTGAAAATTGGCTCTTATTATTTAAAAAAAATGGCTTTTTCCATTTTATTTTTGCATTTTTAAACCACTTTTATAATGATTAAAAATTTTCTTAAATTTCCAAAATCCATTCTAATAACTGCCATCCAACCTTTGTTTCTTATACATGCAAAATTTGACTCCAGTAAAACATTGCCCCCAAGTTACTCTTTTAGAATAGTGTATTTGCATCATGTGCAGTTGACAAACCTGACAATGGTAAAATGGACTAAGTACGTCAATATATTTGGTTATGGAATGAAATCAGCTTATAGCGAAACGTTTCGGTCTTAAATAACTCTTCTTGTGCTTTCATGAAATAATGCTCAAAAGGAATGTATCTTTAGTCAAATGAACTTGCTCAAAAAATAAGACCCAAAAAATGTTGAAATCTATTTTAGTTGCTCAATCAGGTCTCAGGCAACAGAGGAAATGTTGTAACAATTGTAAAATCTGCAGGTTGTGCTGCATAAGATTGGTACCATGGATTACCTATGCTTACCAAGTAGAGCATGGACTGGAGCTTCCACTAGTGCTACCACACAAAGTGCTCTCTACAAAGAAAGCCTGATGTCATGTGACATTTGAAAAAGAAGTTCTGCATTCCCATAAGTCCCTTATTTCGTCTTACTTGTTCTCACTGGTTTCAAGTGCTGATTCAGTCTACTGTGGCAGAATTTTCAACTTTTGCTACAATGTTCCAGTTTTATATATACGCATATATCAGTAAAATGACAGAATGGGACCGCTGAGTGCTGAAGCAGGTGGTGAGACAAAATCGTCTGTCCTCAGTTGCAACACTCACCACTGAGTCCCAAAATGCCTCTGGAAGCAAGGCCAACACCATAACAGTTCACCGTAAATAAAATCAAGTAGTGATGATAAAGTTTATGCCTTAACATAGTAGACTATCGATCGATTTTTTTTCATTTCTGGTAAAATAACAGAGCAGGACCACTGAGCTGAAGTGGGTGGCAAGACAAAATTATTTGCTCTATTGCAACACTTACCACAGAGTTCCAAAATGCCTCTGGAAGTAACACCAACACCATAACAGTTCATCACGAGCTGCAGGAAATGGGTTTCCATGGCTGATCAGCCACACACAAGCCTAAAATGGTGTGGTGTAAAGCAAGGTGCCACTGGACTCTAGAGCAGTGGAACCAAATTCCCTGGAGTGATGAATCAAGCATCATCATCTGGCAGTCTGAAAGACATGTCTGAGTGTGGAGGATGCCAGATGAACATTACCTGTCTGACTGTGTTGTGCCAATTGTGAATTTTGGTGGAAGAGGCATCATGCTCTGGGGCTGTTTTTCATGGTTTGGGCTCAGCCCCCTAGTTCCAGTGAATGGGACTCTGAATGCCGCAGCCTATAACGATATTCTCAACAATTTTGTACTCCCAACTTTATGGCAACAGTTTGGTGAAGACCCCTTCCTGTACCAACACAACGCCCCATCCACAAAGTGAGGACTATGCAGGAATGGTTTGATGAGATGGGGTGGAAAAACTTGGCTGACCTACACAAAGCCCTACTCTCAACTCTATGGAATTACCTTTGGGATGAATTGGAATGCCGACTGTGAGCCAGGCTGAACTGCCCAACATCAGTGACCAGCCTCACTAATGCTCTTTTGGCAGAATGACACTCAATTTCCACAGCAATGTACCAAAATCTAGTGGAAAGCCTTTCCTGCAGAGTGGAGGCTGTGATAGCAACAAAGGGTGGAGCAATGTGATATTAATTCCTTTCCTATTACCAGGAGATTGTGGTTGAGTGAGTGTCCAGATACTTTTGATCATATCATCATCATCATCATCCTCAAGCAGCCATGGGCTACGGAGGTCCAACCAGACCATGCAATTTAGTTCTCCAAGCAAGTCTATCCTGAGCTACATCTACTGCATCTGGCCACTGCACACCAATTCTAACAAGGTCCTGTTTGACATTGTCTGCCCACCGCATCCTAGGTCTCCCCTTCTTTCTGAGGCCTTTAGGCACACTGTTCATAGTGTATATTAAAATGCATATGAAACAACTGGTTGTCCCAGTTAAATGGATTTGTATACCCAGATTTCACTAAGAAAATTTCACACAAGCCAATACTGGTTCCATGTTAATTCAGCACAACATCACTTCCTCACGACATCAGTTCATCACATCCAATTTATTGCAACGTCATTTTTATCGCAATGTCAGTTTATTGCAGCATTAGCTCATTAGAGTGTTAGGGATATGGTTTTATTGACTTCCTACATTAATATCATCTGTGCTCAAATGAACTGTCTAGAGACAATAATTTACCTTTGACTTTGAAAGATAAGACATGCATCATAAGAATATAACTCAGAAATTATTTAAAACTTAAATAACAAGAATTGTTTCAAATCATTTAATAAAATATGCTGTTTTAAAATTTGTGTAATGATTGTTTCAATGTTAGGAAATTATGAATAATTTTTATGAGAGTTTATTTTTAAATATTCCAGCTTCCATAACTTTTTAAATACTGAATGAATATTGTTGAAAAAATGGAGATTTAAACAGTTTTGACTCATCCGATTTGATAAAATGGTTAGTATCCCAGCATTCAATGATTTTAAGTTTTGGTAATAAATTACCAAAACAAAAGAAACCAGTCCAAGCCCATCCCATCCCAAAAGAATAAAAATAATATTACCTCTTAAAATCACTACACATATTGAAATTACAAATAATAAAACTAAATATCTAAATCGAATTTCATTTTCTCCATCTATATACTCAACTCTAAATAAAAATACACAACCTGAAATAAATAAAATGCATGACAAAAAAGATAAAGAAATTCAATCAATTACTAGCTCCACTTTTACTGAAGAGGCACCAAAATCAATAATTCTATAATCTAATCATATCACCTCATTTTTTAAAAAAAATAATTAAAGTTAACAATCCAAAAATTAAAGAAAAAGAAAGAAGGGCATGATTTTTAATTTATCTTGAATCACATTTTCTCATTAGATTCATATCTTAGAAGTGTAGAGGTTTGAAGTTAGATTCCCATTGATATAGCATGAGAATTTTGTTTTGGTAGGTTCTAGGTCAGGCCTGGGCAAACATTTTAGCTAGAGAGTTGCATAGAAAGCTGAAATGGAATGGAGGGTGCATAGGTAACTGAAATGCAATGACACACACCCAAAGAAATATATAAACAATAATGTCTGTAATTAAAAAGATCTTGCTCAGAAAACAATTAAAATTGTTTAAAGTTCTCTATTATTGAGCAATAAAATTATTAAGTTCATCCTTCAAACTATTTGCATATTAAAAGTTTTTAAGAGCAAACTTAGAAGCTTTTTGGAGCAAGGATTATGTGGTGACAATAGGCTGTTAACAACTTTCCATGTGTTGTGAAGGGTGATTCCAGTGTCTCGGTTGCAGATGAGGACAGGCAAGGTCATTATTTCAATAGCCATGTGGAAGATGATTCCCTAGTAAATGGATGCATGTGCTAGCAGTCTGGCATGCTTCCAGTCTATGATAGCTGCAAGTTGTATTGCCAGTGAAGCAGTCATTAGCTTGTTTTGGCTAGCATATGTCTGATGCTCTGTGAACCTATCTTGCAGAGAACATATGGTTTTTCTGATATAGTAAACAACAGAAATATTCAGCAAATGGTGGGGAAATCCGTATAAGCCTGATTTTTGAAGGAGGTTAAAGTCTCTGTTCCTTTTTATAATTTTCTTCAGATTTGGAGCTGGGCTGAAAACAATCTCGATTTTTTGGGTGCTTAATAATTTGCTGGCTAATTCACACAGGACAAGAACATAGGATATAGATCCGGCAAAGATTGCCCATTTGGAGTTGGTGATTGGAAGGAAAGCCAAATCCTTGCTCCAGAAAACTTTCTCAATTTGCTCCTAAAAACTTTTAATATGCAAATAGTTTGAAGAATAAACTTAATAATTTTATTGCTCAATGACAGAGAACTTTTAAGCTATTATAATAATGTCTGAATAACCAGCACAGATCTGTAAATAGTAGCTAAGTAGTCACTGGAAGGAGAGCTATGCACCAATACCCTGTGATAATGCATAGAATCCACCAGGACTAGCACCTAATGTCCGACCCAGCATTCTCGTGGTGCAGGCAGTTAGTACCTTTCAAAGGAGATACTCTCTTGTAGAAGTGATTGGAAGAGGAGTTCTCGCAGGCACCTGCCAGATTAGTGTGGCCTACTGATCTGGAAATGGCTACTTTTTTTTTTCTACCCTGCTGAGGAGTGGTCAACCACACAGGGTCCTGGTGCTGACTATATAAACCCACTGGACTGGACAGATATATGGCTCTGAGCTTGATTATGGATCCTGATTTTGCCGCACTAGTGGGCTTCTGTGGAGGGAAAATCTTCCACTGTGTTTCTGTTTGTGGGTTGACAGCCCCAAGTGAATAGATTCACAGGATATGTTTATCAGCTGGTGGAAAATCCTGAGCAGAGGTCATCGCAGGCACCTGAACTCTTTGCTTCTATTGGCATCGTCAAATTCTACATTGGAGGAAGTCTTCCAGTGTAGATGGCTTCAGCCTTTAGTGGTGAGGGAACAAATCTTTGTCCCATGCCTGCGATTAGGAGGTTGTTTGATATTGTCGCATTCCCTCTCTCAATAAACATAGTTTCTTCAAACATCCCACTAACCATTATCTCTCCATAGGTAGTTGTAATACAAGGACTCTGCACAGAGCTTATTCTTTTGATGTCCTCACACAAAAATTCCACTGTCATAATTTAGATATTCTCAGCTTGCAAGAGACCAGATGGACAGATAAAGGTCAGATTCCTAAAAATAATCTTAAATTTCACTTTTCAGGGAGGGAAGATAATAAGCATCTCCAAGGCGTAGGTCTGCTTCTCAGCAGACATGCTAGTGATGGTCTAGGATATGAGTGCATTAATGAAAGATTTCTTACAGCAAAATTTCAGACAAGCATTAAAGACTTTAATGTAATCTGCTGTTATGCCCACACTGAGGATGCCGATGAGAAGGATAGTTTTACGAACACTTCAGGACATTTTGCATTCTGTCAAGAAAGGAGATATTACCCTTGTTCTAGGTGACTTCAATGCCAAAGTTAATACCGACTCCGATCTTCGAAGAGGGGTGATGGCCCTTTATTGTAGCCATATTGGTAACTGCAATGGGCAACATCTCCTACAGGTAAGTAAACTTAATGGATTGAGAATAACTAACACAAACACCACGACATACATAAGTACACATGGATTTCACCAGATGGGCTGCTTAAGAATATGACAGATCATGTATTAATTAATAGCAAATGGGCTAGTTCTGTTAGGAATACCAGGTCATATAGGGGAGCTGAAATTAGATTTGACCATTACCTTGTTAAAAGTGTCTTGCAACTTAAACTTAAGAAGTGTTGTGCTAAGGTTAAAAAATTTACCTTTAATTCTGAAGCTCTGAAAGACCCAGTTATAGCTAAAGCCTATCGTGATAGGTTACTTAGTCATTATGACAGTCATGGTTTACTTACTACTGAAGTTGAGAAAGAATGGGATCATCTTTAAACAGGCTTTTTTGGAAGCCAACAGTAATCTTGTAGGTAAAAGGGAGCAGAGGAGGCAAAAATCATTTAAGTGATAAGAGATTGGAGCTTATTTTCGAAAAGAAGCACTGCAGAAATCTTAATCAATACCCTATTAGTCCTAAGTGAAAGCATTATAGAGCTTAATAAACATGAAAAGGATCAGTTATCTGCTGATAAGAATCTTTGGCTTGATGGCTTGACTGACAAAGCCAAGGAAGCAGTTAGACAGCACAACAGCAGAGAGCTGTACCAGATAGTTAATATTTTGTGTGGTAGAAAACGGACAGGCATACAAGGATTGAAGGATAAACAAGGTAAGGTTATAGAAGGGGAGGATTCTGTCATGGCTAGGTGGGCTGAGCATTTCAGTGATGTTCTAAACAACGTAGTCAGTTCTACTCCCATTGTTTGCAATGATGATAGATGCATTGGTGGCTTTAATGTTGGCCCTATAACACAATCTGAAATTATTTTGGCTGTTTCTAAACTTAAACTACATAAATCCTCAGGGGTAGATGAAATTACTACCGAAATGCTTAGAGCTGGGAATGTTTCGGTTACCACTTGGATGACTGAAATTCTGAATATCTTTTATGATAAAGGCATGGTTCCTAAGGATTTTACCAGAGCTATTGTTATCCCTATTTTCAAAAAAGGTGATCGCAGTTCTTGTGATAACTATAGGGGTATCAGCCTACTCTCTGTTCCAGGTAAAGTTCTTTCCATGATTGTGCTTAATAGAATTAAGAATCTTGTTGACAGGCAATTGCGTGATGAGCAAAGTGGATTCAGCAGTGGTATGGGGATGTGTAGATCAGATATTTTCACTCAGGCAGATTCTTGAGAAATGTTAGAGTTTCAGAGCCCTTTGGTTGCTAGCTTTTTGAATTACAAAAAGGTTTCTGACTCTGTTGATTGTCATAATTTGTGGTTGATTGTGAGATTATATGGTATACCAGACAAGTTAGTTAACATAACGAAAGCTCTCTATAATAACACTGAGTCGTGTGTGAGGGTTGGTAAGGCTTGTAGCAATTGGTTTAGCATTGCTTCTAGTGTTCGACAAGAGTACATTTTGTCTCCTTTTCTGTTTAGTTTGGTTATTGATTATGTTATGCGAAATTCACTGCAGGTGAAAGATTTTTGGCCTTAGTGTGGAGATATGAAAATTTCTGATTTAGATTATGCTGATGATTTAGCCCTTTTCACAAATGTTGATGAAATGAACTTTTCATTTGAGCTGTTGATGGGACTGATAGTACGGTAGGTTTGGTTATAAACAGAAAGAAAACTAAAGTGATGAAAATTGATCAGGCAGGCTGTGGTTCAGTTAATCTGAATGGCTGGATGCTTGAGGAGGTGTCTCAGTTTAATTATCTTGGGAGCTATGTAACAGATACTGGTAATGAGCAGCACGAGATTAACAGACAAATAGGAATTGCTGCCAGCAATTTTAAAAAACTATGGAGAGTGTGAAGAAATAAGCGTATATACCTAAAGGTTAAAATTAGACTGTATAATAGTTTGTTTCTTTCTAGAGTTAGTTATTGTATTGAAACTTGAACTGTTTGTAAACAAATAACAGGAAACTTGATGCCTTTGATTGTACATGTGAAGTATCTTGTGCATTAGGTGATTCAACTTTGTAGGTAATGAGGAGGTTAGCAAAGGAGTCTGCAACCTCCTTTAAGCAGTATATTGTGCAAAGAGATACTCCATTGGATTAGTCATGTTGCCCATATGGATAATCATAGATTAGCAAATAGGGTTATGAATAGTGTGCAGAAAGAGGGGAGAGACTTAGGATGTGGTAGGCAGACAATGTTAAACAGGAGTTTGTTATAACAGGTGTGCAGTGGCCAAATGCAGCAGATATAGCTCAGGACAGATATGCTTGGAGAACTAAATTCTGTGGTCTGCTTGGATGTCTGTAGCCCATGGCTGCTTGAAGATGATGATGAACACACACACACACACACAAATAAAACAGAAACAATACAATTTTATTATAAATAATTATTTAATGAGAATTTGCTTCGCTGAAGTTGGACTTCTTGTCCCCTATACATTCTTTTTCACTTTTACAAATTCAGTTGTTATCAATAGCTCACCGGCATCCCAAAAGGGGTGGCAAGCCAGGCCTGTTCTAGTTAAACTGGTCAAAAATCATTTGATGATTTTAACCCTTACCCCCTGGGGGGGTGGGGAGGAAGAAATTTATTTTTTTAAGAGATTGTTTGTTTGTTTTCAGTGATAAATTAAACCATCTATTTGGTTTGGATAGATTATTGATAAAATATTATGATTCATATTTTTTAAACATCCCAAAAGTTTTAATTGCACCCAACAGCAAAAGCATTTGAAAATTTCAAACATTTAAACAAACATCGCAAACGATGTATTTAGGCTAGGAATTTGATATTATATTTTAGTGGTGGAGGGTGATATTCAAGATGGTTACATTAGCAGCAACAATTTGTCCTTTTGCAAAAGTATCTAGGTATTTATTGGAAGGAGAGCTATGCACCAATACCCACTGACGATGCACAGAACTAGCCAGATCTAGAATCTAAAAACCGATCCTGCCTTCTCCTTGTGCTGGCAGTTAGTACCTTTCGAAAGAGATACTCCCTTGTGGAAGGGAATGGAAGGGATGGGCTGCCAGATCAGTGTGGCCAACTAATCAGGATTACTATTGCTACTTTTTTTTTTTTATCGCCGGCACGGCGGGAATCGAACTCACAACTCTCCAGATTCATGCCAGAGTGCGCTACCATTACACTATGCATTGGACAAGAAAATCTTTCAGAATAAGATCTTATAAATCTTTCACTGAGATGTGGCAGATCTGATGCCATCTATACTTCAGGAGAGGCAACTTTTCCAATTGTTGCTATTGATTTAAATGTTAATGAGAAGGTCAATCATGCTCAAGCGTTTATTATTAAAAATCCATCCATAGTAAATACACTCTTTTTCGGCGATAATTTTTTTTTTTAAGAAATATTAACTAATGTTGAAGTTTATTTCTATAGGTAATCTGTGTATTTACTATGGATGGATTTTCAATAATAAATGCTTGAGTGTCATTGACCTTCTCATTAACATCTAAATCAATAGCAACAATTGGAAAAGTTGCCTCTCCTGAAGTATAGATGGCACCAGATCTGCCACATCTCAGTGAAAGATTTACGAAGTCTTATTCTGAAAGATTTTCTCATCCGATATGTGGTGTAATGGTAACATGCTCTAGCATGAATATGGAGAGTTGCAGGTTTGATTCCCGCCGTGTTGGCAATAAAAAATTTTTTCAGAAATATTAACTAATGTTGAAGTCTATTTCTACAGGTAATCTGTGTATTTAATATGGATGGATTACTATTGCTACTTTTCATTTTTTTTCTACCTTGCTGAAGAGTGGTCAACTAAACAGGATCCTGGTGCTGACCATATATACCAACTTGAATGGAATAAGAGCTCTAAGCTCAATTATGGTTCCTGAATTTGGTGTACTGGTGGACTTCTGTTAAAGGAAAATCTTCCACTATGTTTTCTGTTTGTGGGTTGACAGCACAAAGTGAATAGCACAGGATATGTTTTGTCAGCTGATGGATAATCCTGATCAGAGGCCATCACAGGTACCTGAATCCTTGCTTCCACAAGCATCGACAAACAAACATTGAAAGAAGTCCTACTGGAATAGATGGCTTCAGTCTTTAGTAGTGGGGGGAACAGGTCTTTAACCCCATGACTACAATTAGAGGGCTGTTTGATATTGCTGGCCCTACCTCTTTCAATAAACCTAGTTTCTTTAAAAATCCTTATAAATCTTTTTTCTCTCTGCAGGTACGTGGAACATGAGGATATTGCATAGAGATTATTCTCTTGGCATCCTCACACAGGAATTCCAGCTTTATATTCTAGGCTTGCAACAGACCAGATGGACAGGTAAAGGTCAGATACTTAAAAATAATTTTAAATTTCTCTTCTCAGGGAGAGAATGGAAAGCATCTTCCAAGGTATAGGTTTGCTTCTCAGCAGACATGCCAGTGATGCTCTTCTAGGATATGACTGCATTAATGAAAGATTTTTTACAGCTAAATTTATAACTAAGATTAAAAACTTTAATGTTATCTGGTGCTATGACCCACAGAGAACTCTGCTGAGGATGAAAACGATGGGTTTTATAGGCAACTTCAAGATATTTTGAATTCTGTCAAAAAAGGAAATATTTATCTTATGTTAGGTGACTTCAATGCTAAAGTTTTTTACTTCCAATGGCAATAGGGAATGTTTCCTACAGGTAAGTAAACTCAATGGTTTCAGAATATGCAACACATTACAAATATCAGGATATAAATACACATGGGTCTCACCAAATGGATTGCATAAAAATATGATTGATTATGTAATAATTAATAGCAAATGGTTTAGTTCTGTTAGAAACACCAGATCATACAGAAGAGCCGAAATTGGATCTGGTCATTGCCTTGTTTAAAGTATCTTGCAACTGCAACTTAAAAAGTGTTGTGCTAAGGTTAAAAAGGTTACCTTTAACACTGAAGCTCTGAAAGATCAAGTTATAGCTAAAGCCTACCATGATAGTTGCTTAATCATCATGAGTTGTGGTTTACTTACTAAGGAAGAATGGTATCATTTTAAACATACATTTCTTGAAACTAACTGTACTCTTATTTGTAAAAAGGAACAGTGGATGGAAAGTTATTTGGGTGATAAGGCAGTGAACTTATTTTTGAAAGAAAGAACTGAAAGAATAACTTAATCAACACCCTACTAGTGGTAACGAAAAGCATTAAAATTTTTTAATCAACGTGCAAAGGACCAGTTAGTAACTGATAAGAATCTTGGCTTGATAGCTTGGCTGCAAAGCAGAGGAATCAGTTAGACAGCACAATAGTAAAGAGCTGTATCAGATAGTTAATATTTTGTATGGGAAGAAACATACAGGTATAGGGGGGTTGAGGGATAAGAATGGTAAGGTTATTAAAGGTGAGGATTCTGACATGGCTAGGTGGGCTGAGCATTTCAGTGACCTTCTAAACAATGTGGTTAGTTCTATTCCCATTGCTTGTAATGATAGATGTTGAGTCAGTGTATCACAGCTCCATTTTATCATCAAAATCGGGGTTAACATTAAAGAGTTTTATACCACCCATTGAAGGGTGGAGACTGAATCTTTTGGTAAGTCCAAGCTTTTAATCTGTAGTTCCCAAGGTTCAAGTACAAACTAAGCCAGGCATTGAGAATTTTAACAAAAAATTAGAGTAGAGGTATACAGTGTGGTAGTAAATAATAAACAATAGTAGTAAATAATAGACCAATATGTGGTACACAGTAATGGGAGTAGAACGAACCACGCAGTGCGGTAATTAAAATTAAATTGAAGTTTTTAATTCTCTATGACACTGTTAAATGATTTCAAGCACTTCTACACATGGACTAGGCTATCAAGTATCAAAAGTTATTAAGGAGAGATTTACATATCGTACTACAGAGGATGGGTAGTAACAAACTTCTGGGATGCTTTCGGTGGCAAATTTTAATAATTGACCTTCTTGCTGGCAAGTGATGTCTAAGTAGAGATTAACAGAAGGATAATGGATGCTGATGGTCTACCCGCCTTGGCGAAGGAAACAAACATTTATACCTTTGATAGCATAGAGTGCTTAAAATGTTTTAGTTCCATGACGTGCATTTCGCACCCTTACTTTGAGTGCTTCATCAGGTGGGAAATGAGGAGCTTAAGCTGATGCAGGAGAGACAGTTGGTTGTTGAGCACGGGGGAGGGGGGGGGTGCCATAAATTGAATTTCAGTGGCTCAGCTCTGAGAATCATAGTGGTTGGTGAAGGTGTGGGTAGCCGTAATGCGATCTGCATGTGATGGAGGTTGGGAGAGGGTGTGTGATTATGGGAAATCACCAAGATCAGCAAGTGTTGAGGGAAGCTTCACTTTTGTGACTAGATTGGAAATATAATTATAATGAGTGGGATACTTTTAGTGAATTTATAAGTTTCATAAACTGAATTTTGGGGTTAAGATAACTATGTTAGTGAGGCCCTGAATAATGGTTTTCATATCGATATTGACATTGGGAATTGTGTGTGTGTGGTGGGGGTACTTTAATTGCTGAATTATAACCAGGTACTTCAATTTAATTGAGAATTTTCTCCAATAAACCCTGTTCTGGCCTCAGTGATGAAGGGGAGACTAATGGGTTTAAAAAGACCACCGTCCATTGGATGGGATGTTAAGATGTTGTCCCGCATGCAACAGGGTCATATCTCATGCAGGTTAAAGAACATCTGGATGGGTTTGCCAGGATACTTCCATCTGTATCCTAATTGCTGTCCTGTAGGTCCCCTTCTTCAACATTTTCTGAGCCCTTGGTATACTTGTGGCTTGCCCAGCAGTCTAATGTGTCCTAAAAGTTTTGCTCAGAAGTAAAGCAAACCTACCTATATTTTTTTCCTATATTATTCCCTGTAGCCTAATCTGTTAACACAACCCAAATCCAGCCCATTACACATCCAAAAAATAATTTCAGTCGAAACTACATGGTAATGGAAAATAATTTTATGTGTGTGTGTGTGTATGATATCTTTTAGTCATCATTTGTAAAATATATAATTAAACATAATAAATGAGTTAAAAGACCTAAATATCTATAAAAACTACTAAATATCTGTATTAAATTACTATAAAAATATGCAAAGCGAAATAGTTTCTTAAGTTTTAATTTTTCGTGATTTTTATCATCTTGCAATTTCTTGGGAGAAGGGGGAGAAGTAACAGGATCACAATTCCAGTATTATGTAAAAAAACTATCTTTTAAATGTTTATTGAAATTTACATTTCTCACTTCCATTTAGCTAGTAGCATTTTTGAAGTGGACGTGCATTTACAACCCCTCTTGTTCAACAGCACCACCACCATAAAGATCCTGGCCTACTTTAGAATAACTTTGTTCTTAGATTACATGTTTTTTCTTGTGGTCAATAATAGCAAGGATATTAAAGAGAATGGAGGATACCCTCACAAGGAATTCTGATAGCAGGAAGGGATCAAAAAGAATAGTACATATATCTTAAACATATTTTGCAAAAATATTTTTTATTTTAAAGCAGCACTAGAACAGAGAAAAAAAAATTACACTATTTTAGGGAATATATCCTGAAAAAATTGAATTATTCTTGTCCTATTTCATTAGAAATCGATTTTCAGGCCAGCATCAACATTTGAGTAGTTCATCCCTGATCTAATGTATTACGTACATACCTCTTCAGGGCCAGGTACATAATCTGTAGTTACCAGGTTCATGTCCCACCTGGATCAATGTTGAGATTTATCTCTGTTAAACCCTCACTCTGGTCTCTGTCAGAAAGGGGACATTGATGGACTAGGAAAGGCCGCTGCCCATTCAACAGGTTGTTAAGCCATAGTCCCATGTGCAGGAAAGCTATATCTTGTATACATTAAAGAACATGCTGGATAGCCTTGATGGGAGGCTATGATCTGTCTCCTAACAGTGGTGTAGTGGGTCCCCATACCAACTTCTCTGAACCATTATGATCCTTATGCTTGGTCATTTAGCACATTGTGTGCACTAGGGTTGAAGAATAATCAAAAATTTAAAAGCCAGTTTTTAATCGATCTGTTTTTTAAAAATCGGTTTTGACCAAAAAGTAATTTTTAAAAGCCAAAATGAAAGGTACTGATTTTAACTCTTAACAAGCATAGCTTATCATCTATTTTTTGGTCAAACAATGCCAAAAAGGCAGCATCATACGCATGCATATGAAAAAGAAAATGGCAACTTTGACAATTCACATATTTTATTTTAGCCAAAATAATGCATCATTCAGAAAATTTAGAATTAAAAAAAAATTAATAAAAAAATCTATACTTAGAAAACAAAAATTAAACTTTTTGTAAAAAAAAAATTATAAAAAATAAAATTAAACTTTATCCCTATTATGGAAAAAACATTAAAATAAAAGTTTTTATTAAAAACATTTACCTAGAAAACGAAAAATAGACTCTTCTTGTAAGAAAAGATATAAAATTAAATTTAGATTTTATCGCTATGTTGAAAATGACATCTTAAGAAACGAAGGGTACTAAGGGTAATATCTGTCATTCTTGAACGAAGCTTGGATAAAAAAAAAAGGTCCGCAGCTGAAAAGCCTCTTTCTGATTCAACACTCGTTGGTTTAATGGTAAGTAACCCATTATGTAAAAGCTCTAAAATTTTACTCTTTTTTAATGTGGCTTCAAAGTATTTAAATTCATCATCGACATTAAAATCTCTGGAATCTTCCATAGGCAGCATTTCTAATTTCAGTGTGCCTAAAGGCCTCGGAAAGAGGGGAAGATCTAGGATGAGGTGGGAAGACAATGTCAAACAAGACCTTATTAGAATTGGTGAGCAGTGGCCAGATGCAGCAGATGTAGCTCAGGACAGATATACTTGGGGAACTAAATTGCACAGTCTGGTTGGACCTCCGTAGCCCATGGCTGTTTGAGGATAATGATGATGATTTAAAGTATAAAACTATTACCATTGCAATCTATTTCATAAAATGATGACTGGTTCACATAGGCCTTCATTCTCTCTCTTTATATATACAGTATTGTGCAAATTAGTTGGGACAATAGGAAAATGCAGTAACAAAGACACAATTAAAATATTTATTTGTTTAATAGTGTACATAATTAATAGTAAATGTAACCCCTTAGCTTTAATTACTTCGTTCACCCTCTCAACCATTGATTCCACTAGCTTTCCATACATCTCCTTCACTTCAGGGTCGTGGTACCACACTTTCATGACACTTTCTATCATTTTGGTTTTCGTCGTGCAATCCATCTGAGATATGCACGCTTTAATAATGGCCCACAAATTTTCAATGGGGTTTAGATTGGGTGAATTTCCTGGCCACTCCAATATCTTCAAATGTTGTTGGGCAAAGAAGCTCTTAGCAAGTTTAGAATTGTGGCATGGAGCCAGATCCTGTTGAAATAACCCATCACTGCTAGGAAACAGCTTCTGCAGTGTTGGGACCATTTTCACCTCCAGAACGTCTATGTACTTTTTGCTGTCCATCATTCCTTCAATGGGGTGAAGCGTCTGTGGCCCGGAAGCTGTGAAACATCCCCAAAACATGACCTTGGGTGGGTGTTTGGGGGATTGCTGGATGTGGCCGGATCGAAGAGGTTCTCTAGGCCAGCAGTGGACAAAATTTGACCTGTAGCCATGCACCTCAAAGTGGGTTTCACCAGAAATATCCTTTTTATAGGATAGCCTTTTTATTTATAGGATAGCCTTTTTTGCTTCATAGTGGGTGTCAAAAGCTGCTTTTTGAAGGGATGTCAAGCCCGGCGGCCACACTCCAGAAAGCGACGACTTTATCATGACATCAGTTCATCACAACAACATTTTTATCACAATGTCAGTTTATTGCATCTTCAGTTCATTGCAGTGTTCATGGGGTAATATAGTACTGTGGAAGCATCTATATTAACCCCATGAGATGCAATCTCCCTTTTGATGTCTCCACTGGTCTTCTTCAGGTCTATGATATTAATTCTTTGAATTAGACTATCATCTCTAGGGGTAGTTTTTCTTTTTCTTCCACAATGTCCTTTACGGGATGTGTCCATGGACCCTGTCTCCTTATGCAGCTTCATGATCCGTGAAATGCTGGATTTCCTGACGCCAATTGCTTTTGCTATCTGCCTAGCAGTAAGTGAAGTGTTTTCGCCTAAAGCGATTATTCTAGCTCATTTTCGAGGTGTGATATCCATGATGTATTTAATAAAAAAAGTTTCCAATAAAAATTGTAAACTTACATAATCACGTCCTCAGCCTATGAAATATCAATTCCGACTAAAGTGGAAGTGTAAATAATAACAGAGTAATACAACAGACAATTCTAGACTTGCAGATATCGCTCTGTAATATCTTGCACGTGTCCATTGCAGGGACACGCACAAGTTTAGACTTGCAGCAGAAGGTTATGAACAAGTTTAGACTTGCAGCAGTTTATACTCTGCAGCAGAAGGGACTTAGCATTCCTTTGCTTATCCCAACTAATTCGCACAGTACTGTATACAGTATAGAAAATTGGAACGGAAAAAATTTTTATGCATGCGTTTGTTCATAATCTGAATGACCTTGAAATGTGTTAATTTTTCATTTTTTTTCTTTCCCCTCCTCTCTTGCTTTCTATAAAAAAATTTATAAAAAATTCAACATTACTATAGTCAAATAAAAAATCAATAAAAAAAACGATTTTTTATTTTCGATTTTTGGGGAAATTCTAAAAACCAGTTGAAAGCGATTGCACACTAGTGTGAAACCCAGTTTTTAAAAACCTGGTTTCAATAGACCTATATTCCTACTATTTAGGAAAAAAAGGGGTTTTTAAAAACCGTATTTCAACACTAGTGTACACAAAACTGTCACTCAGAGGTAAAACAACCCAACCCTCTGTTAATATGGAGGGGGCATAAAATATACGAGTTTTAGGTATTCTCGATGCAACAATTAATCAGCATACACTGCCCTACCAAAACAGAGATTTTCATGTTTTCTCAATGTGAATCTAACTTCGAAGCTCTATAACTTCTAAAATACACAGTTAATGGGAAAATGTGGCCCAAGATTAAGATCATAATCAAATCTATTTAAATCTTGATTTTCAACAACATTCATTCAGTATTTAAAGAATTACAAAGCCTGGGTATTTAACAATAAATGATCTTTCATAAAAAAAATTCATAATTGTTTAATATTGAAATGATCATTACACACACTTTAAAAATGCATATTTTATTAAATTATTTGAAACAATACTTGTTATTTATGTTTTAAATAATTTCTGAGGCAAATTCTTATGATGCATGTTTTACCTATCAGTCAAAATTAAATAATTGTTTCTAGACAGACTCTTGTCAGACCTCTGTGGCAAGCAGCTGCTTGAGAGGGTATTATTTTTGATTTAGACGGTTCATTTGAAATTCACATTCAGGTGTAGAAAGTCAATAAAACCATCTCTCTAACACTGCAATGAACTGAAGATGCAATAAACTGACATTGTGATAAAAATGTTGTTGTGATGAACTGATGTCACGATGAATTGATGCTGCGATAAACTCATGTTAACATCAATTGATGGGAGACTGCTGACACTACTAATTACTACCATCTCCATCTTCTGGTCTGTGACCAAGTTTACCAGCAGTTTTGCACAAACAATTTATGGTTTTGGTTTCAGCACAGATCACTGCTGAGTACTGAAATGAATGATAAAAATAATTTTTGTCACATTGAAATAGTTTTACGACAGAAAAAAAAGAGAGCATAAAATGATGGAAAAAAAAGAGGTACCTACTTTGTAATTGCTTTCAAAATCCTCTGATTTTAAAAATAGCATTTTTTGGTTAATTTCCAGAAGAATTTCAAAATTTTAAGAAAAAATGAGTTTGAATAATTCAGATCAAACTTGTGGGCTAAATCAAGGGGTTGCTTCAGTGCAGGAAAAACAGAAACAAGCAAACAGGCTTTGCCATAAATCAGGTCTAAAAAATGGTAATTGGATGGCTTTAATAAATTTATATTACAGCTTAATAAAATATTCATCAAATGAAAAAAAATATACTATTTTTCAAGCTTGAATATATTTTTATAAGACACATGAAAAAAATTTTCAAATGGCAATTTATATTTATAAAAATTAAACTTTTGTGTAGCCTTCTCATGGTGCAGGCCATTAGTACCTTTCAAAAGAGATATTCTCTTTTGGAAGGGAACGGAAGGGGAGGGCTGCCAGTTCAGTATGGCCTACTGATCTGGTCATATATGGCCACTTTTTTTCTTTTTTTCAACCCTGCTGAGGAGTGGTCAACTTCACAGGGTCCTGGTGCTGATCATTTATACCTACTAGACTGGACTTGTTTATGGATTTGAGCTTGATTATGGATCCTGGACTTGCTGCACTGGTGGGCCTCTGTTGAGGGAGAGTCTGCCGCTGTGTTTTCTGTTTGCTTCTGGGTTGCCAGCTCTAAGTGAACAGAGGCATGGGATACCTTATATCAGCTGGTGGATAATCCTAATCAGAGGCCATCGCAGGTACCTGAACCTTACTTAGCTAGTTGGGCATCGTCAAGCCTACTCTGGAGTAATGTGTCTCAGGCAGGCCATATGGCTCTTCAAAAAGTCCACTTGAAAAGGTGGTGCCTGAAGTTCCTACCCGCATCGGTGACTTCAGCCTTTAGCGGAGGAGGAACAGGTCTTTGCCCCATGCCTGCGATCAGGGGGCTGTTTGATATTGTTGGCCCTACCAATCTCAATAAACCTAATTTCTTTAAAAATCCTACTTATCATTTTCTCTCTGCTGGAACGTGGAACGTGAAGACATTACATAAAGATTATTCTCTTGATGTCTTCACACAGGAATTCCAGCGCTATAACCTAAATATTCTAGGCTTGCAAGAGACCAGATGGACAGGTAAAGGTGAGGTACTTAAAAATAACTTTAAATTTCTCTTTACAGGGAGGGAGGATGGAAAGCATCACCAAGGCATGGGTCTGCTGCTCAGCAGACATGCTAGTGATGCTCTTCTATGATATGAGTGCATTAATGAAAGGTTTCTTACAGCAAAATTTCAGACAAGCAGTAAAGACTTGAATGTTATCTGCTGTTATGCCCCCACTGAGGATGCCGATGAGGATGAGAAGGATAGGTTTTATGAACAACTTCAGGATATTTTGAATTCTGTCAAGAAAGGAGATATTACCCTTGTTCTAGGTGACTTCAATGCCAAAGTTGGTACTGACTCTGACCTTTGGGCAGGAGTAATAGGTCCTTTTGGTATTGGTAGCTGCAATGGCAATGGGCAACGTCTCCTACAGGTAAGTAAACTCAATGGATTCAGAATAACTAACACTTATTACAAACACCGCAACATACATAAGTACACATGGGTTTCACCTGATGGGCTGCATAGGAATATGATTGATTATATATTAATTAACAGCAAATGGGCTAGTTCTGTTAGAAATACCAGGGCATATAGGGGAGCTGAAATTGGATCTGACCATTACCTTGTTAAAAGTGTCTTACAACTTAAACTTAGAAAGTGTTGTGCTAGGGTTAAAAAAGTTGCTTTTAATACTGAAGCTCTGAAAGACCCAGTTATAGCCAAAGCTTACCATGATAGGTTACTTAGTCATTATGACAGTCATGGTTTGCTTAATACTGAAGTTGAGGAGGAAGTGTCACCATTGGAATCTTATTTCAAATTCTGTCAACATGCATAATCCCTGGCAGGGTTTATAAAAGATACAAAATAATGTCAATACTTTTGGAACACTATACACTGCTACAAAACCAAATTTTTGGTACTATCCTATTTTGTGACTGCTATTATGAATGCCAATCATGTGTACAGTTAAAAAAACTCGGTTTTCCCCTTCATATTCCCCCTTTGGAAAGTATGTTTGACAAAATGAATAAATAATCACAAAATATACAAAAATGAAGGGAAAACATATGACTGTACTTTTTCAGCAATCATCACAAATGTCTTAAATAAGAAAAAGTTCCCTTGTTGTTTGATTTCCACTGAAAAAATATGCAGGTGGATCAAATGTAAACCAGTTAATTAATGCTTTGCAAGCTAGTGCAGATGACTGGGATTGCTTGATATACACTGAGATGCCAGTTTCTTAGGTACATCACCTCTCGTCACATAAATGGTTCATTCCAACACGTAATATGCCATATGACTGCAGTGTGAGGTATAAATCAGGCAGACCAGTTCTTTGAGCATCAGTTAGAGTTGGATTGAGCATCAGAATGAGCAAGAGACCTGAGCAACTTTAAAGCTGGCATGATAGTTGGTCTGGGCATGCTGATTCTAGCATCTCCGAAACAGTTATCTCCTCTGCTTTTCACAAACCACCGTTTCAAGGTAGAAAAAAACTACTAGTGACTGGCGATCCTGTGGAGAAAACAGCTTGTCCATCTGAGAGGTCAAAGGAGATTGGAGAGAATCATGCCAACAAACAGATGAGCCACAACCAGGCAAATCACAGCAGAATAAAGCACTGGTGTGCAAAAGATCATCTTCGATTGTACCACATATCAGTCCTTGTCATGAATGAGCTACAACAGCAGCCAACCATGTTGAGTACTGATGTTCTCAGCGAAGAACACGAAAGTGCATCTCTAGTGGGCACAGGAGCATCAACACTGGACTGTTGAGGACTGGAAAAAGGTAGCCTGGTCAGATGAATCAAGGTTCCTTTTGCATCATGCTGATGGAACGATCAGAATTTAGCACAAGTAGCAAGAGGCCATGGAGCCATCATGTCTAGTGTCAACAGTACAGGCTGATGGTAGCAGCATGATGGTGTGGGGAAAGTTTCCCTGGCACACATTAGGCCCCTGATACCCACTGAAGGACATCTGAACACCACAGCATAGTTAAACATCGTTGCTGACTAAGTTCATCCCTTCATGGGTACAGTTTATCATCACTCGGATGGACATGTTCAGCATGATAATGAACCTACTCACATAACACATATTGTTACTGAATGATTCCAGGAACATGCCAACGAGTATCCCTTGCTTCACAGTGAGACTGCTGCCATCCAATGTGCAGCAAGTGCATGACACAGTCATTTCCACATGGTGCAACAATCCTGCACAACACATCCAGCATCTTGAAAGTTCCATAGCCCGACAAATTCAGGCTGTTCTGAAGGCCAAAGGAGGCGCAACATGCTACTAAGTAGGTGTACCTAATAAACTGGCATCTCAGTGCAAGTAGAACATGAGTCCGAGCAATGGCATGATTTGGACTGTCCTAAAGATAGTTTGAAAGACTGTATTTCTTTCTAATGCATAATTATTAAATATTACCATCTTAATGCATGTTGTGCAAAATGCATTAAGTACAATATTAATAAAGATTACCATTATTTAGCTGCTCTGAAATGCCTATTCTTAATATGTATAAATACACAAAGATTGTGTGGAAATAAAATATGTCTTTGTGTATAAATACACAAAGACATATTTTATTTCCACATGAAATTAACATTACATACCCTCAATGTAGTCACCGTCTAGACAACAATTTATTTCAAATCTGTGGGATCCAGTGAATCAAGGTGAATGGTAATATCAATTTAGGCCTTACTCAAGTAAAACCCTTTATTGAAAATACAGCAAAAATTGTGGAAAATAAAACATAGATCTGTTTCTATCCATCACTACAATGGACTGTCTATGGCTTACAACCCTCAGTTTGATAGCAAAACCCTTGTCCTCAGAGTAGTTCTTTCACCTTAGAGTAGTTCTTTTCACCTTTTAGGTCAAAGTCACAAGGACTGATGTCTATGTATGGAACAGATCTATGTATGGAAGATGCTCCAAGGTTTCCCATCGCTCCTTGCCAAAAGCTCCTTCACAGATTGGGCCATACAACAGTTGGCACTGTAATGAATGAGAAGTGGTGGATCCCCTGTGATGAAGTGTCAATGCTTTCGTCATATGGAAGGACACATATGATGCACAAGAAACCACTGGCAATACACTGCATTCATTGTTTGGCTCTGAGGCACTGCATGGTGGAGAACATCATCAATGATGTAAGTGACAAACAGCAGCACTTTGACATTGCTAGATTCTTGCTGCAATTTTTCTGGGCTTGGAGACTTCTTGAACCCACTGGCGCCACATGTTTACAATGGGCTAGAATTGCGGCCAACAACATTGGCCACATCTCTGTACAACAAACCAGCTTCTCTAAGACCAGATGATTCTTCCATGCTCAAAGTCTGTTAACTGTTGGAATGGCTGTTGATGTCTGCATAAGGGAATCTTTAGCAGTTTAGAACAATTTCCACAATGTTTTGTCAACCAGGGAGCTTTGATTGCCTTTATTTGTGTTTGACTGCTCCACACTTGTGACATCAGCTCATGCCTGTCCAATGTTTCGCTCGTCCTGCAAACATAATCATTTCCATGCATTTCCATATACTACTGCCTCCCTAAATTTCATCACATTTGCATAACTTCTTGCAAGTATTGCATGTTTTATTTCCTGTAGTGTATATTTGTTTTTGGACATATATACAATCTTGGTGAATTGCAATTTTACAGCTTCAGCAGTATAAGTTTTAATGAGTCGAATGGAGGACATTCAAAAAGTTCTTGACGTGTCTGTTTATTTGCACTCGTTCCTCTGAAGTTACAGAGCTACAACTTGTTTGAAAGCTTGTTTAAACTTGTCATTGTGTTTTAAAAACAAAGACTGTATCATAATTCCTCCCTTTCCTGGCAGTGCATAAAATTCGGTCTGTGAAACATGTGGATTGTTGCTATGGAGCCTACTAAAGAACGAGAAAGATTTTACATTTTCACAAGGATACAGCTTGTGGACAACGTGAAAATAATTCACGCCAATTTATCAAAGGTATATGGGAATCGTGACTATTCGTATGGCACTATTAAGGACCCAAATGGTTAACAGACATTGTCACAAGTGATGAGATTTGGCTTTATTACTATACAACTCCCAGAAAGATTGACAACTGTGTTTGGGCTGTGGAAGATGAACAGCATCCTCTAACAAATAAAGTTCACTCAAAAAAGAGGATGTTTGCAATTTTTTTTTTTTTTTTTTTTTTTTTTTCAATTCCCAAGGAACATTAGCTGTGGATACCTTATGTGCAAAAATGACTATAAATGGGCAATATGATACTAACATTATTTTGCTCAAAATATTTAAAGGAATGAATGAGCAGCATACAACAATAAGCATGTCAAGGGTTCTCTTTCTTCATGACAATGCCAGTACTCACAAAACCCGGCAAGTTATGGCTTATCGAGAGAAGCAAAAAAATCAAATGGCTACCCCATCCTGCACAATGCTATTTTTGGTTGTTTCGAAAAATTAAAAGGGAACTTTTGAGAAACCTTTTCAAAAGTGCAAGACCTTGCAAAATGTGTTCAAAATGTATTACTGAGGATGGTTTACTTACTCTCTCAGCATAAGAATTGTAGAGTATTCCCCAACAGGAATGCTACCAAGCATTCCAGAATTGGCCTAGGTGTCTGCAATTTTGCATAGATGTTGGAGGAGTAACCCCAAACTGTTACACAGCCTCCACCTACCTGTATGACCCCAACTTGGCAAGCTGGGTCCATCGCTTCATGTGGTTTATACCACACACACACCCTCCCATCAGCATGACAAGAGTTGGAATCATGATTCATTAGACTAGATGACACGTTTCTAGTCCTCCACACTCAAGTTGCAATAGGCTTTTGCAAACTGCAACCCAATCTTTTAATGCTTTGCAGTCAACAAAGGGACATGATGTGGATATCGACTGCCATAGCCTATTTTTGCCATAGTAATCCGCCAATTTATCAAAGGTATATGGGGATCATGCCTATTCGTATGGCACTATTATCAGAGAGTCTTTGTGCATATGCTTGTAGACGTGCCCTCATTCAATTCCAACATTGTGTCTCCATGGTGTGTGATTCCTTGTAATGGTGTGGGACAGTCATACTCATCTTGAGAGTCAATTGCATGTTTACATCCATATTTCTCCCACTGGTTGAAAGTTTTGCTGTATTTCACATAGTCTTGGTATACATGTGTGATGGTCTGACATGGAAATCCCAACAGTTCAGTGGTTGCAGTGATCGAACAACGAACCTTCCTCGCACCTACTACCTGGCCATGATCAAACTCGCTTACACTGCTGCCTTTACACATTACTTTTCTGTGACTGGTTTCCAATTCATATAGACCTGCTCTATATATAGGCATTGTCAGTTTCAGTATCCCATGTGACTGGATGTGATACTTCTGCTTTGGATATAGTTATTAGGTTATATAATAGTTTGTCCATTCAGTGCATAAAAGTTTATGATGTGGAGAAGGACATAGGATTATTCATTGTTTTTTAGCGGGTTGTACAGCTTACTACAAAGGAAGATTCGGTTTTTTAGATTTAAAAAACTGCTATTTTCCTTTATAATTAATATGAATTTAGTAATTAATACTTTTTGGAATTTTTTTCCAATTTTCTCAAATGCACACAGGTATAAAAATAAATTATTCCACAAACAGCTGCTTCCCACTGAGATCTGATAGTAGCTTTTATACATCATAAAAAAAACTATCAGAAAGCTGAGGTTTAGCAGGAAGACAACACAAAAAGAGAACATATCAATTCTTTATCTTGTACCCAGGACCCTATGAATAAGGTTTTTATACTCACATATTTCAAATATAATTAATTTCAGAATGATATTAATTATTACCTTAATTATAACCTCATGTTTAATTAAATAATAAAAACTTCTCTAATCTCTAGCATTGCCTTTAACCAAAATATGTATACAGTATAAGCATTTTAAATAAAAATTTATAACTTACATCTTTGTTTCATAATCTTTCCAAGCTTTATCAAATGGCCTCTTTAAATCCTTGAGAAGGATAAAGCAAAAAAATTTCATTATAGAAATAAAAATGTATATAACATAGTTCTTTTGATTTACTATTATAAAATGTTAAATTATATGCATTAATATTTCAAGTTCACAACATTTCATAAGATTACTGATACATGGTAAAATGGTGAAGGTCAACTGAGATAGCTAAACTGGTTCGATATGAAGTGTTGTCACCTCTTACTGCTTGGCAGGACTTGCAGTGATTCTCATGCTGTTGACAGACTGTCCAGAACATAGCAAAATATAAATTTAGAACAATAGCAGAAATAGCACTGAATCGATGAGTTTTAAAATTTTGGCCATTTTGGGCCAGTATGGTACTGAAAGGGCTAATTAAATAATAAATTTTAGATTATTGCAACTATTATATGTAGGTGGATCATTTAATTCATGGGCTGCCATCACTAACAATTAATGGCTTTTGTATGAGCTAATACATGATCAGTATGTGCAAGTAGCAGCATGCAGTCACAGTCTCTGTCATTTTCTTACTTTGGAAAGTTGTTTGCTTTGCATGTGATTTTTTGCAGGGTATGCCTGATCTAAAAACTGAGCAATATACAGGGTATGCCTATACTAGAAACTGAAGTATGTGATATGTTACATGTTTGGTTCATTGGTGGCCCTTCCAAGGTCACCAAAAAACATAGATATTGACAGAATATGAAATGAGATGACCAAGATGTCTAAGTACCCTTTTAGTGCAACAAAAAAATCAGCTTAAAAAAAAATAGAAATTAAGAATACTATACAACTTTATTCATGTCAGGTCCCATATTAAAATTATCAGAACTGTCCCTTTTCTTTGCAATATTACCTAATTTTCAAGAAGCCTTCTGATGCATTCAGCAAAAACTCTTTTATATGTTGCTGACCAAGAATCATCATCATCATCCTCAAGCAGCCATGGACTACGGAGGTCCAACCAGACCATGCAATTTAGTTCTCCAAGCATATCTGTCCTGAGCTACATCTGCTGCACCCGGCCACTGCACACCAATTCTAACAAGGTCCTGTTTGACATTGTCTGCCCACGGAATCCTAGGTCTCCCCTTCTTTCTGAGGCCTTTAGGCACACTGTTCATAACCCTATTCGCCAATCTATAATTATTCATACGGGCAACATGGCCAAACCAACGGAGTCTCTCTCTGCACAATATGCTGCTTAAAGGAGATTGCAAACTCCTTTGCCTAACCTCATCATTAGTTACAAAGTTGAACCACCTAATGCCCAAGATACTGTATAAACATCTGGAATCAAAAGCATCTAGTTTCCTGTTATCTTGTTTACAAAGTGTCCAAGTTTCACTACCATAACTAACCCTAGAAAGAACCAAACTATTATACAGTCTAATTTTAGTCTTTAGGTGTATACTCCTATTTCTCCACACTCTCCATAGATTCTTAAAAGTCCCGGCAGCAATCCCTATTCGTCTGTTAATCTCATGCCGCACATCACCATTATCTGCTACATAGCTCCCAAGATAATTAAACTGTGACACCTGCTCAAGACTGTAACCATTCAGATTAACTGAATAAAAACCTGCCTGACCAATTTTCATCACTTTAGTTTTCTCTCTGTTTATAACCAACCCTACTCTACTACCAGTCTCATCAACAGCTCGAATGAAAGAGTTCATCTCATCAACATCATTTGCCAAAAGGGCTAAATCATCAGCATAATCTAAATCAGAAATTTTCGTATCTCCAGCCCATTTAAGGCCAAAATCTTTCCTTTGAAGTGAATTTTGCATAACATAATCAATAACCAAGCTAAAGAGAAAAGGAGATAAAATGTACCCTTGTCAAACACCAGAAGCAATGCTAAACCAATTGCTACAAGCCTTACCAACTCTCACACACGACTCAGTGTTATTATAGAGAGTTTTCATTATGTTAACTAACTTATCTGGTATACCATTAGATCTCACAATCAACCACAAATTATGACGATCAACAGAGTCGAAACCCTTTTTGAAATCAACAAAGCTAGCAACCAAAGGTTTCTGAAACTCTAAACATTTCTCAAGAATCTGCCTAAGTGAAAATATCTGATCCACACATCCCCTACCACTTCTGAATCCACATTGCTCATCATGCAATTGACTGTCAACCAGATTCTTAATTCTATTAAGCACAATCATGGAAAGAACTTTACCTGGAACACAGAGTAGGCTGATACCCCTATAGTTATCACAAGAACTGTGATCACCTTTTTTGAAAATAAGGATAACAATAGCTCTAGTAAAATCCTTAGGAACCATGCCTTTATCATAAAAGATATTCAGAATTTCAGTCATCCAAGTGGTAACCAAAACATTCCCAGCTCTAAGCATTTCCGTAGTAATTTCATCTACCCCTGGGGATTTATGAAGTTTAAGTTTAGAAACAGCCAAAATAACTTCAGATTGTGTTATAGGGCCAACATTAAAGCCACCAATGCATCTATCATCATTGCAAACAATGGGAATAGAACTAACTGCATTGTTTAGAACATCACTGAAATGCTCAGCTCACCTAGCCATGACAGAATCCTCCCCTTCTATAACCTTACCTTGTTTATCCTTCAATCCCTGTATACCTGTCCGTTTTCTACCATACAAAACATTAACTATCTGGTACAGCTCTCTGCTGTTGTGCTATCTAACTGCTTCCTCGGCTTTGTCAGCCAAGCCATCAAGCCAAAGATTCTTATCAGCAGCTTAACTGATCTTTTACACGTTTATTAAGTTCTCTGTAATGCTTTCTATTAGGACTAGTAGGCTATTGATTAAGGACATTCCTGTAGTCTTTCTTTCCGAAATAAGCTCAAGTGCCTTCTCACTCAGATAATTATGCCTCTTCTGCTCCTTTTTTCCTAAAAGAGTACTGTTAGTGTCCAAAAAAGCCTGTTTAAAATGATCCCATTCTTCCTCAACTTCAGTAGTAAGCAAACCATGACTGTCATAATGACTAAGTAACCTATCATGGTAAGCTTTGGCTATAACTGGATCTTTCAGAGCTTCAGTATTAAAACTAAATTTTTTAACCCTAGCACAACACTTTTTAAGTTTAAGTTGCAAGACACTTTTAACAAGGTAATGGTCAGATCCAATTTCAGCTCCCCTATATGCCCTGGTATTCCTAACAGAACTAGCCCATTTGCTGTTAATTAATATGTAATCAATCACATTCTTATGCAGCCCATCAGGTGAAACCCATGTGTACTTATGTATGTTGCGGTGTTTGTAATAAGTGTTAGTTATTCTGAATCCATTGAGTTTACTTACCTGTAGGAGACGTTGCCCATTGCCATTGCAGCTACCAATACCAAAAGAAACCTATTACTCCTGCCCAAAGGTCAGAGTCAGTACCAACTTTGGCATTGAAGTCACCTAGAACAAGGGTAATATCTCCTTTCTTGATAGAATTCAAAATATCCTGAAGTTGTTCATAAAACCTATCCTTCTCATCCTCATCCTCAATGGGGGCATAACAGCAGATAACATTCAAGTCTTTAATGCTTGTCTGAAATTTTGCTATAAGAAACCTTTCATTAATGCACTCATATCCTAGAAGAGCATCACTAGCGTGTCTGCTGAGAAGCAGACCCACGCCTTGGTGATGCTTATTGTCGTCCCTCCCTGAAAAAAGAAATTTAAGATTATTTTTAAGAATCTTACCTTTATCTGTCCATCTGGTCTCTTGCAAGCCGAGAATATCTAAATTATAATGGTGGAATTCTTGTGTGAGGACATCAAGAGAAAAGGCTCTGTGCAGAGTCCTCACATTCCAACTACCTATGGAGAGAAAATGGTTAGTGGGATGTTTAAAGAAACTATTTTTATTGAGAGAGGGAATGCCGACAATATCAAACAGCCCCCTAATCGCAGACATGGGGCAAAGACCCGTTCCCCCACTACTAAAGGCTGAAGCCATCTACACTGGAAGACTTCCTCCAATGTAGAATTTGACGATGCCAATAGAAGCAAAGAGTTCAGGTGCTTGTGATGACTTCTGCTCAGGATTATCCACCAGCTGATAAACATATCCTGTGAATCTATTCACTTGGGGCTGTCAACCCACAAACAAACAAGAAACACAGCGGAAGATTTTCCTTCCACAGAAGCCCACCAGTGCAGCAAAATCAGGATCCATAATCAAGCTCAGAGCCATATATCTGTCCAGTCCAGTGGGTTTATATGGTCAGCACCAGGACCCTGTGTGGTTGACCTCTCCTCAGCAGGGTAGAAAAAAAGAAAAGTAGCCATAATTGTCCAGATCAGTAGGCCACACTAATCTGGCAGCCGTCCCCTTCCGTTCACTTCCACAAGAGAGTATCTCTTTTGAAAGGTACTGACGGTCTACACCCCGAGAAGGCGGGGTCGGACATTAGGTGCTAGGCCTGGCCGGTTCTATGCATCATCACAGGGGATTGGTGCATAGCTCTCCTTCCAGTGACTACCTAGCTACCATTTATGCCATTTGAAAATTTTCTTATGTTTATCTTTTAAAAATACATAATTTAAGTTTGAAATAATTTTTCGTTTCATTTGATGCATATTTTATTAAGCAACATTTGATTTCTATTTCTTAGAAGCACTTTATAGTATTGCTGATTTGTTTGTTAACGTTACTCTTTGCTGAAGTAGCTTTCTGATGTAAACTCACAAGTTTGATTTGAACTATTATCAACAAATTTTTTCCTTTACGTTTTGAAAATCCCCTGAAAATTAAAAAACAATTGCTATTTTAAAAAATGGGAGATTTCGGAAGTATTTGTGAAGTATCTGTCCCCCACCCAGTTTTTCACTCCTTTCTGCCTTAAATCTATTTCACTATTCCTAGAATTACTTTTAACATTTATATAATTTATCCCAACATTCTATGCATCTTTCATACTCTTTAAATCGAAACTATAACTAAAAAAGTCTTCATAGCCAAAACTTCTTAGCTGTCCGCTGTGTTTCTTTGGCTGCAGTGCATGGTGCCATGAGAGATGAGGAAGTTGTAGGTGTTCTATTGCTCACTCACACACGCAAGAGTGGGGAGAGCCATCGGCTAAGTGGGTTCATGGCAAGTTGTTTACAGGGATGATTTAAGTCCAAATACTTCTTCTCAACAAATTGAATATAAGCTCCCATTGTAAAGTTAGTATTTTAATCTTTTTTTATAATTAAACCTTAACTTTCATTTGTGTAGATTTACTTTATTTCCGTAAATTATGGGTCTTTCGGTCAATTGATTATTATAGTTTATTCAGAGCTATGCTACATTGGAAATTTGTTCACAACTTGTTGCTGTGGATATTTTATTTAACATCACTTTAGGTGAGATGTTATTTTCCTTTTATTATACCTTTATTTTTGAGTAAAAAAACTTTGATCTTCTATCGTTTTCTGAAAATGAATGAGGTCTTCAATATGGCAGCAAAAAGGACTTCCTTGGTATGGAAATCAGTCCTCATGTGGGAGGGCAATTTTGGCAAAAGTTTTTTACCCCCTCCCCCTCTACACTTACTGAGGATGGTTTACTTACTCTCTTAGCAAATTTTTATTTTAAAAAATTTATGGTTTTTTTAAGTTTATATTGAATAGGTTTTAAAAGCATTTCACTCTTCTCAGTATCTTGGTCTGCCACTCCAACAACTTTAGACATTTTTTGTTTGCTTTGGTGCACTAACTTTTCAGCACTTAACCAAGATCCCTAAAATTCAATACCCAAAGAAATAAATTCAGAATGTTTATTAAAAAAAGCAGCCAAGCAATTGTTCCTCCATTTCATAAATAGGACAGAAAATTCCATTAATGTGAGCAATCCAAGTCACCTAGTATAATGCTGGTCCATGCTTTAAAATATACCACACTGATAAGAATTATTAACAGAAATAAAAATCATATTTCAGGTAAATATTACACTATTCAGGAAGAAATTTCCTTTTGATCAACATATAATTTAACTACTTTTATTTGTCAGGTTTTCCAAAATTAAGCCTTAACCCTTCCAGTGTCCATCCTGAAAAACTGATTTACATCCAGAAGTTCAGCTATTTTTTCCATATGATCAGCCAAAAAAATTAACTTTAGAACTTTTTGCACAAATAACCAATGAAAGGAATTATGGCATGTTACATGCCAAATTATTCAGCATTTAATTCTGGATTTTCCAAAAATATTTTACAAAAAAGATGACATTTCATTTTAACAGGATTTTTTTTCCTGTCATATGCCCGCATTTCAAATATTGAATATAACATTTGTGATGAAGCTAATATTGACCAGTTAGTGTCCATCTCTGTGTTGTGGCTAATGTCTGAAATATTAGTTTTCCAGCTTATGCTTTCCTGCTCTTATTTAACCTTTGTTGCTACAGTCAAGTATTTTGCACAGTGATAGTAGTTGTGATTGTATCATAGGAATTGATATAGAAGTAGGAAAAAAGTAGATGCATTTCAGACAACTGTTCCAAAGCGGGGTGGAGGGGGAGTGGGGGGTGGGGGTTACTACAGAAATCCTCACGTTTTTTCCAGAAGTGAATTTTGGTTCTGTTTGACTGTTCTCTTCTAATATTTCCCTGCTGTTAACCTCCATTTCTGGAGCCATATTTTGCACAGTAATAATAGTTGCGACCTGGAAACCAGGAATAGCTATAAATAAAAAATAGAACTAGCTATTTTTTTTCACTGTGTCTGTAAATGGTAGCTAGGTAGTCACTGGAAGGAGAGCTCTGCACCAATCCCTTGTGATGATGCATAGAACCGGCCAGTCCTAGCACCTAATGTCTGACCTCGCCTTCTCGTGGTGCAGACCATTAGTACCTTTCGAAAGAGATACTCTCTTATGGAAGTGAACGGAAGGGGAGGGCTGCCAGATTAGTGTGGCCTACTGATCTGGGCAACTATAGCTACTTTTCTTTTTTATTACCCTGCTGAGGAGTGGTCAACCACACAGGGTCCTGGTGCTGGCCATATAAACCGACTGCACTGGACTAATATAAGGCTCTGAGTTTGATTATGGATCCTGATTTTGCTGCACTGGTGGGCTTCTGTGGAAGGAAAATCTTCCGCTGTGTTTCTTGTTTGTTTGTGGGTTGACAGCCCCAAGTGAATAGATTCACAGGATATGTTTATCAGCTGGTGGATAATCCTGAGCAGAAGTCATCACAAGCACCTGAACTCTTTGCTTCTATTGGCATCGTCAAATTCTACATTGGAGGAAGTCTTCCAGTGTAGATGGCTTCAGCCTTTAGTAGTGGGGGAACGGGTCTTTGCCCCATGTCTGCGATTAGGGGGCTGTTTGATATTGTCGGCATTCCCTCTCTCAATAAAAATAGTTTCTTTAAACATCCCACTAACCATTTTCTCTCCATAGGTAGTTGGAATGTGAGGACTCTGCACAGAGCCTTTTCTCTTGATGTCCTCACACAAGAATTCCACCATTATAATTTAGATATTCTCGGCTTGCAAGAGACCAGATGGACAGATAAAGGTAAGATTCTTAAAAATAATCTTAAATTTCTTTTTTCAGGGAGGGACGACAATAAGCATCACCAAGGCGTGGGTCTGCTTCTCAGCAGACACGCTAGTGATGCTCTTCTAGGATATGAGTGCATTAATGAAAGGTTTCTTATAGCAAAATTTCAGACAAGCATTAAAGACTTGAATGTTATCTGCTGTTATGCCCCCGATGAGGATGAGAAGGATAGGTTTTATGAACAACTTCAGGATATTTTGAATTCTATCAAGAAAGGAGATATTACCCTTGTTCTAGGTGACTTCAATGCCAAAGTTGGTACTGACTCTGACCTTTGGGGAGGAGTAATAGGCCCTTTTGGTGTTGGTAGCTGCAATGGGCAGCGTCTCCTGCAGGTAAGTAAACTCAATGGATTCAAAATAACCAACACTTATTACAAACACCATGACATACATAAGTACACACGGGTTTCACCCGATTGGCTGCATAAGAATACGATTGATTATATATTAATTGAGCAAATGGGCTAGTTCTGTTAGGAATACCAGGTCATATAGGGGAGCTGAAATTGGATCTGACCATTATCTTGTTAAAAGTGTGTTGCAACTTAAACTTAAAAAGTGTTGTGCTAGGGTTAAAAAATTTGCTTTTAATACTGAAGCTCTGAAAGACCCAGTTATAGCTAAAGCTTACTATGATAGGTTACTTAGTCATTATGACAGTCATGGTTTGCTTACTACTGAAGTTGAGGAAGAATGGGACCATTTTAAACAGGCCGTTTTGAAAACTATGAGGACTCTTTTAGGAAAAAGGAGAAGAGGAGACAGAATTTTTTGAGTGATAAGGCACTTCAGCTTATTTCAGAAAGAAAGAACTGCAGGAATGTCCTTAATCAATACCCTACTAGTCCTAATAGAAAGCACTACAGACAGCATAATAAACGTGTAAAGGATCTGTTAGCTGCTGATAAGAAACTTTGGCTTGATGGTTTGGCTGACAAAGCCAAGGAAGCAGACAGCACAATATCAGAGAGCTGTATCAGATAGTTAATATTTTGTGTGGTAGAAAACGAACAGGTATACAGGGATTGAAGGATAAACAAGGTAATGTTATAGAAGGTGAGGATTCTGTCGTGTCTAGGTGGGCTGAGTATTTCAGTGACATTCTAAACAATGTGGTTAGTTCTATTCCCATTGTTTGTAATGATGATAGATGCATTGGTGGCTTTAATGTTGATCCTATAACACAATCTGAAGTTATTTTGGCTGTTTCTAAACTACAACTTCATAAATCCCAAGGTGTAAATGAAATTACTGCAGAAATGCTTAGAGCTGGGAATGTTTCGGTTACCACTTGGATGACTGAAATTCTGAATATCTTTTATGATAAATGCATGGTTCCTAAGGACTTTACCAGAGCTATTATTATCCCTATTTTAAAAAAAAGGTGATAGCAGTTCTTGTGATAATCTATAGGGGGTATCAGCCTACTCTCTGTCCCACGGAAAGTTCTTTCCATGATTGTGATTAATAGAATTAAGAATCTGGTTGACAGGCAATAGCATAATGAGCAATGTGGATTCAGAAGTGATAGGGGATGTGTGGATCAGATATTTTCACTTAGGCAGATTCTTGAGAAATGTTTAGAGTTTCAGAAACCTTTGGTTGCTAGCTTTGTTGATATCAAAAAGGGTTTCAACTCTGTTGATCATCATAATTTGTGGTTGATTGTGAGATCATATGGTATACCAGACAAGTTAGTTAACATAATGAAAGCTCTCTATAATAACACTGAGTCATGTATGAGAGTTGGTAAGTCTTGTAGCAATTGGTTTAGCATTACTTCTGGGGTTCGACAAGGGTGCATTTTGTCTCCTTTTCTCTTCAGTTTGGTTATTGATTATGTTATGCGAAATTCTCTTCAAGGGAAAGATTTTGGATTTAAATGGGCTGGAGATACGAAAATTTCTGATTTAGATTATGCTGATGATTTTTCCCTTTTGGCAGATGATGATGATGAGATAAACTCTTTCATTCGAGCTGTTGATGAAACTGGTAGTAGAGTAGGTTTGGTTATAAACAGAGAAAAAACTAAAATGATGAAAATTGGTTAGGCAGGCTGTGATTCAGTTAATCTGAATGGTTGCAATCTTTAACAGGTGTCACAGTTTAATTATCTTGGGAGCTATGTAACAGATACTGGTGATGTGCGGCATGAGATTAACAGATGGATAGGGATTGCTGCCGGGACTTTTAAGAATCTATGGAGAGTGTGGAGAAATAGGCGTATACACCAAAAGACTAAAATTAGACTATATAATAGTTTGTTTCTTTCTAGGGTTAGTTATGATAGTGAAACTTGGACACTTTGTAAACAAGATAACAGGAAACTAGATGCTTTTGATTCCAGATGCTTACGCAGTATCTTGGGCATTAGGTGGTTCAACTTTGTAACTAATGATGAGGTTAGGCAAAGGAGTTTGCAACCTCCTTTAAGCAGCATTTTGTGCAGAGAGAGACTCCGTTGGTTTGGCCATGTTGCCCGTATGAATAATTATAGATTGGCGAATAGGGTTATGAACAGTGTGCCTAAAGGCCTCAGAAAGAAGGGGAGACCTAGGATGTGGTGGGCAGACAATGTCAAACAGGACCTTGCTAGAATTGGTGTGCAGTGGCCAGATGCAGCTGATGTAGCTCAGGGCAGACTTGCTTGGAGAACTAAATTGCACGGTCTGTTTGGACCTCCGTAGCCCATGACTGCTTGAGGATGACAATGATGGTGTAGTAAAAAAATGCATCTGGCAATGAAATAAAAAATTATTAAAAAAAAAGTATAAATGATTATAATATGCCCATGAATGGAAGACTTATTTCTGAATAACAAAAAAAAATTTTTATTGATTCAAGTAAATATTTCTCAGTATCATACTTTTACAAAATAACCAATCATGGTTAGCATGCTTGGTTACTGATCAAAGGAACTTGGGTTCGAGCCCCAGATAAGGCATGGATGTTTGTGTTATCTTTCTGCTGAGGTCTCGCCTTTCTCACAGATCTTCTACTATGGCATATAAACTCACAGGCTCCTGTCAAACCTCTGTGGCAAGCAGCTGCTTGAGTAGATATTTTATATATATATACCAAATTAAACAGAATTTAACTCAAATTTATGAAAATAAAAAAAATTCAATGAACTGATTTTAATAACGTTTTATTATTAATTAGGTTCAATTTTTGGGAAACCTGACGAATAAAAAGAGTTAAATTATAATTAATCAAAAGGAAATTTCTCTACAAATAATATAATATTTACCTTACACATGATTTTATTTCCTTTAATGATTCTTTTCAGTGTTGTATATTTTGAAACACAGGCTAGCATTACACAAGGTGTCTTGGATTGCTCAAACATTAATGTGATTTTCTGTCCTGTTTATGAAATGGAGGAACACTTTTTAGCTTTTTTTTTTACTTAACATTATTAAATTTTTTTTCCGTTGGATATTGAATTTTGTGGATTTTGGCTAAATGCAGAAAAGAGTGCACCAAAGCAAAAAAAAAAACAACTACAGCGTATATATCCTCAGAATGGCACAGCCATGTTACTGGTGGAAGGGGGGGGGGGGGGGAATCTTTTAAAACCATTGAATATAAACTTAAAAACTTGTAACTTTGTTTTTTTTTTTAATGAAACTTTGTCAGTGGAGAGGAGTAAAATGTCTTCAATGAGTGGGGGGGGGGGTTAAAACCATGCTGAAATTGCTCTCCAACAGAAGAACTAATTTCTATGCTAAGTCCATTTTGCTTCCATGTCCAAGACCTCATTCACTTACAGGAATTTCAAGAAATTATACAAGATCAAAGTTTTTTTACTGGAAAATGAAGAAATAATAAAATAAAAACATAGAACTTAATGCAATGTTAAATAAAATATCCATAGCAACAAGTTGTAAGCTGACTATCTGATATAGCACAAATCCAAAAAATTGATTGATATATCAACTGACCAAAAGATTGATAATTTATGGAAATAAATCTACTGTAATGAAAATTAAAATTGAAATATAAAAAAGTAAATATTAACTTTACAAAGGGTATCCGATATACTGAAATAACACTATAAACAAGCAATTATGGAGTCACTTATAACACACAGCATGGAGATAGCACATGTTAGCCACTTGCCTTCTCTAGTGCAGTGAGCCATAACGTTAGTGCAGCTACCCCAAGTCTTGGAGCATAAAAAGGATGTTTTGCTTAGTTCTGATTTGAAGAGTCAGAAAGATGCATAGAATGCTGGGATAAATGATATAAATGATGAAAATAATTCTAGGAATACTGAAATAGGTTTAAGGGAGTGTTAAAAAAAACAGAGGTACATATTTCTTAATTACTTCCAAAATCTTTCATTTTTAAAAAAAAAAAGGTAATTTTTTTTGTTAATTTTTAGGAGATTTTCAAAATTCAGTATATTTAATTTTTGGGGGTGGGGCTGGCTCAGTCAGTAGCATACTAGGCTTGTAATCTGCACTTCCCAGGTTCAATTCCCCCTGGGCAACCATTGAAATTTATCTCCCCAAAACTCCCTGCTCTGCCCTCGATCAGTAGAGGCACTGATGGGCTTCGAAAGACCACCATACATCGGATGGGACATAAAGCCATGGCCTCTTGAGCATGAGAGCCATACCTTGTGCATGTTAAAGAACACACTGGATGGCCTTGACAGGAGACTACCACCATCTGTCTCCCAACAGCTATCCAGTAGATACCCTCCCCCAACCTTCTACAAGCCCTCAAGTCCTTGTGACCTGGTGATTTAGCCCATTGTATGCAAGAAAAGTGCCAGTCAGAGGTAAAATAACTCAACCCCCATCTCTCAAGTTAACCATTTTGTACTGTATAGAAAGAAATATACTTGTTTTTGCAGATTGGAACAGTACTTGTCAGACATACTACAAGAAAAAGGGGGTGGGAGGTTCAAATGACTTATTTTAGGTCTTTAACCCTTCCACGGTCCAACCTGAAACACTAGTTTACATCCTGAGGCCCAGCTACTTTTCATGATTATTTAGTCAAAAAATCAATTTTATTTAGTCAAAAAAAAAATATTAACTTTAGAACTTTTTTTCCCAAATAACTAATGAAAGAAATTATGGCATGTTGTATGCCAAATTAATCAGCATTTAATTCTGGATTTTCCGAAAATAAAATATTTAACAAAAAAAGATGACAAGTTTTTTTTTTTAAATATGGCTTTCTTTAGGGTCATGTAGGAAAAAAAATGAATTTTTAAACATAAAATTCATCAACTTTTAACTTGTAACCATACACTGAAAGGACAATTTATTATACACACCCACCTAACAGTGTGTTGGTCCACTTTCTGCCCTCACAATGGCAGCAATACATTGTGAAATGGACACTTATTAAGTGTTGGAAATGTTGGATGATATTGCAGCCGATGATTTCAGCACATCAGTCTGTTAAAGTGCCGAAAGTTGCTGGTAGTGGGTTTTGGGCTTGAATGCATTGCTCCACTTCAACCCACAGATGTTCAATAAGGTTCAAATCTGAAGAGTGAAGGGCCATTCAAGGGTTGTGACCTCACTCGGAACAATGAGATGGGGTGTTGTCTTGATGAAAGAAGGCATCCTGCTATGGGAAATGATAGCCATGAATGGGTGTAGGTGGTCAGTGTATACATCATTGCAGCCTTGTTTAGTGATGATGGTCTCAACATGTACAAGGGGCTGTGATGCCCCACCGTTCACTTTTGCTTTACCTTAACCAGTTTTGTTTAATTTACGTTATATTTATCATTTTGGGGATTTTTTATTTCCTTTTTGGCATCGCAGCACTCGTTTCCAAGTTTCTAGGAGTTGCGCATGCGCCGCAACTCCGATCTTCCGACTGTACCGTTAAAGCGCGTGCAAGGGACATGCCCCCTCTTGAGTCATAGCTTGTGTCGTTTGTCATAGTATGCAAATGTCTTTCCCGGCATGCGCCGCTCATTGTCAAAAACCAGTGACCTACGAGTCACATAAACATAAGCAGTAGCTAAGCACAAGGTGCGTAGCACCAAGCACAGTGCGTGTAGCACAGGAGTTATGTTTTCTTCATTGATGTCTTGGTGAGTTGAATTATTTTGGAAATAAATCTGTTTTGTTATAAACCTTTTGAGTCTGTACAGTTTTTTTCTCTTGAGCAGCGCGAATTAAGGATTTTTTTATATTTATATTACTTGACAATCATTTTGATTCTTACTCATGAACGCTCGCTGGTATTTGAACCCTAAATCAACTTATTCTACTTTTGGCAATTTGTTAATTATTGCCTGGCGCCCGTCTAAGCTATCCGGAGCATAAAAACTTCAAGTATTTTGCATTTGTTTGGAGCGTTACAGGGCCCATGAAACATGCTCCAGAATATTGCACCACCTCCACCGTCCTGTAACATCCCAACTTAACAGTTAGGGTTCATGGCCTTGTGTGGTGTACACCACATAAGCAACCTCCTGTCAATGTATTGTAGTTGGAGCCTCAATTCATTGGACCAAGCTACCTGTTTCCAATCTTCTATGGTTCAATGGTGATGTTCCTATATATGGTTCAATTTGAACCATGTATAGGAACATCACCATTGAACGATGGCATTCTATGATTCAATGGCGATGGCATTCTATGATTTCAATGGCATTCTATGATTTCAATGGCATTCTGTGGTTCAATGGTGATGTTTCTACTGCAGCTTCATAGCCCAATGACATGCTGTTAACAAGGGTACTCAATGTGGGCATCGGCAGCCATAATCCAGTTCTGCCAATGTGGTATTCGCACAAACCTTTGTAGCTGCCCTGTCATTGAATGCTGACATTATCATCTATACTGTGGGCCTCTGTTCCAATATGAGAGAGGGGCGGGGGTGGCTCAGTCGGTAGTGCGCCAGGCTCGTAATCTGTAGTTCCCAGGTTTGAGTCCCAGCTGGGTCAGTGTTGAGATTTATCTCCGCAAAATTCCCCGCCCTGCCCACGGTCAGTAGGGGACACCGATGGGCTTGGATAGGACGCCATCCGTCGGATGGGACGTTAAGCCATGGCCCCATGTTCGGGAGAGCCATACCCTGTGCACATTAAAGAACATGCTGGATGGCCTTGACCGGAGGCTATCATCTGTCTCCCAACAGCTGTTCCAGTGGGTCCCCTCCCCCAACCTTCTCTGAGCCTTCGGGGTACATGTGACCTAGCCATTTAGCCCATGGTGTGCAAAAAAGTGCCGCTCAGAGGTAAAACAACCCAACCCAATATGAGAGATGCAGTGCTCAACTGGAATGCCAATGGCCCAGTTATGGCTACATTTTCACCAGTTGCTGCAGGTTTTGCCAGTTCTGATGTAGATCTGGTACACATGTGAGACGGTCACATAAGGAAATCCCAGCTGTTCTGCAGTCATGGATATGAGGGTACCCCATCTTCCTTGCACTGACTCTCTGCCCATGATCAAACTCACTCCTCAAGTCACTGTATTTAACCATCATAACAGTCACAGGTACAATTATGGCAAGTAGGTGTATGACCTATTTATAGCCCACAAGGGGTTTCTTATTTTATTCTTATTTTACAAAAAAAAATTGGGTAGTAAAGTTTATACCTCTTGATGTAGATGTAGATTTTTTGGATATAGTTTTTATATCTTTTTATATATATATATTATTTCATAATTTAATATCTGTCTTGTAAATTGCAAAAATAATGTATACAATGAATGAAATAAACTCGACATATTTGGTATCTACTAATAAATTACCACTTTGAAGTCGATTCAAATTTTTTAGAGGAAAAATTGTCTTGAGCCGGGTGGTATACGAACCCATGACCTTTTGATAACATGTCAGGTGCTCTGCCCACTGAGCTACTGACAGCCGATCAAGATCTCCTCTAATTGATGATATGAACCTTTTCAACCTACACATCATATGTAGGGAGTGTTCTGGCAATTTCGCCACAAGCGGCAGTACCATATACATATGGAAAGTATTTCTTACAACTATACTGATAAATAATGAAATAAACTCGACATATTTGGTATCTACTTATATATACTGGGTGTCCCTGAATTCATGGCCCAAACGTGAGGGGATGGTAGTACACACCGAACCCACCAATATTCATCATAGAATATGTGGCCGCAAATGCAGACTGGTGCCAGTAGGGGGTGCAGACAAGGCGGCATGGCTTAAAAGCGCTGGATCGGCCAAACCCAGCATTCTCAGCATCGAACCGATGGATTGGGTGCAGTGGTCCCATCCCGTGACCCCCCAGATCACCCGATCTTTCTTGTATAGATTTCTTTCTGTGGGAACATTTGAAGAGTGTCATGTATGAGATGCCCGTGCAGTCCGTGGAGGATCTGGTAGCCCGACTGTCCATCGCAGCCGCCAATGTGCATGACAAGCCCGGTGTTTATGAGCAGGTACACCAATCACTACTCCACCGTTGTGTCACCTGTATCAACGTTGGTGGGCGGACGTTTGAGCATTTGTTGTAATGATCTCCAATAAATGTCACTCTGGAAACCTCTGTGTCTGTCCTTCATTTCCGACTCCTCACTGCGTTTGCGGCAGCATATTCTATGATGAATATTGGTGGGTTCCGTGTGAACTACCATCCCCTCATGTTTGGGCCATGAATTCAGGGACACCCTGTATGTATAACTATATATGACACTGCCGCTTGTGGCAAAATTGCCGGAACACTCTCTACATATGATGTAATGTAGGTTGGGAGTGGAGATGGCTCAGCCGGTAGAGCGCCAGGCTCGTAATCTGTAGTTCCCAGGTTCAAGTCACAGCTGGGCCAGCATTGAGATTTATCTCCGCAAAATTCCCTGCCCTGCCCATGGTCAGTAGGGTACACCGATGGGTTTTGAAAACCCGCCATCTGTCAAATGGGATGCTAAGCTGTGGCCCCATGTGCGGGAGAGAGCCATACCCTGTGCACGCTAAAGAACACACTGGATGGCCTTGACGGGAGGCTACCATCTGTCTCCCAACAACTGTTCCAGTGGGTCTCCTCCCCAATCTTCTCTGAGCCTTTGGGGTCCTTGTGATCTGGCCATTTAGTCCATGGTGTGCAAAAAAGTGCTGCTCAGAGGTAAAACAACCCAACCCAAAGTAATGTAGGTTGAAAAGGTTCATATCATCAATTAGAGGAGATATTGATCAGCGGCCAGTAGCTCAGTGGTGCAGAGCACCTGACATGTTATCAGGAGGTCATGGGTTCGTATACCACCCGGCTCAAGACAATTTTTCCTCTAAAAATTTAATCGACTTCAAAGTGGTAATTTATTAGTAGATACCAAACATGTCAAGTTTATTTCATTATTTATCATTAGTATACTTGTAAGAAATACTTTCTGTCTATATATGGCACTGCCGCTTGTGGTGAAATTGCCGGAACACTCCCTACATATGATGTAATGTAGGTTGAAAAGGTTCATATCATCAATTAGAAGAGATCTTGATCGGTGGCTGGTAGCTCAGTGGTGCAGAGCACCTGACATGCAATCAGAAGGTCGTGGGTTCGTATCCCACCAGGTTCAAGACAATTTTTCCCAAAAAATTTTGATTGACTTCAAAGTGGTAATTTATTAGTAGATAAAAACAATGTATTAGTTTATCTTGTAGAGATACTAAGCTAGTAAAAATAATCTCTATCTACTTTAATATCTCCTTTCAGGAATGTGTTATCTAGCAAAATATCTTTCAAAAATAATGCAAAATACAGTTTTACATAAATGCAAAATATTAATGCAAAATAAAATTTTTGCAAGAGAAAGATTAAATTTGGAATAAATGAAACTTGAATTTTGTAAAGTGTACAAAGACAACAGATTACTAAAAACCTTTCCATACTGCCTCCCTTTTTAAAGAATTCATAATTTGTAATCTATATTAAAAAAGAATGAGCTCTTACAAATGGCAAAACATACATTACTTCTACATGGTATCTTTCATTTATTGTTTGAAAAAGTTGACATAGTGTGTGTGTGTGTGGTACTGCAGAAAATGTACTCCTTTTCTAAGCATATAGAAGTATTTATATTTAGTTTTCCAAGCATTTTGTACACACCTTGGTATATTAAATTAGAAGCAGACAAAAAGAAATTTTGGGCAATATTATTTTTTTCTCATTATCACATTTATTAATGGTTGGATTGATTAGCTATAAAAAATGTAAAGTATAAAAAAAATAAGAATTCACATAAATAATGTCAGTGAAGCTGACATCTTCAAAACATCTACCCCCTAACCTATTAATTGCCACTGAATCAGTGGTTACTGTAACACAATTTTCTCATAACACGAGGTTCTTCAAGAGCACAACTATGTACGGTCCATGGCCATATTATTATGAGCACTGCATCACAAATGAAGTACAATGAAAGAAGCTAATGTATGCAAAATTTCTTACTGATGTAAGCTTTCTACAATACCATGAAGTCCTATAAAAGCCATAAAGGCATGGTGGAAAGCAAAGTGCAACATGGGCAAAAAGGCTTATCTGACTAGCTTTGAAAGACGGCTCATGGTTAGAGAATAATAGGTTGGAGCATCTATAACAGAGGTATGGAACTCAGCAGGAAATAAAGGGGCACAATATCCCAAGTGCATGGAAAATGGCAATAGTCTCAAAAGCATCTGCCAACCTTGGAAAATGCAGGAGGAAAAAAGTTTTGACAGATAGGATTTAGGCACAGCTCTATGTTTTTGTAATTTAAATAAAGTTTGTAATTTTCAAAATGTTTTTTGTGGAAAAATATGACTGAAAAGAAGACTGTATCCCTAACCCAAAGTTTCTTGATCCAAAAATAAGAGTTGAAAACCTCAATCTTAAATCAACAGACATATTTGAAAACAGTTTTTGTTGTCATATCGATTTTGTGATTTTTTTATTTGCTCACATTAGAGTCCCCCCCCCCCAATTTCCCTAAAAGCTCTATAGCACCCCTGAATTTTTCCTTTCCAACAAATATAATTAATTCAGTAATAAATGATCACAGAAAAAGTCCGGTACACAAGGAACACTTGAAAATATGAGTTGAAAACCCAGGTCTCCCAGAAGTATGCTGGGTGTCTTAACTGCTAGACCACCGAGAAGCTGACCAACTATCCAATTATGTGACATATAAGCCTTCCTGTTTGATTCACCAGTGGCACCATTTATTATCAGGCGTTAGGCAGCCAAGCTGTGACAGATTTGATGGTAGTAATATTTGTCACTCATGCTTACAGCATTATATAAAATATTCAGTAATAAATGATCACAGGAAAAGTCCTGTAGACAAGGAACACTTGAAAAAAGAAGTTGGAAAAATTGTTAGTCCTGACTCGGATTTGAATTCAGGGTGCCACTGGTGAATCAAACAGGAAGGCTTATATGCGACATAGTTGGAGAGTTGGTCAGCTCCTCAGTGGTCTAGTGGTATGATGCACAGCATTCTTCTGGGAGACTTGGTTCGAATCCCAGTCAGGACAACCAATTTTTTCAACTCATTTTTTCATGTGTTCCTTGCCTACAAGACTTTTCCTGTGATCATTTATTACTGAATATTTTATATAATGCTGTGAGTGTGAGTGACAAATATTACTATCATCAAATATGTGTAATTTACTATCATCAAACAAGCTTGGCTACCCAACTCATGTTAATATATGGAGCCACTGGTGAATCAAACAGGAAGGCTTATATGTTACATAGTTGAAGAGTTAATCAGCTCCTTGGTGGTCTAGCGGTTAAGATGCCTGGCATGCTTCTGGGAGACCTGAGTTCGAATTCCAGTCAGGTCAACCAATTTTTTTCATTTCATTTTTTCAAATATAATTAATCTTTTCAACTGAAAAATATTAAAATTATAAAACGTAAAATTTCTGGAAAGGACAGACTGCAAATATTTTTTATGGATATAATGCTATATTATTTATTTCTTTACTGAACAATGGAACTAGCTAATTTTGATGAAATTTTCATCCTGGACTGGCAAATCTTCAGGCATATTTCATATCATTCCAAAAATGTGAATTCTCTTTATGCCATTACATAGGTACAGCAGCACATATCTCTCTTGTTTTGAAATGAACTGAGAAATTGTTTGATGATGGTTGGGGAAGGGGGGTGATAGTGAGTAAAAGAAAATTTTATGCCAGACCCTTAAGTGAATAACACTTAAGCAAACAAACACTCAATTTCAGGGAAAATGTTTTTAATGCAATTAAAATATTATTGTCATAAAATAAAAAATAACACAGTTTTGTAGATATGCATAAGTAGTATTTACAAAATTGGATTAACATTTGAAATTAATATGCTTAAAAAATTTGGCCACTCAGGATGAAACCAAATTATTTTAGCAAATTAATTTCAAGTTAGGGACCTTAGTTCGAACCCCAGGTAAGGCATGGATGTTCATGCTGTTTTTCTGCTGAGGTCCTGCCATCCTCACAGACCTTCTATTATGGTAGAGGTACAGAGTGCGGCAATTAAAATTAAAGCTATTTAATTATCTATAAAATCAATGGCGAGTATTATTATTAAATGTTTTTAAGCACTTCAACACATGGACTATGCTCTCAAGTATCAATAATTATTAAGGAGATATTTACGTACCATGCCGTAGAGGATGGGTAGTAACAGGAACTTCTTGGGATGCTTTCGGTGAGAAATTTAAAATTCAACATTCTTGCTGGCAAGTGACATCTCAGTGGAGATTAAAATAAGGATGACAGCTGCCAATGTTCTACCCGCATTGGCAAATGAAATAACCATTTATACTTTTGATAGCATAGAGTCCTTAAAAAAGTTTTTGATCCATGACGCGTGTTTTGTGCCCTGTTTATCGGCGCTTCATCATGTGGGAAGTGAGGAGCTTAATGCAGGAGAGGCAGTTGGTTGTTGAATGCAGGGGGGTGTCATAAATTGACATGTCAGTGGCTCAACTCCGAGGATTGGAGTGTTCGGCTGATGTACGGGTGCCCGTAATGTGATCTGCATGTAACGGAGGTTGGGAGAGGGTATGGAATTATGGGAAATCGCCAAGATCAGTGAGTGTTGAGGGAAGCTTCACTATTTGTGGCTAGTAATTCATAATTTTAATGAATGGAGTAATTTTAGTGAAATAATAAATTTCGTAAACTGAAATTAGGGGTAAAGACAATTATGTTATTGAGGGTCGGAATAATGGTTTTCATATTGGTATTGCTATTGGGAGTTTGTGTTTGTGTGTGGGGAGGTACATTAATCGCTGATTTTAGGAGGCATTATGGAAGTGTTCTAAAGGGTTTGGTGGGTGTGCATTAGTGCAGGTGGCAACTGGGAATTGGTGATGAGAGAGGAGAGTGTTTAGGAGGGAGTGGAATTTGCGAGGTGTATGTTATATCCCTTGAGTATCAGATGCCACGCTGGGAGGAGGGTATGTAATAATGTACCCCACACACACAAACTCCCAATAGCAATACCAATATGAAAACCATTATTCCAACCCTAAATAACATAATTATCTTAACCCCAAATTTCAGTTTACGAAATTTATTATTTCACTAAAAGTACCACACTCATTATAATCATGAATTACTAGCCACAAATAGTGAAGCTTCCCTCGACATATGCAGATCTTTCCCCCCCCCCCTCTTCTAACCTCCATTCCACGCAGTATCCAGATTTCCCATAATCCCACACCCTCTCCCAACCTCCATTACACGCAGATCACATTACAGCCACCCGCACATTGGCCAACCACTCCGATCCTCGGAGCTGAGTCACTGATATGTCAATTTATGACACCCCACACCTCCCCCCCCCCCGCACTCAACTGCCTCTCAACTGCCTCCACAACCAACTGCCTCTTCTGCATTAAGCTCCTCACTTCCCACCTGATGAAGCATCGACAGGAAGGGCGCAAAACATACGTTGTGTATCAGAAACTTTTTTAAGCACTCTATGCTATCAAAAGTATAAATGATTATTTCATTTGCCAGTGCGGGTAGAACATTGGCAGCCATCATCCTTATTTTAATCTCCACTGAGACATCACTTGCCAGCAAGAACGTTGAATTTTAAATTTCTCACCAAATGCTTATCAAGAAGTTCCTGATACTACCCATCCTCTATGGCATGGTACATAAATCTCTCCTTAATAATTATTGATACTTGATAGCATAGTCCATGTGTTGAAGTGCTTAAAAACATTTAACAGTGTCATAGAGAATTAAATAGCTTTAATTTTATGGTATATAAACTGAAAGGTTCTTATCAAGCCTCTTAGGCAAGCAGCTGCTTGAGGGGGAATTTTGTTTTCATATTTTCTTGTCAACAGGGCATTTCCTTGATACTTTATTATGGAATAGGATTAATATGTCTGTTTTTCCTGCTGTTTGCATATTTAAAATAACTTAATCAATTTTCAATAGCGCATGCCCATGGATGCCTATTGAATCTATCTGACAAAGAAATACTGCTACCCCCCCCCCCCCCCCACATAAAACAAGGAATTAAAACAGTAAATTGTTGAATGGGAAGAGACTGAGAATCTATGAAAGTAAGCAAGTTTTTTAAAGTTTGAATGAAGGGGAAGAAAACAACTTTCTAGCTGGACTTGATATTCAGCTGTGATGTATACCTGAAGGTGAAGCTTAACTATGGTGGGTTGGCATAAAAAAAAATTTTTTTTTCAAGAAATCTTAGCTTTTTACAATATTTTTTTCTTTATCTTTTTGGTTACATATTTCTGCTTTAGATCAGTGATTGATCGATTTATATACAGGGTGATTCAGAATTCATCCTCAATATTTAGTGGGGAGGAAGGGAATAAGAAAAGAAAGAGATTTCACATAGGAAAGTATGGGGGCAGACGAACGCATGGTGGTGTAGAGGGCGCTGTGTATACACACCTCTCATACAGAAGCACAGCTGTTTGACGCGTGCAGTCAGTTGTCATTCGACAAGGTGAATTTGCAGAAGTAACATGAACCGGTATACGTGGAATGAATGTGCAGATATGCATGTAACTTACGGTGCGGCAGGATAAAGATGTCTTCGAGCCAGGCAATTGTATGCAGCATGCTTCCCAAACCGCCGTGTGCCACAGCATCAAATGTTTTCACGTATTCATCGCCAACTGCGTGAAACAGGATCGTTTGCTGCTAGTAATGTTAATCGAGGGAGGCGCAGATCGGCACGGACAGTAGCAGTAGAGGAAGCTGTCCTACAGGAAATCGAGGAACAACCTGGTGCTAGCACACGATGTATGGCTAGGCAGTTTGGAATTTCGCAAGCAACAGCATGGCGGATATTACACGATGAAGGGTTACATCCGTTTCATCTGCAAAGAGTGCAATTATTGGCAGCAGACGACCATCCCAAGCGTGTTATTTTTTGTCAGTGATTCATGCAGAGAACAGCCATTGATCCCAATTTCCCAATGTATGTTCTTTTCACTGATGAGGCGTTGTTCACTCGAGAGGGTGTCTTCAACACACACAATTGGCATGTGTGGGCCACACGGTACAAGACCTGGAGCTGCGCAACAACGTTTTGCTCTCAATGTGTGGACTGGGATTGTCGGTGACCGTTTGTTGGGCCCGTATTTACTACCATCCCGTTTGTACGGTGCCAAGTACCTAACATTTCTTCAGACTGTGTTACCGGATCTTCTGAACGAGGTTCCTGATGGTAGTCTCCGGCGAATGTGGTTCCAGCATGACGGCGCTCCTGCACATTTCGCAAATGCTGTGCGTGCTTACCAACGCAGACAGTTTGGTGGTCAATGGATTGGCCGTGGTGGACCGGTTTCTTGGCCACCACGTTCACCGGATTTATCTCCAATCGATTTCTTTGTATGGGGTGCTATGAAAAACATGGTGTACGAGACCCCTGTTGATAGTGCTATGGATCTTGTAGCACGCATATCAGTTGCTGCCTCAAACATCCGGGAAATGCCAGGCATCTTCCACAGGGTCCGGCTGTCCATGCAACGCCGTTGTGAGTCATGCATTCTAGCACATGGTCGGCAGTTCGAGCACCTCTTGTAAGTCTGTACAACCAATGCAAAGAAATGTTACATGTAAGATAATGTTTTTTCCTTACCACTTCCTTCTTATGTGTTCTTTCCATCATTGAACTGGGGTCATTTTGCCCTACTACATGGCATATGCGCCCATGCTTTCCTATGTGAAATCTCCTTCGTTTCTTATTACCTACCTCCCCACCAAATATTGATGATGAATTCTGAATCACCCTGTATATCATCAAGGTTTGATTCAGTCAAAAAGTCATTGATTTTTTAAATATTTTGGTTCTGATTTTGTTCTTGTTGGTTGACAATAATATTCTTAATGTACATTAAATTTTTCAACTTTCTGAACATTTTTTTCCTTTGTTCTTCACAGTTTTTGAAGATTAGGAATATTTGAGACACATTTTCTCTTTCATTACATGCAGAGCAATCTGGAGAATTTATCATTTTAAATAGAAACAATTGCTATTCAGCAAGCAATCAATGTTCTTAATCTTTGCATTTTTATCTATTATTCACTTGATAAACAATTAGGACTTGGATGTGATATCATCTATTAATCTTCGATATGTATATTTATGGTCTGTGCTCAACTGAAATCTTGTTTGCATTGAAACAGAATTTTATTTTTTAGAAATTGTGAGTGTGTTGGAATGTGAATATTTTCCCTATATTCTCATAGTCATTTGCTAATGAATCTGCAATATCATCACTGTTGATTTAATAATAACTAGAAATTCATTAAATGTAGATTATATTTTCTGAGTTAGTTATATTTTCATATAGGTTTTTATTTATTTCTTGTAGCATATGTGTGGATGACCTGAGGTTTCTGCAAGGATGGCTCATCTATTAGGCCACCTGGGGCATTTCCTACCAAAAATAACCACAATAAACAAATTTAAAATTTAGTATTCATAATTTGTCATATATAAATTAACATATCATTTTTATATTCATTTTATAATCATTGTTTTACATGTTATGTAAACAATCTCAACATTTATTTTCTGAATCAGGCTACATTGTCTGCTTTAATTTATATAACTTAAAATTTTCCATTATGATCACTGCCAGAATTTTAACATTATCTATTATAGAGATTACACATAAATGTGCATTCACTGAAATACAATAATGATGAATTGCAGGAGGTGGCTCACCATTTTGTAGTGGCTTGTGACACTTGATTGATTGATTCAACCAGTGAAACCAACAATCAAAGATCTTGTTACTTAATGAAAATTTTTATTTGACTGTGCTGGTTATAGTAAAAAAAATTTAGTCACAAGCCACTGAATTTCTGATTTGTTGTTAATGGCAAATAAGGCTGATTTGCAGTCAGTAAGGATCAGCATTTTCTTCTTTTTTCACATTTGCACCATTTTGACAGCCATATTTGAGTGAAAATAACTGAAGTGAAATTTTGAATATTGAAGGAAAAAATCTATAATCTTCTTTATGAACTTAGATGGCACCAGTAGTAGTATTTAATATGGAATTTAGAGATCCATCTGTATACAGGATGCTTCCAAAAGTTCTAGTCAAACTTTGGGAACATGTTCTTCTACTGTGCATAGTGATAAAAAACATTCCTATGTGCATTAGGACAGAAATGCTTCCCTTCCAAGTTACATCATATTTTGGAGTGCAAGAAGCCTGTGAAGTTTCAATTAGTTTTTATTCCAATTATTACAGCACACTGAATGCTCAATGAAAATAATTATGTAAATCTACATCAGAGCAAGTGTTTGAAATGCCTTACCAGAGCAATAATACATGCCTCACAGTGTCTTCTCATTAAATGTCAAACACATCTGAAAAGTCTCAGAGTACAGTGGACCCCCGATATAACGCGCATGTCGGGCGGGAAACAACACCCGCGTTATAAGGTGAACCGCGTTATACCGAGCGGCACGGTAGTGACACAATAAATTTCACACTGTAAGCTTTTCTTTTACTCATCATGCATACAATAATTAAACACTATTCAAAATACATGCAGGAACTCAATACATACACAATTACTCAATACGCAGTAACAATAAAATGCGATACTCACTAACGCCGCACGGACCTGTATAAACATGTTTAACTTATCGCGAACATCGCCCGCGCTATAACCGAGTGTGCAGTATAGCAAGCAGCGCTATAAGGAAGGTCCACTGTATTTCGAAATCTTTGCAACCATCCACAATCCATTCTCAAAGAGTTCTGTATTAAGAACTGGGGTAAAGTAAATATCAGCATTAAAATGCCCCTATAAGAAGGTTCAAGGTGTTGTAAGTTAATGGTGAAATTAGCCTCCAATGAGAGGCTCCCAGTCACAACAGGAGAGTGAGATAGCAGAGGCAGAAGAAACTACCTCTCAGCTATCTCTTGAAACTATTAACTAATCTCGTTAAAGCAAAAGAGGCATTAGACCTTGCAAAAGAGGCCAATGTTCTGAAAGAAATCATTGATCAGTCGCAAGCGTGTTCACTGTAGCTTCATGTTCCAGTAATTATCAAGAAGGGAGGTGATGGAATAGTTGGTGGAATCCAGTGGATTCAACTCAGGAGAATGTACAGGGCATACAACTGGTCCACCTTTACCAATCTAATGGGCAGGATATTGGGTTGTTTTCCCTCTGAGCAGCACTTTTTTGCACACAATGGCTAGGTCACAAAGACCCCAAAGAAGGTTGGGGGAGGGGACCACTGGAACAGCTATTGGGAAACAATAGCCTCCCATCAAGGCCATTCAGCATGTTCTTTAATGTTCACAGGATATGGCTCTCCCACACACAAGGCCAAGGTTTAATATCACATCCAATGGAAGGCAGCCTTTCCAAGCCCATCAGTGCTCCCTACTGACATTGGGCAGGGCTGGGAGTTTTGCAGAGATAAATCTCAATGCTGGCCCAGCTGGAACTCGAATCTGGGATCTACAGATTACAAGCCTGGCATGCAACTGAGTCACCCCCACCCAATGTATGAATGAGATGTTCTTGAGCAGTGAGGCTAAAATGTGGTGAAGCTCCATCATGCACGAACCACATGCAACAACATGTTGCATTTGGTGAAGCTCCATCATGCATGAACCACATGCAACAACATGTTGCTAATGATATGTCATCCAGCAATGCAGGTAGTTCTGCCTCCAAGAAATGTGTGTATTGCAAGTCATTGAGCATAAGTGGCAGGAAAAATAGACCAACTGGACAGTCATCAATGATGACAGCCCAGACATTCACATGAAACCACTTCTGATGCCAAGACTGAGTGATTTCATGAGGATTTTTTTCTTTGTCCAGGGGTGAACATTATGAAAATTCACAATGCCATCTATTGTGAATTGTGATTCATGGGTGAAAAGCAGACAATGGTGAAAACCAAGTGTAATACACTGCTGCAGAAACCATTATGAAAACATGACTCATGGATGAAAACAAGTTGTGAAAGGGTCTGTGCTTGTTGCAAGTGATATGGGTTGAGTTTGCAAAACATCTATGTCTGCTGTTACTCTTCATGTGCTAGTGCCTATATCCTCCATGACTATGTCCAGCACCTGTTCCTCTAAAACAGGCATTCTAACACATCTTGCCCACCCCAAATCTGCAATAACAGGCAGACTTGTCTCTCGAAGATGCCAATGGATGGCTGAAAAAGTATCCATCAATAAATATCAGTATGGAAAAGCTATCCAATAGAGACGCTGAGCTTCACTGCAGTTTTTTTCTCCTCGTCCATAAATGAAATGAATAACTACCACTTCAGCAATGGAGAACTGATTATTTGAGGTCAAAGTCACAAATAACATGTGGATTGACAATAACAAGACTACTGCACTTATACATAACTTCAGAGAAGCTGATTAGCAGAACAACTGCTGCTTCACTTTGTGTAGTATTACCTCATTCAGGAGTGTGCGTGGGGGGATTTTATCCAACATTTGTATACATCTACTATGCCATCAGACATACAAATGATACAAATTTACCTAGCATCATACCTTTTGACAGGCTTCCTTACTTGCACTCTCAAAATGTGCTATAACTCAGAAAGTTTCTAGCCCAATGGTCATAGGAACTTTTTTTCATCACTATACACAATAGAACACATTTACAAAATTTGACTAGACCTTTTGAAAACACTCTGTTTTTATATGTGCTTAAATAGTCCATAGTTTTGTTGTTTCTTTTTTCTTCAAAATTATGCTCATTTGTTAATTTCTTCGAATGATTGAAGTGTTTTATTACAGATTCCTTCAATATTTATTTAAATCTTAGGCCTTTGGAAAAGTCAAGGAGACTTGGTGTTATAGATGGATTTTAATTATTTCATTATTTACAGCAGTATCCCTATATTTGGCAAAAAAGCATCATGAGTTTAATGTTGTGCTCCACAGGTAAGGCTTGTTTCTCCTAAAACTTGAAAAACTATGCTTCACTGTAGCCTAAAGTAAGAAGTACTGCTAATTCACTTCAAATTGCTGGCATATACATTTGGAAATTCAGATCTTCTCTTAACTGGAGTGAGAAAAATTGGTCGAAGACAAAACAGCAAGCCATGGTGGATGTAGTTTAGCTGCTGACTGCATAACACCATTCAGATTGATATTAAAACCTCTCAATTAGACAATGGACATTAATATCAAAAGGACAAATTACAATCAGATGATAAGAATAAAGTATCGTTGACTTGAGGCAAAAATGCAATCCCAAATGGGATAGCTCAGCAGTCATAACAATTAGTAGGCATACTATAAGGACAGCAAAGAGAAAAGATGGTTCATTAGCCTCAACATATGGACTAAGTCAAATATATGGGAACGTTTAAAATTTCATGGGGAGGAATGTTTTTATCTACTGTTAAACCATTACAGTATGCCCAAAAACCATATGCTTCAGTGGATGAGTAAATTTAAGAAGTATGAGCAAGTAACAAGAATATAATTTAAAAATTTTTGGAAATAAGAAAACTATACATTTTTACTGCACTAAAGCATCTGAAGAACAATTGGAATTCACAATTAGTTAGAATATTTGCGAGAGACACTCGACAATCGAAAAATTTATTTCTAAAAAACCTTACTTTTAATAAAAATCTAATTACCAAACACCGAGTTTTCTTTTTGGCTCCTAAAATTTTCAATGCTTTACCAAATGAAATTAAGGAAATAATTAATGTTAAAACATATATTACGGAAGTGAAAAATTGGATATTAAATACTGAGAATATTAATATTTTGTTCTAATCAAGCAACCGTGAGTTAATTGAAACCATGTGATTGAAGTGATTTAGATCTCCAAACCATTTCACTGAGCTGTAAATTTACATTTGTTTACATAAATAATGAAATAAACTCGACATATTCAATATCTACTAATAAATCAGCACTCTGAAGTCGATTCAAATTTTAGAGAAAAAATTGTCTTGAGTCAATTTGGTTGGGGATACGAACCCACAACCTCCTGATAACATGTCAGGTGCTCTGGACAACTGAGCTACCGGCCGCCAATCAAGATCTCCTCTAACTAACGCTATGAACATTTCTATTATGTCACATATAGGCGCTATTTAGGCAATCTAGCCACAAGTGGCTTTCTATTTGCCATATAGATACTAGACTGTTTGTGTACACATGAATTTAATTATGTTAAATAATACCACATGCGAGTCATAATTATTCTTGTGGATAAGAAAATTGGGCTCGATAGATGTATCTGTATGCAGGCATTACTATTGTATATTTAATGTTGAAAAATACATCTATGTTAGTATTATAATGTAATTACAATAATTGTACTTTTGTGTAACGTGTATAGTGAAATGGTGCTGTATATGATTGCCATTCTTGATAAGGCAATGTAAAGTTACTTTCATGTTCCAATTTTGTTGATAAATAAAAAATAATAAACTTCTATGCACTAATGATACCACAGAATATATTTTACACTTTAAAATACAATAAAAAAAACTCTCAAACTGCTACTTGTCACATGGCTAACAGGAGTCTGTTAGTATAATTTGCTACAGGGAATAAGAGATAAGACTTAAAGATATCAGAACCACTGATGCAATAAAAACTAAAAATAAATAATGAGATATCAGCACAATACTTTAACATTAATGCAAATAAATTTTGACATACCCCCTTTACACCTCTTAGGTCACCTTTTAATAAATTATCTAAAGGAAACATGATGATGTTGTTCAAATTTTGCATCTGAAATTAAAACAAAAAGGAATTCAATATTGCCCTTAAGTAAGTTGAAACAAAAAAAATTAAAATCATTATTTTAGTAATAAACTATCACAAGAAAATGTCCTGTAGACAAAAAAGTTAAAGTAATTAGTTGAAAAAAATTGGTTCCCTGAGTGGGATTCAAACCCACATCTCCCAGAAGATATCATAACCGTTAGACCACCAGAGACTAAGTTTCTTCAACAATATGACATAAGCATTCCTGCATTTTTTTTTTTGATTTACCACTGGCACTATGTCAGATTTATATAAATAATTCAGTAATAAAGTATTGCACGAAAATGTGCTGTGGTGAATCAACAAAAATGTAGAAATGCTTATATGTTCCATTGTTGAAGAAAATGGTTAGTTTCTGGTGCTCTAGTGGTTGTGATGCTTAGTATGCTTCTGGGAGATGCAAGTTCACATCCCACTCAGGGCAACCAATTTTTTTCAGCTAATTATTTCAAGTGTTTCTTGTTTACAGGATAATTTCCTGTGATACTTTATTACTGAATTATTTATATAATACTGTGAGTGACAAATATTACTTCCACCATAATAGGCAGTTTGGCTTCCCGATTCCCAACATATATGATGCTAGTGGTGAATCACAAAAATGTAGAAATGCTCATATGCCCCATTGTTGAAGAAAATAGTCTCCTGTGCTCTAGCATTATGACATTTAGCATGCTTCTGGGAGATATGGGTTTGAATCCCACTCAGGTCAACCAATTTTTTTTCAGCTAATCATTTTGTGTTTTTTGTCTACATGACATTTCCCTGTGATATTTTATTACTGAATTATTTATATAATGCTGTGAGCATGAGTGACTAATATTACTTCCACCATAACAAGGCAGTTTGGCTGCCCAATTCCTGACATAGATGGTGCCAGTGGTGAATCAGCAAAAATGCAGGAATGCTTATATGTCACACTGTTGAACAAAACAGTCAGTCTCTGGTGGTCTAGTGGTTATGATGCCTAGCATGTTTGGGAGACATGGGTTCGAATCCCACTCAGGGCAACTAATTTTTTTTCTGCTAGTTACACTGGTTTACAAAGTTTTCATAACATGAACAATTGTAGATGCCTTTAACTATTTTTCAGGTGCTGATTTCAGGTCTGGCCTTAAAAAATGGTAGCACGTCACGTTTTTATGTTATTGGTCATTTTGACTCCTATTAAGATCTTCCTATACTAACACCTCCAGGCAACTGGGAGGATATTAATTTCACTTTTTGCGGCTGGCAACACTGATTGCTAAATGGGAAAAAACATCTAACAGTAACCTAACCTCAGACCACCATTCTTATTGTTTTTATTGTAGGAGGAACATGTGCTACACATTGAAGAGTGAATTTTGCATTTAAATGGCACAAAGGCAGAATCGTAGATGTGTTAATATGCCAGATAAGTTTTAAAATATGTGTGGAAATATTATTTTTAAATCCTTCCCAATCTTTGACAAAGATTGTGAAGAAAGCCTATAACTTGTATTTTGGATGTCATGTTGGAGATCAGGACAAAACATGGGCTCCACATGTGTGTTTGCATCTCGTGCTTTGTTGGCCTGAGTGAATGGTTGAAAGGTAAGATAAAATCCATGCCCTTTGCAATTCAAATGATTTGGCATGAGCCAACTAGTCACTTGCATGATTGCTATTTTTGTTTAACTAAAGTGTTGGGCTTTTCAAAAAAGAACGAAAGCAAAATACAATATCCAAATGTGACTTCTGCCATAAGGCCAGTTCCTCATGGAGATCTTCCTATTAAAGCTATTTAATTCTCTATTACACTGTTAAATGTTTTTAAGAACTTCAACACATGGACTATGCTATCAAGTATCAATAATTATTAAGGTGAGATTTACATACCATGCCATAGAGAATGGGTAGTAACAGGAACTTCCGGGATGCTTTCGGTGGCAAATTTAATAATTGATTATCTTGCTGGCAAGTAATGTCTCAGTGGAGATTAAAAGAAGGATAACGGCTGCCAAAGGTCTACCTGCCTTGATGAAGGAACTAATCATTTATAAATTTGATGGCATAGAGTGCTTAAAAAAGGTTTTGATCCACAACACATGTTTCATGCCCTTCTTTTCGGTGCATCATCAGGTGGGAGGTGAGGAGCTTAAGCTAATGCAGCAGAGGCAGTTGGTTGTTGAGTGCGGGGAAGGGGTGGGGTGCCATAAATTGACAAGTCAATGGCTCAGCTCCGAGGATCGGAGTGGTCGGCAGATGTGCTGATGGCAGTAATGTGATCTGTATGTGACAGAGGTTGGGAAAGGGTGTGGGATTATGGGAAATCGCCAAGATCAGCGAGTGTCGAGGGAAGCTTCACTATTTGTAGTTAGTAATTCATAATTATAATGAGTGGAGTACTTTTAGTGGATTAATAAATTTTGTAAACTGAATTTTGGGGTAAGATAATTATGTCATTGAGGGTCTGAATAATGGTTTTCTTATCAGTATTGCTATTGGGAGTTGTGTGTGTGTGTGTGTGGGGGGGGGGGGGTGCATTAATTGTTGATTTTAGAAAGCATTATGGAAGTGTTCTAAAGGGTTTGGTTGGTGTGCATTAGTGCAGGTGGTAGATGGGGATCAGCGATGAGAGAGAAGAGTGTTTATAGGAGATTGGAATTTCCAAGGTTTTTCTTAAATCCCTAAAGGATCAGACACCACACTGGGGGGAGGGCTACAACTCTGCGACACAGACATTGTCCCCCTCCCCCCAGCGTAGCATCTGATCCTTGGAGGATATAACATACAACTCAGAAATTCCATGCCCCCCCCCCCCCTGAACACTCTCCTCTCTCATCACCGATCCCCATCTACCACCTGCACTAATGCACACCCACCAAACCCTTTAGAACACTTCCATAATGCCTCCTAAAATCAACAATTAATGCACCCCCCCCCCCACACACACACACAAACTCCCAATAGCAATACTGATAAGAAAACCATTATTCAGACCCTCAATGACATAATTATCTTACCCTAAAATTCAGTTCACAAAATTTATTAATCCACTAAAAGTACTCCACTCATTATAATTATGAATTACTAGCTACAAATAGTGAAGCTTCCCTCGACACTCGCTGATCTTGGCGATTTCCCATAATCCCACACCCTTTCCCAACTTCTGTCACATACAGATCACATTACTGCCATCAGCACATCTGCCGACCACTCCGATCCTCGGAGCTGAGCCATTGACTTGTCAATTTATGGCACCCCACCCCTTCCCCGCACTCAACAACCAACTGCCTCTGCTGCATTAGCTTAAGCTCCTCACCTCCCACCTGATGATGCACCGAAAAGAAGGGCATGAAACATGTGTCGTGGATCAAAACCTTTTTTAAGCACTCTATGCCATCAAAGGTATAAATAATTAGTTTCTTCACCAAGGCAGGCAGACCTTTGGCAGCCGTTATCCTTCTTTTAATCTCCACTGAGACGTTACTTGCCGGCAAGATCGTCGATTATTAAATTTGTCACCGAAAGCATCCCGGAAGTTCATGTTATTACCCATCCTCTGCAGTGTACATAAATCTCTCAATAATTGTTGATACTTGATAGCACAGTCCATGGGTTGTTTTACCTCTGAGCGGCACTTTTTTGCACACAATGGGCTAAATGGCCAGGTCACATGGACCCCGAAGGCTCAGAGAAGGTTGGGGGAAGGGACCCACTGGAATAGCTGTTAGGAGACAGATGGTAACCTCCCGTCAAAGCCATCCAGCATGTTCTTTAACGTGCACAGGGTATGGCTCTCCCGCACATGGAGCCACGGCTTAACGTCCCATCCGACGGACAGCAGCCTTTCCAAGCCCATCGGTGTCCCCTACTGACCGTGGGCAGGGCGGGGAATTTTGTGGAGATAAATCTCAACGCTGACCCAGCTGGGGCTCGAACCTGGGAACTACAGATTACGAGCCTGGCACGCTACCAACTGAGCCACCCCCGCCCCAGCACAGTCCATGTGTTGAAGTGCTTAAAAACATTTAACAGTGTCATAGAGAATTAAATAGCTTTAATTTTAATTACCGCACATGTACCTCTATTCTAATTTTTGAGATCTTCTTATACCAGCACCTCCATAAGGAAATATTTTATTTGCATTATGGAAATATATTATATTTGCATAAAGGAAAATAAAAACTTTCCATTCCAGTGATACACGCTGTGGGAATGAAGGAACCTTAGGAAAGCATGGAAAAATACTCACAGCTATAAAATATGACCTGCTGAAGTGGGCAATATGTGGTGACCTAAAAGTCATCTCTCTCTTGCTTGGGCTTCAAGGAGACTTCACAAAATTTTGCTGTTTTCTGTGTTTGTGGGACAGTAGGGCCAGAAAGGAACACTACAAAACAAAAGACTGGCCCAAAAGAGATGATTTTATTCTTAATGTGAGGTATAAGCCTCTAGTTGACCCACTCTGATGTTCTGTTCCCACCACTAAACATCAAATTGGGGATTGTGAAAGACTTTTTAAAGGCTATGGACAAAATCGATAAAGCGTTTTTACACTTGAAGGAAAAAATTCCAAAACAAAGTGATGCAAAACTCAAAGAAGGAATTTTTGTTGGTCCTCAGATCAGGAAGGTACTGAATGATATTGTCTTTGAAGAAAAACTAAATATAAAGGAGCACGCTGCATGGAAATCCTTCATATCTATGATCCAGGGTTTTCTGGGGGATCACAAAGAGGAAAACTACCATCAGCTCATTCAAGATCTTCTCAAAAACTATGAAAATCTTTGCTGCTGAATGTCTTTGAAGATCCATTCCTTGCATTTGCATCTCGACTTCTTTCCCAAAAACTTGGGAGCTGTCAGTGATGAGAAAGGGGAAAGATTTCACTAGGATATCCGAACCATGGAGGAGAGATACCAAAGCAGGTGGGAACCACAATGATGGGTGACTGACTACTGCTGGTTCTTGCAGAAGGAAGATACCTCAGCACATAAAAGACAAAAATGAACTTCTTGTAAGTATAAAAGATCCTTACCTATGTTTTCTTATTTTGCGTTTCAATATTATTTCATTTGTCACTTTATATTCAGTGGTCTATAACTATGATGTTTCAAAATTTTTTCACTGTAATCATGTAATTAATTAATGAGTTTTAAATTGCAATTTAATAAAATAGTCACATTTTCATTTCCTAGGTATGTGTATTCATTGGACTTTGAAATACATCAATCCATAATTTTAAGGAAAACTGTACGTGCTGCAGATTTTTCACAGCCATATTTGAATTCAGCACCCCAAAATTAGTTAAAAACATTCTATTTGACGAATGCAATAAAAAAAGTTTCAATTTGTTGTCTAGTGTTATTAATTACTTTTATTTAGAACATTATTAATAAGGTTGTTAAAATCAATTAGAAATTTAACTAATCATTTTATCATAATTAGCCCTGATAATCTATTTGTATTTTACTGTCCACTGGATCATATTGACCCAAAAGTACAATTGTATAATAGAATTTTTATATCAATAAATATTTAGCAGAAAAAATTTTCACCGACATACGGGGTCGCATCTCTCCAGAAATATGCCAGAGTATTCTTCCAGTTGAACTAATGCCAGCTCGTCTTTTTTAGGCTAATTTTAAGACTAAACTTCTATTACAGAGATTTTCGGGCCAACCATTGGTGCCACTATGATCTCTGGTGGCAATTACCTTAATATTGCACAGAGTGAGATGGAAATAAATAAGTCTCATCATGCTATTTAGCATTATTAATGATTTAAACATAGATGATAATCACAGCATTACCTGATGCTCCTTTGGCATTGATAAATCAATAAATATTTAGCAGAAAAAATCTTCACCGTATGTGGGGGAAAATTTTTCCCGCTAAATATTTATTGATTTATCAATGCCAAAAGAGCATCAGGTAATGCTGTGATTATCATCTGTGTTTAGAATTTTTAAGCAATTATAATTTTAAAAAAATATACTTTTTAAAAACTTTTATAATACAACTTTTGAATTAATAATAATGTAATTAATGAATAATACATAGCCTTAATAAATAATATTAACAATTTAACATAAATTTGGAAAAACTTAGATGTTGGCATACCAATTCTTTTTGAAATATTCTATTCTAGAATATTACTGTTCTCCTGTCTCTTGTGTTGGAGAGTAATAAGCCATATGAAACTTGCAGTTGTGTTTGTTACAAATAAAACAAACATTTGTTTTATTATTTTTTATGGACAAATTTTACATTAAACATGTTTGACACCACTAGTACTTGTAGAACCTTTGTTTCTTCTTGTAATCTTCCTTGTATCCTGTTACATGTTTCCTCATTTCATGGTTTATATTTTCTGGACCTAACATGAGGAGCAATAAGTAATTTCCCTACCTTTTCTGAAAAAAATCTTCTTTTAGTACACTTATTCTCATTCCAATTTGGAACTATGTTTCCCCACAAAACAAATACATTATAAGCAAAAATGTCAAGAATACTGTAGAAAATACCATTGGCCACGGATTTGCTTTTCTTTTACAAGTACGTGTACCAACAAGCTGATCACAAATATCCATTGCCCTCCTTAGTTTTACTATAATCAAGAATCATTTGTGGTTTCTTGTTAGCCTGTTACTTGCAGTCGTATTGTGCAGCAAGATTTTTTTTTAGGAATACAGCTTACTATTGTTTTACTTTCAGTAGAAAAAAAGTGGAGCTAAATATTTCTTTACTCTTTATTTGCTGTGGTAGTTTTTCATACAGTCTCTATCACAGATTTCATTTTATGAGGATCTGTCCCAAAGTTATATGAGGAAAAAAAATTATTGCAATTAACATTGTGTCCTCTTAGTTCATATGTAAGATTGCAGACTATAGACTTTGGGAGAAATAATTACTTATTTCTCCCAAATTGTGTGTCTTCTCTCTTGACAGTTAATTTTATTACAAAATGAATTACTTAAAATAGAGTACAAAATGTTGCAAGAAACAATGTTGTTCTAAATATATTATGACCAATTTCTTTATCCCATAAACTTTTTGTTGTTTCTCTGTAATATTTGTATACCCCAGTTAATACACTGCTTTACAATACTAATAAGGTGGCACTAATAAATTGTAGAATAGCTTTATTTTTTATTGTATGATGTAATTAAAAACGAAAATTTGCCCAGAAATGTAATTTAGTAAACAAAGAAATATGTAGAAAACAAAAACCCTCAGACCAAAAATAAATGCATCATAATGTCATTAAAACAGGTATGCATCACAGAAGTTGACTTCATTATCATCCTCAAGCAGCCATGGGCTGTGGAAGTCTAACCAAATTGTGCATTTAGTTCACTAAACACATCTACTGCACCTGCCCACTGTAGTCCAAATCTAACAAGGTTTCATTTGACATTGCCTGCCCACTGCATCCCAGGTCTCCCCCTCTTTTGGAGGCCTTTAAGCACACTGTTCATACCCCTAATTGCTATTCTATGTTATGCATTTGATCAACATGCCCAAACCAAGTCTCTCTCTCTCTGCACAATATGCTACTCAAAGGAGGTTGCCAACTCTTTGCTTAACGTCATCATAACTAGCAAAGTTGAACCACCTAATGCCCAAGATACTGCGCAAGCATCTAGTATAAAAAGCATCATTTCTATTTATCTTGTTTACATAGGGTCCAAGTTTCACTACCATAACTAACTCTAGAAAGCACCAAACTATTATACAGTCTAATTTTAGTTTCCATTTTAATTCCTTAAATGTCCCAGCAGCAATCCCGATTTGATTTGAAATGCTCCAAAATACACAAATAGGATGTGAATATGGAGTGTAATTCCCTCTGATGGCTAAACAGGCCTGACAGCATCAATCCATGATCAATATAAGGTGGTTCAGAGGTGCCTGAGGCAACAAATCCCATTCTTCCACAAGAACTAACTTTACCTCATGGAATGGTGAGTGGCTGGTGGTTTGCAGTGATATGTGCTAAGGCATTCCATACATGTTCGATAGGATTTAGGTCTGGTGACATTGTTGGCCAGGTCATTCATTGGATATCTTTTGTCTCAAAGTACTCCTGCAAGTTATCTCTATGGCAATAAGCATTGTTTTGCACTTTTTTTCAAAGTGCACTGGAATTTGCTTGCGTGTACTATTATTGCTTTTACTTGCCCATCTGGTTTGTTGCAAGTCCAGAATGTCCAAGTAATATCATTGATAGTCTCATGTGAGAACCAGAATGGCTTGAAATATTTTAGTGTCCAAGGCAAAGCAAGCAAAAAGCACCTGAGGCAAGGCCCATATGTCTTCAGAACAATATTAATGCATTTTAACTTTTATGTGCAAATAGACTGCTGTAAAAGCACCCTTAAGAAATTGGTATCCCAGGTAGCCATCCAGTTCACCAGCATCTCTATCAAGCTTGGGGAGAACATCAAGATAATAATCTCTATTTAGAGTCTGCACAATCCAGGTAGCTGTTGCTGAAAAAAATGGCATTAGTTTTTAAAAAATTAGGTTCATTATAAGTATGGCCAATAACAAACAGCCCCCTAATTGCATGCATGGAGTAAAGCAATGAAAGTGGACTTATTACCCACTGCTAATGCTTGCATGCTAAATACCATTTTACATTTATTCCACAACTAAGCTCCACAGCCTTATAACCAAGTGACTGTCTCCTCTGCTCATTTTTATCAAAAGAGTACTGTTAGCCTAAAAAAGCCTGTTGGTCAATTCTGTAGTAAGCAAGCCATGATTGTCATAATGACTAATAACCTATCATTGCAAGCAATGACTGCATCTTGATCTTTAAGATGCTTGTGCTGGGAATGTGAGTTCAAGTGTTTATAAGAGCAGTCTGGAATTTCAGTACTATATGGTAGAACAATGTAAATAAGTTGCATAAGTTCCAGAATTTAAATTACTGAGTATCAGGTGAACTTTATCTGTCAAAACCAGTATTTATAGATAGTAACTTCACTTGGAATTGCAAGTAAAAAACTTTAATAAAAAGTTTGAATATTAGGCTTTCAAGAATACACTTTATATGAAGCTTTGGAGTTTGTCTAAGTTGAAAATAATATGCAATTCTTGGAAACATCTTATTTGGAGCAAGTGCCATTTCTAAATTGAGTTTGCAACCTATTCTAAATCTTAAAATTATGCATTGAGGTGCATGTTCCAAAAAAAAAAAAACGAAAGTTGGATAGTATTCAAAATTATTATAGTTCATTACAAGTTTAGTCCGAAATTATATATTAACCCTTGTTAACATATATGTTAAAGACTGGGATGATTCAAGTGTGAAAGTGTTGAATAAAATACTAGTTTTGACAGTGGCATTTTGAAATGTGGTTTCTCCCAGAAAAACAGTGTTCCATAAGCAGTATGTACACCAGGCTCCCAAAGCATTCAATTGCTTACCTAATAACATAACGAACGAAAGAAGTCTCATCTTTTTAAAAATTAATTATGAAATGGATACTTGGCAAAATGTAGAATATCTATTAGAGTGATTACACCTCACTTGGTTATAGTGTTTAAAAATACATTTGAGTCATAATGTTAACAAGTTTATTATATGTTGGTGAGAAGTAAGTTAACATTGTTGCTATAAACTACTTCATGTTTTAAAAATATAGAGTTAACAATATAGAGTTAACTTCATCTATCTTTAATTGGGCAAAGAGATATTCCCCCACTACTAAAGGCTTAAAATGAAAATTTCTTTTTTTCATGCCACTCTAAAAAAAGGAGGCAGATAGTTGCTGTCAATAAAATATCTTTTGGGACTTCCAGTAAAATTTAAAATTTCTACCATGAACTGATCACTGACAATAATCGTTAAAAGTTTAAAACTTGTAGTATTTGAAAACCTCTAATTAAAACCACATAAATATTTCAAAAATGTAAATCATATTTCATTAGTACCTATCCAACAAAAACAAGAATTTTTTGCATTTCCCACATCCATAGATGTAAGGGGACAATTATTGTTAATTCAAACCTCATGCCCTTCACAATACACTACCAAAATTTCAAACTACTAGCATCAATTACATCACTTGCAAATTATTTAACCCTTTGCACTCGAGAGGCGACCCTCAGTCGCCACTTGATTTAATGCAGCAACTTGAATGGCGATTGAGAGGTGACAATAACTTTTATAAACAGATATCTTTCCTCTGTACATTTCAGATGTGTAAATCTATTGTCTATGTGCACTTTGTAGTACAGCATTGTGTTCAATTAAAATTATTATTTTAAACTTAGTCTGTTTTAGTGATTATAACAATGGAGCCAAATGATGAAATTAGTAGCAGTGAAGATGAGTTTGATTTTACGTTGCTTATGTAGGATTTATTTTTATGTTAGTTGCAAAAAATTTCATCAACTTTTTAGCAAAAACACTTCGAATTGCTACTTCCCTATAGCAAAAAAACCTTTGAGTGCAAAGGGTTAAAAGTTTGCAATTTTTGAATATTTCCTCCATTAGAGGGTGCAATTAAAACTTTTGGGAGATTTGAAAAGTGAGAATCTTAATATTTCATAAATACCTATCCAACCCAAAATGAGTTAATGAATTTTTAACTATTTCTAAAAATAAAAAAAGTTGAATGCAGACAGACAAAGTGAACACATTATCTGTTTTTTTTTAAATGAGATAAAAATGTCACAGAAATGCAAACATTTATCTATTAAGGAGAAAATATAAATTCTGCAGTGTTCTGAAGAAAAAATCAATTTAATGTTTGAGCATTAGCAGAAAAAATTTAAAAGGTGCCAGTGGCGAATTAGCAAAAATGAGGGAATGCTTATATGTCACACTGTTGAAGAAAACAGTTAGGCTCTGGTGGTCTTGTGGTTATGATGCCTAGCATGCTTTTGAGAGAGGTGGGCTCGAATCCCACATGGAGCAACCAATTTTTTTCAGCTAATTATTAAAAGTGTGAAAATCTTGGGTTATTGAAACTGTAAGAACTAAATATCAAATTTTCAAATCTTGGGCTGCATATGGAAATACTAATGTCAAAAATGCACATCCAAAAACTGAAGGACTAGTTATTGATAATGCTATTTATAAAGAGTTGTGCTGAGCCAGAGACAAAAAATTCTGTTAACTGAATTTTAATTTGAGGATAAAATTCTTGAAATTGCCAGTGAATTTGGATTTTCTGATTTCAAAGTTTCAAATGGTTGGTTGCAAAATTTCAAATATAGAACAATATTTCTTATAAAACTGCAAGTTGAGAAGCCTTCAGTGGCATGAGTTTTGATTGGTTAACCAAACTGCAGAATATCTGTGAAAGTTATGAAGAGAAAAATTTCTTCAATTGTGATGGAACAGATTTGTATTGTTGTATCTCTGAGTGGCATTTTTTGCACACAATAGACTAAATTGGCCAGTCACAAAACCCCCAAGGACTCATAAAAGATTGGGGGAAGAGTATCCACCAGATAGCTATTAGGAAACAGATGGTAGCCCCATCAAGGCTATTCAGTGTATTCTTTAATGTACACAGGGTACGGCTCTCACCCTCATACCAAGGCTTTATATCCCATCTGACGGAATAGCAGACTTTTCAAGCCCATCGGTGTCCCCCTTTTTGAAGGCAGGGTGGGGGTTTAGTAGTGATGAAGCAGGACTGTTTTTCAGAGCTTTATCAGAAAAAAAAAACCACAATTAAAAGGTAAAATATGCGGTGGCGGTAAAATGTCTAATGAAAGACTAACGGTAATACTAAGCGTACATATGACTGGCAAATTTGAAAAACCCTTCATTATTGGTAAAGCAATGAAACCACATTTAAAAGAAATCATCCAAATGCTCCTGACAATGCACTGATGATCTCAGCTACATAGTGACTTTTGCTACAGTGCAAAAAATCATGAAAGCTACCTCCACTCCAGGACCTTTTTCATCAGAATATGTCTTCAAGAAAAAGATAATACTTTCACCTACCTAATATTCCACCATAGAACTTGGAACTTTGCACTGCCCTGAGGATGACAAGCCAAGTACAGTCGAAAGTGCTCGACTTCTAAAGTCATGTAAATAGAACATTAGTGCCTATTATGTACATGTATTAATAAATGCAAACAAAGTTAACAATGATGTCGTGACATGGTTTCTTGACTTTTACCTCCTTCTCTACAGTTATTAGAAACCATATTGTTTCAAAGGAGTGAACATGACTGAATAAAAAGGCTTGGATAACTAAGGATCTACTAATGACCAAACAGTTAACGAATTTTGACTGGAAAAAGGGGAAAGCAAACGAGGAAAGTGCTCTTATTTCTCAACACCTTCTCTCACCCACACATTTCTTTATAAAATATGAAAATAATTGTTCTTCAACAAAACACAACTTGAGTACACCAACCTTTTTGGCCAAGGAATTATAAAAAATACTTCTAGGTCTACTAATGATAACAAGTGATGAGGCATCATTTGGCAAAAACTAATGAAGTCAGCTGTCCAACAGTATAAAATGTCTTAGGCTCAATTTTTTGGATTCTATGTTCATTGAAGAATATCCCCCCCCCCCCCCAAAAAAAAAAAAATAAAACTGTAAAAAACTTCTTTTTAAAGGCAGGATTTTCAGAAATGAGACTGTCCAAGACAGTAAATGAGAGTGGTTGTGATGTTCATCCTTGTTCACAGGAACTAGTGCACGAATATGGGAAAGAGGAAGTTGAGTACTGTTTGGAGTGGTACCTGAGAGGAAGTTTTGTCAGTTTAAGAACTAACAAAAAAGTTCTGAGGATCAATCAGCCAATACATTGAATACGTATAGTGCATGGAAAGGTGAAGAAACAACAAATTTTGCAACTGAAGAGAGTATTGAAGATGATTTGGGTCAAGAGCAAATAAAGAAAAGGATGCCATTGAGCATGTGAAGAACTTGAAATGCTTGTTTCTTCAGAAACATAAGTTTATAGCTATTAGCTACTATAGCATTAGTTTTAAACCATTAGTGCCATTAGTTTTAAACTACTTCCTGAAATCAAGAGTCATTTGGAAGAAGTAAATGGGAGAGAACCTAAGGAACTACATTATTGGTCTTTTTCCAAAAGTAATGAGATATGTTGCATATAAATATGTTTATACATATTATGTACAGTGCTATGAATTAAAGGTCCTTTATTAATTATTGCTTTCATTACATTGCATTATATATAGCAATGAAAGCATCATTTCTGATCTTCTCTTATTCCTCTGAACACTGGACAAATCTCATTCCCATGGGTGTCCATTATTTAGAGATTTCATTGTACAAGTTATCTGAACTATTACATTGAAATTTATTACATAAAATTTTATATTTTATCTTGAAATGCAATCACTAATGAGTGACATATCTGATATCCACAATTCACAAAGTTCCCTAGTTGTCATTCTTTTCATTTATAAGTGTTTCTTTTATCATCCTAAATACATGGGCTTTATATCAATGTGTTCTCATCTAGCATCAAAATATGTTTTCATCCAAGCATTTTTTTAGCATCCAATTCTTTATACTAACTATCCATTATCCATGGCAATGGAGGTAATTTAAGATTACTAGTTATCTTTATTACTAAAGTCTCTTGGCTACCTTTAAGATATCAACTGAGTAGTGTATTGTCACTGATGAATCATCTGTGGAAAAGTGCAGTAAGTGCAGGAGATTGTGCATTTGAAGTCACAGTCCAGAAGTACACTGGTTTCCATAAATTAAGGAAAATCCCTATGTTAAGTCAATGGGAAGCTAACGTCAAAGCTATAACTTCTAAAATAAGTCTTTTGAAAAATGTGATTGTTTTGAAAAATGTGATTGCAGATAAAGATCTCAATCAAATAAATCAATATATCGATTTTCAACAATATTCATTAAGTATTTAATGAGTTATGGAAGTTTGAATATTTAGCAATAACAATGCCAGCCACAAAAATTGACTTTAAAAGTTAATTAAAACTTAGTAATATGTATTGTATACAGTTCAATTCAATGTATATAAGTGTGTTTAATAAAATAAGTTTGTATTTTAGAACTTTGTGTAAAGAATTATTTCACTATTCTTCAGTTTTGTGTAAGTTTCTTAAGACTGGCATTGCTGTTGTTAAATATTCAAACTTCCATAACTCATTAACTACTGAACGAATATTGTTCAAAATCGAGATATTGATTTATTTGATTGAGATCTTTATCTGCAATCACATTTTTCAAAACAAAAAAAACTTATTTTAGAAGTTATAAAGCTTTGACCTTAGCTTCCCATTGACTTAACATAAGGATTTTCCTTAATTTATGGAAACCAGTGTACATACAAGTCTGGAGACGGAAGAGCTTTTGGATGGTAATTTTGCACATATTTGGATACCACTGGTTACAACTAAAAGATATCACTGTAGTGCAGTTGATATTAAGTGCCAGATGGACTTCTTCCTGTTATTGCTGCACAGTTCTAATGCTAAACAACATGCAATCTTCGCACAGGTGAGGTAGTATATATTGTTACATTTATTATTGGCTCTCCAAGTCACATGATCTCAAGAAATTCAAGTAAAATCTTTAAAATCCTGAACAACCAACTTATGTAAATATATTAAGTAAAAAATTAAAAGATTAGCATGGTGATACATTTAGTGGTAGCATAAACTTGCTGCTTCATCTGGCTGTAAAAGAATGAGTGATGGAGTTGAAAAGCTTTAAAGTAGGCAGCAGCTGGGCATTTCACCATTACTCATTACTATGTGTTTTCTACGCATTTCACTAAACGTTAACACGTGTTTTACCATTTAAAATGTTAACTATGCATTTCACCATTATTCGTCTACGGCGTCATCAGGCTTGTGCCTGATGACGCCGTAGACTAATGTTGAAATGCATAGCTCCCGCAAGATCTGAGCGCCGATGCAGATTGTGCTTCTACAATACCTGAGCACCTGTATGAAAGCAATCTTATATACTTGTTTTTATATCGGTTTTTAATGTTTTAAATGTTTAAAGTACACAACTATGTCTCAAAAAATGAGGAAAGTGCAACTGTTGTCATCACTGTGATATGTGCCAATGGACGTGCAATAAATACTACATATGATTGTTAACAGCTCTAACATCTACTAAGTACAACGATATTTTGGATAGAAACATCGTAAGCTCCACAGAACCAGATAGCATAATTGATGTTCGGCGTAATTGGAAATAAGCTAACAAATGTTTGTTATCAACCACAAGGAGTAACATACTATCCTACTGTACTTTGCTCAAGATAATTATATGTCAATATAGTGAATTAATATCTACAAACGTACACAATAAAGGGCTGGTTCCTTGTTACAACAACTTCGGCTGTAAATAAGAGCATCAATGGACAGTATAAGAACATTTATTGTAACAGTGATTAGAATATCTACTGATTACATAGAAAATGTGAAAGTCATTGATGTCTCATTGTAACAGCATACGAGTCACAGCAAATAGATGTACCAGCCTACTATTCATTGGTAAATATAACTATTGTTAGCCTATTATGCTTTATATAGTTGATAAGGAAATAGTTAGTCTATTAATATTTATTTAGATCATTTATAATTGTAAAATAGCAGTTGTAATTGCAGCTAGCTACCTCACAATTTGTAATAGCACTTGCACTCCTCATATTTGAGATTAAGTAATTTAGATTAAAGGAATATTGTACAGCAATTATTGTAAATTATATTAAGTATTCAGTTCAGTATTTTTAAAAAAACTATTCATGAAAAATATGTATTACAGATTTTCTATTTTTTTTCACTCCATTGCAATTCTAAATTTAAATATATAACTTTAAAATGAATTATTCATCATAAATTATCACTTGAACAATTGTCTATTTTGGTTGTACTTAATTTAGAATATTAATTATATATATATAATTACATATAGTAATTTTCATGATGAATTGTAAAAAAAGTGATATTGTAATAAAATGAATTATGAAAAAAAATGAATGAGGTAACAAAACTATTATGACAGTAGCTGGCCATAGACTTTTGAGTTGAAAATCAAAAAAAGAGTGCACTAAGCTGACTGAGCAAAGCATTGTTGGTCTAATTTCATTTTGCAATATATTATTAGTATTTAAAAATATTTAATTCACATTTATGCTGCAATATTAAAAGCTCTTGAGCAACATTATTCTATTATTCTATTATTCTATTAACTAAATGACTTCCTGAATAGTGTCTACAGTGTAAAAACATGGACTGGTATCCAGAACTTAAATATCAAGGGAAAAACATCAGTGCTACATATCAACAATGGCTGCCAATAAGAGATCAGGAGCAACCAAGATAACATCCTTGACGCAGGATACAACAACACCCTTGCAAGAACAACATAAGGATAATAGCATGCCAGCTGAGCCAGCAAAAAGGTTTTGAAGACACCTAAAAATGGTAACAATATCTCTTTACTTGGGAACTTTTTGTAATGATAAAAATGTCCTTAAGTGACAGTATATCATGGTGAAAAACACTCACGGTTGTCTACGTGAATAGTACTAAGCTTAATGTAGAATAATGTTGCTCAAGAGCTAATGTTACAGCATAATCGTGAATTAAATATTTTTAAACAAAGTGCTGTGTAGTTTAAATTAATTATTAGTATTCCATGCTAGACCAAATGCTCAACACATTTTGTATTTTCATATTTAATATTCTATTTAAACTATTCATAAAAAATATCCTTCTTTGGTGCAATAAAAAGTTGCCAATCCAGTTCAAACAAATATTGCCAGGAAAATTTAGGAATATTGAGTCTGGTATAGTCAAAGATATTCACTAACAAGATCTTTGACTATTTTGGTAAAAACAGCCAATCAAGTGTCATGAGCCACTACAAAATGTGATTCACCTCCTGCAGTTAATTGCTATTGCATTTCAGTGCAAATGCATTTGCCACTGCTATAATAAATAATGCTATGATTCTGGGAAGTGGCCGCAATGAAAAAATTTGCATTGTGTAAAAAAAAAGCAAATGATGCAGCACTGATCCACAAAGGAAATACTATGATTGTCTGCATAAGACAACTAATTATGATCACAGAAAGAATATAAAGATTATATACATATTACATTGATTTAGATATGACAAATAATTAATACTAAATTTTAAATTTCTTTATTATGTCTTGTGATTATTTTTGGTGGAGTCTTGTGATTATTTTTGGAGGATTATTTTTTGTGGCCACCTTTGGTGGCCTAATGGACAAATTGCCCTTGAAATGTAAGTTTTCTATAAACTATGGTAATGCAGTAGTATGGACTTTGGGTAATTTATATATCTATATATGGTAATTTGCCAGTTTTTCTGGCTCTTGTGTGTAGTTGATATATTGCATCACATTATTAAATAAATCTAGGAAGTGCAACAAATCTCCTATTCCATGTTCTCACATGACGAATATATCATCTACGTAATGAACATAGAAGAAAAGCTTCTTGGAGCATGTAGCCAAAGTAGTAAATACTCAATATAGTTTATGTAATAAATACTCAATACAGTTTTGGCCCAAGTTTTGGCCAATAAATATTTTTGTGCAAAAAAAAGTGTTGCCGACACTGCTCTGAATAAAATGTAAACATGAAGGTCCCTCATGCTCAAAGCATTATTAATGAGATAATCAATAAAGAATAAAAAAACAGAGTAACTTGTTGTCACAGCGTGGCATAATCAGGCAGTCATTCACACATGCTCCACTGCAGTTAAAATTAATTTTTTTCTCATCCAAAGAACATTCTGAAAAAAATATATGGTCTCAGATGAAACTCTGTGATCATGACTACTCCTCAGTAACTAGGTCAATACACTAATCTGTTATTTAGGCCCCTCTACTTCTCACCAGAAGATTAGCATTTTTTAGTAAGATACTAACATTCTGCATTCTGTGAAAGTGTAGTTAGGCATTAGATGAAATGTACATCAAGATCCATGTATCACCAGAGAAATGATGCATCCTTATAGTTTACCCTTTGCTACAATTAAGAGACCTGTGATAGAATACCAAAGGTGTTCAGAGTCAAACTATATTTAATATCATTACAACTATGCATAAACTTCAAATGCAGCTTTCATTATGTATATCTCTCAGCTTTAAATGCTTCATATATAGTAATGAAAAATAACAGATAAGCTGCAATAATTTTTTATTAAAATGCAATTCATTACTACATTAGTGTTTTTCTACATAGAAAAAAAAAAATATTAGGTTTCACACTTACCAATGTCTTCATTAGTGCAGATAATTCTTTGGTAACTATAGAAAATTTAATAAATGCAGCACCTGTTAATTAATAAAGATTAGATTAGAATAAAAACATATACATCATAATAAAAAAAAATTAAACAAGCTAGAAAAATACATATACAGGGTGATTCAAAACTCTTGGGCCAAACTTTAAAGGGGTGATAGAAGTGCTTGTTTAGGTAGTACCTTGTTTAAGTAGTGCTTGTTTAGGTGTGTACCTAAACAAGCACTTTTCGTCATACAATGCATGGTCGGAACTCAAGCGGTGAAGCGCTAAAGGTTAGCAGTTATTGTGTCAGGAAATGAAGAAACACAAGAATGACAGAAGAGGTTTGAAACAATTGCAGAAATTACAGAACAGAAAATACAGAATTTTATTGAACAAATTACAGAAACTGCTCAAAAGAGCGACTGCCAACATTAATGCAAGCTTCATACCTTCAACGTAGTGATCAGCGTACATGGGCGAAAACACCAGACATTTCTCGTACAACAGCAGCAGCAATAGAAATCCTGACAATAAGGTCCTCATTAGAATCGACGGGGCTATCGTAGATGAGGCTTTTCATATGGCCCCATACGAAAAAGCCCAGACATGAGAGATCGGGCAATTGTGGTGGCCAAGCGATGGGACCACCTCGACCAATCCATCATCCTGGAAATGTTGCCTCCAAGGCATTCTTGCACACCCACGCTGAAATGGGGTGGCGTTCCATCGTGTTGGAACCACATACGTTTGAATGCTTGCTGGAACGGGGTTCAGTAATTCTGGCAAGACTTCTTGTAAAAATACGAGGTATGTTCTCCCTTTCAGTCAGGCTGGCAGAAGGTATGGGCCAATCAAATGGTCATGGAGGATTCCAGCCCAAACATTTATGGAGAAACGCTGCTGGTATGAATGTGGACGTATGGCATGCAGATTACTGGTGGCCCACACATGTGAATTGTGGGTATTAAAAATGCCCTCGAATGTAAAGGTGCATTTGTCTGAATAAGACATGTGCATCAAAGTCCGGTTGCGCAGCAGTCTGCTGCAGGAACCACTGTGCATAATCCACATGAGGCCGATAATCTGCAGGTGTCAAGGCGTGCACCCTATGTGCATGGTAGGGGTGTAATCGTTCGTCTCATAGAACTCGCCACATCGTCGATTGGGGCACACTTACAGCATGGAAAATTACTTGTGTGCTACATTCGGGACGATCTCCAACCCTACACAGAATTTCCCCTATAACACATGGCATCCTCACACTCCTTGCATGCCCTGTATCCTGCAAGTTGCTGACAAAGGAGCCCGTTTTGCACAGATACCGGTGCAATTGCTGAAAGGTTTTACAATCAGGCACGCATCTGGTTGGAAAGCACTCCCGGTACAGTCTTTGGGCTTCCCTTGCATTCCTGTCCGCAGCTCTGTATGTGAAATGCATGTCCGCTTTCTCCTGATTCATGAAACAAATCATCCATTTCGCAATCCATGGTAGAAATGACAAAGAGTGCGAAACCAGCGCTTATAAGTGTTCACTGGAAAGCGCTCTTTAGCGCTTCACCGCTTGAGTTCCGACCATGCATTGTATGATGAAAAGTGCTTGTTTAGGTGTGTTCTATCACCCCTTAAAGTATGGCCCAAGAGTTTTGAATCACTCTGTAGATACCATTATGTTGAAAATTTCTGTTTGCGTATGTCTTCCAGTAATATGGAAACATCTTAATAAGAATGTAGTTTTGGTGGAAACTTGTTTTAAAGGAAACTCTTAGTAATATAACTTAAATATATCTTTATATATAACTTTTTCACTTGCTTATCCTTTCCATTTCATATTATTGCATTTTAGTAAAAAATATAAATATATATATTTTGCAGGGTCTGGTGCAGCTTGCTGTAGTGTGGGTACCCTTGTCATGGAGTAAAATGTAAAAGGTTTGAAGTTAAATCAGTATAAAAATACAATTTTTTTATTTAAAAATAAAACAAGAATTTTTGAAAATGGCCATGATAACGATACATAGGCTTATTTCGTGTAAAACTCAGACCTCAAATACTTCATTATTTCTTGAGCTAGAGTTTCTAATAAATCATTGTGAGTGAACATAATGAGTGACAATAAATAAACAATTTATTTCACAATTATCACTGTTAGGAGATTTATGTTTCCTGTGTTACAGCAAGAGATGTGAAAATGATTCTATGGTGTTAGTTCATTTTACATATCATGCAGTTAAAGGCTTAGGTATATTTATCACTACAGGTAATAATCTCCCATAGTGGTAAATATACCTAAGCCTTTAACTGCTTGATACGTAAAATGAACTATCACCATTGAATCGTTTTTGCATCTCTTCCTACATCATCATCATCATCATCATCAAGCAGCCATGGGCTACGGAGGTAACCAGACCGTGCAATTTAGTTCTCCAAGCAAGTCTATCCTGAGCTACATCTACTGCATCTGGCCACTGCACACCAATTCTAACAAGGTCCTGTTTGACATTGTCTGCCCACCGCATCCTAGGTCTCCCCTTCTTTATGAGGCCTTTAGGCACACTGTTCATAATCCTATTCGCCAATCTATAATTATTCATACGGGCAACATGGCCAAACCAACTCTGCACAATATGCTGCTTAAAGAAGGTTGCAAACTCCTTTGCCTAACCTCATCATTAGTTAAAGTTCAACCACCTAATGCCCAAGATACTGCGTAAGCATCTGGAATCAAAAGCATCTAGTTTCCTGTTATCTTGTTTACAAAGTGTCCAAGTTTCACTACCATAACTAAAACAAAACTATTACAGAAAACCAAACTATTACACAGTCTAATTTTAGAAAGAACCAAACTATTACACAGTCTAAGAAATTAGAACCAAACTATTACACTAGAAAGAACAAAACTATTACACAGTCTAATTTTAGTCTTTAGGTGTGTGCGCCTATTTCTCCACGCTCTCCATAGATTCTTAAAAGTCCCGGCAGCAATCCCTATTCGTCTGTTAATCTCATGCTGAACATCACCATTATCTGTTACATAGCTCCCAAGATAATTAAACTGTGACACCTACTCAAGACTGCAACCATTCAGATTAACTGAATCACAGCCTGCCTGCCTGACCAATTTTCATCACTTTAGTTTTCTCTCTGTTTATAACCAAACCTACTCTACTACCAGTCTCATCAACAGCTCAAATGAAAGAGTTCATCTCATCAACATCATTTGCCAAAAGGGCTAAATCATCAGCATAATCTAAATCAGAAATTTTCGTATCTCCAGTCCATTTAAGGCCAAAATCTTTCCCTTGAAGTGAATTTCGCATAACATAATCAATAACCAAGCTAAAGAGAAAAGGAGACAAATGCACCCTTGTCGAACACCAGAAGTAATGCTAAACCAATTGCTACAAGCCTTACCAACTCTCACACATGACTCTGTGTTATTATAGAGAGCTTTCATTATGTTAACTAACTTCTCTGGTATACCATATGATCTCACAATCAACCACAAATTATGACGATCAACAGAGTCGAAAGCCTTTTTGAAATCAACAAAGCTAGCAACCAAAGGTTTCTGAAACTCTAAACATTTCTCAAGAATCTGCCTAAGTGAAAATATCTGATCCACACATCCCCTACCACTTATGAATCCATATTGCTCATCACGCAATTGACTGCCAACCAGATTCTTAATTCTATAAAGCACAATCATGGAAAGAACTTTCCCTGGAACCGAGAGTAGGCTGATACCCCTATAGTTATCACAAAAACTGCAATCACCCTTTTTGAAAATAGGGATAAAAATAGTTCTTGTAAAATCCTTAGGAACCATGCCTTTATCATAAAAGATATTCAAAATTTCAGTCATCCAAGTGGTAACCAAAACATTCCCAGCTCTAAGCATTTCCATAGTAATATCATCTACCCCTGTGGATTTATGAAGCTTAAGTTTAGAAATAGCCAAAATAACTTCAGATTGTGTTACAGGGCCAACATTAATGCCAGTAATGCATCTATCATCATTACAAATAATGGGAGTAGAATCAACCACATTGTTTAGAACATCGCTGAAATGCTCAGCCCACCTAGCCATGACAGAATCCTCACCTTCCATAACCTTACCTTGTTTATCCTTCAATCCCTGTATACCTGTCCATTTTCTACCACACAAAACATTAACTATCTGGTACAGCTCTCTGCTGTTGTGCTGTCTAACTGCTTCCTCAGCTTTGTCAGCCAAACCATCAAGCCAAAGATTCTTATCAGCAGCTAACTGATCTTTTACATGTTTATTAGTTCTCTGTAATGCTTTCTATTAGGACTAGTAGGGTATTGATTAAGGACATTCCTGCAGTTCTTTCTTTACGAAATAAGCTCAAGTGCCTTCTCACTCAGATAATTATGCCTCTTCTGCTCCTTTTTTCCTAAAAGAGTACTGTTAGTGTCCAAAAAAGCCTGTTTAAAATGATCCCATTCTTCCTCAACTTCAGTAGTAAGCAAACCATGACTATCATAATGACTAAGTAACCTATCATGGTAAGCTTTGGCTATAACTGGATCTTTCAGAGCTTCAGTATTAAAAGCAAATTTTTTAACCCTAGCACAACACTTTCTAAGTTTAAGTTGCAACACACTTTTAACAAGGTAATGGTCAGATCCAATTTCAGCTCCCCTATATGCCCTGGTATTCCTAACAGAACTAGCCCATTTGCTGTTAATTAATATGTAATCAATCACATTCTTATGCAGCCCATCAAGTTAGGGTTAGGGTTATTTTACCTCTGAGCGGCACTTTTTTGCACAAAATGGGCTAAATGGCCAGGTCACATGGACCCCGAAGGCTCAGAGAAGGTTGCGAGAGGGGACCCACTGGAACAGCTGTTGGGAGACAGATGGTAGCCTCCCGTCAAGGCCATCCAGCGTTTTCTTTAACGTGCACAGGGTATGGCTCTCCCACACACAGGGCCACGGCTTAACGTCCCATCCGACGGACGACGGTCTTTCCAAGCCCATCGGTGTCCCCTACTGACCGTGGGCAGGGCGGGGAATTTTGCGGAGATAAATCTCAACGCTGACCCAGCTGGGACTCGAACCTGGGAACTACAGATTACGAGCCTGGCACGCTACCGACTGAGCCACCCCCGCCCCAGCCCATCAGGTGAAACCCATGTGTACTTATGTATGTTGCGGTGTTTGTAATAAGTGTTAGTTATTCTGAATCCATTGAGTTTACTTACCTGTAGGAGACGTTGCCCATTGCCATTGCAGCTACCAATACCAAAAGAACCTATTACTCTTGCCCAAAGGTCAGAGTCAGTACCAACTTTGGCATTGAAGTCACCAAGAACAAGGGTAATATCCTCCTTTCTTGACAGAATTCAAAATATCCTGAAGTTGTTCATAAAACCTATCCTTCTCATCCTCAGTGGGGGCATAACAGCAGATAACATTCAAGTCTTTAACACTTGTCAGAAATTTTGCTGTAAGAAACCTTTCATTAATGCACTCATATCCTAGAAGAGCATCGCTAGCGTGTCTGCTGAGAAGCAGACCCACGCCTTGGTGATGCTTATTGTCGTCCCTCCCTGAAAAGAGAAATTTAAGATTATTTTTAAGAATCTGACCTTTATCTGTCCATCTGGTCTCTTGCAAGCCGAGAATATCTAAATTATAATGGTGGAATTCTTGTGTGAGGACATCAAGAGAAAAAGCTCTGTGCAGAGTCCTCACATTCCAACTACCTATGGAGAGAAAATGGTTAGTGGGACGTTTAAAGAAACTATGTTTATTGAGAGAGGGAATGCCGACAATATCAAACAGCCCCCTAATCGCAGACATGGGTCAAAGACCCGTTCCCCCACTACTAAAGGCTGAAGCCATCTACACTGGAAGACTTCCTCCAATGTAGAATTTGACGATGCCAATAGAAGCAAAGAGTTCAGGTGCCTGCGATGACTTCTGCTCAGGATTATCCACCAGCTGATAAACATATCCAGTGAATCTATTCACTTGGGGCTGTCAACCCACAAACAAACAGAAAACACAGCGGAAGATTTTCCCTCCACAGAAGCCCACCAGTGCAGCAAAATCAGGATCCATAATCAAGCTCAGAGCCATAATTCCATGCAGGTTGGTATATAATGGTCAGCACCAGGACCCTGTGTGGTTGACCACTCCTCAGCAGGGTAGAAAAAAAAAAAAGAAAAGTAGCCATAGTTGTCCAGATCAGTAGGCCACACTAATCTGGCAGCCCTCCCCTCCCGTTCACTTCCACAAGAGAGTATCTCTTTTGAAAGTTACTAACGGTCCGCACCACGAGAAGGCGGGGTCGGACATTAGGTGCTAGGCCTGGCCGGTTCTATGCATCATCACAGGGGATTGGTGCATAGCTCTCCTTCCAGTGACAACACAGGAGACATAAATCTCCTAACAATGATAATTGTGAAATAAATCATTTATTTAGAGTTTCTAATGTTATTATCATTGTTGAAGATATGGAAAAGTTCACTGGAATGATATTTTCACTAAAGAAACCTTCATCATTTTGAAGCTATGCAGAAAAGTTTCCTTTTAAGTCATTTTTGAAAATGAGCTATTATATCCACTTTGTCAGCTGTCTGTATACATTCAACTTTTTTGGTGTTTAGGGATAAATGAAAAATTCCTTTTCTTTAGTTGGATATCTGCTGTATAGTATTAGGATTAGACTTTTTAGAATATTACAATACTTTCAACTGTTAGAGGACACAAAATGTGGAAAATGGAAAGATCGCAAATTTGATAAAAATTCTAAAGCACAATAAACACATAAAACATCATCATCAGCCTCAAGCACCCATGGGCTACGGAGGTCCAACCAGACAGTGCAATTTAGTCCTCCAAGCATATCTGTCCTGAGCTACATCTGCTGCATCTGGCTACGGCACACCAAGTCTAACAAGTCATGTTTGACACTGTCTGCCCATTGCATCCTAGGTCTTCCCCTCTTCCTCAGTCCTTTAGGCACACTGTTCATAACCCTATTCGATAATCTACAATTATCCATGTGGTCAACATGGCCAAACCAATGGAGTCGCTCTCTTTGCAAAATATGCTGCTCAAAGAAGGTTGCTGACTCCATTGCCTAACCTCATCATTACTCACAAAGTTGAACCACCTAATGCCCAAGATACTGAGCAAGCATCTAGAATCAAAGGCATTAAGATTCCTGTTATCTTGTTTACAGAGCATCCAAGTTTCACTACCATAACTAATCCTAGAAAGAACCAAAGTATTACACAGTTTAATTTTAGTTCTTTAGATGCATACGTCTATTTCTCCACACTCTTCATAGATTCTTAAAAGTCCCAGCAGCAATCCCTCTGTAATCTCACACCGTACATCACCAGTATCTGTGACACAGCTCGCAAGATAATTAAACTGTGACACTTACTCAAGACTGGAACCATTCAGATTAACTGAATCACAAGCTGCCTGACCAAAAGTTCAACAGATTTCACAATCAACCACAAATTATGACGAACAACAGAGTCAAAAGCGTTTTTCAAATCAACAAAGCTAGTAAAAAAAGGTTTTTGCAACTTTAAACATTTGTAAAGAATCTGTGAGTGGAAATATCTCAGCTACACATCCCCTACCACTTCTGAATCCACATTGCTCATCACGCATTGACTGTCAACCAGATTCTTAATTCTATTAAGCACAATCATGCAAAGAACTTTACCTGGAACAGAAAGTAGGCTGATACCCCTATAGTTATCACAAGAACTGCGATCACCTTTTTTAAAAATAGGGATAACAACAGCTCTGGTAAAATCCTTAGAAACCATGCCTTTACATACAATATTCAAAATTTCAGTCATCCATGTGGTAAACAAATCATTCCCAGCTGTAAGCATTTCCATAATAATTTCATCTATCGCTGGGGATTTATGTAGTTTAAGTTTAGAAACAGCCAAAATAACTTCAGATTGTGTTATAGGGCCAACATTAAAGCCAGTAATGCATCTGTCATCATTACAAACAATGGGAGTAGAACTAATCACATTGTTTAGAACATCACTGAAATGCTCAGCCCACCTAGCGAAGACAGAATCCTCACCTTCTATAACCTTACCTTGTTTATCCTTCAATCCCTGTATACCGGTCCGTTTTCTACCACACAAAACATAACTATCTGGTACAGCTCTCTGCTGTTGTGCTGTCTAACTGCTTCCTCGACTTTGTCAGCCAAACCATCAAGCCAAAGATTTTTATCAGTAGCTAACTGATCCTTTACATGTTTATTAAGCTCTCTGTAATGCTTACTATTAGGACTAGTAGGGTATTGATTAAGAGCATTCCTGCAGTTCTTTGTTTCTGAAATAAGCTAAAATGCCTTATCACTCATATAATTTTGTCTCCTCTGCTCCTTTTTTTACTAAAAGAGTACTGTTAGTTTCACAAGAACAGCCTGTTTAAAATGGTCCCATTCTTCTTCAACTTCAGTAGCAAGCACACACTGACTGTCATAATGACTAAGTAACCAATCATGGCAAGCTTTAGCTATAACTGAGTCTTTCAGAGCTTCAGAATTAAAGGTAAATTTTTTAACCTTAGCACAACACTTCTTAAGTATAAGTTGCAAGACACTTTTAACAATGTAATGGTCAGATCCAATTTCAGCTGCCCTACATTCCCTGGTATTCCTAACACAACTGGCCCATTTGTTGTTAATCAATATATAATGAATCATATTCTTATGAAGCCCATCTGGTGAAACCCATCTGTATGTTACGGTGTTTGTAATAAGTGTTAGTTATTCTCAAACCATTAAATTTACTTACTTGTAGGAGACATTGCCCACTGTCATCGCAGCTACCAATGCCAAAAGAGCCTATCACCCCTCCCCAAAGGACAGAGTCAGTACCAACTTTGGCATTGAAGATACCCAGAATAAGGGTAATATTTCCTTTTTTGAGAGAATTCAAAATATCCTGAAGTTGTCCACAAAACCAATCCTTCTCATCCTCATCGGCATCCTCAGTGGGGGCATAACAGCAGATAACATTCTAGTCTTTAATGCTTATCTGAAATTTTGCTGTAAGAACCCTTTCATTATTTATTTAATAGATTCTGAAAAAAATTCATTGCCGCACTCATATCCTAGAAAAGCATCACTGGCATGTCTGCTGAGAAGCAGACCTATGCCTTGGAGATGCTTATTATCTTCCCTCCCTGAAAAGAGAAATTTAAGATTACTTTTAAGAATCTGACCTTTATCTGTTTATCTGGTCTCTTGCAAGCAGAGAATATCTAAATTATAATGGTGGAATTCTTGTGTGAGAAAATCAAGAGAATACTCTCTTTACATCATTCCTCACATTCCAACTACCTATGGAAAGAAAACAGTTAGTGGGATGTTTAAAGAAATTATGCTCATTAAGAGAGGGAATGCCGACAATATCAAACAGCCCTCTAATTGCAGGCATGGGCATTAAAGTCCGTTTCTCCACTACTAAAGACTGAAGCCATCTACACTGGGTGACTTCCTCCAATGTAGAATTTGACGATGCCCATATAAGCAAATGTTCAGGTGCATGCCACACTAATCTAGCAGCCCTTCCCTTCTTTTCACTTCCACAAGGGAGTATCGCTTTTGAAAAGTACTAATGGCCTGCACCACAAGAAGGCTGGGTCAGACATCAGGTGCTAGGCCTGGCTGGTTCTATGCATCAACACAGGTGATTGGTGCATATCTCTCCTTCCAATGACTATCTAGCTACCATTTACAAACATAGCTGATATAATACAGTTTGATCTAACAATGAAAGTGGCTGTAGGCATCAGAATATAAGTTAAACAAATATTTCAGGTAAAAAATTTAGCTGAGAGTGAATACTGTAATGGCAGTCAACTTATATTTCCTTATAATTTCCATTACAGGTGATTATTATGATAAGCACAGATTGACATTTTCTATATTGCTATAGAAACATATTCTACAAAAGGCAGGAGATGTCAATATTGAAGAGTTACGATAATAACATTCCTGCAATAATGACATTAACTCTCTCCTGTCACCATGGGAATTACTACTTCATGACTATAAGATCCCTCTAGAGAATATTTCCAGTACACATGCTAATTGATGCAGTGCTGGCCTTATATAAGGTCTCTCTAACTTGTCTACCAGAAGGTGCAGTTAAACTGCAATACTACAAAACATGTAATACGATGCACAGTGGAGCAGAAGTATGTAACATCAAACTGGTAATATACAGAATTTATTCCAAATGTAACTTCAAATAAGTTAAAAATAATCTAAGTCAAATATTACTTAAAATTAAAATATAATGTGCTGAACAAAATTTTACAACTTCTGTTCTAGTAGCAGGAGTTCAGAACTGAGTAAGGTGAGGTAAAAAAACAACAGGTAATCATACCTTGGTGAAGTAAGGAAACGTAACATGTAGTACGTGTATCTCACACTTTTGAAATATTTAATTAGCCTATATTCTGATGTCATACAGTCACTTTCATTCTTAGATTGATATGCATTATATCTGCTATATTTTAAACACCTACAGTGTTATTGGGTTTTATATTATATTTGCAATATTTGCAATGTGCTTTATTAATTTCCAAATGTCAAATTTTTAATTGGCAATTGCAAATGATCTATTTGTGCTAGAAATTTGATATTATCGACACATCCTCTCTCAAGAAACATAATTTCCTTAAACATCCCACTAACTATTTTCTCTCCACAGGTTCTTGGAATGTGAAGACTCTGCACAGAGATTATTCTCTTGATGTCCTCACAAGATTTCCACTATTATAACCTAGATAGTCTTGGCTTGGAAGAGACCAGGGTTGGGTTATTTTACCTCTGAGCGGCACATTTTTGCACACCATTGGCTAAATGGCCAGGTCACATGGACTCAAGGCTCAGAGAAGGTTGGGGGAGGGGACCCACTGAAACAGCTGTTGGGAGACAGATGGTAGCCTCCCGGTAAAGGCCATTCAGAGTGTTCTTTAATGTGCACAGGGTATGGCTTTCCCGCACACGGGACCACAACTTAATGTCCCATCCGACGGATGACGGCCTTTCCAAGCTCATTGGTTCCCCTACTGACTGTGGGCAGGGCAGGGAATTTTGCAGAAATAAATCTCAATGCTGACCCAGCTGGGACTCAAACCTGTGAACTACAGATTACGAGCCTGGCACGCTACTGACTGAGCCACCCCCATCCTCGAAAGAGACCAGATGGACAGATAAAGGTCAGATACTTAAAAATAATCTCAAATTTCTCTTTTCAGGGAGGGAAGATAGAAAGTATCTTCAAGGCATAGGTTTGCTTCTCAGCAGACACACTAGTGATGCTCTTCTAGGATATGAGTGAATTAATGAAAGGTTTCTTACAGCTAAATTTCAGACAAGCATTACATACTTGAATGGTATCTTTTGTTATGCCACCACTGAGGACATCGATGAGGATGAGAAAGATAGGTTTTACAAACAACTTCTGGACATTTGAATTCTGTTCTTGGCCACTTCAATGCTAAAGTTGGTAATGACTCTAACTTTCAGGGAGGGATTATAGGTTCCTTTCTCTAAGCTGTAGGTTGAGGTCGACTGTTCTCTAAGTTCTAGGTTGGTATCAGATTTAACTGGAAGTGTAGCAGCACTCCAATTGGTCCTTCAGGTAAATAAACTTAATGGTTTAAGAAAAATAAAATATAAATATTCCTGTTAAGATTGACCAGGTCAGCTGGAATAGTATGTGTGTCCCCCCCCCCTTTCTTTCCGTACCTACAAGAGCAGGGAAGGTCACACCCTACCTGCATTCCACAAGAATTAGCTCTCTGTGCCGATTGCACAAGCAGAACTGAACAGAGACGATAGTGAGGGCAGATGGGACAAAAGGAAGCTCCATCTATAAAGCAGGTATGAACAAAGAGAAGAAAACTAGAAGTTTTTCTGGTCTGTACTCCTCAGCGATGTCAGCGCTGATGGTCCTAAATACGGGTGCCAGGTATCATTTTGAAAAAGTGGAAAATCGGAGAAACCTGCGTAGAAAATAGCAAGCTCTAGCAGGATAATTACTGTGTACTCTAATGAAGGAATAAATTACTTTGTTATTGTTATTTGAGTTCAGTGATTGAGTCTGATTTAACCAAAGTACCACAAAGGAGTAATATTTCACTAAATTCGCTTAAAATGTGTATATGCCACCCTACGTCTGGTACGGCATATCACTCGGCTGTTGAGTTCATTACTAATGACATCCTTTACACTTATGACATCCTTTGATGTCAGAAGTGGGGTCAATCAGTTTCTAACGAGGCATACAGGTGGTACCTTGGGTTGACTTCGAACAAAGAATCTTTTGTTGAGTGTGCACCAGGTTAGTCAATTGGAAAATAAAACATCAAGCCCTGCAAATAGATGTCATCGCATCTCAGACGCTCCTGGTCAACATGGGTAAGACCAGTTTGAACTATAGTTGTTTTTTCTGTGTCTATTTTTTCTCTGAATGGTGCTAACATTGGGGCAAGGTAACTGAACAGATGGATAATCTTATGTTACAATCAAACACAACACCAAGGGACGAGTTAGGAACAGAGGGAGGCGATTTACATATAGGGATTTGGCAGAGGGTGCGATGTCTGAGGTTGACAGTTCTCTAAGTCAACATGGGTAAGACTGTTTTGGCACCTGAGTTGTTTTTTCTGTGTCTATTTTTTCTCTCAATGGTGCTAACATGAGGGCAAAGTAACTGAACAGATGCATAATCTTACATTACAATCAAACATGACACCAAGGGACGAGTTAGGAACAGAGGGTATAGTGGATTCGGCAAAGGGTGTGAAGACTGAGGTTGACCATTCCCTTAAGTCCTAGGTTGGTATGAGGTTTAACTGGAAATGTAGCAGCACTCCAATTGCAGATTGAGCTAGCATAGCTACAATACTCAGCCAAGGATAGGTCATTGGAAAGAGGTAAGGAACTTCAAATGGCACAGATCCGAGAAACTGAGGTAGGCCTGCATTTGAAATGCCTATCTGTGCATCTAAATTGGATACCGTAATGAGGGAAACCAAGAGGATTCAACAATATTCCCAATTTCTGAGGGGAACACTCCTGAAACCCCCCAACAGATTCAGGGGAGCTCCCGTTATTTTTCAAAGATGTGGAGGTGACTTTCAAGATGCACATATATCAATGGAGTATTTTGGGGCAGGCTTTTAATCCCCCCATACTCGGAAAGCAGCAAAGTCTATTGCATCCTCGGGAGTGAGACTTGTCAATGCTGACAAGTCTCACTCCCGAGGATGCAATAGACTATGATAGGTTAAAGTTAGCTGTGCTCTGCATGAGCAGACTCTCAGCACTGGACTACAGCAAATGATTTGATAGTGCAAAGAAGCAATGTACAGAATCTTGGTCTGGGTTCGGCTTTTGCCTCCAGGCAATCTTAAATAAATATCTGGAGAGTAGAAAAGTGCTGGAGCATAGCAAAAAATTAAGAAATTGTGCTGGATTGCATGAAAGAAGAATGTTACGAGTGAGTTTGTTTTGCAGAAAGAGGCAGACAGCTGGCTACTCCGCAAGAGTTAGCTGAATTAATCAAGATCCATGCCAACAGCCACAGTCATTCGGTACATGATCATCAGAGAAACGAGGAGAAGGCATTAGAAAGAATCTCTTTCGACAAGCTTTGCAAGGAATGGATGTTTTCACTGTGGTTTTAAGGGCCATTTAAAATGTGACTGTCCTAAGAAGGCAGAGGCAATCTCAGAGGCCCAAGGTGCCAACATTAAATGAATAGAAACAGGACAGCTTAATAGCAGTAGTGAAGCTATTTGTGCATATGTGACACTGTTGGCCTTTTGCCTTGAGGATATAAAAGAAAGTGCAGTTGCTAGTAAAAATATTACACTCTCAATATAGGGATTTGGCAGAGGGTGCGATGTCTGAGGTTGACCGTTCTCTAAGTCAACATGGGTAAGACTAGTTTGGCACCTGAGTTGTTTTTTCTGTGTCTATTTTTTCACAGTAAAAGTGTAAAGTAAAGTAAAAGTGACAGTTTCTGTATCCGTTTTTTCACAAAAGCAGTAATTTGCTTTTGGAAAGCTAATTACTGCTTCCTTGATTAAGGTATTTATGTGCAAAGGAGATGACTGAAGCAGGCAACACTGAGAGTAATCCATGGGTTGCCATTACTTGTGTTGTAGTAAACGATCTGACAGTCCCAGTTTTGCTAACTGGTGATGCATTCAAAGCACTGCGCACACAAGATCCTGGCAGTGAGAGAAGCTGGAAAGTACTGGGCAGTAAGGCTGGAAAGTGAAGTTGTGAACACAGTGCTCGGGATGAAAACAATGCAACAGCCAGAGTTTTGACTGCTCCTGGAAGTGATGCTATGGCAAACAGTGGTAAGAGCATGAAGGCATGGCTGGAGACATACATTTTTGAGAGAAGGAAAGCAGAGAAATTAAGAAGGCTGCAACATGATGACATCACTATTAAGCAAACTTGGTGTGATTCACATTGTAGACAAAATTTTCGTCTTCACGATCATTTATGCATTAGGCAAAGTAATTTTCCAAAATCACCAAGTTTTGAAGGTGGTCACTGGTGCTCATGTGATATCAAGTAGAACCAAAATACCAGAAGAGTAAGTCAAATGGGCATGCTGAAGCCTTCAGTCGTTTGATGGTCAATTAGGGAAAGGAACGCTGAGCCTACTGGCTTCAGGTGGGTGGAACTGCAAATGTGTCGGGAGAGCTGGGACATTCTCAGCTACAGATCTTCCCATAATGAAGTAATAGAAAGTATGACAGGTTGGTTGGTTGGTTGGTTGTTTAGGGTTTTATGGCACATTAACATCTAAGGATATAATGCACTAAATGAATGCCCATAAAAAATGATAAAAGTCATGATACCCTTAACCAAATTTAAAAATAAACTACAAAGACCAACACAACAAATGTAAATCAATCAAATGGAACATATTAAAAAATGATAAACAAATGTATAAATATGTTATATATATATAAACATAAAAGTAACCCAGGTGTAAGCGACCTATGTTAAACATATAGAATAATAAAAGGGAGTAAAACTACAAGCAAGTAAAATATTCAGTATATTGTAAAAATCTAAATACAGAGATAAAAAAAACAATGATCAGAAAACAGATGTCCAAGTATAAGGGGCTCGGACGTAAAATAATGATGTTTAAAAACATATGACATTCAAAAGTAAAACATGGACAAGAGATTAAAATATGTTTGATAGTTAAAATGGTGTCACAAAACTTGCACTTAGGTTCACCGTCCGCTCGTAGAAGAAACAAATGAGTAATAAATGAATGACCTAAGCAGAGCAGAGCAAGTACAATTTCCTCCTTGCGATTCCTGTGGTAACAAGACTGCCATGGTTTGATGATAGGTTTGATCTCAAAGAGCTTGTTTGTAAGCTGTTCTGACCAAGATTTCTGCCACTGTGCCCGGAGCTCGATCGTGAAACGCTGTGGGAAATCCAGATATGGAACCGGAAGGGGTGTGGCTGACCTGGCAGCAGCATCTGCCAAATCATTGCCCCTGATACCAATGTGACCAGGCACCCAACAGAAATGGATGGTGGCGGCAGCTGCCAGACGATGGAGGTGCTGGTGGATCTCAGAAAGAACAGGGTGAGGCCGATGCCTCACCGAGATCAAAGCCTGTAGCAAACTAAGCGAGTCAGTGTAAAGCACACACCGAAGATGATGCTTAGCTGCCATGTCGTCCAAGGCAAGGCTGATAGCGTGCAACTCAGCAGTGAAGATGGAACACTGCAGTGGGATCTGGTCTGCAATGATTACATCACAGCAGACCATGGCTGATCCCACTGATGTGCCAGACTTCGAGCCATCTGTGAAGACAGGCAAGAAATCCGGGTACTCAGCACGATGGCTGGCAAAGAGTTGTGGTACACACAGTCAGATGTAAAGGCCTTCCCCATCCTGCATAGGGAAAAATCACAGGAAGGGAAAACAGTAAGCCATGGTGGAAGTGGCTTGGCTGTCACTGTGCAACACCTATCGAGACTGGTGTTGATGTCTCTTAGGTAGCCTTGGACTCACAAACCAAAAGGACGAATGGCAGTCAGCCAATGTGTGTAAATCATTTCTCCCTTTGGACTGAAAACGCAGTCCCAAGTGGGATGGCCAGGCAAGGGTCTTAATTTAAATGCATATTGTAGGGACAACTGCTGATGGTGAAGAGATATAGAGGGTTCGTCGGTCTCTACATAAAGTCTCTGGACCGATGAGGTACAGAAGGTTCCTGTGTAAACATGGAGGGCCTGATGATGGAGGAGGTTCCAGCACCTTCACCACTGAATCAAGGGCGGAGTCATACACCTGGGATCCGTAGTCCAGTTTCAATCGGACAAGTGCATGGTACAGGCGGAGCAGAGAATATTGGTCTGCTCCCCAGGAGAGAGAGAGGAGAGGACCTTGACGATGTTCAATGCCCACGTGCACTTGGACCTGAAATGACGTATGTGTGATAAAAAGGTCAATTTCCGATCGAAGATGAGACCGAGAAACTTGGACTCCACCACAACTGGAATGATGTTGCCTCCGAGCCATAGCTTGGGATCCAGGTGAAGAGTATGCTTGTGGCAAAAGTACACACAAGAGGTCTATGGGGAGAACCAAAACCCGTTTGTCATCGCACAAACTGAAAGATCGTTCAGGGCAATTTGCAGTTGTCTTTCAATGACCCTCATGCTGGATGAAGAGCTAAAGATGCTAAAATCGTCAACATAGAGGGCACTGCCTACAGATGGAGGAAGTTGCATAGTAATAGAATTAATCTTGACAGCAAAAAGCATAACACTCAGAACACAGCCTTGTGGCACCTCCTGTTCTTGGGTGTACAGTTGTGACAGAGTGTTGCCGACACGGACACGAAAAGAACGTGTCGATAAGAAGTTGGAGATGAAGATTGGCATGTGACCTCTTAAGCCAAAGCTATGGAGGTCACAAAAAAATGCCGAATCTCCAAGCCACGTTGTACACTTTTTCAATGTCGAAGGAAATTAATACCAGGTGCTCTCTACGAAAAAATGAATTTCTGATAGTTGATTCGAGGTATATCAGATGGTCAAGAGTTAACTGTTGTCTGCGAAAGCCACACTGGGTGTTCGAAAGAAGGTTGTGGTGTTCTAAATACCAGATGAGTCTGGCATTTACCATTCTTTCCAACACCTTACACACAACAGCTCATCAACACAATGAGACAATAATTAGAAGGAATTCTTTCCTGGCTTCAGAAAGGCCAAGATGATGGCCTCCTGCCAAGAGTCTGGAAACTGCTCCTCGAGAAAAATGCGATAGAAAAGATGGAGCAGCCAATCCTTACTCAATGGTGAGAGATGTTGGAGCACAGCAATGGGCATTGTCCGGCATGACAGAAGATGCACAAGAGGTGTGCAGAGCAAGGCAAAGCTCCTCTGCTGTGAATGGCCTGCTGTAAGCTCCAGGCCATTTGAGTGGAAGGACAGCAGAGAGCATTTCGCCTTGCTCTTCTGGGCCAGAAACTCGGGGGAGAAGAAGAATAAGAGATGGAGGAGAATGACTCCCCCAGAGTGTCAGTAATTGCTTTGGGATCAGCAACTGCCTGTCCATTGTGCTCCAGGAACGATAACAAGTGGGACATGTAGTTCCCACTCATCTTCCAGACTTTATCCCACATGACCTTAGAACTGGTCGTGCGAGTGATAGAGACATACATTTGATCCAAGATTCCTTCTGGCTATGGCGCTGGCCAAAATGAGTTTTCATCCTGGTGCATTTGAACATTTCTTGGTTGGGGGACGTTGGACATCTCCAAAACACCCCCCAAACCTTGTTCTGAGCCTTATGAGCTGCGGTGCAATCTGGATACCACAGTGGTTTTGGAAAACGAGGATACCATATCAAAGTTTGAGGAATTGTTGATGCAGCTGCATCTACGATACAGTCCGTTATCTCCGCTACTGCCACATTGATGGGCTCTTGGCTGACATAGTGGTCATCGAGCTCAGAGAGCAGCTCGAAACCACTCCAGTCAGCCTTATTAAGCTTACACCGTGAGACGCATGAAGGGCTGCAAGGCCCCCCATGGGAGATGGTGCACATCATGGGGAGGTGATCGCTTCCATATGGGTTGTCCTTGACCTCCAACGTAAAGAGTGGAAGGATTGAGGAGGAGCAGATGGTGAGGTCAATATCAGTGAATGTGTGGGTTGGGGAGTGAAAGTAAGTACTGACACTGGTGTTCAACAGGGAGAAAGAAGGATCCAGAAGCCACTGCTCCAGAACCCTACTCCTCCTGTTGGTGTCAGTACTGCCCCAAAGTGGATTGTATCCATTAAGGTCCCCCATGATGAGGAAGGTGGACAGCAGCTGCAAGACGAGATCATCAAAGTTTTCCTGGAAGATAATGCTTCCAGGTGGAAGATATACTGAGCAGACAGTCAGGGAGAACCCCACGAAGAGGCAAATGGCTACCGCCTCTAATTTGGTGGTGAGGGGTATGACCTGAAATGGAGAATGGTTGCTCATAAGGATAGTGACACCCCTGCAAGCTGGACCATCTCCATTCCGGTCCCGGTGAACTGGTGAAAAGTGCTGGATTGTGGAATCTGTGATTGGCTGCAAGTATGTCTCCTGCAAGCACACACAGATGGGCTAGTGTGCCTGAAGGAGGGCCTTGATGTTGTCAATATTCCTTTGGAATCCACGGCAATTCCATTGCACGAGTGTGGCCATCTCGGGACTTAGAAGAATGGCCGGACTTAACCGCCACAGAGGACGGTTTAGTGAATAGGGGCGGTCTGTATCCATGTCCTCAGAATTGTCTGAGGGACATGGATCGGTGACCCCCCTTTGTGGAGGAGTGATAATCTTTTATACAAGTTGACAGAATCCGAAATAAGAAACCGATGACACCTATATCAGTTTTAGTGCAACACATGAATGCAACACATGATCCTTTGTTTCTTTTAAATTTGTCCTTTTAAAATTTTCTTTTTATTTTAAATATGTTTTCATATATCTTATACAAAATCTTTTTTATAAGATATATGTTTTCATACATCTTTTAAAAACATATTATTAATGCTTGAAAAATAATGTTTTCTTTTTCCATTTGATGCTTATTTTATTAAACTATGATATAAATAATTTGTTAAAGCCACCTGATTGCCATTTCTTAGAAATGAAATACGATATTGCAGATTTATTTGTTAACATTACTCTATGCTGAAACAATCACCTGAAAATTAACCAAAAGCTGTTATATTTAAAAATGGGTGTTTTGGAAGTAATTGCAGAGTACGTATCTATTTTTTTTTTCCTTTTTTTTATGCTCTTTTCTGCCTTTAAACTATTTCAATACACTTAGAATTATTTTTATCATTCATCCCAGCATTAAACAGTACTCTCTGGCTACTGAAACCAAATGCATAACCAAAAATAGCTTGTTTGTGCAAAACTGGTAGTAAATACATCAAGGACCAGCACAGATTTGGATAACCTTTCAAATAAGTTAGTATTATTTGCACTTTTTTTTATAATTAAAATTTCATTTTTTTTTCAATAGATCCATTATGATTTTATTTTCATAAATTTAGCATATTTGTATCAATCATTTGGAGTAATGTTACATTGCTAGGTATGAAAATGGCCACCTTACAACTTGTTTTTACTTCTATTGATTTATTGATTTTTATTCCCACAGACCTTTCAGAGTTATGACACATCACTGATTGTTACAATGACTGGCTTATAACTTATTCATTTTTACTTCTATCGATTTACTAATTATATTCCCGTATATTTATTTGTCATCATCTATCTTTCGTAGGCACACTGCTGGCTATGATGATCAGTGGCTTACAACTCTCTTGCTGCCGATTTTTCTTAACATCAAATTAGGTTATTTTTTTTATTACTTCGTTTTCCAGTCAAAAAAACGATCTTTTATCATTTCCTGAAAAATATATGAGGTCTTGGTTACAGAAGCAGAAAGCCTTGGCATGAAAATCAGTGCTACAAATGGAAGTGCAACTTCATCAAGGGTGTTATACCCCTCCCCCCACACACATACCTCCAGCTATGCTGAGAACATTTTACACACTCCCCCCTCTGGATATAAACCAGCTTTTCAGGTTGGACCTTGGAAGGATTAATATATATTCTGAAGTACAGATGAATACTGCTGGCAAAAAATATTATTTTCAACAATATGTAAATTATGGTTAACAATTAGTATAAAGTTGGCATTCACTAAAGACCTTCTATACATCGAAGACATCACACAGTCAGCACTTTCTTAACTATATATTTACCTATATCAGGCTCTTGGTCTTTTGTCATAGCATTTGCTCCTAATCTATCGAGGGATTTTGAAAGATAAATTTCATTATCCACATGGGCTGGAATTAGAGGGTAAATAATCTAATCAAAAAAAAAACATCAACATAAAAAAACATCATGCATATTTAAAAAATTTTAATAGATATTTTGCATTTCTATTACTCTTTGCTATCACTAGGATTTTATTTTTTAAAACAAACTCCCTTAACTTTAAAATTTATCCTAAAATAATTAATGAACAGAAATAGGTCACATTATATATATACCAAAAAGGAAAAAACATTTAATTTCAAACAATAAAATATAGAAAAACAAAGGGAAGAGAAAGGACATAAGCTTGGTAAATATTTTAAAGAACAATATATCATTTTGAAAAACAGATATATCTCATGGTAGCATTTTAAGTTGCTTTACCTCTGAGCAGCACTTTTTTTTGCACACAATGGGCTAAATGGCCAGGTCACAAGGACCCTGATGACTCAAAAAGGATATGGCTCTCTGCACATGGGGCCATAGTTTAAAATCTCATCTGAGGTCAGGGTGGGGAGTTTTCCAGAGTTAATCTTAACACTGGCCCAGCTGGGACTCAAACCTGCGAACTACAAATTACGTGCCTAGTGTGCTACCAACTGATCCACCCCTCTCATGGTAGAATGTGAAGGGTTAAAATTGCATTGCCAAATATAAACATGAACTTTACAAACTTATATTTTCATTCACATTTTAATTGTTTTCAAACTTTCTTCAGAGTGCAACTGTAGCTAAATGTTTATACACAAACTAATAATTTCAAAGTTCTTCTTGAAAAAATAGATAACCTACCATAAATATCCATAGTTTCACACAATATACTAGTTAAAACTATATCATAATCAATGCTTTCAGCTAATTAGCTAAAGATATTTCTAAAATAGGCAAACTTTAACAATTCATCCATTTTGCAACAGAAACTAAATGGGATGATTCAAGACTCAAAGTTAAAATGCAGCTTTGTTTATGGTTGGTTGTTTGGGTTTTAATGGCACATTAGCATCTAAGGCCATAAGAAAAAAGATAAAAGTCGTGTAACCCATAGCCAAATTTTAAAATAAACCCCAAACATATACTAAGAATGTAAAGCAATAAAAGGAAACATAGTCAACAACAAGAAACAAATGTATAAATCACTTATAAATATAAAAGTAACCCAGGTGTAAGCAACCTGGGTTAAACATTGGAATAAAACTATATCCGAGTAAAATATCCTGTAAAATGTAAAAACTGAAAGACAGCGTTAAAACAACAATGATCGGATAACAAATATCTGAGTGTAAGGGGCTTGGACGTAAAATCATGAAAGTTAAAAACAAATGCCAAAGTTAAAACATGGACAAGAAATTAAAATATGTTTGATAGTTAAAATGGTGTCACAAAACTTGCACTTAGGTTCATTGTCCGCCCGTAGGAGAAACGAATGAGAAATAAACAAATGACCTAAGTGGAGCCGAGCAAGTACAACTTCCTCCTTACAATTAACACGGTAACAAGACTGCCATGGTTTGATGATAGGTTTGATCTCAAAGAGCTTGTTTGTAAGCTGTTCTGACCAAGATCTCTGCCACTGTGCCCGGAGCTCGATCGTGAAACGCTGTGGGAAATCCAGATATGGAACCGGAAGGGGTGTGGCTGACCTGGCAGCAGCATCTGCCAAATCATTGCCCCTGATACCAATGTGACCAGGCACCCAACAGAAATGGATGGTGGCGGCAGCTGCCAGACGATGGAGGTGCTGGTGGATCTCAGAAAGAACAGGGTGAGGCCGATGCCTCACCGAGATCAAAGCCTGTAGCAAACTAAGCGAGTCAGTGTAAAGCACACACCGAAGATGATGCTTAGCTGCCATGTCGTCCAAGGCAAGGCTGATAGCGTGCAACTCAGCAGTGAAGATGGAACACTGCAGTGGGATCTGGTCTGCAATGATTACATCACAGCAGACCATGGCTGATCCCACCGATGTGCCAGACTTCGAGCCATCTGTAAAGACAGGCAAGAAGTCTAGGTACTCAGCACGATGGCTGGCAAAGAGTTGCCGGTACACACAGTCGGGTGTAAAGGCCTTCCCCATCCTGCACAGGGAAAAATCACAGGAAGGGGAAACAGCGAGCCACGGTGGAATTGGCTCAGCTGTCAACTGTGCGATGCAATCGAGACTGGTGTTGATATCTCTGAGGTAGACTCGGACTCGCAAACCAAAAGGACGAATGGCAGTCGCCCGATTAGTGTAGAGAATTTCCCATTTTGGGCTGAAAACGCAGTCCCATGTGGGATGGCCAGGCAGGGATCACAATTTAGAAGCATATTGTAGGGACAACTGCTGACGGTGAAGAGATAAAGAGGGTTCGTCTGTCTCGACGTATAGACTCTGGACCAGTGAGGTGCAGAAGGTTGCCGTGCAAACACGGAGAGCCTGATGATGGAGGGGGTCCAGCACCTTCACCACTGAATCCCGGGCAGAGTCATACACCTGGAATCCGTAGTCCAGTTTCGATTGGAAAAGTGCACGGTAGAGGTGGAGCAAAGAACATCAGTCCGCCCCTCAAGAAAGGGAGGAGAGGACCTATACGATGTTCAATGCCTGCGTGCACTTGGACCTGAGATGACATGTGTGATGAAAAGGTCAATTTCCAATCGAATATGAGACTGAGAAACTTGGTCTCTGCCACAACTGGGATGATGTTTACCCCCGAGCCGGAGCTTGGGATCCAGGTGAAGATTACGCTTGCGGCAAAAGTGCACACCAGCGGTCTTCTGTGGGGAGAACCTAAATCCGTTTGCCGTCGTCCAAACAGAAAGATGGTTCAGGGCAATCTGAACCAAACAATCTGAGTTGTCTTTCAATGACCCTCATGCTGGAGGAAGAGCAAAATATGCTAAAGTCATCAACATAGAGGGCATTGCCTACTGATGGAGGAAGTTGTCAAGTAATAGAATTAATCTTGACAGCGAAAATAGTAACACTCATAACGCAGCCTTGTGGCACCCCCTGTTCTTGGGGGTATGGCTGCGACAGAGTGTTGCCGACATGGACATAAAGAGAACGTGCCGATAAGAAGTTGGAGATGAAGATTGGCATGTGACCCCTTAAGCCAAAGCTGTGGAGGTCACGAAGAATGCTGAATCTCCAAGCCTTGTGTGTCATATGCTTTATCGATGTCGAAGAAAATTGACACCAGGTGTTCTCTACATAAAAATGAGTTTCTGATAGCCGATTCGAGGCCTATCAGACGGTCAAGAGTTGACCATTGCCTGCGAAAGCCACACTGGGTGTTGGAAAGAAGGTTGTGTTCTAAATGCCATATGAGTCTGGCATTTACCATTCTTTCCAACACCTTGCACACACAGCTCGTCAATGCAATGGGATGATAATTCGAAGGAATCTTGGAATCCTTTCCTGGCTTTGAGAAGGTCAAGACGATGGCCTCCTGCCAGGAGTCCAGAGAGTCCAGCTCCTCGAGAAATATGCGATTGAAAAGATGGAGCTGCCGATCCTTACTAGATGGTGAGAGATGTTGGAGCATGAAATAATGGACATTGACTGGCCCGACAGCAGATGCATAAGAGGAGTGCAGAGCAAGGCGAAGTTCCTTGCTCTGCACGAAGTTCCTTGCTCTCCATGAGAGGAGTGCAGAGCAAGGCGAAGTGTAAGGCTCCAGGCCATTCGAGTGGAAAGTTTTGTTTATAATGTTTGAGCTATATCAATTGTGTATTTGTACTGCTCTTTTAGCAAGAGTGAGCACTTATCAAACGAACTGACTTTAGCTCTTACTGAAAGAGCATTTTTATGCTTAGCCGTACTTTCATGCTCTATAACTAATGTTTTGCTTCCACTTCCAATTGAGGAAAAACTATTCACACTGAACATAAAAACTGAAGCTTTTTTATTATTAGATGCAGGTTGCAAATATGGAAACCCTGACTATCATTTAGCACACATTTCATTTTTCCCTTTTTAAGTTGTTTTAACAATTTTGAAAAATAAATAAATAAAACATACCTTTTAACAAATATTGAGATAAACTCAGATAAACTCGACAATTCAACATCTAGTAATAAATAGGCACTTTTGACATTGATTTCAATTTTAGAGGAAAAATTGTCTTGAGCCGGGTGATATACAAATCCATGACCTCCTGATAACATGTCAGGTGCTCTGGACCACTGAGCTACCAGCCACCGATCGAGATCTCCTCTAATTAACGCTATGAACATTCCTATTATGTCACATATAGATAGTCACTTATCTTATGTCACAAAATTGCCTGTATAGCAATACAGGCAATTTTGGCCACAAGCGGCTTTCTATTTGCCATATAGATGGAAAGCATGCTAACGATAAACAATGAAAGAAACTCGACTATTCAATATCTACTAATAAATCAGTGCCTTTGGCACCTCTTGATTTCTAGCCTTCATTCCAACCCCCATTTGACATTGAATGTGATATTGGATCTGAAAATTCCTACCATTTCTGAGTTCTACTGCCAGGAATAGCCCAATTCACAATTTTTAGCTCTCCAGTATCAGTATATTGGGATTTCACCTTTGACCTCAAAAGACCCAGAGCATCCAAAATTTTGCATAATTTCTGAGATCTACAACTCAAAACCATTTTAGCTCCCTAGAAATATATCAAATTTGATCTCAAAGAACCCATTTCATCCAAAATTTGACATTTCTGAAACCTATTACATATTTTTCAGACAAATTTTCTTTTTGATACAATTCCTCATTCGGGTCATCTATATGAATGATGAAGACACCATCTAATGATATTTCCTGGTCCGATCTTTTCTAATTATATTTCAGATGGTGTTTCTCCCTTATAATAGCCACAGAATAATCAAATTCCATCATAATCTTCTTCATAGGATCTGTGAGGTATGAAATATGAGGGAATGAGATAGTACAGTATATCTATTTATGAGGAGTTAGGTTGATGGTACAGACAAGGAGGATTGATGCTGTGATTGCACCTTAATATTTAGAAATTTATGAGTGTAGCCTACTTGTTTGCCTATTTTCAAAATGTATTTGATTTCCAACTGCAGGAATTTCACTATGAAGCAGTATCTATTAGCTCATAAGAATAGGGTAGGGAATACTGATTTCTGACAATTTATGGGGTGGGTGGAATTCTTAGGAATGAATTCAGGGGCAAATGAAGGTGTTTGGTGTATTGGGGTTTTGAGAGATTGGGATACTTCTGGATATTATCAGATGGAGATAAGAAAAAGACTAAATATTATATCAGTGTATTATTCTCTCCTACTGATAAGCTGTTAAGCTTGCATGACATATGTAAACAGAAGGGATTTATCTGTAATGTTTGAATAGATAATCGAAATAATATAATATTGACAAAAAATAAAATAATAATATTGACATCTAGAACAGTTATTAATCAGTTTTTCTCTGCTTGATGTGTACATTTGATGGTTGAGAAAAGAGCAGCGAGTTCTGCAAATAATTTATTCAGTTGGTTTAAGTTTCCAAGCCAGATTAAAAGAACATAGTCTACGTATGTTTTCCAAAGTGCAGGATTGATGGGGTCACAGCTTAGGACTTTATGTTCTACATGTTGAAGTACCAATATATGTTGTAGATATATATATTGAATAATATATGAATAATATATGACGTATATATATGTTGTAGTACAAATTACTGTCAGAAGTTCCAATAGGGGTGAGTTGGGTTGTTTTACCTCTGAGCGGCACTATTTTTGCACACCATAAGCTAAATGGCCAGGTCACAAGGACCCCGAAGACTCAGAGAAGGTTGGGAGAGGGAACCCACTGGAACAGCTGTTGGGAGACAGATGGTAGCCTCCCATCAAAGCCATCCAATGTGTTCTTGAACTTGCGCAGAGTATGGCTCTCCTGCACACAGGGCCACAGATTAACATCCCATCCGACAGACGGCGGCCTTTACAAGCCCATCGGTGTCCCCTACTGACAGTGGGCAAGGTGGGGAGTTTTGCGGAGATAAATCTCAATGCTTACCCAGCTGGGATTCGAACCTGGGAACAGCAGATTACGAGCCTGGACCACTACCGACTGAGCCACCCCCCGCCCCAATAGGGGTGAGCCCAAGGGTTTGTTTGATGATATATTTGCTGGTTGGAAATAACTGTCAGTTGTAGCAAGGTCCAAAGCCTCATGCATGCTAAAATATTATGTTGTTGATATGTATGCAGCCTCTAACCATTTGGTCTTCAGTCATGCATGCTAAAATATTATGTTGATGATATGTATGCAGCCTCTAACCATTTGGTCTTCAGTCTCATGGTAGCATCCAAAATAGGGGTGTTGGGCTGTAACATCGAAAGAGTGGAAGAATACAGGTGTTGTGCAGAATTTAGACAGATTCATAGCCAAGGATTATGAATTTGTCATAGTGCATTGACAGTATAGTGGGTGTTAGGCTATAGGGGCTTAACCCTTCCCAGGTCAAGGACATCAATAGATGTTTTTTGTACAATGCATAAAACTTCAATTTTTTTTAATAACAGTTTGAAAATTTTCTTTTATCTTTTAAAAATACGCAATTCAAGCTTGAAAAATAATATTCTCTTATTTCATTTGTTGCATATTTTATTAAACTACAATATAAATAATTCGATAAAGCCATCCAATTGCCAGCAAGGCTCATAATCTGTAGTTTCCAGGTTCGAGTGCCAACTGGGTAAGCATTGAGATTTATTGCCGCAAAACTCCCCATCCTGTTTTTTTTTTTTTCATCGGGTTTTCAAAAATAGGCCTTAATTGTATAGTCTGATCTATTTTTTTCACTGTATCGCATTGAAAAAGGCATATTAAAATCAATATACTTGTAAATTTGTCATTTATTTTCATTAAATTTGTAAATTGTTTAATTTGGCATATAACATGACCTATTTCTGTCGATTGGTTATTTTTTTTTTAAATTCTAAAGTTGACTTGTTTATCTGACTCAGAACAATTGCTGAAAGCTTGGACTTTTCTCAAAGTATAGTACTGGGAAAAATCTTTTGAAAAGGGAGTAATTTTCTTATTTCAGGTAAAAATTTATTTTTATGTTGTTCAGAAATAAATAAGTTTTCTATTCATGTGTATTATAATCATATCTGTCTATTAGGTTTTTTAAATAAATTTTTGTGTTGCCAGATGCATTTTTTTACTACATGATTCTAATAATAGTCATATTAAAATAAAATTAATCGTCTTTTTTGTTAAATATTTTATTTTCAGAAAATCCAGAATTAAATGCTGATTAATTTAGCATATAACATGCCATAATTCCTTTCATTAGTTATTTGGTAAAAAAGTTCTAAAATGAATTTTTTTTTTTTGTCTGATCAGAGTGAAAAATAGCTGGAGCTGGGAAGAGTTAAAAAATCAAATAGAGCATGTTCTATAATTGGCAAGTTGGAGCTTTTGACTTATTGACCAGTGGTTCGAATGCAAAATTTATAGAAAGAAAATGCTTGAACCTGTATTTGTCCTTTGGTAGAGCAGGGATTGAAATTTTTTTTTCACTTTGTAGGTTTCTTTATTCTAATAGGAGGAGGTAGGAATGGGTCATTCTTTTAATGCATTCAGTTTGTGTATCGTTTTAGGTAGTGAGTCACACTCAATAGGTGTGGAGTTTATTTCTTTTACTGTTTGCTCCATTTTTGCAATTGAACATTTTGCTGTTGAACAAAATATAGCACCAACTGGGCTGTTTTATCAGCAGGTAGATTTTGATGCTGTTGTGCTCCTTAATACAGTTTACAAATTTTTGTTGCTTGAATTCACTTCTATTAACTATTTGCTATGCAAAATTTATAGAACAAAACAGCTTGAACCTTATTTGTCCTTTGGTAGAGCAGGGATGGGATTGATTATTTGCTCAATGTGTGGGATTAGGTTGTGCAATGGCAATATAGATAAGGCAAATTTAGGGCCTCTTTCCAATACTTCAGTTTGCTCTTTTCTTATATCCGAATTTGTTAAATTTAAAAAAGGCACCAGTTTGTAGGTTTCTTTATTCTTACTTGGGCATGGTGAATCCTATTAGGTTTATTACATGAACAAGACAGTTTTCCATTAAATTCTTCTACTTGAGTACAGGTGTTGTTATTCATAATACTGTGGTCTGAAAAGCAATTTATAAAAATAGTAAGTATCTATTAGTAGTAAAGTATCACAGGTATGTACTTTGAAGTTGAGTTTTAAATATTTCTGGTATGATTTGTATTGCAAATCTTGGATCTTGCTCCACTGCTGTTGAATAGTGATCCTTATCATTTTAATTTCTGCCATTTTCAGAGTGGGATTAATTTTTTTAAAGAGGGGGAATTTAATTTAAAAAGGGGGCATTAATTTTTACTGAATTGTATGATGGTCTGTTTTAAATTTTGCTGGGATTGTCAAACTTTGGAGATTGAATGATTGCCTTTTGCACTTCATTAGAAAGTCTAACGTATTGAGAGTTCCATTAAAAACACGCCGATGTTGAAACAAAGTAGTCACAATAAACATAGTTCTTAATTACTAGAGTTATAATTAAAAGGAAGTGGTTTAAGTCACTATGTAGATTTAAAATTAACAGAATTACTTTATAGCACTGTAATGTCCAAAAAAGCTGAGACATTTAGTTGATTTTACTATTATCTACAGAATTACCTTCCGTTTTGGGGGGTTGTAATCCACTAACTAAAAAGCAAGACTATCATCCTGTGGTTGGAGAGGTATTGTCCAAAAGGTAGTCTGTCTGTCCACCCTGTCTGTAGATATTCAACTTCTCTATTTTTAGAGAAAAATATTACTGTGAGTTCAAGCTGTTCTTGATGTGACCATTGTTTTTGGTGGTGATTCTATTGCGAGGTTGATATCTGTTTGAGAGTGGCACTGAGGGATGAACAAGATGTTGGTTTGCTGTGCACATTAATCAAATATTTGTAAGTTTCCAGTAGATGTCCCAACTTTTCTAGAAAAAGTGATTACTGTATAATTAGAACATAAACACCACACATTTCACACTGTTGTGCCAATGCATCATCAGACACAATAGTTGTGCAGCAGGCAAAAATGTTAGTGTGGTATAGGCAGTGTTTATGTTAGGCTTAGGGCACATTGGATGGAGGGGTGAGTGGTAAGACTTGTGGTGCCATCTATTGAGGGGTGGGGGAAATATCCCGTGGCCGAGTGGTTAGCACGCTTGGCTACTGATCTAAGGGACCTGGGTTCGAGCCCCGGATTAGGCATGGATGTGTGTGTCATTTTTCTGCTGAGGTCCTGCCATACTCTCAGATCTCCTACTGTGGCATATAAACTGACAGGCTCCTGTCAGACCTCTGTGGCAAGCAGCTGCTTGAGGGGGTATTTATTTTATTTATCTAAAGTATGCAATTTTTACTACTTTTGGACATTAATCTTTATTGAATGCAGTTCTGAAGAAAGTAGAAAAGATAGAAGATAAAAAAAAACACAGCTTTCATAGTTCCAATAAACAAAACTCTATTATAAAATGCTGAATTAAGAAATTGTGAGGATCTAAATCAAACATCACTGAATTTTGAAGTTCAGTAACTCTTGTGTGATTAAATATAGATTTCATTTTTGCATTCAGTGATTGATAGAGGAGTTTTATATTTTAATCAGAACAAATCTATTCTCAATGTGATAATTTTTACTTGTACCTTCAAATATGTGCCCTAACCGGTAAAAAAAAAATCCATAATTGTCATTGACAAAAATCACTTTAATTAACATTCATTTTAAGGAAAATGAGCTCTAGTACATGCCAAAATCTAGGGGGGAAAAGGAGGTGAGAGGTGTTGGGGGGAGGGGATGCAAAAATTCAAATGGCCCAAAACACAGATACTTGTATTTTTAGTTCATATTCAGGGGAAAAAAAGCTAATGTTTTCATTTTGTCTGTCTGTCTGTCTGTCTGTCTACCCCTCTGTGTAGACATTCAACTTCTCTGTTCTTAGAGATAAATTAAAAATTATTTTTTGGGTTGGAGAGGTATTGGCCATATTATAATTTGCACATTCAAAATCTCCCAATAGCTAGAATTGTACTCTCTAATGGTGAAAGAAGTTGAAAATGTCAAAATTTCAAACAAATAATTGCAAGCAATGTAATTATGTTAGAAATTTGAATTTTTGGTTGCGATATATGAATTTTATGAAGTTTGCATGGCAACAATGATTTCCACCTTTACTCCCAGAGGGGTGGAAAAATGCAAGTTTTTGTTTTAAGAGATAATTGTTTGTTTTCAAAGACTATGGAGATTATGGGATTATTTAATTTTTATTAAAAATACGTTTTAGGTTGGATAGGTACTGATATTATGATTCACACTTTTCAAATATCCTCAAAAATTTTAATTGTGCCCTCTGATGGTGGAAAATTTTGAAAATATTACATGAATATTGTAAACCATCTATTTGGGCTAGAAATATGATATTTTAGTGGTGGAGTGTGATGATCAAGTGGCTTATATATTGGCAGCAACAATTTGCCCCTTCATCACCAGGGGGGGGGGGGGACTGAACTTTTTGTTTTGAGAGATTAATGAAATTCTTTTTGAGTTGAATATGAACTAACGAAATATGATTCATCATTTTCAAATCCTCAAGGGCCTTAATTTACATGGTTAGAGGGCAATTTATGAAAAAAATGCAAAACTTGAAGTAATATTTCAAACAAATTTATTTATGCTAGAAATTAGACATTCTGAAGATGGAATATATTGATGAAAAACAGATGCCCAGGAAACTTACTAACAGAAGTATAAATGATATTCATATGTGTTTTAATTAAATTACAATTGATTAAAATTTGACTGGTAACTTTATATTTTCAAAAATTTGGGACTTAATTTTAAAATTTTCAGTAATATTTCAATGTAGTAATAATAAATATATTATTTTAAATACACTGATTGATTTGCCTCTTAACTCTAGGAAATGAAGAAATGTCCTTTTTAATTTTAGTAAGAATTATTTTTGTGTTGTATATAGCTAATAATACATTACTATTTACATTTTCCAATCACCCATTTGCATAAAATAAAAATAAATACCCCCTCAAGCAGCTGCTTGCCACAGAGGTCTGACAGCAGCCTGCCAGTTATATGCCATAGTAGAAGGTCTGAGAGGATGGCAGGACCTCAGCAGAAAAACGACACACACATCCATGCCTTACCCGGGGCTCGAACCCAGGTCCCGTAGATCAGTAGCCAAGCGTGCTAACCACTCGACCACGGGACGGCAATTTGTATAAAATACTACTGTTAAAAGATGCAAAATGAAAACCTTCATTTTCTTTCAAAACCAGCATCCCATATTTTCTAGAGGCGATATGTTATGCTCTAGTTTTTATACGAAAATTTTCTTGCTGAATAGTGACTCACTAGATTTTTTTTCCTTCCAATTCAATGGTTATTATTTTTTTTATCTCCATTTCAGCTAATAAAACTCTTGAGGAAAAGGGGTTTGGCCTCAGCCAATCTGCTTCTACTCAAGTAACTTCTTTTCAGTGGGTAACAGAAACCCAGTTTCTAAGTCAACTAAATTTCAGAGACTGCAGTTCAGTTGAAATTTAGATCCCTGTAAGTTTTTATTGAATAATACAATGTACTCTGTTTCTTAACTAGTTGTAATTAATGAAGTCTCGAATACTGCTAGTAATCAGTAAGTCATTGAATTTTTGTCAACAGTTTAGAAATGTAGTTAATTACTTTGGTTCTAGGAGAAGCAGCAATACATCAGCACAAATACAGTCTGTATTATTATACATCCAAAATTTACAAGCAGTCTCAGAGACCTCACCCATTAGCAAAAATTTTTATAGAGCTGAATTGAATGTTTAAAAAAAATAAATATTTATTATTGATCACAGCTTAAAGAGAAAACTGCCAAAAACACTAAATATTATTTTCATTTTGGTATTCTATTAATCCATAATCAGCAATTTAAAAACACCAAATTATTTCAAAACTGATGTGTTGATATATCATAATGATTATTTTAAATTTTTTGGAGAAAATAGCTTTCTATACCAGATACTTTTAAAAGCACCTTAAGAGTGCAAAGCTGCTGAGATGCAGTTCACAAAGCCTGCAGATTTGGCTGAGAACGTATAATAATAATAATTAGTACAACAAAAGAAATTTTAATTTTTGAAAAATATTAAAAGCAATAACATTTTTAGGTCACCCCATTTTAACAGTATTACATGTTTTCATAAGATCCCTGCTGCTGAACGAGCAATGGAAACCAATTGCCATTGTAGCAAAACCACTTTCAAACACAATTTTGATGTCTACATACAATTGCCATTCAACAGTTTTCTGTGTGTACCCAAGTGTTTCCATAACAGTACACCCAATTCTGTTTTTACACAGTAGATAGGTTCCCAAAAAAACCGTGCAAAAAAAACTGTAAAAAAAATACAGTGCATATTAAAAAATAGAAGATTAGTTCCAGACATGAAAACCCAGTACAAATAATAAGTTGTTTTCAAACAAATCATATCAAAATCTTTAATTAAATCTTTATTTGATTTTAATTCATTTAAACACGTTTTTTTATTTTATAAACTTATAAAGATAAATTATATGTATATATAAATAAAGTAAATTATCCTTTATAAAGGAAATAATGTCACTAATTCAAGAATACAAAAGTGCAAAAAAAAAATGACTTACACATGCTTATTAACAATATTATATTCATTGTCACTTTCTGAAAATAGATGCATTCATTTGCGTAAGACTGGAATTAAATCACTTCATCACTTGAAACATTTTGGCAGTCGTGTTCATACTCCAATGCTGAAATGCTCTCTGTAGCATGGGGAACCAAATTATCACTTGTGTCCAGTGATTCTGAAGTTTGATTAGTTTTGACAACGAACTCTGTAATCAATCATTGAGATCCTGCTTTGATAAAATCTTTGTATAATTCTTGATAGTGTGCCATACACGACTTCAGTTCATGTTTAAACTGCTCAGATCTTTCGACAATGGGATCATGTGCAAGAAAACGACTTTCCAATTTACTAGCTATTTGAAGCCATTCTTGAATTAAGCCTGCAGTGAGTGGAACTTCTTCATCATCATCACTTTTTTCCTTTTTCAACAGGAGTCTCAAGGACAGTTTCTATTATTTCATCTTCGCTAAGAGCTTTGTCAACCAGAAATTCATCAATATCTGCAAACGATAAATCATCGAATCCTTCTCCGAATCCTCAGTGATCATCGAATCACTTTAGCACGTGTTAAAGTGATGATATTAGGATACTCAGTCACATTTGGGAGTACCAGATCTTTGCTTTTTACACATTCTGGAAAAATAGCTTTCCAGCATGCATTTAAAGTTGATGGTTTTAATTCTGGTAACATCAATCCAGCATGTCTGATACAATCTAAATAAAAAATTTCTTCCACACATCAATAACTGTTAGTGTTTTATCTAGTTTATCCAAAATATATTGTAATGTTAGTCTTAAATAGTAAGTTTTAAATGTGGAAATTATACCCTGGTCTAGTGGTTGTATTAAGGATGTCAAATTAGGCAGCAGAAAACAAAATTGCCCATTTGGGTGTTCTAAAACAGGATGGCCAGGTGCATTGTCTGTAATCAATCATCATCCTCAAGCAGCCATGGGCTACGGAGGTCCAACCAGACCGTGCAATTTAGTTCTCCAAGCAAGTCTATCCTGAGCTACATCTACTGCATCTGGCCACTGCACACCAATTCTAACAAGGTCCTGTTTGACATTGTCTGCCCACCGCATCCTAGGTCTCCCCTTCTTTCTGAGGCCTTTAGGCACACTGTTCATAACCCTATTCGCCAATCTATAATTATTCATACGGGCAACATGGCCAAACCAATGGAGTCTCTCTCTGCACAATATGCTGCTTAAAGGAGGTTGCAAACTCCTTTGCCTAACCTCATCATTAGTTACAAAGTTCAACCACCTAATGCCCAAGATACTGCATAAGCATCTGGAATCAAAAGCATCAAGTTTCCTGTTATCTTGTTTACAAAGTGTCCAAGTTTCACTACCATAACTAACCCTAGAAAGAACCAAACTATTATACAGTCTAATTTTAGTCTTTAGGTGTATACGCCTATTTCTCCACACTCTCCATAGGTTCTTAAAAATCCTGGCAGCAATCCCTATTCGTCTGTTGATCTCATGCCGCACATCACCATTATCTGTTACATAGCTCCCAAGATAATTAAACTGTGATACCTGCTCAAGACTGCAACCATTCAGATTAACTGAATCACAGCCTGCCTGACCAATTTTCATCACTTTAGTTTTCTCTCTGTTTATAACCAAACCTACTCTACTACCAGTCTCATCAACAGCTCGAATGAAAGAGTTCATCTCATCAACATCATTTGCCAAAAGGGCTAAATCATCAGCATAATCTAAATCAGAAATTTTCGTATCTCCAGCCCATTTAAGGCCAAAATCTTTCCCCTGAAGTGAATTTCGCATAACATAATCAATAACCAAGCTAAAGAGAAAAGGAGACAAAATGCACCCTTGTCGAACACCAGAAGTAATGCTAAACCAATTGCTACAAGCCTTACCAACTCTCACACACGACTCAGTGTTATTATAGAGAGCTTTCATAATGTTAACTAACATGTCTGGTATACCATATGATCTCACAATCAACCACAAATTATGATGATCAACAGAGTCAAAACCCTTTTTGAAATCAACAAAGCTAGCAACCAAAGGTTTCTGAAACTCTAAACATTTCTCAAGAATCTGCCTAAGTGAAAATATCTGATCCACACATTCCCTACCACTTGTGAATCCACATTGCTCATCACGCAATTGACTGCCAACCAGATTCTTAATTCTATTAAGCACAATCATGGAAAGAACTTTACCTGGAACAGAGAGTAGGCTGATACCCCTATAGTTATCACAAGAACTGCAATCACCTTTTCTGAAAATAGGGATAACAATAGCTCTGGTAAAATCCTTAGGAACCATGCCTTTATCATAAAAGATATTCAGAATTTCAGTCATCAAGTGGTAAACAAAACATTCCCAGCTCTAAGCATTTCGGTAGTAATTTCATCTACCCCTGAGGATTTATGTAGTTTAAGTTTAGAAACAGCCAAAATAACTTCAGATTGTGTTATAGGGCCAACATTAAAGCCACCAATGCATCTATCATCATTGCAAACAATGGGAGTAGAACTAACCACATTGCTTAGAACATCACTGAAATGCTCAGCCCACCTAGCCATTACAGAATCCTTCCCTTCTATAACCTTATCTTGTTTATCCTTCAATCCTTGTATGCCTGTCCGTTTTCTACCACACAAAACATTAACTATCTGGTACAGCTCTCTTGCTGTTGTGCTGTCTAACTGCTTCCTCAGCTTTGTCAGCCAAACCATCAAGCCAAAGATTCTTATCAGCAGCTAACTGATCTTTTACATGTTTATTAAGTTCTCTGTAATGCTTTCTATTAGGACTAGTAGGGTATTGATTAAGGACATTCCTGCAGTTCTTTCTTTACGAAATAAGCTCAAGTGCCTTCTCACTCAGATAATTATGCCTCTTCTGCTCCTTTTTTCCTAAAAGAGTACTGTTAGTGTCCAAAAAAGCCTGTTTAAAATGATCCCATTCTTCCTCAACTTCAGCAGTAAGCAAACCATGACTGTCATAATGACTAAGTAACCTATCATGGTAAGCTTTGGCTATAACTGGATCTTTCAGAGCTTCAGTATTAAAAGCAAATTTTTTAACCCTAGCACAACACTTTTTAAGTTTAAGCTGCAAGACACTTTTAACAAGGTAATGGTCAGATCCAATTTCAGCTCCCCTATATGCCCTGGTATACCTAACAGAACTAGCCCATTTGCTGTTAATTAATATGTAATCAATCACATTCTTATGCAGCCCATCAGGTGAAACCCATGTGTACTTATGTATGTCGCGGTGTTTGTAATAAGTGTTAGTTATTCTGAATCCATTGAGTTTACTTACCTGTAGGAGAAGTTGCACATTGCCATTGCAGCTACCAATACCAAAAGGGCCTATTACTCCTCCCCAAAGGTCAGAGTCAGTACCAACTTTGGCATTGAAATTACCAAGAACAAGGGTAATATCTCCTTTCTTGACAGAATTCAAAATATCCTGAAGTTGTTCATAAAACCTATCCTTCTCATCCTCATCGGCATCATCAGTGGGGGCATAACAGCAGATAACATTCAAGTCTTTAATGCTTGTCTGAAATTTTGCTGTAAGAAACCTTTCATTAATGCACTCATATCCTAGAAGAGCATCGCTAGCATGTCTGCTGAGAAGCAGACCCACGCCTTGGTGATGCTTATTGTCGCCCCTCCCTGAAAAGAGAAATTTAAGATTATTTTTAAGAATCTGACCTTTATCTGTCCATCTGGTCTCTTGCAAGCCGAGAATATCTAAATTATAACAGTGGAATTCTTGTGTGAGGACATCAAGAGAAAAAGCTCTGTGCAGAGTCCTCACATTCCAACTACCTATGGAGAGAAAATGGTTAGTGGGATGTTTAAAGAAACTATGTTTATTGAGAGAGGGAATGCCGACAATATCAAATAGCCCCCTAATCGCAGACATGGGTCAAAGACCCGTTCCCCCACTACTAAAGGCTGAAGCCATCTACACAGGAAGACTTCCTCCAATGTAGAATTTGACGATGCCAATAGAAGCAAAGAGTTCAGGTGCCTGCGATGACTTCTGCTCAGGATTATCCACCAGCTGATAAACATATCCTGTGAATCTATTCACTTGGGGCTGTCAACCCACAAACAAACAGAAAACACAGCGGAAGATTTTCCCTCCATAGAAGCCCACCAGTGCAGCAAAATCAGGATCCATAATCAAGCTCAGAGCCATAATTCCGTGCAGGTTGGTATATAATGGTCAGCACCAGGACCCTGTGTGGTTGACCACTCCTCAGCAGGGTAGAAAAAAAAAGTAGCCATAGTTGTCCAGATCAGTAGGCCACACTAATCTGGCAGCCCTCCCCTTCCGTTCACTTCCACAAGAGAGTATCTCTTTTGAAAGTTACTAACGGTCCGCACCACGAGAAGGCGGGGTCGGACATTAGGTGCTAGGCCTGGCCGGTTCTATGCATCATCACAGGGGATTGGTGCATAGCTCTCCTTCCAGTGACTACCTAGCTACCACTTCAATAGAACTTTAAATTCAAGATTTTTATTTTTCCAATAGCATTTAACTTCTGGAACAAAACATTTATGGAACCATTCGTTAAAAATTTCTTTTGTAGCCCAGGCTTTTTTGTTTGCCATCCAATACACTGGCAATTTATTCAAATCTACACCTTTCATTGACCATGGTCTTAGGAATAGATTGATGAGCAGCAGTTTTAACATATGATCTCCTGAAGTGTTGCTGCAAAACAGAAAGGTCACACGATCCATAGAATCTTAAAAGTGCCAGCAGCAGTCCCTATTCTTCCATTTATCTCAGCTGCACATCACCAGTATCTACCAAGATAATTAAACTGAGATATTTGTTCAAGAGTGCAGCCATTCAGAGCAACTGAAGCACCATCTCCTGACCATTTTTCATCACTTTAGATTTTTCTCTGTTTATCACCAAACCTACTCTATTACCAATCTCACCAACAGTACTAATGAAAGAATTCATCTCATCAACATCATTAGCCAACAGGGCCAAATAATCTGTATAATCTAAATCAGAAATTTTGAAATCTCTGGACTGTTTAAGGCCAAAAACTTTCCCTTGCAAAGAATTTCGCATAACATAATCAATAACCAAACAAAACAGAAAAGGAAAAAAAATGCACCCTTGTCTAACTCCACTAGCAATATTAAACCGATTGCTGAAAGACATACCAACTCTCACACATAACTCAGTGTTATTATAGAGAGCTTTCATTACATCATCATCATCATCATCCTCAAGCAGCCATGGGCTACGAAGGTCCAACCAGACTGTGCAATTTAGTTCTCCAAGCAAGTCTATCCTGAGCTACATCTACTGCATCTGGCCACTGCACACCAATTCTAACAAGGTCCTGTTTGACATTGTTTGCCCACCGCATCCTAGGTCTCCCCTTCTTTAGGCACACTGTTCATAACCCTATTCGCCAATCTATAATTATTCATACGGGAAACATGGCCAAACCAGCAGAGTCTCTCTCTACACAATATGCTGCTTAAAGGAGGTTGCCGACTCCTTTGTCTAACCTCATCATTAGTTACAAAGCTGAACCACCTAATGCCCAAGATACTGCGTAAGCATCTAGTTTCCTGTTATCATGTTTACAAACTGTCAAGTTTCACTGCCATAACTAACCCTAGAAAGAACCAAACTATTATACAGTCTAATTTTAGTTTTCAGGTGTATACGCCTATTTCTCCACACTCTCCATAGATTCTTAAAAGTCCAGCCAGCAATCCCTATCCGTCTGTTAATCTCATGCCGCACATCACCATTATCTGTTACATAGCTCCCAAGATAATTAAACTGTGACACCTGTTCAAGATTGCAACCCTTCAGATTAACTGAATCACAGCCTGCCTGACCAATTTTCATCACTTTAGTTTTCTCTCTATTTATATCCAAACCTACTCTACTACCAGTTTCATCAATAACTCGAATGAAAGAGTTCATCTCATCAACATCATTTGCCAAAAGGGCTAAATCATCAGCATAATCTAAGTCAGAAATTTTCATATCTCCGGCTCATTTAAGGCCAAAATCTTTCCCTCGAAGTGAATTTTGCATAACATAATCAATAACCAAGCTGAAGAGAAAAGGAGACAAGATGCACCCTTGTCGAACACCAGAAGTAATGCTAAACCAATTGCTACAAGCCTTACCAACTCTCACACACGACTCAGTGTTATAGAGAGCTTTCATTATGTTAACTAACTTGTCTGGTATATCATATGATTTCACAATCAACCACAAATTATGACGATCAACAGAGTCGAAAGCCTTTTTGAAATCAACAAAGCTAGCAACCAAAGGTTTCTGAAACTCTAAACATTTCTCAAGAATCTGCCTAAGTGAAAATATCTGATCCACACATCCCCTACCACTTATGAATCCACATTGCTCATCACGCAATTGACTGTCAACCAGATTCTTAATTCTATTAAGCACAATCATGGAAAGAACTTTACCTGGAACAGAGAGTAGGCTGATACCCCTATAGTTATCACAAGAAATGCGATCACCTTTTTCGAAAATAGGGATAACAATAGCTCTTGTAAAATCCTTGGGAACCATGCCTTTATCATAAAAGATATTCAGAATTTCAGTCATCCAAATGGTAACCGAAACATTCCCAGCTCTTAAGCATTTCCGTAGTAATTTCATCTATCCCTGGGGATTTATGTAGTTTAAGTTTAGAAACAGCCAAAATAACTTCAGATTGTGTTATAGGGCCAACATTAAAGCCAGTAATGCATCTGTCATCATTACAAACAATGGGAGTAGAACTAACCACATTGTTTAGAACATCACTGAAATGCTCAGCCCACCTAGCCATGACAGAATCCTCACCTTCTATAACCTTACCTTGTTTATCCTTCAATCCCTGTATACCTGTCCATTTTCTACCACACAAAACATTAACTATCTGGTACAGCTCTCTGCTGTTGTGCTGTCTAACTGCTTCCTCGGCTTTGTCAGCCAAACCATCAAGCCAAAGATTCTTATCAGCAGCTAACTGATCCTTTACACATTTATTAAGCTCTCTGTAATTCTTTCTATTAGGACTAGTAGGGTATTGATTAAGGACATTCCTGCAGTTCTTTCTTTCTGAAATAAGCCCAAGTGTCTTATCACTCAGATAATTCTGCCCCTTCTGCTCCTTTTTTCCTAAAAGAGTATTGTTAATGTCCAAAAAAGCCTGTTTAAAATGATCCCATTCTTCTTCAACTTCATTATGACAGTAGTATGACTGTCATAATGACTAAGTAACCTATCATGGTAAGCTTTGGCTATAACTGGATCTTTCATCAGAGCCGTATTAAAAGTAAATTTTTTAATTTTCCGTATTAAAAGTAAATTTTTTAATCCTAGCACAACACTTTTTTTAAGTTTAAGTTGCAAGACACTTTTAACAAGGTAATGGTCAGATCCAATTTCAGCTCCCCTATAAGACCTGGTATTCCTAACAGAACTAGTCCATTTGCTGTTAATTAATATATAATCAATCATATTCTTATGCAACCAATCTGATAAAACCCATGTGTACTTATGTATGTTGCGGTGTTTGTAATAAGTGTTAGTTATTCTGAATCCATTGAGTTTACTTACCTGTAGGAGACGTTGCCCATTGCCATTGCAGCTACCAATACCAAAAGGGCCTATTACTCCTCCCCAACAGCTGTTCCAGTGTGTTCCCTCCCCCAACATTCTCTGAGCCTTCGGGGTCCTTGTGACCTGGCCATTTATCCCACTGTGTGGAAAAAAGTGTCGTTCAGAGGCAAAACAACCCAACCTTATTTAAATTTTCTGGTGGCCACACCTGACACCTACTAATCTAGATCATCATTTACCACATCTAATCCTTATTTTTCCTCTTCTAAGTACATGTTTCAGGTGGTACTGGAAGATCTGGACCACGTGCGAGATTTTATTGCTGATAAATGATGTTTTTTTTGTTCTTTGTACAGAAATCAGAATATTTAGTATTACAGAAAGGCCAGTGATTTAAAGTGATCAATTAAGTGTTTTCTCCAAATTGCAAACATGGTAACAGACAGACGAACAAGATTCTTTAATATGCTGTTGCAAACGATTTGCACACAAAACAAAAAATATGAAGTGGTTGCTCACTGTTTACCCTGATCCCAACATGGCATCCAAAAGCTTTGGATGCCATGTTGCTTTTAAGCTTTTTAATAAGAGAAGTAAAGCACTTTCTCTTGTTTCACTATATGACATAAACATAAAAATTATCAGTGTCATTTACACATTTATGGAATATAATTTCACTTTAAGAGGTTATTTTTCAACTTATGACTTAATTTCTTAATTAATTGTTACTTCTGAACAAAGAAAAAATATAAATGAATGACTTATTTATTCTCATTATACAAACACAATACAATTTTATTACAAAAATTAGTAACAACAATTATGAATATACATATAATTCCCATATATACATGTATGTTAATAAACTGAGCCATCATAACAGTTAAAACTCCCTTATACAGGTAAAAAACATAAATCAAAGATATCAGTAAGAAAAAGACCTCGTGCCTTCAGTTTCACTATTTCCTTAACCCTTAAGAGTAGAGCAGAATTCACTCTGGCAGTCAGATTAATTTTGAGGTGTTTTCAGGAGAAAAAAAAGAACAACTTTGAAACCTTATTCTGAAATAACTAATAGACATAACTGGTTGTGTCCTGTACCAAAATAAAGAGTATTTAGTTTGAATTTTTAAAAAATAAAATATTCGAGAAAAACGGCAAACATACTAATTTTAATAGCACTTTTTTAAAACAATACAGAAAAAAAAAGTGTAATTTTGTTGGATCTGAATCTCATTTCAAAATAACTAATGAAGAGAATATGGCAAATATTGTCTTAAATGAAGGAACATTTAATTCTACATAATAATATAGATTTTCCTGAAACATATTAACAAACAGCAAAACAATTTAAAAACCAGAAATATAGTAAAAATTGCAACACTTAGATAGATGCATTCCATGAAATGATGCATCTATCTACCATGTAAAAACATCCATTTTACCAGTTTTCTTTCAAGACAATTCAAAAGATTAAGAAAAAGTTGAATGGCAACAATTCAGAGAATATTCTAAGGAAACTTTAGTTTGGAAACATTATCAGAAAGAAACAACTGAAACACTCTGGTGCGAAATAAGATCACAAAAATAGACAACTTTACAAAAACATCTATATAATGAGGTATCATATCTTCAATATCAAATTTAATTTGTAAATTTTCAGAATTAATTTTAAAAAATCTTAAAAACAGACTTTCTATTGAGGGGGGGGGGGGGGATTTTTACTTGGAGCATATTCTCTTGGGAACTACAGTTCCCAACAGATATAAGGCTGAATTTGACTCTGGGAATTATAGTGTTTTCCAGAATATTAAGGGTTAATAAGAACAGTACTTTTAGAAAATAAATGAATAAATAAAGTTTTATTTTCCATAATAAAAAGACAAATAATAAATACCCCCTCAAACAGGTGCTTTCCACAGAGGTTTGACAGGAGCCTGTCAGTTTACATGCCACCAGGGCTCCAGAAATCCACTCACCACAGGTGAGTTATTAAAGACAAGTGGTGAGTGAATTTTGGGGGTGGAGCCCCCTAACCCTCTGTTAAGCATACTATGGGCAAGTTAATTTTTTTTCTGTTGAGTAGATTCAAAACTGTATTTCTGGAGCCCTGCATGCCATAGTAGAAGGTCTGTGAGAATGCCCCCAAACAAAACAACACAAACGTCCATACCTTACCTGGGCTCAAACCCAGGCCCCTTTGATCGGTAGCCAAGCAAGCTAACTACTCGGCCATGGAACAATATGAGATAAAATAAATTTTAGAAAAATATATTTCAAAATATATTGTTAATGATCTCAATTTTTTATAATCGTGATCTATATTGTTTCAGAAAATGCCTCACATTACTTATTAAATTATGGTCTTCAGGTAAAGCATTAAAAAATCTTGGTACCAAATAAACATATTTTCCCAGTGACAGATCAGTCAATATTTTTTTTGATGAACTTTTCTTCATTTGTAACTTTAAGAATTGAAATTCCTTTTCAAGGGTTTTAATACCTGGTATACCATCCCATTGGTTAAGTGGTTAGTGCACTTTGCTACTAATCAAAATTGGGTTGTTTTACCTCTGAGCAGCACTTTTTTTGCACACAATAGGCTAAATGGCTAGGTCAGTAGGACCCCGAAGGCTCAGATAAGGTTGGGGGAGGGGACCCATTGGAACAGCTGTTGGGAGACAGGTGGTAGACTCCTGTCAATGCCATCTAATGTGTTCCTTCATAAACTTCCTATCCCGGGTCACCGAATGAACTACCGTGGGTAAGAGTATAAATTGGTATGTTTTTTTTACCTCTTATCAGGATGAGAAATACTACAGGTGGCATAAATATGACACTACATTTGTGTTATTAATATCTACATTTATTGACATATGTACATTACAAAGGATTCACAAGGAGCTAGAGTAAGGATAAAACAAAGTCTGAGGTGGCAGTCTCACCTCCTAGACATCCTTTCATCTCCAATGGTTGGCGAGAGTCATGCTCTCTGCTCTGTCACATGACAGGGTCATGTGTAGTCTCCAATACTCGGCAGCCCCTCAATTGACCTTTGATTCCTATAACTGCTGGCCAAGCCCAGGACTTATTTTCCATGAAATAAGAATGTTTCAAACATAGATGACAATCACAGCGTTACCTGCCAACTTTTTGACATTGATAAATAAATAAATATTTTGCGGAAAAAATTTCACCGACATACGGGACTTGAACCACCCGGTTATCATTTGGAGAGCGGAAGCCATGGGATGGAGCAATGGCCACACCAACCAGCTTTCCCCCCTTCCTTGCTGCTAGTGAGAGACTTACATCCTTAATGTGCACAGATATGGCTCATCCACACATGGGGGCATGGCTTAATATCCCATCCATTGGACAGCAGTCTTTTCAAGCCCATTGGTGTCCTGTACTGACCATGGGCAGAGCTGGGAGTTTTGTGGAGATAAATCTCAATACTGACCCAGCTGGGACTCAAACCTGGGAACTGCAGATTATGAGACTGGCAAGATACTGACTGAGCCTCCCCTGCCCCACTAATCAAAGAGGACCTGGATAAGGTATGGATGTTTCTTTCTTATGTTGTCTTGCTGCTAAGGTTTAGCTTTTCTCACAGATCTTCTCTATGATGAATTTGCTGATAGGCTCCTATCAGACCTCTGTGGCAAGCGAAACCATTAAAAGCATTCAAAGAAGGTTAATTTATTTTTTTTAATTTAGCTTAAGTAACATTCATTTTCATTTAAATTTCAGTTAGCTTATTATTCAGAATGAAATGCTCTTTCATTTGATATGTAACATGCTGTTGATTCACTGTGCACTCCCAGTACAGTGTTGGAATGGCAAGTCCAATATCCCTATGGACAATGAGCTGGACAGTAGCTCATATGGGTTATGACAGTTGATGGTTGTCATGAATACCCATGCTTACTACAATTAACAAGAAACTGCTCCTTGCATGTACACATCAGTGCCAACACTGGACCACAGGTGTTTGCTTTAATGCAATGCCACCTGTGTACAGTGAGTTGGTTTTGCATTACCAACACCACCTTGTGTAGGAATGGACCGGTTTGTGGCACTGGTTCAAGGTTGGAAGCGGCCAATATATGATTGTAGAGTGCACATGTAGCAATCAGTTTTTGCACTACTTTGAGAAAGAATGGGCCAACATCTTGATTTTTCCAACTTTGAACATTGGTGTGATTGTGGGGGATGACATTCAGGTGCCAGTATATTGACAATAGCTATTACGGTGAACTGCTCCCATTCTGTGGTGTCACAAATCAACAATGACTGGTTCAACAACCAGCAGTCAAACAACAGCAAAAAAGTTACACGTGAGAGAACCAAATTTGGTTGACAGCTGTGGTGTTGTTGGGTTGTTTTACCTCTGAGCGGCACTTTTTTGCACACCATGGGCTAAATGGCCAGGTCACATGGACCCCGGAGGATCAGAGAAGGTTGGGGGAGGGGTTGGGTTGGGTTGTTTTACCTCTGAGCGGCACTTTTTTGCACACCATGGGCTAAATGGCCAGGTCACATGGACCCCGAAGGCTCAGAGAAGGTTGGGGGAGGGGACCCACTGGAACAGCTGTTGGGAGACAGATGGTAGTCTCCCGTCAAGGCCATCCAGCGTGTTCTTTAACGTGCACAGGGTATGGCTCTCCCGCACACGGGGCCACGGCTTAACGTCCCATCCGACGGACGGCGGCCTTTCCAAGCCCATCGATGTCCCCTACTGACCGTGGGCAGGGCGGGGAATTTTGCGGAGATAAATCTCAACGCTGACCCAACTGGGACTCGAACCTGGGAACTACAGATTACGAGCCTGGCGCGCTACCGACTGAGCCACCCCCGCCCCGGTTGGGGGAGGGGACCCACTGGAACAGCTGTTGGGAGACAGATGGTAGCCTCCCGTCAAGGCCATCCAGCGTGTTCTTTAACGTGCACAGGGTATGGCTCTCCCGCACACGGGGCCACGGCTTAACGTCCCATCCGACGGACGGCGGCCTTTCCAAGCCCATCGATGTCCCCTACTGACCGTGGGCAGGGCGGGGAATTTTGCGGAGATAAATCTCAACGCTGACCCAACTGGGACTCGAACCTGGGAACTACAGATTACGAGCCTGGCGCGCTACCGACTGAGCCACCCCCGCCCCGGTTGGGGGAGGGGACCCACTGGAACAGCTGTTGGGAGACAGATGGTAGCCTCCCGTCAAGGCCATCCAGCGTGTTCTTTAACGTGCACAGGGTATGGCTCTCCCGCACACGGGGCCACGGCTTAACGTCCCATCCGACGGACGAGCGGCCTTTCCAAGCCCATCGGTGTCCCCTACTGACCGCGGGCAGGGCGGGGAATTTTGCGGAGATAAATCTCAACGCTGACCCAGCTGGGACTCGAACCTGGGAAGTACAGATTACGAGCCTGGCGCGCTACCGACTGAGCCACCCCCGCCCCCAGCTGTGGTGAATAGTGTGTGTCTCATAACATAGTAGTACAATGGCCCAGCTAAGCACCCAGTGCAACATTCGAATGGCAAGACCAATATTCACATGGACAATGCATCAGACATTATATGGGCTATGACAGTTGATGGTTGTCACAGGTATCCATGCTCAATGCAAACAAGAAATACACCTTACACTGGCATGCCAGCACCAACATGTGGAAATCTGTCACCTGGTCAGATAAATCCCATTTCCAACTCCATCTTGCTGATGGGTGTGTTCACATTTGGAAAATGGCACCAGGATGCACTATTGGCATGCTCGTTTAGGACAAGCCCCCTCTTGCGTCATAGCTAGCATGTGATCATCAGATTATGCAAATGTTTTTCCCACCATGCAACAGACACATACTGGATTGTATGCTGCATATATCTAAGTGACGTTAGGTCATGGAGATAGGAGTTGGTATGGAGATAGTAGACTAGTGATGAGAGATGTTAGTAGAAAGGTGGTGAAGGAGGAAGATGTTAGTAATCAGTTTTTGTGTCTTCGTTTTAGAGATGGACTTTTGTATTCATCAACTGATTTAGTGAGTCTTTGATTTTTTTGGAAATAAACTTTGTTTGTTTTATGAATATTCTGACTTTGCTATTTTTCATCTTGAGCAACGATTAGTGATTTTGATTTAGATATAACTTTAATTAAACTTGACAATTTTTTTTGGATTCTTGCTCAATAAGTGATGCTATATACATAAACGAACCCTATTTCATCTTTATTTGGCAAGTTAATATTGCCTGGCACTCGATAAGCTATCCAGAGTTTGAATCTATTTTGGATCAGACAAAAGGTCCAACTTGAGAAAGTTAATAACCTTTGGAGCGTTACACTGGGTCCACTGATCATACTGAAGCAACAGCTCAATGGGACAACCGACCTTTCTATCATCATTATGACAAAGTACACCCCTTCATGATGACAGTGTATTCAGACAACTCTGGCATCTATCAACAAGAGATAGTGTGCCATGTCACACAGACTGGGAGGTTGCAAACTGGTTTCAGGAACACGACAATTAATTCTATGTCCTCCCATGCCCACCCAACTTACTAGATCTCAACCAAATCGAGCATGTTTGGGACCTATTGGAAAAGGTGATTCGAAGCTCTGGCCCTCCACTTGGCATGTGAAAGTATTACTGGACACTGTGAAACACATACATGGGTAGCATTACTACAGGCCATCACTGCAACATTTTGTGGAGTCCATGCATGACATATATAGGTTGTATTACGGGTAAAAGGTGGACCCATGAGGGTTGGGTTGCTTTACCTCTAAGTGGCACTTTTTTGCACACAATGGGCTAAATGGTCAGGACACAAGGACCTAGAAGGTTGGGGGGAGGGAACCCACTGAACAGCTGTTGGGGAGAAGATGGTAGCCTCCAGTTAAGGCCATCCAGCATATTCTATAACGTGCACAGGGTGCGACTATTCCCCACACTAGGTCACAATTTTATGTCCCATCTGGCAATCTTTCCAAGCCTACTGGTGTCCCATACTGACCAAGGGCAGGAAGTTTTGTGGAGATAAATCTCAATGCTGGCTCAGCTCAGATTCAAACATGGGAACTGCAGAATATGAGCCTGGCAAGCTACCAACTGAAATATCCCCACCCACAGTCACCATGAGGTATTAAGTAGGTGTTGCAATGCAAAGCCAATTCATATCTGCTAGTCATTATAGGATAAAGTTTGGAAATTCAATTGTTCTTCTGCCAAAACAAGTTTAAAATTATCTTGTTTGCAACTACATTCATAGTGAAAAACCTGACACTTTAAAGATTAATGGTTGGTTTGTTTTTTAATGCCTGATATATTGGGTTATGCAGAGTGTTATGTGTTTGTGTCTTTAATCATAGAAACAATATGGAGTCCCCAGATGAGCACATTATGCATATTATGGCTGTACAAATTTCAGAAAGAATAGCATGAATGTAGTGACAAAATATTCAAGATGTTTACAGAGAAGATGATAAACCCTTACCAAGTCTGAATTGTGCCCTGTGGCAGTTTTTTTCCCAACTATGTTCAAGTCAATAAAAGAAATGGAACTTCAGAACTTTTTTGTCAAATAACTAATGAAACAAATTATGGTTGTTGCATGCCAAATTAATCAGCATTTAATTCTGGATTTTCTGAAAATCAAATATTTAGCAAAAAGATGACTAGTTAAAACTTCTGAAAAAAAAAACTATGGCCAACGCAACAGGAATCGAACCCGCAACTCTCCAGATTCATGCCAGAGTGCCCTCTGGCATGAATGAGTTGTGAGTTCAATTCCCACTGCATCGGAGATAATTTTTTTCAGAAGTTTTAACTATTGTTGAAGTCTATTTCTACAAGTAATCTGTGTATTTACTATGGAAAGATGGCTAGTATATTTTAATGGGGCTTTTATAGAGGCATGTAATAAAAAAATGCATCTGGCAATGCAAATAAAACTTTAAAAAAAATTCAACAGACAAAAATAACTCCATTATATATGAATAAAAAGGCTACTTATTTCTGAATAACAGAAAAATAAATATTTACTTAAATCAAGAAAGTAATTTTCTTGATTTTTTTTCTTAGTACTATACTTTGACAGGACAGTAAAAACACAAGCCAACTTTAGAATTTCTCTAAAAAACAATCAATCAACAGAAAAGGTGGTATATACCAAAAGGAAGAACTTTTAATACGGGTTAAAGCATTTTTTAAGAAAATTGTAGGTTTTACTGTATTTTTTCATTTTTTTTTTTTTTCATTTTAATTGAGTATTTTTTTTATAGTTTATTGTATTTTCTGATGTCCTCCTCCTCCTCAAGCAGCCAAAGGCAACAGAGGTGCAACCAGACTACACAATTTAGTTCTCCAAACACATCTGTCCTGAGCTACATCTGCTGCATCTGGCCACTGTAAACCAATTCTAAGAGGTCCTGTTTGACACTGTCTGTCTACCACATTCTACAACTCCCCCTATTTTAGGTACACTGTTCATAACCAAATTTCCTAGTCTACAGTTACACATATGGAAAACACTGCCAAACCAATGGAGTCTTTCTCTGCATAATATGCTGCTCAAAGGAGGTTGCCTACTCCTTTGCCTAACCTCATCATTACTTACAAAGCTGAACTACCTAATGTCCAAGATACTGCGTAAGCATCTAGAATCAAAGGCATCAATTTTCCTGTTATCTTGTTTAAAAAGGTCCAAGTTTCACTACCATAACTAACTCTAGAAAGCACCAAACTATTATACAGTCTAATTTTAGTTTACAGGTATATGTCTATTTCTTCACACTCTCCATAGGTTCTTAAAAGTCCCAGCAGCAATACAGATAATCAAACTGTGACACCTGCTCAAGAATAGAACTATTCAGATTAACTGAATCACAGCCTGCCTGATCAATTTTCATCACTTTAGTTTTCTCTCTGTTTATCACCAAACCTCCTATACTACCATTTTCATCAATAGCTCAAATGAGAGAGTTCATCTCATCAACATAATTTGCCAAATCCTCCTCCTCCTCAAGAAGCCATGTGCTACAGAGGTCTAGCCACACTGCACAATTTAGTTCTCCAAGCATATCAGTCCTGAGCTACATCTGCTGTATCTGGCCACTGCACACTAATTCTAAAAAGGTCCCACTTGACAATGTCTGCCCATCGTATGCTAGGTACGGTGATCCAACCACACTGTGCAATTTAGTTCTCCAAACACATCTGTCCTGACTACATCTGCTGCATCTAGCCACTGTAGACCAATTCTAAGAGGTCCTGTTTGACACTGTCTGTCTACCATATTCAAAATGCAAAGGAATGCATATGCCCTTTCCAGACATCCATGTATTGACAACTGTAAACATTGCTATAATGCAGGGTTGAAATTTGGAACTAAAGAGGTAATGCTCATAAGACAAATAACATCGACACAAGAAAACAGTGATATTCCTAACATCTGGAGTCCAATTGAAATTAGAAAGGCCCAACTGAACAATAAAGATATAAGGTCAATAATGGATTTGACTGAAAAATCTGATGTAAGAGCTAATTGGGAGCAAATCTCGAAGTATAGTCCAACTACCAAAAGTTACTGGGCACAGTGGGACTCCTTAGAAGTGAAAGACGGTGTATTATACAGAAGATGGGAGAATCCCATTGGACGACTGATTCATTGGCAGATAATCCTTCCCCATTCCGAGTGGAACTAGTGATGAAAGAAGTGCATGATAGTGCCACTGGAGGACACTTCGGTGTTAATAAGACATTAGCTAAAGCCAGGGAACGATTTCATTGGCTGAAAAGTAGGGCAGACATTGAAAGATGGTGTAAGCAATGTGAGGCCTGTGCAGCAAAGAAAGGTTCTAAGATTAGAAGTTGGGGTAAGCTGCAAAGGTATAAAGTTGGTGCCCCTTTTGAGAGAATAGCCATTGATGTAATGGGTCTGTTTCCTAGGACTCACGATGGAAATCGTTATTTATTAGTAGTAATGGATTATTTCAAGAAGTGGCCTGAAGTCTATTCCATCCAAGACCAGGAGGCAACAACAGTTGCAGAGATGATAGTAAATAACTTGATTAGTAGGTATGGAGTACCTTTGCAACTCCACTCTGACCAAAGATGGAATTTTGAATTCAATGTGTTTAAAGGCTTCTGTCAACTATTAGGCATTCAGAAAACCAGAACAACTCCCCTACACCCTCAGTTGGATGGTATGGTTGAGATTTAATAGGACAATTGCATAACATCTACCATTGTCAATGACCATTAACGTGACGGGGATCACCACATACAACTCCTTTTGTTGGCATACACAACAGCAATGCATGAGAAAATTGGACAGACACCTTTCATGATGCTCTTCGGAAAAGAGAGTTACATCTTCCCTGTGACCTTTTATATGGTCGTCCCAAAGCAATACCTGTATCCATTCCACAATATGTACAAGAATTACAACAACAACTAGAAGAAATCAGTGTGTCAAACATAACATCAACTTAGCAAGTGAGAGAACCAAAACAAGATATGACAGTAAAACAAATGGAACTGTTTTTAATTTAGATCTTGTCTGGCTGTAAAATCCACAGAGAAACTTTCTCCAAAACTTCAAAAACCTTGGGAAGGTTTGTAAACAGTAGTTAACAAGATTAATGTTGTGGTGTATCGCATTCGACGACGTCCAACTACAAAGTGCAAGGTGGTTCATGTGGATCGTTTGGCCCAATTTCATCAAAGAACTGAAGCTTTGGAATCCAGAATGTTTTAGGATGAACAAGACCTAGGAGGGGGCAGTATTAAGACAGATGAATGTGCTACAATGAATTTATGATAAATGTGTCATGAATACTCACATATGCTTGTGTGAGAATTACGTAACAAACAAATTGGAACGAAGCACCTAACTGAAAAATAAGAAAATAGAATTGTTATGCTGGAGTTGTTGATATGTGAAAGGGGACATTGTTAGTCTCAGTCTCTACTTGATAAAGTGGTTAAAAAGAAGTATTTTATGTGGTGAGTGCGCGGGAGGTTAAATAGTTATTAATGTAAATCCTACCAGTGAATTAACAAGGAAAAATAGGAATTGTTTACGCTAAAGTGAATGTTATAAAAGGGACATTAGCAATAAAAATGAAGAGGTAAATGTTAGTCAAATAGACAGAGCTGGTCTTAACTTTTCTGTAGGAAGAGATTATTACTTGATGTACAATAGTATTTAGTTTGTTTATAAGAAATTGGTAAGGATATTCTCGATAGATTGAATATTTGTTTACGAACATGATTTTGCTGTTCATTGAATGATATTAGTCTTGTTTTGTGATTTGGGTGTGAATAGAAATAAGATAATGGATTCTTCTGAAAGTTTATCTTTATACTGATATAGATTTTCATGCCAGTTGACTTAGTTTGTATAAATAATTTCATCCATGATTTTGTAATAAATTGCATTATTTTGTTATTATCATTGATATACTATTTCACTTGAACTCACACTCAGTGCTCATACATTTAATTCGTAACAATATCATTCACAATATTTCACTCATGTTTTAAATCATTCATTCATTTAGTTGTTTAAAAAATTGTTTGATCATTTATTGAAATCAATGTGCAATGCCAATGTTTTTCCAATCGTCAAACTCTAAGATTAAAATAGTTTTGTTATAAAAATTCATTTTCCTTTAAAAGAAGATAATTCAAATAAAAACTCAAAAATATACAATTAAAACAGGATAAAGAGCTGTGAAAAATTAAATAAAAATATTTAAAAGAAAATATGGTTTATTTTAATAACTGAAATTGAGACTGCAGATCAATTTGCATTACATACTAACTACTATGAAAAAGTTTAACTTTAAGAAAACGGCAAAACCTTGACTGAAAAATTGGAAATTCTGAATGCTAGTTATCAAATTATTTCAATTTAATCAAAATTAGCACTAAACTTAGTCCTGTCATTTAGAAATTAATTTTTCGTTATAATGTCCTAATCAGATGTCTTCTAAATTAGCTACCATTTTAAGTTACATATGCCTAATGATTTAATTGTTGGTCATTTCAAATAATTACTCTTTCTAATTGCCTGCATATTTGAGAAGCAATATACATAATTCTAGAAGTAGTGGAATCGATATCCACACTTTCAGAATCTGAGAAAAGTTATAACTAATGAATCTCTTTCAGAGTCAATGAAATATTTTACAAGAAAACTAACTTTTTCAGTTCTACTTGATAATATCCATTGGAATATTTGGTGAACACTTATTTATCCTTTAAAAACTATATCATAGTCAATGAAATATTTTACAAGAAAACTAACTTTTTCAGTTCTACTTGATAATATCCATTGGAATATTTGGTGAACACTTATTTATCCTTCAAAAACTATATATCATCTACAAAACAAAATGCAAAAAACACTTTGGTACTTTCTAATCACAGTATAAATATCTATTTGCACAACCTAACACAGAAGCACTAAAGTTTTAAAACCAAACCAGATGCTTGACAATTGATATCAACTCCTATGAAATTGCCAATCACATGATAAAGAAATATTGACTTTTCTCTTCGTATTCCTTTCATAAAATATATCTGATAATAGAAAAAATACTTTAGAAATACTAAAATAGTTTTTAATCACAAAATACAATAAAATGAAGCAAAGAAAAGTATACAGCTGAACAGATAATTGCTGAATGGGATAGGTACATAATGAGTAATGGATTGTAATGAGTTCTACCTCAGTGAATGCTTGCAATGTGGAGAATGCCACTATTATATACTTTAGAGAGTTTCAGACCCGAGCAAAGCGGGGTAAATCTGCTAGAGTGTTATAATTATCTTGGTCAGTTAATAATTTAAAAAACTTTCTTTTTTAACTACATCATCTTTAAAAAAGTTATATTAAAATTAAAATCCTCATTTTTGCTAAATATTTTATTTTTATAAAATCTACAATTAAAGGTTATTTAATTTGGTAGTGAGCTATTTCTGTTCTTTAGTTATTTAACAAATATTAACTCTCAGAAAAGTTCTAAGGTCAATTTTTTTGGCTAAGTAGTGAAAAAAACTCAGACTATGGACACATAAACCTGTTCTTTTGCCTGGACTCTGGAAAGCTTAAACATTTATTACAAAATATCTGCATAAGCAGTTTGCTCCACACAAAAAAAAGCTAATGAATGATTCCCTTAAACAGGAAAAATTTCATTAAAAAGTAATTTTGTTGTTAGTAATAATTAATAATTTATTAGTTCAATTATAAATATTACCAATGATTAAGGTATAATATATGTTATTAATTGAATAGACATACACTATCTGGCCAAATTATTGTGAATACCTACCTATAATTTACCATTATTATGTATCATGGTACAGCTCCCAAATTTAAAAGTTTTCATTCTGTACATATAGTTCTCATTGAAATTGGTTTTGAAGTACTCTTGCAGTCGTCTTTCTTAACAAATGAACTGTAGTAGCTCTGTTTTGCCATACAGACTGTGATAAAAATGTTTTTCATTAGTCCTCCAGCATTTGTCATGATTGGCAGACATTTTTTGACCATTACCTTTCTCCACACAATTGGGATATTGTGTCCCTCGATTTTCTGATGAATTTCATCACCTCTGTTAAGGATGATCCAATGATGAGCCTCCTTTCGAAGTCAGTCAGTTCAACCTTTTTACCCATGTCATATTTGGCATTGCTACCCACCATGCCTTTACAACTTTTATAGGACTTTGCAGTGATGTAGAATATTTATGTCAGAAAGAAATTTTTGCATATATTGGCACCTTTCATGGTACTTCATACACAATGCAGTGAAAAACACAATTTGTTATTTTTGACATTGTGGCAAAAACATGACAAAAAGCTATTTTTGATAGGAAGGTTTATAAACTGTGGTTTATTTTTCATCTTGACAAAAACTTTTGAACTCTACTTTTAGTTGATTAAATACTGTTGTAATAAAAATTTTACTCACCATTACCACTGTTATATATAGCTTTTACTGCTTTCTTCATTTTTGTCAAGCCATCACGATCAAAATCCAATGTCTGCAAATAACAATTTATATGTAACTATTTAAAGTAAAATAATCAGTAATTCTAGTTTTGTTTCTGTAATGGCTTCTTCATATATATAATATCTTGTAAACACAATATCTGATCACATGAAAACTATGTTATTTATTTTAAATCACTCTTTAATTATATTCAAAACCAATATTTGATTTTTGGTATAACAAAAACTAGAATTTAGAAATATATTCATTATTTCTCTCCTTGTTCATATATATTTTAATCTCACCAATTCAAACCTAAAGAGTATTCAGCTTTTCAAAAATCTCACCAATTCAAACCTAAAGAGTATTCAATTTTCACAAACAATTTGGAACACTAGACTTTTGTTCAATGGATCAGTTTATTTGAAAAACGTTTACTGGTAACCTTATACACAAGCAGAAATGTATAAAAATTACCCATGATAATAAGGTCTTATATCTGTTTTAATTGTTAAACCACTCAGCACCATGTCATAGCTTCATATCAGCTGATTCAGAAATGTGTTCATAGAAGTGTGTGTTCTTAACTGATCATTTATACACCTATTAAGCACTTTGTAATGTCATCTTTTAGAACTAGTAGGGTGTTGATTAAAGTTATTCTTGCAGTTCTTTCTTTCAAATATACGCTCTAGTGCCTTATTACTCCAATAACTTTATCTCCTCTGCTCCTTTTTACCCAGAATACTACTATTAGTTTCAAGAAAATCCAGTTTAAACTGATCCCATTCTTCCTCAACTTCAATAATCAGCAAACCACAGCTGTCGTAATAACAAAGTAATCTATCATGGTAAGCTTTAGCTATATCTGGGTGTTTGAGAGAGTTAGTGTTAAAAGCAATTCTTTAACCTTAGCAAAACATTTCTAAAGCTTCAGTTTCAAGACACTTTTGATGAGGTAATGGGCAGACCCAATTTTGGCTCCCCTATAAAACCTAGTATTCACAATAGAGCTGGCCTATTTGCTGTTAATTGTTAATTTAATCTTTAAGGTGCAGCAGCTCTATAAAACTCTGAAACCAAACCGGCCCAAATTTGAAACAAACTCTCCCAAATGAAGTTCCTTTCTGCCCCTTGTCATCCATTGTCAGGGACAAAGCCACCACCCCCACTCACCCAAAGCTATAAAAAGAATCGTGATAATCTGTCAAGCAAGTTGATAGTTATAAGAGAAAGTGGAACAGCTGCTCCTTGTGTTTTTGGGTAGGCACATGTCTCTGAAAGCATATTGGGTAAACTTAATAATATAATTATAATTTTTGTGAAAATAAATGAAAAAAAAAATGCTTTACAGAAAACAAAACCGAAATTTATTGCTTCTGAATGAATTTTGTATCTCAAAAATACTATTTCAGTGCTAGAAAGAAGCATTTTCCTTTTTTTCACATGATCTTCAACCCTTACCTGCTTTTAACATTTGGGTTTAGAAATCTTGTATAACATAGTGATACAAATCATGTTAATGCACCTATTCATCATCATCATAATCATCACCTCAAGCAGCCATGGGCTATGGAGGTCCAACCAGATTGTGCAATTTAGTTCTCCAAGCAAATCTGTCCTGAGCTACATCTGCTGCATACGGTCACTACACACCAATTCTAACAAGGTCCTGTTTGACATAGCCTGCCCACCGCATTCTAGGTCTCTCCCTCTTTCTGTGGCCTTTAGGCACACTGTTCATAACCCTATTAGCCAATCTATAATTATCCATATGGGTAACATGACCAAACCAACTGAGTCTCTCTCTGCACAATATGCTGCTTAAAGGAGGTTGCCAACTCCTTTGCCTAACCTCATCATTAGTTACAAAGTTGAACCACCTCTTTTTGCATCTCCAGCCCATTTAAGGCCAAAATCTTTCCCTTGAAGTGAATTTTGCATAACATAATCAATAACCAAACTAAACAGAAAAGGAGACAAAATGCACCTTTGTCGAACATCAGAAGTAATGCTAAACCAATTGCTACAAGTCTTACCAACTCTCACACATGACTCAGTGTTATTATAGAGAGCTTCCATTATGTTAATTAACTTGTCTGGTATACCATATGATCTCACAATCAACCACAAATTATGACAATCAACAGAGTCGAAAGCTTTTTTGAAATCAACAAAGCTATCAGCCAAAGGTTTCTGAAATTCTAAACATTTCTCAAGAATCTGCTTAAGTGAAAATATCTGATCTACACATCCGCTACCACTTCTGAATCCACATTGCTCATCACGCAATTGACTGTCAACCAGATTCTTAATTCTATTAAACACAATCATGGAAAGAACTTTCCCTGGAACAGAGAGTAGGCTGATAACCCTATAGTTATCACAAGAACTGCTATCACCTTTTTTTAAAAAATAGGGATAATAATAGCTCTGGCAAAGTCCTTAGGAACCATGCATTTATCATAAAAGATATTCAAAATTTCAGTCATCCAAGTGGTAACCGAAACATTCCCAGCTCTAAGCATTTCTGCAGTAATTTCATCTACCCCTGGGGATTTATGAAGTTTAAGTTCTGAAATAACCAAAATAACTTCAGATTGTATTTTAGGGCCAACATTAAAGCCACCAATGCATTTATCATCATTACAAACAATGGGAGTAGAACTAACCACATTATTTAGAACATCATAGAAATGTTCAGCCCACCTAGCCATTACAGAATCCTCACCTACTGTAATCTTACCTTGTTTATCCTTCAATCCCTGTATATCTGTTCGTTTTCTACCACACAAAACATTAACTATCTATCTGGTACAGCTCTCTGCTGTTGTGCTGTCTAACTGCTTCCTCAGCTTTGTCAGCCAAACCATCAAGCCAAAGATTCTTATCAGCAGCTAACTGATCCTTTACATGTTTATTAAGCTCTCTGTAATGCTTTCTATTAGGACTAGTAGGGTATTGATTAAGGACATTCCTGCAATTCTTTCTTTCTGAAATAAGTTCAAGTGCCTTATCACTCATCTAATTCTGCCTCCTCTGCTCCTTTTTTCCTAAAAAGCCTGTTTAAAATGATCCCATTGTTCCTCAACTTCAGTAGTAAGCAATCCATGACTGTCCTAATGACTAAGTAACCTATCATGTTAAGCTTTAGCTATAACTGGGTCTTTCAGAGCTTCAGAATTAAAGGTAAATTTTTTAACCCTAGCACAACACTTTTTAATTTTAAGTTTCAAGACACTTTTAACAAGGTAATGGTCAGATCCAATTTCAACTCCCCTATATGACCTGGTATTCCTAACAGAACTAGCCTATTTCCTGTTAATTAATATATAATCAATCATATTCTTATGCAGCCGATCAGATGAAACCCATGTGTACCTATATATTTCGTGGTGTTTTTAATAAGTGTTAGTTATTCAGAAACCATTAAATTTGCTTACCTGTAGGAGACGTTGACCATTGCAGCTACCAATACCAAAAGGGCCTATCACTCCTCACCAAAGGTCAGAGTCAGTACCAACTTTGGCATTGAAGTCATCTAGAACAAGAATTCAAAATATCCTGAAGGTGTCCGTAAAACCTATCCTTCTCATCCTCATCCTCAATGGGGGCATAACAGCAGATAACATTAAAGTCTTTAATGCTTGTCTGAAATTTGCTGTAAGAAACCTTTCATTAATGCACTCAAATCCTAGAAGAGCATCACTAGCATGTCTGCTGAGAAGCAGACCCACGCCTTGGTGATGTTTATTGTCTTCCCTCCATGAAAAGAGAAATTTAAGATTATTTTTAAGAATCTAACCTTTATCTTTCCATCTGGTATCTTGCAGGCCGAGAATATCTGAATTATAATGGTGGAATTCTTGTGTGAGGACATCAAGAGAAAAAGCTCTGTGCAGAGTCCTCATGTTCCAACTTCCTACGAAGAGAAAATGGTTAGTGAGATGTTTAAAGAAACTATGTTTATTGAGAAAGGAAATGCCGACATTATCAAACAGCCCCCTAATCACAGACATGGGGCTAAAACCCATTCCCCCACCAATAAAGGCTAAAGCCATCTATACAGCTCATCTACTACCATTTATTTATATCACACCCTCAAAATTTAACTCTCACCTACATATGTATCTTGATTTCATGCAGTACACTGGAAAAATTTTATACATCTTATTCATTGAGCTTATAGCACTGTCCATTTTTTCATTTCAACAGCAGATTCTGAAACTAGTAAATAGATTTCAAACAGATTGGTTCACAAACCAGAAGTATAGATAAAATTTCTTTCCAATCTTAAAACTGTCATGAGATTTACAGTAATAGTCCAAGGGGTTTATCAGATCTGAAACTAAATGCTAACTAGATGAATATTAATTAACTCGTTTTCAAAGAGATTTGGGTTGGGTTTTTAACCTCTGAGTGGCACTTTTTTTGCCCGCAACGGGCTAAATAGCCAGTCACAAGGACCCTAAAAGTTCAGAAAAGGTTGGGGGAGGAGACCAATTGGATAGATGTTGGGAGACAGATGGTAGCCTCCTGTCAAGGCCATCCAGTGTGTTCTGCATGGACACATGAACAGGGTGTGGCTCTCCCACACACACACACACACACACAGAGCCACATGCTAATGTCCCATCCAACAGACATTTTCAAAGAAAATAAAGCTTTAGCAACTCTACTATTAATATTATCCAACCAAAAATAAATTTCTTATTTTTCTTGTCGAACAAAAAATTTTATCCTTCCCATTCACAACCCCTTGGGGTAAGGGGATAAATTGACATGGTCAACATAAACCTTTTGACCATTGCAATCTATCACTAAAACTTCAAATTTCTAGGGTTAATTGATCTTTTACCATATTTATTAACATTAAATGATGTTCCACCTTTAGTATCCATAACATTAGAAAACTAAACTACAGGAAATTTCAAAATATGGGAATCATAGTTTTTCATTAACACCTATCGAACTCAAAAATTTTTTTTTATTTATATCTGAAAACGAAATGAAGCTTCGTTTTTTCTTCTTTTGGTTTCTCTCAATGTAAACTCTTTGACCATTACACCCTACTACCAAAAATTTGAATTTCTAGCATAAATTCATGGTATTCAGTTTTATGGTGTTCACCAAGCATAGATTGTTTGCAACATTCATTTAAAAATTTACAATTTTTCTAATTTTTATTTCCCTCTAATGGTGGAAATTAAAAAACTGAAAGATTTGAATCATAATATTTCATTAATACACCTTTCGAATATAAAATGAATTTGTCTTTTATCTCTAAAAAACATGAAAAGTGATGCCTACAAATGGACAGAAAAATAAATGGAGACAGACACCTAAGTGAAAACAATTGCTCTTTTTAAAATAATGAGCTGAAAAAACCTACATTTCTTAAATGATGTACCCATATTAAAGATATCATATACAGCATCATCAGTAGGTGTGGGATTGATATTTTGACCTCTACATTTGTACATATCCCAAAGTTTAATATTTATTAATAAAAGTGAATAAGTGTTTACAACAAAAACCCCTCCCACATCTAGAAATTTTTCCTGCCAATGCTTGTTATGACCATAGACACATAATATGCAAATAATATTCCACAACAGGATTTAATCCAGCCAATAAATGGATTTCATTAGAATTAAAATTTAGATCAAATTTTGTATTCAATTACTGTTTTCTGAAATTCAATTTTCCTGTTCCAAATCATTTACCAATTATCAATTTCTATTAAACATTAATAAATGTATTTTTTATCGAAATAAATATTTTTGGCATGTGATACGCATTTTTTATGGTGGTGAAAAAAATTAGCTTACAATTGCAAAATGTACAAACACATATTTCAGAGTTTCACATTTCTTTCCCAGATACACACTTCTCAATTACAAGAGAGTTAAGATCTTTGAACAGATAATGAAGGAGGATTAAGTTCACCTTTCAAAGAATAAAAATCAGAACTTGGCAGAAGCTTAGCTACCCTGAGGCATCAGCCCCAGTAGACCATCTGTGTCATTCTGGGTGTCTGCTTCATGGGCTGTTTTTGGATGTTATGGGTAAAAGGGCTAATACAAAGTTCAAAGAAAAGTTCTAAAACACCCAAATAACTTTTTTTTACAAAAAAAGTAGAGGTGCAAATGCTAGATCTAAATGACATACCATCCACTAGGTGAGATAAAAATCAGGTACAGCAGTATATAACACTTGTAGGATGTTATATATTGCTGTACCTAATTTTTATCTGTACAGCAGTATATGATATAATGCCTACTCTGATTTTTATTTGTAGTAAGTATACCAATTGAAGACTCAGATGGCAGGCTACTCCAATGATCAATACTGTGAGATGGGGCAACTCTATGGAGAGTATCAACAAAATGGGAAGCTGCACGGTGGTATGCCCTGCATTTGCCAGTTGGTCCACATCCAACTCCAGCAACTATTTGCTGTGTTATTCAACAGTTGAGAGAGACAAAAAGCATAATGGCTCATCCATGATCAAGCAGACCAACAGGATCAGGTATGTCTAGTAAATCCAGTGGATATCCCGGAATATATCCTCACCCATCCAAGCATCAGTACCAACACAATCAGTGAGGCCTGTGGTTCAACAGCAGCCATGGAAAGTGCTGCATGATCATGGTGCACACCCATACTATCTTGTACTGATGCACTATTTGATGCTAGGAGACTATCAGAAACATTTAAATCTCTGCAATTTGGTACTAAATACCTTAGATGACGGCCCATCCTTTTTGACCAAGATCCTTTGGGTAGATGGGGCACAATTCACACATCCTGGAATCTTTAACAGGCAGAATGCTCATTACTAGGATCTCAGCAAACCATCTATTGTATAAGCAGTGATGGTTTTTCAGTAATATCACATGCCAAAAATATTTATTTCGATAAAAAAATACATTTATCAATGTTTAATGAAAATCGCTAATTGGTAAATGATTTGGAACAGGAAAATTTTGACTTTCAGAAAACATTTGTCAACTAACATCTGGTACAGTATTTGGAACAACACACTTGTTGCACCAATATTCTACGAGTGAACATTAATAAGTCAGGGTTCCTCTAACTAGTACGGAACATGATACCTGATTAGTTGGATGACCTTTACCCTCAAGGATGAACAACGCATGCAGTACCAACATGATTGCACTAGCTACCAAATTTACATTCTTTTCTATCTGCCACATTTGGACACTAGATCATAGGTATGGCGTCCTGTGGAGTGGTTCTGTGGTCACCAGACTCATCTCCTATGAACTGCTTCCTCTGGGGTTACCTGAAAGCAAGGTCTGGGAGCTTGGCTGTGACTCCAGCTCTGGGCTCCAGCCAAAAAATGAAATTTCAACTAATCATTTTCCATTTTAATATAGCTTCATATGAGTTTTCATTTTTAGCTATAATAAAATCTCAGTGTAGTCCAAATTTCTAAATTAAAGCTAACATTTACTGATTGATTTATGTTTTGCTCATCAGTTACAACACAGCACACAACAGATATTTCAAATCAGATCAAGAGTTACCTATAGAGAAAAATTAACAAAACATAATCAGTAGTAAGATGAAATAGAAATACTTTTGCCTAAAGTCAAATAATTTAGATATCCCTTCGCAATTTGCAAAAAGTCAAGAAATAAAAATTCTAAATTCTTAATTCATATCTAGGAAGAATACAATTATATTCATTTATGAAATTACTTATAAAATTTTTACACATTGAGTATATTAAAAATGCAAAACTGAGAATGCAATACTTATATGTTGATTCACTTATGATATATTAGACAATGCAGTTCTCCAAAATGAAGTGCATCACTTGTTTGTAGCAATAGTGGCAGCCCAACCCAAAACCTGAAATAATATCATGTTTTCATTGTATGCCTTTTCTTGATTCCTTTTACAATAACTGATCATTTGTGCTATTACAAAACAAACTATGAATTACTTCATAGCATGTTTCCGACATTACACATTGAGGCTAGAGATTAAACATAACGAAAAGTCTAGATCCTGTCAGGGCTGGATGCGAGGGGCATCCTCCCTCCCCCAATGGACAACTGCATGATGGGCAGTGTGAATTCACAAGTGATATGGGATGTATAGATCAAATATTTTCACTTAGGAAGTTTCTTGAGAAATGTTTAGTTTCAGATACCTGTGTTTACTAATCAATACACAGCAAACCCACCGAGTCACCTGTTGACCCTGTAGTCAATAAATCAAAAAAATAGCCATATGGAAAAAGTTTTGCCAGCATATGGGCACATCAGCAAAAGTTTTTAGTAACCACAGGACTGTGGTTATTAGCTTTACAGATTTCAAAAAGGCTTTTGATTCTGTTGATTGTTAGATAGAATGGCATACCAGACCAGTTAACATGATGAAAGCTTTCTATAATAACTCTGAGTCATGTTATGAGAGCTGGTAAGGCATGTAGTAATTGTTTTAGCATTGCTAGTGGAGTTAGAAATCGATACCTTTTGTCTCCTTTTCTCTTTAGTTTGGTTATTGATTATGTTATGCATTATTCACTGCATGGGGAAAATTTTGGCCTTAAGTGGTCCAGAGATTTGAAAGTTTCTCATTTAGATTATACTGATGATTTTAGCCCAACTGATGGTGGTAAGATGAACTCTTTCATTAGAGCTGTTTATGACAGTAGTAGTAGTGTAGGTTTGGTGATAAACAGAGAGAAAACTAAAGTGGTGAAAATTAGTCAGGCAAGTTGTGGTTTAGTGAATCTGAATGACTTTGTAAGTAATGATGAAATTAGGCAAAGGAGTCAGCAACTTCCTTTGAGCAGCATATTGTGCAGAGACTGCTGACCATATACTTAGTGAAGAACAAAATACAGAATCCACAAAACAAAGCAAACAAGAAATGTCATGATTTGTTGTTTACTTGCCCTGCTACCTCCACAATGAAATTCCTAAATGAGATTGTCCCCTTAGCCCTAACTATTTACCAATCGTCAGGAAATGCACTCTGGTTCTATGACAATCAGCAGACTGACAAATTTCATTGTTTAATTGTTCCTGGTTGGCCTTAGTTTATTCCTTTTCTTGAAATGTTTGTGTTAATCCAGCACCTGGGGAGTTACAAAGATCTTCAGTGACTGAGTTCGAAACCCACCCAGAGAAGGTGACAGAATTCTCTGGTGGTCAGACAGCCTTGAAAAGTGCATTACTGTCAAAGGATTAACTTTCAGAGGAGAAAAGATGGGAAATATGTCAATTTTCTCTACTCCATATGTTCTGACTAAAGGATCCTTAAGGAAAGAAATGTTCATTATATCAATAAAAAATATATATATTTGTAATAAAAAGTACAAACAACATAGTTTTAAAACAGATATTGAAAGAGAATGGATATTGCTTCATTTTAGCTACAATTTCATTATTACCTACTTTGTTATAAGTGGGCTTGACTGTATTTGATATTTAGGATATTCATCTCAAGTGTCTTACAAATAGAATCTTTAAAGCATACATTTTGAATTATCAATATATCCATATAGAAATTTATAAATAATGTTAACAGAGATTATTTGCATTTCAAAAAAATTTTATTGTTTTGTAACTTTCCAAAAAAAAAACATTTTGTTAAATGCATATAACTGATCACAAATGTTACTTCTGTGAATAATACTGTGAAATAATTATGTATGCAATATCTATAAATCAATTGTCATCAGAATACGCAAACATATTTACTCATGAGTTGGATAAACATGACCACTTTGTTGTAAGGAACAGAAGGGTAAAAAAAAACCGAGCTGTGAAAATTTTACAAACTTTTTAATCTCCATCTCCAAAGCCCTGCCTAAAAGAATAAGCGTATACTACAGAACCTGCAAGATCTGTGATGTTAGATCATCGACACCTGTGATAAGAGTGACTCCTACAATACTAGTTTGCTGTACACCTTTAGGACTCTTCATTTAAAAATTATTTGATTTTAGTTTTAGGACTTTCCTTTTAACCCTGTAATATAGTAGATCATATTATTATGCAACCCATCAAGACACCCCCAGATGCATTTATATATGCCCTGGTTTTTGTACAATGTATTATTCTCAAACCATTAAGTTTACTTACCTGTAGATGACATTCCCCATTCTCACTGCAACTTCCAATGCAAAACAGGAGCTACCACTCCTGCCCAAAGTCAGATTCAGTATCAATTTTAGGACTGAAGTCACCTAGCACAAGAGAAATAACTGCTTTCTTGGTGGAATTCAAGACATCCTCAAGGTGTCCATAAAACCTATCTTTCTCATTCTCATCAGTCCTCAGGAGGGGAATAGCAACAAATAACATTTAACCCTTACACTGCCACAACCTATAAAATCAAGTTCATAAAGCTTGCATATATGGCCATAAACCATAAAATTAGTCTTCAGTACCATAAAAAATTAAAAAAAATTAAAGTGTGAACTAACTTTTTTATTTTTTATATATGTGTGTAAAATAAACATTTCTGCACTCCTAAAAAAATGCTAATTTTTTCAATTTATTCCTCAACTTGATGTTTCAGAAAATAAAAAGCCCTTTCTCTTGCTCAAACTGCTATTAGCACAGCCCAGATGACACCTTTGCCATAGCTGCTTTCTATGTTTAGTACAATCCCCCATTAGCTGGCTGAGAGCTCCAGTGAGTTATTTTGTAAATATTCCACCATCTGTTTCTCAAAAAAAAAATGAAATCAGATGCCAAGGTAACATTTTTTTATTGCAGATTTTCAGTGATTTGCACGAAAATAGAACCATAAATGTTTTTGCATCATTTTAGTAGATTTTGAAATTAAAAACTATTTTTTATCTATTATTCATATCTTTTACGAATGAAATATGAAGAGGAAAAAAACATGATCACATGATCGGCATTTTGATCGGAATCACATGATCGGCAGCATCTGGTTTTCATTTCAAACTTAGTGTGCATGTTAGACTACACAGATCGAATATTTCAGAAATTACTGAATTGTTTTGAGTTTTTCACTGATGAAATATAGTTTAAAAAATAGTGATGGACAAATACTTTATAACATATGGATATTAGTTGAACAGGAAAATCAGGAGCTTTTTCTAAACTACAATATTTCATTGACTCAGTGATTCAGATGAATTCTGACTTGTCTCAGATTACGAATGTGGATATCAATTTAAACTATTTGTCCCATGGCTGAGTGGCTAGCACGCTTGGCTACGATCTAAGGGACCTGGGTTCGAGCCCCGGGTAAGGCATGGCTGTTTGTGTCATTTTTCTGCTAAGGGCCTGCCATTTCAGATATTAAAATAAACTATATTTGTTTTGAAGTATTTTTAATTTCTTCACAGCTCTTTATCCCTTAGTAATTTATTTTTCAGTTTTTATTTAAATAATCTTGTTTTAAAGAAAAATAATTGCTATCTTAGTCTTAGAGTTTGCTGATCAGAAAAAAAATCAGCATTGTGTTGCTTGCATAAAAGATGAAATAATTTTTACAAAATTAAATAAAATATTTAAGTAATGAGATATATTATTATTTATATATATTAAGGTAGTGAAATGCTTTAGAAAATAGAGAAAAATAAATTTTTTAAATTTTTTACTGAATTTAAGATGCAAAAAATACAATAAAAACTTGCAATTTTCTTTAAAAAGTTCTAAAATTTTACTATTTTCTTTTCTTTCTTTTTTTCATGTTTTTAAATCCCAATTATTCTTTTTGGATATTGAATAAATGGTACTGAGGTAATTTAGGAGTTTGGGGGTTAGAAATCACAGTAAATTAGTGTATTTTGGATATATAAACTTAAGATCAGAAAGTCCTTTACAAAATTAAAATTAGATATGGAATAAGAAACATTTTTGCAAGGGATTGTTTTATCATGGGATACTACTGTTCCTGTAATGTTAAGTCTATGGAGTTGCAAGTACAGCGAGTCAGTAGATGCATAGGGATATGAAGTAACATCTTATTGTGGCATATGAATAGAATTTAGTACTAGATAAGAATGAGTGGGTTGTGAATGTCGCAAATAAGTGTAGTTTCGATGTGGTGGAATTTTATTCAATAGGTATTTGTGGGAAATTTGACACCTAACTGCATTTTTCAGTTTTTTTCTGGAGTGGGGTGGTTGTTGTTGTGCTAATGGAGGGAATATAGGCGAGTTTGAAAATTTTGTTGCACTAGATATTAATGTTGAGTGGCTTTTGAGTGTTACTTGGAGATAGTGGTGTGTGTTCAGAAAAAGAAACATGGTTTGGGCATGGATAGTGTTAGATTAGGTGGGGGCTTTTTAGGTTAGATATATACTTTTTTTTTTATACATTGGGTTATTTAACCCCTGGGGTTTTTACGAGTGCAGAAAAGTGGTATGTTGTTTATGATTTTGGGCATTTTTGTGCTTGTTTTAGCCCATTGGGTTATTCAAACCCCTGGGACATTTCTAAGTGCAGAATGGTGATTCATTAAGATTTGGGGCATTTCTGTATTTGTTTTAGCCCTTTGTGTTATTTAATGCCTGGAGCTTTTTTAAAGTGCTGAATGGCAGTTTTTTGTTAATGATTTTGGACATTTTTGTTTGTTTTAGCCACTGGGTTATTTAATCCCTGGGGCTTTTTTCAAGTGCAGAACAGCAGTTCGCATATTTTGGTTTCATAGGCATGGAGAAAATTGCACTAATTTGAAGAACTTTTGGGGAAAAAAAATTGGAGACATCAGTACTGCTTTGTAGATAATCACCACTCTTATTTTTGGTATATAGCACGACCTATTTCTGTTCATTTGTTATTTAAAGAAAAAATATTCTAAAGTTGATTTGTTTATTTGACTGGTCACAGCTGGTGAAAAGTCTATACTTTTCTCATAGTACTGTGAAAAATATTCAAAAAAGAGAATAATTTTCTTCATTTAACAAAAAATTTATTTTCCTCTAATACATAAACAAATAGCCTTTCTATTCATATCATCATCATCATCCTCAACCAGCAATGGACAACGGAGATCCAACCAGACTGTGCAATTTAGTTCTCCAAGCAAGTCTGTCCAGAGCTACATCAACTGCACCTGGCCACTGCACACCAATTCTAAAAAGGTCCTGTTTGACACTGTCTGCCCACCGCATCCTAGGTCTCCCCCTCTTTCTGAGGCCTTTAGGCACACTGTTCATAACCTTACTCACCAATCTATAATTACTCATACAGGCAATATGGCCAAACCCACGGAGTCTCTCTCTGCAGAATATGCTGCTTTAGAGGAGGTTGCAGACTCCTTTGCCTAACCTCATCATTAGTTACAAACTTGAACCACCTAATTCCCAAAATACTGCATTAGCATCTAGTTTCCTGTTATCTTGTTTACACAGCGTCCAAGTTTCACTATCATAGCTAACCCTAGAAAGAACCAAACTATTATACAGTCTAATTTTAGTCTTTAGGTGTAGACACTTATTTTACCACACTTTCCATAGATTCTTAAAAGTCCCGGCAGCAATCCCTATTCATCTGTTAATCTCATGCCGCACATCACCATTATCTGTTACATAGCTCCCAAGATAATTAAACTGCGACACCTGCTCAAGACTGCAACCATTCAGATTAACTGAATCACAGCCTGCCTGACCAATTTTCATCACTTTAGTTTTCTCTCTGTTTATAACCACACCTACTCTACTACCAGTTTCATCAATAGCTCGAATGAAAGAGTTCATCTCATCAACAACATTTGCCAAAAGGGCTAAATCATCAGCATAATCTAAATCAGAAATTTTCGTATCTCCAGCCCATTTAAGGCCAAAATCTTTCCCTTGAAGTGAATTTCGCATAACATAATCAATAACCAAGCTGAACAGAAAAGGAGACAAAATGCACCCTTGTCAAACACCAGAAGTAATGCTAAACCAATTGTTACAAGCCTTACCAACTCTCACACATGACTCAGTGTTATTATAGAGAGCTTTCATTGTGTTAATTAACTTGTCTGGTATACCATATGATCTCGCAATCAACCACTAATTATGACGATCAACAGAGTCGAAAGCCTTTCTGAAATCAACAAAGCTAGTTACCAAAGGTATCTGAAACTCTTAAACATTTCTCAAGAATCTGCCTGAGTGAAAATATCTGATCTACACATTCCCTACCACTGAGGAATCCACATTGCTCATCATGAAATTGACTGTCAACCAGATTCTTTATTTTACTAAGCACAATCATGCAAAGAACTTTCCCTGGAACAGAGAGTAGGCTGATACCCCTATAGTTATCACAAGAACTGCAATCACCTTTTTTTGAAAATAGAGATAATAATAGCTCTAGTAAAATCCTTAGGAATCATGCCTTTATCATAAAAGATATTCAAAATTTCAGTCATTCAAGTGGTAACCGAAACATTCCCAGCTCTAAGCATTTCTGCAGTAATTTCATCTACCCCTGGGGATTTATGAAGTTTAAGTTCAGAAATAGCCAAAATAACTTCAGATTGTGTTATAGGGCCAACATTAAAGCCACCAAATGCATCTATCATCATTGCAAACAATGGGAGTAGAACTAATCACATTGTTTAGAACTGAAATGTTCAACACTGAAATGTTCAGCCCACCTAGCCATTACAGAATCCTCACCTACTGTAATCTTACCTTGTTTATCCTTCAATCCCTGTATACCTGTTCGTTTTCTATCACACAAAACATTAACTATCTGCTACAGCTCTCTGCTGTTGTGCTTAATGGTTTCTGAATAACTAACTGAATAACTGCTTCCTCGGCTTTGTCAGCCAAACCATCAAGCCAAAGATTCTTAGCAGTAGCTAACTGATCCTTTACACGTTTATTAAGCTCTCTGTAATGCTTTCTATTAGGACTAGTAGGGTATTGATTAAGGACATTCCTGCAATTCTTTCTTTCTGAAATAAGTTCAAGTGCCTTATCACTCATATATTTCTGCCTCCTCTGCTCCTTTTTTCCTAAAAGAGTACTGTTAGTTTCCAAAAAAGCCTGTTTAAAATGGTCCCATTGTTCCTCAACTTCAGTAGTAAATAATCCATGACTGTCCTAATGACTAAGTAACCTATCATGTTAAGCTTTAGCTATAACTGGGTCTTTCAGAGCTTCAGTATTAACGGTAAATTTTTTAACCCTAACACAACACTTTTTTTAATTTTAAGTTGCAAGACACTTTAAACAAGGTAATAGTCAGCTCCCCTATATGACCTGGTATTCCTAACAGAACTAGCCCCATTTCCTGTTAATTAATATATAATCAATCATATTCTTATGCAGGCCATCAGGTGAAACCCATGTGTACTTATATATTTCGTGGTGTTTGTAAAAAGTGTTAGTTATTCAGAAACCATTAAGTTTGCTTACCTGTAGGAGACGTTGCCCATTGCCATTGCAGCTACCAATACCAAAAGGGCCTATCACTCCTCACCAAAGATCAGAGTCAGTACCAACTTTGGCATTGAAGTCATCTAGAATAAGGTAATATCACCTTTCTTGACAGAATTTAAAATATCCAGAAGGTGTCCGTAAAATCTATCCTTGTAACCCTCATTTGGGGCATAACAGCAGATAACATTCAAGTCTTTAACGCTTGTCTGAAATTTTGCTGTAAGAAACCTTTCATTAATGCACTCAAATCCTAGAAGAGCATCACTAGCATGTCTGCTGAGAAGCAAACCCATGCCTTGGTGATGTTTATTGTCTTCCCTCCCTGAAAAGAGAAATTTAAGATTATTTTTAAGAATCTGACCTTTATCTGTCCATATGCCCAGAATATCTGAATTATAACGGTGGAATTCTTGTGTCAGGATCAAGAGAAAAGGCTCTGTGCAGAGTCCTCACATTCCAACTACCTATGGAGAGAAAATGGTTAGTGGGATGGACAATATCAAACAGCCCCCTAATCACAGACATGGGGCAAAGACCCGTTCCCCCACCACTCAAGGCTTAAGCCATCTATACTGGAAGATTCCTCCAATGTAGAATTTGACAATGCCAGTAGAAGCAAAGAGTTCAGGTGCCTGCGATGATATCTGCTCAGGATTATTCACCAGCTGATAAACATATCCTGTGAATCTATTCACTTGGGGCTGTCAACCCACAAACAGAAAACACAGCAGAAGATTTTCCTTCCACAGAAGCCCACCAGTGCAGCAAAATCGTGATCCATAATCAAGCTCAGAGTCATATATCAGTCCAGTCTAGTATGTTTATATGGTCAGCAATAGGACCCTGTGTGGTTGACCACTCCTCAGCAGGGTAGAAAAGAAAAAGAAAATTAGCCATAGTTGTCCAGATCAGTAGGCCTCACTAATCTGGCAGCCCTCCCATTCCATTCACTTCCACAAGAGAGTATCTCTTCTGAAAGGTACTAACGGTCTGCACCATGAGAAGGTGGGGTCGGACATTAGGTGCTAGCCCTGGCCGGTTCTATGCATCATCACAGGGGATTGGTGCATAACTCTCCTTCCGGTGACTACCTCTCTACGATTTACAGACCTCTATTCACATGCATTATAATAATTATTGTCTGTTGTTTTTCTTAAATAAATTTTCATTTGCATTGCCAGGTGCAATTTTTTCATTACCTCTCTAAAAGCCGTATTAAATCAAAACCCGTCATCTGTTCTGTGAAATATTTTTTAGAAAATCCAGAATTAAATGCTGATTAATTTGGCATACTAAAAAAAAAATAAATAAATACCCCCTCAAGCAGCTGCTTGCCACAGAGGTCTGACAGGAGCCTGTCAGTTTATATGCCTCAGTAGGAGATCTGAGAGGATGGCAGGACCTCAGCAGAAAAACGACACACACATCCATGCCTAATTCCGGGGCTCGAACCCAGGTCCCTTAGATCAGTAGCCAAGCGTGCTAACCACTCAGCCACGGGAGTGGCTAAAATAAATACCCCCTCAAGCAGCTGCTTGCCACAGAGGTCTGACATGAGCCTGTCAGTTTATATGCCATAGTAGACAGTCTGAGAGGATGGCAGGACCTCAGCAGAAAAATGACACATACAGCCATGCCTTACCCGGGGCTCGAACCCAGGTCCCTTAGATCAGTACCCAAGTGCGCTAACCACTTGGCCATGGGACGGCTTAAAAAATAACCCCCTCAAGCAGCTAACATACTATAATTCCTTTCAGGAATTACTCAGCAAAAAAGTTTTCAAGTTCACTCTTTTCACATGAGCACAGTTGAAAAATAAATTAAAAATTTTAAAAAATACCTATCTTCTTATAGGGACTTAAAAAGTAGAAATTAAACCTAAAGCATATCGATGGTGCAATCAATCACTGAGTTCATATTCGCTTCAAAGGAAGAAAGCACCAGCAATCTTGTCGAGTATGTAAATCAGTACCTTATCTTCCTTTGAATTGAATACAAACTCAGTGACTAATTGCACCATCAACATGCTTTAGGTTTATTTTCTACTTTTTAGAGCCCTGTAGGAAGATAGGACTTTTATTTTTTTTATACATATATAAGTTTTTTGGTCCCTAATAACTTTGATATATGACTCATTGATATTGAGCAAATAATCCCCCCTTTCAATAATAATCATACATTTTTCCCACTCTTGGAGTCATGTTTGATCACAAGCTTTAATTTGAGGTACGACTCATTAAAATCAAATCCCACAAAAATTCTCCTCCCCCACTGTTTCAAGGGAGAATAATGGGAGCAAAATTCAGAATAGTTTATGATCATCATTATATGAGCTATCATTTGACACTTAATTGGCAACTGTAGGCCCTCGCATTCAGAAGATATAGTACAATGACTTTACATTTCCTGTTTATTAGGGGGAAGAAAGCATGGCAGTAAATTTTTTATAGTCTATGACATTCCCCATGTCACAAGCTTTGATTTTACACATAGCTTGTTACTTTCTGCACTCACATTCAAAAGATAGAAGGGAACAATCATTTTCATTTCTCCCCTTTTTAGGGGGAGAAGAAAGCATGGTGGGTCAATTTTTATAGCCTTTGACACTCCCCACGTCACAAGCTTTCATTCGGCGTATAAATCATTAAGTTTCTACATCGCATTCGAAAGATATGGTGGAACAATTTTTGTCAAATCCACAAACCAACCAACCAACAAATATCAAAGCCAAAAGCAATAGGATGATAGGTCAAAAAGCCTGGCCACAGGGAAATTCAGTTTTTAAGGCCTGGTGTGGTAAGCATTTAATCTTAGTTTTGAATTTAGCTACAAAATATATCATTAATGCAGTCATATCCATAGGTGCCAATTCCACAAGAGCAAGAGGGGCAATTGCCCCTGTACTTATTTAGACAAGGGTGGAAAAGGTATCTTTTTACCCCCATGTCATAATAATTTAAAAACACATATTATGCTTCACATACTGTATAATGCAAAACAAAATTCAAATCAGCAAGTGTACAAGAGTGAACTGTGAAAGACAATTTTTATGCCAAGGTACTATTTTTGTTTTGGTTGAGATTGGCAATGCTGAATAGAAGTTGTGGTCTGTGCTGTGATAGCACTTAGAGAGTGTCAGAGGTCTGCTTGAGTAGGTTGAGTGTGTTCAGTTCATGCAATGCAAGCATCAGGTAAAACAAACATATTTCTGAAACTAGAAAAATTTGACATATTTATTACGTTTAAAATTATAAGTAGCACTTTAAAACATTTAAAAGAGACAAATACTGCCATTCAGGAGAAATGCCTACATTTGAAGACATGTATAAACATTAAATTAAGAGATAGAATTTTGAACACGAGAAAAATATTTATTTAGATATTTTGTCTGATTTTTCTCATCATAGCCCTCATCAAAAATGGTTATTTTTCTAGAAATTTTCATGAAAAGTCAGATAAATACTCTGGTGCAGCCAAGCCATAAAAAAGATGAGGGAGGGAGGCAAGAGACTGGATCTCCATTGCCCAAAACATTGAAATTAACTGGAAACATTAATGAGGAGTGGAAAAAGTTCAAGCAAAGATTTGAGCTCTACATGGAAGGAAGCTCACAGATACAAAGAACAGATACACAAAAAGTGACTTTTCTGCTACATGTGGCTGAACCCGAAACTATTGAGTTATACAATACCTTCAGCTTTCTAGAGATGGAGGTAAGAGATTACATTACAATAATAAAGAAGTTTTCTGAGTATTGCACTCCGAAAGTAAATGAAACTTGTGAGAAATTAATATTTCGGAATAGAGTTCAACACGAAGGGGAAACACAAATTCAAATGCGAACATGGGAAAATAATACTGATGCAACGAAACAACTGCATGCAGTATGTTCTCAGGAAAAAAGAAAAAATTATGTAAAGAGTGATACTAACAAAACCATACTAAAGGGCAAGAATAAATGTTCAAGATGTGATAAAAAAAACATGATTATGGTAAATGTCCAGCATATAAGAAACAATGCAAAAAATACAGAAAATATAATCACTTTGCTAAAATGTGCAGGTCATACAACAAAAAAAGATGTGCACACAGTAGAAAATTCAGAAGTTAATGATGAATTTCTGATTGATAAGATCAATGCAATCGAAAGTAATAAAAAAAATGAAGAATGGAATATTCCAGTACAAATACTGGGCTCAACAATATCATTTAAAATTGATACAGGAGTACAGGCAGATTTGTTACCATAAGAGATTAGAAATGATGCCAATCTTGGAAAAGGGACATATGCTACTTAAAACTTATGGAGGAAATGAAATTAAGTCTGTGAGTGTCATAGATGTCAAAATAAAAGTAAAAAATAAAGAAATGTATCAAATATGGTAATTGTAGCAGTGGAAATCAACCAATTTTAATGTTGAAAGGTGAGAAACTAGAAATTGTAAAAAATGATATATCAAATTGTATTGGAAGAAACTAATAATGAATTACCCATAAGTTGAAGTTTTATATAATACTTCATCCAAAAGTGTGATTGCAGCACTAAAAAAAAATATTTGCAAGACATAGTATACCGGAAGTTGTCATATCCACAATACGAAGCAAGAAGTTAAAAATTTTGCTTCAGGGTTGGGTTGTTTTACCTCTGAGCAGCACTTTTTTGCACACCATGGGCTAAATGGCCAGGTCACATGGACCCCGAAGGCTCAGAGAAGGTTGGGGGAGGGGACCCACTGGAACAGCTGTTGGGAGACAGATGGTAGCCCCCCGTCAAGGCCATCCAGCGTGTTCTTTAACGTGCACAGGGTATGTCTCTCCTGCACACGGGCCACGGCTTAACATCCCATCCGACGGATGGCGGCCTTTCCAAACCCATCGGTGTCCCCTACTGACCGTGGGCAGGGCGGGGAATTTTGCAGAGATAAATCTCAACGCTGACCCAGCTGGGACTCGAACCTGGGAACTACAGATTATGAACATGGCGCGCTACCGACTGAGCCACCCCTGCCCCATTTTGCTACAGAATACGAATTTGAGCACATTACCTCAAGTCCTCGTTATCCAAAATCAAATGGACTAGCAGAAAAAGATGTACAAATAGTAAAACGTTTATTAAAGAAAGCTACAGATTCTAGAACTGATTGGGAACTTGAACTGTTAAATTATAGTAGCACACCACTGGAAGATGGGAAATCACCAGCTGAACATCTGATGGGATGCAAAGTCAGAACAAAACTTCATTCTCTTAAAATGGAGAGAAATGTCAATGTACAAAAGCAAAATTTATAGAAAGGTAGACAACTGAAAGATCTGCATCCAGGTGATACAGTAGGAATATAATTGGACAATCATTGGCCAATAAAAGCTTGAGTGATGCATAAAACAGCACCGAGATCTTTCGAAGTTGCCACTGAAAGTTGTACCACACTGCGAAAAAATAAAATGCATCTGCTGGAAATGCGAGAACCATTTTCTGCTGATGATCATCAGAATTATGAAATCACTGGAGAAAAGATGGAGAAAGAACTAGTAGAAAAACTAATTGGGGAGGATAATTTGAGACGAACTCGAAACAAACTTTTACCTCAGAACATTGATATTCCCTTAACCCTTCCAGTGTCCAGTCTGAAAAACAGGTTTCCATCCACGGACCAAACTATTTTCTCCCTATGCTCAGCCAAAAAAGAAACTTTAGAACTTTTTTGCCAAATAACTAATGAAAGGAATTATGGCATGCTGTATGCCAAATTAATCAGCATTTAATTCTAGATTTTCTGAAAATAAAATATTTAACAAAAAAGACAATATATTTTATTTCAATAGGACTTTTTTAGAGTCATGTAGTAAAAAAATGCATCTGGCAACACAAATAAAAATTTATTAAAAAAAAAACTAATAGACAGAAATGATTACAATGCACATGAACTATGTATTTCTGAATAACAAAAATTTTTTTTTTGGTTTTAAGTAAATATTTTTCTTGTTTTGTAATTTTTTTCTTGGTATTATACTTTGAGAAAATTCCAGCCTTTTAGCCAATTTTGCTGAGTCACATAAACAAATCAACTTTAGAATTTTTTTTAAAAAATAACCAATCAACAGAAATAGGTCTCATGTTCTAGGTCTCAGAATTTAATTACAAATTTTATGAAAATAAATATAAACAAATTTGCAAGCATATTAATTTTAATAAGACTTTTAATGTGATATGGTGGAAAAAAAAGATTGCACTATACAATTAAAGCTTCATTTTGGAAAACCTGCTGAATAAAAATAGTTAAATTATATATTTATGAAAAGGAAATTTCCTCCGAATAATATAATATTGAACCTAAAATATGATTTTTATTTCTTTTAATGATTCTTTTCAGTACATATATTTTAAACATAGCTAGTGTTATACAACTTGAACTTCTCACATTCACGGAATTTTCTAAACTGGTTAGGAAATAGAAAAAAACCCTCCTTGGTTGCTTTTTTTGCTAAACAATATGAATTTTTTCTTTGGGTGTTGAAGTTTGGCAATATTGGCTAAGTGCAGAAAGGTTTGTGCACCAAAGCAAAAAAAAAACAGCGTTATATTGTCTGTGTGGCACAGCCAAGGTACTTGGGGGGGGGGGGTGAGTTGCCTTTAAAATCATTCAATATAAACATAAAAACTCTTAATTTAAAAAAATTGTATTTTCTTGAGGGAGGGGAGGCTTTTCACGTGAGTTTAGTGGAGGGGACACCTTCCCAAAATTGCCCTATCACATGATGGCTGATTTCCATAGCAAGAAAGTCTATTTTGCTTCCATATCCAAGACATTTTCAGAAAACAATAGAATCTCAAAGTTTTTTTACTAAAAAAACAAGAAATAATAAAAGGAAAATTGCATATAACATAATGGATGTTAAATAAAATATCCGCAACAACTTTTAAGCTGGCCTCCAATCTAGCATAACTCAGAAAGATCAATAAATCAGCCTATCGAAAGATCCCTAATTAATGGATGTAAATCTACAGAAATTAATTTGCTTCCATATCCAAGACCTCATTTATTTTCAGAAAACGATTCTAGATCAAAGTTTTACTGGAAAAGTAATAAATAATAAAACAAAAATTAACACCAGCCTGATGCGATGTTAAAATATCCACAGCAACAAGTTGTAGGCTGGCCATATGATGTAGCATAACTATGAAAAAATTAATACTTATCGATTGGCCAAAAGATTGCTAATTTTCAAAAACAAACTACTGAAATGAAAACTAAGGTTTAAATATAAAAAAAGTATATACTAACTATACAAAGGTATCCAATATGCTGAACCAAAACTGTAAACAACACTTATAGCACATGCAAAGGAGATTGCATGTGTCAGACATCTGTGTCTTATTTGCCTCAGTGAAGTGTAACCAATTAAATGCAGCTGCAACCAGAATTTCTAAGAAGGGCGTGTTTATTTCCAGTTTCAATTTTAAGGTGGAAAAGATGCATAGAATGCTGGGAAAAATGATAAAAATAACTTGGGAATACTAAAATAGGTTTATGACAGAAAAGAGTAAAATGGAAAAAAAAATGGCAGTATGTATTTTGTAATTACTTCCAAAATTGGTCGGTGTATTGGTTACGGTCCTCAGCTAACAGATGGCACTACTCAAGTGGCGTATGATGTCAGAGTGTAAAGTATGATGTAGAAACGTAATTGTTGGTTGTTGGTGGCCTATGGCTCTTTGATTTGTTTCTTTTGGGTGGGTAATGTGTAGTCACGTGTCGTGTGTGTGATTTGACGGGAGTGTGAAGTTGTTTGATTTTTTTTTTTTTGCCATTTTTGCTTTATAATTCATTTGGATAACATGCCTGTATGGTTAGAGGTAATTGTGTATGTATCCTATATTTAATTAGGGTTTTTTTTTGTGATAGCTAGAATGATTAATATGTTGTTTTTTGGAAAATTCATTAAGATATGATAAATAATAAGTTATTAAAGGTATTTTGGAATTGAAATTATTTAATATTAGGAGGGTTGTTGATAGCGTCAGTGAACTGTTTTGTAATGTTAAGGTCATATCATTTAGAAGTGGGAGTTTGATAGCTTTTTACTGCTGTATGTAGGGTGGAATGCTTTTGTAAGTTGTTTGGAGTGAGGGGCATTTGAAGGGGTAGGGAGGAGTGGTTAACCAGATAGAATTATTTTAATTTTTTTTTTTGTGTTTAATATGATGCAGTAGTATGTGTTTTGTTGTGTGAGTGGAAGAAAATGGCAAAAGTTTATAATGTGGTGTGATTAAGTTTAAAAAAATTAGTTATTATGGGGTGTTAAAGTTTTAGGAGAATAGTTTTTGGTGAAACATATAAAATTTTCACAGGATTCTAATGTAGTGGGGGGGGGGGAGTATGCATTGGGGAAAGAATGTTGGAAGTTTCTTTGTATGGGACTGAACATGGCAGTAGTAATGAACACATGTATTTCATTATCGCAGTTTGGAATGAATTGAGTGTTTTTTAGAAGTTATGTGTAACATGGTAATTATTAGTAGTTATTAGTTACATATTTTGGAGTCTTTAAAGTTACTTTTATGATTTATTGTGGATATGTGGAAGCATTTGGCGGCTTTTTGATGTAGAAATTATGGGTTGGGTTGTTTTACCTGTGGGCGGCACTTTTTTGCACACCATGAGCGAAACGGCCAGTCACAAGGACCCTGAAAGCTCAGAGAAGGTTGGGGCAGGGGACCCATTGGAACAGCTGTTGGGAGACAAATGGTAGTCTCCTGTGAAGGCCATTCAGTGTGTCCTTTAACATGCACAAGGTATGGCTCTCCCGTAAACACGGGGCCACGGCTTAACTTTCCCATGACAGGCAGCGGCCTATCCAAATCCAACAGTGTCCCCTACTGACCGTGGGCAGGACGGGGAATTTTGTGGAAATAAATCTCAACACTGACCCAGCTGGGACTTGAACCTGGAAACTGCAGATTACAAGCCTGGAATACCGACAGAGCCACCTCCGCCACAGAAATTATGGGTATCGTAGAATTGTCGGTGTGGAAAAACATGATAATTTTTGATGGAGTCAGGAAGGTAATCAATAATTTAGGGAAGGGCTATTTGAGCTATTAGATTTTTTTTTTTGGTTGTATCTGATATTATTTGGTTTTGGGGACTTATAATTCGGTCGGCGGTGCAATGTTTCCGATTTTCATATTTTTTGGTTTGTGTTGCCTCGGAGGATATTATTCAGTTTCTGGGGCTTTTTTTATAATATGGTCGGCAGTGTAATGTTTCCGATTTTCGTGTTTTTCGGTTTGTTTTGCCTAGGAGGACATTAGTTTTGGGGCTTTTTGATAATTCGGTCGGCGGTGCACTGTTTCCGATTTTCATGTTTTTTGGTTTGTGGTGCCTGGGAGAACATTATTTAGTTTTGGGGCTTTTTTATAATTCGGTCGGCGGTGCACTGTTTCCTATTTTTTTTTGCTTTTTGGTATGTGTTATGACCAATGAGATTTAGTTTTGGAGGCATTTTTTATAATGCCGGTTGGTGATGCATTGTCGATGGTGTTTTTGGTTTTGAGATTGGTGTTCAATTTCATTAATTCTGGTGATTTATTTAGGTTAATTATTGTATGTATGACTGTATTGACTAGTTTAGTTTGTGGAAATATATTTGTGGAGTGTTTTAATTATTGGGAAAAGAGGGGAGGGTGCAATTTCAGGTATTTGTAGTATATAGGAAGGCAACTTTAGTGTAGTTTCTTTGTTTATGATTTCTTTTTCATAATTTGTTTAAGAATTTGTGAAAAAAAAAATCTTTTTTCTAGAAACCCATGTTAGAGTCTGGGGGTTGGGGGAATCAACTAAAAGGACTGTTTTGTTATGTTGCATCAAAAAAAATGGCAGCTGAGGACCGTGATCTGTATTATTGCCCCAAAATTTATCATTTTTAAAAACAGCAGTTTTTTTGTTTTTTTTTTAATTTTTAGGAGAATTTCAAAAATTTAGGGAAAAACTTGTTGATAGTTCAGATCAAACTTGTGAGCTTAAATCAGAAGGCTGCTTCATAAAAATAGGAACGTTAACAAGCAAATCGGCAATATCGTTTACTGCTTCTAAGAAATAATCAGATGGCTTTATAAAATTATTTATATTGTTGCTTAATAACATATGCATCAAATTAAAAAAACAAAATATTATTTTTGAAGCCTGAATTATATAACTTTGTAAGATGCATATAAAAATTACAATCGCAAATTTTTATTTTAAAAAAAATTGATTTTTTTTATTGTATTAAAAATGATACATACGTCCTTGGCCTCTCAATTCAGATTTTCCAAACGTATACAGATGACGTGGACATTGGAAGGGTTAAGGGTGTTAACAAGAATAAAGAAATCACCTGACAGATTGAACTTGTAAATAAAACTCTAAGGGTGCAAACATTACATTCTTTTTCAGTTTTTTCTAAAGAAGGTGTATCAATATAACCAAAGTTTGGTACTTCCTATGTGGCAACAGTGAAACCACAACTAAAATGGCTTAATGAATAAAGAATATTCTTTCTTATAAATAATCTAAAAGTAAGACTTATAAAGTAATTAGTATAAATACATATATGATACAGGCACCACTCTTTTGGTGTGATTTAATTTAGATTGTTGTAGTATATTAATGGTGGAAACTATGAATGAACTTATCGATGGGAACAGTTGTCAGTGGACATCATTTCATGCCAAGCTTTGCCATGAGTTTAAATAGTCGTTTTTTTTATGAACAGTGCACTTATAAATCTGCTGTATTTTGCCTAGCAGTCTATAAATATTAAACTTGCTGCTAAAAGTAAAACACAGTTTTTACTAGCCTGAAAGAATTCAGTGTAGAGGAGTATGATCTCACTATCAATTCAAAGTTTTACTTTATTAAGCTATCAGGAGACAAATTGCATTACAGAGGCAAGAATACAATTTTAGAAAAAGAATATATGTGGTTAGAATACTCTAGTACGTTTCTGGAGAGATATGGGTTTGAACCCTGTACCTCAGAGAAACATTTTTCCAAAATTTATTGAACTTGCTAAAGATGACTTTTTAATATAGGAATTTAGCATTATCAATTTAATCATTAATAACAACTAAAACCATTTATTTGGTTTTACTTTGTGAAGACTTAAATCTGATAGTCTCCCTTAACACTATGTCATTGCTACTCATTTGCATTACTTACATCTATATGCAAAAAAAAATATATCAACTGTAAAAAAGTGGGTAAATCATTCACATAAAACAAAACTTGTTGCATATTCCTGATCATGCAATACCCATGATGTAAAATGAAAGGTTGTATTTCTTACCACGTAAACTTCAAAGTTTCCGCAGTTCAAAACTCTGTAGAATGCTGATGGTACAGGAAGAGTTAAGTGTGGAACTGAGGTTCATCATTTACAGATATGAACTGTTAAAATAGTTGCTTCCAAAATAATTTTAGTGTAATATACCAAGGTTAGTTCTTAAGACTATTTAAAATTCTTGGATAAAGTTATTCCATTCCCTTTTATTTTCAATGAGGAAACAATGAATATGTTCAGGATTAGGTGTTATTTAGCATCATCTTTGTTCAGCTATGTACTTGTCCTGTTTTCATATATTATAGATCCAACTAGTAGTGTTTATGACTGGTCATTTGTTATTTATGTGATAATTTTTTGTTTTTGTCATTCACTGTTTTTTTTTATCACGTTTGGACTGGTGGTTTCACATTATTGCAAAAACAGTTTATTCTTTGCTGCCACCAACTGCATCAGGGAGTCCAGAGATCATGTGAAGGTCTGCAAGTTAATGTCAAAATACTGTGCATTATATTGCAGAAAAAATACAGTAAATGAGCAATATAAACTGCAATTTTTTTCCGAAGATTATTGACTCCTTATGCTTTACAGTTTTGAGAGGGGTCTCTCTGTATAATACACTCTTTGCATCACATCTATGGAAAGCAAGGCATGAGAAAAAGGCATCCATCTTATCAGACTCGAACCCAAGTCTTTTTCATATGTGGGCGAATAAATGTCAGAAAAATTAAATGAAGAGCTAAACACAATGCGTATTTTATATACCATATTCTAACATACTCAGTTTAAACATTTGCTTACAGTTACACACAAATTACAGCATTTATCACCGTCATCAACCTAACCAGACAACTTAAAATCTTTTTACTGAATTCAGTATTACACAGGGTGTGTGGGAGTGAAAAAACATTCAAGTTTGACTGATTATTTCGTGACACAAGTTCTTACCTCCTCTAGAGAACCCACGGTCTGACGACATTGAGGCATTTTACTAACAAATGTCGATGTCGTGGGTGAGCTATAGTCCTCACGAGTTTCTGACACGAACTCTGTTACACTCATTAATCCTGGCATGATTAAATATTTTCAAATAAAGTTAATTACTTTGCTAACTATTAGCCACAGGAAATGTACCACCCTCCACATTTGTCTTTACAACGATCAACAATCAAGCAAGATTACAAAAAACGGTTACGGTTTCATCATCCTCAAACAGCCATGGGCTAACCTGTTGAACTAATACCAGCTCAGTCTTTTTTCCACTAATAATGACTACCACGCCTCCCGTAAATTTTGGACACCTCCTTTTGGCGCCATCTATGACTTTGGGTGGCAACTATTTTTTTTAGTGCTCTGAGTAAGATGGAAATAAAAAAATGAAGTCTCATCACCCTATTTAGCGTTATCAATGATTTAAACAACAATTGATAATCTCAGCATTACCTGTAGACGTTTAAACGTCTATAAATCAATAAACGTTTTTGTGGAAAAAAATTTCGCTAACATACTGGATTCAAACCCACATCTCTCCAGAAACATGCCAGAGTATTCTGACTTGTTGAACTAATGCCAACTTAGTCTTTTTTCCACTAATAATGAGTATCCGAGATGGAAATCATAAATGGCGCCAAAGGAGGAACCGAAAATTTATAGGAAGAGTGATAGTTATTATTAGTGGAAACAAGACTGAGCCAGCATTAGTTCAACAGGTTAGAATACTCTGGCATGTTTTTGGAGAGATGCGGGTTCGAATCCCGTATATCAGCAATTTTTTTTCCACAAAAACATTTAATGATTTATAGACCTTTAAACTTCTAGAGGTAACGCTGAGATTATCAATTATTATTTAAGAGTGATATGACTATTCTCTGAAGAGTCGGGAAGCTGATGATTTCCAAAAATTAAAAGAATTGATATTATCCGACAAAATTGAAGATTTATTACCACTGGATGCGAAAAATTCATATTATTTTGCAGGAGAATGGGTCATGGAAAAATTGCCACGAAATTGGCGAAGTTGCAGAGAACTTTCTGCAGGCACAAAGAACCTGCAAGATTTATTCTCGTGAAAATTTTAAATCGTAAAATAGAGAAAACAGATTTGACCAGTCAACTACAAAATTATATTTTAGTCAAAGGAATTTAGGACGAAATTCAAACCCGCAAAATAAATTGGCAGAAAACAAGAGCAGTGATTTTAAAGGAAAACAGAATCAGAGCTTTTCTTTCAGATCATACTTCATTTGTAACCAGAAAGGTCATTTGGCTAAGGAGGGTAGCAAGAATATGAAAGTGGCCGGAGCATTTAATGTAAACACTCACAAGTCGCGCCCACTGAGGGATATGGTGTACTTGTTGCAAGAATTTGTTGCAAGATTATGACGTTAGAATCAGAAGCAATAGTGGCAGACTGTGGTGCAGAAAATAGGAAATGCAGAGGTCGGTGTCGAGGCATCGAGACTTTAACAACGGTTCGCGTTCGGTGTGAGGGTAAAATGTTTAATGCTATTGTGGATTTGGGAGCTCAAGTTTCGGTCATAAAAGGTCGAAGGCGAGATATAAGAAGTCGGTAAGATATAAAAAGTCGGAGGCGAAGATATTACTAGTTAATAATTTAGAAGGCCAATTGAAGGCTCCATTAATCACCGTCCCACTCAAATAGGCTTTGGTGGAAGTCAGGCGGGAGTATATGGAGAAAAGTGTGAAATTTTGTGTTCGATGATGGATGAATTGAGTGATCAGATGTTAATCACTCCGAATTCTTTTGCTACCCTAGAGAGGTTGGCTGAAAAGGCCGAGGATAAGGCTAAATGTGAGTTACAGAGTGAGAAAAGGTGTAGCAGCAATGCACTTAATGCAATTAAATTTATGGTGGAAAACAATGTGCCTAAATTCACTGAATAAAATATTTCTCTAAATGATAAGTGTGAAATATTTTGTATTTTTGATTTTGAAAATTTTTTTAAAGTTTTTTTATATTGAAAATTTTTGATAAGGAGAAAGATGGCAGTAAGAGTATTAATATCAGAGATAGAGGTTTAGAGCCTAGTGGGTTCATTGAGAGCAAAGTAAATAATAATGCAGAGAGTGATAAAATTAAATGAGAGGAGGTTGGGGATAAGATTTAAATAAGGATTTATATAGTAGAGATGTGGCTAAATTTAGCGAAGAAAATATTCATCTAGATGATAAGTGTAAAATATTACATAAGGTACCTGATAAGTAGGAAGATGATAGTAAGAGTATTAATATAAGAGAAAGAGGTTTAGAGCCTAGTGATATAATGGAGAGCAAAGTAAATAATAATGTAGAGAGTGAGAAAATTAAATATCAGAAGTAGGAGGTTAAGATATATTTAAATAAGGATTTATCTGGTAGAGCAATTGATTATTGTTCCGTAATTGACAACTAAAATAAAATTGATTGTGAAGAGAGCACAATTAATGTAAGAGTGGAGAAAGTCACAAGTTGATATTTGTGGAGAGAACAAAGTTAACATAAGGAAGCCGAAATGACAACTTAAATTCAGGATAGGAAGTTTGCAGAGAATAAGGATAGTTTTGCAACTGCGGTTGACTATATCATCATCATCATCATCATCATCATCATCATCATCATCATCATCATCATCATCATCATCATCATCATCATCATCATCAAGCAGCCATGGGCTACGGAGGTCGAACCAGACCGTGCAATTTAATTCTCCAAGCAAGTCTATCCTGAGCAACATCTACTGCATCTGGTCACTGCACACCAATTCTAACAAGGTCCTGTTTGACATTGTCTGCCCACCGCATCCTAGGTCTCCCGCTCTTTCTGAGGCCTGTAGGCACACTGTTCATAACCCTATTCGCCGATCTATAATTATTCATACGGGCAACATGGCCAAACCAACGGAGTCTCTCTCTGCACAATATGCTGCTTAAAGGAGGTTTCAAACTCCTTTGCCTAACCTTATCATTAGTTACAAAGTTGAACCACCTAATGCCCAAGATACTGCGTAAGCATCTGGAATCAAAATCATCTAGTTTCCTGTTATCTTGTTTACAAAGTATCCAAGTTTCACTACCATAACTAACCCTAGAAAGAACCAAACTATTATACAGTCAAATTTTAGTCTTTAGGTGTATGCTTCTATTTCTCCACACTGTCCATAGATTCTTGAAAGTTCCGGCAGCAAACCGGCCTCCCGCTTCCAAGTTGAATATTAGGCAAAAGTTTTTAAAGTTAAAAATAAAATTAGACTATTTGTGTTTGAGTTGAACATAAAATTCTAATATTACTCTTACAAACTCTGGTCACAACTGCCAAAAAAAGAGAGAAAGTTATTTTAAAAAAGAAAAAATATTTTTTTGACGTAGTCTTGTTCGATGCAGTCTTACGTGTGGGCGACGGGTACTATTGTGGTAGCCATCGCTTCACGGTGCCGACCGGTGCCGCACACGAAGCATAGCATATTACGGCAAAGACCGTCTGAAACCCTATCCTACCGTGCTCCTTCAACATGATATTTTTCCGCTTGAGGGCTGAATTTTTTAAGGCGACACGGATATCGATAATTCATACTTAGAATTGTCTAAGCTTCGTTTAATGAAACATTATGTGAGATGAAGTGTAACAAATTTAACTACACGATTCTTTACTTGTTATTGTGTTAAAATTAAATTTAGTAAAACTAAAAATCGCCCTTAAATTTTCGAAGCTGATTTTACAATAATACACTAAGTTGTATAAATGAACGATTATTTCACGTAAATGAATGATTAAACGTTTCTTCAAGTATTGCACGATATTTCTTGCATCTTTCTGGGCGATCTGCAGATGGATATGTTAGACACAGGGGCATAGCTATGGTGAAGGGAGGCTCCCGCCAAAATAACTCGGAGTTGGTAAAATTCAAAGCGATTTCGTAAAATCTACGTGAATTGTGAAAATTTGTAATCTTTTTTTTTGTAAAATTAAGGGGAGTTAGCAAAATCTAGACAACTTGGCAAAGGTAGTTGTCAAAATTGTGGCAACTTGGGAAATCTATAACAGTTGGTAAAATTCGAAGTCAAGTAGTAATATACAGGTGAGTTGGCAAAATCGAGACAACTTGGCAAAAGCTTGGGGAGTTGGCAAAATTCGAAGTGACGTGGTAAAATCTTGAGGAGTTGGAAAAATTCGGAGTGACTTGGGAAAAGCGCAGGGAGTTGGCAAAATTCAGGTGAGATGTAAAAATTGGAATTTTTTTTCTGTAAAATTATGGCGAGATGGCAAAATCTAGGAGAGTTGGCAAAATTCTGAAATAAAAAAAAGTTGGCAAAATTCTTAGAAAATCAAATTTCCCTACTGCATAAATTCCATATAAACTCGTTGACAAGGCTCTGGTGTCGCATGATCGACGGCCATTGGCACAAACCAATGACCCTCAATCATGCCTAAATGCATCACGAATTCGTTCAAAGGGTGACTCCTGTTCTTCTATACTCCTTGTTCTCTGCAGTTCCATGTCATCCACATATAAAATTCAGATTGGTTGTATGAAATTAAGGAGGGTTGGTAAAATCGAGAACTCTTGACAAAATCTAGGGTAGTTCGCAAAATTCGAATCCACTTGGTAAAATACAGGTGAGGTGTGAAATTTGGGATTAGTGGTGACGGTTTGAAATAAGTGTTGTGATCGTAGCCAAAGTACTCGCTACTGTAGATAGATAAAAAACAAATCAACACTTTAATATTCCTGCAAAGAGTTAGTTTTCTCAATGCAGACTTATTCAGACAAATTTTCATGATTCTTCTGCAACCTGAAAAAGGTTTTAAAGTGAATCTCAAATTTGAATTTTTTTTAGAAAGGAAATCAGTATAGGGAAAAGAAAGTATGGTTTTTCTGTGAAGATTTTGAAGGTTCTAATATATTTCTAAGGGTAATATGATTTATGTAATATCAATGCAGACTCATTCAGACAAATTTTCATGATTCTTCTGCAACCTGAAAAAGGTATACAATTAAAAGACCTTCTTGCTCAAAAATTAATTTAAAATAATTTAAAATTCTCTGTCATTGAGCAATAAACTCTGAAATTTTATTGCTCAATGACAGAGAATTTTAAATTATTTTAAACTGAAAAAGGTTTTAAAGTGAATCTAAAATTTAAATTTTTTTGGAAAGGAAATCAGTATAGGGTAAAGTATGGTTTTTTGTGAAGATTTTGAAGGTTCTAATATATTTTTAAGTTTAATATGATTTATGTTATATTTTTTCAGTTTATTATAAAAGACAGTTCTTTCATCCTTGAAGTGGTCATATTTGAAGATGATGTTGTCGATGGAATGGTGAGAGTTACAGTAAAAACAATTTGGGGATTCAATCTTTTTCCATTTAAACAACATCACATTTGTTAGTGCACAATTTAATTTAATACATAATATTGCAGTAATTTCTTTCCTTTATAACCCATAATTATGAAATTTTGATATTTTTTGAGAAATTGTATGTCTATGAGTATGGGTAGCTTTGGTTTCATACAGTTTTTGAAGACCTTCTAGGATTTTCTGTTTATTGCTTTTCTTATGTAGATAGAAGAAATAAGGGGAATCAGTGGAAGTGTTCAAATCTTTAGCGTTTTTTGCCAAATTGTCTACTAAATCGTTAAATTTTAGATTACAATGTGATGAAATCCATTGTAGGACAATTAAATTATTTAAGTTTAAATGCTCATAAATTAAAATAAAAATATCATGTAACCCTTTCAGCCCTGAATTTTTAATATGAAAAAAATTTTTTTTTTATCATCAATAATTGAAAGTAAGACATACAAAGACTCCACTACTAAGTTTGAGCGGGTTTCCGCCATAGGTTTACAAACTAGGAAATCGTGGCAAATGCCATCATCAGGTCTTAGAGATAAAAATGGAAGCATAGTTTTTATTCATTTTAAATTATGTTTTATACAAAGATTTTATCAAATTATTTCGTGTGAAAAAATTTGAAATAATTTTAGATTTCGATTTTAGATCGATACTTACCAAACATGGTGTTCAGGTCATTAGCATTCATCTTGAATAGCGGAACAATACGAGTCAATCAGATATGTAAACACTCACTTCTTGTTGAACCATGTCATGAAATGTGATTCACATACTTTGTAGAGGTGACATATAGTGCTATATGGTGAAACTAGATACTCAGCCAGTAGCTAGAACTCTTTATACATTAAGGTGGCAAATGCCACGGCAGGCCCGAAAGGGTTAATAAGGAATTAAAGTTGCTTTTATGTGGATTGTTTAAATACCTAAAGATGATTTACCATCTGAAAGTATAACTATGTTTTTGTTAGAGAATTTTTTACCCAGTTAATTGCTAAAATGATTGCTGATAATTCAACAACTATAACTGGGTTATAATTTTTAAATTTAAATTGATATTCAAAATTTTGACTTGGGTAAACAAAGGCCCCAGAAGAAAGTTTTTTTCATAGTTAAGAGAACCATCAGTGTAAATTTGTATAAAATTTTTATATTTACTATCAATGTAATGTTCAAAAAGTGTTTTTAGATTGTCTTGATCTATAGATTTTTTGATGTAATACCAGGAATATTTTTATAAATAACTGGTGTAACTGAAATCCAGTATGGGAAGTTTGGATTGTAGTTTCCACTTATATTCTTTTTAATTATTTCTATTGCTTGATTTTTTTTCTATAAAATTATTTATGGATATGTCTTGAAATTATTTAAAAGTTTATCCATAATAGGATGATGTTGATTTTTTAATATTATTCTAAAAATTAAATTAGAGAGAAGATTTTTTTTTGTAATTCTAAAGTTGGAATTGAAGTTTCTGCATATATATCCAGATGATATGAGCATTGCAAGAGACCCAGAAAATATTTGATAATTTTTATTTGAATAGTTTCTAAAGTTTAAAGTTTTGTACCTGAGAGTTGATTCAATAATTCAATACCATAAAAAGTTTTTGGTAGAATAATAGATTTATATATTTTGATTAAATTTTTATTCGAACATCCCCAATTAGAAGTGCCAAGATGTCTCAAAAAATTAAACAATTTATTTGATATATCTTTAGATTTATTAATAATATTCATTCCATAATACTATTGAATCAAGTGTTATTCCTAAAAATTTCAAATTATTAACTGTCTTTATATTTCTATTAATTAATTTAATATTAAAATCTCTAGGTAATTTTTTTATGAAAATACATGATCACAGTTTTTTAAATTAAAATTTAAGCAAAATTGGTTTATTTTATTTAATGTGCCTTGTAATCTTTTTCGTAAATCTGTATCATTATTTATTGTCCAGAATATTAAATCATCTCTGTACATTCCAAAATTTATGTCAGAAGTAAAGATTTTATATATGTCTTTTAGATAAATATTAAATATACAAGGAGATAAAATATCTCCTTGAATTACTCCATTATTAAATTTATATTCAGAAGAAAATATATTTCCAATTTTGACTTTGAATTTTTTTTCTTGTATGAATTGGAAAAGAAATTGATATATTTTACCACATGTTTTTAATTCTCTAATTTTTGACAAGTGTACATTGTGAGAGATGGAATCAAAGGCTTTTTCTAAATCAATTGCTATGGCGACTGTGATGCCCCATCGTTCACTTTTGCTTTACCTTAACCAGTTTTGTTTAATTTACGTTATATTTATCATTTTGGGGATTTTTATTTCCTTTTCGGCATCACAGCACTCGTTTTCAAGTTTCTAGGAGTTGCGTACGCGCAACTCCGAACTTCCGACCGTAACCGTTAAAGCGCGTGCCAAGGACACGCCCCCTCTTGCGTCATAGCTTGCGTCCTTCGTCATTGTATGCAAATGTTTTTCCCGGCATGCGCCGGCCCATTGTCAAAACCGTGACCTGCGAGTCACTTAGAGCACTGAGCACTTGAGAGCAGAGTTGTAGAGAGAGCAGAGAGATGCAGTAAGGTGCGTAGCACCGTGCGTGTAGCACAAGAGATGTTTTTTCATTGATGTCTTGGTGAGTTAATTATTTTGGAAATAAATCTATTTTGTTTTGTTACAAACTTTTGAGTCTGTAGTTTTTTATCTTGAGCAACGCTAATTTAGGATCTTTTTTATATTAACTCTTATTTTGTTAAGAATCATTTTTGACTCTTACTTATGAACGCTCGCTGGCATTTGAACCCTAAATCAACTTATTCTACATTTTGGCAATTTGTTAATTATTGCCTGGCGCCCGTCTAAGCTATCCGGAGCATAAAACTTAAAATATTTTGTATTGTTTGGAGCGTTACAGAGTCACATAAAAGAAGTGGCGCAGCGAACAGGGACTCGCCAGTATTTAAAGATAGTATATATATTTGTGGATAAATTTTGTATGATTGTCAAAGATAGTAATTTTTGAGCTCAATAGTTGTATGTACTAGTTGTAGATTTAACGGCAGCTTAAGCCGAAAATTTTTGTTGAGCAAGTAGCTAACATTTTTGTGTATTATTCAAAGGTACTGAAGTTTCAGCGTAGATATTGCTGAATATTTAAGATAATTGTCGTATGTAATGATTAGAAGTGTCCGGACATACAAGTACGTAGGACGATAAGAAAATTTTTTTTTTATAAGCAAATTTATACTTTTGTAAAGCTTAGTTATAGCTTTAGTATTGTTGTATAGCAGTACCTTTGAGCGCTGCTCAAGATAAAAAAAAAAAGTTTTCAAAATTTCCAAAATTCCAAATTTCGGCAGACAGCTAAACATGTCTGCTAATAATATGGCCGATTCCGCCATAATGACTCCCGACATAGAAAGAGTAAAGGGTAGATTGCAAGAGGTAATGATGGAAGCAGAAGTGCTAATGAATCTGCTTGATGATAATCGGGAGAAAAGGGGAACGACAACAACCCCTAAATTTGCTGACAATGCTACGTCAGTTCACCAACGAAGAAACTTTGAATGTAAGGTTCCATTTTCTGTTCCGCCAGAAGCAAGCGATAGAACAGAGTATTTTCAACCGCCACAACGACGATTTGCCAACCCATCCGTTAACTATAGTCCTTATGTAAATTGGCCTTTACCTGAGATAAGGTTCGACGGTTCGAAACGTCCGTCATCATGGACATTTGTCAAGTCCATGGAGGAGCACTTCCGTTTACATGAAGTGCCAAGCAACAAAAAAGTTGTTTTAGCAGTATCTTGCCTAATTGGATGCGCTAAGCAATGGTGGAATAACGTAGGATGTCGTCATGGCATAGAACTTTGGGAAGAATTTAAAAATGAAATCATGGACATATATCCGGCTTATAATGATTTTACAGAACTAGCTACAGAGTTGTTTTCACGAAGACAAAGGGAAAGAGATGACATAGAAAAATTCATATGGGGTACAGTAGAATTATACCAGCTGTACGATGTTGATGCCGCTGAAATTGATATTGTAAATTCAATATTGTCTCAATTACTTTTGCCCATCCGAGAATTCCTAGAAGTACGAAACATAAATTCCGTTTCCGAGTTAGTCAAATTGGCTCGGCAATACACTGCAAGAAGAGAATCTGCAGCAAATACACATAACCAACAATGGATGCCATTCCCGCCAAAGCAGCGATATCAGGTTGAGTCGCGTAGAATGACTCCCGCACGACCGCAATTTACACGGTCCCGACAATTTGCGCCGAACGCGCCAAGAACTATAGAATATGAACGAAGTAGAAACTTTTTGCCACGTCAAGCTTCAAACCATAACACTAGACCTAAAACTTTGGTTAAACAAAAGAGAGAAACTATCACTTGTAACTTTTGTGGCCGACTAGGACATATTGAGAAATACTGTTACCAAAGGAATGAAAATTCGGGAAACTTTCATCGGGATCTTTGAAGCGAGAGGCCAAGGTTCCTCAACAAAAGCCCTCTCATGAGTTAAGTCTTGCTACTGTGGGTATACATAATGTCTTACATTTACCTTTTGTGAAGCTTTATCACGATAAGACAGAATTCATAGCTCGCATTGATACAGGAGCTGATCTTACATGTCTACATAAGAAAGTATGGGATAAAATTCAGAAAAATTGTAAACTGAATTTGCAGCGTGGTCCGGTGGACCTTTGAACTTAGCTTGTGCTTCCAAGCAGTGTTTTCCGCAAGGAACTGTTGAGTTACCTATCACTTTAAATAATGTGGAGATAAGACTTGAATTCTTAGTAATAAGTGAATTATTATACGACTCTTTAATAGGAATAGATGCGATACGGAAACACTTGATTGAATTTGATTTTGCCAACAATACTATTTCATTCAAAGCAACAATGAAAGAAAAACTCGATATCGATCAGATAAAATTAGACATTAGAAAACATGCTGACAACGCTCATTTGGGAAATAGCGAGAGAGTTAAGTTAGAAACTCTGCTCAATGCTAATTACGAACTTTTTAACAACAAGCCCGGTAGATGTCAGATTTTAGAACATCATATCGACACCGGCAATAATAGACCTGTTTACAGCAAACCATATAATTATCCTCCCAGTAAAGAAGAGATAATTTCAACACAAATTAAAGAAATGTTAGAGGATGGGATAATAGAGCCAAGTTTTAGCCCTTGGGCTTCACCGGTCGTGCTCGTTAAAAAGAAAACTGGTGATTTGAGATTTTGCGTAGACTATCGAAAATTAAATGCTGTTACAGTCCCCGACAGATATCCACTACCTATTATTCAGAATCTACTAACACAACTGGCTGGCAAGAAATTTATTAGCACACTAGATTTGTCTTCAGGATATTGGCAGGTGTCCGTATATCCACCAGATCGACCCAAAACAGCATTCCTCACAAAAGATGGTTTATTCCAATTTCGTTGCTTACCGTTTGGCTTATCAGGAGCACCCGCCATGTTTCAACGTCTTATGTCCGTAGTTCTGGGTGACCTAAAAGGAAAAATCTGTGAAGTATACTTAGACGACATAGTCATTTTTTCTACTGATTTTTCAGAGCATCTACGTGATTTGAATTTGGTATTTGCAAGGTTAAGAGAAGCCGGACTCACCATAAAGTTGTCCAAATGCACCTTTCTCCGAGAGGACGTTCAATACCTCGGTTTCACTGTTAATAAGGATGGAGTAAGAACATTACCTAATAAGGTCGAAGCCATAGAACGATTTCCCACACCGCGCAATTCGAAACAACTTAGTAGATTTTTAGGAATGTGTGGATGGTACAGACAATTTGTACCCAATTTTGCTAATTTGGCCGAACCTTTGTGTGAATTACGTCGAAAGCGAAAGCAGTTTCACTGGACACCTGTTTGCGATACAGCATTTCAGACATTAAAGGATGCATTGTGTCATGCTCCCGTGTTGGCCTTGCCACAGTTAGGCAAACCTTTTTTCATCTACACTGATGCTTCCGATGTCGGTCTCGGCGCCGTGCTGAGCCAAGTACAGAATGACAATTGTGAACACGTCATCATGTATGCCAGTCGCAGTTTGAGTCATACTGAAAGAAACTATACAGTGACTGAAAAAGAATGTCTAAGCGTAATATGGGCTCTAGAAAAATTTAAAGTACAATTAGACACATCCGACATAACTATTTTTACTGACCATGCTGCTTTACAATGGTTACAGACATCTACCAATCTAACAGGTCGTCTAATGCGCTGGGCATTACGCCTACAAGAATTTAATTTCAAGGTCGAGCATCGAAAGGGAAGTGCACATCAGCTACCAGATGCATTATCCAGTGCTCCCGTGTGGCCGGCAGAAGTTACGCCAGAGCTCGAAGATAAGCCTTTTGCTCCCTCACTCGCCACAATAGTTCCCATCGAATACAAGGAACATTTAATTACTGAACAACAAAGCGATTTAGAATATGAAAACGTGTATCATTATTTGAAAACTGATGAATTACCTCTAGATCCTAGTATAGCTTCAAGTATTGTTGGAAGAGCCAGACATTTCAGATTAATTAACGATATTTTGTACTACTGCAGACGACCGAGTCAAACAGGCAGTTATCGCCCATTTATTCCCAAGAATTTAAGAGAGTACGTACTCCGAGAATTACATGATGTACCTTCAGCTGGACATTTAGGTACACGGAAAACCTATCAGAAAGTGGCCAAAAGATCATATTGGCCAGCTTTGAAAAAGGACGTAAAAACCTATGTAGAAACATGCCTAATTTGTCAAACCACGAAATTCGATCAAAACCGTCCTTGTGGTCTTATGAAAAGCACGATCTCCAATGAACCCATGGAATTAGTTGGCATGGATTTAATGGGCCCGTATCCACAAACACAAGCGGGATCCCAATATATTCTGGTCTTAGTAGATTATTTTTCGAAATGGGTCGAAATATTTCCTGTTAGAAATGCAACAGCAACAATCGTAGCAAAGAAATTTGTAAATGAATTTATATGCAGATACGGGGTACCCAAGAGTATAGTTTCGGACAATGGGCCCCAATTCATTTCCAATGTGCTTGCTGAAGTATGTGAAACGTTCCAAATAAAACATATATATACAACTCCATATCATCCACAATCAAATTTGACAGAAAGAATTAATCGAAATATTGGCAGAATGATAGCTGCTTACGTTGAAAATAGACATAGTACATGGGATAAATATTTGCAACAGTTTTCCTTTGCTTTACGCACTTCATTACATGAAACCACCAAATTCACGCCTTCACGGATATTTCTTGGAAGAGAACTAACATTACCCTGGGACAGACTCATTGGCCAACCCGCATCTCCACAATCCATTGAGTTTAGAACGGAACAGCATATTAGAGCCATTTCAAAGGCACAAGATAATTCCCTACGAGCACAACAAAAGCAACGAGAGGATTATAATAAAAGACGACGACATATGGAATTTAAAGTAGGTGATAAGGTCTTGATTAAAACACATCATAAGAGTGATAAAGAAAGAGGATTCATCAAGAAATTTGCACCATTATATGCTGGACCATATGTTATAAGGAAGAAACTTTCCCCACTTCTGTATGAATTGGCCAATATGACCACTAATGCCTCAGTAGGATACTTTAATGTTGTGAATATTAAAAAATACAAAACTTCTATAGAATTTTCTAGATCAGAAGCAGATGCTCCACAACAAACCCAGGAGAATGATGGCTCTGATGATGATATTGAACCTTTACCACTCAGAAGAGAAAAGAACAGATTAGATTATCACCTACTGCACACAACAGGACAAAGACTGACAAAGCCAGATTCAGCTGTTCCATCGACATCAAGAGCGTGACGGAAGGCCGACGAAACGACCAGAGCCTGGAGAGCGACAACCGGCAGCGAAGCAGCGAACATCGGGAAGATGACGTCACGAGAGAGATCTACAGCGACGACTTGACTTGAACGAGATCTTCAGTAACAACTTTACGTGAAGCCACCCACCGACGACGGAAGGATGTTATCGGAAACGGACTAGATGATTTATCGCCACGGACTGCCAACAATGAAATTTAAGTATATTTTTCTTTCACTTGGCACTTGATTGAGTTATAAAATGTTTTTTTTTCTGGAATAGATGAAGACGAAGAAGCCTTATTGTGAATTATATAGTTAGCAATGTTTGAATTCTTGTTGAAACTTTAGAGTTCGATATTTATTTTTGAAAAGTGAAATTTTTGTAGTTCGAGTTTATACTTGTGTGAATAGAGTTTTTATTTGCATTCTTGTTCATCGAGGTTCTAGTTATTGTATTTACGTGAGTTAAAATGTATTTTTGTAGATTTTTTTCAGCTGACTGATAGCTGAAAATTTTGTAAGTCGATATTGGAAAGTTTAGAAATTGTAAAATGTTTCTGGATATGAATGAGAAGAGTGAAAGAGAATTAGTGATTTAAGAATTTGTATTGTAAAATAACGTGCATTCCAAAGTGAATTTATGTAAAGAAAAAAAGGAGATTCATGTAAAAGTTATTGGATGAAATGTTATCGTCGTATATTATAAATTATTTACACTCTTTTTTCTTTATTCTTAGATACGATTTATGTATATGTGTTTAAATCTGTTCAGTGTCATCAGTGATATTTATGTGTCAATGATACGTAATTTTTGGGGATGACATTGACAGTATTTATTGGTATATATAGATGATGACCATGATGATGACTGCAGAATTTTGTTTTTTTTTGTGTACCTTTTTGGAGCTGTCCCCAAATGGCATAGTCTGATAACAGAGTTGTTATCAGCATAACTCCTTTGGGAGGGGGACGTTAGCTCTGAAGGGGGAGGTAACTAATGATTTTTTATTTCAGCTAGATCGCGATTTCTGTGAATAGGAGAAGAATTAGCGGATGATTACAATCCCGCTTGTTTGTAAATTTTGAATTTTCTTAGCTTTGCGTATTTGAATGTAATTAGGAGGAGATAACGGTGTTCGAATACCCGTTTTTTTATGTGATTTAGGTGAAGAATTATCTTTCACGAATTTTCTATTGTGGTTAGGGGAAAAGCGGAAGTTATTACCCCGCTAACAACAAATGTAATGAATCACTTTTTCTTTTCATCTTTTTAACATTTATTAGACTTAGAAAGTTATTAGTTGATTAACCTGTTATTTTCTGTACAGTTCAAGATATGCCAATTTCGAGTTTGTATCAGAATGTGATACTAGTTAGACCGATGATGCTAGTATACAGTTAACTGTCACAGCCACTGGTACGTAAGTACACTAGGTTAACTGTTAAATACATATTTTTGTTAGGAGGAAAAGGGAGGAGGTACCTTTGGTTGTGCTGGAAAATTGTGTCAAAGTAAGAATAGTTCATCATATCAAAATTTGCGCTAGCATACTTTTACTTATTTATGTTTAGCCATGTGTAAATGACATAAGATGTGTCCTTTATTCAAAATTTCTCGTCAAAATTTGTTAGGTCAAACATTTTGACTCCCTTTGGAAGGGGGAGTTGTGATGCCCCATCGTTCACTTTTGCTTTACCTTAACCAGTTTTGTTTAATTTACATTATATTTATCATTTTGGGGATTTTTATTTCCTTTTCGGCATCACAGCACTCGTTTTCAAGTTTCTAGGAGTTGCGTACGCGCAACTCCGAACTTCCGACCGTAACCGTTAAAGCGCGTGCCAAAGAACACGCCCCCTCTTGCGTCATAGCTTGCGTCCTTCGTCATTGTATGCAAATGTTTTTCCCGGCATGCGCCGGCTCATTGTCAAAACCGTGACCTGCGAGTCACCTAGAGCACTGAGCACTTGAGAGCAGAGTTGTAGAGAGAGCAGAGAGATGTAGTAAGGTGCGCAGCACCGTGCGTGTAGCACAAGAGATGTTTTTTCATTGATGTCTTGGTGAGTTAATTATTTTGGAAATAAATCTATTTTGTTTTGTTACAAACTTTTGAGTCTGTAGTTTTTTATCTTGAGCAACGCTAATTTAGGATCTTTTTTATATTAACTCTTATTTTGTTAAGAATCATTTTTGACTCTTACTTATGAACGCTCGCTGGCATTTGAACCCTAAATCAACTTATTCTACATTTTGGCAATTTGTTAATTATTGCCTGGCGCCCGTCTAAGCTATCCGGAGCATAAAACTTAAAATATTTTGTATTGTTTGGAGCGTTACACGACCATATATAGCTTATGTTTTAAGGCATATTCCACATCTGAGATTAAATTAAGTAGCAAATCTTTGGTAGATTGACTATAGTGAAATCCAAAAAAATTTTTGCTTAAAATATTATGTTTTTCAATATGCCAGTTTAATTTGTAAATAATCATTCTCTCGAATAGTTTTAGAACATTCGAGCTCAGGCATATGGGTCTCTACGAATTCAATTCTTCTGAAGGTTTATTTTCTTTATAAAAATCATATGGTTATCAAACCAGCTCTCTGGGTATTGTCTAAAACCCCAGAGTTTATTAAATAAATTTAGAAATTTTTTAAACAATTTGGTGGGAGATTTTTTAATAATTTATTCGGTATTTCATCTGGACCAGGAGCTGTTTTTGGTTTTAAACTTTTGATTGCATTTCGTAATTCAAACATGGTAAAAGGTAAATTTAAATATTTAGTTATATTGCAGTCAGTTGTTTTATGAAAATATTGGAATTGTTTAATTTTATATCTAGTTGATTATTGGATTTATGATATAAATTAATAAAGTGCATAGCTAGATCTTCTATTGTCTATTGAATATTTTTATTATTTTAATGCCTAAGCTTCTATTGTGTTCTTAGGTGTTTTTACGTTGCAGAGACTTTTATGTATTTTCCAAAGGTTTGACATCGAGGTCTGTGGTGTAATTTTTTCTGTTAATAATTTCCAATCTTATTTTATTTTTTTTGAAATTGCTGCTTCAAGTCGTTTGAAATTAAAGCAGTTTTGAAATGTTCTTTTATTTTTCATATTTCTCTCTGCTTTCCCCCTAATCGCTATTAATTTATTAGTGAAAATAGTTTGAATATTATTGTAAGGTATTTTTTTAATTATTGTTTGAGTATTTTCCCTTTTTTTAGCGTTTAGAAAGTTTATTATATCAGTATAATCATTATATTCTTCTGTGATTAGGTTAATGTCTTGTTGAAAATTTTTGCAATTTATAATTTTTGTTAGGTTTTATTGAAATAAAATTAGTGAATTTGATAATTATAGGAAAATGGTCACTGCCTTAGCTATCAGTTATATAAGTGGTTTATATAAGTTTATAACCACGCAATTTTTTCATTTTTTTTTGTTGGTATGCTACAAAACCATTAAATTTAGGAATCTTACCTGTTATCGTTTCTTGCAAGCATATAATCATGAACTTATTCATCTTAATAAGATGTTTAAGGTACTGTGCTTTATGATTAATACTTGGACAGTTCCATTGAAGCATTGTCGGTTCTCTCCCCATGGACCACTGTTCAACAAAGATAGTAAGATATCTTTAACGAGATTACGTTCGGGACCACAAGGAAGGATAAGATCCAAAAGTTTAATTAAGAGTTCCGTGATGTGACTCTTTGAAGTCGAAGCCTGCGTAGAACATCCGCAAACGTCATGACTATGAACTTTAGTTCTTTCATTAAATAAAGTCTGTTCCTGTTTCTTAAAAATATTAGAGTTCTTGACCCCCGTTATATTTTTTTTAAACAGAACCTGCATAATCTGCAGACTGTTTCTGTTTTAAAGATATTGGCATTTCTGTGTGAACGTATTCAGAAGTTGAGGTGGACGGAAAAGCAGGGAAATCCTCATCCACTTTGAGGTTTCGATTTTCTGTGAAGCACACGTCGAGGCCGGCAGAAAGATGGTTTTTAATCCTGTAATCTGTACTTTCGTTTTGAGAGGTGGTTTCAGGAGAATGTTTATGCCAGTTATTGTTATGTAAGTTCTTGCTATTTTCCATGTAAATTTTTGCCTTGGTGAATGCTTGATTCCAAGATATTTTTTCATCAAGTTGTATTTCTCGAGCTCTGCAGGCGATTATTCTAGTCAAACAACCATCCCAGGTTGTGGGATGGTGTCCGCTACAATTAGGGCATTTCAGTTTAGTTGCAGTACATTGTCGGTGACTGTGTCTGCCGCCACAACGTTTACAAGTGATTCTGCCTTTGCATATAGAGACTGCATGGCCAAAATCCCAGCAACATAGACAGAGGTTCGGTGTCAGCGTATATTTCTTAACAGAGTGTCTTCCAAAGCCCACATACACAAATTGTGGAAGTTTGTCACTTTCAATTTCCAATATCACTTTGTGGGTAGGTGTACAAATAGTTTTTTTTTTTCGATTATCAATTTTTTGCTCGAAATGCAACAATCGTCTCAAGCTTAAAACCCTTGATCCTCTAATAAATCAAGTAATTCATCGTCAGACATATCTGTCAGTATTCCAATAATAGATCCCAAGACTGATTTTTTAAATTGTGGGTGTTCAACAGTTATTTTCATTGATAAAATCTCAGTCAGTTTAAGAATTTTATCATGCTGTTCCCTAGTCTTCGGAAAGACAAGTAATCTCCCCATGGAGATAAAATTTCCATTAATGTGCTCTCCTAATAACTTATAGAAGAACGAAGTGACTTTTTTAATATCTAAGGCATTTATATCTCCATTAACACCTGTGAGAAGAAGTGAAAAATCTTCTGAATTTTTTAATGATTCTGAAATAATCTCAGATAATTTGAAATTAGCCGTATCCAAAGAGGTAATTATAGCATATTTTTTTCATGTCATATATCAGCATAATTAATTTCTCTCAGTGGTTTATCGGAATAATTGCATTTGTCCTGCTCCATTATTAAAGTCTCAATCTTTGAATCAGTTGTTGTATTTAAACTATTTTGATTATCCACTTTATCACGTGTCTGAATTTTAGACCTTATTAAAGTATCATGATCTTTGACAGGTGAGATGTTTTCAGATTCCTCATTTTCTTCGATTGATTTAACTGGTGAAATTTCAGAGTCGCTTGAAATTTTTAAGTCGTCTGAGAGAATTGAAAAGTCCATGTTCGATATATTAGGTTCCTTCAAGTTCTTATTAGTAACATTATATGATTTATTTCTTTTTACCCTAATTTTAATGGAGCTTGGGGACTTTTTTTCTTTTCTGTGCCGTTCTTCATTTTATTTTGGCAGTATCTTCATCCAAAATTAAGCAGAATCTTCTTTTCCAACAATCAGTTGAAATCTTTATAGTTCAAAAAAATTTGCAAAAACTTTAAGTAAAACTCTGAATTTAAAATGACAACAAAAATCAATCGCAAAAGACACAGCTCACAAAACACGACCACCACCAACGGTGGATACAAACTATTCCGACAAAATTTCGTTTACCCGTAACCTTTTTCCCGTAACCTTTTGTCAATGAACCTTACGCGGTCCGAGTAGGTGGTGTTTTTCACTCTCTGGGTTCATAGTAGTAGTATTTTGTTCACTCTGAAGCGTAATGTTTTTCCGTTGTTTTCGGAGGGTAAATTTTTTTTAATATCGAAGCACATGTATTTCAAAGTGTGTATTTATAGTGCTGTCTGAGCCATTTATTGTGTATAATCATAAACTTCCCCATGAATTTCATATATTGAAATTTAACACCTTCAGTTGACTATTCGTAAAATCGATCAGCGTTTGCCTTGATCTTGGGCTTCTCTCAGCTCCTTTCACTTGGATCACTTCACTCCTGCACCGTATATTTTTATAGTTTCAGACCTGCTGTGATTCATTCATAGCCAGAATTAGGGGTTTCCATGTGGTGCAGGCATCGGTCCCTTTCAGTTCATAATTCTGATAACTCCATTTTAAGAATGAAAAATTTGTTTTTATTACAATTAAGTTTAGTAACACTAAAATAATTTTATTCTAATAGAAATTAGTAATTTTTAAAATTTCATATTTTGATAATGTTAAATACTTCTGTTATTTCACTGAACTTTATAAATTTGATTATAAATTTTGAAGAACTTCATGTAGCAATTTAACAGTATTCTATAAATTACAACAGTTAATATAAAGGGCTAACTAATATTGAATAAAAATAAATACCCCCTCAAGCAGCTGCTTGCCACAGAGGTCTGACAGGAGCCCGTCAGTTTATATGCCATAGTAGAAGGTCTGTGAAGCTGGCAGGACCTCAGCAGAAAAACAACACGAACATCCATGCCTTACCCGGGGCTCGAACCCAGGTCCATCAGTAGCCAAGCGCGCTAACCACTCGGCCATGGGACGGCTTCTACTTTAAAATACCCCACAAGCTGCTGTTAGCTACAGAGGTCTGACAGTAACCTGTCAGTATAAAACAGTGTAGAGAGTATCAAGTACCATTTTCAGCTCCCACCTCATAGGTGTTAAGCAAGGACTATGGTTGGGGGTGGATGGAGGAGAGGACGAAAATTTTCCAACTCCAAAATCGAATTTTGCCAACTGAGAAAATAAGTACTTTACATATAATTTAATTATGGTCCAAATTTTAGTTCAGTGAGGAGGGGGACACACCATAATATTTGCCGACTACCTACATTTTGTCATCTCACCTTCATTTTGCCAACGACAAATCTAGATTTTGCCCAAGTGCCTACATCTTCACAACTCCCTTGATTGTGCCCACTCATAATTTTACAGAAAAATTTTCAATTTTTACATCTACGAATTTTATTAGTCAGTTGGAATTTGACAAACTACACTTGCACAAAAACAAGCCCAATTTTCACAACTCTCCTGTATTTTGCCAAGTGGCTTTAAATTTTACAGAAAAAAAAAATCCCAATTTTTACATCTCACCTGACTTTTACCAAGTCACTTTGAATTTTTGAACTCTCCTACATTTTGCTAACACTCCATGATTTGCTCAAGAGTTCTCCTTAATTTCACAGAACCAATCCCAATTTTCACAACTAGCCTGTATTTTACCAAAGTGCATTCAAATTTTGCTAAGTTTCCTTGATTTTACCAACTCGTCATAATTTTACAGAAAAAAAAATCTGAATTTGCCAACTCCCCTGTATTTTACTAAATGGCATTGAATTTTGCCAAATTGCCTCTATTTTAACTACCCTAGATTTTGCCAACCTCCCTTAATTTTAGAAAAAAAAATTCTAATTTTCACAACTCAACTGTAAAAGTTGCTCCAAATTTTGCCAACTCCAATTACTTTTATTGGGGGAAACTACTTTATTTCCCCCCATTATAGCTATGTCCCTGGTGTTAAGCCCAATTTTTGAAATACTCAAATAATCAGCCCCAGTTTTAAAGCTTTTGAGGTCCACGAAAATGAATTGCTACACCAGTAAGCAATGGCAGATTACCCAATAGGTGTATGAGGCAATTGTTTAAACAAACAATATGTATAAGTAGAAATTGTTTCACAGCTTTTTTACTTAATATTTAGGTAAGTTTTCTGCTAATGCACTATTAAAGCTGTAGGGCAGTTTAAAGGTATACACTTGCATTGGTTAGATATAAGATTATAAATACCTTTAGACACTGTTTTTGGAATCTTTCCAAAGTCCAGTTCCTCAGAGCAGAGTTGTTTCCAAAAGTGGAGTTGGGGGGTTCCTTGATTTAGGTTCCTTTTTCCAGATTTATCACATCACTTTTTAGTTTTTTGATTCCCGTTTATTATCGATTCACTTTTGTTTTGCAGATAGTCCAGTTGTGTGATTGGTGCTTCTATTTTTTATTATTTGCTATTAAATGCCCAAGGACTGCGATGTTTTGTTATGCACCATGCAGTTTTTATATTTACTATTATTTTAAGTTTTTACATTAACATTTACTGTTGGAGTTCACAGTAGCTCTTTACCATTTTTTTTTTTACAATATTCCTAAGTGTGCTTACCAGTTTCATCCATCTCTGTGGTCATCATCACAAGCACTGGTAATTCCATAATAAAAAATGAAAACGCCAATCACACAACCAGACTATCTGCAAAAATCTATAATACACAGGAAACAAAGAACTAAAAAGCACTTTGATAAATCTGGAAAAAGAAACCTAAATCAAGGAACCCCCAGCTACACGTTTGGAAACAACTCTGCTCTGAAGAACTGGAGTTTGGCAATATCCCAAAACAGTGTCTAAAAGTATTTATAATCTTTTATCTAGCCAATGAAACTATTTTGTTCTCAACATTTTATTTGGTGAAATATTTCACAATATATCTACTACTTACATACACATTTCATATTTTTACTTATGTTGTACCATATATAATGCAATTTTTGTTAAATATATTACCCCCTCAAGCAGCTGCTTAGCACAGAGGTCTGATAGGAGCCTCAATATATCAGTTGATATGCCACAGTAGAAGGTATGAGAGGATGGCGGGACCTCAGCAGAAAAACATCACAAACATCCATGCCTTACCTGGGTTCAAACCCTGGTCCCTTAGAGCAGTAGCCAAGTGCACTTGGACATGGAAGATATTTTTTATTTATAATTTTTGTTATATTTCAGCACATGCAAGTTGATGTAAGACATATTAAATTTCCTATTTATAACAATTACCTCCTGAAGCAGCTACTTGCCACAGAGGTATGACAGGAGCTTCTCAGTTTAATACACCATAGTAGGTCTGTAAAGATGGTGAGGCAGCCGAAAGACAACACAAACATCCATGCCTTAACCCAGAGCTTGAACCCAGGTCCCCTTGATCAGTAGCCAAGCACTCTGTAATTCAGTTTTCTCCAGATGAAAGTTGCAAAAAAATTTGTAGATTGATTCCCCCCCCCCCACATTCTTAATAGTTGGCTTCCCCGAACCTTCTGTGTCTAGAACCCTCAGATACCTTAATGTGCCATTCCACTTCTGTGTCTAGAACCCTCAGATACTTTAATATGCCATTCCACTTTCCTCTAACCCTTTTCTCTAATATTTGCATTTTGGTTGATGTAAATTCATTGTGTTATATTCTGCCCCAAGACTGGACTTTGACCTTCCTGAGGCCCTAAGCTACAATAAGTCTAAGAGGCCCCAAAAATTTTGAAAGTTGAAATAAGTTATATATTTATTATTCTGATTGGAGAACACATAAAAAAATAAGTATGGAATTGATGTGGTGAAAACATTATGCTTGTGTTGGTATACAATAATGACTGTGTAAAACTAAGATCTACAGTGTTTGCACAAAAGATTAATTTGAATACAAAAAAGTTTCACGATAGTAAACTTCAAACTGAAATTTTTAAGGACCCTCATAATCGCGAGGCCCTAAGTTGTAGCGTAGTTATATTATGCATAAGTCCAGCCCTGTTTTGCTCTGCTACAGGTGTATTTGTGAAATACTGAAACAAGGCATGTAACGTACTATTGGGCAATAAAAATGCTTGTTAACCCTTCCAAGGTCAAGGATGTTTATAGACGTTTTTTGTACAACACATGAAACTTCGATTTTTTTTCTTAAATTGCCATTTGAAAATTTTCTTACATATATCTTTTAAAAATATGTAATTCAAACTTGAAAAATAATGTTTTCTTTTTTCATTTGATACTTATTATATTAAATACAATGTAAATTATTCGATAAAGCTACCTGATTACCATATTTTAGAAGTGCTATATGGTATTTCCGATTTGTTTGTTAATGTTACTCTATATTGAAGCAATCACCTGATTTAAGCTCATAAGTTTGATTTAAATAATTATCAACATATTTTTCCTTAAATTTTTGAAAATCTAAAAATTAACAAAAACTGCTATTTTTGAAAATGAAAGATTTTGGAAGTAATTTTTTTATAATTTCTTCCAAAAAAAATAGGTATGTATTTCATATGAACCTATTTTTTTCAGTATACCTGTAAAAAGTGTTATTAAAATTAATATGTTGCTACATGTTCATTTATTTTACTTCAATAAAGTTCAGAATTAAATTCTCTTTAATTTGGATTATAGCATGACCTATTTCTGTTGATAGTAATTTATTAAAAATATTTTAAAGTTGACTTGTTTATTGGACTCTGCAACAAGCCTGGACTTTTCTCAAAGTATGGTACGGAGAAAAAAATTGCAAAACGGAAGAAATGTTTGTATAAGAATTTTTGTTGTTATTCAGAAATAAATAGCCTTTCTATTAATAGATTCTGAAAAAAATTCATCGCCGCCATGGCGGGAATTGAACCCACATCTCTCCAGATTCATGCCAGAGTGCGCTACCATTGCACCATGTGTTGGACAACGAATATTTTCAGAATATGACCTTATAAATCTTCCTGAGACTTGACTGAGACAGCCTTTCTATTTGTCTGATTATAATTATTTCTGTCTATTAGTGTTTTTTAAAAAAAGAAATTTGTTGCCAGATACATTTTTTTACTATATGACTCTAAAAAAGTCCTATTCAAATAAAACTAGTCATTGTTTTTGTTAAATATTTTATTTTCAGAAAATCCAGAATTAAATGCTGATTAATTTGGGTTATAACATGCCATAATTCCTTTCATTTGTTATTTGGCTAAAAAGTTCTCAAGTTAATTTTTTTCCCCTGATCAGAGTGAAAAAATAGCTGGACCTAGGGAGGGTTAAAAATACATACAAGTGCAATATATAACATTTGATTTATGCTTCTGCAAGCATAATAAAGAGAATTTAAATAATGAGGAAGGTCCCCACCCCTCCTGGGGGAGGGGATGTCTTGGTAGCACACCATGCTCATAATCTGCAGTTCCCAGGTTCGAGTCCCATCTGGGTCAGCATTGAGATTTATCTCTGCAAAACTTCCCACCCTGCTCACAGTCAGTTGGAAACACCGATGGGCTTTCTGAATGGGCACCAAAGGCTGCTCTCTGTCGAATGGGACATTAAGCATGGCTCCATGTATGGGAGAGCCACACCCTGTGCACGTTAAAGAATATGTTGGATGGCCTAGACAGGAAGCTACCATTTGTCTCCCAACAGCTATTCCAGTGGGTTCCCTCCCCCAACTTTTTCTGAGCTTTTGGGGTCCTTGTGACCTGACTATTTAGCCTGTTGTATGCAAAACAAAGTGCCGCTCAGAGATAAAACAACCCAACCATTTTCCTGAATCCAATGTTATACAGTTCATAAATCTTGCTGATATAAAATTGGTCTTTATTGCATGACTGAAAAAAGAGTGTCCTTGTTATTAGATGAAAATTTAATAGTTACTGGAGCTGTAAAATGACTACTTCTAAACCTAATGTTTGAATGAGTAGGCTGATTTTGGTTTTGTCCACAGTGGATCAAGGCAGATGCAGTGGCAATTTTTATTATGCAACATGGTAAGACATGGCATCCACTGAGCATAACCATAGTCTGTGGCATGCATACTTTTTGATAGTATTAAAATGTAACTTAATCGCTAACAATTAATAAAAAAAAAAAAAAAATAAATACCCCCTCAAGCAGCTGCTTGCCACAGAGGTCTGACAGGAGCCTGTCAGTTTACATGCCATAGTAGAAGGTCTGAGAGGATGGCAAGCCCTCAGCAGAAAAACGACACAAACATCCATGCCTTACCCGGGACTCTAACCCAGGTCCCTTAGATCAGTAGTCAAGCGCACTAACCACTCGGCCATGGGACGGCACTAACAATTAATAGGCATCATTCAATAATTTTCAAATTACCTTCAAGCAGCTGTTTGGAAATGAGGTATGAAAGGGACTTGTTAGGATAATATATCCTGAAGATCTGCGAAGAAGGTAAGACAGCAGAAGGATAATACAAGAAAGGAAACATCCATGCCTCATCTAGGGTTTGAATCCAGGTTCCTTTGATCAGTAACCAAGCATGCTAACTAATGAGCTACTAGGAATAAGCAATTCCTTAACATCAAACAAATTGCATAAAATAGCATTAAAGGAAAAAAAAATGTAAATCTGACAAATTACAAGACTGATAATTTATAAATTATCAAAATAGAATATGCTGCTTGTTCTTGATATTGCCCCACCTACAAGGGGTACTGGCTTTGAGTTCAAAACAAGTAGAGGGACAGCAATGTAGAAAAATGGTTAAGTTCTTTGTATCAAATCAACGTTTTTTACAAAAATGCTGTATATATAAATAAGTACGGCCTCCATGAACGGCAACATAAGCAGCCAAACATTGCAAAATTGAGTCAGAAAAGTGGCGAATGTCATCCTGGTGAACATTGAGCCATGCTTCATGCACTTGTGCTATAAGCTGGGCAACAGTGATACAGGGCTCAGCAGCAATGGTCAGTGAATGTCCTATTATATCAGAAATGTGTTTGATAAATGACATCTAGGGAATGTGCAGGCCAAGGAAGCATATCCACATCACATAGGCATTGTCAGGGTATGAGAACTGTGTGTGTGTGTGGGGGGGGGGCATTGTCTTGCTGAGCAATGACATTTACAATCGAGTGTAGAGAGGGCAGAAAAATGCCACAATGGTTTGGACAATATCTTGCCACAACATATCAATTATAAGCAGACATGAACAGTTACTTGATTAGAGGTTACCATCTGTCTCCCAACAGCTCTCTACTGGGTCCCCTCCCCCAACTTTCTCTGAGCCCTTGGTGTCCGTTTGACCTGGCAATTTAGCCTATTGTGTAAAAAAAAAGTGTCAGTAAAACAACACAACCTATGAACAGTTATTGTAACTGATGGTTCCCTATGCCATGATTCTTGGTGACATTCCCTGATGCATGCTGGATTACCAGATATTGCCCAGTTTACCTCTCCCAGTATGTCTCCAGATGTGCATAAGCCCATTACTGAATTCCAAACAGAAGTGTGATTTATTATTAAGGAAGACACAATATGCCTTTCCCTTAAGCAGCTCAATCCTTGCATCACTTCATTCAGAAGATATGAGAGAGATCAGATCTAGATGAGCTAAAGTATGGTATGAATGCAGCCCAAATTCTTGCAGTCATTTTCTGATAGTGTTCACTGTCACTGTGCAGGACAGTGGTGCCATTACCGTGTTTGAAATCTGTCAGTTTGTAACAGATCTGCCTTCTGCCACTAGTTGGTGGATCCACTAATACTCCCGTTTGACAGTTTTCTGATGCTACCAGAGCTTTGGCAAAAATGTCAGATATCTTATACCTATTGTTGCTAACAGCATCCAACCATTTATGCATCATAACCCATATGAATGGTGATTTGATATATTGACTGTTCAACTTCTGATAGCACAATGAACTGAAATTCTGTCAGCTGTACATAACATCGGCTTACACATGTAAGATGCATTGCATACTCTTCACAGGTCATTCACTCACCATTTTGTTTGCCTGCTGAAGTTCTTGAACTTCTAGTTAGTTCCATTTCCATAACCCCTTCAGATTTCTATATTGGTGTGGTATGGTATTCATTTTTGGGTGTTCTACTATGCCTATCAACTTGAAATGCAAATACTTTACATATATGTCACAACTCTGCATGCAAATAATCAGGTCAATCTGTCCATCTTTTCTAGGGGGGAGGCAATTTCATTGACAAGCAGTATATTAAATATAAATGAAATAAAAAAATAATATAATTGTATTCATTACATTAATCATCATCATCTTCAAGCAGCCATGGGCTACAGAGGTCCAACCAGACCGCGCAGTTTAATTCTCCAAGCATATCTGTCCTGAGCTACATCTGCTGCATCCGGCTACTGTACACCAATTCTAACAAGGTCCTGTTTGACATTGTCTGCACACCGCATCCTAGGTCTCCCCCTCCTTCTGAGGCCTCTAGGCACACTGTTCATAACCCTATTCGCCGATCTATAATTATCCATACGGGCAACACGGCCAAACCAGCGGAGTTTCTCTCTGCACAATATGCTGCTTAAAGGAGGTTGCAGACTCCTTTGCCGAACCTCATCATTAGTTACAAAGTTAAACCACCTAATACCCAAGATACTGCGTAAGCATCTAGAATCAAAAGCATCTAGTTTCCTGTTATCTTGTTTACACAGCGTCCAAGTTTCACTACCATAACTAACCCTAGAAAGAACCAAACTATTATACAGTCTAATTTTAGTCTTTAGGTGTATACGCCTATTTCTCCACACTCTCCATAGATTCTTAAAAGTCCCGGCAGCAATCCCTATTCGTCTGTTAATCTCGTGCCGCACATCACCATTATCTGTTACATAGCTCCCAAGATAATTAAACTGTGACACCTGCTCAAGACTACAACCATTCAGATTAACTGAATCACAGCCTGCCTGACCAATTTTCATCACTTTAGTTTTCTCTCTGTTTATAACCAAACCTACTCTACTACCAGTCTCATCAACAGCTCGAATGAAAGAGTTCATCTCATCAACATCATTTGCCAAAAGGTCTAAATCATCAGCATAATCTAAATCAGAAATTTTCGTATCTGCAGTCCATTTAAGGCTAAAATCTTTTCCTTGAAGTGAATTTCGCATAACATAACCAATAACCAAGCTAAAAAGAAAAGGAGACAAAATGCACCCTTGTCGAACACCATAAGTAATGCTAAACCAATTGCTACAAGCCTTACCAACTCTCACATACGACTCAGTGTTATTATAGAGAGCTTTCATTATGTTAACTAACTTGTCAGGTATACCATATGATCTCACAGTCAACCACAAATTATGACGATCAACAGAGTCGAAAGCCTTTTTGAAATCATCAAAGCTAGCAAGAAGTAAATATGCCTGTCCAGGTTCCAAAGAATATATTTAGATGAAATTTGGCAACAGGTGACTCAAGTGCAGTAATGTTTGTTTAGCAGTGATAAGTTTCTTGATATATATATATGTTTACATTACAAGCAATTGTGAAAGGAATTATGAAATGTGTACATATATCATCCTATATCTTCAATGCTAAGTACATAATTCTTTAATTTTCTTTTAAAGAAACAATGCTTTTTTCAGTTCTAGTGCTGAGGTCTAAAGAATTGAACCTTAGACCATAAAAAGAAAAGTGACATTGAAATAAAGTTTTTTTGTGCCTTTAGTATAATAAATAAAGTGCCCTGTCTTCTTGAGTTGTGTGATGTTGTAATTCTATATAATCTTGATTTAACTACAATAATTATATAAATATGTTTTATTTTGAAAAAAAAAGTTTCATATTGTGTGTTATATGTATAATATTATAACTAGATTTATTGAAAACCTATAAATTTCAATGTGTATTGACATTGTGACATTGAAATAAAGTTTTCGCGGAAAAAGTTTGTAATCTTCACACCCAACTGTTTAATCCATGTGGAATAACTGAATATACCCATGCATAATACAGGGTTTTTGAAAAGTTGCACAGCCCATAATATAAACATATTTTGTGAAGTTAATGATAAGCATATATAAAATTAAGCAGCAAACATAAGTTATAATCTGACCTTTCTAACAAAAGAATAATATAAATGGTCATTTAAATATATTGTTAGGAACACAGTACTAATATTAAACTTACAATTTAATTTCACAAATTAACTGTTTTTGTGGAAAAGATTTCGTCGGCATACAAGATTCGAACCCTAATCTCCAGAAACATGCCAGATTATTCTAACCTGTTGAACTAATGCTGGTTCAGGCTTTTTCTCACTAATAATGACTATCACTCTTCCCGTGAATTTTGGGTGCCTCCTTTTGGCACCATCTATGATCTCCATCTCTGATAGTCATTATTAGTGGAAAAAAGACTGAGTTGGCATTAGTTCAACAGGTTAGAATACTCTGGCATGTTTCTGAAGAGATGTGGGTTCGAATCCCATATGTTGGTGAAATTTTTTCCACAAAAACACGTATTTATTTATAGACATTTAAACATCTACAGTAATGCTGAGATTATCAATTATTGTTTAAAACAAATTAACTGTTAAAATAGATAGTATTATGTTTCTGAAGAGATGTGGGTTCGAATCCCATATGTTGGTGAAATTTTTTCCACAAAAACACGTATTTATTTATAGACATTTAAACATCTACAGTAATGCTGAGATTATCAATTATTGTTTAAAACAAATTAACTGTTAAAATAGATAGTATTGTTCCCAGATTATGATAATTCTACACAAGTAAGTAGCATCAGGATACCTTCTTTGTCGACCAGCAAAAAAAACCTGAGCCTCCCTTATATAAACATGTTTTAAACATATGCTTACTGCTAGTTACTTACTAGTAGATTTTGACCATAACTCAAGCTCTTGTTTTTACAATGGCTGGTGCACTCTGTTTCAAATTGCCACTTGACATCTGGTCTTGCTCTATTGCCAGTTACCGAGTCATTATGATTGACTTGTAGCACTTTCTTTCAATGTTCTTTTGGAGATATCAGTCCTTGTTATTCTGAGAAAATGGGTCCCACTACATGACATCATGATACTGTGCACCACACTGAGTAGTGCAAGGTCTGTTCATGAAAAATGTGCATTTTTGGAGGAGCAAATCCTGTTATTTTGACTATTCATATAGCTGCTTAAGTGGAATCAAGCTTCATCACTGAAAAAAAAAAAACTATCAAGCTGAGAAGAACTTTCATGTTCTTCAACAAATGACTGAAGCCATCGACAGTAGATTATATGTGTTTTCTGTTATTCTGATTCTTCAATTCCTCCACTTGGTACACTACAGTATGGATGATGGTGTAACTGTCTCACAGCTTTTTGATCACTATGTGTCGTATTGCTACTTGCACTGTGAGTTTCCTGAGGCCTTTTTTAGGGGACTGCTGCAGTGCTCTCTGCTTGCCATCCAATTTAATATTGGTCAGCATGATAGATCTCCTGGACCATCTCGTATCAGCAACAGATCCTGTTTCCCAGAAATATTTCACTGATATGGCTATTGTTGACTTATGAGGGACTGCAGCAGCCAGATATTTCTTACAAAACTCCTCGGCAACATGTACATACAAATGACTACCAAAATAATGTTCCAAAATGAAAACTTGTGCATGAGAAAAAGACATTTTACTTCCTCTATAAACAAAGCTACACTAGCAATATTCTGTAATAAGTCATCGAGTATATATATCAAATATTCTTGTAAATAAGTCATCGAGTACATGATAGATAAAATTTTCACTATTCCATTATTTCACCAAGTGCTGTATATCTGTATCTATATTCTGTATCTGTCACAGAGTAGGGAGGGTAAAGAGTGTCCACTCACATTCATTTATGGCAGTAGCACACATGTTGGACTACATGTCAGACTAAACTATTTTTACCCATTGTGCATTGTGGCTGGTGCCTCATGTTTCAAATTTGGTACTGCTTCCATGTTGTAGTTCAGCTCATATGTGTTTTTATCCCAAAATACAATTTCTTAGCTATGCTATTTTGTTTCTTTTAGAAGCAAATTAGTATTATAGGGAGAAGTGAGCAAGCTTTTTGCTGTTTTGTATTTAATCTTTTTCCATCAGAATGAATAAAACAAAATGTGTAGTGTGGGCTTAAATGCAGAAAGACTGCATCATTTTCCTACTGATTTTTCAAGGTAAATAAAAATTCTTTAAAAGTTATTTTTAGTAGAGTTAGTAAAAACTCTACTAAAAAAAAGTTTGGACTCTTTTGAATATAAAATATTTCCTTTTAATATTTAATGACACATTTTTTTCATTATGTGCTTTGAGAACCAATGTTTATATCATGTACTTAATGACTTATTACAATATGTTAGATTCTGTATTTAATTCGTATATATAGTGTAATTTATATATAAAAGTGTTGAAATGTGCTATTGTGTCTTAAATTTTTTTATTTTTTTTACAAACTGATATTATTGTATTATTTGTCTCATTGATTACATTTAATAGGTATTTTTTTCTTTACAGTTATTTCTCTACTAAATACAGGCATTATACTATTTTATTAATAAACCCATAATGATTGTCTTTGGGGGGCATAATTACAAGTAATTGATCACCCCATGTAGTGATCTACTTTGGCACCTTATGTTTAATCTGCAATAATGTAATTATTTTATTAATTCTTCTGCAGTCGGTTTGAGTCCCAGATGGGCCAATATTGAGATTTATCTCCGCAAAATTCCCTACCCTGCCCACGGTCAGTAGGGGACACCAATGGGCTTGGAAAGGCCACTGTCCGTTGGATGGGACATTAAGTTGTGGTCCCGTGTGCGGGAGAGCCATACCCTGTGCATGTTAACACACTGGATGGCCTTGACAGGAGGCTACCATCTGTCTCCCAACAGCTGTTCCAGCTCTCCCAACCTTCTCTGAGCCTTTGGGGTCCTTGTGACCTGGCCATTTAGCCCATGTTGTGCAAAAAAGTGCCACTCAGAGGTAAAAGAACCCAACTTTTGCAGTCGTATATATAAATTGTATATATAAATGACCTGTTCATATTGAACTTGCAATTGTGTTTGCAATAGATAAGGTTCTCAATGCACATGGTGGAATAATGGAATAGTGAAAATATTTTCTAACTAAAAAATAACTTAAAATTCTCCGTTGTTGAACAATAAAATTTTAAAGTTTATCCTTCAAACTATTTGCATGTTAAAAGTTTTTAGGAGAAAACTCAGAAGGTTTTTGGAACAAGGACAGTGCTCTGTCTTCAGTGAAGTGACACTATGTGGTGACATTAGGGTTGTTTGGAGCTTTTTTCCACATGTGAAGGGTGATTCCAGTGTCTCGGTTGCAGGTGGGGAGGGCGAGGTCGTTATTTCAATAGCCTCACGGACTATGGTTCCATAGAAAGTGGATGCACGTGCAAGCAGTGTGATGTGCTCCCAGTCTATTGTTGCTGTGTGTTGTATTGCTAGCTTGGCAGTGACCGTTAGCTTGGTTTGGCTGTCAAGCTAGCAGTACAACATGCGGCAACAGTAGACTGGGAGCGCGTCACACTGCTTGCACGTGCATCCACTTTCTACAGACCATAATCCACGAGGCTATTGAAATAATGACCTCACCTGTCCTCACCTGCAACTGAGACACTGGAATCACCATTCACGACATGGAAAGAAGCTCTAAACAGCCCTAACGTTACCACATAGTGTCACTTCACTTAAGACAGAGCTCTGTCCTTGCTCCGAAAAGTTTGAGTTTTCTCCTGCTTGCACGTGCATCCACTTTCTACAGACCATAATCCACGAGGCTATTGAAATAATGACCTCACCTGTCCTCACCTGCAACTGAGACACTGGAATCACCATTCACGACATGGAAAGAAGCTCTAAACAGCCCTAACGTTACCACATAGTGTCACTTCACTTAAGACAGAGCTCTGTCCTTGCTCCGAAAAGTTTGAGTTTTCTCCTAAAAACTTTTAACATGCAAATAGTTTGATGAAGGATAAACTTTAAAATTTTATTGCTCAATGACAGAAAATTTTAAGTTATTTTTAATTAATTCCCGAGGAAGATCCTTTTAAATTGTGTACTTTTTCTAACTCTACCAAAATTGCTTTTTATAGAATTATTACTTACCTTGAAACATAGGTATGTTTATTAATGCTACAAATGTAAGCCTCAAAATAATCATACTCTACCATAAAAAGTTCAGATTTTTAGGATAAATAAATCTTTTACAATATTCTTTTAAAGCTTTAATATTTTCCAATTTTTCCACTGTTAGAGGGTGTCATTCAATCTACTAGGACATTTAAAAATTTTTAAATGTAATGTCACATCAATACCTATCCAGAATTTTTTTTTTAATTTCTGAAAAAAAGCCAATGTCTACACAACAGATGACAGCTGATGCTATTTATCACACTGTTGCTATGGTAACCGAAGCTCGAAAATTAATTCTCTAGTCTGACATGAGCACTGCTCTATGAGGGGTTTAGAATTGGGAGAATGTTGCCATTAGTGGTATAGGGAGTGGACCCTCTATACCATCTCTACTCTGTGGTACCTGGGACACTGCAGTCAGCATCTGCAATAGTTTTCAATAGTCTTATGGTGCCATCTGGTGGGAGGGAGAACAACTGCAACTATTTCAAAACAATTTTCATAAACTTCAACTTTGGGATGTGCAACTTTTCAATCACCCTGTGTAATATATGCATGAAATTGTAAGGAACAATTTTTTGAAGGACATAAAATTGATATAAGATACGCCTGAGTTTTCTGACTAAGAAAGTTACATAGCATCTCCATTTTCAATTTTTATCCATTTTGATGTATTTATTTTTGTTATCATTTTTGATGTATTTATTTTTGTTAACTCTAACAATTAACAATCATTTGCATTCCAGTCATTTTTTTACAATTGGATTTTTGTCATTTGATGTTTATATTTGTGTTATCTTGAGTTAATTCAAATGTCATAAACTTGTATTTGAGTTAATTTAAGTTCATTTTAATTAAGCATCTGATTTAATGCAGAAAAAAAGTGCATGGATTTAAAACAAACCAGTCCAGTAATAATAGGGTTTTGATTTACATTGTTTATTAAATATGCTGTAATGATTAAAATATTATTCAGTATATGCAATTTTATTACATATTTTCTATTATTATGATGTAATTACTTGAAATATTTTCCACTCAGAATGCTTTGAGATTGTGCAAGTCAAGGTGGATGTCTAGTCAAGCAAATCTTACACTTGTTAAAGAAGAAAATGGTGTAAGGTGGATCACTTTAAATAACCCTAAAAAAAGGTATAACCATAATAATAGATATATCTTTTTTATTTCAATATCTTTTCATGATTTCATTAAATCAATCATGGAAGTTTCTGCTTTCTTTTGGGGCTAGCAAATATGTGGTGGGAAGTTAAGAAATATGTTAATGTAAAATAATTACAGTTAAAAACTAACACAGCAAGCACTAAAGCTATTAAAGCTTAGCAATAATGTGTTTGGAATCAGAGCCAAAGGAATCCAGGTTTAAATTCTGAAGTCCTGGATGTTGCTTTTGTTTATGTTGAGGTCTTACCTCTCTCACAGGTCTCTGTGTTGTACTAACAGACTATAACCATGAGCATAAAGAACCCATGTCATAGATACCATGACATCTATGACATGGGTTCTTTATGCTCATGGTTATAGTTTTTCTATAGTTTTATTGTTTTTCTTATTTCCAGATTAAGCATGTTGCCTGGGGCGAGGGTGGCTCAGTCGGTAGCGTGCCAGGCTCGTAATCTGTAGTTCCCAGGTTCGAGCCCCAGCTGGGTCAGCGTTGAGATTTATCTCTGCAAAATTCCCCGCCCTGCCCACGGTCAGTAGGGGACACCAATGGGCTTGGAAAGGCCGCTTTCCATCGGATGGGACGTTAAGCCGTGGCCCCGTGTGCGGGAGAGCCATACCCTGTGCACGTTAAAGAACACGCTGGATGGCCTTGACGGGAAGCTTATCTGTCTCCCAACAGGCTGTTCCAGTGGGTCCCCTCCCCCAACCTTCTCTGAGCCTTCGGGGTCCATGTGACCTGGCCATTTAGCCCATGGTGGGCAAAAAAGTGCCACTCAGAGGTAAAACAACCCAACACAACAAAGCCTGTTGCCGAACCATGGTAATTGTCATTTTGCAGCAATCACAAGGAAGATGTTCCTGGCTATGTATGGGTCATGGATATTTAATTCATTCTTTTTCTTCAGGCAGGCAATCAACTTATGGGAGCTTTGTGGCACTATTTGAACTATTCATCATGTTTTAATCATTTGCCCTGATTTTAATGCTGAATATTTTATTGACTTTAGTTCTTACAATATACCATCCAACCCCCTTTACACTTGGACCTCTTTTTATATGATCTCATTTTTACAACCTCTTGTTAATTTTTTTCCCATTATACAAGCTCTTTTTAAAAGAATTTGGACATTCTTTTGCTTTGTCTTTTTGTTTTTCCCTGGGCTCTATACATCCATTGTTTTATATCTGATACATAATTGGTTCTTATTTTAAGGTGGGTTCTTTATGCTCATTGCTTAGTTTTTATGTCTTTTTTCAAAGAAAACGAGATAATAGTTTCGTTTTGTTGTATGTCTGTCTGTCTATAGACATCAAACTTTTTCATTTACAGAGATAAATTAAAAATTCTTTTTGTGTTGGATAGGTACTTTCTGAATCTCTCTAAGCATTGGTGTCAAACACATGGCCCGTGCAAACATGTAACAAATATTTATCAAATTATAAAAAAAAATACTTAATTTTAAAATTAAAATTCACAAATTTTCTTTTAACCTTAATTATTTTAGATTAGAAATATATCTATTTTCCATACAATCAAACATGATGTAATGTATTTATTTATTTTCATTATGTCTCATCAAAACCAGCAGTTAATACAGTTTTATGGTTACATATGCATGCAAATTACTACGTTTATTAAATCTCACTTGCCAGCATCTTTTAATATGATGAAAGATACAAAATAATAATTGCTCTCTCTTTTTTATGGTATCTTTGAGACATCTTTGCAGCCCTTTGCGACATCTGTGTGGCTCGTACTACTTCGGGTACAAGCTTAAGTGGCCCGCATTCCAATTTGAGTTTGACACCACTGCTCTAAAGCGATAATTACACCCTCTAGCAGTGAAAAAAGTAGAAAATTCCAAAATTTCAAATGAACATTGCAAACGATGTATTTATGCAAGAAATTTGAAATTTTGGTGGTGGAATATGTGAAGGTCATGGCATTTCCATTGCCAACAATGAGTTGACCCTTAGACCCAGAGGGACCTTTTAAGGACACCTTTTTAGTTTTAGCAGATAATTGTTTGTTTTTTGAGATAAATGAAAAATCCTTTTTGGGTTAGATAGGAAATGATAAAATATTATGATTCATACTTTTTAAATCTGCCAAAAACTCTAATGCACCCACTAATGGTGAAAAAATTTGATAATTCCAAAATTTCAAACAAATATTACAAACAATGTATTTAAACTAGAAAGTCTAAATTTTGGTGGTGGAATGTGAACGCCATGTTGTTTTCATTGGCAATGATGAATTTACTTCTTAGATCCAGGGTGGGTGGGTAAAGACAATTTTTTTTTTGTTTTAGCAGATAATTGTTTGCATTTAGAGATAAATGAAAAACTCTCTTTAGGTTTAGATAGGAATTGATAAAATATTATGATTCACACTTTTGGAATCATTAGAACACTGTAATTCTCCCTCTAATGGTGGAAAAGATAGAAAATTCCAAAATTGCAATGTTGTTATTAATGATAGAATTATGAAATTTTTTGGTGGAATGTGAACCTCATGAAGTTTCCATTGGAAACAATGAAAATGATAATTAGAAAGCTCTTTTTTAATTTGATTAGTACTAATGAAATATAATTTGCATTTTCAAATACTTAGTAGTTTTAATACATATATCTTTACTGATCACTGAAATGATGTAATGGTAAAGCTCTTATTGAGTTTTACAAATAATATGTATAGAATAGAAATTTGAAATATTAGTGGTAGTTTTAAAGAGATATTCCACTGAGAGCACTAATCTACCCACTTTTCTGAGAGAGATGTGGGAAATGCAACTTTTTAAATTTAAGAATTAAAAGACGAATGAAATACTAATTGAATTTTTCCCATAATCTACTAGCTCAAATTAAAACTTTTAAGAATGAAAAAGTAGTTGGTAAAGGAAAAACTTCTTTCTCTTTGAAAACAAGATTCTCATATGTGCCAGAGGTTATATGCATCCATCTAGTTTCTAAATAGTTTTATTGTTTTTCTTAGTCATCAATTCTTTTTGTCTTGTAATTTTAACTTTGGTTATAGGGTTCAAAGAATTTTAACTCTATCCATTTATTGTCTCTTGTTTGACACAGATTAGTTAGTCAGTAGTTGCTTTTGTGCTGTAAAACCCCAAACAACTAACGAATCAATCAGTGCCATGCTAAAAGCATGTACTCACTGTGGCAGTAAGGATCATATAATCTGGTCTACTCAGCTGAGATGGCATGTTGCATAAATTTTACTGGCAGACATCCATAGTTCTACCTCAACTGTTCTAAATGGAAGAGCATGAGGTACAACTCAAAACAGTAAATGACACTCTTCCCCTGAAATGAGAAAGCTGCACTGCCCACAAAATTTCATAAGCCAATGTGGTAATCTAAAAATAATCTGCTGCCATCATTTCCATGGCTGCACAGATGTTATCCATCTTTTTTACCTATGACTCAGTATCTTTTGAAGCAGATGAAACCTTGATATCAGATTTGACATGAACTATGGTTTCCATTATTACTTCACTGCCTTCTCACTCTTGTCCTCAACAGCTTCCAAATTGAAAGGGCCCCTCCAGCATGAAAAAAGTATTCTCCTCCTAGAATTGCAGTCTCTTATCCATAACTTTCACATAACATACACTGGTGGAAATTGAAAAAAGAACACCCAGAAGGAATTCCTTTAGGAATGTCACGTTATAATATGTTAATAGTTAAGGGCAGCAGAAACTGTGATTCAAAATTGAAAGTGATTGGATGAAATGATGTCACTGAGGATGACAGACAACATGCAAATGTACACAGCACATATTTAAAGATTAGGGCATGAAGAAGGAAGTTATTAGTCTTGTGTCGTGTTGTTCAGTGTTTGAAGAAGCTACCTTGCCTGAACGATGCAGGCGCACAACATTTGTTCAGTTAACGGAGTTTTAGCAAGGTTGTATAGTGGGTTTTTGGGAAGCAGGTTGGTCTTATTAAATTGCAAACTGTGTTGGATGAGAGGTATTGGCAGTGGTACGATGATGGCATCAATGGTCAGAAGAGCATTTGCACACTTCAGACATGGTTCCGGACAACACAGAGTTATGGACACATGAGAGGATCAGCATATCAGGAGGGTGGCGATGGGAGAGCAGATGGCTACAGCATCACAAATTCAATCCTCTGTTGTACAAGAGTGTCTACAATAACAATATGCAATTGTCTTTTGGAAGCAGGACTACAAGCATGGTTACCGTCACCTCGTCACTGTCAAGCACATTTGCAGTGGTGTCAAGAATGAGTTCATTGGAAGGAAGAATGGCAGGCAGTCTGTGGTCTTCAGTGATGAAAGCTGATTCTGCTTAGGAGTGTCTGATGGTTATTTATGTGTCCGAAGACAACAAGGTGAGTGGCTTCTTCCATCGTGCATCCACCAGCAACACAAGGGCCCAAGCCGGGCATCTTGTGTGGGGAGCGATTAGTTATCACTCTTGTACGTATCTGGTGTTTGTACAGCATACCCTGAATAACAATACGTACATCAGCAACATCATACAGCCGGTCATCCTGCCATATTTGAGTGTAATCCCAAATGCGATACTCCAGCAGGATAATGCCCATCCACACTCATCCTGGGCAACTTCAACATGCTCTTCAGGCAGTGCACCAACTCCCTTGGCCAGCATGCTCTCCGAACTTGTCTCCAATTGAGCATGTCTGGGACTGGATTGGACAAAGACTCTTCCATGGGCCGGGGCAAGTATGACCATTGCTGAATTACACGTCCAAGTTGAAAGCTCATGGAATGGTATACCCCAGCATTATATCCAGCATTTGTACGACTGATGTATACCAGATTGGAAGCTCGTATTGCTGCTTGAGGAGGTTCAACACCTTATTAAAATATGCCTTCTGTAAAATGTAATACTCATTAAAAGGTAAAATAAACATGAATAACTTCACATGTGTGATCACTGACCTTTCTTAACAAGTTGTTTCTACTAAATAAACCTCATAGATTATGCCTCAATTGTTAATGGTGGTCTTTTTTCAATTTCCGCCAGTGTAGATTTGAAAGCAGAGACATAGACCATTGTCATTTTCCAACACCTTCATCCATGGAGGTAACTTCAAATCATAAATCATCATCTGCCCATTCCTCAAAGTCCTGAGATAACTTCTAGAAAGGAATTTTCATGGATTCCAATTAAATTTTAACATCATGGCTTACTTCAAGCACTTTAGTCTATCTGCTTGTGTCTGCAGGAGATGTATTAGATTGTTGCAGATGAAATGTCTGTTTTCAGTAAGTGGATATGGTCAACCCCTCCAGTGGATTGGTATCATCCAGCAACATCACATGGCATATGTCACAAGGTCGGTATATATCTGGTGTATGCATTATGTGCCTCATTTCATGATGAGGTTCAATAAGTGTGCACAGACTTCAGGCAAAGTGGATCATGGAGACAGGCCAGTTGTGCATAATTTTTTTATATGAGTTCAAACTTGGACATTCCACTGGGATAGTGGCCTGAAACATTAATGTGGCATTTGGGCAGGGTACCTGTGAATGAATGTACCATATGCCAATGGTTCACAAAATTCTAAGTAGAAGACACATCCCTTGAAAATGAACTTCGTGGTTATCCATCAGTAGCTGTAACAGATGAGAAGGTGAAGAATATCATGGAAGCTGACCCATGGCAAAGTGTCTGTGAGATCACAGTGAAGGTTTGTGGGCATCATTTGATGGTTGTCCAGCTCCTGGCAGCCCTGGGGAAGGTGAAAAAGTTGGATGTCTGGATACCACATGAATTGACAGCAGCCAACAGGACATTCTGTCTGGAGATGTGCATTTCCCTCATTACTCTGAACAAATAGGATGGAATCCTGCATCAGATCATAACCTGCAATGAAAAGTGGGCCTTCTACAACAATTGTCATCGATCAGCACATTGGTTGGATACCATGGAGCAACCAAAACATTAAGTCACCTATCACCCATGGAAAGTGCTGGTTCTCATATGGTGCTCTGCTGCCTGCATGATCCATCATTCTTTTTCTCAACTGGTGAGACCATCAGTTTGGACTGCTATTGCACTGAAATGCTGCAGATGCACAGATAGTCCGTACCAAACAGGCATGGAACCCTCTTGTTGCATAACAATGCCCGCCTGCATATCTCAAAGGACCAACAAAACGTCTCAAGCGTCTAACAAATCCAGCAGTTGGACTATGAAACACTGCCACACCCTGCATATTCCCCTGATCTTTCTCCCATGGATTATCATCTTTTCTGGCATCTGGACCATTTTCTGGTGGAGAAGACCTTCCCAAATGACCAAGCTGTTTATCAAGTTGTTCCCACTTTCTTTACCTCACAAACTCCAGAGTTTTATTGCTGTGGGATCCACAGCCTTGCAACTTATTGGCAGTAATGTGTCGATGCTGGGAGGAACTACTTTGACTAGGCAGGCTATTTCTTCCTAGTTTTATGAGGGTTTACAAGTAGCACTCTCATTTCAGACATTTCTTGTGCACCAACCCAATACTTATAGTCAGTCCTTTGTGCTGGCATTTTTTTTCTAGTTTGCCAGACAGGGTTGGAGATAGTTCAGCTCAGTGGTATTTGCAATCCTTTGCTTCAAATGATTCCCCTTACCACCATGTTAGAAACAAGGACCATTTCTCTTTGTGATTTATATTGACTGTCTGCTCTGTTTTCCACATGGAAATGTCATCTTTCAGGCTGACCTTGATATTCTTGATTTTTCAGCTGCTGTCATCATCATGGGGACAGGTTTCTTGTGGGGAAAGACAAGAAAATAAATTTTAAAGGAAACATATGTCCAAAATAAATGCTAGTTGATTTATGGGGGTAAGTCGGAAAGTAAAATTCTTGGTTTGTTTCCCACAAACTACACAGGCTTGATTGTCTTTGATGTAATTACCTGCCCTTTGCAGAAATTAAATGGGAAATCTTTCTTTTTGACACCCTCATATACGCCACTCCATTTTACCATAGCTTTGTGGATTTATTATTTTTGCCACCAACTATAATTTGTAAGTGTAAAAATTATGATTATTACACATGCATAATTTAGCATATCACTTGGAAAAATATATAGAGAACCTTCTGATCCATAACATTTCACAATGGTTTCCTTGTAATGTAAAAGTTATTCATTGGATATATTTGTGTGATTAGTAATGATTCTTTGCCATTGACAGTCAGGATATACCCATATACACAATATTTTTCTTGATTTATTATACAGTACTTCATTTTTATAGCTTGAATGCATGCTCTCAAATTTATTGAATGTTTGATGAACAAGAAGTTTTGGTAATATATCTGCAAAGGTTAACTCTTGTTACAAAATTTTTTTACTTGAAGCTTATTTACAATTTTCAAGACATTGCTATAAATGGTCTATAATTATTGCAGCACCCCCTATACACAGTTTTAAAGATATGTTGTATATTATGTACAAACTAGAAATTTTGCAGCATTCCTATGAACAAACTAAAAATTTTGAAGCCATCCTTATACACAATGTCCAAGATTTCCATAACTTCCATATCTTTCAAACCCCTGTAAAACTATATGCAAATATCTAATTTATTTTTAATTGCATGATCTATTTGATTTTCGATTTAATATGCTACTCGAGTGTTTTCCAATGCTTGTTTTAAAATGTTCATGAAGTTATTGCTTTTTTCCATTAGTCTTCACAACCAATAGCAGTTTAATTTTTTTGCCTATTTTTCCTATTGCTTTTTGCTCATCATCTGTTGATTTGTCAGTTTCTAGATTTGTCAGAACAGTTGTTCTACCTTTTGAATGCAACAGGCAAATTTAATAATTTGTGTGTCAAATGAAAGCTTGTAAAGTGAGGAGTGTCATAGGTTATAAAATATTTACCCCTCATGCTTTCTTCCCCTCCTACAAAGGGGAAATATAAAAACAATTGTTCTGCAATATATTCAGAACATGAGGGTTGAAAGTAATGGGGTATACATCAAATGAAGCTTGTGGCATGAGGAATATCACAGTTATAAAACTTCTCCCCCATGCCTTCTTTCCCCCCAAAAAGGGGAAAATATATGAAGATACGAAGAATGTTCTACATATTTTGAAAGCGAAAGCCAAATGTAATAAGTTGTATGTCAAATGAAAGCTTGTGATGTGGGGAATGTTGTGGGCAATAAGAATGTACCCCCTTGCTTTCTTACTCCCATAAACGAGAGGAAATTGGAATGTCATTATTTATAGTATATCTTCCAAATGAGAGGGCCTACAGTTATGGGGCAGAGATGCCTCAGTAAATAGCATGCCAGGCTCGTAAACTGTAGTTCCCAGGTTCGAGTCCCACCTGGGCCAGCATTGAGATTTATCTTTGCAAAACTCCCCACCTACCCTCAGTGAATAGGGAACAGCAATGGGCTTGGAAAGGCCACCGGCTGTCAGATCGGACATAAGCAGTGGCCAAATATCTGGGAGAGCCACATCCTGTGCATGTTAAAGAACATGCTGAATGGCCTTGATGGTAGACTATCATCTTATCTCTCAACAGCTCTCCAGTGGATCCTCTCTCCCCATTCATAGATCACATGGACCCCTTCTCTGAGCACTTGGGGTCCTTGTGACCTGGCCATTTAGCCCATTGTGTGCAAAAACTGCTGCTCTGATGTAAAACAACCCAACCTACAGTAATGAGTTAAGTGTCAAATAAGAGCTCATATGAGGACTGTCGTAGACTGCTTCAAATTATGCTCCTCACAATTCTCCCCTTTCCCCAAAAGAGATGGAAATTTCTCAGGTGTCGACTTTAAAGAGATATTTCAAAGTAAAGCTTGTGACGTCTCCAGTGTCATGGGGCTACCTGAAACATGATTCCAAAAAACAAGGAGGAAAAATGTGGTTGATGTTTATGAGTCATACCAATAAAAATTATTTTGAAGGTAGATGTTTTTATTGAGTATGAAAAAAATACAAATAAATTGAAAGTATTAAAAATACCTATCTTCCAATATGCACCCTGAAAATTTGAAAATAAACCTAAAGCATACTGATGGTGAAATCAGTCACTAAATTCATATTCACTTGAAAGGAAGATATTACACCGATTTACCTCGATTAGATTGCTGGCACCTTATTTTCCTTTTAAGTGAATACAAATTCAGTGACTGATTGCACCATCGATATGTTTTAGGTTTATTTCCTACTTTTTAGGGTGCATGTAGGAAGATAATTTTTTTTTTGTTTTTTAATCTGATGTGTTTGTAACTTGCAGTGCATGAATTTACATTTTTTTGATTGTTTTCCAAAATTTCTTTGGTGAGAACTGGTTTAACTGTTAAAGGTATGTAGCTTATAACTTTAGGATATAAGCTGAAAAATTTTCATTTGTGTTTTATGTATCATCCTTATTATTTCTAGTTTTTTTTAGTTAAAATGTTATTTATTTATCAGTCAAAATTGTTTTTTTAAATAATTGGCAGAAGGTTTTTTTTTTTTACAAATGTATTATTTTTCCTTCAGAAATGCTCTGTCATTATTAATGTTGGAAAAGCTGAAACAAGATATCTTCAGAGATGTAAATAATATTGGTCTTAGATGCATTATTCTCAATAGCAGCAGCTCCATATTTTCCTCTGGTCATGACTTAAAGGAACTGGTAATTATATTACTTAGTTGTTACAGATATTTGCAGATAAAAATGCAACCTTAAATATGTAAGTTATGCTATGTGGAGTGGACTATCAATTATTCATTTGTCTGTTAATCACTTTTATAAATTCCAGTATTCTAAATGATAAAGTCGTGCATTTTAATCATTACATGTATTTAAGTGTTTGCATATTATTTCTAGTGGGGAATATTTCCTCTTTGAGTACCACCTGCAAATTTTGTTAATTGGAAGCATAATTATAACAACTGGAAAAAAACACTGTGGTGTTTTTCTTATATAGTAATTTGGCAAGTGTGAAAAAATCCACTCTTCTCCTCTTGAACTTGAACATGGGATTTCTTGGCTATGTGCCAGTTGCTTTTCCAGTTGAACTAAGATAGGGGCAATTAATACCTGATTAAGAAAGATTATGATGGCTTATAATGTTCTCTTGAAGCTCAACCATCTAGTTCAAAGTGTTGGGCCACCCATACACTATTTATACTGATGCAAACCATACTTTTATTATAATATATCAAGTATTAATATAATTTGGGTTACTCAAATGTACAGCATTGAAACACAGGATGGGAATAACCTTATAAGCCATAGGGGGGGGGGGGTGACTAACAGTAATAGTGACAATCATTTTGCAGTAAAAATTTACATGTTGCTGAGGGTTTTATAAGAAATATTTGGCTGCTGCAGTCCTTCAGAAATTGATGATAGCTAGAGTAGTGAAGTGTTTCTGGGAAACAGGATTTGTTCCCAACAAGAGATAGTCTGGAATACCTACCATGTTGACCAACACTAAATTGGATGGCATGCAGAGAACATTGCAGCTGTGTCCTAAAGAAGCCTTGGGAAACTCACAGTGCAAGCAGGGATATTGTATGGAAGTGATCAGAAAGCTTCAAGACAGTTACACATTTGTCCATGTTGTGTGCACTCAGTCCAGGAACTGAAAACCTAATTAAAAGAAAAACGCATAGTATACTGTTGATGATCTTGGTCATTTGTTGGAAGAATATTGAATAGTGCAGCTTGACAGGTTTTTTCAGGGACAAAGCTTGGTTTCACCTAAGGAGCTATATGATTAATACTTGATATATTATAATAAAGCATGATTTGCTTCAGTATAAATAGTGCATGGGTGGCCCAACATTTTAAACTAGATGGTTGACCTTCAAGAAAACATTATCAGCCATTATAATCTTAAGCAGGTATGAATTGCCCCTACCTCTTAGTTCAACTGGAAGAGCAACTGGCGCTTAGCCAGGAAATCCCATGTTCAAGTTCAAGAGGAGATGGATGGATTTTTTCACACTTGCCAAATTACTATATTAAAACAAATCCTACAAAATTTTTTTCCCCTGTTATAATTATCAAACAAACAGGATTTGGTCCTCTGAAAAATTCATGGTTTTCACGAACAGCTTTCGCACTCTTAAAGAATCAGAGTGTGGTGTGCAATATCATGTTGTCATGTAATGGGACCCATTTTCTTCAAGATGATGGTGAATAGTGGGGTATATCAAGACATCACACAGTTCATTGCACTTCTTGAGGTTGATGAACGTGATTTATGGTTGCAGCAAGACTGTGCCACATGTCAAATAAACCATGCAATTTTTGCAAGAGTGTTTTGGTAACTGTCTCATTTCTAAAGGCTTGTGGCCTCCAAGATCACCAAATTTGTCACCTTCAAATTTTTTCTTCTGGAGTATCTCAAAGGAGTTGTGTATCAAATCACACACTGGATGAATTCAAGACAAACATTACAACAACAATAGCAAACATTCTTCAGGTGCTATATAAGAGGCATAAAACATGGTAAAAAGAGCTCACATCTATAGCCATGAACAAGGAGGTCATTTTCAACATATATTGTAATGACATATTTTTTTGTTAGAAAGGTCAAATTGTAACTTAAGTATGTAGATGTTTAATTTTATATTTACTTATCATTAACCTAACAAAATATGTGTGTTTATTGTGGTTTGCACAACTTTTCAACCACTCTTTTTCAAAAAATTTAAGTTTCATGTGCTGTACTGAAAATGAATGTATCCTTCTTTCACCTCTATTTTGGATTCTGTCAACATGTATAATCAACGCAGACCTTGGAAGGGTTAAGGAAGGTTATGATGGTCAATCATACTGTACTTGAAGTATTGGGTGCCCCAACACTTCAAACTGCATGGTAGAGCTTCAAGAGAGCAGGATCAACCATCATGATGACCTTCCTTAAGTAGGTGTGAATTGCTTCTGCCTTAACTTGTAGAGCAACTGCCCTGTAACCAGATCTGTTCGAGTCTGGGAGGCAGATGGGTGGATTTTTTCACACTTGTCTAACTACTGTAAAAATGACTGTCATTGTTAGTGAGATTTATTCCTTCCTATCAAATTGTTTTAATATTTTGATTCCAGAAAATGGGTGATCCTAATATTAAAGATTCCATTGAGTGGTCTCTACTATATTTTAAGTGCATAGTGAAGTTCCAGAACATCAAATGACACCCTACTCAAATGCAAATATTAAAACAAATCTAATATAAATTATTTCTTATATTGTTATTATTTATGTTTGTCTTATAAATGATTCAGTCTTGAATTTTGTCCATGTAAACATAATTCTTGGCAAGGTGGCCAAAAAATGAGACCACCCTTGCCAATCCATATGTCAGGAAATGTTGCACTAAAAACTGTGGGAATGTGATGGTAGCATATTGTGTCATCTGTTGGCCTTCCTGTAAAAGTGGGGGAATGTACATGTGCAACATTTAATGTGATGTGTATTTGGGGATGATGCTTCCTAAAGCTTCTGTTAAGCATTAAAGCTTTGAGTGGTATTGACACTGTACAGCATTTCAAAATCCTAAACAAATGTTGCATAGGCACTGGTGAAGCATCACTAACACAACTAAGGGAATATTTATTTTTTTAAATTAAAAGTTAAAATATATTTATTCACAGCAATATAGAATACATTTTATTTTCCACGATTTTTGCTGTATTTACAATAGAGGGTTTTACCTGAGTAAGGCCTAAATTAGCATTTTTGCTACTTTCTTCCCATTGCTACAATGTGCTTAGCGATTTTTGATTAACAATATTCAAAATTTAAAGTGCTGAACAGAGTATCAAAGTTCTAAATTTGATTATATTACCGTTCACTTTATAGCTGGCTAAGACTATTGAAACTGGTATTGAACTTGGTATTGCCGGTATTGAAACTTTTATAGGTTGGGAACAGTAAAGGAACACAGGAGAAAATATCATTACCCAAAGCCAAGAATGCAATGTCTGAGCCAGTTACAAAGTGAACAGTAATATCAAATTTAAAACTTTGGTACGCTGTTTAGCACTTTAAATTTTGAATATTGGAAATTAAAAATCGCTATGCACATTCATTGTAGCAATGGAAAGAATGGGACGAAATGCTAATTTAGACCTTACTCAGGTAAACTCTCTATTGTAAATGTAGCAAAAATCATGGAAAATAAAACATATTTTTTAAAACAAAAATTTCCATTTGCAATTTTTTAATATACAAGGGTGAGACAATAAAGTTCTTGTAATGCCTTTACAGTTCAGTATCAGGTTGACTGAGCATCATGATGTAATACAGATGTGTTTCAACACATATGTGCTTCCTTATGTTAATGTCAAACAATCATGCGAGTCATTGAGAAGCAGCATTGGAAATAAGAGTGTTTCTTAGTCCCTTCATGAAAATGAGTGATTGCTGGTTAGAGCAACAAATGAAATTTCTTGCAAAGTTAGGCAAAAGTGCAAGTGAAATTGTGTAGAAATTATCAGTGGCCTACTGTGATGCAGTGATAAATGTTTTGAGCGACATAAGTGGTTTAAAGAGTGTTGGGAGGATGTGAAAGATGATACAAGAAGTGATGGTCCAAAAACTCCAAATTTTCATTCAGTCATGAAAGAGTGCTGACTTTGTTTCATTCACACAATTGTATAAACAATGACTGATGGCAGAGAAAGTTAAACTTAGACATTGAATATATTACAAAGGACATCTGTATGTAAATTAATAAGTAAATTTTCTAGATGGTGCTAATAAAATTTGTGCTTCTTGGGAAGAATGAATGATGACAATTTTTTTTTCTTGTTTCATAGGAAGGACATTTTGATCAGATTAGTTGCTGGCCTACGGCACAAGGTTATTTCCATCCAGTGCTTTTTATTCATCTTTTCAAAATTTTTTTTTACTCTAAAAGACATGCTTTTCAACAAGTTTGGTTATATAAATTAAAATCTTTTTACTACAAATAAATCTTCAAGTAATAAATGAAAGAAAGTTTCAGCAAAGGTGATGCCATGAAACTTGATATTGATTTGTTGTTCTGACCAGTGATCCCTCATTTTCATGATGGGACCAAGAAACACTTATTTCCAACTGTACTTCTGAAGGACTGGCGTAGTTTTTTGACAGTGCAGCTTAAGGAAGCACAGATGTGTTGGAACCTTATTGTATTATATCATAAAGTTGAGGCAACCCAACACTGAGCTGTAAAGACATTCTGGAAACTTTATTGTCACAGATGTATAACTGATTAAAAATATATAGTTTAAGGTTAAAAAATGATGCATAACTTTTCAATATTGTGCAAACATTGATATTCTATAAGATTAAGAATCTCTGCTAACATTTGTGTAATGCTCCAAAGATTATTAACTTTTTCAAGTTGTACCTTTTGTCTGATCCAAAATAGATTCAAACTCTGGATAGCTTATTGGATGCCAGGCAATATTAACTTGCCAAATAAAATTGAAATATAAGTATGTATATAGCGTTACTTATCGAGCAAGAATTAAAAAAAGATTGTGAAGTTTAATTAAAGTTATATCTAAATCAAAATCAATAATTGTTGCTTAAGAGAAAAATAGCAAAAAGTCAAATATTGATAACAAAGTTTATTTCCAAAAAATTCAAGACTCACCAATTCAGCTGATGAACACAAAAGTCGGCGTAACTAAATTTCCATAAAATATTTATTAGCTAAAAAAACTCCATCTCTAAATACGACTCGCAAAAACTGACTACTGATGTCTTCCTTTACCACCTTCCTCTCCAACTAACTACCAACTCCACTATCTGGCACTACTATAATTCAACTCTGTGACCTCATGTCACTTAGATACATGCGGTGCACAATCTGGCACCTGTCTGTTGCACACGGTGAAAAGCATTTGCCTAATGTTATGATAACACGCTAGCTATGATGCGAGAGGGGTCATGTCCTAAACACACACATTAGCAGCTGATTATCAAAAGGTCGGAGTTGCGCATGCGCAACTCCTACAGATCGGAAGAGGGAAAAGTCATCTAATCCAAATGAAATAATCCCCAAAATGATAAATATAATGCAAATAAAGTAAGACTGGTTAAGAAAAGTAAATGTGAATGGGTGGACCATCAAATTTGGATCACCATTCCTTAATAATTATATTTGGCATGATCATAAATCCTGAGTCCTTTATAAAACTCTGAAGCATTCTTTTGATTAGCTCATGAGTGTGATCTGAACTATTGCCAATGCATTTTTTTCGTAAAATTTTGAAAAGTTGTTAAAATTTAATAATCTTTTTTCTTAATTTTAGAGTATTTTGGAAGCTATTACTAAGTACTTGGTATTGGAAGGATTAAATTACTTTTAAAAAAGGGTTTTGAGTAGCAAAGTATATGAAATTTTAGTCATTTCTAACAACCCTTGCAGTATCCAACCCGTCTGTATACATACAGAGAATCTGAATTGAGGTGCCAATGATGTATGTATATGCATTTATAAAAAAAAAATAAATAAATACCCCCTCAAGCAGCTGCTTGCCACAGAGGTCTGACAGGAGCCTGTCAGTTTATATGCCACAGTAGGAGATCTGAGAGAATGGCAGGACCTCAGCAGAAAAATGACACACATCCATGCCTAATACGGGGCTCGAACCCAGGTCCCTTAGATCAGTAGCCAAGTGTGTTAACCACTCGGCCATGGGACGGCTACCTATATGCATTTAGTACAACAAAAATATATCGTTTTTTTAAAAATAAAAATTGCTGTTATAATTTATATATATATTATAAAAATATATAAATCAGGCTTCAAAAATAATATTTTGTTTTTTTAATTTGATGCATATTTTACTAAACTACAATATAAATAATTTTATAAATCCATCTGATTGTCATTTTTAGAAGCACTAAACAGTATTGCCGATTTGTTTGTTAATGTTCCTATTTGCTGAAGAAACCTTCTGATTTTCACAAGTTTGATTTCAGCTATTATCAACAAATTTTCCTTAAATTTTCTAAAATCTCCAAAAAATTAACAAAAAAAAAACTATTTTTAAAAACCGTAGATTTTAGAAATAATTACAAAATATGTACCGCCATTTTTTTTCCGTTTCACACTCTTTTCTGTCATAAACATATTTCAGTATTCCCAAGTTATTTTTATCATTTTTCCCAGCATTCTATGCATCTTTCCCACCTTCAAAATCGAAACTGGTAGCAAACATATCTTTCTTAGAAATTCTGGTTGCAGCTGCATTTAATTAGTTATGCTTCACTGAGTCAACAAGATGCAGGTGGCTGACATACAATATCTCCATTGTTCCGTGTGCTGTGTTTTTTTTCAGTTTTGGTCCAGTATATTGGATACCCTTTGTCAAGTTAGTATTTTTTATATTTAAACCTACGTTAGTTTTCATTTCAGTAGATTTATTTTCGGAAATTAGCGATCTTTTGGCCGATCGATAAGTGTTGATTTTTTCATATTTATGAAATAATATCATATGGCCGACCTATAACTTGTGGCTGTGGATATTTTAACATCGCATTAGGCTATATGTTAATTTTTATTTTATTATTTTTCCAGTAAAAAACTGACAATAGTACCATTTTCTGAAAATAAATGAGGACTTGGATATGAAAGCAAATTCATTTCTGTATATTTACTTCCATTAGTTACATTGAAAAAAGCTTAATAAAATTAATATGCTTGCAAATTTATTTATATTTATTTTTATAAAATTCATAATTAAATTCTGTTTAATTTGGTGTATAACATGAGACTTATTTCTGCTGATTGGTTATTTTTTAAAAAAATTCTAAAGTTCACTTGTTTATCTGATTTAGCACAGTTGGTTAAAAGCCTGGAATTTTCTCAAAGTATGGTACCAAGAAAAAAATTACAAAACAAGAAAAATATTTACTTAAAACCAAAAAAGTAATTTTTTTGTTATTTAGAAATAAATAGTCATTCTATTCATGTGCTTTGCAATCATTTCTATTAGTTTTTTTTTAAATAAATTTTTATTTGTGTTGCCAGATGCGTTTTTTTACTACAAGACTTTAAAAAAGTCCTATTAAAATAAAATACATTGTCTTTTTTTTTGTTAAATATTATAATTTCAGAAAATCTATAATGAAATGCTGATTTATTTGGCATACAACATGCCGTAATTTCTTTCATTAGTTCTTTGGCAAAAAAGTCCTAAAGTTAAAGTTTTTTTGGCTGAGCATAGGCAGAAAATAGCTTGGCCCCCTGGATAGAAACCTGTTTTTCAGGCTGGTCACTGGACGGGTTAACTTACTTGGAAACTTGGACTCTACTTGGAAAGCAGTTTGCAAAGGTGTGTACAATAATTTTCTTGTTTGGTTTGCATCACTAAAATTGATTAATATTCTACCTGTTGAACAAGGATTAATGCTCTGTTGTAATTAATATTCTAACATGGATTCCTAAAAAGAAGATAACACATAAGAACGGAGGTAGAACTTGTGTTTATGACAAAGGGCAACAGTTCCAAAAACGATTCTATTATTTGTGAAATGAGTACACAGTGGCTGCCATGGACATCTTTCATCATCATCATTATCATCAAGCAGCCATGGGCTACGGAGGTCCAACCAGACCGTGCAATTTAGTTCTCCAAGCATGTCTGTCCTGAGCTACATCTGCTGCATCTGGCCACTGCACACCAATTCTAACAAGGTCCTGTTTGACATTGTCAGCCCACCGCATCCTAGGTCTCCACCTCTTTCTGAAGCCTTTAGGCACACTGTTCATAACCCTATTCGCCAATCTATAATTATTCATACGGGCAACATGGCCAAACCAATGGAGTCTCTCTCTGCACAATATGTTGCTTAAAGGAGGTTGCAAACTCCTTTGCCTAACCTCATCATTAGTTACAAAGTTGAACCATCTAATGCCCAAGATACTGCGTAAGCATCTGGAATCAAAAGCATCAAGTTTCCTGTTATTTTGTTTACAAAGTTTCACTACATAAGAGTAGTAAGTTGCACTACCATATACACTAGAGAGAACTAAACTATTATACAGTCTAATTTTAGTCTTTAGGTGTATACACCTATTTATTCACACTCTCAAAAAGGTTCTTAAAAGCCCCAGAAGCAATCCCTATTTGTCTACTAATCTCATACCACACATCAGCAGTATCTGTTACATAGCTCCCAAGATAATTAGCTGTGACATCTGCTCAAGACTGCAACCATTCAGATGAACTGAATCACAGCCAGCCTGACCAATTTTCATCACTTTAGTTTTCCCTCTGTTTATAACCAAACCTACTCTACTACCAGTTTCATCAACAGCTCGAATGAAAGAGTTCATCTCATCAACATCATTTGCCCAAAGGGCTAAATCATCAGCATAATCTAAATCAGAAATTTTCGTATCCTTTCCCTTGAAGTGAATTTCGCATAATCAGTAACCAAGCTAAAGAGAAAAGGAGACAAAATGCACCCTTGTCGAACACCAGAAGTAATGCTAAACCAATTGCTACAAGCCTTACCAACTCTCACACATGACTCAGTGTTATTATAGAGAGCATTCATTATGTTAACTAACTTGTCAGCTATGCCATATGATCACACAATCAACCACAAATTATGACGATCAACAGAGTCGAAAGTCTTTTTGAAATCAACAAAGCTAGCAACCAAAGGTTTCTGAAACTCTAAACATTTCTCAAGAATCTGCCTAAGTGAAAATATCTGATCCACACATCCCCTACCACTTCTGAATCCACATTGCTCATCACGCATTGACTGTCAACCAGATTCTTAATTCTATTAAGCACAATCATGGAAAGAACTTTACCTGGAACAGAGTAGGTGGATACCCCTATAGTTATCACAAGAATTGCGATCACTTTTTTTGAAAATAGGGATAACAATAGCTCTGGTAAAATCCTAGGAACCATGCCTTTATCATAAAAGATATTCAGAATTTCAGTCATCCAAATGGTAACCGAAACATTCCCAGCTCTAAGTATTTCCGTAGTAATTTCGTCTACCCCTGGGGCTTTATGTAGTTTAAGTTTAGAAACAGCCAAAATAAGTTCAGATTGCATAATAGGGCTAACATTAAAGCCACCAATGCATCTGTCATCATTGCAAACAGTGGAAATAGAACTAACCACATTGTTTAGAACATCACTGAAATGGTCAGATCACCTAGCCATGTCAGAATCCTCCCCTTCTATAACCTTACCTTGTTTATCCTTCAATCCTTGTATATCTGTCCGTTTTCTACCATACAAAACATTAACTATCTGGTACAGCTCTCTGCTGTTGTGCTGTCTAACTGCTTCCTCAGCTTTGTCAGCCAAACCATCAAGCCAAAGATTCTTATCAGCAGCTAACTGATCTTTTACACGTTTATTAAGTTCTCTGTAATGCTTTCTATTACGACTAATAGGGTATTGATTAAGGACATTCCTGCAATTCTTTCTTTCCGAAATAAGCTCAAGTGCCTTATCACTCAAATAATTCTGCCTCCTCTGCTCCTTTTTTCCTAAAAGAGTCCTGTTAGTTTCCAAAAAAGCCTGTTTAAAATGGCCCCATTCTTCCTCAACTTCAGTAGTAAGCAAACCATGACTGTCATAATGACTAAGTAACGTATCATGGTAAGCTTTAGCTATAACTGGGTGTTTCAGAGCTTCAGTATTAAAGGTAAAATTTTTAACCCTAGCACAACAGTTTTTAAGTTTAAGTTGCAACACACTTTTAACAAGGTAATGGTCAGATCCAATTTCAGCTCCCCTATATGACATGATATTCTTAACAGAACTAGCCCATTTGCTGTTAATTAATATATAATCAATCATATTCTTATGCAGCCCATTGGGTGAAAGCCATGTGTACTTATGTATGTCGCGGTGTTCGTAATAAGTGTTATATATTCTGAATCCATTGACTTTACTTAGCTGTAGGGGACCATTGCCATTGCAGCTACCAATACCAAAAGGGCCTATTACTGCTCCCCAAGGTCAGAGTCATTACGAACTTTGGCATTGAAGTCACCTAGAACTAGGGTAATATCTCTTTTCTTGACAGAATTCAAAATATCCTGAAGTTGTCCATAAAACCTATCCTTCTCATCCTCATCCTCAGTGGGGGCATAACAGCAGATAACATTCAAGTCTTTAACGCTTGTCTGAAATTTTGCTGTAAGAAACCTTTCATTAATGCACTCATATCCTAGAAGAGCATCATTAGCGTGTCTGATGAGAAGCAGACCCAAGCCTTGGTAGTGCTTATTGTTGTCCCTCCCTGAAAAGAGAAATTTAAGATTATTTTTAAGAATCTGACCTTTATCTGTCCATCTGGTCTTTTGCAAGCTGAGAATATCTAAATTATAATGGTGGAATTCTTGTGTGTGGACATCAAGAGAAAAAGCTCTGTGCAGAGTCCTCACATTCCAACTACCTATGGAGAGAAAATGGTTAGTGGGATGTTTAAAGAAACTATGTTTATTGAGTGAGGGAATGCCAACAATATCAAACAGCACCCTAATCGCAGACATGGGGCAAAGACCCATTCCCCCACCACTAAAGGCTGAAGCCATCTACACTGGAAGATTTCTTCCAATGTAGAAATTGACGATGCCAATAGAAACAGAGTTCAGGTGCCTGAGATGACCTCTGCTCAGGATTATCCACCAGCTGATAAACATATCCTGTGAATCTATTCACTTGGGGCTGTCAACCCACAAACAAACAGGAAACACAGCGGAAGATTTCCCCTCCACAGAAGCCCACCAGTGCAGCAAAATCAGGATCCATAATCAAGCTCAGAGCCATATATCTGTCCAGTGGGTTTATATAGTCAGCACCAGGACCCTGTGTCCTGGTGCTGACCATATAAACCATCATTTAATCATAACATATGATTTTTATATGTTATAAAAAAAGTTTCAATTTGTTTTCTAGTGTTATCAATCAGTTTTTGATTTCCGGTATGCTGACCTAGCTGTAGCAGAGGTGTAATGCTTTCTAAACTTTTAACGTAATTTATTGATTTTATTACTACCAGAAGTTGCTTCATTCCGTAACTTTGCCAAATATTTTCGATTAGTATTTTACAGACTTTCGAATTGAAAGACTTCTTTTTTTTTACTCTGGTGTTTCTGGAATTATTTTTTACTGCTTTTCAAATGTATACTGTGATTATAAAGAATAATTAGAAATGATCAAAAATGAAGTTGTTAGTGATCTCTAATGGCCGATATTTAAAGAATCACAGTATTATGTAATTAGCTTAAAAGCAAAATTTTTAAAAGGTAGAGCTTGTTTTAGCGAAAATTTTGAAGATATTTTAACCAAATACACTAATTAACATTTGGATGTTGCGATTTTTGACAAAATTTGAAAAATAAACATTTTCTTAGTAGTTATGCAGCTTTATGTTAAAACGATTCATTCTCAGTTTCATTGCTTGAATGAAACTAGACAGATATATGGCTCTTAGTTTGATTATGGATCCTGATTTTGCTGCACTGGTGGGCTTCTGTGGAGGGAAAATCTTCCGCTGTGTTTTCTGTTTGTTTGTGGGTTGACAGCCCCAAGTGAATAGATTCACAGGATATGTTTATCAGCTGGTGGATAATCCTGAGCAGAGGTCATTGCAGGCACCTGAACTCTTTGCTTCTATTGGCATCATCAAATTCTACATTGGAGGAAGTCTTCCAGTGTAGATGGCTTCAGCCTTTAGTGGTGGGGGAACGGGTCTTTGCCCCATGTCTGCGATTAGGGGGCTGTTTGATATTGTCGGCATTCCCTCTCTCAATAAACATAGTTTCTTTAAACATCCCACTAACCATTTTCTCTCCATAGGTAGTTGGAATGTGAGGACTCTGCACAGAGCTTTTTCTCTTGATGTCCTCACACAAGAATTCCACCATTATAATTTAGATATTCTCGGCTTGCAAGAGACCAGATGGACAGATAAAGGCAAGATTCTGAAAAATAATCTTAAATTTTGTTTTCAGGGAGAGACGACAATAAGTATCACCAAGGCGTGGGTCTCCTTCCCAGCAGACACGCTAGTGATGCTCTTCTAGGATATTAGTGCATTAATGAAATGTTTCTGACAGCAAAATTTCAGACAAGCGTTAAAGACTTGAATGTTATCTGCTGTTATGCCCCCACTGAGGATGCCGATGAGGATGAGAAGGATAGGTTTTATGGACAACTTCAGGATATTTTGAATTCTGTCAAGAAAAGAGATATTACCCTTGTTCTAGGTGACTTCAGTGCCAAAGTTCGTACTGACTCTGACCTTGGGGAGCAGTAATAGGCCCTTTTGGTATTGGTAGCTGCAACGGCAATGGGCAATGTCCCCTACAGGTAAGTAAAGTCAATGGATTCAGAATAACTAACACTTATTACGAACACTGCAACATACATAAGTACACATGGGTTTTACCTGATGGGCTGCATAAGAATATGATTGATTATATATTAATTAACAGCAAATGGGCTAGTTCTGTTAGAAATACCAGGTCATATAGGGGAGCTGAAATTGGATCTGACCATTACGTTGTTAAAAGTGTCTTGCAACTTAAACTTAAAAAGTGTTGTGCTAGGGTTAAAAATTTTACCTTTAATACTGTAGCTCTGAAAGACCCAGTTATAGCTAAAGCTTACCATGATAGGTTACTTAGTCATTATGACAGTCATGGTTTGCTTACTGCTGAAGTTGAGGAAGAATGGGACCATTTTAAACAGGCTTTTTTTCAAAACTAACTACTCTTTTAGGAAAAAAGGAGCAGAGGAGGTAAAATTATTTCAGTGATAAGACACTTGAGCTTATTTCAGAAAGAAAGAACTGCAGGAATGTCCTTAATCAATACCCTACTAGTCGTAATAGAAAGTATTAGAGAGCTTAATAAACGTGTAAAGGATCGGTTAGCTGCTGCTAAGAATCTTTGGCTTGATGGCTTGGCTGACAAAGCAGAGGAAGCAGTTAGACAGCACAACAGCAGAGAGCTGTACCAGATAGTTTATGTTTTACGTGGTAGAAAACAGACAGGCATACAGGGATTGAAGGATAAACAAGGTAAGGTTATAGAAGGTGAGGATTCTGTCATGATACAGCTCTCTGCTGTACCATGACAGAATAGAAAACATGACAGTATAGAAGGTGAGGATTCTGTCATGGCTAGGTGGGCTGACCATTTCAGTGATGTTCTAAACAACGTCGTTAGTTCTCTTTCCATTGTTTGCAATGATGATAGATGCATTGGTGGATTTAATGTTGGCCCTATTATGCAATCTGAAGTTATTTTGGCTGTTTCTAAACTTAAATTACATAAATCCCCAGGGGTAGATGAAATTACTACGGAAATGCTTAGAGCTGGGAATGTTTCGGTCACCACTTGGATGACTGAAATTCTGAATATCTTTTATGATAAAGGCATGGTTCCTAGGATTTTACCAGAGCTATTGTTATCCCTATTTTCAAAAAAAGTGATCGCAGTTCTTGTGATAACTATAGGGGTATCAGCCTACTCTGTTCCAGGTAGTCCTACTCTGTTCTTTCCATGATTGTGCTTAATAGAATTAAGAGTTCTGGTTGACAGTCAATTGCGTGATGAGCAATGTGGATTCAGAAGTGGTAGGGGATGTGTGGATCAGATATTTTCACTTAGGCAGATTCTTGAGAAATGTTTAGAGTTTCAGAAACCTTTGGTTGCTAGCTTTGTTGATTTCAAAAAGGCTTTCGACTCTGTTGATCGTCATAATTTGTGGTTGATTGCGAGATCATATGGCATACCTGACAAGTTAGTTAACATAATGAATGCTCTCTATAAAATCACCAAGTCGTGTGTGAGAGTTGGTAAGGCTTGTAGCAATTGGTTTAGCATTACTTCTGGTGTTCGACAAGGGTGCATTTTGTCTCCTTTTCTCTTTAGCTTGGTTATTGATTATGTTATGTGAAATTCACTGCAAGGGAAAGATTTTGGCCTTAAATGGGCTGGAGATACGAAAATTTCTGATTTAGATTATGCTGATGATTTAGCTCTTTGGGCAAATGATGTTGATGAGATGAAGTCTTTCATTCGAGCTGTTGATGAAACTGGTAGTAGAGTAGGTTTGGTTATAAACAGAGAAAAAAAGTAAAATGATGAAAATTGGTTAGGCAGGCTATGATTCAGTTAATCTGAATGGTTGTAGTCTTTTTGGCTTATGTGTGTTCTCCTTAATAGTAAACTGTGAATTTGAATATATTTTTATTCCACATCATTGATTTATTGTGTAACACATTTAGACTTGGAAATGGAAATCTCTATTTTGTAGGGTCTTGTAGCTGAAACGAGAAATTTGCCTTTTGCCAGTTTTATCTGGGTTAAAAATGTTAAATTACTGTGAAAGTTGATTTTTGGTATCAGGAAAAAGAATGCTTCACTGTTTTAAATATTTCCATTTTTTAAATTTAGAAATCTTCTTCACAAGATGTTCAAGATGAAATATTTCAAAAATGCACAGAATTAATGATAGGAATTCAGAAAGTTCCTCTACCTGTGATTGCTCAAGTAAAAGGTAATTATTGCTAATATAATCTTGATTATGTACTTGCAGAATAAAAAAAATATCAAACAATTGGTTGCAGTCTGGTAGTAGATCCCCAATTGGTCTGACCTGACTGGACAAAACATGAGAATGTAATCATTCACTACAAATTCCTTAACATAGATTCAATATTTATTGTGAGCTAGCTGAAATAAAAATACCATTAGTTATCTCCCCTTTTGAGTTGTGTCCATCTCCCTGACAGGACATGCTAGAAACAGTCTGTAGACTTTGCAGTTGGGTCCGGGTCCAGAACGTGCAATGTGATGGTCCATCCATTCATTTTTACTTTTCCTTAAGCAGTTTTATTTTATTTACATTATATTTATTATTTAGGGGTTTTCTTTAAGTTGGATTCATAATTTCTCCTTGCCCAAAACCACTGAAGGAGTTGTTCATGCGCAACTCCAATTTTTGATTGACAGCTGTTAATGCATGCATAAGGATTAATGTATTGCACTTTTAATGGCCAGCAGTATACATTAGACATTACTTAGTCAATAAGAATTCAAATCAAAAAGATTGTCAATTATTAAAGTTTAAATCTAGCCAAATATCAAAATCCCTGCCCAAAAGAAAAAATAAGAAAGTCAAAATCATTTCATAAAACAAAGTTTATTTCCAAAAATCGAGACTCATCAAAGTGAAATTTCTTATATACAAAACTCAATGAGCAACTAACAGCTCACTCAAAATAGCATGAGCATGCAATCAAGATTATGGAAATGTACTTTCCCAGCATACAACACACATGTATAGTACTAAACATTAGGACACAGAGCTGGTCAGAGTACTTAGTTGAGAGTAGGGAGCTAGCTAGTATAGCTGGTAGAACTAGTAGTCATTTTTGAGAAAGTAGAATGTTGGTGGAGATTTTATTTGAGTGAGCTGTTAGTTGCTCATAGAATTTTGTATGTAAGAAATTTCACTTTGATGAGTCTCGATTTTTGGAAATAAACTTTGTTTTATGAAATGATTTTGACTTTCTTATTTTTTCTTTTGAGCAGAGATTTTGATATTTGGCTAGATTTAAACTTTAATAATTGACAATCTTTTTGATTTGAATTCGTATTGACTAAGTGATGTCTAATGTACACTGCTGGCCATTAAAAGTGCAACACCAGGAAGAACTCGTCTGATTGTCCCGAAATATGCAAGATGGGTTTAGATTGTCCTGAAATACACAGTCGTATCAGAATAATACGACCCCCTACCTGAGAATGGGAATAACCACCCTTGGCCCGGATGACAGCGGCAAGATGGTGTGGCATGGATGCAATGAGGCCCTGGAAGGTTGCCAGAAGCACACATACCCATTCGGACTCCAGCAGAGCACAGAGGTTCCGGAGATGATGTGGTTGTGGGTCCGCATGCTGAATCTGTCAATCCAAATGGTCCCACAAGTTCTCTATGGGATTGAGGTCAGACGATTTCATCGGCCAAGGTAGAATGGAGACATCGCTGTTGTGTTCCTGGAACCAGTCACGCACCACCTTAGCTACATGGCAGGGCGCATTGTCCTGTTGGTAGACACCATCACTACCAGGGTAAACTCCAATGAGAAGGGATGCATGTGATCAGCAAGGATGGACAGGTAGCCATTGGCATTCAGGAACCCATCTAGTGGTACCAGCAGTCCCAAGTCATACCAGGAAAGCATCCCCTAAACATGCACACTGCCACCGCCATCCTGTACTCGACCGACAAGTGTGTCCGAGTGTTGGTTCTCGTATGTCTGACACTTTATCCGCCACCGCCTGTCACTTCTGCGGAGTGGAAACTCGATTCATCAGAGAAGGCCTTTTCCACCCTTCCTTGTCCTTTTCCACTCTTCCTTGTCACTTCAAAACCATTTTCTACTCTTCCACTGCCCAATGACGGTAGTCCCGTGCGAACTGCAGGTGTCATTGCTGATGGGCCTTGGTTAACATGGGTGTCTTTATGCAGTGTCAACTCTGGAGACCCATGTGTAACAAGGTTTGCTCTAATTGTTATCTGGGTGCCCCAGCGTTCATTTGAGTGGTCAATTGCTGCACCGTTGCTTTGTTAATTGCTTTTACCAGTTGACGGAGACGACGTTCTCCTCTGGGATCGATGTCCTTTGGGGCTCCATGGTTATGACGTCTGGAGGTACTCGGTGTGCCAGTGGTCCATTCTTGGTACACCCTTACTACAGTACTTTACAAACAGCCCACTAAGTCTGCTAAGTCTGCTTTCTGAGTTGCTTCTACCCTTGGCGTGGTAGCTGATGATCATTTCTTTTTGAACATCTGTTAAATGAATTCCTCTGCCCATTGTGCTCACTTTACGCACTATGGCTCAACTTTCTTCGCCGGCTGCTTATGTCTCTGTGTGGTCGACCTTGTCATGTGTACTCTGTGACGCGCCTGGGCAGGTAGACTGATTCCATGGGTGGTCATATTATTCTGATATGACTGTGTATATGAGGAACTCATAAGTATAGCTCATCTAACTATGATTTCAAGAACATTGGAAGATGCTGTTACATGTCTCTGGGTTGGGTTGTTTTACCTCTGAGCGGCACTTTTTTGTACACCATGGGTTAAATCGCCAGGTCACATGGACCCCATAGGTTCAGAGAAGGTTGTGGGAGGGGACCCACTGGAACAGCTGTTGGGAGACAGATGGTAGCCTCCCATCAAGGCCATCCAGCGTGTTCTTTAACGTGCACAGGATATGGCTCTCCCGCACACGGGGCCACGGCTTAACATCCCATCTGATGTACATGTCTCTGACAAAGTGTTTTGTGTGAAGTGAGAAAGGTTTCCAGTGATGTGGGTGTAGCCATACCGTTGGACTTGTGGAGTGATTCCTACAGAAAAAACAATTATTTGGGAGTAACTGTTCACTATATTGCAAATGGAAAACTTCAGGATCATGTTTTAGGCACATAGGAATTTGGAAATGAGATTATTAAAACAAGACACAATATTAGATCTGAATTTGGATTTTGAGCTCATGCCACCTGTATGAAGAAATGAGTAAAATTGTGTTTGTAACTGACAGAGGAACACATGTTTCAACTACACTTCATCAGTTTTCAAAAGTTGGTTGCTCTGCAGAGACAACCATGTGGGGATTCAGCTTCACACAGATGAAGTATTCAAATATGGATATATACATATCAATAAAGGTCCAGGCTACAATACTTGAGTTGCTTCCTTGGCATTGAGTTGCTTCCATGAATGAAATTTCACATCTGAACAAGAATGAATTTTCACATCTGAGTTAAGTTGCCAATTTCATTTACTTCATCCTGGCATCCAGTGCATTGTCAGAGAGAAGCTTTTCTACTGCAGGGTACGATACAAGACTTGTGCACCTGCCTAAAACCTAGCTCAGTTGATGGCATATTTTTGAACAGTAACCTTCCATAAATAAAAGTGGTGTCAATTTTTTTCAACCTGCTTTTTCAGAATTTGGAGACACCAAATGTAAGTAATTTAAATATTTAATAATTTGGTATCTTAATGATTAATAGTTTGCATTGGTTAAAGATTAATTTTTTTCATATAAACAGAACAAATTAAGTACAAGATTTTTACAGGGCTTGGTCTTAATTCACCTTGGTAATTCTCTACCTGAAATCATCTCCAATATCCTTATCCATATTTTTTTTTTATCTCTGTGGAGGGTAAAATAATGGCAAAACCAATAATAGGGATATTAGAAGAAATTACAAATTGAAATATTTTATATATTGCAAGAAATTAAAAAAAAAGCATGTATTAATTTCATAACTATTTCTTAAATTGTCATTCCGTGTTCTAAATTAAGGTAAAAAAATCATTAATCTTTATTCAAATAATGATAATATTTATTTAAAACATGCAGTACAACTTACAAATTTTTCCAGTGGGGGGATCAGCCAGTAGCTCACCAGGCTTGTAATCTGCATCTAGTCCCACCTGCCCTAGCATTGAGATTTATCTATTCGAAACTCCCCACCCTGCCTTCAATCAGTAGTGGACACTGACGGGCTTGGTAAGGCTGTTGGCCGTTGGATGGGATGTTTAGCCGTGACCCCTGGTGCGAAAAGACTTATTCCTCAAGGGCATCCTGCATGTTAAAGAACATGCTGGATGACCTTGATGGAACCTACCATCTATCTTCTAAGAACTGGTAGTTAGTCCCTCACTCCCAACCTTCTCTGAGCCCTTGTGGTTCTTGTGACCTGGTCATTTAGTCCATTGTGTGCAAAAAAAGTGCCACTCAGAGGTGAAACAACCCAACCCAGGCCGGATCTAGAAAAAAAATAATAGGGAAGATAGAGAGGGGGGAGTCAGAAAGGCATTCTGGCTCACCCCTTTCCTCTCCTATTATTTCAGTTGTAGAACATTTTTGACCAGGTAATTGTCAAACCCAATATCGACTCCCCTGTATGATCTGGTATTCCTAACTGAACTAGCCCATTTGCTGTTATGTTGATTGATCATAATTTCTGTGCAACCCATCAGGTGAAACCCATATGTATTTATAAATGTCAGTGTTTGTAATATGTGTTAGTTATTCTCAAACAGTTAAGTTTATTTACCTGTGGGGGATGTTCCCCATTGCCACTGCAGCTACCAATTGCCACTGCAGCTACCAATTCATACCATTGCCACTGCAGCTACCAATTCCAAAGGGACCTAACATCCCTATCAAAGGTCAGAGTCAGTACCAAACTTTAACATTGAAATCACATAGCACAAGAGAAATATCTCCTTTCTTGACACAGAGTAACACAAGAGAAAATCCTGCCAGAATTCAAAATATCTTTAAGTTGTCTGTAAAACTTATCTTTCTTATCCTCATCAGGTTCTCTTGGGTCCATAAAAACAGATAACATTAAGGTCTTTAATCTTAGTTATAAATTTAGCTCTAAGAAAGCTTTCATTAATGCAGTTATATCCTAGAAGAGCATCACTGGCATGTCTGCTGAGAAGCAAATCTACACCTTGGAGGTGCTTTCCATCTCCCCTTCCTGAAAAGAGAAATTTTAAATATCTGACCTTTACCTGTCCATCTGGTCTCTTGCAAACCCAGAATATCTAGGTTATAATGCTGAAATTCCTGTGTGAAGACACCAAGAGAATAATCTATATGAAATGTCCTCACGTTCCGCATACCTGCAGAGAGAATGATTAGTAGGATTTTTAAAGAAACATTTATTGCGAGAGATAGGACCAAAAAAAATCAAACAGCCCCCTTATCTCAGGCATGGAGAAGAGACCCGTTCCCCTACTACTACTAAAACCTGAAGCCACCCATGCTGGTAGTAAGGTTCAGGTACCACTTTTTGTAGTGAACCCTTTCAAGAACCAGAATCTAGATAGAAACTGACCTGCCTGAGACATATTACTCTAGGGTAGGATTGGCGATGCCCAACTAGCTAAAATAAGGGTTCAGGTACCTGCGATGGCCTCTGATCAAGATTATTACACCAGCTGATATAATGTATCCTGTGCTCTGCTCACCTTCGGCTGGTATAAGGCTTCAAAGTATGTTAACTTTAATTTGCTGGATAGTTGATATTCTCAAGTGCCAGGCTATTAATCTTGCCAATAAATTAAATAAGGGTTCTTTTTTATTAGCATTGGATGAAAAAAAGAATTTAAATGATTGTCTGTTAAAGTTAAAGTAACCCAAATATTAAACTCTGCTCAAGAGCAAAAAAAATAAGAAAGTCAAACACAAATTTCATAAAATAAATAACTTTATTCAAAATCTAGACTCACCAAAAAGCAACACTTTGCAAACTAAACTTGCTCCTCACTGAGCACTCACATAACTAACCTCCTTCACATCAACTAACAACACTAACTCCATGACCTAACATTACTTGCTATATTCTCCTGGTGTGCAAACTGTGTGTGACATTCACATATGACGATCAGGTGCTCGACCGAGTTGCACAATTTCAACTCCTCTAACAGGACAGGTGGGGAGAATGATGATTCAACTTAAAACCCCAAAACGATAATTATAATGTAAATGAAGTAAAACTGGTTAAGGAAAAGTAAAAATGAATGGGTGAACAATCACTGGCAATCCCATAGTCAAACAGAAAACACAGTGCATCAAGTCCAGGTTCCATAATCAAGCTCAAAGCCATAAACCATTCCAGTAGGTATAAATGGTCAACACCAGGACCATGGGAAGTTGACCACTCCTCAGCAGGACAGAAAAAAGAAGAAAAGTAGCCATAGATGATCAGATCAGTAGGCCACACTGATTTGTCAGCTTTCCCCTTACGTTCCCTCCCAGAACAGAATATCTATATTGAAAGGTACTAATGGTGTGCATCACAAGAAGGTGGGGCTGAACATTGGGTGCTAGGCTTGACCGGTTCTTTGCATCTTCCATCTGGGATTGGTACATAGCTCTCTTTCCAATGTATGCATAGCTACCATTTACAGACCAGTCTACATAGCATAGAGATAAATCTGCCACTGTCTCCATTATTGCCCAGTGATTCCAGATGCTTATGCAGTATCTTGGGCATTAGGTGGTTCAACTTTGTAACTAATGATGAGGTTGGGCAAAGGAGTTGGCAACCTCCTTTAAGCAGCATATTATGCAGAGAGAGAGACTGTTGGTTTGGCCATGTTGCCCGTATGGATAATTATAGATTGGCGAATAGGGTTATGAACAGTGTGCCTAAATTCCTCAGAAAGAAGGGGAGACCTAGGATGCGGTGGGCGACAATGTCAAACAGGACCTTGTTAGAATTGGTGTGCAGTGGCCAGATGCAGCAGATGTAGCTCAGGACAGACATGCTTGGAGAACTAAATTGCACGGTCTGGTTGGACCTCCGTAGCCCATGGCTGCTTGATGATGATGATGATGATGATGAAAGATGTCCATGGCAGCCACTGTGTACTCATTTCACAAATAATAGAATCGTTTTTGGAACTGTTGCCCTTTGTCATAAACACAAGTTCTACCTCCTTTCTTATGGGTTATCTTCTTTTTAGGAATTCATGTTAGAATATTAATTACAACAGAGCACTAATCCTTGTTCAACAGGTAGAATATTAATCAATTTTAGTGATGCAAATCAAACAAGAAAATTATTGTACACACCTTTGCAAACTGCTTTCCAAGTACAGTCCAAGTTCTGGCATACCAGACAAGTTAGTTAACATAATGAAAGCTCTATCATAACACTGAGTGTGTGTGTGTGAGAGAGTTGGTAAGGCTTGAAGTAATTGGTTTAACATTGTTTCTGGTGCACTACAAGGGTGCATTTTGTCTCCTTTTCTCTTTAGTTTGGTTATTGATTACGTTATGTGAAATGCACTAAAAAGGAAAGATTTTGGCCTTAAATGGTCTGGAGATACAAAATTTCTGATTTAGATTATGCTGATGATTTAGCCCTTTTGGTAAATGATGTTGATGAGATGAACTCTTTCATTACAGCTGTTGAAACTGGTAGTAGAGTAGGTTTGGTTATATATGGAGAGAAAACTAAAGTGATGAAAATTGGTCAGACAGGTTGTGATTCAGTTAATCTGAATGGTTGCAGTCTTGGGCAGGTGTCATCACAGTTTAATTACCTTGGGAGCTATGTAACAGATAATGGTGATGTGCGGCATGAGATTAACAGACGAATAGGGATTGCTGCCGGGACTTTTAAGAGTCTATGGAGAGTGTAGAGAAATAGGCATATACACCTAAAGACTAAAATTAGACTGTATAATAGTTTGGTTCTTTCTAGGGTTAGTTATGGTAGTGAAACTTGGACGCTATGTAAACAAGATAACAGGAAACTAGATGCTTTTGATTCTAGATGCTTACACAGTATCTTGGGTATTAGGTGGTTTAACTTTGTAACTAATGATGAGGTTAGGCAAAGGATTCTGCAACCTCCTTTAAGCAGCATATTGTGCAGAGAGAAACTCCGCTGGTTTGGCCATGTTGCCCGTATGAATAATTATAGATTGGTGAATAGGGTTATGAACAGCGTGCCTAAAGGCCTCAGAAAGAGGGGGAGACCTAGGATGCGGTGGGCAGACAATGTCAAACGGGACCTTATTAGAATTGGTGTGCAGTGGCCAAATGTAGCAAATGTAGCTCAGGACAGACTTGCTTGGAGAACTAAATTGCATGGTCTGGTTGGACTTCCGTAGCACATGGCTGCTTGAGGATGATGATGAAGATGCATAACTCGAAATATACACCATGTAAGTGCCTTTGAGTGCAAGGAATACAATGTTACTTTGTGTGTTAGAAGATCTTGCTTTGCAGACTATCACACTATGACCGATTTTTCAAAGGAATGATTTTTGTTTCAGGTAATTTTGTTATTTTATTCAGAATTAAATGCTCTTTTATTCGAAATAGTTTATAGTTTTCGTCTTTAATAGTTTGGTAAAAAAAAAGTCAAAAACAGAAAAAAAAACATTTTTACTGCATTTTTTTAAATAAAAGAGCTATTAAAATTTAAAGAGTTCACATTTCATTGAAATAGTTTTATTAATATCCAGTAGTAAATGTTCTTTGATTTGGTATATAGTATGACATGTTTCACTTATTTAGTTGGGGTGGTTCAGTTGGTAGTGTGCCAGGCTCATAATCTGCAGTTCCCGGATTCGATTCTTCCGGCAAGCTGGGCTAGCATTGAGATATCTCCGCAAAACTCTTTGCCCCTCCCTCAGTCAGTAGCGGACACTGATGGGTTTAAAAAGGCCGCTGTTCATTGGATGGCATATTAAGTCGGGGGGGGGGGGGACGTGTGGGAGAGCCATACCCTGTGCATGTTAAAGAGCATGCTGGATGGCCTTGATGGGAAGCTAACATCTGTCCAGTGGGTCCCCTTCCCCAATCTCTGAGCCCTTGGGGTCCTTTTGACCTGGCCATTTAGCCTGTTATGTGCAAAAAAAGTGCTGCTCAGAAGTAAAACAACTCGACTTATTTAGTTACTCCAGAAAATGTTTTTAAAATTAAGCATTTTATTTTCTGGAACCACTTCAAAATAAACATGGCCACCAGAGCGAGTTCAGTTTCAGAAACCTCATGCTTTTAAGGGTTAAAGAATTATGGTAGCCAGAATTTATGGTTAATTCTGAATGGTCTTACCATTTTATTATAGTTAAATACATAACTCTTAAAATATTGAATGAATATTTTTTAAAATAGAGATATAGTTACAATTTATTGAACTCTTTATTTTCAGCTATAGAGCTTCGAAATTAGTATTACCTTTGACATAACATGGAAATTCTGTAATAAATTGGTAAGACTCTGTATATGCAGAAGCAGAAAATGTATTTCTTTGGTAAAAAGAATATATAAAGAACTTTTTCCTGTGTATAATCAGGGTGGATCTGGGAGGAGGGAGGGGGCAAAGGGACCATGGCCTTACCCTTTCAGAATGTTTGTATGAGAACAGAGGCAAAAATTATTAAACTTATTTAGACTTCTGTGGCAAGCAGCTGCTTCATGGGATATTTATTATTTGTTATTATTTATTATTATATTTCATGTATTTTTGAAAACCCAAAACCAGAGAAGGAAATGTTATACTGCAATGGAAATCCAATCTTTTGGCCTTTTTTAATTTTTCTGGCCTGATTGAGTTTATTGGATCACCCACCCCCTTGATTTTTTTCTAGATTTGGGTTTGCATATAATGTCAACTTTTTTTAAATAAAATTTAATCACAATCTACACTGTTAAAATCAAATGCCCTTAATGTTCTAAAAGCATATACTTACCGCTAGAGGGTCAGCCTTATATATATATATAGCTCACTCACTTCAGTTTGTTGCTGTGCCTGACTGAGACATAAGATATGTTGAAATGTGTAGCAGGGGGAAAGTGGTTTTAACTGTAAATATGATTTTAAATGCTAGTTTAAATGTATTAAGTTGAGATTTCAACCTATTTTTAATTCAAATGCCCTTAAAATTTTGAACTTCATAGTATACCATCTAAATGCAACCTTCTTGTGAGTATATAACTAAGAACTTTAAATACTCGAATTATAAGCAGAATATAGCACTTAGATTTTTCCCTAATGGAACATCCTATGTGATTATAGCACTAAGCTAATAGCTCATACATGTTGTTGAATACAACAATGTAATGTAGAATATGCTTTTTAGAATGTTAAGGGCATTTTGATTTTAACAGTGTAGATTGTGATTAAATTTGGTTTAATATACTGTATCACTGTAATATCAAATTTTTAAAGTACCACAAGAAATACATTTACTTTTGGCAAAAATTAGAGTAGAGGTACATAGTGCGGTAATTAAAATTAAAGTTGTTTAATTCTCTATGACACTGTTAAATGTTTTTAAGCACTTCAACACATAAACTATGCTATCAAGTGTCAACAGTTATTAAGGAGAGATTTATGTACCATGTTGTAGAGGATGGGTAGTAACAGGAACTTCCAGGATGCTCTCAGTGACAAATTTAATAATCGACATTCTTGCCGGCAAGTGATGTCTCAGTGGAGATTAAATGAAGGATGACAGCTGCCAATAGTCTACCTGCCTTGGCGAAGGAAATAACCATTTATACCTTTGATAGCATAGAGTGCTGAAAAAAGTTTTTGATCCACGACATGCGTTTTGTGCCATTCCTTTGGTGCTTCATCAGGTGGGAAGTGAGGAGCTTTAGCTAAAATCAGGAGAGGCAGTTGTTGAGCGCAGGGGAGGGGTGGGGGTGTCATAAATTGAATTGTCAGTGGCTCAGCTCCGAGGATCGGAGTGGTCGGCTGATATGCGGGTGGTCATAATGCGATCTGCATGTGACAGAGGTTAGGAGATGTTGTGGGATTATGAGAAATCGCCAAGATCAGTGATTGTCGAGGAAGCTTCAATATTTGTGGCTAGTAATTCATAATTATAATGAGTGGAGTGTTATAATAACTACGGCATGGTACTTAAATATCTCCTTAATAACTGTTGATACTTGATAGCATAGTTCATGTGTTGAAGTACTTAAAACATTTAACAGTGTCATAGAGAATTAAATAACTTTAATTTTACTTTTGACAATTTCTGTTAATCTACATATACATTAGGGCTCTTGTTAAATGGAAAATTCCCCACCCTGCCCATGGTGTGTAGGAGACACTGATGGGCTTGGAAAGGCCGTCGTCCGTTGGATGGGATATTAAGCCGTGACCCCATGTGCAGGAGAGCCATACCCTGTGCACGTTAAGAACATGCTGGATGGCTTTGACGAGAGGCTACTGTCTGTCTCCCAACAGCTGTTCCAGTGGGTCCCCTCCCCCAACCTTCTCTGAGCCTTTGGGGTCCCTGTGACCTGGCCATTTAGCCCCATGGTGTGCAAAATAAGTGCCACTCAGAGGTAAAACAACCCAATTGCTGCCCATCATGTTGAGCATCTGGAATTTGTGTCTTTTTTCAAGGATGTCTTGAAGGGCGGGGGTGGCTCAGCGCGCCAGGCTCGTAATCTGTAGTTCCCAGGTTCGAGTCCCAGCTGGGTCAGCGTTGAGATTTATCTCCGCAAAATTCCCCGCCCTGCCCACGGTCAGTAGGGGACAGCGATGGGCTTGGAAAGGCCGCCGTCCATTGGATGGGACTTTAAGCCGTGGCCCCATGTGTGGGAGAGCCATACCCTGTGCACGTTAAAGAACACGCAGAATGGCCTTGACGAGAGGCTACTGTCTGTCTCCCAACAGCTGTTCCAGTGGGTCCCCTCCCCCAACCTTCTCTGAGCCTTTGGGGTCCCTGTGACCTGGCCATTTAGCCCCATGGTGTGCAAAATAAGTGCCACTCAGAGGTAAAACAACCCAATTGCTGCCCATCATGTTGAGCATCTGGAATTTGTGTCTTTTTTCAAGGATGTCTTGAAGGGCGGGGGTGGCTCAGCGCGCCAGGCTCGTAATCTGTAGTTCCCAGGTTCGAGTCCCAGCTGGGTCAGCGTTGAGATCTATCTCCGCAAAATTCCCCGCCCTGCCCACGGTCAGTAGGGGACAGCGATGGGCTTGGAAAGGCCGCCGTCCATTGGATGGGACTTTAAGTCGTGGCCCCATGTGAGGGAGAGCCATACCCTGTGCACGTTAAAGAACACGCTGGATGGCCTTGACGGGAGGCTACCATCTGTCTCCCAACAGCTGTTCCAGTGGGTCCCCACCCTATTTCCCATTGCAAAACAGATAATCATCTCTCAATTAACAGATACTTGACTTTCAGTGAACAGAATTCTTACCAAACATCAAATGATGTACTGATAATTGGAGAAAATTTATCAAAGTAAGGTTATATACATTGAGTATATACACTGAGCACTCATTTACATGTTGTTACTGTATTTAATGATTTTACGTTGTGGTTTCATATCCCACCCAGCTCAAGACAATTTTTCCTCTAAATATTTGAATCAATTTACAGAGTGGAAATTATTAATGTATACTTAATGAGTTGAGTTTAATAATAATTATTTGTAGATTGCATACTCGTAAGACATGCATTCCATCTAAGAAAAGGCATTAAAAAGCCACTTGAGGTGGGATTGCCTGAACACTCCCTACATATTAGGAAGTAGGTTGAGAATGTTCATAACATCAGTTAGGGGAGATCTTGATCGTGGCCGGTAGCTCAGTGGTCCAGAGCACCTGACATGTTATCAGAAGGTGGTGGGTTTTTATCCCACCCGGCTCAAGACAATTTTTCCTCTAAATATTTGAATCAATTTACAGAGTGGAAATTATTAGTGGATAATTAATCAGTTGAGTTTAATAATAATTATTTGTAGATTGCATACTCATAAGACATGTATTCCATCTAAGAAAAGGCATTTTAGTCTGGGGTAATACTTTTGACTATAATCTGAATGCTATATATGGTCTTCAGAAAAGAATTGTTAGATATATTGTTGGTAAAAGATATTATGATCCCATGGCAAATTTATTTTCTGAGGTTAAAATTCTTAATGTCTATAATAATTACAAACTGATATCAGGAAATTTTGTGTATTCAATTGCAATGAGATTGATTAAATTGGATCGATTTAAAGACTATTTTCAGAATCTTTCGAATTTTCATAATTATGAAACACGTCATAGAGAGGATCTGAGTATACCTATGTGTCGATTGTCAATTGGGCAGAGAACTATCAAATATAATGCAGTAAAAATTTGGTCTGAATTTCCAGATGTTAAAAATGCAAAATCTTTAAAATTATTTAAAATCAAATGTAGAACGTTTCTTCTTACAAAGCAATGAAACCTTCTATGTATCAGTGTAATATGTCTCATAACCATTTGACCTTTTATACTATTGAATTATTGTACTATTTGAATTATTGTATACATTACTGTTGTCATAATTGAACTTTGAAGGAAATAGGGAGCATTAACTAAAAATAAGCATCAGTTTACTATGCTCTCCTTTTTTGTTTCACCTTTCCTATTAATCACTAATATTTAATATGATTGTTATTTACCTTTTCTGATGCAATTGATATTTCTCAGCTATTTCACTTCTCGATTTTTCTCATGTATATATTAATTGGTATTAGATAATTATGCTGGTCTGTAAATGGTAGCTAGGTAGTCACTGGAAGGAGAGCTATGCACCAATCCCCTGTGATGATGCATAGAACCGGCCAGGCCTAGCACCTAATGTCCAACCCCGCCTTCTCGTGGTGCGGACCGTTAGTAACTTTCAAAAGAGATACTCTCTTGTGGAAGTGAACGGAAGGGGAGGGCTGCCAGATTAGTGTGGCCTACTGATCTGGACAACTATGGCTACTTTTCTTTTTTTTCTACCCTGCTGAGGAGTGGTCAACCACACAGGGTCCTGGTGCTGACCATATAAACCTACTGGACTGGACAGATATATGGCTCTGAGCTTGATTATGGATCCTGATTTTGCTGCACTGGTGGGCTTCTGTGGAGGGAAAATCTTCCGCTGTGTTTTCTTTTTGTTTGTGGGTTGACAGCCCCAAGTGAATAGATCCACAGGATATGTTTATCAGCTGGTGGATAATCCTGAGCAGAAGTCATCGCAGGCACCTGAACTCTTTGCTTCTATTGGCATCGTCAAATTCTACATTGGAGGAAGTCTTCCAGTGTAGATGGCTTCAGCCTTTAGTAGTGGGGGAACGGGTCTTTGCCCCATGTCTGCGATTAGGGGGCTGTTTGATATTGTCGGCATTCCCTCTCTCAATAAACATAGTTTCTTTAAACATCCCACTAACCATTTTCTCTCCATAGGTAGTTGGAATGTGAGGACTCTGCACAGAGCTTTTTCTCTTGATGTCCTCACACAAGAATTCCACCGTTATAATTTAGATATTCTCGGCTTACAAGAGACCAGATGGACAGATAAAGGTCAGATTCTTAAAAATAATCTTAAATTTCTCTTTTCAGGGAGGGACGACAAAAAGCATCACCAAGGCGTGGGTCTGCTTCTCAGCAGACACGCTAGTGATGCTCTTCTAGGATATGAGTGCATTAATGAAAGGTTTCTTACAGCAAGATTTCAGACAAGCGTTAAAGACTTGAATGTTATCTGCTGTTATGCCCCCACTGAGGATGCCGATGAGGATGAGAAGGATAGGTTTTATGAACAACTTCAGGATATTTTGAATTCTGTCAAGAAAGGAGATATTACCCTTGTTCTTGGTGACTTCAATGCCAAAGTTGGTACTGACTCTGACCTTTGGGGAGGAGTAATAGGCCCTTTTGGTATTGGTAGCTGCAATAGCAATGGGCAACGTCTCCTACAGGTAAGTAAACTCAATGGATTCAGAATAACTAACACTTATTACAAACACTGCGACATACATAAGTACACATGGGTTTCACCTGATGGGCTGCATAAGAATATGATTGATTACATATTAATTAACAGCAAATGGACTAGTTCTGTTAGGAATACCAGGGCATATAGGGGAGCTGAAATTGGATCTGACCATTACCTTGTTAAAAGTGTGTTGCAACTTAAACTTAAAAAGTGTTGTGCTAGGGTTAAAAAATTTACTTTTAATACTGAAGCTCTGAAAGATCCAGTTATAGCCAAAGCTTACCATGATAGGTTACTTAGTCATTATGACAGTCATGGTTTGCTTACTACTGAAGTTGAGGAAGAATGGGATCATTTTAAACAGGCTTTTTTGGACACTAACAGTACTCTTTTAGGAAAAAAGGAGCAGAAGAGGCAAAATTATCTGAGTGATAAGGCACTTGAGTTTATTTCGGAAAGAAAGAACTGCAGGAATGCCCTTAATCAACACCCTACTAGTCCTAATAGAAAGCATTACAGAGACCTTAATAAACTTGTAAAGGATCAGTTAGCTGCTGATAAAAATTTTTGGCTTGATGGTTTGGCTGACAAAGCCGAGGAAGCAGTTAGACAGCACAACAGCAGAGAGCTGTACCAGATAGTTAATGTTTTGTGTGGTAGAAAACGGACAGGCATACAAGGATTGAAGGATAAACAAGGTAAGGTTATAGAAGGGGAGGATTCTGTCATGGCTAGGTGGGCTGAGCATTTCAGTGATGTTCTAAACAATGTAGTTAGTTCTACTCCCATTGTTTGCAATGATGATAGATGCATTGGTGGCTTTAATGTTGGCCCTATAACACAATCTGAAGTTAGTTTGGCTGTTTCTAAACTTAAACTTCACAAATCCCCAGGGGTAGATGAAATTACTACGGAAATGCTTAGAGCTGGGAATGTTTCGGTTACCACTTGGATGACTGAAATTCTGAATCTCTTTTATGATAAAGGCATGTTTCCTAAGGATTTTACCAGAGCTATTGTTATCCCTATTTTCAAAAAAGGTGATCGCAGTTCTTGTGATAACTATAGGGGTATCAGCCTACTCTCTGTTCCAGGTAAAGTTCTTTCCATGATTGTGCTTAATAGAATTAAGAATCTGGTTGACAGGCAATTGCGTGATGAGCAATGTGGATTCAGAAGTGGTAGGGGATGTGTAGATCAGATATTTTCACTTAGGCAGATTCTTGAGAAATGTTTAGAGTTTCAGAAACCTTTGGTTGCTAGCTTTGTTGATTTCAAAAAGGCTTTCGACTCTGTTGATCGTCATAATTTGTGGTTGATTGTGAGATCATATGGTATACCAGACAAGTTAGTTAACATTATGAAAGCTCTCTATAATAACACTGAGTCGTGTGTGAGAGTTGGTAAGGCTTGTAGCAATTGGTTTAGCATTACTTCTGGTGTTCGACAAGGGTGCATTTTGTCTCCTTTTCTCTTTAGCTTGGTTATTGATTATGTTATGCGAAATTCACTTCAAGGGAAAGATTTTGGCCTTAAATGGGCTGGAGATACGAAAATTTCTGATTTAGATTATGCTGATGATTTAGCCCTTTTGGCAAATGATGTTGATGAGATGAACTCTTTCATTCGAGCTGTTGATGAGACTGGTAGTAGAGTAGGTTTGGTTATAAACAGAGAGAAAACTAAAGTGATGAAAATTGGTCAGGCAGGCTGTGATTCAGTTAATCTGAATGGTTGCAGTCTTGAGCAGGTGTCACAGTTTAATTATCTTGGGAGCTATGTAACAGATAATGGTGATGTGCGGCATGAGATTAACAGACGAATAGGGATTGCTGCTGGGACTTTTAAGAATCTATGGAGAGTGTGGAGAAATAGGCGTATACACCTAAAGACTAAAATTAGACTGTATAATAGTTTGGTTCTTTCTAGGGTTAGTTATGGTAGTGAAACTTGGACACTTTGTAAACAAGATAACAGGAAACTAGATGCTTTTGATTCCAGATGCTTACGCAGTATCTTGGGCATTAGGTGGTTCAACTTTGTAACTAATGATGAGATTAGGAAAAGGAGTTTGCAACCTCCTTTAAGCAGCATATTGTGCAGAGAGAGACTCCGTTGGTTTGGCCATGTTGCCCGTATGAATAATTATAGATTAGCGAATAGGGTTATGAACAGTGTGCCTAAAGGCCTCAGAAAGAAGGGGAGACCTAGGATGCGGTGGGCAGACAATGTCAAACAGGACCTTGTTAGAATTGGTGTGCAGTGGCCAGATGCAGTAGATGTAGCTCAGGATAGACTTGCTTGGAGAACTAAATTGCACGGTCTGGTTGGACCTCCTTAGCCCATGGCTGCTTGAGGATGATGATGATGATGATGATGATGAATTATGCTATGTAAATTGTATTGACTTGCGGAATAAAATAAAGATTATTATTATTATTTAACAAATACACGTTCAAGCGGTACAACTCATTACAGGGGCTAATTAAGTAGCCAGACTATAACAAGGTTTTAGAACATCCTCCTAGAAGAACAATGCTGGCTAACTGAAATATAATAAATATAAAATATAATAAATCATAGCATCAAAGTAATGAAGTAGGCATTTAACATTTGAACAAATAGTATCTAATCTTCAAAACATAAGTTTTCTTCATGTTCGATAGTTATCCATCTTAAATAAGACTAAGAAGCTAGGGTTTAATGGGGTCAATCCAAGTATTTACCGAGTTCAATCCTGAAAGTCTTCATAATTCCAAAATTCATAATGAGGTATTTAGTATATAGTGATTAATTAGCACTGTAACATCCAACATGATAAGGTATCTGCCATCTGGGATTAATGGTCCTGTTAATTGGGTTCAGTCCAAACATACACCGAAGTTGAATCTGGAAAGTCTCCATAATTTCAAAATGCATAATGAGGAACTTAATATAAAATGATGAAACAGCATTGTAACGTCCAACACGAAGGTATCTGCCATTCGGAATAAATAGTCCTGTTAAATGGGTTCAATCCAAACATTAACCGAAATTTAATTCTGAAAGTCTTCATAATTTCAAAATGTATAATGAGGCATTTAATATATAGTGATTAAACAGCATTATAACGTCCAGCATGATAGTTGTCTGCTATCAGGGACTAATAATCCTGTCAAATGGGTTCAATCCTAGCATTAATCGATGTTGAATCCAGAAAGCCTTCATAATGTCAAAATACCTAATGAGATACTTAGTATATAGTGACGAAACAGCACTGTAACGTCCAAAATGAAAGGTATCTGCCATCTGGGATTAATACACCTGTTAAATGGGTTCAATCCAGATATTCACTGAGGCTGAATCCTGAAATTCTTCATATCCTTCAAATTCTTCAAAATCTGGCATCTGCTTATGTGTGAGTTACTTTCAATTTTCTTTGCTCGTTTCATAATTGGTTATTACTTATAGTTTAGTTATGTAAAAGTGATCTAATCTTTGTTTAAAACTAAATATACATATCTGCTTTCACTTTCTCTGCTTATTTATTAGAGTTGAAATGTTCTACTTTTGTAATTTTGAGCATTCATAGTCTATTACTAGGCCTAATTTCTCCATCTGAAAAGTTTATTGTTGATAGATAGAACTTGATGGTTGCCTAACAACAGTATTTGAAGTAAACGAATGCATACGCATGCTTTATATATACTTACCTGCTGTTCTTTATTCTACTCGTACCAGGATTACTCAAGATATTTTGAATCATCTGCTTTTCCAAACACAATACTTATATTGGTTGTTTCTCAATTATGGATATTAACAACAAAGAAATTTTGAAAAATACTTCGCTTGTCTCACAGGATAGCAATTATTTCGTTACCTGTTATGACGAAGCACAATCATCAAATATTCTGACACATTCTCCATTGAACAAAATAAGAGCTAGTAAAAAACAACATTTAGGGCATTCCATTGCCTCAGGTATAAATACTTCATTGATTCAAGATCTAAGTCATTGCAATAGTAGCTTGGACAAATCTAAAGATGGTCCCACTGCTTTGTTGAAAAACAAATCGGGCCACATGAAATGGACTAAATCTATGAATAAAAATGTTATGTGAGCCTATTATAAAGCTACTAAGCTTGAGAAGGACAAGAAATGCAGTCTAGATCTGGCTATAGATCTAGACTGCATTTAGAATGGAAGATTTTAGAACCAGATATTAATATTACAGAACAACGTTTATGTGATCAAGTTAGAGTTGTTGTTGTTATTATTATTATTAAAAAGCTGCTTGAGGTGGGATTGCCTGAATACTCCCTATATATTAGGAAGTAGGTTGAGAATGTTCATAACATCAGTTAGAGGAGATCTTGATCGGCGGCCAGTAGCTCAGTGGTCCAGAGCACCTGACATGCTATCAGGAGGTCGTGACGCGGAGGAGGAGACATATATAAGGTGACACAACCACATGGATATCGCCAGAACCTGAGGAAGCCGCCATATGAAAAGGTGTGCGAAACGCGTAGCTCTGTAACATCGGGGAGCATTGTGTAACTTTCAATGGAGGAGTTAAACTCGGCCAAAAAGTTTTTAAGAATTTTTAATACTTTTAATAGTTTTTTTAAATGTTGTGTTGGCCGAATTTTGCATGGTAAGAATTACTGCATGAAAGCCACAACGCCGGTATAGAGCAATGAGTAAAAGGAAAGTGGTAAAGCAATATATGCTACAGTGTGTTTAGTTAAATATAACATCTCAGTGGATTAAAGAATTAAAACAACTATAGACTGACGGACACTACGAAAGCCAATAAGATGATCCTAAATGGCAAACCAGCAATGTAAGGTCAAAGACGATTGAGGAGAAGACCTACGCAAGATTCAAGAAGTGCAATCTTACTTCAGCATAATCTACTACTAAAACTAAAACTCTAGTGTATGCAAATCCATCATTACTGAAGAAAATCATGGCAAAAGGACTTGTCGCATAAAAATAGGATGGTTCCTTCAAAAACGACTGTCTAAAGGCATCAGATGCAGTTTTACCAGCCTATTGTAAGTCTATGAAAATCCTTTCCTAGTTAAATACTAGACTAGTAACCTTTGAATATGCTTAAGGGTGTGATCTCAGTTATTGGTATTTGAGTTAATAACATCTGGTTGATATATAATGACCTCTGGGTATTGTGATAATGTAAAATAGGTTTTATCCCTAGAAATAGGGAAATAGTTCTTATAAATTATTTCAGCTCATGAGCTAAGGTATACCGAAGTTGTTATACTCAATGCGCTCTACTGGTGTATAGTGGCAAAAAGCATGTTAATTTAATGTACAGTTAATATTCATGAAAATAAAGGAGTTAATCCTACTGTGCTTGATAATTAAATTAGTTGAGATTTATCTCCGCAGAACTCCCCACCCTGCCCACAGTCAGTAGGGGACACCGATGGGTTTGAAAAGACCATTGTCCGTTGGATGGGACATTAAGCCATGGCCCTGTGTGTGGGAGAGTCATACCCTGTGCACGTTAAAGAACACGCTGGATGGCCTTGATGGGAGCCTACAATCTGTCTCCCAACAGCTGTTCCACTGAGTCCCCTCCCCCAACTTTCTCTGAGTCTTTGGGGTCCACGTGACCTGGCCATTTAGCCCATGGTGTGAAAAAAAGTGCCACTCAGAGGTAAAACAACCCAACCCACTATATCTTCTGAATGTGAGGACCTACAATTACGAGTTAAGTGTTAAATCAAAGCTCATGTAAGGACTGTTGTAGACTATTTCGAATTTTGCTTCCCATCATTCTCCCTCTCCCCTAAAAAATGGGGCAGGTTTTCGCAGTGGGAGTGGAACTTAATGGGTTATATATCAAATTAAAGCTTGTGATGTCCCCAATGTCATCAATGTCAATGTCTCAACGCTGATCCAGCTGGGGCTCGAGCCTGGGAATTACAGATTACGAGCCTGGTGTGCTACCGACTGAGCCACCACCGTCCCCAAGAAGATATAGCAGAATAATCGTTTCATATTTCCCCTTTTTTTATGTGGGAAGAGGATGGAATATTCCCCATGTCACAAAATTTCCTTTGATGCATAGCTTGCGCTTCGCTTTCCAAATAGCGTAACATTTGTTTTCACATTCCCCCTTTTTTAGGGGAGAAGAAACCGTGGGTGGTCAATTTTGTATAGTTTATGACACTCCCGCATCGCACGCTTTCATTTGATGTATAGCTTGTTACTTTCAATGCTCGTGTTCTGGAGATATAGAGGACCAATCGTTTTCATATTTCTCCCTTTTTTAAGAGGGAACTTTTTTTAATAGCCTATGACACTTCCCCCGTCAAAAGCTTTCATTTGACATATAGCTTGTTACTTTCAGCATTCACGTTCTGGAGAAAAAGCGGAACAATATTTTCATATTTTTTCTTTTTCTAGGGGAAAGAAAGCTTGGGGGGGGGGGGGGGGGTAAATTTTTTAAATAGCCTCTAACACTTCCTGGGTTACAAGCTTTCATTTGACACATAAATCAATAAGCTTCCCCTTCGCATTTGAAAGTTATGGTGAAACAGTGTCAAAACATTTGGTTTTGACAGACACACAAACCTGGGAATGTCAAGCGATAAACAATAGGAAGATAGGTAAAAAATCCGCCCGGTGCCATAGCACTTTTTGCGATATTGCCATCCCTGTGAGGTCCGATGGCAGTAATGTGTGATTAAAGCTTGTGCAGTTCAACAGGAAAAACCTAGCAATCCTCATTGAAAGCGGGTATATAGGTGTTCTTGATAACAAATTATTCCCCATATAACTAAATGAATTTATATCATTTTTACAAAAGGGGTTATAAGAATTTCTATTATTTTATTACATTGTAACATTCATATAACAAAGCATTTTTCAGTATCCAAAAATGTTTTAGATTTACATGGCACTTTTCAGATCCACTAATTTAAATTTTGTAAGTAAGTAATAAAATTTTATTGCTGTTGGCGATATTATATAAAATATTTCAATTTTTTTTTATAGAAATCAATTTCTTTTAAATTTTTCTAAAATAAAAAACGAAAAAAAAAAAATATTTTCTGCCAGAAGTTATTTTCATGCATAATGGATATAAAATCAAGAAACTTCTAAAAACTAGTGAACAAATGACAATTATCTAAACTTAGGTCATGTATACTTCAGTAGTAAAAAAAATTTTCTCATGGAGCACAGTTTGGCACAGTTTGTTTCACTCGCTAACCTATTAGGGAACTTTATTTTTCAGAAAGGAAAAAAAAAACACAATATATATATATCTCAATCAAACAAGGATAAGAAACCATAAGGATATTTTTTAACATGAGATGTTATTCATTTCCATTCCATAAACATTTGTTGTATTCAAATAGCAAAATGCCTTTGGTTTCCGTTTTTTAACTTTAGCAATTTCTTCAATGTGTTTGTTGGGTTGTTTTACCTCTGAGTGACACTTTTTCGCACACCATGGGTTAAATGGCCAGCTCGCATGGACCCCAAAGGTTCAGAGAAGGTTGGGTGAGGGGACCCACTGGAACAACTGTTGGTAGATAGATGGTAGTCTCCCGTCAAGGCCATCCAGCATGTTCTTAAACGTGCACAGAGTATGGCTCTCCTGCACATGGGGCCACAGCTTAACGTCCCATCAGATAGACGGCAGTATTTCCAAACCCATCTGTGTCCCCCACTGACTGAAGGCCGGGTGGTGAGTTTTGTGGGAATAAATTTCAACGCTGACCCAGCTGGAACTGGAACCCGGAAACTACGAGCCTGGCGTGCTACCAGCTGAGCCACACCACCCTCTTCAATGTGTACCAAGCTTATTGAGTATTTCACTGAATTTCTGGTTTAACATCATCAGCATCTAAAACCTGAGAGATTTTCTTACTGCTTACTTATTAGCACTTGAAACTTTTTTCAGTCTGTTTAGTTATTAATTTTTATTTTTTTATAACATCAGTAATATATCGTGGCTCTCTTAGTGGCATATTTCTTGTAGCTTTTGGGTTCAAAATTCTCTAGGATGGCACATTTCAAGTAAAATTTATGTATTTGGACTAAATATTTTACCAGAAAGTTCTCTCAATTCATATTATTTTTCGAATCGGTCTCACACTAAAAGAAAAAAAATCACACCATTTCCTATTTCTGATGGCTGATTGACCCTGAATTTGAATATAATATTTATGCTTTGTGGAGAGGAAACAAGATTCATCATTTTTTAATTTTATACTGATAGTGTGTGTTCATAAACCAATGCAATATTTTTTATATTACTGCAGATGACAGACATAACCTCTACCAAATCATCGTCACCAATCAACACCTCAGGACTCGTGCAAGCGAAAAGTTTACCTTATTTGGTTTTGAATAAAACAACAATTTGGAGGATAATCACGGATGATGACACAAAACTCGTGCGCTCCCACCACTGATTGTTAGAATCTTGGAACCGAGGCCTCCAGTCCAAGCTACCTTGTCAAGAGGCAATGGACACGCATCTCATTAGAGTGTCCAATTTCAGCCAGGGGTGGGGGGAAGGAGGGTCTACTCTGTGGTGACATTTATTGCTTTGGTTGCAGGAACAACACTGAGGTGCCTGGTGTCCACTAAAACGGCGGACTGCCTACTGAAACATAGCCATGCAACTTTTTGTCCACATATTTGTATATAAAGAAGCATATAATATAGAATCTAAGTAATTAGGTTTACAGAATGGAATGTAATACACATTATTTCTGTTAATTTTTTTAAGAAATGTGATTAGAAAATAAATTATTTTCAAAAAGTATTGTGTCTTACAGTAATGAAATGCTACAGAAGGAAGAGTAGTACCATCTAGTGTCTGTAAGGGGACATATTTCATGGTTAAACCTGCAAGTGAAAAAAACGTATCTAAAAGTATTTTCTCTTTTTTCTATTTTTGACTCAGCCATAATTCTATTTTCAAGTTTCTGTAATCCCCTACAATTTCTCTAACTCGAGCAATCTTTCATTTCTGTGTAGTTGTGACCCAAAATATTTACCATTACAAGTATATGACTTTCATTTCTCCTTAATGCGTTGAGTTTAATAATAATTATTTGTTGCTTGCATACTCGTAAGACATGTATTCCATCTAAGAAAAGGCATTAAAAAGCCGCTTGAGGCGGCATTGCCTGAACACTCCCTACCTATTAGGAAGTAGGTTGAGAATGTTCATAACATCAGTTAGAGGAGATCTTGATTGGTGGCCGGTAGCTCAGTGGTCCAGAGCACCTGACATGTTATTAGGAGGTCGTGGATTTGTATCACATCCGGCTCAAGACAATTTTTCCTCTAAATATTTGAATCAATTTACAGAGTGGAAATTATTGTGTATACTTAATGAGTTGAGTTTAATAATAATTATTTGTAGATTGCATACTTGTAAGACATGTATTTCATCTAGGAAAAGGCATTAAAAAGCCGCTTGAGGCGGAATTGCGCAAACACTCCCTACATATTAGGAAGTAGGTTGAGAATGTTCATAACACCAGTTAGAGGATATCTTGATTGGCAGCCGGTAGCTCAGTTTTCCAGAGCACCTGCCATGTTATCAGAAGGTCGTGGGTTCGTATCCCTCTTGGCTCAAGACAGTTTTTCCTCTAAATTATCATCATCATCAAGCAGCCATGGGCTACAGAGATCCAGCGAGACGGTGCAATTTAGTTCTCTAAGCAAGTCTGTCCTGAGCTTCATCTGCTGCATCTGGCCACTGCACACCAATTCTAACAAGGTCCTGTTTGACATTGTCTGTCCGTTGCATTCTAGGTCTCCCCCTCTTTCTGAGGCCTTTAGGCACGCTGTTCATAACCCTATTCGCCAACCAATAATTATTCATACGGGCAACATGGCCAAACCAATGGAGTCTCTCTCTGCACAATATGCTGCTTAAAGGAGGTTGCAAACTCCTTTGCCTAACCTCATCACTAGTTACAAAGTTGAACCACCTAATGCCCAAGATACTGCGTAAGCATCTGGAATCAAAAGCATCTAGTTTCCTGTTATCTTGTTTACAAAGTGTCCAAGTTTCACTACCATAACTAACCCTAGAAAGAACCAAACTATTATACAGCCTAATTTTAGTCTTTAGGTGTATACGCCTATTTCTCCACAGATTCTTAAAAGTCCCGGCAGCAATCCCTATTCGTCTGTTAATCTCATGCCGCACATCACCATTATCTGTTACATAGCTCCCAAGATAATTAAACTGTGACACCTGCTCAAGACTGTAACCATTCAGATTAACTGAATCACAGCCTGTCTGACCAATTTTCATCACTTTAGTTTCTCTCTGTTTATAACCAAACAGAGAGAAAACTAAACTCTACTACCAGTCTCATCCACAGCTTGAATGAAAGAGTTCATCTCATCAACATCATTTGCCAAAAGGGCTAAATCATCAGCATAATCTAAATCAGAAATTTTCGTATCTCCAGTCCATTTAAGGCCAAAATCTTTCCCTTGAAGTGAATTTCGCATAACATAATCAATAACCAAGCTAAAGAGAAAAGGAGATAAAATGTACCCTTGTCGAACACCAGAAGTAATGCTAAACCAATTGCTACAAACCTTACCAACTCTCACACACGACTCAGTGTTATTATAGAGAGCTTTCATTATGTTTACTAACTTGTCAGGTATACCATATGATCTCACAATCAATCACAAATTATGACGATCAACATAGTTGAAAGCCTTTTTTAAATCAACAGAGCTAGCAACCAAAGGTTTGTGAAACTCTAAACATTTCTCAAGAATCTGCCTAAGTGAAAATATCTGATCCACACATCCCCTACCACTTCTGAATCCACATTGCTCATCACGCAATTGACTATCAACCAGATTCTTAATTCTATTAAGCACAATCATGGAAAGAACTTTACCTGAACACAAGAACTGCGATCACCTTTTTTGAAAATAGGGATAACAATAGCTCTGGTAAAATCCTTAGGAACCATGCCTTTATCATAAAAGATATTCAGAATTTCAGTCATCCAAATGGTAACTGAAACATTCCCAGCTCTAAGCATTTCCGTAGTAATTTCATCCACCCCTGGGGATTTATGAAGCTTAAGTTTAGAAATAGCCAAACTATCTTCAGATTGTGTTATAGGGCCAACATTAAAGCCAACAATGCATCTATCATCATTGCAAACAATGGGAGTAGAATTAACCACATTGTTTAGAACATCACTGAAATGCTCAGCCCACCTAGCCATGACAGAATCCTCACCTTCTATAACCTTACCTTGTTTATCCTTCAATCCCTGTATACCTGTTCGTTTTCTAGCACACAAAACATTAACTATCTGGTACAGCTCTCTGCTATTGTGCTGTCTAACTGCTTCCTCAGCTTTGTTACCCAACCATCAAGCCAAAGATTCTTAGCAGCAGCTAACCGATCCTTTACACGTTAATTAAGCTCTCTAATACTTTTTATTATGACTAGTAGGGTATTGATTAAGGACATTCCTACACTTCTTTCTTTCTGAAATAAGCTCAAGTGCCTTATCACTGAAATAATTTTCCTCCTCTGAACCTTTTTTCGTTAAAGAGTAATGTTAGTTTTGAAAAAAGCCTGTTTAAAATGGTTCCATTCTTCCTCAACTTCAGTAGTAAGCAAACCATGACTGTCATAATGCCTAAGTAACCTATCATGGTAAGCTTCAGCTATAACTGGGTCTTTCAGAGCGTCAGTATTAAAGGTAAAATTTTTAACCCTAGCACAACACTTTTTAAGTTTAAGTTGCAAGACACTTTTAACAAGGTAATGGTCAGATCCAATTTCAGCTCCCCTATATGACCTGAAGAACTAGCCCATTTGCTGTTAATTAATATATAATCAATCATATTCTTATGCAGCCCATCGTGTGAAACCCAAGTGTATTTATGTATGTCGCGGTGTTTGTAATATGTGTTAGTTATTCTGAAACCATTGAGTTTACTTACCAGTAGGAGACGTTGCCCATTGCCATTGCAGCTACCAATACCAAAAGGGCCTATTACTGCTCCCCAAGGTCAGAGTCAGTACGAACTTTGGCATTGAAGTCACCTAGAAAAAGGGTAATATCTCTTTTCTTGACAGAATTCAAAATATCCTGAAGTTGTCCATAAAACCTATCCTTCTCATCCTCATCGGCATCCTCAGTGGGGGCATAACAGCAGATAACATTCAAGTCTTTAACGCTTGTCTGAAATTTTGCTGTCAGAAACATTTCATTAATGCACTCATATCCTAGAAGAGCATCACTAGTGTGTCTGCTGGGAAGGAGACCCACGCCTTGGTGATACTTATTGTCGTCTCTCCCAGAAAAAAAAATTTAAGATTATTTTTAAGAATCTGACCTTTATCTGTCCATCTGGTCTCTTGCAAGCCGAGAATATCTAAATTATAATGGTGGAATTCTTGTGTGAGGACATGAAGAGAAAAAGCTCTGTGCAGAGTCCTCACATTCCAACTACCTATGGAGAGAAAATGGTTAGTGGGATGTTTAAAGAAACTATGTTTATTGAGAGAGGGAATGCCGACAATATCAAACAGCCCCCTAATCGCAGACATGGGGCAAAGACCCGTTCCCCCACCACTAAAGGCTGAAGCCATCTACACTGGAAGACTTCCTCCAATGTAGAATTTGATGATGCCAATAGAAGCAAAGAGTTCAGGTGCCTGCAATGACCTCTGCTCAGGATTATCCACCAGCTGATAAACATGTCCTGTGAATCTATTCACTTGGGGCTGTCAACCCACAAACAAACAGAAAACACAGCGGAAGATTTTCCCTCCACAGAAGCCCACCAGTGCAGCAAAATCAGGATCCATAATCAAGCTCAGAGCCATATATCTGTCCAGTGGGTTTATATGGTCAGCACCAGGACCCTGTGTGGTTGACCACTCCTCAGCAGGGTAGAAAAAAAAAGAAAAGTAGCCATAGTTGTGCAGATCAGTAGGCCACACTAATCTGGCAGCCCTCCCCTTCCGTTCACTTCCACAAGAGAGTATCTCTTTTGAAAGTTACTAACGGTCTGCACCACGAGAAGTTGGGGTCGGACATTAGGTGCTAGGCCTGGCTGGTTCTATGCATCATCACAGGGGATTGGTGCATAGCTCTCCTTCCGGTAACTACTTAGCTACCATTTACAGACCCCTCTAAATATTTGAATCAATTTACAGAGTGGAAATTATTAGTTTATAAATAAATGGGCATGTATTATAGAAAATTCAATGCTCTGGTCATTCAATGCTCACCCATCATTGAGCCTAAAAAGGGAATGTCTGTGTTATGGGTACTAGGCTAACCATAGAACAAGAAGTAGAGATCCTGTGGTGTATCAAAACAAACTCTCATGAACTCTGTTTGTTTGACCCAGGGAATCAGCTGGCAAGCCCACCAGCTGATTCCATGGGAGAAATACTTCAAGACCATTTATTTTTATGACTCAGAGGCCAAAGTAGTGTAATGCAGGCAACCCTTCTTTGTATTTCAACTGCCAAGGAGGACCAAGAAAGGCTAAACTTATCAATTTCCTATTTTTGCAGTTTCCTTTTTGTATATTCATGGACAGTAAACACATGGATCTGCATTTAGGATCTGATAGATTACCAAAATAAACCATTGGGTAATTTCTTCACTATTATGTACAGGTGCCAACACTTAAGGATGAAACAGTAATGGAATTATATTCAGTTGCATAGACATGGGGCAAAGACCCATTCCCCCACCACTAAAGGCTGAAGCCATCTACACTGGAAGACTTCTTCCAATGTAGAAATCGACGATGCCAATAGAAGCAAAACTTGCAGAAGGTGCGTTGAGAGAAGCAGACCCTAAAACCAGTTGCTTAGATTGTGAGGGAAAAAATGGACTACAATGAAACTATGTTCTAGCTAATGCTATATATATAGCATTATAATAGCATATTCTAGCATAATGCATAATGCTATGTTCTAGCATTATGCATTATGTATATTATATAGCATTATGTATATACTTAAAGGAGCAGCTCTTTTAACATTGTGATTGCATATAAGGTAAAATGAAACTTAATACTGTTTTATTAACTTTGTCATAAATATATATGTATAAGAAATTTATATTTCAGGTTTAGCTGCTGCAGCAGGCTGCCAGTTGATTGCTTCTTGTGATATGGTTATAGCAACTGAAAATGCACAGTTTTCCACTCCTGGGTAAGTTTCTGTGTAAAATTTATAAGGCATATTTCAGAAAAACTAATAAAATAGAAGAAATATTTTACAAAGCTATATACACTGCTGGCCATTAAAAGTGCAACATCAGGAAAGACAAGAAATATCAAACCATATTTAGTGAATACATAGCTTATGTTGCAAGGATCAAATGATTGCAAATACAACTCTGTTAGCCTTGTGTAATACAAAGAAAGCAACATGTGTAGCCACCATGAGCTGCAATAATCATTGCTACACAGTCCGGCATTGAGAAGATGAGACGTTGGATGTGTGCGTGTTTGGGGAATGTTAGTCCATGCAGTTTCGATACATAGTCAAAGTTCATCTGTTGTAGCAGCTGCTGTTGTCTGGTGTGCTAGTCGTTGTGAGATCATGGACCAGACATGTTCAATTGGGGACAAATATGGTGAATGTGCAGGCCAAGGCAGAAGTGTCACATGGTGACTATCCAGGAATTGTTGGACAAGGCCGAGCATTGTCCTGTTGGTAAATGGCACCAGACAGCCCCTGAAGATAAGGTACGACCACAGACTCCAACACCTCAGTGATGTAATGCTGGCCATTCAAAGTACCTGTAATGCGTACGAGGTGCATGTATGAGTGGAGTCCAATGGCACCCCATATCATAACACTAGGGGCCGGACCTGTATGGCACTGCGTCATGCATGTCTCACTGAGCCTGTCGCAGTGGTACCGCCAGATATGGATTCGTCCATCATGGTGTTGCATACTGAAGCGGAATTTGTCTGAAAAGACAATGCGATGCTATTTTACATATCCATGCACAACATTCTTGGCACCATTGCAGTCGCATACTCTTGTGTTGTAGAGTCAATGGTAGCTGAAGCAATGGCTACCTAGCAAAGATGCCCCAATGCTGCAGATGCCGTCGAACTGTACGTGCGGACACTGGTTGATGTGCAACACATCATAACTGTTGAGCTAAGGTGTTTGATGTGGTTGTACGATCATTCATAGCCATGTGCACGAGATGTCTGCCCTCGTTTTTGTGTGACAGGGCTTTTGAGATCCCTCACGTCAGTGAGTTCGTTCCTCCTCTACCCACTGATGCCATATTCTCATCACTGTGGCAGCATTCTGTCCAACATGAGCACTGATGTCTTGGTATGATAATCTGCCTTCCCATAATCCACAATTCTCCCTCAATCAAAGTCAGAAACCTGGTCGTATGGATGCCATGTTCTTCGATGGGGCATACTTGATCCTTTAGTGCACAAGAACTGCGAGCAAACACAATTCCAGTGCTTTACACCTGCTCTTTGTAATCTCTTACACCACTTCCACACATAATGTCTGCACTTTCAGTCATTTACTTGTTCTCCTATGGGCTAACTATCTTTTATATTTCGGGACAATCTGATGAGTTCTTCCTAGTGTTGCACTTTTAATGGCTAGCAGTGTATATAAGAATATAGTATTAAAAGAAAAAGTGATACATTCAAGTCATTAACCCTTCCAAGGTCCATCCTGAAAAACTGATTACATCCAGAGGTCCAGCTATTTTTTCTCTGATCAGCCCAGAATTAATTAAAAAGTTCTAGTAATTTTAAAAAATTACTAGAACTTTTTTTTGTCAAATGAAAGGAATTATGGCATGTTATGTGTCAAATTAATCAGCATTTAATTCTGGATTTTTTGAAAATATAATATTTTACAAAAAAGACGACTGGTTTTATTTTAATAGGGCTCATGAAATAATAAGCTGAGAAAAAATGGTTTTTCCATGAGTGGGACTCAAACCCACATCTCCTGGAAACATGCTAGTTATGCTACCGCTACACCATCAATGGCTACTCTTTTTTCAGCTTCTGTGACATAAAAACTTTCCTGCATTTTTTATTTGATTTGCAGTGGTGCCATCTATCTGGGAAGTGGACAACTGTGTTGCCACATAGAAATGGGATTTAATATTTGTCACTCACACTCATGGCGTTAAATCAATAATTCAGCGGTAAAGAATCACAGAATGTGTCCTGTAGACATGGAACTCATGAAATAATAAGCTGAAAAAAATTGATTTTTGTTGTGAGTGTGAGTTGAACCCACGTCTCCTGGGAAATCTTCATCTCTCCTGATAGTTTATATGTCACAGAAACTGAAAAAATGGTAGCCATTGATGGTACAGTGGTAGCATAGCTGGCATGTTTCCAGGAGATGTGAGTTCAAGTCCCACTCAGCAAAAAACAATTTTTTTTTCAGCTTATTTTTTCATGAGTTTCATGTCTACAGGACACAATCCTGTGATTCTTTACTACTGAATTTTTATAGGGCTATTTTAAAGCCATGTAGTAAAAAAGTGCATGTAGCAACACAGATAAAAATTTCCTTAAAAAAAGACAGACAGAAATGATTATAATGCACATGAATAGGAAGGCTATTTCTGAATAACAAAAAAATTAATATTTACTTGAAGCAAGAAAATTACTTCCATTTTGTAATTTTTTTCTTGGTACCATACTTTGAGAAAATTCCAGGCTTTTAGCTAATTGTTCTGAGTCAAACAAGTCAACTTTAGAATTTTTTAAAAAATAACCAATCAACAGAAATAAGTCATGTTATATACAAATTGAACAGAATTTAATTACGAATTAATGAAAATAAGTAAATTAAACAAATTTACAAGCATATTGATTTTAATAAGCCTTTTTCAATGTGATTTGGTGAAAAAAAATAGGTCAGACTATACAATTAAGGCTTAATTTTGGAAAACCCGATGAATAAAAATAATTAAATTATACAGGGTGATTCAGTTAAGTGTGTACAAACTTCTTAGAGGGGTAGGTTGCACAAAGACGAATCAGAATCATATAGCAATGCAGGGTCGGTAACGGCATCTTCATGCGGTAGATGGCGTTGTTCAACGCGGTAGATGGCATTGTACGGATGTGGGATTGCACAGCGTTCTCGCAGATAACCATCATTGCGAACTGCCCGCAGAGGTAGTAGGATGGCCAATTACACAAATGCGGAATTGGCTGATATTCATCTCGCATAGGGGGCTGCGGACTGCAACAGGCGAGTCGCTGTGCACATGTACCAGGAATGATACCCGATGAGGCGTACTCCCAACCACCAGATGTTTGCATGGCTGCATCAGAGGTTATGTGACACTGGTTCCTTCCAGATACCTGTTAGGAGTCAGGAACGATGGACACGGACCCCTGATATTGGAGGAGAATGTGCTATGTCATACAGAAGACACTCCAAGTGCCAGTACTCGAGCAATTGCCTACCAGGTCAGTCTTTCCCAATCCACCATATGGAGGATTATGCACGATAACCAATTGCATCCATATCATGTGCAGCGCGTCCATACACTGAAGCCTGAGGATTACCCACAGTGCATTGCATTTGCGCAATGGTGCCTGCAGAAGAGTGTGGCAAAACCCAATTTTTTGCTTCTGTACTGTTCACAGATGAGGCATGCTTTACACGGGAAGGTAGCTTCAATGCATATAATGCGCATGCATGGGTGGTGGAGAACCCCCATGTTACACGAACATATGCAGCACAAAACCGTTTTACTCTAAATGTTTGGTCTGGCATTGTCGGGGACCACTTAATAGGCCCATACCTCATGCCTGTTCGTCTGGACGGAAGGAGTTACCAGATATTTTTGGAAGTCGTCATGCCAGAACTTTTGGATGAACAACAGGTCCCTCAGTCACTGCGCCATGCATTGTGGTTCTAGCACGATGGTGCCCCCGCCCATTTCAGCCATGAAGTTCGTCAACACTTAAATGTGACATTTGGGCAACAGTCGATCGAGTGTGGTGGTCCCGTTCATTGGCCTGCAAGATCGCCGGACCTATCATGCCTTGATTACTTCTTCTGGGGTTACATCAAAGGACTGGTGTTCGAAAACTCCATTGAAAGTGCTGAGGATCTTGTCACACACATCTCCGTAGCTGCCTTGGAAGTCCGAGACACGCCAGGAATCTTCCAGAATGTACGTGATTCCATGCGGCGACGATATCAGGTCTGTGTTACAGCTCATGGTCACAACTTCAAACACCTTCTGTGACCTCTGTGCATTTTGCAAATGTACCTATTGTGATTAATAAAAAGCATTTTGTTCACTTATGTACTGCTATTTCATTCACGTCCTCTTTGTACACTAGCACATCTTGATGCCGTTACAGACTCTACATTGCTATACGATTCCGATTCGTCTTTGCGCAACCTACCCATCCCAGAAGTTTGTACACACTTAACTGAATCACCCTCTATATTAATCAAAAGGAAATTTCCTCCTGAATAATATAATATTTAGCCTGAAACATGACTTTTATTTCTTTTAATGATTCCTTTCAGTGTATATTTTAAACACAGCCAGTGTTATATAAAGTGACTTGGACTTCTCACATTCACGGGATTTTTCTAATCTGGTTATGAAATGGAAATAAATTTGGCTATTTTTTTACTAAAAATTATGATTTTTTTTTTCTTTGGGTGTATTTTACACATTACAAATTTTTTGTTAAAGTTTGAAAATCTCCTTTAAATTAACAAAAAAATTGTTATTTTTAAAAACGGAAGTTTTTGGAAGTAATTGCAAAGTAAATGCACCACCATTTTTTTTTTCTCGTTTTACACTCCTTTCTACCACAAACCAATTCAATAAATAAAAATTTTTGCTTGCTACTTGCTTGCTTACATGCTACTTCACCTACTTTGGACTGCAGAGAACTTTGGAACTGCAGCATGGCTTGCTTTCTAAGAAAGCTTTTGTTAATTACAGTTGTGATCTGAAAGGTGGAAAAGATGCATAGAATGCTGGGATAAATGATAAAAATAATTTTAGTAATAGTGAAATTGGTTTGTGGCAGAAAGGAGTGTAAAATGAGAAAAAAAAATTGTGGTGCATTTACTTTGCAATTACTTGTTTGACGATCTTGGCTAAGTGCAAAAAAGTTTGTGCACCAAAGCAAAAAAAACCAAGCAAACATTATATCATCAGAGTGGCACAACCAAGATACTGGGGGTGGGGGGTAAAATCATTCAATGTAAACATAAAAACTTGCAATTAAAAAAAAAAACTAAGTTTTCTGGAAGGGGAGAGTGAAACATTTACAGTGAGTTTAGCATGAGAGGAGGGGGGGGGGGGACCTTCCCAAAATTGTCTTCCCATATGAGGACTGTTTTCCAGCCAAGGAAGTCCATTTTGCTTCCATTATCAAAGACTTCATTTTTATATAAAATATTCACAACAATTTTTAAGTTGGCTATCCGATGTTAATAACTCAGAAAGATCGATAATTTATGGAAATAAAGTAGATCTGCAGCAATGAAAACTAAGGCTTAATTATTAAAAAAAGGAAAATTAAATATTAACTTTACATAGTGAGTTTATAATCTGATTTGTTGGGAGGAAATTTTTAACTTAAATCAACCATGTAAACAACTTGCAGTGTGAAGGAAGTTGTTTTAGCTTCCATATCCAATACCTCATTCATTTTCAGGAAATGATACAAGATTTAATTTTTTTTTCATCATCATCATCATCATCTTCAAGCAGCCATTGGCTATGGAGGTCCAACCAGACAGCGCAGTTTAATTCTCCAAGCATATCTGTCCTGAGCTACATCAGCTGCATCCGGCCACTGTACACCAATTCTAACAAGCTCCTGTTTGACATTGTCTGCCCACCGCATCCTAGGTCTCCCCCTCCTTCTGAGGCCTCTAGACACACTGTTCATAACCCTATTCGCCAATCTATAATTATCCATACGGGCAACATGGCCAAACCAGCGGGTCTCTCTCTGCACAATATGCTGCTTAAAGGAGTTTGCAGACTCCTTTGCCTAACCTCGTCATTAGTTACAAAGTTAAACCACCTAATACCCAAGATACTGCGTAAGCATCTAGAATCAAAAGCATCTAGTTTCCTGTTATCTTGTTTACACAGTGTCCAAGTTTCACTACCATAACTAACCCTAGAAAGAACCAAACTATTATACAGTCTAATTTTAGTCTTTAGGTGTATACGCCTATTTCTCCACAATCTCCATAGATTCTTAAAAGTCCCGGCAGCAATACCTATTCGTCTGTTAATCTCATGCCACACATCACCAGTATCAGTTACGTAGCTCCCAAGGTAATTAAACTGTGACACCTGCTCAAGACTGCAACCATTCAGATTAACTAAATCACAACCTGCCTGACCAATTTTCATCACTTTAGTTTTCTCTCTGTTTATAACCAAACCTACTGTACTACCAGTCTCATCAACAGCTCGAATGAAAGAGTTCATCTCATCAACATCATTTGCTAAAAGGGCTAAATCATCAGCTTAATCTAAATCAGAAATTTTCATATCTCCAGCCCATTTAAGGCCAAAATCTTTCCCTTGAAGTGAATTTCGCATAACATAATCAACAACCAAAGAAAAAAGGAGACAAAATGCACCCTTGTCGAACACCAGAAGTAATGCTAAACCAATTGCTACAAGACTTATCAACTCTCACACATGACTCAGTGTTATTATAGAGAGCTTTCATTATGTTAACTAACTTGTCAGGTATACCATATGACCTCACAATCAACCACAAATTATGACGATCAACAGAGTCGAAAGCCTTTTTGAAATCAACAAAGCTAGCAACCAAAGGTTTCTGAAACTCTAAACATTTCTCAAGAATCTGCCTCAGGGAAAATATCTGATCCACACATCCCCTACCACTTCTGAATCCACATTGCTCATCACACAATTGCCTGTCAACCAGATTCTTAATTCTATTAAGCACAATCATGAAAAGAATTTTACCTGGAACAGATAGTAGGCTGATACCCCTATATTTATCACAAGAACTGCAATCACCTTTTTTGAAAATAGGGATAATAATGGCTCTGGTAAAATCTTTAGGAACCATGCCTTTATCATAAAAGTTATTCAAAATTTCAGTCATCAAATGGTAACTGAAACATTCCCAGCTCTAAGCATTTCCGTAGTAATTTCATCCACCCCTGGGGATTTATGAAGTTTAAGTTTAGAAAAGCCAAACTAACTTCAGATTGTGTTATAGGGCCAACATTAAAGCCAACAATGCATCTATCATCATTGCAAACAATGGGAGTAGAATTAACCACATTGTTTAGAACATCACTGAAATGCTCAGCCCACCTAGCCATGACAGAATCCTCACCTTCTATAACCTTACCTTGTTTATCCTTCAATCCCTGTATACCTGTTCGTTTTCTACCACACAAAACATTAACTATCTGGTACAGCTCTCTGCTGTTGTGCTGTCTAACTGCTTCCTCAGCTTTGTCAGCCAGGCCATCAAGCCAAAGAATCTTATCAGTAGCTAACTGATCCTTTACACGTTATTAAGTTCTTTGTAATGTTTCTATTAGGACTAGTAGGGTACTGATTAAGGACATTCCTGCAGTTCCTTCTTTCTGAAATAAGCTCAAGTGCCTTATCACTTAAATAATTCTGCCTCCTCTGCTCCTTTTTCCCTAAAAGAGTACTGTTAGTTTCCAAAAAAGCCTGTTTAAAATGGCCCCATTCTTCCTCAACTTCAGTATTAAGCAAACCATGACTGTCATAATGACTAAATAACCTATCATGGTAAGCTTTAGCTATAACTGGGTCTTTCAGAGCTTCAGTATTAAAGGTAAATTTTTTAACCCTAGCACAACACTTTTTAAGTTTAAGTTGCAAGACACTTTTAACAAGGTAATGGTCAGATCCAATTTCAGCTCCCCTATATGCCCTGGTATTTCTAACAGAACTAGCCCATTTGCTGTTAATTAATATATAATCAATCATATTCCTATGCAGCCCATCAGGTGAAACCCATGTGTATTTATGTATGTCGCGGTGTTTGTAATATGTGTTAGTTATTCTGAAACCATTGAGTTTACTTACCTTTAGGAGACGTTGCTCATTGCCATTGCAGCTACCAATACCAAAAGGGCCTATTACTCCTCCCCAAAGGTCAGAGTCGGTACCAACTTTGGCATTGAAGTCACCAAGAACAAGGGTAATATCTCCTTTCTTGACAGAATTCAAAATATCCTGAAGTTGTCCGTAAAACCGATCCTTCTAATCCTCATCAGCATCCTCAGTGGGGGCATAACAGCAGATAACATTCAAGTCTTTAACGCTTGTCTGAAATTTTGCTGTAAGAAACCTTTCATTAATGCACTCGTATCCTAGAAGAGCATCACTAGCATGTCTGCTGAGCAGCAGACCCACGCCTTGGTGATGCTTTCCATCCTCCCTCCCTGTGAAGAGAAATTTAAAGTTATTTTTAAGTATCTCACCTTTACCTGTCCATCTGGTCTCTTGCAAGCCTAGAATATCTAGGTTATAGCGCTGGAATTCCTGCATGAGGACATCAAGAGAATAATCTCTATGTAATGTCCTCACGTTCCTGCAGAGAGAAAATGATTAGTAGGATTTTTAAAGAAATTAGGTTTATTGAGATTGGTAGGGCCAACAATATCAAACAGCCCCCTGATCGCAGGCATGGGGCAAAGACCTGTTCCTCCTCCGCTAAAGGCTGAAGTCACCGATGCTGGTAGGAACTTCAGGCACCACCTTTTCAAGTGGACTTTTTCAAGAGCCATATGGCCTGCCTGAGACACATTACTCCAGTTTAGGCTTGACGATGCCCAACTAGCTAAGTAAGGTTCAGGTACCTGCGATGGCCTCTGATTAGGATTATCCACCAGCTGATATAAGGTATCCCATGCCTCTGTTCACTTAGAGCTGGCAACCCAAGCAAACAGAAAACACAGCAGCAGACTCTCCCTCAACAGAGGCCCACCAGTGTAGCAAGTCCAGGATCCATAATCAAGCTCAAATCCATAAACAAGTCCAGTTTAGTAGGTATAAATGGTCAGCACCAGGACCCTGTGAAGTTGACCACTCCTCAGCAGGGTTGAAGAAAAAGAAAAAAGTGGCCATAGATGACCAGATCAGTAGGCCATACTGAATTGGCAGCCCTCCCCTTCCGTTCCCTTTCAAAAGAGAATATCTCTTTTGAAAGGTACTAACGGCCTGCACCACGAGAAGGCGGGGTCGGACATTAGGTGCTAGACCTGGCCGGTTCTATGCATCATCACTAGGGATTGGTACACAGCTCTCCTTCCAGTTTACGCCTAGCTACCATTTACAGGCTATTTTTTTTTACAATAAAGAAATAACAAAAGAAATATTAACACATAACCTTAATGCGATGTTAAATAATATCTGCAATGACTTGTAAAGCTGTCCATCCATTGTAGCCTAACCCCAAAAGATCTATAGATCAGCTGATGAAAAAATCAATAATTTGCAGAAATAAAATAAATCTGCAGAAATGAAAACGAAGATTAATACTGACTTGATAGATGTGTGGTCACATTATCCTATATCTAAGAAGAACTCTGTATGTAAACATTCACTATAAAGTCACTTTACTGCATGTGTAAGCAAAAACGAAGTCATTGCACTCAACTGCACTTGCTACTTGACCTACTTTAGACTGCAGAGAACTTTGGAACTGCAGCTTGGCTTGCTTTGTAAGAAAGCTTTTTTTAGTTACAGTTGTGATCTGAAAGGTGGAAAAAATGCATAGAATGCTGGGATAATGATAAAAATAATTCTAGTAATAATGAAATTGGTTTGTGGCAGAATGGTGGTGCATTTACTTTGCAGTTACTTCCAAAACTTGTGAGCCTAAATCAGGTGATTGCTTCAGCATAGAATAATGTTAACAAACAAATCGGCAATACCGTATGACGCTTCTAAGAAATGGCAACCAGATGGCTTTAACAAATTATTTATATTATAGTTTAATAAAATATGCATCAGATGAAAAAAGAAAATATTTTTTAAACTTGAATTGCATATTTTTAAAAGATATGTCTAAGAAAATTTTCAAATGACAATTAAAAAAAAACTGCAGTTTCGTGTGTTGTACAAAAGATGTCTGTCAATGTCCTTGACCTCTCATTTCAAATTCTGTCAAAGTCTATGTTCGACAATGACCCAGAAAGGGTTAATATTTAATGCCATAAAATTAGTTTAGAATTACAGCATGTAATCAGTAAGGGAAATTTAATCAAATAATGTAAGAAATTTAAATGAGACACTCAATAAAAGTGCATTAAAGTAAAATTATCTGTGCATGCATATGAAAAGGGACCAGTTGTACGGAATTAAGACTATTCTTTTATTTAAAAATAAGTATTGCAACCAAATGAGAAATTTAAAATGTTTTAATTCAAGCTTCAATAGAAAAAAAATATTAATCTTTTAAAATTACTAGAGATATGATTTTCTAAAATATTGGCTTATTTATCTCACTTTTAGCATGTTTTCAAACATGCTTATACACATTCTAATTTCTACCAGTTTTCAAACACATGCTTATACACATTCTAAAGGGGTCAGGTGTGGCAGTGTGCCAGGCTCATCTGCAGTTTCCAGGTTTGAATCCTACTAGCATTGAGGTTATCTCCACAAAATCTCCCAATCTGCCCTTGGACAGAAATGGGATAGCAGTGGGCTTGGAAAGGTTGCTGCCCATTAACTGGGATGTTAAGCAGTTGGCCCTGTGTGCAGGAGAACCATACCATATGCACATTAAAGAACATGTTTGATGGCCTTGATGAGAAGCTACTACCTGTTTTCTAACAGCTATTTAGGGGGTCCCCTTTCCTGATTTTCTCAACCATTGAGGTTCTTCTGACCTGGCCAATTAGCTTATTATACCTATTGAGACCACCATCACCACACAAGGCTATTTGACATATTCACCAAACACTTACACCAGTTCATGGCTATCCATTTCTCACAGTAGGATGCCTTCTTTCAACAAGATTATCATGATTTTGAGACCCACCAAGGTTTAGATTTATCTCTGCAAAACTCACTGCCCTTAGTCAGGAGGGGGACACCAATGGACTTGGAAAGGCTGCTGACTGTTGGATGGAACATAAGCTGTAGCCCCATGTGCAGGAGAGCCATACTCAACGCTAGATTGCCTTGATGGGAGAGGCTGCTATCTGTCTCCTAACAGTTGTCCAGTGGATCCCCTCCCTCAACCTTCTCTGAGTCCTCAGGGTCCTTATGACCTGGCATCTAGCCTATTGTGTGCAAAAAAAAGTGCTGCTTAGAGGTAAAACAACACAACCCATTTGGCGAAGGACAGCTTAGATGAGCATTCCAGTGAGTTCTAACCTTTGAATGGCCCTCTCACTCTCTGGATTTGAACTTTATTTAGCATCTGTGGGATGAAGTGGGGCAATGCATTCAAGCCCGAAACCCACCACTTTCAACTCTTGGCACTTTATGGATAGCTGTCCCTGCAGCACTTTTTCGAATCATGTGCTGCAATACAACCCAAACAGTTCCAACACCTGGTAGAGTCCATGCCACAATGTGTTGCTACTATTGTGAGAGTGAAAGGTACACCCACACATTATTAGATGGATATGTGTAATAAATCATCCTTTCAGAGTATGTTTTTTGTCACCTTTTTCAACATAAGCAAGCATAAGAATATTAGTTGGGTTGTAGAGTTATTTTATCTCTGAGCAGCACTTTTTTGCACACAATGGGCTACATGGCCAGGTCACATGGACCCCGAAGGCTCAGAGAAGGTTGAGGGAGGGGACCCACTGGAACAACTGTTGGGAGACAGATGGTAGCCTCCTGTCAAGGCCATCCAGCGTGTTCTTTAACGTACACAGGGTATGACTCTCCCACACACAGGGCCACGGCTTGAACATCCCATCTGACAGACAAGAATATTAGTGGTAACCATATATATCAACCTCAATGGAATTATTTTGACATAAATATGCTAAAATAATTAAACTGAAATATATAAAAGTATATATAAAATATATAAAAGTAAATAAACTCATAAAATATTTTAATAAATGCTTTAAATAAGTAATAAATAATGTTATTCCTTTTTCATTGTACATTACATTTGTGTTGCATAGACTTTGTACAACTTAAACCATATTTAATTTTCTTCTGTTGTACAGGTACATATGCCTGGCAAATTGTATCTGAACAACTCTGTTGGGTACAAAATTATCTGAAAATTTTGATTATCTAAGGGAAGTAATACTGTTTTCCAGTTTAGAAATTTCGGACATGGGGATGTTAATGCAGTATATCAAAATACGAGGGATGATCATTTAATTCGTGGACAGAAGCAAAAAGTTACATTAAATATCATCCTCTGAATCTTCCTGGCATTTGTCTTTCTCAAAATACTCTCTCTTGAACTTCACACATTTTTGCCATCATTGCACCCATGCATTAAAAGTGTCATTGAAGCCACTTTTCAAAAGCGTGCAAAGTGTTGTCATTGTGGCTCTGTAAGCTTAGTCATCAGATGCAAAATGTTTCCCTTTCAAAGCTTTCTTTAGTCGTGGAAAGAGGAAAAAATTGCAGAGTGCTAAGTCTGGGGAATATGGATGATGTGGCAGAACCTCAACATCTATGGCAGTGATCACTGGCTGCACAATATTAGCTGTATGGAACCTGGCATTGTCGTGATGGAGAAACCAAGTAACACCAGAAAGTTCCGGATGTTTTTCACGAATGGCACACTGAAGTTTGGTTCTGAGAACCTTCGAGTAGGCTTCCTTATTCATGGTTGTTCCACGAGGCACAAAGTGAGTAACGAGAACACCTTTGATGTCAAAAAACACAATCATCTGTTTTCATTCAGGATTGCCAGGGCTCTTTCGATTTGCTCAGGAGTTATTGAGGAAGAAGGCTGGCCGGTCTTGGGGTGGTGGGGAACCTTGACGTGGTAATAGTGGTGGTGGTGGGGGTGCTTAAGGTGCCTTTGTGAAGTTGGGGTCCCATCTCGATTGGGGTCTCTGGTGTGCCATGGTAGGTTGCAGCCCCGATGGACAGGCCTGTTGTTGAGGGCCCTGCTGACTGGGATTGGGGCTCCCGGTCAAGCGATTCATCCTCTGTGAAGTTCAGGGTCCCAGCTGATTGGTAATGCTGGGGTGCTGTTGGGGTGCAGTCCCAATGGGAAGGACAAAGTTGAGGGCCCTGCTGAACGGGAGTGGGATCCCCGATTAGGCAGGGCTCATTGATGGACAGCTAGGTAAGAGTCTCCACCCCATGAGCCGAGACAACTTGGATCTATATATCCTTGTTTGTGGCTAACTGGAGAACTGGAACTGGAGAACTGGAGAGATGGATGTAAAGCTTATCCATCAGTCAAAATTTAGGTTTTGACTGATTGATGAGCTTTATTTCTATAGTACTGTTCATCATAGGGTAGTCATGGATGAACTGTATCTTTAATGGTACTGACTTGCTCCGACCGTAGGTAGTGGGAAGCATGGAATGAATTTCTGACTTTTACACATTTTGAACAAACATCTATGACACGCAACTTGAAACACAGTCTTAACACAACAGGAGTTGATGCCTCCTTCGCAGTGGTCACGCACAGTGCCATCTAGTGTTACTTTGGAAAAAGAGCTACATACAAGTCCTTATGGAGTCAGTCCATGAATTAAATGATCACCCCTCATATATCCATGTCTTCCTCTCCTAGAGGGGAAGAAAACTTTTCCCAGGAGGGGATCATGTTTTATGCCGAATGAAAGTTTCTGACATGGAAAGCACTATCCATACAGGGTGTCTCTGAACAATGGCATGAACTCTGCATAATGATATTCCTCTTCATGAGATGATCAAATATGCCCAAAGAATTGTGCCTGTGTAGGCTGATAGTTTCCGAGTAAAATGAGTTTAACCCTTACCATGCGAGACCTGAAAAACTAAATTGTACCCTGTGACTATGCTTTTTTCAACTGTGTTCAGTCAAAAAAAAAGTTAACTTTAGAACTTTCTTGCCAAATAACTAATGAAAGGAATTATGGCATGTTGATACCAAATCAATCAGCATTTAATTTTGGATTTTCTAAAAATATTTAACAAAAAAAACTAGTTTTTTAATAGGGCATTTATAGAGGCAGATAAAAAAAAGATGCATCTGCCAATGCAAATAAAAGTTTATTTTAAAAAATTAAATATACAAAAATAACTATACTGCATATGAATTCAAAGGCTACTTATTTCTGAATAACAGAATTTTTTTTACTTACATCAAAAAAATTACTATGTTTGCTGAATTTTTTTCTCAGTATTAATAAAAATAATAATAAATACCCCCTCAAGCAGCTGCTTGCCACAGAGGTCTGACAGGAGCCTGTCAGTTTATATGCCAAAGTAGAAGGTCTGAGAGGATGGCAGGACCTCAGCAGAAAACGACACATACATCCATGCCTTATCCGGGGTTTGAACCCAGGTCCCTTAGATTATACTTTGAGAAATGTTCAGGCTTTTCACCAGCTGTATTCACCAGCAGTCAAATAAACAAGTCAACTTTAGAATTTTAAAAAATAGCCAATCAGCAGAAACAGATCATGTTGCATGCCAAAAGAAAGAACTTTTAATTGAGTTAAAAAAATTACAAAATCTTTCAAAAAAAAAACACAGGTAACTAAAACTTATAAGCATTTTTATACGAAAATTGCAAGATTATACTGTATTTTTTGCATTTTAAATTCAGTAAAATTTTTTTTTCTAATTTTTCCCATATTTTCTGAAGTATTTCATTACTTTAATATATCTACATATATGTATATAAATTCATAATATTTCTCTCATTATTTAAATCTTTCATTAAATTTTTTTCAAAATTATTTGGTCATTTATACAAACAATGTACAATGCCAATTTTTTTCCAATCAGCAAACTCTAAAATGAGAGTAGTAGTATTGCAAAAATTTATTTTGCTTTAAAAACAAGATGCTTTAAATATGAACTGAAAAATATATAATTAAAAGTGGATGAAGAGCAGTAAAGAAATTAACTCTTTGCACTCGAGAGGCAATCCTCAGTCGCCACTTGGTTCGACGCAGCAACTTGAATGGCAATAGAGGCAACAATAACTGGTTTATAAACAGATATCTTTCCTCTTTACATTTTAGATGTGTAAATCTATTTCTATGTGCACTTCATAGTACAGCATTGTGTTTAATTAAAATTACTTTAAACTTAGTCTGTTTTTAGTGGTTATAAAAATGGAGCCAAATGATGAAATTAGTAGCAGTGAAGATGAGTTTGATTTTACGTTGTTTATGTATGATTTATTTTTATGTTAGTTGTAAAAAATTTTATCAACTTTGTAGCAAAAAAACTTCAAGTTGCTACTTCCCTATAGTAAAAAAAACTTTCGAGTGCAAAGAGTTAAATAAAAATATTTCAAAGCAATATGATTTATTTTAACCACTGAAATTAAGATCAAACCTTTCCAGATCAATTTGCATTATATACTGACTGTTATAAAAAAGTTGAACTTTATGAAAACAGCAAAACCTTGACTAAAAAATTACAAATTCTGAATGCTAATTATCAAATTACATCAGTTTAATCAAAAATAGTACTAAACTTAGTCCTATCATTTAAGAATTAATTTTTCATTACAATGTCCTAATCAGATGTCACCTACAGTAGCTATCATTTTAAGTCACGTAAGCCTAGTGATTTAATTGTCAATCGTTTCAAATAATTATTTTTTCCAATTGCATTATGTATTTGAGAAGAAATATGAAGAATTCTAGAAGTAGTGAAATCAATATCCCCCCTTCAGAATTTGAGAGAAGTCCTAATTGATGTAAATCACTACCAGAATTAATATTTTACAAAAATACTTGCATTTTCCTGTTCAACTTCATAATATCCATTGGACTATTTGGAGAACATTATTTATCCTTCAAAAACTATATTTTGCAAACAAAACACAAAAAACAACTTGGTACTTTCTGAATGCAATATAAATAGCTATCTGTGCACTACAGCCTAACAAATGAGCACTAGTAACATCCCTCAGAGCATTACACTATCTCCACCAACTTGTAACACCCTGACTTGATATTTGAGGTCCATGACCTTGTGTGATCTATGTCACACAGCAACTTCCTGTCAGTGTTTTGTAGTTGGAACTTCGATTTATCAAACCGAGATATCCTTTTTCCAGTCTACCATGTTCCTTCATCCACTGCAGCTCATAGCCCAATGACACGCTGTTAAAGAATTGTGATCCAAATGATTGCAAGAATTCTTAATTCTATGATGTATCAAAATTTGCCCCAAATTGAAAAGGTAAGCATTTTTTGGCCTTAAACTATACATTTTTATAGAGATATTTTTATAGAGATTTAGGTGAGATGAGCATTTCAGTGATATATAAAGATCATTCAGATGAAAAGATGTATAATTCAATGATGTATAAGAATCATTCAGATGAAAAGCAAACAAGTTGGAAATGAAGCATAAATCGTTTATTGTTCAGTTCAAAATCTCCACAACTAATGGAAAATTTGTCCCGTGAAATTAGTAAAATGTAACCCTCTTTCCTAGAGTTACTTTGGTTGGTGCATTAGGTAACCTGTAACAATGCACCTTTTCATCTGACTTCCTGGGGGCGGGGGTGGCTCAGTTGGTAGCGCGGCAGGCTCGTAATCTGTAGTTCCCAGGTTCGAGTCCCAGCTGGGTCAGCGTTGAGATTTATCTCCGCATAATTCCCCGCCATGCCCACGGTCAGTAGGGGACACCGATGGGCTTGGAAAGGCCACCGTCCGTCGGATGGGACCCTAAGCTGTGGCCCCATGTGCGGGAGAGACATACCCTGTGCACGTTAAAGAACACGCAGGATGGCCTTGACGGGAGGCTACCATCTGTCTCCCAACAGCTGTTCCATTGGATCCCCCCCCCCCCAACCTTCTCTGAGCCTTTCGGGGTCCATATGACCTGGCCATTTAGCCTATGGTATGCAAAAAAGTGCCGCTCAGAGGTAAAACAATCCAACCCATCTGACTTCCATCTTTTCATGGCATTTTTAGAGGTTTCCAGAAATGTTAAAACCTAATAGAGGATTAAGGTTGAAGAATAATCGAAAATTTAAAAGCCAGTTTTTAATCAATCTGTTTTTTAAAAATCGGCTTTAACTGGTTTCAAGCAAAAGTATAGTAATTTTTAAAAGTCAAAATGAAAGGTACTGACTTTAACTCTTAACAAGTATTGTTTATTGTCTATTTTTTGGTAAACAAAATGCCAAAAAGGGCAGCACCATACTCATGCATATGAAAACGAAAATGAGAACTTTGACAATTGACATATTTTATTTTAGGCAAAATAATACATCATTCAAACAATTTAGAATTGAAAAAAATTAATTAAAAATCTATGCTTAGAAAACAAAAATTAAACTTTTTGTAAAAAAATTATAAAGAATAAAATTTATCTCTATCATGGAAAAAAAACATTGAAATAAAATTTTTTAATAAAAAACATTTACCTAGAAAACAAAAAAAAGTCTCTTCTTGTAAGAAAAGATATAAAATTAAATTTAGATTTTATCGCTATGTTGAAAATGACATCTTAAGAAACGAAGGGCATTAATGGTCTGTCATTCTTGAACAAAGCTTAGATAAAAAAAAGCATTAAGTCATCATCTTCATTAGTATTAACAATGCTAGCTGCACCTTGCACTTCTGACTCTGCATTGTCATCTACCTCGATGGTTTGACATTTGTTAAGAAAAAGCCCAAGAAACATATGTTCTGTGATTTTCTTTACTGTTTGCTTGGATAATAACAGGAATAAATCACACGATTCATTTTTAAAATCCTCTGGATTGGTTAAATATCTCAACTAGGTGAGATGATCATTTCAGTGATGTTCTAAACAATGTAGTTAGTTCTACTCCCATTGTTTGCAATGATTATAGATGCATTGGTGGCTTTAATGTTGGCCCTATAACACAATCTGAAGTTATTTTGGCTATTTCTAATCTTAAACTTCATAAATCCCCAGGGTAGATGAAATTACTACAGAAATGCTCAGAGCTGGGAATGTTTCAGTTACCACTTGGATGACTGAAATTTTGAATATCTTTTATGATAAAGGCATGGTTCCTAAAGATTTTACCAGAGCTATTATTGTCCCTATTTTCAAAAAAGGTGATCGCAGTTCTTGTGATAACTATAGGGGTATCAGCCTACTCTCTGTTCCAGAAAGTTCTTTCCATGATTGTGCTTTATAGAATTAAGAATCTGGTTGACAGTCAGTTGTGTGATGAGCAATGTGGATTCAGAAGTGGTTGGGGATGTGTGGATCAGATATTTTCCCTGAGGCAGATTCTTGAGAAAGTTTTGAGTTTCAGACACCTTTGATTGCTAGCTTTGTTGATTTCAAAAAGGCTTTCGACTCTGTTGATCGTTATAATTTGTGGTTGATTGTGAGATCATATAGTATACCAGACAAGTTAGTTAAATAATGAAAGCTCTCTATAATAACACTGAGTCCTGTGTGAGAGTTGGTAAGTCTTGTAGCAATTGGTTTAGCATTACTTCTGGTGTTCGACAAGGGTGCATTTTGTCTCCTTTTCTCTTTAATTTGGTTATTGATTATGTTATATGAAATTCACTGCAAGAGAAAAATTTTGGCCTTAAATGGTCTGGAGATAGGAAAATTTCTGATTTAGATTATGCTGATGATTTAGACCTTTTGGCAAATAATGTTGATGAGATGAACTCTTTCATTCGAGCTCTTTAATGAGACTGGTTCTAGAGTAGGTTTGGTTATAAACAGAGAGAAAACTAAAGTGGTGAAAATTGGTCAGGCAGGCTGTGATTCAGTTAATCTGAATGGTTGCAGTCTTGAGCAGGTGTCACAGTTTAATTATCTTGGGAGCTATGTAGCAGATAATGGTGATGTGCGGCATGAGATTAACAGATGAATAGGGATTGCTGCCGGGACTTTTAAGAATCTATGGAGAGTGTAGAGAAATAGGCATATACACCTAAAGACTAAAATTAGACTTTATAATAGTTTGGTTCTTTCTAGGGTTAGTTATGGTAGTGAAACTTGGACACTTTGTAAACAAGATAACAGGAAACTAGATGCTTTTGATTCTAGATGCTTACGCAGTATCTCGGGTATTAGGTGGTTTAACTTTGTAACTAATGATGAGGTTAGGCAAAGGAGTCTGCAACCTCCTTTAAGCAGCATATTGTGCAGAGAGAGACTCCGCTGGTTTGGCCATGTTGCCCGTATGAATAATTATAGATTGGCGAATAGGATTATGAACAGTGTGCCTAAAGGTCTCAGAAAGAGGGGGCGACCTAAGATGCTGTGGGCAATGTCAAACAGGGCCTTGTTAGAATTGGTGTGCAGTGGCCAGATGCAGCAGATGTAGCTCAGGACAGATATGCTTGGAGAACTAAATTGCACAGTTTGGTTGGACCTCCATAGCCCATGGCTGCTTGAGGAGGATGATTTAAAATATAAATCTATTCCATTGCAAACTATTTCATAAAATGATGACTTGTTCACGTAGGCCTTCATTCTCTCACTCTCAATATATATACGGTATATAAAATTGGAATGGAAAAAATTTTCATGTATGTTTTCGTCCATTATTTCAATGACCTTGAAATGTGTTAATTTTTCTTTTTTTTTTCTTTCCCCCTTCTCTCTTTCTATAAAAAATATTTATAAAAAATTCAACATTACTGTAGTAAAAAAAAAAAATCAATAAAAGACAAACGAGTTTTTGTTTTGATTTTTGGAAAAATTTTAAAAACCGGCTGAAACCCAGTTTTTAAAAACCGGGTTTCAACACTAGTCAGGATTATAGGGCAGTGTTTGAAGCATTCCCAACCACATCTGTTCAATGCCCATAGTTTTGCAATATTGTTGAGAGTTTATGGTATTACCACAGTCTAGAAACTCAAAAGAAAACCCTGAAAGTCAAAATATCAGCTATTGCACATTGTTCAGCTTTGGATGCTTCCATGTGGGGTTTGTCTGGAATCCACACAATGTTTATCATGTTCAAGCAGATACCTGCCACTGATTCTGGAGATGATGAGTTTCTTCTCTGTATACCTATTTCCCTATGTGAGAGCACAAAGATCGCCAGTCCATTAATCAGATATAGGAGTTATTCATTTTTCATTGATTGTCCCTTAAAATAAAAAAGTTTAAAATGGCAATATTTTGTTGTGTTAGTTAGTGATGCTCACCAAGGCCTATGCAACATCTGTTCAGAATTTTGAAATGCTACACAGCACTGATGCTGCTGTAAGATTTAACATAGAGTGTGTAAAAAGTCCCTTTACTCAATGTTTGGAAATGTACTCTTACTTTATTATACCCATTGTGCAACCATGCTTTGCTCTGAGACTATCAGAAACCCTATAGAATTGTCCAGAACCATATGTTGGTGATCGAATTTTCATGAAGGTAAGTGATTGAATTTTTAGGAGCCTCGGGGTAGGGAGTTGATAGTTGATGGTCTGTCAGTCGAAAATGGGTTTTAATCATGGTCAAAGAATCAATTTGCTGGATGTACTTTCGGTGTAAATTTTATCAGAGGTGTGTGGATATATGGCAACATAAATATCCAGATATTCCAGTGCCAAGTAAAGTCTCAATGTATCAACTGGTTTGCCAGTTTCATGACACTGGTTCTGTGGACAATAGGCAGCAAATGGGAGATCCAGGTACTCATGCTGGATTTTATTGGGGATGCCCAGCAACAAATATTATGATTTCCTCAGAAATCTGGGAAGCATTTATCGCAACAAATTTGTGTATTACGTGGATCCATACATAATGCTATAAAACACATGAAGTTATGTGCATAACAAGTAAAGGTGGTGTAGGAACTATGCTGCCAGAAGCAGATAAGTGCCTTCATTATTGCCACTGGTTTCATTCATAAATTTATCTGCAACAAAGTGGACATTCTGGGTAAGGCTTTCTTCATAGATTTGGGCTGCAGAAAATCCCATTGCCATAGATCAGGTCTCCTGATTTAACCCCACCAGATTTTTTTTTGTGTGGTTACTTGAAGGAATTATTCTAAAAATAATCCTCACACAATGAATGACCTGAAGCAAGCAATTCCACAGGCAATGGACACAATCACTCCTGTGATGTTGTGATGTGTGTCGCAGAATATGTGCCAGAGTGTGGAACTGTATCTACAATAGAATAGTGAACATTTCCAACACTTATTGTAAAAATGCATCAGTATTCCACAATATATGTAAAAGATATACATGTACTAATTCGATATATAACTGTATCTTTTCATGTTATAAATTCGTGAACTTTGGGCAAAGAGACTTTTCTGACACTACATAATGAGCATCTACTGATAACTTGATACTGGTGTCCAAAAGTTAAGTATAATATGCAAATTTGGAAAGATATTAAAAATGACAAAAAATGCTATGAGATTTGTAATGGCAATACATTGTTATATGGTACAATAAACTGTGAAGTGTATTCAAACCAAAAGTATGATTTATATGAGTATGCAAAGGAATGCAGGAGTGCCCTTAACTAAAAGACTTGTTTCAGCAAACAGAGTATTAGTTAATTAATACAGGCAGACCCAACTTACGAATGTAATGTGTACCTAGAAATTTGCTCATAAATTGAATTGTTTATTCCATTAAGAACTACTATTAAAATCATCACTTACCATATTCTTTCATCATTGCCAAAATCGATTTGTCACATAAAGATAATAAAGTGCTCATTTAGAATAAATTCTTATATTTTTTAATAAATATATATTATGCACAATTGTCACAAAAGTTCATACAGTGCTTTTGAGGGCAACTTTTAATGCATTACTATTTGGAAGAATTAGGGAAGAACTTTTGCTTTCATCAGAGCTATTTGTGGGTTTATTAGAATGAGCAGTGAGTTGCTCAGATACTTTTGTAGAAGGAAGTGTACATTTTGGTAATAGTAGTTTTTTTAAAATAAGCATGTTGTTTTATGAAATAGTTTTGACTTTTTAATATTTTCTCTTGAGCAGTTTATTTAGGTTTTATTAGTTATATTGTTATATAGTTATAAGTTAAAAAGTTATATTGACAGTCCCTAATTTAAGTTTTTTCCACAGTAACACTACTAATAAATTTAAGAAAAGAATCCTTATTAATTTAATTGGCAAGAGAAATCGCATGGTGCCCAAGCTATCTGGCAACTTAAACATACCTTTTGGAGTGTTACAGAGGTTTACCTGTACTTTGTATAATCCCAAGCTACACAAGCATCACAACTTCTCACACTGTTTACCAGGCTGGTCAAGAGGTCTGGTGGCAGTACATCCCACTCTTCCCATAGAGCAGATTGGAGCTCACAGAGGGTTCTAGTAGGGGGCTGATGACCTCCATTACATCTCTCCAGTACATCCCACATACTCTAGGGGGAGGGTCTGGAAAATAGGCTCGCCACTCCATCTGCTGAATTTCTTCAGTTCCAAGGAGCAGCGGAAGTTGGCTCAGTTGGTAGTAGCATACGAGGTATGTCATCTGCTGTTCTCAGGTTAAAATCCAAACTGCATCAGGGTTGAGATTTATCTCAACTAATCCCATGGCCTTGATGGAAGCCTACCATCTATATCCTAACAGATGTTCAATGGATCCCCTTCCCCCAAACTTCTCTGACCCCTTGGGGTGTGACCTGGTCATGTGCCCAAGGAAGTACTGCTCAGAGGTAAAACACCCAATCGCTTTCAAAGAATTCATCAACTGAGTCCCCTGAGGGTGATCATTATGATCCATCAAAATAACCTATTGAAAAGCCTCATATAGAGCTAAAGGATATAATCCTTATATCTCTGACCAATCAGAGTATCTCTGTCAAAAATAAGGAGCTGTGTGCATTCATTTGGCAAAATGCCACAGAATAAAAATCATCATCATCATCATAATGGTGTTATTCTCTGATGTTAGAGGGTTGGTAATGAGTTTCTTGCTCTCTCTCCAGATCAAAACTCCACATTGAGATTTGATTCTCCATCTGTAACAATGTTGATTGTACCATGCTAGCCAGGCTCTCCTATGGGAGGTTTGAGGGGAATGAAAATTGTTGGTTGTCTGGCATAGAGCTCTCCATCGTGAAGCCTTCAGTAAATAGTCTTCTCAAAATTGTTCTCTCAATGGCTGCAGAAAGCTGCAGAGAAAATTGCCTGTCTGACATTACACTACGACATCAAGTTGTTAGTGCAAGATAGTGGTCATCCTGAACAGTTTTCACTGTTCAACAACTCTGCACTCATCTAAGGCTAACATCTCTTGTCCATTCGAACTGTCTCCAAAAATGTGAAAACACTGATTGGGACATTTACAGTCCTAATCACATTGGTCTGGGATCAGCCTATGTCTAACATACCAATTCCACTACCATGTGTAAAAGCATCCACATTGATGTCTCTGTGTCATACTGTTGTTACAAACACTCCATCAATATGAACACACAATGCCTATTCAACAGGAAATGAGTAGTGCATAATCAGAGCCAGCTTTTATAGCACTCAAGATTTGCTTTTCAAGTCAAATATGCAAATTTTGTTTGGTTAAGTGGTTTGGGGGAAGTGTACAATCTTGTGCATATTCTATTAATTGATACACAAAATGCAATGTTTATAATTTCAGTCATTTGTGAAACGTTTAATAGTTTGTGAATAATGCTTTGAATACCTGTATATATCAGGGATATAGCTCCATTAAAGATATGCTGAAAGTACAATTTGTTACACACACAGGACTCATCCACAATCTGCCCTACTCTGCCATAATATGCAGCCAGCCAAAACTACTTGCAGCCTATAAATAAATCAAATATCTACCTGCAACTACAGTGGTTTCCATAAATGAAGGAAAATCCCTATGTTAAGTCAATGGGAAGCTAACGTCAAAGCTCTATAACTTCTAAAATAAGTCTTCTGGTTTTGAAAAATGTGATTGCAGATAAAGATCTCAATCAAATAAATCAATATCTCTATTTTCAGTGATATTCATTCAGTATTTAATGAGTTATGGGGTATCATAAATTTTAATGAATTATGGGGCACCAGTATTTAATGAGTTATGGAGACCATCATCACTGCATAAGGCTATTTGACAAGATATCACAAGTTTGAATATTTAGCAATAACAATGCCAGCCACAAAAATTGACTTCAGAAGTTAATTAAAACTTAGTAATAAGTATTGTATCAAAGTGTTTAATAAGTTTGTATTTTAGAACTTGGTGTAAAGAATTCTTTCAGTATTCTTCAGTTTCGTATAAGTTTCTTAGACTGGCATTGCTGTTGTTAAATATTCAAACTTCCATAATTCATTAAATACTGAACAAATATTGTTGAAAATCAAGATATTGATTTATTTGATTGAGATCTTTATCTGAAATCACATTTTTCAAAACAAAAAATCTTATTTTAGAAGTTATAGAGCTTTGATGTTAGCTTACCATTGATTTAACATAGGGATTTTCCTTATTTTATGGAAACCAGTGTATTATGATGGGTAAACACAGCAACCTGAGAAGAGTTCAATCGTGGGCAGATAGTTGGGCAAGGAAGATGGGGTGATCCATATCTGCAACTACAGAACATCTGGGATTTTAAAGTTTATCCTTCAAACTATTTGCATGTTGAAAGTTTTTAGGAGAAAACTCGGAAGCTTTTCAGAGCAATGACAGCGCCTTGTCCTCAGTGAAGTGACACTGTGGTGACATTAGGTCTGTTTAGACAAAGAGCTACTTTCCACATGTCATGAAGGGCGATTCCAGTGTCTTGGTTGCAAGTGAGGACAGATAAGTTGGTTGCAAGTGGGGACAGATAAGTTCATTATTTCAATAGCCTCATAGACTATGGTTCTGTAGAAAGTGGATGCATGTGCAAGCAAGTGTAGCATGCTCCCAGTCTATTGTTGCCGTGTGTTGTACTGCTAGCTCAGCGGCAGGCATCATTAGCTTGTTTTGGCTGACATCAACACTGTAAATGCCCTTTATGATATGCAGAAAGAAGCTCTTTGTCTAAACAGACCTAACATCACCACATAGTGTCACTTCACTGAAGATGGTGCACTGTCATTGCTCCAAAAAGCTTCTGAGTTTTCTCCTAAAAACTTTCAACATGCAAATAGTTTGAAGGATAAACTTTAAAATTTTATTGCTCAATGACAAAAAATTTTAAATTATTTTTAACCTATTCCATATTGTAACATCAGAACAGAGGTCCATAGTGCCGATGATAACATCAGCATTCAGCAACGGGCAGGTATGAAGGTTTGTGCAAAGACCATTCAACATACAATGGTGTGACTGGGCTGTGGTAGCTGATGCCACATTGTGAACCTTTGTTAATAGCCATATTTAACATCACCATAATTTTTTTTCATATATATAACTTTTAAGCACTTCTTTGATTTCAGTTCACAAGTTTGATTTAAACAGTTACCAATGCATTTTTCCATAGTTTTAAAATTCTCCTGAAAGTTAACAATTTTTTTTTTATTTCCATAGATTTATTTATCATCAGCTGTTTAGTGTTACATCTCGTTCATTTTTCCGGATGATTCCTGATGAGAAAGTCTTACAGCTTGTTGCTTATTTTATTTATATTTAACCTTAATTAGATTATTTTGATTTTTTTTTTATTTCTCTGTTTTCCAATAATGGAACTTTTTTTTTTTTTTTTTCCCGTTTCCTGAGAATAAATGAGGTCTTAGATATAAAAATAGATTTCCATGTCTCAGAAATTAGTCCCCTTACAGTTGGGAGGGAGATGGACATAATTTTGAGAAGGGGATTTTAACATTCCCATCACTCCCTTGACAAAATTTGATTTTAGAGAAATACACTGCTATCCATATATTAAGGAAAAATGAGAAGAATTGTGATAATTCGCCAGTTCACGTAACCAATAAAGTAATGCTGAATGAGCATATCGTATACAAATTAGTCTAGGTTGCATTAATTTGCATAATCGGATAGCGGCATAAAAACGGATTTTTTGGAGTAGATAGTTATTTTGTGTTGTAACACAAAATAACTATCTACTCTGTCCTCCAGACATTTGCCAAGTGAACTGCGGTGGAGAGCTATTGGCTGGCTCAAAGCAGGCCAAAGTCAATCAGACGTGGCACGATGGCTGAATGTGATTCCTTCTGTGGTCTATAGACTGTGGAATCAATTTCTTAGCACAGATTCCACATTTTGGAGGTTTAGCTGAGGAAGGGCTAGAGTTACGACCACTGCACAAGACTGATATCTGCAATTAACATCACAAAGAAGCAGGTCGTCTAATCCCTCTCACCTTAGATCCTCTCTTGTGCGCCACTGGGAGGGTTGTATCAACTTCTACTGTGCGTAGAAGGCTTCATGAGGAAGGTCTGTATACTAGAAAGCCAATGATTTATATACCCCTCACATCACAGGAGAGAGAGTGATTGAATTGAGCACTCACATGTGTTAACTGGACAGAAGAATAATAGAGGTCCATACTCTTCACAGAGAAGTCCAGATATTGCTTGCAGAGTGATTCTGAACATTGTTTGATATGGAGAGAACGAGATATCCACTATCCTCCCAGTAACATCTGTCAAAGAGACTCTTACTGCAGAGGTAGCGTGTGTGTTTGGGGTGGCATTTCCTTAGATGGACACACAGACCTCTAGGTGTTGATTAGTGGGAACCTCAATGCTCAAAGCTATAGAGATTACATCCTGGACCCTTATGTACATCCTTACGCTGGTTCAATAGGTGAAACATTCATCTTACAAGATGATAACGCTCGTCCACCCAGAGCTCGACTAGTGAACAATCCTTCAAGAGGAGACTATTATGCGCACAGAGTGACCACTCAATCTCCCGACCTAAATCCAATTGATCATGTATGGTCTAGGAAGACGTGCTGCTGCCCTCAACCCGCCACCTGCAACAAAGTGGGGAGCTTATTACTGCTTTAAAGGAACAATGGTCATTTTTCTGTACTGAGCTGATTCACAACATCATAAACAGTGTGGAACATCGCTGTAGTGCCTGCATTGCTGTAAGGGGTGACCGTATTCCTTATTAAAGAACTATACCCATTGCATTCTGATACCTCATTTTTGTACAAGTTCCTGTGTTATTTTTTGATGAATAATGTTTCTAGTGTAAAATATTTTATGCCATTCTGAAACTAACATTGTAATTCATGTTTCCATCAAATTTCATTAAAATTGTTCATGTAGTTTTTTATTATAATTTTTCTGAGTTTTCCTTAATTTATAGAAACCCTTGTAACTTTCCCTCCTCAGCTTCTTGGCTATGATATTGAATTTTGTTTAGCCTTAGTGCACATGAGTTGTAGACATTTTGCCAAGAAGATCCCCAAAGAATAACAATCAAACAGAAAATGCATGGTGTTATTAAATAAAATCAACCAAGAATAAAGTGTTTCTCCACTACCACAGAAGGAAAGATTTCCTGGGAGCAAATAGTTCAAAATCACTTAGTTCTATTTTGACCCATGTTTTAAATTGTATCATAGTAAAAACTTATATTAAAAAAAAAATCCAATTTCAGCTGAAAATTTTTATTATGTTATGCAGGAATAACATTTCGATTGATATATAATTATTTATGTTCATCAGGTTTTGTGAAATTAAGCCTTAATTGCATTTCTTGATCATTTTTTCACCATATCGATCTGAAAAGAATCATATTGATATGAATTCAAAGAGATGAAAACAGTGTGAGTTAAAAAATAGTATATGTGTATACTAAACCAAGTATAAATGAAGTAATTTATTACAAAGGTACAAAAATTATACAAATTAATCAATCTTATCTAAACATAAGTATTTCTATTCCTCTTAGTATAAAGTCAAACCATAAAAAGGACGGTTTACTATGTTTAACTAATTCACAATGCTTAAACCACAATGCTGTCAGTACTCAGTTCCTATGACAAAATAGAATCTATTACTTTGTAACATCCAACAAACAAACTAAATTATATTGAATTTCATTTGTTTTAGAGGACTACCTTAATGCTTTATGCCTAATAGATGCGAAATATCTAACGTCGATCTCTCTTCATAGAGGACTCAAAAGTAGTTTTACTGTTGATTCTCTTTCACTACCAGAACCAGACTCATCTTGAATCAACTGATAATAGTCTTCTTACGTAATATCACACAACACTAATTTAATATAATATATCATTATTTCTTCACTACTCCAATACACCTTTTTGTTTTTCTTCCACAAATCTTACTATTCATAGCATCAATGTTCTAAACAGTTGATAACATAATTGTCACGCTGAAGCATAGGTGAGTGTTCATGACACTTCTGCCATAAGCCCATTGTAGCATGTTCATCTGTCTTAATATTTAAATGAATATTTTTCCATTTTGGTTATAAATTTTATTTTTATAAAGTTCAGAATTAAGTGCTGTTTAATTTGTTATATATATTGACTAATTTCTGTTCATTAGTTATTTTTCAAAAAATTTCTAAAGTTAATTTTTTAGCTAGCACAGTGAAAATATAGCTGGTCCTGTGAATTTCAGTTTTTCAGGCTGGGATGGAAAGGGTTAAACTTTTTCAAAATAAGTTCAATATCTGCTAAAAAAAATAGAAAAGGATACAATTCCAAAAATTTAAATGAAATCTGTTCACATCCAGATGCTCTTCACAGCTATAGCAATTATTAAGTGTTTATCTCTAACAAGACATTGACAATTGATAAACTATTTTACTCTTTTCAGTCTCTTTCCATACTCTGTTCTCTTTCTCAACTCTACACTTATTGGACTTCTTACATAGTCATCTTTCAGTTGTAGCAAGAATTCATGAAAATTTTATAACGGCCAACAATCTGCATAATGTACCGCTGGCATATGCTTGCATCATAGCTGATACGTGAGAAATTTGTGAAGATCTCTCTTAACCCTTCCAGTGTCCAGAACCTATATATCCGTTTTTAGTACAATAAAAGAAAACGATTTAAAAAAAAATGTCATTTAAAAATTTTTTTTTAGATATCTTTTAAAATATGTAATTTAAGCTTGATAAATAATATTTTCTTTTTTATTTGATGCATATTTTATTAAACTATGACATAAATAATTTGTTTGCCATTTCTTAGAAGTTATATAAGGTATTGCCAATTTGTTTGTTAACATTACACTGTGCTGAAGCAATCCCCTAATTTAAGCTCAGAAGTTTGATTTGAACTATTATCAACAAATTTTTCCTTAAAGTTTTTAAAATCTCCTGATAATTATCAAAGAACTGCTACTTTGTAAAAATGGAAGATTTTGGAAGTAATTATGAAATGTGTACCTTTTTTTTGGTATATCACTGTAAAAATTATTATTAAAATTAATATGTTACTACAGTGTTCAAATTTTTTACTTCAATAAAATTCAGAATTAAATTCATTTTAATTTGGTATATAACATGAGCTATTTCTGTTGATTAGTTATTTGTTAAAAATATTCTAAATGTGACTTGTTTATTGGACTGCAACAAGCCTGGACTTTTTGTCAAAGTATAGTATGGAGAAAAAAATTTCAAAATGGAAGAAATGTTTAAACAAGAAAAAATTTTTTTTTTAGTTTTTAGAAATAGCCTTTCTATTCATGTGCATTATAATCATTTCTGTCTATTAGCTTTTTTTTTTATAAATTTTTATTTTTGTTGCCAGATGCATTATTTTACTACATGACTCAAAAAAAGTCCTATTAAAATGAAACATATGGTCTTTTTTGTTAAATATTTTATTTTTAGAAAATCCAGAATTAAATGTTGATTAATTTGGCATATAATATGCCATAATTCCTTTCACTAATTATTTGGCAAAAAGGTTCTAAAGTTAAATTTGGCCTCTGGATGTAAACCAGTTTTTCAGGCTGAACACTGGAAGGGTTAAACTTGACATATAATAGGTTGTATTGGTTATGTAAGAAGTATACATAGATCTAAGTGGATTCTTAAACTTAAAATCTGAATTCTTGACTAAGAAATTAAAAGCTAAGAAAAAGAGAAATAGAAAATTAAAATATATTTGTATTGACTTCTATTTACCCTACCTCTCTATATATATACTGGCTGTATCTGTTTGGAAACTCATGAACTATCATATTAAGAATGCAACATAATTTTTAGTAAAATGTAGTGCAGAGTAAACTGAATTAATACCTACTTATTTTAAGAGATTATAAGCATTATTGGGAGTTTAATAGATGTTATCCACTTCCAAGATGTATATTTTTAGAAATTTAATCAAAAAAATTTCACCTTTTTTTACTTATTTCAAATTAATCACCCATCCAATAACAGAAAAGCCAAATTCTTGATTTTTTTTTATGGATTTTTTCTAAATTTTGGTTTAAAATCCAAAAATCCGATTTTTGTTTAGTTTTGACTCTTTTTTTTCTTTAAGAAAATCTCCTATATTTTAGGGTTTTTTTCACCATTTTACAAAAGAAAATATAATAAAAGAGAAGAATTGTATAAATTTTTGCTCTTTAATTGAATTAAATGTGTGCATCTGTCCCCACTTCCTAATCTCTGCTTACTCGAGGTATTTTCACAATAATGCCCTGAAGATCAGAAAGAATTTCAGTTTACCATTTCCACATAAACATTAGCTAAAGGTCATACCTAAATTCTTTTACAGAGCTGAATGCTGCAAATTTTTTTCATAATAGGTTATACAACTTGAACCTATCTCCCACCCTTCCTGTTCTGGACAGCTATTCAAATTGCTTAGAATCCCTGTGCCTTGAAGCTTCAGGGTGAGAGAGGTCACACTCACAGTTTAGAAAGATTTCCTAAACTGTGAGTCATGATTGGCATTGTTACAAGAATGTGTCTTATGCATGCCTATTGTTATCTGGGTTTGGCATATCATGCAGTTTTTGTTCAGTTTTAAGGTTTAAAATTTCAAGTTTGGATTATCCATGAATGTGTTTGTGTGCAAGATATTCAATAGCCCTTGTCGTTTTTGTTATTATCAAAAAGTATGCATATCATAGACATAAATTTTGATCATGGCTGTCACTAGCCACTGTTACCCAAGGAAAATTCTAAATTGCAACCTCATTCTATGGAAACAATTGTTCATTTTAAGGTCACTAGAATTTGAAAAAGATTAATCAAGATTCGACACACATAGGGTTAACAATCGATTAAACTAAGCGTTGCAGAAATTGATACTACAGAACTGAAAGAACAGCAAGAAATACCAATCACCTAGAATTTTCTTTTCAAAAGTTAATATATTTGCATTGTGCATTGATTAATAATTGATATATTACGTAAATTCGCCAAAATTAGAATTTATTAGTTCACATAAATGCTCATAATTGCTCCCAATTTTCATTCCACAAAATCGTAATTTTGTTTAAGGTTGGTAGCTCTGCAATAATAATCTTTGCTGGTGAAAAGAAATTTTTGGGCAATTTTTTATTGCGTAATATGCTGGTTTTTGGCAATATCATGAAAAAAGATCGTATTAGTGAATTTTGATATTTTAATGAAAAAAGCATTATTAGAAAAATATTCATGCTTACAAATTGAACTTATTCTAAAATAAACTAATATATAATAAAAACAAGCCCATAAAACTAGGTGAAAGTGTCCAAAATGAAATAAAAAAAAATTAAAACAACTCCTGCATTGTGCTTATTTTTAATTTGCCAACTGCATAAATAAAATGAAACCACACACAACCTTTTCAAAGTCGAGAGATGGCTTAGAAACATGGTATGGCCCTGCCATCTAGTGATGAGCTTTTAAACAACAACAACAAAATTATTATTTATGCTTTCACAACTGAACGAAACATTACTCTGTTTTGCTCAATTATATCTTTAGTACTGCAGTTTTGAAAGAAAATCATTACCAGAGGACATCTCTGGCAAAACACAAAAATGGTTAAAGTGATCAGCTGAAAATAGTCTGTCTTACTAGTTTGGCTGAAAAATAGTTGATTGCCAGACAGCACAAAAATAGAATATTTTACCAGATAATTTTGTGTGTGGGAAATTTGTGAAATGTTATGTAGGAATTTGAATGATAAAGATTACAATCTATTGATGGTGAGGATTGTGTTATAGTGAATTGAGCATTTTGAGGATGTTCTGACTAATGTGTCAGTGGTTCGTAATGAAGGTTGACATATTATTGTTTAATATTGACCTATCACTATCTGAATTATTTTGGCAATATCAAAATTAAATCTTTAGAGGTAGATGAAATTTTTGTGAAAATGCTAAGAAAAATGATACTGTTATTTAAAGTGTTAATGTTTTCTCTAATGGAGGTATTCTTCCTAAATATTTTACTAGAGGTACAGTTAATTCTATTTTAAGAAAGATTGTCATAGTCTTGTGATCATTGCAAAGGCATCAGTCTACTTTCTAAGCAAAGTTCATTGTATAAATTGTATTGTCAGTCTCTTGAGCACATAATAATAGTGCTAATAAAATTGAGTTCAACAGAAATAGACATTTGGTTGCAATCAGTCACAGAATTTATATTCATTTCAAAGGAAGGTAGGGGACTGATTTACCAACTTAGCAAGATTGCTTGCACCTTATCTTCCTTTGAAGTAAATATGAGTTTAGTGACTGATTTCACCATTGATATTTGTTAGTTTTATTTTCTCACTTTTTAGGATGCATGTAGGAAGTAGATATTTTGTATATTATTCACCAGACAAAAAAAGTCACCAGATAATTTGGAAATTGAATAGTAATAAAAACTACTTATTGCAGAGGCATGCAGTATGTATCATTTGATAGTCCAACACAAGAATTTTGTTATTTAAGTTTCTGATGTAACCCTATAAATTGTGCTTCTATGTAAGTGCATCGATTTAAAATGGCAAGTCTACAGAATAAAGTTGTATGGAGGGTGTTCAAAAAGTTCTTGACTTGGGTCTGTAGATTTGCACTCATTCCTCCAAAGTTAACAAGCTATACGACTTATTTGAAAGCTTCTAAACTTACCATTATGTGTTAAAAACAAAAGCAATATCATCATATTTCTCTTTCCTGGTGGTGTGTAAAATTCGGTCTGTGAAATCAGTGGCTTGTTGCTATGGAGCTTACTAAAGATGGGGAAAGATTTTACATTTTCACTAGAATGCAGCTTGGCAACGATGTGAAAAAATTCATGATGATTTATCATAAGTATATTGGAATTATGCCTATTCATATTGCATTGTAATGGGATGGATGTACAGATTCAGAGCAGGGTGACAGAGCTTCAAAGACCTCCTTCATACAGGAAGAGCAAAGGAGGCTGTGAACAAGAGAACCATAGCTGTGTTCATGAACTCATTATGGAAAACACACATCACTGTTCAGGTAATACATTTAGATATCAGTGTATCAATTGGCAGTGTAGAAACAATTATTCATCAACATTTAAAGTTCTGAAAGATCTGTATCAAATGGGTACCCCACAAACTGATAGAACAGCAAAAATGGGCTAGAGTCAACTCATGCAAGGAGATACTGGCAATGTTTGAACCTAGTTGCCCCAAATGGTTAACAGACATTGTCACAGGTGATTACAGATGAGATATGGTTTTATTACTATTCCACTCCCAGAAAGGTCAACAATGTTTGGATTGTGGATGATGAACCACATCCCCAAATTCTCCGACAAGACTTTCATTGAAGGAAGAGTATGTTCACAATTTATTTCAATTCCCAAGGAGTGGTAGCCATGGACACTTTACCTGAAAAAAAAAAATGACTATAAATGGCTAATACTATACCAACATTGTTGTGCCCAAAATGGTTAAGGAGATGAAAGAGCAGCATCCAACAATAGGTGTGCCAAGGGTTCTCCTAATTGGCAATGCCAGCGCTTACAAAACTCGGCAAGTTATGGCCTATCTGGAGCAGAAAAAACTTTCTGAGAAGCCTTTTTCAAGGGTGCAAGACCTTGCAAAATGCATTCATTCAGAATTACTGAATATTCCCCAACAGGAGTATCACCAAGCAGTCCAGAATTGGCATAGATGTCTGCCACTTTGCATAGATGCTGGATGGGAATACTTTGAAGGACAGTAAAAGTTTTGTTGAGGTAAGTAAATGCAATGGTTTTTGTTCTGCAGATGCATGTCAAGAACTTTTTGAATGCTCCTCATATAGATGGATTTCTTTATGATGTAATGAAATCCATCATATATATATATGTTCTGATGAAATCAATGTATAGCTGTTTACAATATGTCTCTCAGCTCTGGAATACTTTTATTACTTTTTTTAAGCTGATTTTTGTATGGTTTTACTAACCTGTCTTCATTGCAGATCATTCTATGTACCAGTTTTTAGCAATTTGAATTCCCTTCAAAATCTCATTGGTGCTTAATCACAAATTAGCTTAAACTCTCTCTTTAAAATTATTCTACATCAGTTAAAATCAGCATTAGTTTTGAAAAAGGAAGTTAAAGGAGTTTCATTTAAAATATAAAGGTAAAAGAGTTAGAACATTGAAGATTGCACCAATTCTAACAACAACACAATATATTGCATGTGTTACCATGTGTAGAACTGCAAATTAGTGACTAGATTAGAACTACCTCAGTGGCCAAATGCAGTGGCTGTGGTTCAGGATAGATGTGTTTGGCATATTAAGTTGCACAGTCTGGTTGGACCTCTTTAGCCTATGACTGTTTGAGGATATATTTGACATTATTGTTAAAACTGTTTCCCAACAGTTAACAACTCTTTTTTCCTTACTCCATAATTAATCCCTTAAATGGGAATAGTAGCTTCGACTGCAATGGAACTGATTCAATTGCTAATGGTTGGATTGTTTTAGCTCTCATAGACACTTTTGTACATACAATGGGCTGAGTCATCAGTTCACAAAGATATGATGACCCACAGCTGGGTAGGTTAAGGTATCCATGTAAGGCTCTTAGAAGACAGACGGAAGCCTCTTGTCAGGGCCACCCACTGCAGCCTGTTCTTAACATGCACAGGATATGACTCCCTCACATGGAACAATAGTTTAATGTTCTCATTCAATGAGTGGTGGCATTTCCAAGCCCATCAGAATCCCCTTACATAATACAGAGCAGATCTCAACACAGGCACAGTTGGGGGGACTAGAACATGAGGAACCAGCTTGATTTGCTACGTATTGAACCAACCCCCACCTCTAATTGTTAAGGAATACTAAATTCAAACCCACTGAAAAGACTTGAATTATGGAGTGTGGCATTTTAAGAATATTATGAGTTTTTAGTGTGAAGCATGTCTGAAAGAGAATTCTTTAACACTTGTTATATTGTTATAGCAAGGCGACACCAAGTCCTGGTGCAAGGCTTCTTTACTGATTTAAGGATGGGGAGGATTAAAGATTAATTATATCCTTAAAAATAATTTTCAGATAACAATTAAGAGGATATTTTTTAATGACATAGAAATATCTTTGAAATTAATAAAATGATGAAACATTCTTCAGTGTACACATAGAAATCACTTCCCATTCAGTTGAAACATCTCTGAAATAAAAAGTGTTGAGCACCAGCTCTGCTTTAGACTAGTGCTATCAACCATGGTTGCTATGCCCCTTTTCTTTTGGTACTGGCAGGGATTTAATTTTGTAATAGCTACCTTTATAAATGCCAAAGGGTGATATGCAAAGATAGTTCAGAAGCATTCATTAGTAATTATATTGAAACATATTTTACTCTTATAATATATCTTAAAAGAATAATAAATGTCACAGTAGAAATAGTATTATAAAAAAAAAAGCATTTTTTTATAAACAGGGCTGCTGTGGGATTGTTTTGTTCAACACCAGGAATTGCTATAACTAGAGCAGTGCCACGAAAAGTTGCATCTTACATGCTGTTTACTGGTAATAATATCACTGCACAAGGTAAGTTTTAGAATTCAAATATGAAATATTCAATTGTAGATCTTTTAGTGTTAAATTTTTAAATTGCAAAATAATCAAGAATATAAAGGTGTTTGAATTGTGTATGTATGCTATCATGATAATATTTTGCATATTTTTATTGGTAATAATATCACTGCCTAAAATAAGCTTTTGAACACAAATATAAAATGATCTATTGTACATTTACCAGTTTTATTCAAAAGTGTTGATTACATTATGATAAAAAAATAATAATTCAATAAATATGTGAAAAAATTTATTGCTGATGGTGCAGGATTCGAACCATTACACTCCAGATACATCCGCTAAACCAACCATCAGATGATAATTTGTTTCCACAATGTGACCTTTATATCTTTTGCTAAATGTGGCAGACCTCATGCCATTCTTGATTATAGATGGCACAAAGTCTGCCACATTCAGTGAAGGGTATAAAGGTTACCTTGTGGAAACAAATTGTTGTCTGATGGTCGGTTTAGTGGTAGGACGCTCTGGCATGTATCTAGAGAGTTGTGGGTTTGAATCCCACACTGTGAGCAATAATTTTTTTCACATAAGTATTTATTGAATTCTATACCTACAGGTAATCTGTGTATTTACTATGGATTTATTTTACCAAGCAAGTAATGTAAATATTTTTGAATTAGTAGGTATGAACTATTATGATATATGTACATTTGTAAGAAAGTATCATACAGAGGAAGTGAGTTGCCACAGCTGAATCCTAACAGTGGTGATATCTATTTCTGGTAGAAAGCTCAGCAAAGGTGTTACATTACAGTATCAAGTAACATGGCTAGGAAATAACAAGACTGCAACAACAACAAAAAGGGAAATTAACAGTCAAATATTTCTACTATACTAATGGAAATTTAGTAATGAAACAGAAAAGAGTATTGATTCTAAAGATAATCAAAAACCAGAATGTTGTGTTGCTAAAGACAGGTATTCTTGTAGGTATCAGTCACAGCTACTGGTAGCATTTAAATAATAATTAAATCACCATTAACATTGCTGTTTTTCTTAAGTTCTAGAAAAAGGGATCATAAGTATTCATGTGTTTATCTCTATGTAGGATGCATTTGCTTGCTCTCCTTTCACCATCCAGTCTGTGAGTATTATGCACAGGTCCCTATGGTGAACTTTAATGCAGATCACAACAGTTAAAATTTCCTAGGTTTTCACAGTAGATTTGATACACATACATATGAAATCTGATTATTTAAACTTGTAAAAAGGTAAAATAATTAAAAATATATGCGACAATTTGATGAGGTGTCCTTATGCTCGTTATCCTTGGGCGTAGATTTGTTTTGTGCATCGTTAGTTATGATTACTCATTTTATATCATGATCTTAGATGATGCTGGTGGCAGATGTTAAGATGTAGGATCTCAGGATATCCATGTATGTAAGAAAATGTTGGAGGGGATGATCATTGGCAGGGTATGGATGGTAGGTAGTAGGGGTGGGTTTAGGTAGTGGGTTAGGATTTTGGGCAGTGCTTGGGAAGGGCAGTTTGTGTAAGGGAGAGTTGAAAAAAATCATTTGGTGGGACTGAGGTTTGAAGTTTAACCTCTGATGGATTAGGATAATAAATAGTGTTTTCATAGTTAGAGGTTTGACAAGGAACACTTGAGTTAGTAATGATAATCATACTATTCCTTGTGTAGAAAATAAGGCCTCAAAATTAAAGCTCAAGGATGGTGTACTCATTGGTATTGTAGGATAATGGGATAAATATTTTTTTTTCCTGAAGGGAAATGTATGGGTAGGAGGAGGGGGTGGTAGGTGTTGTTTGGGGCTGCCTTAGGGTAAGTTGGGCTGGTTGTTAGTAGGAGGAGAGGGCAAGTTGCGAGGTTAAAGGGTGATTAGTGTAGAAGGTGTGTATAAATATATATACTCCGATCAGCCAATACATTAAAACCATCTCTGTGTTATGCAAAGAAATGCGCATACAGCCAATAAATGTCACATGCCAACGTCACAAATGATATATATATAATACCTGGATTGGAGCTCTCGCAGGTAGTATTTCATTTCATCTCAACATGGGAAAAGCAAGGGATTTAATTGATTTCGACATAGGCCAGATTGTTATGGCAAGACACCTTGGTAAGAGCATCTCCGAAACAGCGATGCTGGTAGGCTGCTCATGCTATGCAGTAATTACCTATCAAATATGGTCCAAAACAGGTGACACTTCGAGCCATTGACAAGGCTTGGGCTGGCCATGCCTCATTGATGCCAGAGATCAGCACAGGCTATCTCATCTTGTCTGCAGCAACAGGAGTGCTACTGTGGCTGACATTACCCTTAATTTCAATTGTCATAAAGGGCCCAATGTGTCTGCACACACGCAGTTCATCATAAACTCTTGGATATGGGTGTCCGCAGACCCATTCATGTGTGTATGCTCACAGCTGTTCACTGTCATCAATGCTTGCAGTGAGCATGTAATCATCGACATTGGACCATAGAAGACTGGAAGAGGGTCACATGGTCAGATGAATCCCATGTGGACCATCACCATGTGGTCCAGATGAGCTTGTGTGCAACAGTTACCCATGGAAACCTTCTCACCTGGATGTACTGTGGGATGGATCTGGGCTGCTGGAGGGAGTGTGATGGTCTGGACAATATTTTCTTGGGGAACACTTGGATCAATTATCCCTATAGAGCAAACTCTGACAGCTGTCACCTACCTGAACATTGTAGCTGACCAAGCACATCCCTTTATGGCGACTGTATTCCCTGGTGGAGATGGCATCTTTCAACAAGACAATGCCCCATGTCACACTACGAAGAAGGTTCAGGAATGGTTCCTAGAACATGATGAGGAATTACATTTATTGCCATGGCCCCCAAATTCGCCGGGCATGAATCCTATCAAGCATTTCTGGTTTGAGTTGGAGAAACGGGTACAAGCAGCATCACCCCAACCACATAATTTATGGGAACTGTGGGATCTTCTGTTGCAGTCATGGTACCGTATATCAAGCAACACCTACCAACATCTCGTTAAATCTATGCCTCATCGGGTGAGAACTCTTTTGGCGCTGAGAGGAGGACCTACATCATATTTGGTAGATGGTTTTAATGTTTTGGCTGATCGGTGTATATATTAGTGTTTTAGTTGGTAATCTTTTAATATTATTTCTCAGGCAGATGAGACTGGATCTTTGAAAGTTTTTTGTGATAACTTTTGAGGCTTTTGATGTGATGTCCCTGCTGCTTTTCAATATTTCTTTTGTGTTCTTTTATTCTCTCTTGTAGTTGTCTGTAGGTTCAGCCTATGTATTCCTCTTTTTGGCGAAGGTATTTGCTGCTGTTTAAGGGGGTGGTAATAAGGGGATGGAGTAGACCCTCATGAGGGCGTGATTCTGTCTCTGTTGTTTTTGATGTTCTGCAGAACCATCTTAGTTATTCTGTATGGGACTTTGACGCCATAAGAATCCATTATATGATTTAAATGATTATGAATAGTAGGTTTAAAGGCTATAGAACAAGAATTTTTCAGTTCACTCTTTGTTGGGGTGGTGGTTGTGAAATTCCTTTAATTTTATTTTTGATCTTGTTATGGATTATTCATGTATAAGCTTGGGTATATCCTGTTTCATGAGTGATTTGATATATATATATTTAATTTCTTAGGTAAATATAGAGGAAAAATTGTCTTTAGCCAGGTGGAATCTGAATCCATGATCTTCTGATAACGTGTCGGGTGCTCTGACACTGAGCTACTGGCTGCTGAACAATCATCCTCTATTAGTGGCTTTAAGCATTATACCATGGAATAGTCATTGGAAATGTAGTTGACTGTAATTGAAGACTCGGGAAAATTTAATTTCTGATTGTAAGAAATGTTTTGTGGAGGAGTAGAAGTGTGCTCTGTTAAACTGTATATTGAAGAAGGCTTCCTTGGCTGATGTTGAATGATTAGAGCCCAATAGTATTGCTGGTTGATACATTGTTTTCCGATATTAATTTTTTAATTATTTAAAAAGGACAGAGATAACCTATAAGCTTTTGTCTTGTGTTGGTTTCTCATACACTATACAAACACTTAGACAAGGAATACAACACACGAACAGTTACAATGGACATGCATGCTGGAATAGTAGTCAGGTACACTAACCATTAGGCTACATAGACCTAGTGGTTAATGTAAATACACTGGCTTCAAGGTATGTAGGGTATCTGTAGATCAAGATGTTGAGAAAAGGTAGTTGGTTGTTTTGCTCGAGTTCATATGTAAATTTAATAGTGGGTAGCACTGCGTTAACTCGTATCATTTCTTCTATTTGTTGGTCTATAGCAGTGGTTATGAGGAGAATATCGTCAACGTAACAACCATATTAGAGGGGCATTACACATAGTTTGTCCATGATGGTTTTCTTGATGAATCTGAGGGTAATGTTGGCTAGTAGTCCTGATAAAGGGCTTCCCATGACTACTCCTTGTGTCTGCTGAAAAAGTTGGTTATTCACTTGGAAAAAATTATTCAATGTAAATTCTTTTCGATGGCTTTAATTATTTCCGTCGTCCCGTGGCCGAGTGGTTAGAGCGCTTGGCTACTGATCTACGGGACCTGGGTTCGAGCCCCGGGTAAGGCATGGATGTTCGTGTTGTTTTCTGTTGAGGTCCTGCCATCCTCTCAGATCTTCTACTGTGGCATATAAACTGACAGGCTCCTGTCAGACCTCTGTGGAAAGCAGCTGTTGAGGGGGTATTTATTTATTTATTATTTATTATATTTTATTATTTCCATTTGTTTTGTGAGAGAAAATTTTTGCCTCAGTTCTAGGGTTTCTTTGATGATTGAAATGGCTGTGTCTAATGGGCTGCTCCAGTATAGAGAGACTATGTCAAATGAGATAAGTCACATATTAGGAGTAATATGTAACTGTTTCAAAATTGGCATTAGTTGTAGGCCAGACTTGATCATATATTTTGTGGGAGGGGGGGGGGATAATGGTTGATTGACTCAAACTTAGAAACACAACTACTTAAAATCATTCAACTATTATTACCCCCCCCTCCCCCAACACACAAAATACAAAATTAATCAATGGCCTACAGCTAATACCAATTTTGAAATAGTTACATATTACTCCTAGTATGAGACTTATTTCATTTGATATAGTCTCTCTATTATACCCAAGCACCCCACTAGACACGCCATTTCAATCGTCAAAGAAACCCCAAAACTGGCGTAAAATTTTTCTCACACAGAACAGATGGGAATGATGCAAGCTGTTAAAGTAGTTACAGTGAATAATTTTTTCCAAGTGATCAACCAACTTTTTTAGCAGACACAAGGAGCTGCCATGGGAAGCCCATTATCAGGACTACCAGCCGACATCACTCATTACTCCTCAGATTTATGGAGGAAACCATCATGGATGAATTATGCATAATGCCCCTCTACTATGGTTGTTATGTTGATTATATTCTCCTCATAACCACGCTACAGACCAACAAATAAAAGAAATGATCCAAGAAGTTAATGCAGTGCTACACACCATTAAATTTACCTATGAACTCGAGCAAAACAACCAACTACCTTTTCTTGACATCTTGATCCACAGATACCCTACATACCTTGAAAGCAGTGTATATCGGAAAACAACATATCAATCAGCAATAATACCACCAGACTCTAATCATCTAATATCAGCCATGGAAGCCTTCTTCAATACACAGTTCAACAGAGAATACCATTACTCTTCCACAAGGAGCGGGGTGGCTCAGTCGGTAGCGCGCCAGGCTCGTAATCTGTAGTTCCCAGGTTCGAGTCCCAGCTGGGTCAGCATTGAGATTTATCTCCGCAAAATTCCCCGCCCTGCCCACGGTCAGTAGGGGACACCGCTGGGCTTGGAAAGGCCGCTGTCTGTCGGATGGGACATTAAGCCGTGGCCCCGTGTGCAGGATAGCCATACCCTATGCACATTAAAGAACATGCTGGATGGCCTTGATGGGAGGCTACCATCTGTCTCCCAACAGCTGTTCCAGTGGGTCCCCTCTGCCAACCTTCTCTGAGCCTTCGGGGTCCATGTGACCTGGCCATTTAGCCCATGGTGTGCAAAAAAGTGCCGCTCAGAGGTAAAACAACCCAACACAACTCCTCCACAAAACATTTCTTACAACAACAAATTAAATATATTTATCAAATCACTCATGAGACAGGATATACACAAGCTTACACATGAAAAATCCATAGCAAGATTAAAAATAAAATTAAAGGAAGTTCACAACCACACCCCAAACAGAGTGTACTGAAAAATTCTTGTTCTATACCCTCTAATCCTACTATTCATAATCATTTAAATCATATAATGGATTCTTATAGCGTTAAAGTCTCATACAGAATAACTAACAGGTTTCTGCAGAACATCAAAAGCAATAGACAGAATAATGCCCTCAGAAGGGGTCTACTCTATCCCTTTATTACCACCCCTTTAAACAGCAGCAAATACCTCTGCTAAAAAGAAGAGGAATACATAGGCTGAACCTACAGAGAACTAGAAGAGAGAATAAAAGAACACAAAAGAAATATTGAAAAGTAGTAGAACATTACAACAATAACCTCGAAAGTTATCACAGAAAACTTTCCAACTCAGTTCAACAAAGCTGAAATCATCTCCGTTTCACCCACCTCAGGGCCTGATTTATAATAAGGTGCACTAAGCCATAGTTAGGGGCCACAGTGAAAGTGGGAGGGTTTTTTTGACAATGCGGAGAAGGTTTGGATGCATGGAGAATGGACTTGGTAGATTGTTTTATGACAGGGTGCAACTATGATGCTGTCCGAAAAACACTGATCGTTGCCAAAAGATTACAAAGCAGACTTTCTCACTCACAAGACATCATTTATTTATTCATACTTTCCTTTTATTCCATTTAATTACTAAAATTAATTTGAAATTACTGATATAGGATGAATAAAAACTACTACTATTAATACATAGTGCACTTTTTTTGCCACTGTTATAACCTCAATTAACCTCAAGCATTTACCACTGTACTCCACCTCACTGTTTCATTCTCAAAACATTTCACTGGAAGCAACTCATAAAGCCATCCTTCCCGTCAGGAGCAAATTGGGCCATCTGCACACCAGCAAAGTCAGTGGGTTAAAAATGAGGGAACAGAGCCATCAACTTTTGGGAATTTAAAATATCAGATGTTTTAAATTACTCCTTGGCAATTATTTAAACATGCGGAGAAGGTTTGGATGCATGGAGAATGGACTTGGTAGATTGTTTTATGACAGGGTACAACCATGATGCTGTCCGAAAAACACTGATCGTTGCCAAAAGATTACAAAGCAGACTTTCTCACTTATTGATAGCAGCTTCCTTTATTCCAATAAGTAGTAGACTTCAAATTACCAGAAATTATTTCTCTGATAGGGGATGTTTGCTCAACAGAGAGCAGATGACAAGACAATGATGACTTTCAATGAATGATTATTAATGGTGCATGAGAGGCTGTGGAGTGAGATGGAAGTGGTGGCCCTATGGGGTTGGTATAGTGGCCCTATGGTGGGTATGGTGGAGACCCTATGGGGGTGAACCATTAACCATTAAGAAATGTGAAAGACAATAAAAATCTTTCAGTTGCGATAGTTGTCTTTTACTTCCGTATCATGATCCCAACTGTCAGTGGAAGCTTTCAGATTTTAATTTTTCAAACAGCAAAAGTATACATAAGAAATTATTGTTAAATCAGACAACTAAAGATACAAAGCAGCATAAAGGTAAATACCATGACTTTTTCCAATTTCTTTCAACAGTTTTTTTGTCTTTGCAAAAACCAGAGAATGTTTCTTACAAAACTCTGATTGTAATTTATGCAAATGTAATGAAATATTTTTCACCCTGAATCGTGTGAGAATTGGTAAGGTGTAGCAGTTGGTTTATCATTGTTTCTGATGTTCGACAAGGGTGCATTTTGTTCCCTTTTCTCTTTGGTTATTGATTATTTTTATGCAAAATACACTGCAAGGGAAAGATTTTGGCCTTAAATGTTCTGGAAATACAAAAATTTCTGATTTAGATTATGCTGATGATTTTGGCCTTTTAGCAAATGACGTTGGATGAATTCTTTCATTCGAACTGTTGATGAGACTGGTCGAGAGTAGGTTTGGTTATAAACAGAGAGAAAACTAAAGTGATGAAAATTGGTCAGGCAGGCTGTGATTCAGTTAATCTGAATGGTTGCAGTCTTGAACAGGTGTCACAATTTATCTTGGGAGCTATGTAACATACTAGTGATGTGCAGCATGAGATTAACAGACGAATAGGGATTGCTGCTGGGACTTTTAAGAATCTATGGAGATTGTGGAGAAATAGGCGTATACACCTAAAGACTAAAATTAGAGTATAATAGCTTGTTTCTTTCTAAGGTTAGTTATGGTAGTGAAACTTGTATGTTTCACTACCATCACTAGTATATTTGTGTAAACTATCACTAGTATGTTGTGTAAACAAGATAACAGGAAACTAGATGCTTTTGATTCTAGATGCTTATGTAGTATCTTGGGTATTAGCTGGTTCAACTTTGTAACTACTGATGAGGTTCGGCAAAGGAGTTGGCAACCTCCTTTAAGCAGCATATTGTGCAGAGAGAGACTCTGTTGGTTTGACATGTTGCCGGTATGGATAATTATAGATTGGCGAATAAGGTTATGAACAGTGTGCCTAAAGGCCTCAGAAAGAGGGAGCTACCTAGGATGTGGTGGGCAATGTCAAACAGGACCTTGTTAGAATTGGTGTGCAGTGGCCAGATTCAGCAGATGTAGCTCAGGACACAGATATGTTTGGAGAACTAAATTGCAAAGTTTGGTTGGGCCTCCATAGCCCATGGCTGCTTGAGGATGAGGATGATGACTGTCCTTTTTTATAACAATATCCAAGCAAAAGAGATTCAATATAACCACGGCTATCGAAGACTTTTTTTTTTTAATATTCAGATTTACTGAGATTTCAAGAGATATTTGATAAATGCCAAACCATTTTATGCTGTCTTGATTTTTACCCTGGCAATCTTATTCAGCAGTTATCTATTATTATTAAGCTAAAAACTATATTTACAACAAGTACAACAAAGCAAAGATAATGCAAGTTTTATGGAAATTAGTATCTAAAATATTTTTTTTTTCATTTTTAAAATTTGAAAGCAATCTAGTAGCCATTATTAGTAGTGAACAACAATAATCCAATAGTTTTTCATCAGTAGTGAAGAGCACTAGTCATTCGACCATTGGGAACGAAAGCATCGTTTGCTCCAAGGGTGAGTTTTGGCAGTCAAATTTTAATGCACATACACCTTTTTTTTTTGTAAAGAACCTTTCTTGTATTATATAGGCAGAAATTCCAGAATAGCCAAAAATGTCCATTGGCCATCAGTTCTGAAATATACCTGATGAAATCTCCTCTTTCTGAGTTCATCTTAGTCTTTTTTTTGTGGGATGTGGCAAGTCTCCTATCTTCAAAATTATAGGGTGGCTAAAAACTAAGTTTAAGATTTAATGAATTGTGGTGTGTAATGATTTATTTGCATCTTGTTTGCTATTCTATGTACTTTTAAACTTATTATAATTAAGTAAAAAATTGTGCCATTATTTTTCACTTCTGTCGCCATTCCTCTCCTCCCTAAGGTATTTCTTGCTATATGCCTATTCTAATTTATACCTTTTGATGTACCAGGTATGAACAAACCTTAACCACCAGCTTTTCAATTTTTTTTGCCAACTATATTTTTACCCTGATCTTTTTTTTAGTGTTTTTAGCCTGTTTTTAGAGTTAATTTTAAAATGCAGGAAAAAACCTAAATAGGTGCATAAAAAAATTTCCTGTAAAGGGTTGAATACTCGTGATTTTTTTTTCACTTAAGCAAGCGTCTGTCATTCCATTTTATGTAATGTATTTGATTCACATGGTTCACTCGAAAATATGGTTTCACAATGCATTAAAACAGAATGCAAAATCAGAGTTGAAAATTGCGAACGTTGAAACAAATGTTGTAAACGATGCATTTATGCTAGAAATTTGAATTTTTATGGTGCAATATGAAGATCATATAGTTTTGCATTTGCAACAGTAAGTGTCACTTTCATTCAAGAGTGTGGGAAATGCAATTGTTTTGTTTTAAGAGATATTGGAAAATTCTTTTTTTGTTGGATTTGTGCTAATGATATATTCCAATTTTTCAATTCGTTAGGTAGTTTTAATTTGCATTGTTAGAGGAACTAAATATGAAAAAGGGAAAACTTTTAATGAATGTTGAAAGTGATTTGTTTATGGTAGAAATTTGAAATTACGGTGGTAAAGTGTCTTAGAGATAATTCAAGATCAAGAGAGATTCCACTGATAGCAACAGTCTGCTCTTTTTGTCAGAGGAGTGTGAGAAAGGCAACTTTTTAGATTTGTGGAATGAATGAATACAACTGTTTGCAATTTGCCAGTAATCTATTAGTTGAAATTAAAACTTCCAAAGAATGCAAAAGTAAGTAAAAGAAAAATTTCATTCCCTTTGAAAACCAGATTCCCATACTTTCTTTTAGTTTAAACTTTGTATTTTGCAGCTCTAAAACATCTGTGCCAAAACCAGACACATCCAACTTGCAGATTATGAAATAAATGATCAGTATACTGAATCTGACTCATTTTTTTACAAACACTTTTATATGCAAACTAAATGCATTTGCCGATTTGCAGTTTTTCCCCAATTCATTCTATATATATATATAAATACCGCCCTCAAGCAGGTGCTTGCCACAGAGGTCTGACAGGAGCCGGTCAGTTTATACGTCATAGTAGACAGTCTGTGTGGAAGATGGGACCTCAGCAGAAAAACAACAAAAACATCCATGCCTTACCCTGGGCTCAAACCCAGGTTCCTTTGATCAGTAGCCAAGCATGCTAACTACTCGGCCACTGGATGGCTGAAAAATATATACTTGTAGTGAATTAAATATCTTAAAATGCAATAACATATGGAACAAATTCACATTAGAATAGATTAAAGAAAACGTAGCATTGGTGGCAGAGTGCTTACTGTGCATGTCTACTGATCAGAGGAACATGGTTTCAGAAGAGGTGCGACAGCAAATATGATACCAGGCAAAAGAAATATTTCTCCCCCCCCCCCCTCTGAATTTTTTTATCCCAAAATTTTATTTAAATTATAAGAAATTTGATTGCCTTTTATAATTTTTTTCCCTATGGGACCTGGGTTTACACCTATCTATATATAAATCTATACCCCTAGCACCTTGGCACAAATAGGGGTAATGCACACTATATATTATATTGGCACAAATAGGGGTAATGCACACTATATATATATATAAATCTAATACCCCTAGCACCTTGGCACAAATAGGGGTAATGCACAATTATATGTGGTATACTTTGAATTTTCTGGAATTTTTTTTACATTTACATCCTGAAAATAGGTAATTGCAGATATTTTGTTACCAAATTCTGTAAAATTAAAGTAATAAATACACTCAGTGCTCACTAAATTATGGCCACCTCCCAGAAGGTTATGGCAGTAGAGGCTTTGAAGCTCTATAACTTCTAAAAAAGAGTTTTGTGATAGAATGGGACTGAAGGTAAAGATCTCAATCAAATCTATCTAAATCTCGATTTTCAACAATATTCCCTTAATATTTAGAGAGTTGTGGAAATTTGAATATTTAACAAAAACAATGCCTAACGTTAGAATTTAACTCTGAAGTTAATTATAATTTGAATAGGAAGTATTATTTCACACACCATTTAATACAGCAGATGTATATTTGAAAAGTTAATGTAAATGATTTTTCGATATTTTTCAGTTTTCCTAAGACTTGCATTGTTGCTGTTAAATGTTCAAAGTTCATAATTTTTTAAGTAAAAAGTGAAAATTATTGAAAATTGAGATTTTGATAGATTTGATTGAGATCTTGAATTTATCTTCCATTACATTTTCTTATAAAACGCTTAGTTTAGAAGTTATAGAGCTTTGAAGTTAACATCCACTTATATAGCACGGAGGTAGGTGGTCATAATTTAATGAGCACTGAGTGTATTATACATATTATGATATATCTTATTCAATGTATGCAATTGAATTTAGAAATCAAGTTATTAATATTGCAATATTTTCTTTCCTTGCTTTATATTTTTGCTCTGCGAATGAACAAATTATACTAAATAATCAAAAGTATTGGGACACTTCAATGTTATGTGAACAGAAAGTTATATTGAAAGTTCCTTACCATGAAATAAAGAGTTTTTTTTCAGTGAAACGTCACAGGAGACTGAAAATATTCACTGAATCATGATTTTGAACAATATTTACTATTTAAAAGTTTCTAACTGCTGAAACATTTTACAATAGTGCAGGGGCAGCTATAAGTATCAAGTCATTAGGGGGTTATTTAGGGGCATATGAAGGATTCTGCAGTCCAGAAATGACACTTTCAACTTTGCTAATGTATTATTTAGTAATCGAGATCCTATTTAACAGTGTGCCATTTGATCTCTGAGGGTATTAGGGGTTTTCCTTCGTAAAGAAAGAAAATGGCGACAAACCTTACACCACAATTCCTTCAGGAGGCGGGGGGGCACTTGCAGTCTCTTATAGCAATTGCATTGAAAACCCTAATGCTCACATTAGGGATTTTCCCTTTGTAAAAAGAAAATGGCGACCAAATCTTGCACCCCAATTCTTTCAGGAATTAAAAGTGAGTGAAAAAGAGAAGCACTTGCAGTCTCTTGATGGGGGCCATGGCCCCCTGGCCCCTTATGACCACCACTGCAACAGTGTTGCTTTTCGTAAGAATTTACCATAAAAGTATCACAAATTCTTTGCTAAAATAAATGTACAGTCGATCCCATTTAAAACGAATTTGAAGGTACAGCTGAAAAACTTTGGAATATCTGTAAATTCTTTATAAGAAATATTATTTGGAAAGTCTCTTAAAAAAAAAAAAATAAATAATTCATGAACTTAAGCCCAAATAATGAAGACTGAAATGTAAATATAATAAGACTACTTAGAAACAGATAGTAAAGACTAATTACTTATTTTTTAGCTTGCCATGCATCTAATATACACTGATTTTGTTTTTTTCACTTGAAGCAGTGGACCAATTAGTAGAAATTTTCAGCTCTGGCTTTTTCTTGAAGCAACACCACTTGATTTCGCGAGCTCCACCAACATTTGTTCTTTATTTTTTTAAATCATTGATAAAGAATTCGGTAGAATTCTATACACCTTAGCAACATCAGTCATTTGGCCTCCTTAAATTATTTATGATTTCACCTTTTTGTGCCAAATTAAAAGTTTTTTGTTTTTCGGATTCTTATATGAAGATTATTATAAATGTACCTGTGATCATATCCAAGCTATGTATGCATACAAGAAGTTCAGTAATGGGACTCAATGATACCGAATTAATGAAACAATTACTGGAGAGAAATTTAAAAAAGAATAATTGCAACGGATAAATTATTAAGTAGTTTGGCTGTATAGGTATTAGGTTTAACATATAGAGGTAAACTGTTAAGTATTAGGTTTCCATTTTGTTAAATAGGAATTGTATTAGGTTTAGCTTTTAGAGACAGCAATGAGAGTTTACAGTAGGAAAATATGGAAACTTTTTAAGTTACTTAGAATATCTGAATGGATATGATTCATTTTTAAAGCGTCATTGAACAATTTATGGGAATTGCAGATAAGATAAATTATTTATCTCATCAAACATGTGATGAATTTATTCAGTTAATGGGTAACAAAGTAAAAGATAAAGTAATATTTGAAATAAAAGAAGTCACACATTTTTCTATAATTCTTGACTCTACTCCTGAGATTACCCATATTGATCAACTTGTTTTTATAATTGGATATATTACAAACAATGGAGAAATTAAAGAACGGTTTCTTGGTTTTTTGCCCATTGAAGAGCATAAAGTTGCATATTTAGAAGAAATAGTAATAAGCACAATCAAAAATTTATCAATAGATGTTAAAAAATGCAGGGGGCAGACTTATAATAATGCTGGTAATATGGTAGGGAAATATACAGAATTACAAACTAGACGTAGAAGTCACTCTCTAAATTTAATTGAAAACTATGCAGCAGAATCTTGTCCTAATGCTGTATGATTCTTTTACTTTGTAGTTTGTTTATACACTTTTTTTTCCAAGTTATCGTGATGATGGAACACTCTGAATGAATGCCTACCACCTGAATCTTTATCATTAAAAAAATAAGCGATACAAGATAGAAAATAAGGGCTAATGTTATATTGGCATTGGAAAAAGGTTACAAATGCATTAAAGATGTTTTGATTAAAATGTCATTATGCCAAAACGAAATGCCAGAATGCCTAAATTAATTTAGAATCTAAGGGACTGTTGAAGCACTTTGATTAATACGAAACAGTGCTTTGACTATTTTTTGCGAAGACTAAATGCTATTATGCCCCCACTGAGGATGCTGGTGAGGATGAGAAGGATAGGTTTTATGGACAACTACAGGATATTTTGAATTCTGTCAAGAGAGGAGATATTACCCTTGTTCTAGGTAACTTCAATGCCAAAGTTGGTACTGACTCTGACCTTTGGGGAGGGGTGATAGGCCCTTTTGGTATTGGTAGCTGCAATGGCAATGGGCAACATCTCCTATAGGTAATTAAACTTAATGGTTTGAGAATAATTAACACTTATTACAAACACCGCGACATACATAAGTATGCATGGTTTCGACAGATGGGCTTTAATATATAATATGATAGATTATATATTAACAGCAAATGGGCTAGTTCTGTTAGTAATACCAGGGCATATAGGGAAGCTGAAATTGGATTTGACCATTACCTTGTTAAAAGTGTCTTGCAGCTTAAACTTAAAAAGTGTTGTGCTAAGGTTAAAAAATTTACCTTTAATTCTGAAGCTCTGAAAGACCCAGTTATAGCTAACTCTTACCATGATAGGTTACTTAGTCATTATGACAGTCATGGTTTGCTTACCACTGAAGTGGAGGAAGAATAGAACAATTTAATCAGGCCTTTCTTGAAACTAACAATACTCTTTTAGTAAAAATGGAGCAAAGGAGGAAAAATTATTTAAGTGATAAGAGAAAACGGATGATATACAGAGATTGAAGGCTAAACATCAGTGATGTTGTAAACAATGTGGTTAGTTCTATTCCCATTGTTTGTAATGATGATAGATGCATTACTGGCTTTAATGATGGCCCTATAACTCAATCTGAAGTTATTTTGACTATTTCGAAACTTAAACTATATAAATCCCCAGGGGTAGATGAAACTACTACGGAAATGCTTAGAGCTGAGAATGTTTCGGTTACCACTTGGATGACTGAAATTTTTAATATCTTTTATGATAAAGGCATGGTCCCTAAGGATTTTATGAGAGCTATTATTAGCCCTATTTTCAAAAAAGGTGATCACAGTTCTTGTAATTACTATAAGGTATCAGTCTACTTTATGTTCCAGATCAAGTTCTTTGCATGATTGTGCTTAATAGAGTTAAGAATCTGGTTGACTGTCAATTGTGTGATGAGCAATGTGGATTCAGAAGTGTAGGGGATATTGTAGATCAGATATTTTCACTCAGGCAGTTTCTTTTGTGTGGCAAAGTTTTATTTATAGTTAATACAATTACATTATATACAACACACTGAATACAGAACTAAATTGATGAGTAGAAGTATAAGAAAATGCATTAAATATGTTTAATGTATTCTTCTATAAAACTGAATGAAGCCATAGTTCAGTTTGGTATTAATAAATTAATAGAAATATACAAAAATGATATTGATATATCAATCAATTTAAAGATGAAATGACACTATTTTTAAGTTTCGTAAAAGAAAATGTATCTAACCCTATGGACATGTATAATAAAATCATTAACATGGGTTTAAGATCGACATTCCCGAATGTGGAAACAATTTTTGAAATATTTCTTATCATGCCTGTGGCCAATACAAGTGGTTGAAGATCATTTTCGGTTCTAAAGTGGATAAAAAATTCATTGCGAAATTCACTAGTGCAAACTAAAATGTTGAATTTATCTTTGTCAATTCACATTTAATAAATATTAAACTCTTTAAATTGTGATGATTTAATTGATGGTTTCTCCAAAGTGAAAGCTCACAATAAAATCTTTTGATGATTTTTGATTGAACCATTTTTAGTCAAATGCTTGTCAAGAAATGTTCAATATTTTAATTTGGTAGTAAATAATATTTTATTATTTATGAGTAATGTCTATGCTTTTTGTTTATTGTGATTGAGTTATATTTCTGTGATTATTTTTCTGTGATTATTTTTCTACAATTCTTTAAATAAAAATAATAAATTTTTTTAAATATTTGCTTTAACCAAACACCAAATATTTCAAAAAACCTAAGTAAGGGATCTCAATTTAATGTGTGTCTAGGGCCTCAAAGAATTTAAATCTGGCTCTGACCTAACTTTAAACAACTAGAAGTCTTGGAGAACTTAATAATATATATTTGAAGAAACCAGTGTTGCAACACCGACAAGTCCAATCTCGTATGCCTGGAAAATAATATTAAAAGATTACCAAATAAAACACTAATTTGTTGAAATTTAAAATAGATGAGCATTGAGCTTGAGTTCAAGTAAAAATTGGTCAATGAAAATTACAATACAGTGTAATTTATTACAAAAGCATGGATGAAATTATTTATAAACAAACTAAATCAACCGACACAAAACTCTATAATAATACAAAGATCAACTTTCAGAAGAATCCATTATCTCAATTCTATTCACATCCAATTCATGAAACAAGACTAAAATCATTCAATGAACAATAAAATCAAGTGATAAATAAACATTCAATATAACTAGAATCATGTATGTGAATACTTACAATATCTCGAGAATAACCTTACCAATTCCTAAATTACTAAATAACTATGCACAAAATTATTTCCTTCTTAGGTTTTACTCCTTAGGTTTACTCAAGTACTCCAAAACTGGCTAAGTGTACTGGTTTCTCAGAACCAATTCTTTTCAGACTAAGGCTATATATGCCTCCTTTCAGATCTTTACAATTCCAACAACAACTCTATCTCTATTTTTTTAGATCGGTTCTGTATTCCAGTTCATTGGTTAAAATAAATCTCTTGCAGAAGCATACATGAGCATTCATGTCACGTTTATCATAAACTCACTGCAGCATGTTCATCTGTCGTAACAATATATATACATATTTATACATGACCTCCTTCACTAATCGCCCCTTAACCTCACAACTTGCACTCTCCTACTAACAACTGGCCCAGCTTACCCTAAGACAGTCCCAAACAACACCTACTACCTTCTCCTCCCACCCCTACCAACCCAGCTAATGACCCCACACCCTACCTACCCATACATTTCTTTTCAAGGAAAAAAAAAACACTATATAACAAATATACTCCACCTAATACCAGTGAGCATGCCATCCTTGAGCATTAATTTTTAAGAAGGCCTTATTTTCTACACACAGAATATTTGGATTATCATTACTAATTCAAGTGTTTCTTATCAAACCTCTAACTATAAAAACACTTTATTATCCTAATCCATCAGAGGTTAAATTTCAAACCTCAGCCTCACCAAACGATTTTATTTTTCAACACCCCCTCATACGAACCACCCTTCCCAAGCACTGCCCAACGTCATGCCCATTTTTCCTACCTACCCCCATCCATAATCCATACCTTGCCAACGATCATCCACTCCAACTTTTTCTAACATACATGGATATCCTGAGATCCTACATTTTAACATCTTCCACCAGCACCATTTAAGACCCAATATAAAATGAGCAATCATAACTAATGATGCACAAAACACATCTATGCCTGAGGATGATGAGCACAAGGACGCCTCCTCGAAATGATGCATATATTTTTAACTGTTTTACCATTTTACAAGTTTTAAATAATCAGATTTTATATGTATATGTATCAAATCTACTGTGGAAGCCTAGGAAATTTTAACTATTGTGATCTGCATTAAAGTTCACCATAAGGGACCTGTTCACAATACTCGCTAACTGGATGGCGAGAAGAGAGCAATCAAAGGCATCCTACATAGAGATAAGCACATGGACACTTATGATCCCTTTTTCTAGAACTTAAGAAAAACAACAGTGAACTTCTGAAACTTTTACATTTTATACTGGTAGCATGTTTCTTATAGACGTACACTCAATGGTATCATTTAGCTGTGATCCCCCCCCCCTCTTCCATTACCAATCCATTTTTTCCTCAAATATCTATATCAATGACAAGAATGTATGTGTCAGGTGTGGTTGGTTCACCATCATTTTGAAAAGGTAGAAGTTTACATTTAAGTGCAGATACTACTAGGCATTCAGTGAGCCCTGTAGAAAATTGACCAACATTATGTCTGTCCTAGAAAAAGTATAACCATAGTATTCATTTGTCACTCATTGAATCTAATGATGAATATCTCCATCATGGTGTGGATGGTTGGGGATTGGTAGTGCATGATATGACAGTTCATAATATCATAGTGAGAGAACTTTGTCTCATCTATCTACAGTCTTGGTGATGAATGCTGAATCTTCCTCCCATTTGTTCATCATAAAATTGTCCCAAATCAATTGCTGGACATCAGCTTGAACATGCAGAGGGATGTGGTTTGAAAAAGAAAACCAAGACACAAGATTTACATAACCATCCCTTGACTCAACTAACATTGTTCACTCAACTATCACAAATTACAGTCGAGAGTGAGACAACAGTATGCAAAATGATTGCAGTTTTATTTTAGGGAGGTTGACATGTGTGGCCATTCCACATTGGCCTTTTGTCATGAAGACAATAGATTATTTGTAAGATCATTATATATTTTGGATGTTTATATATATAGGAAAGCATGCTTTCAACTGTGCTGTGGCACTTGAATTCTGGTTACATTCACTCTAAATAAGTACCATCTAGCATAACTCTTTAACCCTTACCATGCCAGAATTGCAAAACTGAATTGTACCCTGTGGCCAGGCTTTTATTCAACTGTGTTCAGTTAAAAAAAAATGTGAACTTTAGAACTTGTTTTGCCAAATAACTAATGAAAAGAATTATGGCATGTTGTATGTCAAAACACCTGCAAGTCTCTTAACTAAAGAACTTTGCAAAAATTATAGAACTTCACAGTGCAGTGATTAAAATTTAATTAAAATCTTGAATGATGTTTAGGGATATTACCTATACCTCTGAAGTACCACAACCCTTTAATACTCCCCATACTCACCTCTGATCTCTGTTTCCCACCTGCATTAACATACATATCCCCAGACCTCTTTAAAAAACTACCATAATGCATACTAAGAATCAGCGATTAGAATCCCCCCATACACACACTTCCCAATACCCCCTGTCCCTACCGATATGAAAAACCATTATTAATATCCTGACTAACATTTTGGTATTAACTCCATGCTTTAGTTTACAAAGTTTATAAAGTTAATAAAACTGCCCCACTTATTATAATCCCAACGCAATGGACAACGAAGCAATTTTTAATCACGAAATAACACTTTCTTTGAAACTCGCAAATCTTGTAGAGTTTTCGTACCTTCTTACAAACTTCCTTCACATGCAGATCACATTATGCTGGGCACTCGAACCTCAGAGCTGAGCTACTGACAATGCAATTTATGGCACCCCCACCCCTCTTCTGTGCTCGACAACCAACTGCCTACCATGAAATGCCTAAAGCTGCTCACTTGCCACCTGACGATTCACCCAAGTAAGAGCATGAAATGTACATCGACCTCAAAGTTTTTAAGCACTCTATGCTACCAAAAGTATTATTTACTTCCAACCCAACTGCAGTGATGAACCTCAATCAAATAAATTATCAGCATCCCATATCACTTTCTGAAATTCTACTGAGTCATCACTTGCTGGCAAGAACTTTGAAAAATAAACCTGTCACTCTGTCACTTACTAGCATCCTGGAAATTCCTCTCACTACCCATCCTCTGTGGTATGGTGTGTAAAATCTCCTTAATAACTTTTGATACTTGATAGCATAGAACATTTGTTGAAGTGCTTAAAAACATTTAATAGTGTTATAGAAAATTAAAGATTTTAATTTAATTTTAAAGAACTTAGGTTGGTGTTATATTTTATTTTTAAGGGAAATTATTCTTCAGAGAATTTTGATCATGCTATATTATGCATGGGTCTTCTCTGCTGTACATAATGGGACTTGTAGAATGGGTGGCAAGGGCAGATTAGTACTATTTTTTAGGGACACAGCTGGAGCAGGGGGGCCCAGGCTGCAATAAAAAATCCAGTTTCTGTTACAAGATATCAATATTTATTGTTTTGAGTGTTCATCCGTGAAGTTTAAACTAGATTTTTCCCAATTCTGTAGAATATATGTAAGTAACAATTATTATTATTAAAAAACTTGCTCCTGTGAGATCCCTGGGGTCCATAACACCAAGGGACCGCAACACTATGGCACTATTACCAATTGCACCTGAGTATAGTATAATCATCATTATCATCCTCCTCAAGCAGCCATGGGCTACGGAGTTCCGACCAGACCGTGCAATTTAGTTCTCCAAGCATATCTATCCTGAGCTATAAATGCTGCATCTCAACACTGCACATCAATTCTAACAAGATCCTGTTTGACATTGTCTGCCCACTGCATCCTATACTTCTATCCCCTCTTTCTGAGGCCTTTTGGCACACTGTTCCTAACCCTATTCGCTAATCTGTAATTATCCATATGGGCAACATGGCAAAATGAACACACTCTCTCTCTGCACAATATACTGCTCAGAGGAGGTTGCCAACTACTTTGCCTAAGCTCTTCATAATGTACAAAGTTTAACCCTTAATGTCCAAGATACTGCATAAGCATCTAGAATCAAAAGCATAAAGGTTCCTGTTCTTTACAAAGCATCCAAATTTCACTGCCATAACTAACCCTAGGAAGAACCAAACTATTATACAGTCTAATTTTAGTCTTTAGGTGTATATGCCTATTTATCCACACTCTCCATAGATTCATAAAAGTCCTAGAGGCAATCCCTATTTGTCTGTTAATCTCATGCTACACATCACCAATATCTGTTACATAACTCCCAAAATAATTAAACTGGGATACATGCTCAAGGGCGCAACCATTCAGAGCAACTGAAGCACCACCTGCCTGACCAATTTTCATCACTTTAGTTTTGTCTCTGGTTATCACCAAACCAACTCTTATTACCTGTCTCATCAACAGCCCTAATAAAAGAATTAATCTCATCAACATCATTAGCCAACAAGGTCAAATAATCTGCATAATCTAAATCAGAAATTTTGAAATCTGTAGACCATTTAAGGCCAAAATCTTTTCCTCCACTCACCTCTGATCTCTTGATATAGTGATTGAAATATTGGGAATTGGGAATAGATCAGAGACTTAAAGGGGTGTGGCACTTCAGAGAAAAGGGGACAAAATGCACCCTTGTCGAACACCAGAAGCAATGTTAACCAATTGCTACAAGCCTTACCAACTCTTACACATGACTCGGTGTTATTATAGAGAGCTTTATGTTTACTAACATGTGGTATGCCATACGATCTCACAATTAACCACAAATTATGATGATCAACAGAATCAAAAGCACAGTCACATAGGTCTCAAAATAATTAAACTGTGACACCTGCTCAAGACTTCAGATTCAAATAACTTCAGATTGTGTTATAGGGCGAACATTAAAGCCACCAATGCATCTATCATCATTGCAAACAATGGGAGTAGAACTAACCACATTGCTTAGAACATCACTGAAATGCTCAGTCCACCTAGCCATGACAGAATACTCTCCTTCTATAAACTTACCTTGTTTATCCTTCGATCCCTGTATACCTGTCCGTTTTCTACCACACAAAACATTAACTATCTGGTACAGCTCTCTGCTGTTGTGCTGTCTAACTGCTTCCTCGTCTTTGTCAGCTAAGTCATTAAGCCAAAGATTCTTAGCAGCAGCTAACCGATCCTTTACACATTTATTAAGCTCTCTGTAATCCTTTCTATTAGGACTAGTAGGGTACTGATTAAGGACATTCCTGCAATTCTTTCTTTCTGAAATAAGCTCAAGTGCCATATCACTCAAATAATTCTGCCTCCTCTGCTCCTTTTTTCCTAAAAGAGTACTGTTAGTTTCCAAAAAAGCCTGTTTAAAATGGCCCCATTCTTCCTCAACTTCAGTAGTAAGCAAACCATGATCTCATAATTAAGTAACCTATCATGGTAAGCTTTAGCTGTAATTGGGTCGTTCAGAATTTCAGTATTAAAGGTAAAATTTTTAACCCTATCACAGCACTTTTTAAGTTTTAAGTTGCAAGACACTTTTAACAAGATAATGGTCAGATCCAGTTTCAGCTCCCCTATATGACTTGGTATTCCTAACAGAACTAGCCCATTTGCTGTTAATTAATATATAATCAATCATATTCTTATGCAGCCCATCAGGTGAAACCCATGTGTACTTATGTATGCCGCGGTGTTTGTAATAAGTGTTAGTTATTCTGAAACCATTGAGTTTACTTACCTGTAGGAGACATTGCCCATTGCAGCTACCAATAGGGCCTATTACTCCTCCCCAAAGGTCAGAGTCAGTACCAACTTTGGCATTGAAGTCACCTAGAACAAGGATAATATCTCCTCTTGTTGACAGAATTCAAAATATCCTGAAGTTGTCCGTAAAACCTATCCTTCTCATCCTCATCAGCATCCTCAGTGGGGGCATAACAGCAGATAACATTCGAGTCTAATGCTTGTCTGAAATTTTGCTGTAAGAAACTTCCATTAATGCACTCATATCCTAGAAGAGCATCACTAGCATGTCTGCTGAGAAGCAGACCCATGCCTTGGTGATGCTTATTATCTTCCCCTCCCTGAAAAGAGAAATTTAAGATTATTTTTAAGAATCTGACCGTTATCTGTCCACCTGGTCTTTTGCAAGCCGAGAATATCTAAATTATAATGTTGGAATTCTTATGTGAGGACATCAAGAGAAAAAGCTCTGTGCAGAGTCCTCACATTCCAACTATCTATCGAGAGAAAATGGTTAGTGGGATGTTTAAAGAAACTAAGTTTATTGACAGAGGGAATGGCAACAATATCAAACAGCCCCCTAATTGCAGACATGGGGCAAAGACCCGTTCCCCCACCACTAAAGGCTGAAGCCATCCTACACTAGAGACTCCAATGTAGAATTTGACAATGCCAGTAGAAGCAAAGAGTTCAGGTGCTTGCGATGACCTCTGCTCAGGGTTATCCACCAGCTGATAAACATATCCTGTGACTCTATTCACTTGGGGCTGTCAACCCACAAACAGAAAACACAGCGGAAGATTTTTCCCTCCACAGAAGCCCACCAGTGCAGCAAATTCAGGATCCTATCTGATATATTCTTTATTTCAAATTTAAATATTAATATACATGATGTTAGATATCCTCTGAAACTTAAGTTCTAAAAAGAATTTTTGGAGATATTTGCATTTTTGTTTAATTTTTTTAAAATTATGAACATCAGTGCATATTTGAAATCTAGATTTTATGATATGTGTGTTTTTTATTCTATATTACCATCTCTTCCTGCAAATTTTATGTGAAATTTGTTAAATTTCAAAAGAACAACTGTTTGTCCATTGTGCTCTACATTTAGGAGCTGTAATGCCTTCAACCATATTATGGAATTGGAACTTTGCCACAGTTTTCTCTACTCTTGGTTGACTTTATTTGTGTCATAGCTTATTTATCAACATTTAGTACGATGCATCAGTGTTTGTTTGTGTCTTTTGTGTTAATTCATGTAAATCATCAAATTTCATCAAACTAAATGTTGAACAGTGTTATGTAGGGAAAAAAAGTATCAAAGACCATACTTTTGTATTATTTATTTGCATTATTAGCAATTTATTTACTGCAATATTAGTAAAAAAATATGAAATAAGCAAGACCCATTTTTCATTCATTTTTGTGATGTGTTGCAAGACTTACTGTGAGAACAGTGGAAAGTAATCTTTGTTCCCTGCACTTGATCTCATTAAATCCATAATATTCTACAGCAAGCTTCTCTGAAAGTTTTAAAATTAATATATTTTCTTTTATCAGAAATTTCAAAAATTGTATAAGTTTATCAAGGATAAATGGGAAAAAAATGTTTTAATTCTACTTAAAGTTTTAAATTCTTAAATAAAATTCATTATCTTTTTAATAAATTGCAAAGAGCTATTTGTTAACTTTATATTTGTGTATCATTTTCAATGCTGTTAAGAACATTTTTCTGAATATATATGTAAGGAATCTCATTGATCAAGGTGTAAGTTTTGGTGAAATTAGCCTCCAATAAGGGGCTCCCTACACCAGTCACAACAGAAGGGCGAGATAGCAGATGCAGAGGAGGCTACCTCTCAGTTATCTCTCGAAGCTAATAAAAGTACAAATCAGTAGAAAGAAGAAAAGAAAACATTAGACCTTGCAGAAGAGGCCAATGTTCTGAAAGAAATCAGTGACCAGTCAGAAGCGTGTTTGCTGCAGTTTCACATTGTGGTGATTACCAAGAAGGGAGGTGATGGAGTAGTCGGTGGTTCCGATAGCATGAAGTTCCTGGAACAAAGCTTCTCTTTTGGCATTGTAGTGGGAGCAGTTGAGCAGAACATGGGATGCAGTCTCAGGTGTGCTGCAAGTGGCAAAGTTTGGACTGTAAGCTCTGCCAAGAGTGTGAAGCGTAGAGTTGCTGTAGATGACACCAACTTGGAGATGATGAAGGAGGGTCTCCTCAGAGCTGTGGAGATTACTGAGGTTAGGAGCAGTGAGAGAAGGGTTAACCAGATACTTGAATGAGGTATTGTAACGCTCCAAACAATGTAAAATAATTAAAGTTTATTGCTCCGGATAGCTTTAACGGGCGCCAGGCAATCATTAACAAATTGCCAAAAATGTAGAAGAAGTTGATTTAGGGTTCCAATGCCAGTGAGCGTTCATAAGTGAGAGTCAAAATGTATCTTAACAAATAAAAGTTAATGCAAAAAAGATTCTAAATCAGCGTTGCTCAAGATAAAAACTACAGACTCAAAAGTTTGTAACATAACAAAATAGATTTATTTCCAAAAATAAGTAACTCACCAAGAACATCAATGAAGAAACTAAAATCTGTGCTACACGCACGGTGCTACGCACCTTACTACATCTCTCTGCTCTCAAAGCTCAAGTGCTAAATCCCCCAAGTGCCTCGCAGGGCACGGTTTTGACAAAAGACCGGCGCATGCCGGGAAAGACATTTGCATACAATGACGGACGCAAGCTATGACGCAAGAGGGGGCGTGTCCTTGGCACGCGCTTTAACGGTTACGGTCGGAAGTTCGGAGTTGCGCGTACGCAACTCCTAGAAACTTGGAAACGAGTGCTGTGATGCCGAAACGGAAATAAAAATCCCCAAAATGATAAATATAACGTAAATTAAACAAAAACTGGTTAAGGTAAAGCAAAAGTGAACGATGGGGCATCACAGTATCATCTACTGTCCTTCTGCCACTGGGCAAGACGATACTGGCTCATCAGTTGTGAGACAGAACTCTTGCAGTCACTGAGAGAGGGAGTAATTAGTTACACACCTATGACTCTCCAGCACCTCCTTCATGGTGTGATCAGCAAGCTCATTGCCAGGTATCCCTACATGGGAAGGGATCCACTGGAAATGAACCATGATTCTGGCAGAAGTAACCTTGGAACAAGTCTCCATGATCTTCTGGGTGAGGAAGGGGTTGCAGCTCTTGCTGTCTCACTTCTGGAGAACTTTCAAGGCTGACTTCAAGTCACAGAGGATGACAAAGTTGCCACTCTTGAGGCTGAGGATGAAGAGTACTGCTTCAAGGATAACATGAAGTTCTGCACAGGTAGAGGAAACGAGATGCAGGAGACAGAAACCTCTGGCAATGCCCATATCGGGGATGGCAGAGGCAGCACGTAGCCTCTCCTGGTCCATAGATCCATCAGTGTAGACCTCAGAACGTCTCTCATATCGTGCAGTGACATAGGAGACGGAGAGAAGTCTGACGGCCACTTTGATCTGAGTCGCTCTTTCGACTAGAGAACGGACAGTGACATTGATCATAAGATCACTGTTTCTCCAGGGTGGAAGGTCAGGGAAGAGCGTATTGCCAGCAGTGGAGCTAGTAGGGATGACTTGGTTGTAGAAGCCAGTGGCAGACATGGCGATGGCAGAGTCTGGCCTGTCTTGCAACTTTCTGAGAAGCTCATAGTTAAAGTGGAAGGAATGGAGCCTTGAGAGATGATGCAGTATATCTCTCTTCCCCCCCCCCCCTGATAGGGGACCACCTTGTCGTGGTGGGGGGGCCTAGGGCTCAGCAACCCGGCTGAAGGCTGTGCTGACCGGATTGGTGCCCCGGTTGGACATGGCTAAGGCCATGTCCAACCGGGGCACCAATCCGGTTGAAGATGCTGCTGTTGAAGATGAAGTTGGCCGGCTTGAAGATGCTGCTGGGCGGCTTGACTGCCAGTCGGATGGTGATGGCGTCGGAGACCTCACCTCTCAAGAGACCTGTGTGGTCTGTTTGACGGCTCTGCCGAAAGGCACGAGCTGTCAAAAAAGTCTGGGTCTTACTAAGAGTCTCCACCCCGGGTGCCGATCGAGCTTGGATCTATATATCCTTGCACATTTGCAAACCGGGGAATAGATTAAAGTAAGGTTTCTTCCGGTGGTCAGCTTTCCTTCTATAGGACTGCTGCCATGTGAGGCTGGGGTTGAGGTGCGCCTATAGGGCGTATTCCTTGCCCCCGGCTCTAGATGGTCATGGCTTTTCATAACCAGGTAGTGCTGTACAAGTGGAACCGGGAATTGCCGTGGTTGCATAAGATCGCAACAAAAGAGATTCATATCTCTCTTCCAGTGCAGGTGGAAAGGCATGTCATCGGCTTCTGCAATGACAGATGCATTTGGTGTGTTAGGGCAGAGTCTAAGACAGAGGTGCAGAGATATAGTGTGTATAGTGGCCAACTTGCTCAGCAGCAACTGTTCAGTCGGATGCAGCATGCTACAAAATCACTATTCGCATCAGTGAAAGTGAGATCAATCGCATGATGCGTGACATTTGTGTGCACAAGAATCGCAACATTGCAGGAGAGCTGATGATGCTTGCTCATGTGCTCGATATAGGGCTTGAAGACATAGTGATCAAGGAGGTTGGCCTCACAGAGACCAAGGATGGGAACTGACATGTTGATGTAGTTCCAGACATCAGCAGCCTTGCTCCTGAAGTTCCTGCAGTTCCACTGAAGGATGGAAGGGACGTTAGGCACTCTGTTGGCCATGCACATAGTTGGGGTGGGAAGAAGGAACCTTGGAGAAAATCTAGTCAACATAGAGGGGCGGGGGTGGCTCAGTCGGTAGCGCACCAGGCTCATAATCTGTAGTTCCCAGGTTCAAGTCCCAGCTGGGTCAGCGTTGAGATTTATCTCTGCAAAATTCCCCGCCCTGCCCACGGTCAGTAGGGGACACTGATGGGCTTGGAAAGGCCGACGTCCGTCGGATGGGACGTTAAGCCATGGTCCCGTGTGTGGGAGAGACATACCCTGTGCACGTTAAAGAACACACTGGATGGCCTTGATGGGAGACTACCATCTGTCTCCCAACAGCTGTTCCAGTGGGTCCCCTCCCCCAACCTTCTCTGAGCCTTTGGGGTCCATGTGACCTGGCCATTTAGCCCATGGTGTGCAAAAAAGTGCTGCTCAGAGGTAAAACAACCCAACTAGTCAACATAGAGTGTTTAGCAGTCCACAAAGTGCAGTATGAGGGAGGCCAACTGGTTGAGGATTGTCAAAGTTTGAGGTCGAGATTCCTCAGGAAGAGCAGAAGTTACGACCTTGATGATATCCATAAGTAGAGAGAGAATGGTGGGCAGGAGGACCATGTCCCTGTGGTCCTTCCTGATGCATCAAGGAGGACTTCTTCAGATCAGGCCAACAAGCAGCCCTGCTTTTCCTTGTCCTCTTTACCTTCCAGGCCAACTGCTTGGTCTGAATGGGACAGAAGTCTGCTGCAGAAGTTGCAGTGGAATCCTGCACCATGGAGGTATCTGCAGTATAAGGGGCCTCAGGGACAGGGGCAGAGGGCATCACTTCAGGAAGGGTAACAACAAGGGCCAGGGAAGCAGAAGGTGCCTGTGCTTCAAGCACAGGCACTCCGTTGGCACTACCTCCATGGCAGCAGCAGGGGTCACATGACCCTTCATGGCAGCAACAAAGCTGACTGAGGGTTCAAAGAGACGCCTGCTGCACACAGACTTCTTAGGTGGCGGGGGGTGTCACCATGGAGCTCATAAGAGGGACCTTCCCAAGCTTGGTGCTGTCCAAAGAATAGACAGGACTAAGGGCTTCCCTCTTCTTCTCGCAGGCAAGCTTCCTGGCGTGGCACCCAGAGAAGGCAGCTGCATGAGGTCCACCACAGTTAGCACAGATAGGGGGCCCAGTGTGCTTGCACTGCTTGTGGGAGTGAGGTCCACTGCAGTGCTTACACCGCACCATACCTCTGCAATTCTTAGCAATGTGCCTGAAACATTGGCACTTCAGGCACTGAGGTGGAACCTTGGTGTGAGCCTTCACCGGGATCTGGCAGAAGCTCAGGAAAATATTCCAGGTAAGGGGAATTCATTGAAGGTAAGGGCTACCTTCAAAAGGATAATCTTGTTGTCCCCAGAATCCAAGGAAAGATAGCGTTACATACAGCGAACCGCTGTCACTCTCTCTCTCTGATCTGAGAGGACATCGAGGATCGCCTCATCGGTAAGAGAGGTGTCAATACCTTCTATGAGGCCTTGTGGCAGGCAGTAAGAGGCAGGGTAATCCACAGTTATGGGGATACCCAGAATGGAGGTTGTGCATAGGAGCTTCTTGGCAAGTTTGGGAGAGCTGACCTTGACGAGTAAGCTTTCTGTCTCCAAGTAATGAGACTCCACTATCCATGCCCTGAGAATCTTTACAATCTCTGCGGAGATGGGGTTCAGATTATAGGAGCTCATGAGTTGTGGGGAGGCCAAGGCCGAGGTCACTATTAAAGGAATAGGCTTGGCACTCTTCCTCTTACGGCTGACAACCATCATCAGCTCTCTCAGGCAGCTTCAGATAGACATCCATGGAGTTGCACAGGTCGATGAGGGGCTGCTCATCCTCAGTTGTATCTGCCAGGGGAGGGCCAGCAGTAGGAGTCGTGGCTGCAGCACTGTCAGAAGCAGCTGAAGGTGTTTCAGCAGCTCTAGCTACTGGGGCCATGTCAGGCATGGCTGAGGCACAGGAGGAGGCATTGCCAGGGGTAGCAGAAGAGGCACCACAGCAATGTCAGTGACAGTGGGGGAAGTCTTACCATTCATGGCAGCAGCAGTGGATGGACCTGGCACCTCAGAGGAAGAGACTGAGGTGACAGTAGAGGGGTCTTGCCACTCATTGAAGCATCAATGGAAGGACCCGGAACCTCAGAGGAAGTGCCTGAGGTGCCAGAAGCAAGGACACAGGGAGACCTCAAGAGAGTCTTACCTCTTGGCACAGAGAGAGAGCGTAAGGAGCAAGATGTCTTGTCAGGAGAACTGGTTCTCCTCTCCCTGGAATAGGTCCGTGGAGTCCTTTGTGGCAAAGTGCTGATGGTCTTGACCACAGAGGAACGTAATGCTCTGGGAACCGTTATAATCAGACAGGTCAAAGCTGTCCGTTTGGGTGGAGGGTCTGAAGGCATGGAATCAGGCGAGCTCACAGACCCTCCTTTCTTTTGTTTAAATTCTGGGGTTGATTGCATCATACCTGGGGGATAAGCAGCAAGACACAAAAATGCACAAAAATAAAACTAAAAGCTAGCTAAATGACTAACAAAGAAACTAAATAACTACAGTAGTAATGAAATATATAAAACATTTACCAATTGTAGCTGAGGAAACCCTTGTGTTGCAAACAGGAAGAAGGAACAGACAGTTGAAGAAACCAAAGAGTCAGTGAAAAAAGTACTCGAATGTAAAGTCGGGAGCTCGAAAATGCATGTCTGTAGCTCGCAGTGGTCACAGAATTTAGTTTCTTTCAAGTATTCAGGAATAGACATAATCACCACTAATGAAATGTTTTACTCATTATAACAAAGATAGTGAATTTCATGATTAAAAAATTTTAATTTTTGTTTTATTGTTATGTTTGATAAAAATGTGAAAAAATACCCTTTTTTAGTTTTTGAAACTTAAATGAAACAGATTGTGTTTTCCAGTTATGCTCTCTTTTTTATATGCAAATTTAATTGTAAAATGCATCTTTATTTCAAACGTATAAGAAATTTTTGTTGTTTAATGATTATTTAAGGAATGGAAATAAGCTAAAGTTTTTGGTGTTGTATGATGAGCTGTTGACTGAATTTTTGTCTGTCCACGTGCAATCTTTCATTAAATCATAGTTATTTAATAGTAGTTTATAGTTATTTAATCATAATTACTTTTTTTTATGAGATTACTTTTTTTTTATGAGAATGCCTCATTTTCCGAGTGATAGCATGCTTGGATGTAGAAGGACCTGGTCTTGAGTCCCCAGATAAGACATGGGGGGGGGGGGGGGGTCTTTTTATATATATGCAGTCTTTCTGCTGAGATGTCATAGATTCTTTATGGAATATTATACTGACAGATTTTTTCAGATATGGCAAATGTGCTGCTTGAATAGTAATTATTATTATTTTTTGAATAGAGGCCTTTCAAAGTGGTCTGATAAGTAAAATAGTTCCAGAAGAAAAACTTGAAGAAGTGGTAAGTAATAAATTTATTTCACATGATAATTGAATTTATATCAAAGTAAATTTTCTGCATTATTGGTTGAGAATGCAGCACAAATAATTAATACTATAAATAACAATGCAATTCTCTCCCCAGTTTATTACTTTTATTTCTTGGGACTTAAATGGTATAGGTGTTTTTTTTATGTGTGTAACATATTGCCACCATACATTTAGTGTAAAAGCATTAAAGCAAATGGTGACAGTATGTCAGGATCATATTATAACAGCTCATTAAATAGCATGTGCATAACTATATGGCATTGTTTTAATGCATGTTTGTTCTGTGCAACTGATGGAATGCATTTTTTTTGGAGGTCACCTTTTAAATTTTATATTTATATTGCTTGTTTGTTTCAGCATGTGTAAACAAATAATCAGATTTTTTGATGCACATTATGCACAATGGACGAAACGAGTAAAAAAAAATGTGATGAAAATGGATTAGAACTAAAGGCATTGCTGATGGACAATGCTTCAAATCACCCACAGAAACTTATGAAATTTCATGCTCTACTGGCTGTTGAAGTCATCTTTCCACCAAAGTCACCTCCATATTTCATCAACTTATGAACCAGGATATCATTACCATATTTAAAGCTCCCTACCAGAAGTATATGTCCAGCAGAAGTTACGGAAAGATTTCTGAAATCATATAGCATTATGGCTGCCATCAATAACTTCAGTAAGGCATGAATGATGATGGTGTAAACCTGCTACATATATATATATACAGTTTTCCCTTCCCTTCCTTAAGTACCTCAGATCCACCCTTTCTAATCCCCTCTAATTGCCTCATGAGCTTACCACTGTGAATGGCATGGCACCTTGTTGAAATCAAGAGTTCCATACTTGTTGGAATTCTAACCACCACTACCCTCATCACCTGTTCCTTACACAGGTTGAGGGTTGAGTCAGAGCAGCTTGGTATGATTGCCATTGTGAGGTGTTGCTAAGTGCATGTGCAATGAGTAGGACTGAAATGAAAATTGGAATGCCTGCCAGTGGCCAAACCAATTAGTTTTCACATGTCCCATTGGCAATTAGTATGGAGATGGGGGTGACCATGGCATGGAAGCAAGAACTGTGTGTGGTGGATTGAAGTTTGTGAAAGAAAGTGTTTCAAACTTCATGAATATCGTTAGTTTAAGTAAACAAGACATCATTCAGAAAACCAGAAACATCTCTCTAATATCCAAACAGGCTCGAATGAGTAAAATTAATAAGAATATAGAGAAATTGTTTGATTGTAAAGGGAGGATTTGATCATTGAAGAACTAGAGGAAATGGTTGAGCAACAAAGGTAGTGTAGAAACCAAGTAAGTAGCTGCAACACCTTTAAAATTTCTTAGTAGAAATTTTTTTGGGTGAGTCTCTAGTTAAGATCATGGTGAAATTGGTTCTCATGTCTGAGAATGATCTGATTTAGAACTTGTCTAAATCTTGTAAGATGTGCTCTTTGTTCTGGCATGCTATAAAGAACTCTTTTTTGCAAAGAATCTGTTTAGACAGCTTTAAAGAATGTGATCAACAGCTATCTATTTTCTAGAGATTCTGATGATTCCTCTGATTAGCTTCTTAACCCTGACAGTGATCACTGCCAAGTTAGACAAGAAAATGCAGTAAGAGGACAGATGGAGTGGCTCAGTCTGTATCGTGCCAGGCTCATAATCTGCAGTTCCCAAGTTCAAATCACAACTGTGCTAGCATTGAGATTTATTCCCATTAATTCCCACAGTGATTTGCTAGCATTATATAGCCACAGATAGTGATATAGCCACAGATATTATGCTAGCATTGAGATTTATTCCCATTAATTCCCACATTAATTCCCACAGTGTTCTGTCAAAAAGAGGACACCAGTGGGCTTGGAAAGACCACCCATCTATCAAATGGGACATTCAGGCATGGCCCCATGTGCAAGGGAGCCATATAATGTGTACCTTAAAGAACATGCTGGATGACCTTGATGGGAGGCCAGTGGGTCTCCTATTACAAAAATATTATTATTTCAATTTAACCAGACTGCTTTTGGTGTAATATTTCTAAACTTTACGTTTTAAAATTCATGTAACACAATTTTTAAAAATTGTTCATTAGAAACAGAAATGATCCTTTACATTCATCAAAGTATAACAGTTGGTTGGAAACAAGAAATGGTTAGAGATTACTTAACTTAATTATAAAATACCTACTGTAAAGCAAACAGAACCAACACTTATTTGATAATGAATGACTAAATTTAATATTTAGCAAACTCACAGCAATTTACTATAAAATAATTTAATATCATAATTATCATCATCCTCATCCTCAAGCAGCCATGGGCTACGGAGGTCCCACCAGACCGTGCAGTTTAATTCTCCAAGCATATCTGTCCTGAGCTACATCTGCTGCATCTGGCCACTGCACACCAATTCTAACAAGGTCCTGTTTGACATTGTCTGCCCACCGCATCCTAGGTCTCCCCCTCCTTCTGAGGCCTCTAGGCACACTGTTCATTAACCCTATTCGCCAATCTATAATTATTCATATGGGCAACATGGCCAAACCAGCGGAGGCTCTCTCTGCACAATATGATGCTTAAAGCAGGTTGCAGACTCCTTTGCCTAACCTCATCATTAGTTACAAAGTTAAACCACCTAATACCCAAGATACTGCGTAAGCATCTAGAATCAAAAGCATTTAGTTTCCTGTTATCTTGTTAACATAGCGTCCAAGTTTCACTACCATAACTAACCCTAGAAAGAACCAAACTATTATACAGTCTAATTTTAGTCTTTAGGTGTATACGCCTATTTCTCCACACTCTCCATAGATTCTTAAAAGTCCCGACAGCAATCCGTATTCGTCTGTTAATCTCATGCCGCACATCACCAGTATCTGTTACATAGCTCTCAAGGTAATTAAACTGTGACACCTGCCCAAGACTGCAACCATTCAGATGAACTGAATCACAACCTGCCTGACCAATTTTCATTACTTTAGTTTTCTCTCTGTTTATAACCAAACCTACTCTACTACCAGTCTCATCAACAGCTGGAATGAAAGAGTTCATCTCATCAACATCATTTGCCAAAAGGGCTAAATCATCAGCATAATCTAAATCAGAAATTTTCGTATCTCCAGCCCATTTAAGGCCAAAATCTTTCCCTTGAAGTGAATTTCGCATAACATAATCAACAACCAAACTAAAGAGAAAAGGAGACAAAATGCACCCTTGTCGAACACCAGAAATAATGCTAAACCAATTGCTACAAGCCTTACCAACTCTCACACACGACTCAGTGTTATTATAGAGCGCTTTCATTATGTTAACTAACTTGTCTGGCATACCATATGATCACACAATCAACCACAAATTATGACGATCAACAGAGTCGAAAGCCTTTTTGACATCAACAAAGCTAGCAACCAAAGGTTTGTGAAACTCTAAACATTTCTCAAGAATCTGCCTAAGTGAAAATATCTGATCCACACATCCCCTACCACTTCTGAATACACATTGCTCATCACGCAATTGCCTGTCAACCACATTCTTAATTCTATTAAGCACAATCATGGAAAGAACTTTACCTGGAACAGAGAGTAGGTTGATACCCCTATAGTTATCACAAGAACTGCGATCACCGTTTTTGAAAATAGGATAATAATAGCTCTGGTAAAATCTTTAGGAACCATGTTTTTATCATAAAAGTTATTCAAAATTTCAGTCATCCAAGTGGTAACTGAAACATTCCCAGCTCTAAGCATTTCTGTAGTAATTTCATCTACCCTGGGGATTTATGAAGTTTAAGATTAGAAATAGCCAAAATAACTTCAGATTGTGTTATAGGGCCAACATTAAAGCCGCCAATTCATCTATCATCATTACAAACAATGGGAGTAGAACTAACCACATTGTTTAGAACATCACTGAAATGCTCAGCCCACCTAGCCATGACAGAATCCTCCCCTTCTATAACCTTACCTTGTTTATCCTGCAATCCTTGTATGCCTGTCCGTTTTCTACCACATAAAATGTTAAGTATCTGGTACAGCTCTCTGCTGTTGTGCTGCCTAACTGCCTCCTCAGCTATGTCAGCTAAGTTATCAAGCCAAAGATTCTTATCAGTAGCTAACTGATCCTTTACACGTTTATTAAGCTCTCTATAATCTTTTCTATTAGCACTAGTAGGGTAATGATAAAGGACATTCCTGCAGTTCCTTCTTTCTGAAATAAACTCAAGTGCCTTATCACTTAAATAATTCTGCTTCCTCTGCTCCTTTTTTCCTAAAAGAGTACTGTTAGTTTCCAAAAAAAATCCTGTGTAAAATGTCCCCATTCTTCCTCAACTTCAGTATTAAGTAAACCATGACTGTCATAATGGCTAAGTATCCTATCATGGTAAGCTTTAGCTATAACTGGGTCTTTCAGAGCTTCAGTATTAAAGGTAAATTTTTAACCGTAGCACAACACTTTTCAAGTTTAAGTTGCAAGACACTTTTAACAAGGTAATGGTCAGATCCAATTTCAGCTCCCCTATATGCCCTGGTATTTCTAACAGAACTAGCCCATTTGCTGTTAATTAATACATAATCAATCATATTCCTATGCAGCCCATCAGGTGAAACCTAGGTGTATTTATGTATGTTGCGGTGTTTGTAATATGTGTTAGTTATTTTGAAACCATTGAGTTTACTTACCTGTAGGAGACATTGCCCATTGCCATTGCAGCTACCAATACCAAAAGGGCGTATCACCCCTCCCCAAAGGTCAGAGTCAGTACCAACTTTGGCATTGAAGTCACCTAGAACAAGGGTAATATCTCCTTTGTTGACGAGAATTCAAAATATCCTGAAGTTGTCCGTAAAACCTATCCTTCTCATCCTCATCAGCATCATCAGTGGGGGCATAACAGCAGATTCAAGTTTTTAATGCTTGTCTGAAATTTTGCTGTAAGAAACCTTTCATTAATGCACTCATATCCTAGAAGAGCATCACTAGCATGTTTGCTGAGCAGCAGACCCACGCCTTGGTGATGCTTTCCATCCTCCCTCCCTGTAAAGAGAAATTTAAAGTTATTTTTAAGTATCTCACCTTTATCTGTCCATCTTGTCTCTTGCTAGCCTAGAATATCTAGGTTATAGCACTGGAATTCCTGCATGAGGACATCAAGAGAATAATCTCTATGTAATGTCCTCACGTTCCTGCAGAGAGAAAATGATTAGTAGGATTTTTAAAGAAATTAGGTTTATTGAGATTGGTAGGGCCAACAATATCAAACAGCCCCCTGATTGCAGGCATGGGCAAAGACCTGTTCCTCTTCCGCTAAAGGCTGAAGTCACCGATGCTGGTAGGAACTTCAGGTACCACCTTTTCAAGTGGACTTTTACAAGAGCCATATGGCCTGCCTGAGACACATTACTTCAGTTTAGGCTTGACGATGCCCAACTAGCTAAGTAAGGTTCAGGTACCTGCGATGGCCTCTGATTAGGATTATCCACCAGCTGATATAAGGTATCCCATGCCTCTGTGCACTTGGGGCTGGCAACCCAGAAGCAAACAGAAAACACAGCAGCAGATTCTCCCTCAACAGAGGCCCACCAGTGCAGCAAGTCCAGGATCCATAATCAAACTCAAATCCATAAACAAGTCCAGTAGGTATAAATGGTCAGCACCAGGACCCTGTAAAGTTGACCACTCCTCAGCAGGTTTGAAAAAAAAAGAAAAAAAGTGGCCATAGATGACCAACTGTAATTAAAAACACTACAGCATCTGAATGTACCATTATGTCCTTAATGGACATATAGAGGCCTACTTATGATAAATTTCAGAGCTCTAAGCTCTGATATCATCTAAATAATATACTCCTTTTTTGTACTGGGTGGCTTAATTCTATATCTTTCACAATCATGAAGGTGAACAAGTCTATTTCACAGAGTTGTAGGGATGTTAATTATCTGCTGGCACACTTGTTGTTGCTGTAGCATTAGTTTACCAACGGATACCAGTCCTGGTTAGAAGCCTCCACAAGTGTTGGGGCGAAATGCATCACAGAATACTTTTTAACTTTTAGTTTATGTGGTGTTAATACTTTTTTTTTTAACTTTAAAGTTATTAGTTGAATGTTAGCCTGATTTTGCGCACCTCCATTTTATCTACCATAATGATGATGATATTCTGGGACTGTCATAGTAGTCTTGCACATTTTCAAAATGCTGAAGAAACCATAAATACTACATCTTACTTCGCCCTTCTGAAAGAACTTAGGGATTCAATTCACAGCTTGGGTTGGTTATTGAAATGTGGACTACTACTTTTGCATGACAATGCAAGACCACATATAGCACATGCAACCCAAGAGACCATAAATGATTTGAAGTGCTAACTTCTTGATCATCCTTCCTGCCATTACTACCTCACCTGTGACAATAAGTTTCTAATCCTTCCATTTTTAGAAAAATCGATTTCTTATTAGCTCATTTCAAGGGAAAAAAAATGAGCTAGTATTTGGACTTTGTCATTTGTCTGTAGACACTGAACTTTTTTTTGTTTTTAGAGATAAATTAGAGATTCTCTTTGGGTTGGATAGTTATTAATGAAATATTATGATTTGCACTTTTGTAATCTTCCTACCCTCAAACTGTGGGAAAAGTTGAAAATTTCAAACTAATATATTGAAAGTGATGTAATTATATCAGAAATTTGAAATTTTGGTTGTGAAATATGAACATTATGAAGTTTGTAAAGAAAACAATGGTTAGCAATTTTATCTAACCAATGATTTCATTTTTATCCCAAAAGCGGTGGAAAAACACAATATTTATATTTGAAGTGAAAATTATTTGTTTTTAGAGATAATTTGAAAATCTTCTTTGGGTTGCATAAGTATTGATAAACTATTATGATTCACACTTTTAGAATCTCCTGAAAGCTTTAATTGTGCCCTCTAGGACTACATAAAACTATAAGCATTTTTACAAATTAAACCTTCAATAAAATAAATTTTTTTACAAATCGTTTTTTCTTCTGAGTGAAACAGAATTAAAAACACCTTACACAATGGTGTAAGGTGTTTTTAATAATGTAATTGTAATGCATTCCTTTGAATTACAGTTAGAATGCATTACAGGAAACTGAAACATTACAACAGAAACGGAAGCATTACATCTATTCTCTGTAATCTAAGTTTAAACAAAATTGATTATGACTATTCCTTCTGAATGAAACACTGGAAATTAAAGTAATGTACTAAAGAAATTGATAGAATCAGTATTTGTCTCTATTCTTTCTAATCCAACCTTCAATAAAATGAATTGTTTGTATCTTTTGTACTGACCTAACAATTGGTAATTAAAGAAACCCCACTACAGGAAAACAGCACATCTGCTATTTACAGTATATTATTTGATTGAACTTTCAATATTTTTTTTAATAAATTCATTTATTCTATGGTAAACAATTGGAAATCAGAGAAATTGCACTATAGGACACTATCACACTCAAAAATTTATATCTATTCCCTCAAATCCATGAAATAGATCTTTATTTACATCTGCACTTCAGAAGACAAAGTTTAACTCCTCAAGCTAAGAACACGAGTAAGTACTTGATGTCAACTGTTGTCCCTGGTAAATCTGGGTTGGGGTTGGCTCAATTGGCAGCATCCAAGGCTTGTAATCTGCAGTTATAGGTTTGAGTCCCACCTGGACCAGCATTGAGATTTATCTCCACAAAACCCCCACCTTCCCTGAATCAGAAAGGGGACATCAGTGGTCTTGGAAAGGCTGCCATCCATTAGATGGGATATCAAGCTGTGGCCCTGTGTGCATGAGAGCCATATCCTGTTCACGTTAAAGAACATGCTGGATGCTTTGACTGGAGGCTTCAGCCTATCTCCTAACAACTGTCCAATGGATCCTCTTCCTCCAAACTTCTCTGAGCTCTTGGGGTCCTTGTGGTCTGGCCATTTAGCCCATTGTGTGTAAAAATGTGCTGCTCAGAGGTAAAACAACCCAACACTAATATTTAGACAAATGAATCCACAGCTTATTATTGATTTACTAAGTATTTAATCACTATTAAGTTGTTTAAGTAGCAGGATGAAAATGGTGTAGAGGAAAAATTACCTTGAGCCAGGTGGGATCTGAACCCATGAACCCACAACTTCTTGATAACCTGTCAGGTTGTGGATTCAGATCCCACCTGGCTCAAGACAATTTTTCCTCTAGACCCATCTTCATCCTGTTACTTAAACAACTTAATAATGATTAAATACATGGAAAATCAATAATGAGTTGTGGATTCATTTGTCTAAATACCAGGTACTACGAATCATACCAAAAGTGATGTAAATTCATATTTGCGTACAAAAAAAAAAAAAAAAAAAATTCAGCAGGCTCTTGGAGCATGGCTGTCATCTGCATGTGCCTGGGATGACTCTAAAGAATAGAGTCCCCAAATACACTTGAAAGAGAATGATTGACCTGATGGTGTATAGAATAACATCAGCATTAGAGGAGAGATTGATCAGCAGCCGGTACCCATTTTCGTCCTGTTACTTAAACAACTTAATGGTGAATAAATACTTAGTAAACCTACCCTAGTATATCCTGAGTACATACTCACCATTTACATGCTGTGACAAAGATCATTACAGCTCTGCCATCTCTTAGTTTTTTTAAACTATTCGACCAGGGTTACATGAAGATAGAAGATCCCTTCATTGGCATCTGTTTCTTCATATATGAGGGATGATCATTTAATTCGTAAACTGATGCCATAAGTACTCGTATGTAGCACTTTTTCCAAAGTAACACTAGATGGCACTGCACGTGGCTGTTGCAAAGGAGGCTCCACGTGCCAAGGTCATTTGGTGTTGACTGCTGTTGTGTTAAGACTGGGAATTGAGTTGTGTGTCGTAGACGTTCGTTCAGAATGTCGGAAATTCAGACAGAACAGCAGTATGTCATTTGTTATTGTGTTAGGCGAGGCTTAAGTGCTGCTGCAACTGTTGAAGAGATGAGCGAAGCCTATGTTAATGACTATCTTTGTAGGTCTGCCATTTTTAAGTGGCATAAGAGATTCAAAGAAGGATGCAAATCTGTTGCCAATGACCCAAGACCCAGCTAGCCTTCTTCCTCAATAACTCCTGAGCAAATCGAAAGAGCCCTGGCAATCCTGAATGAAGACTGATGAATAATACTTCATGAAGTGGCTGTGAAAATGTCAGTTTCATACGGAAGCACTCACGAAATTGTGAAAACCCATCTGAAAATGTCACAAATCTGTGCTCAATGGATTCCATACAGTTTGATTCCAGAACAAAAAAAGGTACAGCTGTGCAAGGAGGTGCTTAATCGTTTTGAAAGCCAGGGTCCAACCTTCATGAGTCGAATTGTGACTTGCAATGAAACTTGGATCTTTCACTACGATCCCGAAACAAAACAACAGTTGAGTCAATGGAAGCATCCCAATTCACTGAGACCCAAGAAAATTCGTTGTTCTCTTTCAGCTGGGAAACAAATGACTCTTGTGTTTTTTGACATAAAAGGTGTTCTTGTTACTCACTTTGTGCCTCGTGAAACAACCATGAATAAGGAAACCTACTTGAAGGTTCTCAGAGCCAATCTTCAGCATGCCATTTGTGAAAAATGTCCAGAACTTTCTGTTGTGACTTGGTTTCTCCATCATGACAATGCCAGGCCCCATATGGCTAATAGTGTGTAGCCAGTGATCACTGCCATAGGTGCTGAAGTTCTGCCACATCCTCCATATTCCCCGGACTTTAGCACCCTGCAATTTTTTCCTGTTTCTGCGACTGTAGAAAGCTTTGAAAGGGAAACATTTCGCATCCAACGATGAAGCTTGCAGAGCCACGATGACAACATTTCACACACTTTTGAAAAATGGCTTCAAAGACTTCTAATGCATGGGTGTATATATATATATACAAATGCCAGGAAGATTCAGATGATGATATTTAATGTAACTTTTTGCTTCTGTCCATGAATTAAATGATCATGCTATGTAGATGATTGCTCATGTGATTTCCATTCTTTATTTCACAACATCAAAACTGGGTTGGTTTTAGCTAAGATAGCAGAACCAGGTACTTCATGTGGCTGAAGTTGGGGTGAAATGTACAAGCGAATTTTTAAAATTAAATACGATAAGATTTTCCAGAATACTTTTTTCTAACAGGAAGCAAACCGTTCGTAAATACTGCCACCATGCAGTGCTGTAGCATTAGGGGAGGCTATGAAACAAGACTCCCCAAAGGAAAATTAACTACAATAATTTATGAGTAATTCACAAACTTTTTCTGAAACAATTTAATAATAAATTCCAGTATTTTAAGAAATATTCATCAGGTATTATAAATGACATTTGCATTTTGTTCACTGAAATTTCATTTGTACCTTAATTTTATTTCTCTAATGACATACTAATAAAATAATGGCTAAGTATCTGGCAACAGAACTGAAATTGTCTAGTTCCACAAAAAAGTTCCATGAAATGCTTCATGTCACATGATATTGCATGATTTTTTACAAAGTGAATGGCAGGCATGGAGAGAGTAATTGAGCTTAGGTTCAAAACAATTTTAGCAAGTGAGATAAAACTTTGTGTGCAATTTGTAAACCGTTAACTGCTTACATTTTTTAGAACCAAGATTCACTTGCATTTTAAAATTTAATATTTCTTACAGAACAAGTTGAATTATTTCTGCTGTTTTGGTACTTGCATTTTGTAATTTCACGAACTGGAAACTAAATTAATATCTTTAATACTCTATGATACTTTAAATGTATTTTTCTATGACACTATAAAATTTTGCATTATTTCTTGAACTTTCTTCACTTCTGTAATAATTTTGACAGAAATGCGTGAATCTGAAGGGTCTGAGTATGATGATTTTTATTGTTTTTTCTTGAATACCAATTTTTGACAGAATATGAAAAGAAGTGCAAGTTAAAAAATTAAAGTTCTGCTCCCTTTATTAAATGAGTACTTCATGACTGTACAGAATCTAATTTCGAAAATTCATGGTACAATAAATATAAATAGATGACTGTTTGTTAAAATTAAATAAGTATACCATTTTATATGTCTGTTGTTTGGATGACAAAGAATGGTGCAATGAAATTTTGTCTCCCGAACTTCAAAACTCATGCTGTGCAACTGCCACAATTAAGTTCAGTGGGGTTTTAATCCAGGCATGAGTTAAATGCTGGTTTTGGGATGAATGGAGTAAATAAGTATATGTGTGAACTGGGTCATGAGGTGAAATAATGTTTTTTCTTTTGGGAAGGTCATCAGTATTGTGAAAATTTGGTTTTCATTGTGTGGAAAATAGTAACATAATAGGAGTTCATAAAGTTCACTATATTGCAATAGATAAAAGTAAGTACATACAGCAGCCATTGGTGATGTTAAAGTGCCCAAAGGATTTTTTAGGTGCGGGAGAAACACTTACTGAGAGTTAACTTCAATGCATCAGTGTGTGTATCAAATGTGGATACACTTGATACATATGCTGATACTTGACAGCAGTGACAACTTGGAGTCAACTCTCAGTAAGTGATTCTTTTATCCCTCACCTAAAAAAAATCCTTTGGACACTTTAACATCACCAATGGCTGCCATATGAATTTACTTTTATTACATTATAGTGAACCTTTATGAACTCTTGAACTTCATGCTGTGTTTCTAACTTTATTTTGTAGTAACATAATAATTCTGAAGGAAAGGCATGATGATGACACTGAAGATATGCAACTTTGCTTCTGTGGATATTTTTATACCTAGTTTTCTAAGAAATTCACAAATACTATTAAATGGGTATTTTCATGCAGAAATAATAGGTTGTTTTTTTAACCAATTTGAAAAATATGCAAAAATAGCAGTTTTCATTTCCTTGGTTCCTTCTTCCAAATTGAAATTCTGTGTTGTTTTATAATATTCTTGAACATCAATGTATAGTTTTCTTCTTAATTCGATTTGGCACTGATATTTTACAGTGTTCCAGTCATGAAAAGTTTGTCATAAAAACCATATACACTGGTTTCCATAAATTAAGGAAAACTCAGAAAAATTACGATAAACAAAAAACTATATGAATGATTATAATGAAATTTTATGGAAACATGAATTACAAAGCTAGTTTCAGAATGGCATAAAATATTTTACACTAGAAACATTTTTCATCAAAAGATAACACAGGAACTTGTCCAAAAATGAGGTGTCAGAATGCAATGGGTGAAGTTCTTTAATAAGGAGTGTGGTTGCCCCTTACAGCAATACAGGCATGACAGCGATGTACCATGCTGTTTATGATGTTGTGAATCAGCTGAGTAGGGAGTAACGACTATTGTTTCTTTAAAGCAGTGATAACTCCCCCTTTGTTTCAAGTGGTGGGTTGAGGGCAGCAACATGTCTCCCTAGAGCATCCTATACATGTTCAATAGGATTAGGTCAGGAGATCGAGCTTACCACTTCATGCACATAATGGTCTCCTCTTGAAGGTATTGTCCCACTAGTCGAGCTCTGGGTGGATGAGCATTATCGTCTTGTAAGATGAATGTTTCACCTATTGCACCAGTGGAAGGATGTACATAAGGGTCCAGGATGTCATCTCTATAGCTTTGAGCATTGAGGTTCCCACTCGTCAACACATAGAGGTCTGTGCACCACCTAAGGAAATGCCACCCCTAACACACATACTACCTCCACTGTAACTGTCGCTTTGATGGATGTTGCTGGGATGATAGCAGGTACCTTGTTCTCTCTATATCAAAAAATGTCCGGAATCACTCTGCAAGCAATATCTGGACTCATCTGTGAAGAGTATGGACCTCCATTGCTCTTCTGTCCAGTTAACATGCATGTGTGCCCACTTCAACTGTTCTGTCTCCTGTGATGTGATGTGAGGGGTATACAAATTACTGGCCTTCTAGCATACAGACCTTCCTCATGAAGCCTTCTACACACAGTAGAAGCTGTTACAGCCCTCTCAGTGGCTGCTGCAAGAGAGGATCATAACTGAGAGGGAGTAGTAGACGTCCTGTCCCTTTGTGCTGTTAATTGCAGATATTGGTCTTGTACAGCAATCATAACTCTAGCCCTATCTTGGCTAAACCTCTGAGACATGGAATCCGTGCTAAGAAATTAATTCCACAGTCTATGGACCACAGAAGAACTTGCATTCAGCCATAGTGCCACATCTGATTGACTTTGGCCCAGCTTGGAGCCAGCCAGTAGCTTTCTACTGCAGTTCATTTGGCAAATGATGTCTCAAGGTCATTCCTACAAAATGACTATTTCGAATTTCTCTACTCACATTTACAACACAAAATAACGATCCACTCCAAAACACCCGTTTGTATGCCGCTATCCGATTATGCAAATTGACGTAACCTAGAACTAATTTGCATGTGATATGCTCACTTGGCATTACTGGTTACATGAACAAGTTTGGTGAGAATCGCACAATTTTTTGGTGAATTATCGCGATTTTTCTCATTTTTCCTTAATTTATGGAAACCAACTTAGTTTTCTATGTATGGCATAGGCACAAGGGTAGTAAAATTATAAATATTACAAATCTCTGTTAATAAAGTAGAGTGCTGATCATCCAATTTAGTGGGGGGGGGGGGACACTGGTTTCTGGACCTGTATAATTAAGAAACAAAGTTAATCAAAATTATGTTTTATTAGAATTATTACAATTCATCTAAATAAAAGAGGAAATTATACATACATTTAGTGGTCATTGAATTATGACCACCCTCATCCAGAATAGAAAATGCCCAGTAGAGCTCATTATATAAAGGACTGTGCAGCACTGAATGTGAGCTCAGTTGGAGATATGGTCATGCAAGCCTGAGTGTGAACATTGCAGTCATGGGAAAAGTTGCAGCTATCATAGAGTTCTAAAAAGGCATGATAGTTTGGGCTCAAACATCAGATGCCTTAATCTTGGGAATAGCACACCTTTTTCGGTGATCATAGCTGTAGTGCTTAAGGTTTTCACAAAATGGGTCCAGGTAGTTAAAGTCACCTCCTGCCAATGAAACTGATGAGGAGAACAGAAGGTGGATGCTGTGGGGAGAAAAGGGTGCAATGCCTTGTACACAATGACAGGTCATGCAGGTACAACTAAAATCTCAATAGACAGTGTGGAGTGCAAGTACAATATCCTAGATGATGATGCTTTGTTACTCTAGTGTGTGTGGGGTTCTGGAGCTGAAGGCCCACAAGAAGGCTGAAGACCTACTCTTCACAGGAAATTGTCATAACCAGCACGTGCCGTGGCGCCAGCAGCATGCTGGTGGTAGCTCTGCAAGATATTGCAATTTGACTCAATTTTGCCAACTTCCCTAGATCTTGCCAACTTGCCTAGATTTTTGCCAACTTTTCTTAATTTTACAAAATCCCAGTTTTCACAACTCACTGAATTTTACTAAATGGTTTCAAATTTTACCAAGTTTCCTCGATTTTTCCAATTCGCTGTAATTTTACAGAAAAAATCCCACTTTTTACATCACCCTGAATTTTACCAGGTCACTTAGAATTTTGCCAACTTCCCAAGATTTTGCCAACTCTCCTTAATTTTACAAAAAGAAACCCAATTTTCAACTGACTTATATTTTACCAAGTGACTTTGAATTTTGCCAAGTTGCCTTGATTTTGCCAACTCACCATAATTTTGCAGAATCCTCACAGAAGACCACTTGTGCACACTTTTGCTGCAAGTATAATCTTCATCTGGACTTTGAGTTGTGGCTCTGGAGTACCATCATTCCAGTTGTGGGGGAGATTAAGTTTTCAGTCTCGACTGGAAATTGATCTCTTTACCACACATAATCTCAGGTCCAAGCGCACGTGGGCACTGAGTCCACTTAGACCTGGATGATCAGGCCACTCCCCCTCTCTTGGAGAGTGGACTGATGTTCTTTGCTTCGCCTGTACCATGCAGTTGTACGCTCGAAATGGGACTGTAGATCCCAGGTGTATGACTCCACCTGGGATTCAGATGTGAAGGTGCTGGACCCTCTCCACCATCATGCTGGACCCTCATCCACTACTACTGTTGGATGCTCGCCAGAGATGATTCTGAACAGCTGTACAAGTGACAGTTGGAAGTAGAAGTGGAGTTTTACTAATACATGTCATATGTACGTATTACTCTATAGGAAACTATTGCAGATTTCTCAGAAATCGTAGTCAATTTTGCATTTTCATTGTCATATTCATGTTCAGCACCTTGAAATCTGTAAGAAAAAATCTGCAAGACCATGGCTCATTGATGCTAGAGGTGAATGAAGGCTATCCCATATGGTATGAGCCATGGTTAGTACCTTCAAAAAGTGGTCCAAGGAGGGAAAAACACGAACTGCCGGCATGTTGTGGGGTGACCATGGCTCATTGATGCTAGAGGTGAGTGAAGGCTATCCCATATGGTATGAGTCAACGGAAGGGATACTGTGGTGCAACTCACCTGTAATTTGAATGCTGGTGATAGAAGTAATATGTCACAACCATAGTACAGCTCCGAGTTCCCATGCTAACCTCGGTTCACCATCAAAAGCACCTATAATGGGCATGCGAGCATCAAAACTGGACCTTGAATGATTGGAAGAAGTTTTCTGGTCTGATGAATTTTGTTACCTGTTGTACCATGAGGAGGGCCAGGTATGTATGCATCGTTTACCTGGGGAAGTGTTGGCACCGGGATGCATCGTGAGACACATCCTGGGGAAGTGTTGGCACAGAGATGCATCGTCAAGCCATTGGAGGAAGTGTAATGCTTTGGGCAATGTTCTGCTGGGAAACCCTGGGTCCAGTCATTCATGTGTAGGAAACTATGACGTCTATCACCTATCTAAACATCATTGTAGACCAGTACATCCTTTCATGGTAGTGGTATTCCCCTCTAGTAGTGCCTTCTTTCAGCGGGATAATGCGCCATGCACACTGCCCAGATTGTTCAAGAATGGTTTGCAGAACATGAGGAAGACTTCCAGGTATTGCCCTGGCCTCCAAATTCCCCAGATATCAATCGAGCCTCTGTGGTTTGTGTTGGAACAGCATATCTGATTTGTGGTGGCTCAACCATGTAATTTACAAGAGGTAAAGGATCTGCTAGTAATGTGTTGGTACCAGATAAACAAGACACCTTTAGAAATCTTGTAGCATGCATGCCTCACTGGATAAGAGCTGTTTTGGCAGCACATGGAGGACCAACATCATTTTAGGCAGGTGGTCATAATGTTTTAGCTCTTCGGTGTATGCAGGTTGCACCACAGTTTTGCCACCAGAGAATAAAATGTCATGAAAAGTAAGGGAATAAAGAAACTAATAGATATTATAAGTCATACAGAGTGAAAATTTACCGCATTCTTTTAAAATACTCTGGTAACTAGAATCAGACTACTAAGAATAGCAATAAACAATAGAGTGTTGTTAACTGTGAAGAGGGAGCATGCACCGAACAGCATACATGAATGTCAATCCAAAGTTTTCATTTAGAGTTTGAGGGTGTGTATGTGAAGGCTTCTTTGTAGATGTCATGTGTGCCAGGAGATATGAACAATAATGTGATGTTGATGTTCATGATGAAAACTCCTTAATACTTTATCTTTTATTTCATTATTCAAATGATGAAATAATTGTGTTGCAGGTAGCAAGCATTGTAGTATGTGGAATAACAATAAAATTTTTGGTGACATTATTAATTCCTCATGTCATGTACTCAATTGGACAAGATAAGGAATTTAAATGTAATAACTCACGATAAATGCTGTACATTGAATTTAGTTTAAAAAATTGCTCAATCTTAAGTTATGAAGAGTGCAAAACTTTTTACAAGCTAAGTTGCATCAATAATTTGTTGTTATTATAACTATCAAATTACAACTTCAAACAAGATCTTAATATATATCAATTAGTCTTAAATATATCCTTATATGCCATACAAAGTATAATAGACCAATTAACAATACAAATATAGTTACTGGTATGTTGGAGGCTGGTACATCTACTTGATTATTTAGCTTCGCTTGATGTTACAATAGATGATCACTGATGTTTCGTATATTTTGGTTCATCCAGTCCAGATTGGGGTACTGTTGCATCTGCTATGTCTATATGACGTCAATTGATGCCTCTTTACGTAACTAATGTCGTTAGTATATTTCAAGCAACCAGTCCTTTTAAGATACACACACATTAGATGTTAATTCAGTACAGTCATCGTATATTTATCTTCAGTATATTTGTCCAGATATTATATATTGAAACATGAATATATCAGATTACTCGGTGTAGTTGTTAACAATAGCAATATCGTTTAGTGATGGCCTATCATCACATATGTTGATATTTAGTTATGCTATCCTTTTCGTTGGAGCATTAGATATTTCATTTCAAACTACAGATTTAGTTCATAGTTGTTACTTTAAGCTGAAGACGGTTAACTTACCATATGTATTATGCACGCTACACATTCACTGGTAAATATTTTTGTAGGGCAACAGTTGCACTTTCCTCAATTCTTTAAGACTTAAAATGCATAATTAAACATAAATTGTTAACAGCCGACTTACTTTGTTGTTAAAACAGGTTTAAAAACAATTTCATGCTGGTGCCTAGATGTGAGTAGAGCACAAGTTGTATCGACGGTCAGATGTTGCTGGAGTTATGCGTTTCACTGTCTGTCAATTACACGGCGTCATCAGATTGAGCAGTTTTTTAAACTAAATTCAATGTACAGCATATATCATGAATTATTACATTTTTATTAGACTAGCTGTGTTGAATATTATTTAAGATAAGGAATTTGTTTCTTGATAACTTATTTATTAATATATGTATGTGAAAGAAATATATATATGTTAGATTTTGTTGGAGAGATTATTAGATGAAATCTTTTTATTTAGTTTATATCTTATCCACTGAGTAAAATTTTATTTTATATGTTTATTCAGAACTTTTTTTTTTATGAATTTCAACATTTTTTGCTCTAACTCTAAATTGTTAGCAGAGTGGAAGTCGTGGATATGACCCAAACTGTTTTTACCAGTCTCTGAACCATGAGTTGTTTCACCTCTGAGTGTCACTTTTATCCACACAATATGCTAAATGGCCAGGTTAGAGGACTCCAAAGGTTCAGAGAAGGCTGGAGAAGAGGACCCACTGGGAAGCTCTTAGGAGATAGATGGAAAGCCTCCTGCCAAGGCCATCTAGTGTATTCTTTAATATGCACAGAGTATGTCTCTCAGGTACATGGCACCACAGCTTTGCATCCCATCTGATGAATGGCAGTCTTTCCAGGCCCACTGTGTCCCCTTTTTGACAAGGACAGGGTGGTAGTTTTATGGAGATAAATCTCAATGGTGGTTGTGGGACTCAAATTTGGAAACTACTGATTATGAACCTGGCGTGCTACTAACTAAGCCAACCGCTACCTCATTTGAACCACGTGTTTAACAGGAGTTACAATACTCCAAAGAGCCAAAACATTATGACCACCTATCTAATATGATGTTGTTCCACATGCCACCAAAACAGCTCTTACCAGGTGAGGCATGGACACTACAAGATTTCTAAAGGTATCTTGTGTTATCTGCAGATCCTTTAAATCTTGTAAATATTAGTAAAATTGTATCACATGTTACCAGCAGATCCTTTAAATCTTGTAAATTACATAGTTGAGCCACTGCAAATCGGATATGCTGTTCCAACACAAACCACAGAGGCTCGATTGATGTCTGGGGAATTTGGAGGCCATGGCAATACCTGGAAGTCTTCCTCATGTTCTGCAAACCATTCTTGAACAATCCAGGCAGTGTGGCATGGTGCATTATCCTGCTGAAAGATGGCACTACTAGTGGGGAATACCACTACCATGAAAGGATGTACTGGTCTGCAATGATGTTTAGATAGGTGATAGATGTCATAGTTTCCTGCACATGAATGACTGGACCCAGAGTTTCCCAGCAGGACATTGCCCAGAGCATTACACTTCCTCCACTGGCTTATTTTTGCCCCATGGTACATCCTGGTGCCAACATTTCCCCAGGTAAACAATGCACACATACCCAGCCATCCACATGGTGCAAAAAAAAAATGAAATTTGTCAGACCAGACAACCTTCTTCCAATCATTCAAGGTCCAGTTTTGATGCTCAGGTGCCCATTTTAGGCGCTTACAACAGTGAACTGAGATTGGCATGGGTACTTGGAGTGGCCTGTGGCTACACAGCCTCATTTTCAGCAGGGTTTGATGTATTGTGTGTTGTGACATATTACTCCCATCACCAGCATTCAAATTACAAGTGAGTTGCACCACAGTATCCCTTCTGTTGACTCTTACCATATGGGATAATCTTCACTCAGCTCTAGCATCGATGAGTTGTGGTTGGCCCACACCTTGCTGGCAGTTCATGGTTTTTCCCTCCTTGGACCACTTTTTGAAGGTACTAACCATGGTTGACTGTGATCACCCCACAAGCCTTGCCGTCTCTGAAATGCTCTGATCGAGTCGTCTGGCCATTACAATTTGTCCTTTGTCAAACTCACTTATCTGTTGCCTTTCCCATCTGAAGAACAAGAATAACACTGATTAACAGCGCTCAGTATCAGGTGTTATTTATACCATTTCATGCCACATGTGCCATCGTTTACCTGCAGTTGCTTTGATTTGCATAAAGATGTGCTGGTCATAATGTTTTGGTTCTTTGGTGTATATTGCTAGCAAACAGTTGTTTGTTGGCAGCCAAAGTTATTTTATCATCATCATCGTCAAGCAGCCATGGGCTACGGAGGTCGAACCAGACTGTGCAATTTAGTTCTCCTTATTTCATAGTAACAATAAGTAGAGCTCAGCCTCTAACCAGTACCTGATCTTGAACCCATTTGATTTGAGACAATGAAGAATTTTGTCAAGATACTTTCCAAAGATGCTAACCTTATAAAAATGTATGGATTAAATTCAATTGAAAAATAATAAAGTTGTAATAACATAGAAAAATAATTGTTTGAAATCAAAATTCTGATAAATTCTATTCTTTTTAAGCAAGAGTCCTGGAATGCTGTTGCAGTCCATTCCATCATTATGATTTGCATGCCTTCAAGAAGTATTTTTTTTAAATGAAACTGGTCAGATAACCAGCATTTTTCCCCAAAGAATATATCATAATGATTTTTTTATTTAGATGGCAGTCAGTGTTGCATGTTCTAAATGCTGTGTAGAAGAATTATTTAAATTTGACGGTATATATTATCTTGGCTGAGTTGTAAGTTATAAGATTGCTGATAAGTCAGTTTTCTATATACAGAGATTATGAGTTCATTACTACAGCATTGTTCAAATATACAAAGAAATGTTTTTTTTATTTTTCAATTTCATGGGTGAACTTTATTATAGGATATGCAACATATTGTTGAGTTCAGATATAAAATCATATAAAGCTTTGTCAGAATACTTCCATATGATGAATATATCAATATGTTGTTTCCACAGGAAGGGTTTGAGTTCTTCTCTGAGCCCCTCTGGGTCCTTGTGACCTGCCATTTAGCCCATTATGTGCAAAAAAAAAAAAGTGCCAGAGGTATAACAACCCAAATCTTCAAATAATTTTCTTTCCAGTTAGTATGTAGGAGATTTTTGTGTAGAAACCAGAGGATGAGCAGGATTGTTTTTTTTTATGAAATTTTACTTGAAGCAATTTTGGTATATTATAGTTGATTGGTAGTTTATAATTTTTTTTAATAGATTGTGGCAAACGCAGATTGTTTTTCAGTTTGTTTAATTTTTTGATAATTTTGTTAGATCATAATTAATCTCATTACATTTGATGGTAGTTAAGACTTCATTGAGGTTTGCAGAATATTCATTATTAGTTAATATTATAGTCGGCTTGCTTTTGTCAGCTGATAAAAATATATGTTTCATTGTTTCTTATTTTTATTCTTCCTTGCTGATAGATTGTTGATCGTTCTTTGTCGTCATTACTACTTGGTATTACTTTGACAATGTTTTCAATATCTGGGATTAATTTATTAAGAGATTGTAATTAGGTAGGATAACAAAATTTCGGACCTGTTTCTGGTGCTCTTCTTAAAATATTATTTGGTGTAATATCTGATTTGTTGATTAATGGAATAGGTTTAATATTGGTTGACTTCTTAGTTTCATCATTGGAATTGCATTTTGGTTGTTCTAATTTTTTATTATTTTTATTAATAATAATGTTTTTAAGTGCACTGCTGCATATTATGAAATTAAATTGAAACTTTGGCAAATTTCTTCTCATCTTGATTGATTTATTATTACACATATACCAATTACAACGAGCTTAATAAACATGTAAAAGATCAGTTAACAGCTGATAAGAATCTTTGGCTTGATAGCTTGGCTGACAAAGCAGAGGAAGCAGTTAGACAGCACAACAGCAGGGGGTTCTACCAGATTGTTAATGTTTTATGTGGGAAGAAACAGACAGGTACACAGGAATTGAGTGATAGATATGGCAAGGCGATTGAAGATGAAGATTCTGTGATGGTTGAGTGGGCTGAGCATTTCAGAGATGTTCTGAATAATGTGATTATTTCTACTCCCATTGTTTGTAATGAGGATAGATGCATTACTGGCTTTTATGATGTCCCTATATCACATTCCAAAGTCACTTTGGCTATCTTTAAATTAAAACTGCATAAATCCCCAGGGGTGGACGAAATCACCACTGAAATGCTTAGAGCTGGGAACATTTGTGTTGTCACGTGGCTGACTGAAATTTTGAATATTTTTTATGATAAAGGTGTTCCTAAGGATTTTACTAGAGCTATCATTGTCCCAATTTTTAAAAAAGGTGATCTCATTTCTTGTGATAATTATAAGGGAATTAGTTTATTTTCTGTTTCAGGTAAAGTTCTTTGCATGATTATGCTTAATAGAACTAAGAATTTAGTTGATGGACAACTGCATGATTAACAGTGTGGATTCAGAAGTGGTAGGGGATGTATTGATAAAATATTTTCACTTAGGCAGATTCTTGAGAAATGTGTAGAGTTTCAGAAACCCGTGGTTGCTAGCTTTATAGATTTCAGAAAGGCTTTTGACCCTGTTGATCGATATAATTTGTGGTTGATTGTTAGATCACATGGGATTCCTGATAAGTTAGTTAGTGTAATGAACACTCTCTATAATAACATAGAGTTGTGTGTGAGAGTTGGTACACCTGTACATTTTGTCTCCTTTTCTCTTTAGGTTGGTTATTGATTATGTAATGCTAAATTCTTTGCAAGGGAAAGATTTTGGCCTTAAATGGTCTAGAGATTTTAACTGGTAATAGAGTAGGTTTGGTGATAAACAGAAAAAACTAAAATGATGAAAATTGGTCAGGCAGATGCTTTAGTTGCTTTGAATGGCTGTTTTATTGAGCAATTGTCTCAGTTTAATTATCTTGGGAGCTATGTAACAGATACTGGTGATGTGCAGCATGATATAAATAGAAGAATAGGGATTGCCGCTGGGACTTTTAAGAATCTATGAAGAGTACGGAAAAATAGGCATATACACCTAAAGACTAAAATCAGGCTGTATAATAGTTTGGTTCTTTCTATGGTTAGTTATGGTAGCAAAACATGGACCCTTTGTAAGCAGGATAACAAAAAACTTGATGCCTTTGATTCTAGATGCTTACACAGTATCTTGGGCATTAGGTGGTTTGACTTTGTAAATAATGATGAGGTTAGAAGTCATCAACCTCCTTTGAGCAGCATATTGTGCAGAGAGAGTGAGACTGCGTTGGTTTGGCCATGTTGCCCGTATGCATAGCTGCAGATTGGCAAAGAGGATTATGAACAGTGTACCTAAGGGTATCAGAAAAAGGGGGAGACCTAGGATATGAATGGGCAGACAATGTCAAACAGAACCTTGCTAGAATTGACCTAGAGTGGCCAAATGCAGCAGCTGTAGCTCAAAAGAGACATGTCTGGAGAGGAAAATTACACAATCTGGTTGGACCTCTGTAGCCCATGGCTGCATGAGGAGTTTGTATGTATATACCAACAAGATTATTAATCCACATTGTACAGAGTGATTCAAAATTCATGCAACCTATATTAGAAAATAATCATGGAATCGTGCAATTAAACGTTCATTGAAGTCAGCTTGAAGAGTTAAAATGATTTTGTTGCTAAATAATGTTTGACTATGCATATACATTCAGCCTGGGAAAATTTCATTATGGGTAACTAGTACAATACACGTCACCAACAAAAAACTGACAGTGTGAGAATTAAACAGTTTTGCATATGTCAGTGACAGCAGGGTTGCCAAGATTAGAATTGGTATTAATTCCATTCAGTTGGCATGAAATAATAAGCATTTACATTTTGAGTTGTGCAAAATTTGAATCACTCTGTTTATGATATGTCAGTGTTTTATGGTGACTTTTATTTTCTCTTTATTGAATATACATGGAATTGTTCCATCTGATATAAAATAATTTCTCCACAGCACTATAATAAATTTAAACAAAAATTAACTACATCTGTAATATAAAGAACATATATTTCAGACAGCTGATGTAGTACAAGCTATAATTAAAAAGAGCAGATCAGTTTTGGCATTAGGAAAGGAATTTTTCTATCAGCAAGTCCAAGAAGATATTGAAACAGCATACAGGTAAGTAAAGCTTAAATCAATATAGGGGAACCGTATTCTAATCAATTCAATCTGCAATGAACCATTTTCTTAAGAACCTTTTTTGATATTTTTCATTGCACATGCAGAATTTCAGCTTTGCTTTAGATAACATCATGCTACCTCCCAGTTTTTTTTATCTTGTGTATACCAGCCAAAACTAATTTGCATTCCATAAGTTGGGACCCCTGATTTACAGGAATAATTTATGACCAGCAGTGGAAAAAGTACTTAAATACAAAATGTTGTTACTAGAGTATTGATGAAATAAATTTAAAATTTAAAAAAAAGACCACTTTCCCATATGCACCCTAAAAAGGGGTCTTCTCCAGTATAATTCTTTCACTTTTTTTTAGCATTTTATTTTCATCACTAAGTAATTTGTTTTGTAGTTGAATGTTTTTATTTCTTTAGTTAATTCAGTCATAATATTTAAATAATTATCCAATTTATCTGAACAATATTGGGTACATTTTTTATACTCTTAACTCCTTCAGTAGGTCATCTTTTGATTGTCATTAGTTTCAATCATATCTTAGTTTAGTCATTTATTCATTAATAATCTCACCAATATGAGTTATCATAGTTGAAGATAGTTCATTTAGTTGATTATGCTAAATCAGATGAGGCTCATCTAACTTTTAGGGGTGTATGTAAGATCAGGATCTGTATGTGCCTCAAAGTCTTCCTCCGATGAATGTGGGCGGGGGTGGCTCAGTCGCTAGCGCGCCAGGCTCGTAATCTGTAGTTCCCAGGTTCGAGTCCCAGCTGGGTCAGCGTTGAGATTTATCTCCGCAAAATTCCCTGCCCACAGTCAGTAGGAGACACCGATGGGCTTGGAAAGGCCGCTGTCTGTCGGATGGGAGGTTAAGCCGTGGCCCCGTGTGCGGAAGAGCCATACCCTGTGCACGTTAAAGAACACTCTGGAACAGCTGTTGGGAGGCTACCATCTGTCTCCCAACAGCTGTTCCAGTGGGTCCCCTCCCCCAACCTTCTCTGAGCCTTCGGGGTCCATGTGACCTGGCCATTTAGCCCATGGTGTGCAAAAAAGTGCCGCTCAGAGGTAAAACAACCCGATCCAATCTGATGAATGTGAATCCATCTCCTCCCAGTTGGTTGGAGGTGTTGGTATAGGAAGATCTTCTCCATGAGGAACTGGCCTTATGGTTGAAGGCACATTTGGATATTGTATTTTGCTTTTGTTCTTTTTCAAAAAGCCCGAAACTTTAGTTGAACAAAAATAGCAATGTGCAAGTGACTAGTTGCTCACGCCAAACCATTGGAACTGCAAAGGGCATGGATTTTATCTTACCTTTCAACCATTCACTCAGGCCAACAAAACACAAAATGCAGCACACATGTGGAGCCCACATTTTGTCCTGATCTCCAACATGACATCCAAAATACAAGTTATAGATTTCTTCACAATCTTTGTCAAAGAGCGACCCTGGGATTTTAAAATATAATTTCCACACATATAACAAAGCTTATCTGGCACATTCACACATCTGCAACGCTGCCTTTGTGCCATTTAAGCGACAAAATTCACTCTTCAACATAAAACACATGTTCCTCTTACAATGAAAACAAGAATGGCGGTCTGAGATTAGGTTACTGTTACATGTTTTCGTCCACTTGGCAATCAGTGTTTCAGCCTCAAAAAATAAAATATCTAGTATCCTTCCAGTTGCCTGGAGCTGTTGGTATAATAAAAATAAAATAAATACCCCCTGAAGCAACTGCTTGCCACAGAGGTTGACAGGAGCCTGTCGGTTTATATGCCACAGTAGAAGGTCTGTAAGGCTGGCTTGCAATTGCTGAGGAGGACCTCAGCATAAAAATGCATACATCCTGCCTTACCTGGGGCTCGAACCCCAGGTCCCTTAGATCAGTAGCCAAGTGTGCTAACCACTCAGCCACAGAACGGCCATAAGATATTAAATAGGAGTCAAAATGACCAATAACATAAACACCTGGCATGGTAGCCATTTTTTAAGGCCAGATCTGAAATCAGCACCTGAAAAATAGTTAAAGGCAGCTACAATTGTTCATGTTATAAAAACCTTGTAAACCAGTGTAATTAACAGAAGCACCAATTTGACGAATTTGGGAGTGTATGAAGAACCTTGCTTCATCATCATCTTTGCTACTGCATTGCACACAACAGAAGTTCCATTTTCCATATTCAACCCAGCAGAAATTTTTCTTATGGACTCAATTTATCTTGCCATTTTTTAGATTACATCTCACCTTTCTCACTAACCACTAGAAGTCATTAAAGTGTTTGCTCTGTAATTGTTTCCGCCATTATTACACTCAATCAAGTCATCAAAGTCAAGCCATTTCAATGGCAAATAACATCGTTCACTCACATCTCATGAACATAAGGAATCTTGAAACAGTTTATATCAGGGCTACTAAGTAGCTGTCTACAGCATAAGAAATGCACTGCTCACAAAAATTAGGGGATATTTCAAAATGAATATGAAGCAATAAAAAAAGGAAGCATTTGGTTTTTTTTTTATTAAACAAGAACATCAGAAAAGCAAACGACAAGTCAAAGAAAGTTGTTCAATCATGCAAATGAGATGCAAAACCAACTTTTATTTCATTGGTGAAAATGCACTATACAAAAGGCTGAAAGTACTGGTGTATCTGCACGTTCCCTGATTTTGTAAATGCACATCCTGAAAATTTCCAGCCCTTGCAATGCCCCTGCAACGCGATTTGCCCGAATGCGAAGCCTGGAGAGCCATAGGACGTCTGGAAGCTGGTCAAACACAGACGACAGTGGCAACAGCACTTGGAACATCCCAAAGCATGATTAGCAGACTGTGGAATCGCTTTCAAGAGAGTGGCACAGTACGAAGAAGACGAGGGCAGGGTAACCCATCTGCCACAACAGCAAGAGATGACTGCTACTTGACCTTATTGGCAAGAAGGAACAGGCGCAGCAATACAACAGAGCTGCAGGGACAGTTTCTTGCTGCCACTAGACGACGGATATACACCCAGACCATACGAAATCGGCTCCATCGTGTTGGACTGCATGCCCGGTGACCAATGGTATGCATTCCGTTATCTGCTGAATACCGTAGAACCCATAGAAGGTGGGCTGATGAGCATCGTCATTGGACCTGTGATGAGTAGTCAACTGTCCTCTTCTCTGATGAGTCACGGTTCAGTCTGCAGCCTGACAATCATCGTGTCCTGATCTGGCATGAACGAGGAACACGGGAGAATCCACGTTTCATGCGAGAAAGGGACTCCTTCGGATGTGGTGGAATCATGGCTGGCATCAGCATTGGTGGTCGTACCGACCTCCACGTCATCAGAAACGGATCGCTGACTGCTGTCAGATATCGAGATGAGGTCTTGCACCCTATAGTGGTACCCTATGCTGGAGCAGTTGGAAACAACTTTCTTTTCATGGACGATAATGCAAGGCCCCACTGTGCACATCTCGTCAACAACATGCTTCAGGAGGCAGGAATCGAACGCATGGACTGGCCTTCACGTTCTCCAGACCTGAATCCCATTGAACATGCTTGGGATGCACTGGGAAGATGTCTGGCAAACCATCCAATGCCTCCCACAACACTTCTTGAGCTGGAAGTTGCCCTGGAGCAAGAGTGGCAGAGGATCCCACAAGAACTGCTAGACATTCTGATCCTGTCCATGCCCCATTGCTAGCAGTGTGTTTTGTAGAAGTTATGTGCAATGATTCTTTTAGATTTCAAAATTAGTAAATACACTTGTAGAAGTTACGTGATTATATTGATAGTTAGTGACAAATTACAGATTTCAGGGCTACTGGTGATGAGGTTTGTCTCCAACATCATAAGCTGCCTCGCACTATTTTTTGATTAAAATTGAATATTAGACATAGTTTGATCTACAAGTTATTAAGCAATATATAAATAATCGAACTATGCTTCTATAAGCTCGATACAAAGGATTCAAATAATAAAGACTATCCAGATTATCCTCGATCTGAGGTTATATGGAGCCTCTTCTGACCTAGAGCTGCTCCACTGAGCTGTTCCCCCTTAATCCATCAACGAGGAAGACCGTAACAGAAATCTGCTGTTAAATGTTTCACATTTAATAACTTTTTAACAGTTAAAATGAAAAATCAAGATTCAGCAACATTTGAGCAGGATTTTCTCACTAATGACATTTTCCTGTGAAAAACTTATTTTGATGTTAAGGAGTTCAATGTAGCTTTCATTCTCAAAATAAATATTTTTAGTACAGAGCCCTTCTAATTTATTAGATAATATCCATGTTATATCAATGGGAAACTAACTTCAAACACCCACATTGCACTTTTTATGACAAAAATGTGACTGAAAATGGATTAAAATTCTCAATCAAATTTTGATTTTCTGCTAATATTTATTCACTAGCCATCTAGTGGCTGAGTGGTTAGCATGCTTGGCTACTGATCTGGATTCGAGCCCCTGGTAAAACATGGATGTGTTGTTTTTCTGCTGAGGTCCCGCCATCCTCACAGACCTACTTTGGCATATAAACTGACTGACAGGCTCCTACCCACACAACCACAATCTCCACATAATATCCATAAGATATCTAAAATGACCAGTAGATATCCATGGGTCATCTTAGATATCTTATGGATATTTTGTGGATATTGTAGTTGTGTGGGTAGGAGCCTGTCAGTCAGTTTATATGCCAAAGTAGGTCTGTGAGGATGGCGGGACCTCAGCAGAAAAACAACACATCCATGTTTTACCAGGGGCTCGAATCCAGATCAGTAGCCAAGCATGCTAACCACTCAGCCACTAGATGGCTAGTGAATAAATATTAGCAGAAAATCAAAATTTGATTGAGAATTTTAATCCATTTTCAGTCACATTTTTGTCATAAAAAGTGCAATGTGGGTGTTTGAAGTTAGTTTCCCATTGATATAACATGGATATTATCTAATAAATTAGAAGGGCTCTGTACTAAAAATATTTATTTTGAGAATGAAAGCTACATTGAACTCCTTAACATCAAAATAAGTTTTTCACAGGAAAATGTCATTAGTGAGAAAATCCTGCTCAAATGTTGCTGAATCTTGATTTTTCATTTTAACTGTTAAAAAGTTATTAAATGTGAAACATTTAACAGCAGATTTCTGTTACGGTCTTCCTCGTTGACGGATTAAGGGGGAACAGCTCAGTGGAGCAGCTCTAGGTCAGAAGAGGCTCCATATAACCTCAGATCGAGGATAATCTGGATAGTCTTTATTATTTGAATCCTTTGTATCGAGCTTATAGAAGCATAGTTCGATTATTTATATATTGCTTAATAACTTGTAGATCAAACTATGTCTAATATTCAATTTTAATCAAAAAATAGTGCGAGGCAGCTTATGATGTTGGAGACAAACCTCATCACCAGTAGCCCTGAAATCTGTAATTTGTCACTAACTATCAATATAATCACGTAACTTCTACAAGTGTATTTACTAATTTTGAAATCTAAAAGAATCATTGCACATAACTTCTACAAGGATATTTACTAATTACAAAATCTAAGATAATTCTAAAATTTGAAAAATTTGACATCTGAAGGATTAGATTGTTTTACCTCTGAGCAGTATTTTTTTCACACAATGGGCTAAATGTCCAGCTCACAAGGACCCCAAAGGGTGAAAGAAGATTGGGGGAGGGGACAGCTGTTGGGAGACCAATGGTAGCCTCCCATCAAGGCCATCCAGCATGTTCTTTAACATGCACAGGGTAGGGCCCTCCAGAACACAGGACCATGACTTAATGTCCCATCCGACGGATGGTGGCCTTTTCATGTCTACGTATCCCCTACTGAAAATCAATCCATTGTGAATGCACAGTGTTCCCTGTTAAGATAGACATCAAACATTAATTAATAGATTCTGAAAAAAATTCATCACCGACACAGTGGGAATCGAACCCGAATCTCTCCAGATTCATGCCAGAGCATGCTACCATTGCACCACGCATTGGACAATGGAATTTTTCAGAATAAGACCTTATATATCTTCATCATTGAGACAGCCGAGACAGCGCCATCTATGCTCAAGGAGATGCAACTTTTTCAGTCGTTGCTATTGATTATCAGATGTTAATGAGAAGGTCGCTACCACGTTAATATATAATTAAAAATCAATCCATAGTGAATGCACAGTATTCCCTGTTAAAATAGACATCAAACATTAATTAATAGATTCTGAAAAAATTCATCGCTGACCAGCGGGAATCGAACCCACATCTCTCCAGATTCATGCCAGAGCACACTACCATTGCATCGATTGATTTTTAATTATATATTAGCTTGGTAGCGTTAGTGACCTTCTCATTAACATCTGATAATCAGTAGCAACGACTGAAAAAGTTGCATCTCCTTGAGCATAGATGGTGCTGTCTCAGCCACGTCTCAACGAAGAAGATTTATAAGGTCTTATTCTGAAAATTTCATTGTTCAATGTATGGTGCAATGGTAGCGCGCTCTGGCATGAATCGGAGAGATGCGGGTTCGATTCCCACCATGTCGGCAATGAATTTTTTTCAGAATGTATTAATTAATGTTTAATCCCCTACTGACCAAGGGCAGGGAGTTTTGCAGAGATAAATCTCAAAGCTGCTTTAGGCTTGACTCAAACCTGATAACTGCAGATTACGAGCCTGACACACTACCGACTGAGCCACCCCAAAATCTAAAGGAATCATTGCACATAACTTCTACAAGTATATTTACTTTAGTAACTGATTTGCTATAACAGTTTCTATGTTTCAGTTGACTTTTGGAGTAAATTCTTATGAGCAGCAATGTTGCTTTAAATGTTCCACTTTTGATACACCGAAGAGCCAAAACATTATGACCAGTGTGTCTTTATGCAAATCGAAGCAACTACTTACCTGTAGTTGCTTTGATTGTTCGTTGCTACCACAGTGCGTGTGAAGGTCATGAAACATTATAAATAACACCTGATACTGACCTCTGTTAATCAGTGTTATTCATGTTCTTCAGATGGGAAAGGTAGTGGACTTTAAGTGAGTTTGACAAAGGCCGAATTGTAATGATGAGATAATGAGTTGGAGCATTTCCAAGACGACAAGGCTTGTGGGGGTACTCATGGTCAACTGTGGTAGTACCTTCAAAAAGTGGTCTGAGGAGGGAAACACCACGAACGCCAGTATGGTGTGGACCAACCACAACTCATTGATGTTAGAGGTGAGTGAAGGCTATCCTGTATGGTATAAGCCAACAGAAGGGATACTGTGGTGCAACTCGCCCATAATTTGAATGCTGGTGATGGGAGTAATGTGTTGCAACACACAGTACATCGAGCTGCTGAAAATGGGACTGCATAGCTGCAGGCTGCTCCAAGTGCCGATGCTAACTTCAGTTCACTATCAAAAGCATCTACAATGGGCACATGAGCATCAAAACTGGACCTTGAATGATTGGAAGAATCATTCAAGATACATACAGGATTTGAACCTGCATCTCTCCAGAAACATGCCAGAGTATTCTTCCAGTCAAACTAATGCCATCTCATCTTTGGTCCGCTAATTTTAAGACTTAACTCTATCACGGAGTTTTTCAGGTCAACCATTGGCACCATCTATGATCTCTGGTGGCAATTATTACCTTAATATTGCACAGAGTGAGATGGAAATAAATGTCTCATCACGCTATTTAGTGTTATTAATGATTTAAACATAGATGAATAATCACAGTGTTACCTGTTGCAGTTAAAATCCTGTATGTTGGCGGAAATTTTTTCCGCTGAATATTTATTGATTTATCAACGCCAAATGAGCAACAGGTAACGCTGTGATTATTCATCTATGTTTAAATCATTAATAACACTAAATAGCATGATGAGACTTATTTATTAATAGCATGATTAGACTAAATAGCATGGTTAGACTATTATTTATTCTGATTCCCACTAATTTACAATTTTTATTGTAAAAAATTTATTACTTTCCTTTTACTTTCCATTCATTGTGATTTCTTTCCTTATGATTCTATGCATAATTTGTCTTCAATAAAGGTAGTTTTATGAACAATACATTTTTGTGTTGTAGTATCCTTGATGTATTTAAACAACAAAAATTTATTCATCAAACTGATATTAATAATTTTTAAATAAATAATTAGTTATTATAGTTAATTGAGATTTAAATGTAATTCATATTCCTCAAAAAATTTCCATATACACTGCCATTAATCTTTCCATCTGTTCTTCCTCAACAATAACTAATCTGCCATAAAACCCTAACCAACCAACTCCTCAATTCTCCCACGCTTTTCATCAATCAGTAGGATTTACTAATTTTGAAATCTAAAGTAATTCTAAAATGAATCATTGCACATAACTTCTACAAGGACGTTTACTAATTACAGAATTAATTAAATACCTAATGACATTTTTTTGTCAGTAGGGGACACCGTAGGCATTGAGGCAACCCATGCATAAATGATCTGTCATATGTCACTGCCATATATCGACTCTTTCTAGGAGGTCCCTGTGACACTTCATGCACCATGGATGGTCAGGCTTGATTGGAGTGGTTTTAAACTCCTGTGAGTTTGATCAACATTCAGTCAGCCAAAAGTATGTCAATGTTGTAGTGACAGAGATGGAGTAGGGGACACCGTAGGCATTGAGGCAACCCATGCATAAATGATCTGTCATATGTCACTGCCATATATCGACTCTTTCTAGGAGGTCCCTGTGACACTTCATGCACCATGGATGGTCCGGCTTGATTGGAGTGGTTTTAAACTCCTGTGAGTTTGATCAACATTCAGTCAGCCAAAAGTATGTCAATGTTGTAGTGACAGAGGCTGCATCATCCAAGCTGTTGCCTCTACCAACCCAGAGACTTCAAAATGATTTCCATGCTTCCCAAAACTGTGGTGGAATCTGGACTGCACTGCAGCTCTTAAGGCTCAGAATAAGGCTTGGGGAGTGTTTGGAGATATCCATCATCCCCCAATTGAAGTATTTAAATGCACCATGCCAAAAGCCCATTTCATCCCGTGCCAGAGGCAGACAGAATCTTGGATTTGATAACTTCTTGTCTCAACTTCTTCACTCATCTCTTCTCATGCTTCTGTTGACTCGCCAGACAATGTCCATTATGCAATACTCTGTGTCTAATCACCAAATATGGATCAACTACTCTAACTTTTCAATGGCATTTTTCTTGAGGAGCAATTTCCAGATTTCTGGTGGGGTGGCTCAGTTGGTAGTGCACCAGGCTCATAATCTGCAATTCCCAGGTTCGAATCCTACCTGGGCCAGCATTGAGATTTGTATCTCTACAAAACTCTCCACCCTGCCATCAGTCAGTAGGAGACACCAATGCACTTGGAAAGGCTGTCTGTCAAATATGACATTAGCCATGGCCCTAAGCCATTGTGGAAAAGAGCCACACCCTGTGCACATTAAAGAACATGCTGGATGACCTTGACTGGAGGCAGTCTCCCAACAGCTGCCCAGTGGGTCCCCTCCCCAACCTCTGAGACCTTTGGGGTCTTTGTGACCTGGCCATTTATCCCATTAGTGTGCAAAAAAGTGATGCTCAGAAGTGAAACAAATCAAACAGACTCCTGGTAGGAGGCTATTGTCTTGGCATTCCCCAAGCCAGAGAAGGATCCCATGATTCCCTCCAATTATCATCCCATAGTATTGATGAGCTAGCTGCATGTGCAAGGTGTTGGAAAGAATGGTCAATGCCAGACTCATCTGGTATTTAGAGACCAACAACTTTCTTTCCAACATTCAGTGTGGCTTTCATAGGCAACAGTCAACTCTTGAACACATTGTCCTCCTTGAAACTGCAATCAAGATTTTTTTTACATTGAGAGAACCTGGTGTCAACATTGAGCATGGAGATTTGGAATTTTTTTTTATCTCCATGCCTTTCGTTACTGAGAGGTCACATGCCATTCTTTATTTCCTCTTTTTATCTTCTCATTCTTTTAATGTCTGTGTTTGGGAGCACTGTATCATAAAGCAGTGGTTTCCCCAAGCAGTACCACAAGGCTACATCTTTAGTGTTACGCTTCTCACTGTCAAGATAAATTCCATTACTAGACACCTTCTTCTGATGGTAGGCAATGCCACTCTATGTTAATGATTTTTTAATTTTTTTTTGTACTTCCAGCATGAGGGTCATTGAATGGCAACTGCAGACAGCCTTGAACAATCTCTTGGTTTGGGCAGCAACAAATGGGTTCCTGATCATTCCATAGAAGACCTAGTTGCAGTTTTGCCACAAGCATGATTTTCACTTGACCCTGAGCTGCGTCCCAGGAATGCCATCATTCCTGTTGTGGCAGAGACTCAGTCTCATCTTCAACTGGAAATTGACCTTTTTATCCAATATTCGTTATATCAGGTCCAAGTGCACACAGGCATCGAATATCCTCAAAGCCCTCTCCTCTCTTTCCTCGGGAGCAAACTGATGTTCTTTGACCTGCTTCTACCTTACACTTGTCTGGTTGAAACTTAACTATGGATCCTAGGTTTACAATTTGACCAGGGATTCAGTGGCAATGGTGCTGAATCCTCTCCATCATCAGACCCCATCTGTTTGCACAGTGGTCTTCTGAACCTTACTGGTCCAAAGTCTTTACATTGAGATCAATGAGCCATCCTTATCTCATAGGCATCAGCACTTGTCCCTACTGTATGCATTGAAATTGCGATACTCTGGGAAATGCTTTACACTAATTGCCCGACTGCAATTCATCCATTTGGTTTTCATGCCCGAGGTTACCTGCGAGGCATCAACATAAGTCTTGACAGCATTGTCCAGTCAACAGCCAAGTCGCTTTCACCAGGGTTTTCTGCTTCCCCTTCCTGCGATTTTTCCCTTAGCAAGATGGGGAAGGCCTTTACACCTGACTGCTTTTACCAGACATCGTGCTGTGCATTTGGACTTCTTATCATTGCAGATGGCTCAAAGTTTGCCATGTCTGTGGGATTGGCTGTGATTTGTGATACTATCATTGCAGACCAGATCCCTCTGCAATGTTCCATTTTCTCTGAAGAGTTGCATGCTATCAATCTTGCGTTGAATCGCATAGTGACTAAGCATGCATCATCATTGTCGGTGTGTGCTTTACACTCCAGACTTTGATCTTGGTTGGCCTTGCCTTATTCTGTTCAAGATCTGCCAGCAACTCCTTTGTCTAACAACAACTTGAGCCATCCTCTTCTGTTGGGTGCCCCATAACATTGGCATCAGAGGCAATGGCTTGGCAGATGCCACTGCCAAGTTAGCAACACACATGTCCAGCTCTCCACTGCCAGTTCCGTACTTGGACTTCTGGCAGTGTTTCTCTATGGAATTCTGGGCATAGTGGCAGAGCTCTTGGTTGGAATAGTTTGCCAGGTCACATACCAGGATTTCAAAGACTCAAAGACGTACCACCTTTGAGGATTGATCAGGTTGACTGGAGTGGGTTTAAACTCAGTAAACAATTAAATTAACAGTAGAAAAACGAAGTTATTAGACAGCAGAGAGATGATCTCGATCCAACTGCTGACTGCAGAATGAAACTCTGGCCCCCTCATGTGTACCTGTGACTTGGCGCCCTCAGTACCATAGCAGTGGTGCCAAATACTCATGGTCTATGACACTTGGCACACTTAGTGAGGTGTTGCTCACTACTCATAGTTGAGATACCAATTCATGGACCTCATAAGAGCAACATAAGTATTAATTTGCACTTGGCTTAACATTGAAACCACGTGCTCGCTTGCAACAATTACTGACAGAAATGTATGTGTTTTAATGAAGGCTCTGCATGTTGGGAAGAACATGTGATATCTGCATGAGAGAAATGACAGAATTTGAATTGTGAGATGAGTTGGTTGTGCACAAGTAGTAGAGGTGTTATTGAATTAGTAGTTTTAAAGTTTTAGTGTTCAAGTCAAGTTCAGTTTAAATTTTTAATGTGACATGGTAGTGATGAGTCATATTTTTAGTATTGTTATAACACTATATGAGTCTTCATGTGTGAGTTGACAGAGATATCATTTCCAATCAACATATTGCTTTTATGAAGCATACAGAGTTGATTGTGCACAAGTAGTCGAGGTGTACCTAACCTGTTTGAAAACAAATCAAACAGACTCCTGGTAGGAGGCTATTGTGCTGGATGACCTTGATGCTTCATAAAAGACACTGTATGTAATTGACATGCTGAATGACTTTGACTTGACATGCTGGATGTCAACCTAAATGTCATTTCAAACAATTAGGTCATCCGGCATGTCCAGTCAAAGTCATCCAGCATGTCAATTGCATAGTGTCTTTTATGAAGCATCAAGGTCATCCAGCACAATAGCCTCCTACCAGGAGTCTGTTTGATTTGTTTTACTTCTGAGCATCACTTTTTTGCACACTAATGGGGTAAATGGCCAGGTCACAAAGACCCCAAAGGTTTCAGAGGTTGGGGAGGGGACCCACTGGGCAGCTGTTGGGAGACTGCCTCCAGTCAAGGTCATCCAGCATGTTCTTTAATGTGCACAGGGTGTGGCTCTCTTCCACAATGGCTTAGGGCCATGGCTAATGTCGTATTTGACAGACAGCCTTTCCAAGTGCATTGGTGTCTCCTACTGACTGAGGGCAGGGTGGAGAGTTTTGCAGAGATACAAATCTCAATGCTGGCCCAGGTAGGATTCGAACCTGGGAATCTGTGTCACAAAAAGGATTTTATCAAACAGAGTTTGATAAAATCCTTTATATAAGTATGAGTTTATTTGTGCGTTAATTGAATTGTTCAAGTTTTCATATTTCTTGTAAAATATTTGTTTTATCTAATAGATAAGTTTATTATCTGTTTGGTACTATACAGTTTTTTCTAATAAACTTTAATGAAAATTTGTAACAATATATTGCATCTAGGAGCAAATGACATAAGTGTAGAATGATGTAAGAAAAGACAGCGTAAGTCAGGGGATGACTGTACATAGGAAAGTATTTCATTTTTTGTATTCGAATGCCATGCCAACACCTAAAGTGATATTCTCATCAACATTAATGTTATTAATATTCTATCTATTTTTTGATTAAAGATCATATTGCTGAGGTTTTTATCACTGTTACTTTGTGCTATTGAAATACCAACACCAGCCATAAAGTGATGAATCAAAGATGTAATTTTATAGGAAAATAAAACTAAAGTTTCAAAGATTTTCCAAAATAAGGTTAATATACTAGTTAGTTGTGGGTTAATGACACCACACATTGCTTATCCAACTGGTGATTGGAAGCAAATTTCAGTACAGAAGCAAATCCACTGTCTTTGACAAATATCAAATATACTGAAAACTGGGTTGTTGATCATCTTACTTGATGAAATCTTCTCCTTGCTTGTGCAGCTGAATAAAAATCATATAAGCAGAGCAATTCCCACTGGCAGCAAATCGCAGAACAGAGATCAGCATATGCAACAACAAATATACAGATATCAGTGAGGCTAAAAACTGAATGTTACTAGGTTCCCTTAACTGCATTGCCATTTACTGTCAGACTCTTGGGACCACTTAGCACTGAGATAATGACACTTTGGGAAAAAAATTAATGTCAGAGTGGTTATGAAGACTCCATCACCCAGCAATATCAATTCAGAGCATTACCTGTCAAAGCACTTCCCCTGCAAATGTTTACCAGCTGAACCACTCAACTCTGATCCACATCATGGGTGCTCTACTGTTATTAACTTAGGTATCCCTTCTTTTATATTCAGGACATATGACATATATATAAAGTGATACTATCTTTTAAAGATTTAATTTCTACATTTCTTACCTTAGCAGTGAAATGTTTGATTTAAACTACTGGAATAAAAGACTAACAACAGTTTCATATATATACATGTATTTCATTAGAAATTGATTGTAAGAAAATTGTGATTCAGGTTACAAATTATACAATGCAAAAATTCACATTGTTAAAAGATTAAAAAATGCAATTAAAAGACTAAAATTTGCTAACCTTTATTTCAAGGTTTGGCATTTCAGTGCACTGTCTGTGTTCCCTTAAGAGAAATCCACCACTGCATATTACTATTATTTTCATGTACAGTATGAAAACTTTATTAATGTGTATTATTTTCCTAATAGGTTAGGAGCAAAAGTAATGGTTCAGAATTTAGCCATAAGAGATGCTCACGAAGGAATATCTGCCTTTTTTGAAAAACGTATCCCTGAATGGCAGCATACACTTGATAAACCATCATGAAATTTAATTGCAGAGTTGAAGCATTTGTATAAACTGTGAGAAAATAACTCTTATTTTTCCTAAAGCTTTTTTGCAAATAAAAAGCATATGTGTGTATTTTAAATAATCATTTTTTTTAATTACTTTAATGTTAGAAGTCTATAAATACTGAATTGTCCTTTTTCTAAATATTGAATTGATACATATGAATAAATTTTTATGTGTAAACAACAAATAAATTATGCGTGAAATTTCGTAAGAAGGCATGTACACAGAATTCTGTTGTGGTGGTGTTGGGAGGAGGGTATGTGTCAGAGAATAAAGCTTAAGTTGGTTCCCAATTACTAAAATACTCCACTAGACCGCAGGAAAGATCAAAATGATAATCTATATTCCCATGAAACTTTAAAGTCATACAGTACAGAAAAACCTTGATTGCTACATTAAAGCTTTAATGATGCTCTTGTAAAAAAAAAATGCAAAATTGAAGTGCTCAAAAATAGTCACATAACTATAAATCACTCAAAGATTAGAGTTAAGTTTCAGAATGTATAATAAGACAACAATACAATGCATGGGGCAAAAATAAAATTACCCAAAGACACTTGTTTTGAATTTTCAAAGCAGGTAGATAAGTTAAAGTTCAGAGAATATGGTAGGATTTTAGGGGAGAGGGATTCGATGAATTTTTTTAATTAAGTGCCCAATCGGTCAAATTTTAATCAATTGCAATATAAAACACATATATAAATATAAATTACACTTCTGCAGTAAGTTTTCTGGGCATCAGATTTTGATCAACGCATTCTACCACCAGAATTTCTAGCATAGTTTCTTTTTGTAACATTTCTTCAAGCTTTGTTTTGTACATTTAGCACTCTCTAATTATATACAGTAAAGCCTTTTGGAGGATTTGAAACTGAATCATATTATTTTGTTAGCATCTGTTCAACTGAAAAAGGATTTTTCATTAATCTCTTAACCCTTTCGGACCCTTTGTGCATAATTATGCACAGTTATTTCAAATGTTTTTGCAAGCAGTACGAATATAGATCAATGATATCTAACTCGGGTGATAAAAAGAGAAACTAATATTCTCAAAAGCACTCAAAATAAAAAATGTAAAAAAAATTGTCTTATTTAGATCCTTTTAACACATTTACTATCCTCAAATTTTTATTTCTCATAAAAATAATTCAGGTCCTAATGGGTTAAAACAGAAAGTTTCATTGCTTTCAGAGCAGCGTTACCATATGTCTCTCAAAAGGAGGACATGACCTCTTTTTTTTTATCCTTTGTCCTCCTGGAATTTGATAAAACATGGAATGTTCTCTTTATTTTTATAAACTTTTTTCAAACTAAAATCACTTTTTTTGGTACTTTTTTTAAATTTTTTGAACCCATGATTACAATATAATTTACTGTTAACCATGAAATAATTTTTTCTAAATGTAAATCATAAATGCTAACTTAATTATGGAAGATGTTCAAAATGTTCTCGATACGTATCTGTAGATTTGCACTCATTCCTCCAAAGTTAACAAGCTATGACTTGTTTGAAAGCTTGTCTATACTTGTCATTACATGTTAAAAACAAAGGTCATATCATCATTGCTTTCTTCGCTGGTGACATGTAAAGTTTGGTCTGTGAAATCTTGGTGTTGTTGCTATGGAACCTACTAAAGATGGGGAGGGGGGAAGATTTTACATTTTCATAAGGATGCTGCTTGGGACGACATGAAAAAAAGTCATGCTGATTTATCACAAGTATATGGGGATCGTGCCTGTTCATATGGCATTGTTACGGGATGGATGTGCAAATTCAGAGAAGGATGGAAAAACATTCAAGACTTCTCTTGCAGGAAGACTGAAGGAGTCGTTGAATGAGAGAACCATAGCTGCTATTCTTGAACTCATTAACGAAAACCCACACATCACCGTTTAGATGTCAGGGTTTCAATTGCCAGTGTGGAAACAATTATTCATCAACATTTAAAGATCTGTGCCGAACATATACTGCTCACAAAAATTAAGGGATATTTCAAAATGAATATGAAGCGATAATATATCCCCTATTTTTTGTGAGCAGTATATATTCCACAAACTGACAGAACAGCAAAAAAGGGCTAGAGTTTATTCTTGCAAGGAGATAGATGCTGGCAATGTTTGAATTTAGTGGCTCCAAATCCGTGGCCGAGTGGTTAGCTGACATGTCTGGGTTTCTGATCTACGGGACATGTCTGGGCTACTGATCTACGGGACCTGGGTTCGAGCCCCGGGTAAGGCATGGATGTTCGTGTTGTTTTCTGCTGAGGTTCTGCCATCCTCTCATCTTCTACTGTGGCATATAAACTGACAGGCTCCTGTCAGACCTCTGTGGCAAGCAGCTGCTTGAGGGGGTATATATATAAATTGTCACAGGTTATGAGACGTGATTGTGCTACTGTACAACTCCCAGAAACGTCGACAATTATGTTTGGGATGCGGAAGATGAATCCCATTCCAAAATCCTCCAACAAGGCTTGTTCACAATTTTTTTCAATTCCCAGAGAGAGGTAGCTGTGAACCCATTACCTGAAAAGACGACATTGTTTTGCCCAAATAGGTTAAGGAGATGAAGGAGCAGCATCCAACAGTAGGCATGTCAAGAGTTCTCCTTCATGACAATGTCGGTGCTCACAAAACTCGTCAAATTGTGGCATATCTGGAGCAGGAAACAATCATATGGCCCATCCTGCATATTCACTTGATCTTGCACCATGTGATTTTCGGTTGTTTCCAAAAATTAAAAAGGAACTTGACGGGAAGCCTTTTTTATTGGGTGCAATACCTTGCAAAATGCTTTCGTTCAGAGTACCTGAGTATTCCCAAACAGGAGTACGACCAAGAGTTACACAGTTGGTGTAAACATATGCAATAGATGGGAGTGCTTTGGAGGACAGTTAAGTTTTGTTGAGGTAAGTGCAATGGATTTTCTGCAGATGCATGTCGAGAACTTTTTCAATACTACTCATGATGTAAAAGTTACTATGTTCTGTAATCTCAATATTTACAATTTATATGCCAGTTTTTTTTAAATTATGAGCATTAGAAAATTGCTTGAAGTTTTACATCCTTCCATGGATAGATGGAGCTATGAAAGTTGAGAGCAGTTTCTTTTTTAAATTTGCAATATAAAAGACAGCAAAGGAATTAAGGAACTTCTAGTTTGCATAACTTATCATACAGGAGCATGCCCTACCAAGACTGAAGTGACTGCTGACCATTTCCTAAGTTAGGGTTAATAGAAACGAAGTTTACCTTTTGAAAGAGCAGATAGTTACTATGCCACTTAAGGCCAAATAACTCTTGATTGCTTATCAAGTATGAATAAAAATCGTTACTTCATATATTTTGAAGTGTATTGAATAATTAGAATTTTGCCTTTTCTGTCAACTGTTGGTACTTCAAATATGAGAGCGTGCGCTGAGTCAGCAATGACCTTGCATACCGGGAAATTCGCGTTGAAACTGCTAAAATTGGGGAAGGGGGGATACTTACAAACTTAATCTTTAGTGCAATAAATAACAGGATATGCAGATTAAAAGGAGATCCGAGCTGCGACAATTTGTGTAGAAACAACCCCGGGACAAGTGGGAACCTGATTTTTAAATCAATCGTAGAGGGGGGGGGGGGAAGCTTTGCGAGAACTTTGGACCATGAGCTCAAGTACCATGAAAGACAGGGCAGCAAAGTCTGCCATAACGGAAATAAAAATCTCGATGGTTGTGATAGAAATTAAAGCACAGGCTATGAGAGCTCGCTGACTTCAGCAACACCAAAGCAAGCACTGGAAAATTTTCGACGTGGTGAATCTGCGCCAAACTGTCCGGGGGGGGGGGGGTACTTACAAAATTTACCATTAGTGTAATAAAAATAAGAGTATACAGATTAAAAGTGACATCCGGATAGCGCCAGGTGTCGTTCAGCTAGTTCTGTAATATTTCCATTTGCAAATAACGCTCAACCTGAAGGCTGAAATATTTTGAAGTTCTCTTCGTTAAGAGAGCAAGTAACTATTACATTGTACCATTTGCTTGCTTGATCTGTGTTCAAGGCCGAAGAAACGAAACCCAGACATGTTACTCTCCGTTTTGGCCTGCTACTTTGAGTGTTGGGTAAACTTTTTTTGTGGGGGAGAGGGGGAGTCATGAAATCAATGTATTTGCCTTACCCAGGGCCGGACTTACGCATAAGCTAACTAAGCTACAGCTTAGATCCTCATGATTATGAGGGACCTCAAAAAGATTAGTTTAACTATGTCGCGAATTTTTTAAAAGTCTATTATCCACCCAGGTCCCTTAGATCAGCAATTTCTGAACAGTGGCATTTAATAATCAATGAATTACAGATTTTTGTAATCATATAATATATTTTTTGTGAAATGTTTTCCTTCTATATGAAAGATTTTTCCTATCACCACATTCTACTACGTGTGTAGTTAACTGTAAAGCTAAGTATAAATGAATCCAAAATTGGCCTCCCCGTTCCCAGCGACGATCGGCGTTTAGCGATTACGGTAGTCAGCGATCTCGATATGCCCCACACGGGAAGCGGAGGGTTACGGCCGTCACGATCGAAGTTTGCCGCATGCATATTTTATGATATTAACCAAACTAAACTTAATCGTAAACGATGAATGACTACTAACTTAAATGTAGCTATCATTCATCTACATATTACTAATCGATATATCACATAAATTAACATGCAGAAGCAATAGTCAAGTATATGTAATAGAACGCTGTAAGCCTAATGCAAGTTCTCGGTCGAATTCTTTCAACCCACTTTTTTTAAATTTAATTGGATCAGCCTGGAATTTAAACACTGTGCAATTGTTCCTATAGTTGTTTAGACAAATCACAGCTGAATATCTTCCGATAATAATTGTTTTTTATATACTAAGGATTCGAAAAACTTCGGCGCACACGGCGGCTGCATTGACTATAACACTTAGTCACGTCACCAGTTGTCATAAGAATGGCTGATAGGTCGCCTTGGTTTATAGGGGCTCTAGATGTATACGGCCTCTTGTAGGAGGTGTTGGTTTGGCGCGACAACTGTAAATCATGGGCCCGGCTTGGCTCCAAACTCGATCGTGTATGGCCAGCTTTAAAAGATGGATGATCTCTTTAAAATTGAAAGAACAGACGATTATTTTTATTCCTTGGACATATTTATTGATGGACGTCGCAAAAAACGAAATAAATGTTTTGAAACATTAATCCGGATTGTGAATTACGGAGGCCGATTTACTTTTATTCTTGTTTGTAAATTGCATTTAACTTAGAAACAAATTTATAGCCTCTTCACACATTTTATTCTCATACTCAGAGGTGAAACCTCCTCCCTAAAGTAAATCGGAGTTGGCAAAATTCGAAGCGACTTTGTATAATCCAGGTGAGTTGGGAAAAGTTTGATTTTTTTTTAGTAAAAGTAAAGGGAGTTAGCAAAATCTAGTGCAGTTGGCAAAATTGAAGCCACAGTAAAATACAGATGAGTTGGCAAAATCTTGGGTAGTTTGGAAAATTAGGAGTGACTTGTCAAAATTCCCGTGAGATGTAAAAATTGGGATTTTTTTCTGTAAAATGTGGCGAGTTGGCAAAATTCCAAGTGACTGCAAAATTTTGGTCAGATATAAAAATTGGGATTTTTTTTCCTGTCAAATTATGGCGAGTTGGAAAAATCAAGGAAACTTGGCAAAATCTAAGAGGTGGCAAAATTCAAATCCACTTGGTAAAATACAGGCGAGTTGTGAAAATTGGGATTGGTTTTGTGAAATCGAGGAAACTTGGTAAAATCTTGGAGCTTGAAAATTGAAGTGATATGGTAATATTCATAGAGTTGTAGCAATTGGGATTGTTTTTATAAAATTAAGAAGAGTTGGAAACCATTTAATAATATACAGGTGAGTTGTGAAAATTAGGATTGGTTTTGTGACATTAAGGAGAGTTGGCAAAATCTAGGATAGTTGGCAAATTTCGAAGTGACTGTAAAATTGAGGTGAGATGTAAAAAGTGGGATATTTTCTGTAAAATTATGGCAAGTTGGCAAAATCTAGAGCAGTTGGTAAATTTCGAAGTGACATGGCAAATTCAGGAAAGATGTAAAAATTTGGATTTTTTTCTGTAAAATTACGGCAATTTGCAAAATCGAGGCAACTTGGCAAAATTCGAATCCACTTGGTAAATTACAGGTGAGTTGTGAATTAAAAAAATACCTTTATTCTTAGATGGCCCTAAAAATATAAAATAAACAAACATATCGATGGTACAATCAGTCACTGAGTTCGTATTTACTTGGAAGGAAAATAGGGGTGCTGGCAATCTTGTTGAGCAGGTAAGTTTGCGTCCTGTCTTTCTTTGAATTGAATACGAATTTAGTGACTGATTGCACCATCGATATGCTTAAGTTTATTTTCTCTTTTTAGGGCCATCTAGGTATATAGGTATTTTTAAATTTTTTTTTGTCGCTAAACACACTATCTTCATTTGATATGACTCATGAACATCGACCACAATTTTCCTCCCTTTTGGAGTCGAGTTCGAGCTAGCCCATGACATTGGAGACGTCACAATCATTAATTTGAGATATGACTGTTAAAGTCGAACTCTGTGAAAGTCCCCCCCCCCACTTTTTTTTTATCGGGAATAGTGGGGGGCAAAATTCGTAATAGTTTGCGACGGACATTATACTAGCTTTCATTTGCCATCTAACTCGTAACTGTATAATAGAACAACTTTCACAGTTCCCATTTCTGGGAGGGTAGAATGCATAGGGGTGTCAATTTTTTATAGCCTGTGGCCGAGTGGTTAGCGCGCTTGGCTACTGATCTACGGGACCTGGGTTCGAGCCCCAGGTAAGGCATGGATGTTCGTGTTGTTTTCTGCTGAGGTCCTGCCATCCTCTCAGATCTTCTACTGTGGCATATAAACTGACAGGCTCCTGTCAGACCTCTGTGGCAAGCAGCTGCTTGAGGGGGTATTTATTTATTTTTTATGATACTCACCGTATCACAAGCTTTCATTTGACACGTAGCTTGTTGCTTTCCACATTCACCTTCAGGTGATATAGATGAACAATAGTTTTCATATCCCCCCCCCCTTTTTTTTTAGGGGAGAATTTTTGTCAATTTTTCGTAGCCTCTGTCATTTCCCACTTCACAAGCATTAATTTGACCTATAGTTTGTTATTATGGCACCACCTGCGTTCGGCACTCCCGTTCTGGAGATATAGGGGAAGAATTGTTTTTATATTTCCCTTTTTTAGAGGGGAAGAAAGCATTGAGGGTCAATTTTGTTATAGCCTATGACACTCCCCTAGTCACAAACTTTCATTTAACACATTAATCATTCAGTTTCTCCATCGCGTTCTGTAAATATGATGGAATAATTTTTTGTCAAATCCACAAACCGGCAAATGTCAAACCCAACAGCAATAGGAAGATAGATAAAAGTGGAATTGGTTTTGTGAAATTTGATACAGTTGGCGCAATCGAAAAAATCATTGCAAAATCCAAGGCGGTTGGCAAAATTTGAAGTCACTTGATAAGAAACAGGAGATTTGTGAATAATGGGATTGATTTTGTGAAATTAAAGGAGAGTTTGTGCAATTGAGAAAACTTGGCAAAATCTTGTAAATAAAAATATATAAATACCCTTCAAGCAGCTGCTTGCCACAGTGGTCTGACAGAAGCACCTGTCAGTTTATATGCCATAGTAAAAAGGTTTGAAGATGGCAAGGACCTCGGCAGAAAAACAACACACACATCCATGCCTTACCCTGGATAAATTTACTTGGATGAAATATAGGAAGAATAAATAGTATTTGTTTGTAAAATCATAAGAAGCTTGCAAAATCAAATTACTTGATGAAATCGATGGATGCTGGTAACTTCCCCCCTCCCCCCACTGAAAAAATTCAGGGTACGTTAGTGACAGAAGATACATAATTAAAATTAAGTACTTATTTTCTCAGTTGGCAAATTTTCATTCTCTCCTCCCAACCATAGTCTCTTCACTCAGTTCAATTCTCTTGCATGTCTCGCAAACGACCATGTTTTATTGAAGGACGGTGCTACTAAAAGAATCATTTTTGCGATATAAGAACTAAACCATCCAGCGAAACAGATCAAGAAATTAACATTATTCCAAACTAGTGGCGATGGCCATATGTTTGTGCCCATAAACACTGACAGATATGTGTCAGATATCAAGTTAGTTTATTTATTTACTTTACATGATGAAAAAATAATTAGTTGAAATATTAATAACTGATTATGAAAATGACCAAATTAAGTAATACGTAAAAAATGATATAGATATATAAAATACACTTAGAAAACATAAAATTTTTCATTGCAAAGAAAAACGAAACTTTTTAAAGTTATAGAAGAAAAGGATTTTAAAACATTTACAGCATAAAATGGATGAATAAATTGGTGAAAACTTAATTAACAAAGTTATTTTCATATTTAAAACACATTATTTTAGAAATATTGGCAGATATGAAACATTCTGTGGTCTTCAGTTATGCTGCTGCAACTCTCGCTGCGCGTGCCGAATCCGCCGGCTTCTACCTGTGTACGACCGGTACGAGTATCGATCACGTAGTTCACAGGAACCAAAATCGGCCTCCCCGCACCTAGAGTGCATATTAGATTTAAATGTTTTTAAATGTAAAAAAAAAGTAGATTATTTATATTTGGGTAAATTCTAAAGTTCTAATATTATTCTTACAAATTCACATTATAACTGCAAAAAAAAAAGTTATAAAAGTATATGCATATATATATATTTTTTCAATAACTGTTTCCCGTAGCTTTCAGTTATGATGTTGCTATTACTGCTTCGAGTGCCGTATGTCGACGCCTTCTTACTACCGGTGTACGGAAGAATAGGTCACAGAGTTGAACAGGAACCAAAATCGGTCTCTGCATTCAGAGTGCATATTAGACTTGAATGTTTTTAATTAAATGCAAAAATATAATAGACTATTTATATTTGAGTAGGATCTAAAGTTCTAATATTACTCTTCAAATTCTCATCAGAACTGAAAAAAAAATAATTATTTTAAAATATATATACACTAACGACATAAAAAAATGCAACACTTGCAAGAAGTTATGCAAATGTAACAAAATTTAGGGAGGCTATAGTATAAGGAAATGATTAAGTTCGCAGGGCAATCGAAACGATTGGACAGGCGCGAGCTGACATCACAGGTGCAGAGCAGTCAAACATAGATAAAGGCAACCAAAGCTCCCTGGTTGACAAAACGTGGAAATTGTCCTAAACAGCTAAAGATGCCCATACGCAGACATCGACAGCTGAAGAATCGTCCTAGGAGAAGCTGATCTGTGGTACAGAGATGTGGCAAACCTTGTTCGCCGCAATCCCAGCACCATCGTACATATATGGCGCTAGTGGGTTTGAGGAGGATCCAGCACATGCCAAGAAGGATCAGGAAGATGACATATGACCATGAGGTGACAGGACTGCCATTTGTGACGCATGGGATTGCAGGACAGAGTCGTGACTACAATACAACTGCAAAGGGGCTGGCAACAGGTAATACATCGAATACCTAATAGGCAGACGATAAACAACAGGCTTTTACAGTTTTCATTGCGAGTCTATTGTCCTGCACTGCGTTTGCCCATGCAAGCACGTCTTCAGTGGTGTTGCCTCACAGAACTGGAAGGAACAAGAGTGGAGAACCTCTCTTTATTTCGGGGTGAGGGGCGGGTCCCGAAGGACCCGCCTCCAATGGGAAAAGCACATATTCCGGCTCATGACAATATATGTGCTTGGCAAGAGAAGCCTGGAAGTAGAAGAAGTTTGTCTCAGAGGAGACCAGTAAGTACTTGGAGTATGGGTGGTGTTAAAGGGGGTGCAGAGTGCAGCCCGGGTAGAAAGTGGAAAATAAGGATGATAGCAAAAGCAGCTCTGGTCTCAAAGAGGAGAGTCCCAGAGCTGGCAGACAAGCCAGCCCATGTCGCTCAGATGTGCCCTGACTCTGGCACTCTCGATGGACACCTTCGCTTTCTACCTCATTGATCGCCTGGGAGCTCCTGAGTTCGTTAGCGAACCCTTCTGTAATTGGGCACCTGAGGATATAGTGCCTGACATCTGCATCTGGAGCCCCACAGCCGCAGTAACTGTGGGTAGCGATCTTAAAGCACTCCAGATATTTTGGGAAACTCCCGTGTCCCATCAGGACCTGCATCAAATAGTGGTCAGAGGACACCAGGGATAGACTGACCCTTTACAAGAATGTCTTTGTTTGAAGATCATTCTCAGCCGTATCCCAGAGCCAATGCCACACATCGATTTCTCTTCGACATAGTATAGACTTCAGGGTAGGTTTTGAAGTCTTTACCGCTAGCACAGGTTGAGTATTATTACCTGCTGAGTCGGCCAGTTGGTCTGCCCGCTCGTTCCCCTCATGATCTACGTGTGCCTTGATCCAGGAGAAGGAAATTCTGGGCATGTTCTTATTACCCAGGATGCGCTTGATCTCGTTAACAGTTTGATGCCTGTTGTTTGCATCTTCAAGCGTTTGCAGAGCTACCTGGCTGTCTGTGTACAGCCAGATGTCGCTATTGCAACCGCCATCATGGAGGACACATTTAAGGGCCTCTCTGATGGCGAGCAGCTCCGCTTGGAAGGCAGCCATTATTTGAAACCTTCCTATTATAATCATACACTTTTGCTCCTTGATTGTAGACAGTGTAGGCTAAGCCCACACCATCCTCGCTATTGGAACCGTCAGTGTATATCTCAATTCCTAATCCTGATGGTAACTCCTTGGACCATGACACACTCAGTCTTTTGGTGGAATGGATATCCCACTTAGCGGTATTTGTCTCGTAATCCTTGGGGTCATACTGGACTCCAAGGAATGTTGCTTTCACCTTAGCTTGCAGGACTCTGAAAATGGTCGCTTCTTTACCGACTGTCCAAAATAGCGGAGGGATCCCTGCTAACACCAGGAGGGCATTCGTAGATGTGGTCCTATAGGCCCTGGTGATTCACAGTGAAGCTGGTCATTGGGCTGCAATCAGCTTTCTACACATGATGGAGTGGTCCGTCAGGCGCCACCAGGCGTCCGCTCCATAAGTTAGGATCTGCTCCGTGCCCCTGAGATAAATTTCTTTGAGGACTTCACCTCTGAGTCCCCATGAGACTCGAGCCATTCACCCCAGTTTGCACATAACATTTGTGCATTTAACTTTGAGGTCCTGCAAGTGTGGGATCCAGCTCATCCTTTCATCCAGAGTGATCCCCAAGTACTTAATAGTCGTCATATGGCGGATATTATTGCCATGTAATTTATAAATCGGGTACCTCTTTTTGAGGACACCCTCTTTGGCCACAGTCATGGATGTTGTCTTTGCAAAGCTGAACCCAAACTTGTTGCGCAGACTCCATCCCTCAAGTATTGACAATGCTGCATCTCCAGTCTCACTCTGGAGGATGCCGATGTAACAAGCAACATTTTCATCAGCATAAGCCTGGAGCCAGACTCCCTCTGAAAGGGTCAACTCCAGGGCAGTATTGGCGACCAAGTTCCAGAGGAATGGTCCACTGCACGAACCCTGTGGGCAGCCTCTCTCCAAGTTTCTTGAGGTTGTCCCAGTAGCATGGGAATAGTTGAGCACCCTCTCACTAAGGTAATTGGCCACTAGAACGTAGATGTTCCTAGGACAAGAATAATCTTTTAGCCTACTAAGAATAGAAGGCCACCAGACGTTGTCAAAGGCGCCCGTCACATCCAAGGCTATGAGAGAGGTATGCATCTTGTGCATTTTATTTACCTTAACAATGTCCACCACGTGTTTGATAGCGTTAGTGATGGACTGGTCTGTCCTGAACCCAAATTGCTTAACGTTCAGGAAGTCATTCTTAAAGCACTGGAAATACATCCTGTTCGTCAGGAGTTTATCAAGAATTTTTCTCATCACCGGCAACAGAGAAATTGGTCTGTATGATCTTGTATCTGCCAGGTGCGTGCCTGCCTTATTGAATAGGACTAGGTCAGCCTGTTTCCAGGCTTGTGGGAAAATTCCCAGTTTCAAACAAGCGTTGAAGAGCTGGGTGAACAGATCTTTGTGTTCGCTAAACACCTGTGATAGTATCTCCACTGTCAGACCATCATACCCAGGGACTTTACCCCTAGCCATATCTTTGATCACCTCTCCCACTTCCTCTTCCGTGTCCGGTGGAAGCCTGCTATATTCCCGCAGGAGTTGATGTTGGTCATCATTAGAGCTCTTGTCATCTGGCGGGAATAGATTCTCTAATAAAACCTGGATTGTTTCGCCAAAGGAAGATGTCTTGGACCTGTCTTCTTTCCAAACATATTCAGTTTCCAGGGGTTTTATGTCCTTCCCCATAGCCAGCTTGTACTGCACAGTAAATGGGTTCTGTGCAGAGACATCATTACAAAACTGCTGTCAAGAGGCCAACTGTGCTTGGTGTTTAGTGAACTTATACTCCGCCTGTTCCTTCCTGTACATTTCTTCTCTGGAACTTCTGTCCCCATTGCGGCACCTTTGATACCGACTGATATTGATAAAGACTGAGTGTGTCATGGTCCAAGGAGTTACCATCATGATTTTGATAAAGACTGAGTGTGTCATGGTCCAAGGAGTTACCATCAGGATTAGGAATTGAGATATACACTGACGGTTCCAATAGCGAGGATGGTGTGGGCTTAGCCTACACTGTCTACAATCAAGGAGCCAAAGTGTATGATTATAATAGGAAGGATTCAAATAATGGCTGCCTTCCAAGCGGAGCTGCTCGCCATCAGAGAGGCCCTTAAATGTGTCCTCCATGATGGCGGTTGCAATAGCGACATCTGGCTGTACACAGACAGCCAGGTAGCTCTGCAAACGCTTGAAGATGCAAACAACAGGCATCAAACTGTTAACGAGATCAAGCGCATCCTGGGTAATACCGTTTCCTAAGAGCTCTGACCCTTTTTCTCTTAATACTGAGCTCAGGTGTTCACCAGGGCACCGATCTACTGCCTGTGCTGGGTTGCCTCTTGAACTTAAAGGTTGTCTCACATCCAGAACTTAAACACTCCATCAGATCTCTGAGGATGTTATTCAGAGTTAGACAATCACCAATAGTAGAGACGCGCTGGCCGATCTTTGTCATATCTGGTGCAACACAACGCGCGAGTTTGCACCAGTCAGGTCCTGCCCACCGCAATCCTTTTACACAGTGTGGGGGAGGTGTTGTTCCACCCACAAGGAACACAATGTAGTTGTGGTCGCTGTTAGTGACCTTGTCGCTAACGCACCAATTCTGGATCTGAGGAAACATCAGAGGCGTTGCCAGGGTCAAGTCAATCCAGCTCTGACCTCTAGGGCCATGAAAAGTTGCTGGTGTATCCAAATCATTTAATAAAATAAGATCAGCAGAGTTGATAAAATCCAGAGTCATTTCTCCTGTGATGTCTATTTGATCCCCACAAGGAGTGCTTCGCATTGAAGTTACCATCTATCACTAAGTTCTTAGAATTGACACGAACCAGGACGTTTTGCAACTCAGTTAGTGAGTCCTTGATGTTATGACTTGGAGGACAATAGATGGAGATGGCATGTAATATTAGTCTCCCATAGCCAATCTCCACTACCACCATAGTGTCAGAGTGATATGTCAGGATGGCATTCACTTTGGGGTTCAAAACGACAACTCCAGCTTTCGACTTAGCTCCTTTAAATACAAAAAAGCTTGCTGGTCAGAGGGAGCCCCCTAATGGTGTTCTCTGTGCAATAAGGTTCTTGCACTAGAGCAGGGGTGTCAAACTCAAATCTTGTAGAGTGCCAATTTTTCTTTCAAATTATATCAGCGGGCCGGGATTCAATTAAACACTAATTTTATGAAAAAAAAAAATATTTTATTTAAAGCTAAAGTATACATCAAAATTAAAATGGCATTAAGTTATAACGGTTTAAAAACAGCGCACTATTTCGAAGATCCAGATACTTGACATCTTTTCAGCTTCTTTTCTGTAATCTGTACCTATGTGTTCAATGTATAGAAAAACTATTCATGAAATTCGAGTATTATTAATTGAGGTCGCGGGCCGCATCTAAATGCCCCGGGGGCCGTATCTTTGACATGTCTGCACTAGAGCAACATCGACTCCTTCTTTTATCTCCTGGATGAGTTGGGCCATTGCGGCCCTTGCCCTGTTCAAATTTATCTAGAGAAATTTCAGACTCACCCTTCGACTACCTGGAAGCCTACTGCCCATAGTCGGTGCGCTTCTGCAACAATTCAGCTCTCTACAGTACGACGAACAGCTACTGTCCATCGCACTGTAGCCAATGTCATACTTGGCTCCGTGTTCCTTATTGGCATTTTCGCATACTATGTATCTAGGCTTGGGCTTCTCGCACTCCCTGTACGAGTGCTTGCCCGCGCATTGAGAACACCATTGCGTCTTAAGAGTACAATCCTTTTGCATGTGCCCAAAAGCATAGTACTTATAGCATCTGAGCACACGAATATACTCTTCTCTGGATGATTAAAAAAAAAAACTCGATAACAGCTTTGCCGTTTCATCATTTCAGTGATCTGTAAAGCTATATATGTATTAAAACTACTAAGCATTTGAAAAATGAGAATTATAATATTTCATTAGTACCAATCAAATTAAAAAAAGAGTTTTCTAAATTATCATTTTCATTGTTACCACTCGAAACTTCATGACGTTCATATTTCACCACCAAAATTTCGTATTTCTAATCTAATAATTGTTGCAATATTCGAGTGAAGTTTTGGAATTTTCAATTTTTTTCACCGTTAGAGGGCGCAATTATAGTGTTCGAAAGATTCCGAAAGGGCGAATCATAATATTTCATCAATTCCTATCTAACCCTAAAAAGAATTTTTCATTTATCTCTAAATACAAACAATTATCTGCTAAAACAAAAAATGTTTTCCCCACCCACCCCTCTGGGTCTAGGAGGTCAATTCAATGTTGCCAATGGAAACATCGTGGCGTTAACATTCCACCATGAAAATTTCAGATTTCTAGTATAAATACGTCGTTTACAATATTCGTTTGAAATTTTGGAATTTTCAAAATTTTCCACCGCTAGAGGACGTACTTATAGCTTTAGAGAGATTCTGAAAGTGGATATCGTAATATTTCATCAATACCTATACAACACAAGAAGAATTTTTTAATTTATTTCTGCAAACAAAAAAGTTGAATATCTGCAGACAGACAGACTACAAAGCGAAATTATTATCTCATTTTCCCTGAAAACGAGATAAAAAAAGGGAAAAAAATGAAAACCTGCTAGGCGAAGCAAATGATCACACTTGATATTTCGAATAGTTTTCTTAAAGGTTGCGTGCCTCATCACAAATGATACAGAATATTTTGAGCTTCGTAATGGTTTTCCAATGGTCTCCTTATCTCTCTTAGTTCAAAAGGTACCGATATTGGCGAGATTGTCGCAAAAATAAGATACATACTGAGTTGAAAATTGTTTCATATTGAGCTCGGAGCGGTATTTTGTGCCCACAGAGACCAAAAGATCAAAGCTGGATAGGATTCTGCAAGGAATTTTCGTTGTCTTCCCCTCCCTAGAGTTGAACTCGATTACAAGTTCAGGCATAGAGAGTCTTACTCTACCAAATGCCTTTTGATAAGAAGAAGGAAAAAAAGTTAATTATTTATTCCATGGCCTGGGAAGAATATTTGTTACTGCCAAAACTGTCTTGTTAAAAATTAATCATTTTCATCAGGGGTCATCAAACGTCTTGAGGATGCGAACCCTTGTAGCTAGGATTGTTTTTCTAAGAACTCTAATAAAGAACTCTGTATAAACGTAGAAAAATTTGAAAAAAAAATCAATAACTTATCATGAATAATATTAATTTTTTTCACTAAAGAAATAAGCAAATTTTTTTAATTTGATATTAAAAGAAGGCAAATTTAAAATTTTTTCATCGGCAAATAAGCACGGTCGATCATTTAGCTAGTTAGCATCATTAGCTATATTAGTAAGTTCCGTTGTATCATTAAAATATTACTTGTATATATATATATTACTGTAAATAGGTCTGTAAAGGGTAGCTAGGTAGTCACTGGAAGGAGAGCTCTGCACCAATCCCCTGTGATGATGCATAGAACCGGCCAGGCCTAGCACCTAATGTCCAAGCCCGCCTTCTTGTGGTGCAGGCCTTTAGTACCTTTCAAAAGAGATACTATCTTGTAAAAGGGAACAGAAGGGGAGCACTGTCAGATCAGTGTAATCTACTGCTGGACAACAATGGCTACTTTTCACTTTTTTCTACCCTGCTGACAAGTGGTCAACCACAACAGGGTCCTGTTGCTATCCATATATACCAACCTGAAAGGATTGGATTGGATTGTTTTACCTCTGAGCGGCACTTTTTTTGCACACCATGGGCTAAATGGCCAGGCCACAAGGACCCCGAAGGCTCAGAGAAGGTTGGGGGAGGGGACCCACTGGAACAGCTGTTGGGAGACAGATGGTAGCCTCCCGTCAAGGCCATCCAGCGTGTTCTTTAACGTGCACAGGGTATGTCTCTCCCGCACATGGGGCCACGGCTTAACGTCCCATCCGACGGACGGCGGCCTTTTCAAGCCCATCGGTGTCCCCTACTGACCGTGGGCAGGGCGGAGAAATTTTGCGGAGATAAATCTCAACGCTGACTCAGCTGGGACTCGAACAACCTGAACGGAATTATGGCTCTGAGCTTGATTATGGATCCTGATTTTGCTGCACTGGTGGGCTTCTGTGGAGGGAAAATCTTCCGCTGTGTTTTCTGTTTGTTTGTGGGTTGACAGCCCCAAGTGAATAGATTCACAGGATATGTTTATCAGCTGGTGGATAATCCTGAGCAGAGGTCATCGCAGACACCTGAACTCTTTGCTTCTATTGGCATCGTCAAATTCTACATTGGAGGAAGTCTTCCAGTGTAGATGGCTTCAGCCTTTAGTGGTAGGGGAATGGGTCTTTCCCCCATGCCTGCGAATAGGGGGCTGTTTGATATTGATGACATTCCCTCTCTCAAGAACCATAGTTTCTTTAAACATCCCACTAACCATTTTCTCTTCATAGGTAGTTGGAATGTGAGGAGTAAGTGATATTCTAAACAATGCAGTTAGTTCTATTCCCATTGTTTGCAATGATGATAGATGCATTGGTGGCTTTAATGTTGGCCATATAACACAATCTGATGTTATTTTGGCTGTTTCTAAACTTAAACTTCATAAATCCCCAGGGGTAGATGAAATTACTACAGAAATGCTTAGAGCTCGGAATGTTTCGGTTACCACTTGGATGACTGAAATTCTGAATATCTTTTATGATAAAGGCATGGTTCCTAAGGATTTTACCAGAGCTATTGTTATCCCTATTTTCAAAAAAGGTGATCGCAGTTCTTGTGATAACTATAGGGGTATCAGCCTACTCTCTGTTCCAGGTAAAGTTCTTTCCATGATTGTGCTTAATAGAATTAAGAATCTGGTTGACTATCAATTGCGTGATGAGCAATGTGGATTCAGAAGTGGTAGGGGATGTGTGGATCAGATATTTTCACTTAGGCAGATTCTTGAGAAATGTTTAGAGTTTCAGAAACCTTTGGTTGCTAGCTTTGTTGATTTCAAAAAGGCTTTCGACTCTGTTGATCGTCAAAATTTGTGGTTGATTGTGAGATCATATGGTATACCTGACAAGTTAGTTAACATAATGAAAGCTCTCTATAATAACGCTGAGTCGTGTGTGAGAGTTGGTAAGGCTTGTAGCAATTGGTTTAGCATTACTTCTGATGTTCGACAATTGTGCATTTTGTCTCCTTTTCTCTTTAGCTTGGTTATTGATTATGTTATGCGAAATTCACTTCAAGGGAACGATTTTGGCCTTAAATGGGCTGGAGATACGAAAATTTCTGATTTAGATTATGCTGATGATTTAACCCTTTTGGCAAATGATGTTGATGAGATGAACTCTTTCATTCGAGCTGTTGATGAGACCGGTAGTAGAGTAGGTTTGGTTATAAACAGAGAGAAAACTAAAGTGATGAAAATTGGTCAGGCAAGCTTTGATTGATTTAATCTGAATGGTTGCAGTCTTAAGCAGGTGTCACAGTTTAATTATCTTGGGAGCTATGTAACAGATAATGGTGATGTGCGGCATGAGATTAACAGACGAATAGGGATTGCTGCCGGGACTTTTAAGAATCTATGGAGAGTGTGGAGAAATAGGCGTATACACCTAAAGACTAAAATTAGACTGTATAATAGGTTGGTTCTTTCTAGGGTTAGTTATGGTAATGAAAC